>CM035122.1:64020627-66420627 GCA_020205555.1 Panax stipuleanatus
CAATCATACTATATAATATATACATATAATATAGCTATATTAAAGCTTCACACTACATTATATACATATTTCATGTAACTCTATCACCTTACTATATAGCTTATATAGTCACGTCGCACTTTACATTTCGTACAACATATAGTTAACTATCATACGTTATATATTTTAATATCGCATGCTTGCACATTAATAAATTACTTATCTTATTAATTAATAATAATATTAATTAATCTATTTCTCATTAATCCATGGAATTATAATTCCCACGCTAATTGATTAACACTTTATATGATTTATTATCACGTTAAATAAATATAAATCTTTTTATATTTATAAATCATTTACTCATTAATCATCATATTATCAAATAATTACTTGATAATAGTATATTGTTCATAACAATAATTAATATTAGAAGACAATTTATCTCATCACAAATCCGATTATACTTATAATCGATTTCCTTATTATTATACTATCACTAGCCATAATAATTTAACATACTATCATAATAACAATTAACAATTAATTTAGATTAATTGTTTAATTAATAATTCCTCCATCATTAAATTAGTCAATTCATTACTGAATCTATCATTGTGCCACACAAGGCATCTCTTACAAGCTCAATCTTAAGCTTATCGTTATTCTCATCACTTACTCATTTCTCACCACATTACTACTTATAACCTGTTCAATTAAATTAGAACTATTAAATCCAAGGTCCACATATAAATATTTTACAAATCGAATATTCAAATATTATATATAACCTTTACGAAAATATAATAACTCAAGCTATTAAAATGCTAAACTACTTCAATTAATTATACTTATAATAAGTATAACCTTTACGCTTATAATAATTAATATATACTCTATTAATTATTCCAATGATAATATTCACGATCAAATAATAACTTAAGTTATTTAATATATTAAAATAACTTAGTTTCCTTTCATTAATTAAACTCCCTTGAAAATACATTTAAAATTATGTATTTAGCCATATCATAAAATATTATGTTTTCTCCAAATAAGCACATTCGTTATTAGAAAATAATTTACTTATTGTCTCGTGATATTATTTTTAATATAATATCAAATAACTATATGTACGACACATGTACATATATTATATATAGAAAATAGATAATAAGTTTATTTTCTATTATAATAAATCGTTTCCATCAATTTAATTACATATAGCAAATACGTTTTAATATATTTACTATATTAACCAAACACACCTCATACAAAAACATATAAGGTAATATTATTATTCAAAAATAACATTTCCTCCTTTTATTAAAATAATTCAACATTAGAAACTATTTTAATATCCTTTATTAGAAAAATCATATCTCTTTCTTTTCTATAAATTGTTCCCAAAATAATTTCTTCAAATATTCATTTAAAGATATAATGATTTCCATCTCCCTTTAATAACGTATATATATATATATATATATATATATATATTTAACGTTATTCATACATTAGACTTTCTCACATATTACTATTCTAAGTAATATATATAAAAAGTATCAACTATAATTACATATTCAACACACATATTAATTCACTCCTTTACTTAAGTAAATTAAACACTGTACTATATCATCATAGTTAATTAAGGTTCAATACTCTCATTATATTATTCCATAATATAACTCACAACTTATATTAACTAATATTTATTCTTATTAGTTAATTCCTTAACTAACTCATGCTTCACTATCCAAACCTATTCACGGATAGCTTAAGTGCTATTAATAACCTATATTATAAACATACTAGTTATTAATACACATACTGTGACGCCCCCAAATCCACGTTCCTTCGAAACCTCGGATTCGGTGCAGTCACGATACTATTATCGCCAAATTATTATATCTTTTAATCATTAGTAAAAGAATACAACTTTGTTTATTACAATTTAGAATATAAATTCTATTCATATCCAAGATCTCGTCTTTACATCATATTCGATATTACTAAAATACGGAATAATTTAAACTTTTCAATATCCTTTGAATAAAAATCTTTTTATTGATTCCATAACTTTGATACCGATTACAAATCTTGAATCAACTATATAATATGATTCCTTCTTATCTGAGTTATCGTATAAACATTTACAACTCAACTCGATATCCTCTATGTATTAATTAATACATTCTTACAATACAACAAGTATTAAACAGTGTAAGCAACTATCGAGTACATCATCTAGAATCTAAACATGGTCCAGACAATAATCTAAGTAATATTCTTCAATACGATACTATCTATCTTTATCAATCAAGAAGCACGAAATCTTTACCGTGAATCCTTAACCTGCAAAAGTGGTTATTTGCAAGAGTGAGCTCGACAGCTCAGCAATTCTAACAGTCCTCATGCATCACATAGCATATAACATCATACTCAGTTCATGCATTTATAAACAGTTTATATTTACTACGCATGTTACTTTTCACATAACAAGTATATCATCAAAGATCAACTTTCAATCTCATTTATATCTCATATACAGTTCATATATAAGTTCACATTATCACAGCATAATATAATTCAACTAACAGTTATTGAATTCATATATCAAATAAGAACTGAAAGACTTGCCTGATTCGTAGTTTAACAACTACGACTTAACTGCTTAAGAATCTCTGCACTTTGTGTAATCCTACACAATTATATTAATCATAGAGATCACACCCATCAGTTATACACTTCCATACATTCTCAATATAATAATAAGTATGACATTGTTGTCTAGCTTGGTTCTTAGAACCTTGTTTCACTTTCATATCATACGCTTAGTATCGTTAGGTACGTATAGTGATATCTTAACCATACTCCTATAATAGCTAGTATAGGTATACTTTTAATATCAACATTCATACACCTTTACTCGACTCGCTATGTGTTCGACACGTATTTAAAGCTCATAGATACATGATCTATATTGCTTTCATGTTTCTCAAACCTTATCGAAACCATTTCCTTCAAACTTTTCTAAGTTTCACCTTTCAAAATCCTTGTCATATTTTAAACTAGGCATGAAAGGTCATTATGTTTATCATATAGTCATAAACCAGTAGGGGTCAGACCATGATTTGCAGTTTAAGTAATAATACAAGTCTACTACAAAATCAAGAACAAACAGACTGCACAAATCCTGAAAACAGGCTGGCGCAGCTGCGCAGGTATTAGCCTTAAGAGTGGCGCAGCTGCGCCACTCACTGATCAAACCAGGAATGAAATTTCATTCTGCTGGACCACCCGAGTTCAATCAATATCATTCAAGTTACTGATATTAATCAATACACATGCTCTATGGTTATAAATTTCAAGTTCGAAACCTAGCATGCTCATCCTAATCCAATTAAGGCCATATGCCGATAAACTTTAAACAAATCAAGCCCACGTTACTAATGGTCCATTACTAAAGTCTTATCAACACACCACGAGGCTAAACAATACTAAGTATACATGCTCGTGCGTATATCACACATGTATATGTTAATCACATAGTTTATGCTTTAGAAATTCATTTTCTATGAATATGCATGCATAGGTGAAATCCATGTTTCATTATATGATGCTTATGTCAACATGTCTATAGGCACAATGAAATCCTAATATACATGCTTGCATGTTCATAACGTAAGTTCACTTAGTACTTGATGATATTAGCTTTCACATTCTAATCTTTCTTTTAAAAGTACGCTAAGTCAACTTAGGTAACTTAGTACATGCCACGTGTCTCGTAGCCATGGCTCTCATGTATTTAGAACACATATATAAGCCACTTATACATGCTCAATGATCAGAATACATATATGATCTTTACATGTCCAAGTTCACTTTTAAAACTTACATTTTCATTAAAAATGTTCACTTCTAAATTATAAACCTTTTTATTCAATAGAGTGTACTAACATAGTTATGCATGTTACTTTAGACTCACATTACATGCATATTTAAACCATACAATCATGCTCAAAAGTCAGCATATACACGTCACACGTATAAGTCAAAGTATATTTTTGAAACTATACGTTTACTTTAAAAATTATAAGTTTCTCATATTAATATGGTTATACATGCATCATGCTACGCCAAGATAGTCATATATGCATATTATCATATCCTCATGCTTGTTCTAATTATATAACTTATGCTAGCATATAACAGAACCTGCAACAGAAAACAAAACCCAGAAACTGGAACCGGCGCAGCTGCGCAGAGCCCCAGTTCAAAACTGGCGCAGCTGCGCAGGGCCTTGCCCAACTCAAGTCTGGTACCGGCGCAGCTGCGCTGCTGGCCAGTACAAAACTGGCGCAGCTGCGCAGTTGGTCGGCCAGAAACAGAGCAGCTTCTGCTTCGGCAGTACCTCAAGCCAAACTCAGAATTTCGCAAAGATTATCATTCTAAGCTACTACATTACAGTTCTATCATGATTATAAGCTAGCATAGCAACTAATAATCATACTCCAATCAAGTTATCAATAAATCTATGCTTAATTCAAGAATCAAGAAATTAGAATTGAAGAACATGGATAGAGTGTTATACCTCTGCAATATGAACTTGCTACTATAACAATTCTCCCTTGCTGATAACTCTCACAGTAACTTACTCATAATAATGCTATATTCACTAGCCTTACTTCACAGAATTCTCAGCAAAAGAAAATGAGAGGAAGGGAGGCTATATTTATAAGCCAATTGATACACAGACAATGCTCTTACCTTCCAAACCAAACCAAAAGATTTCAAGAATGCACAATGGTTAAGGGAGAGTGGTTGAGAGTTGGTGGATTCATCATGAATCCCACTCCCTCCATGATCATTTGCTATCATTGAAGCTAAGTGTAGAAGTAGCATAGGCTTTGTGAGCTCACGTGAGGAAGAAATGAAGATGTGCACCCAAGTTGGGACAATTGCTAAACTCTCAGCAACTTGAAATATACAACTAATGTATGCCAACACTTAGGTTATATATACATTCTATATACATTTAAGTCACAATGTAATTCTAATAATAATAATATCATGTATAAATTTTAACTCACACATGTAAAATCCATGTACAGTTCATCCCACCGGATATAATTCTTTCGGGTACCATCATAGTGTATTGTCTCTTTTATTATTAAATTTCATTAATTCAATAATTGTTTGCTATATATTCATGATATATTATTTATTGTATACACATTGTCACACCCACATTACATGTATCTCTTACAACTCAATAAACTTTACTATATAGTTTATATTCATATATAACATAGTCGCATTGCACTTTATACTTCGCATAACATATAGTTAACTATCATACGTTATACTTTAATATCGCATGGTTGCACATAGAAATTAATAAATTACTTATCTTATCAATTAATTAATAATAATATTAATTAATCCATTTCTCATTAATCCATGGAATTATAATTCCCACGCTAATTGATTAACACTTTATATGATTTATTATCACGTTAAATAAATATAAATCTTTTTATATTTATAAATCATTTACTCATTAATCATATTATCAAATAATTACTTGATAATAGTATATTGTTCATAACAATAATTAATATTAGAAGACAATTTATCTCATCACAAATCCGATTATACTTATAATCGATTTCCTTATTATTATACTATCACTAGCCATAATAATTTAACATACTATCATAATAACAATTAACAATTAATTTAGATTAAATATTTAATTAATAATTCCTCCATCATTAAATTAGTCAATTCATTAATGAATCTATTATTGTGCCACACAAGGCATCTCTCACAAGCTTAATCTCAAGCTTATTATTATTCTCATCACTTACTCATCTCTCACCACATTACTACTCATAACATGTTCAATTAAATTAGAACTATTAAATCCAAGGTCCACATATAAATATTTTACAAATCGAATATTCAAATATTATATATAACCTTTACGGAAATATAATAACTCAAGCTATTAAAATGTTAAATTACTTCAATTAATTATACTTATAATAAGTATAACCTTTACGCTTATAATAATTAATATATACTCTATTAATTATTCTAATAATAATATTCACGATCAAATAATAACTTAAGTTATTTAATATATTAAAATAACTTAGTTTCCTTTCATTAATTAAACTCCCTTGAAAATACATTTAAAATTATGTATTTAGCCATATCATAAAATATTATGTTTTCTCCAAATAAGCACATTCGTTATTAGAAAATAATTTACTTATTGTCTCATGATATTATTCTTAATATAATATCAAATAACTATATGTATGACACATGTACATACATTATATATAGAAAATAGATAATAAGTTTATTTTCTATTATAATAAATTGTTTCCATCAATTTAATTACATATAGCAAATACGTTTTAATATATTTACTATATTAACCAAACACACCTCATACAAAAACATATAAGGTAATATTATTATTCAAAAATAACATTTCCTCCTTTTATTAAAATAATTCAATATTAGAAACTATTTTAATATCCTTTATTAGAAATATATAATAACTATTTCTCTTTCTTTTCTATAAATTGTTCCCAAAATAATTTCTTCAAATATTCATTTAATCATATAATGATTTCCATCTCCCTTTAATAACGTATATATATATATATTTAACGTTATTCGCACATTAGACTTTCTCACATATTACCACTCTAAGTAATATATATAAAAAGTATCAACTATAATTACATATTCAACACACATATTAATTCACTCCTTTACTTAAGTAAATTAAACATTGTACTATATCATCATAGTTAATTAAGATTCAATACTGACATTATATTATTCCATAATATAACTCACAACTTATATTAACTAATATTTATTCTTATTAGTTAATTCCTTAACTAACTCATGCTTCACTATCCAAACCTATTCACGGATAGCTTAAGTGCTATTAATAACCTATATTATAAACATACTAGTTATTAATACACATACTCAAGAATATGGTGATTATACATTAAGGATATTTAATGTCACCAACTTACTATGAAATAATTCTATAAATTATTTAATATCGATAGGAATTTATCCACTTCCTTTATCTCAACTGGATCGTCTCTACGATAAGTAACAAATATATATTAATAATATATTTATAAATCACAAAAACACATATTACATAGTCCATATTACCATATGTAATATAATACCACATACCTCATATCACATATATATATTTTTATTCGAACCCATCTCACGGTTTAAGAATTTTATTTATTAAATCCTTATTTAATAATATCTAAAAATTCGGGTTCTTACACATACTCAAGAATATGGTGATTATACATTAAGGATATTTAATGTCACCAACTTGCTATGATAAAATAATTCTATAAATTATTTAATATCGATAGGAATTTATCCACCTCCTTTATCTCAACTGGATCGTCTCTACGATAAGTAACAAATATATATTAATAATATATTTATAAATCACAAAAACACATTTTACATAGTCCATATTATCCTATGTAATATAATACCACATACCTCATATCACATATATATATTATTATTCGAAACCCATCTCACAGTTTAAGAATTTTATTTATTAAATCCTTATTTAATAATATCTGAAAATTCGGATTCTTATAGATGATACTGGCCACAATGTCCTAGCTAATAGGATGTCGAGTCTGTCCTTCTTCCACGGGATACTCAGCCATCTGCTGTAAGAACCATGAATTTTATGAATAAATATTAATAAGAAAATGAATATTCATTTGAATATAAATATTGATGTGTTGTGAGATGAGTAATCCAATTAATTCAAATTGAATTTATAAGAATTGAGAAAAATGTGGAGTTTATGATGAGACTTGTGAAATGCCTTGTGTGACATGAGAATGGAAATTTGGATGGTTTAATTTAATTAAGGAATGAATGAATTAAGAAGTGAATGATTAATTAATATTATATTATTAATTAATTGTTATTGTGACTATAGAATACTAATGAGTAAAATAATTTACATGATTAGAATTATAATTCATTTAATTGATGTGTGCAAGATATGAGATAATATACAGTACCTACATTAAAAAGGAAGTGCAATGTGATGCATCAATGTAACTGTATAATATATATAAACTATATAGTAAGATTTATTGAGTTATGAAAGTTACATAATAATAACAATTATGTGACAACATGTGTGGGTGACTACATTTGAAAATGAACCTTATTGGTGCTATAATGAATTGTGTAAACAATTGTGACTTAATAGTGATTTCAATAATTTAATAATATAGTAATGCAATAATACCCAATTGAATTATATTCGATGTTAACAAAATGTACGTGTAGTATAGATGTGCAAATTACATTTACTACATTGTAATATTGTTCCTCATTTGAAATTACATTATGACTCTAAATTAAATTATAACCTAAAGTATATATATTAGGTATAAGTGTAAAACCTAAGTAATTATATTACAACACTTGCTATATGCTGAGCTTTATAATTGGTGTCCCAATATGAGAGTTACCCCTCATTCTCTTCTCACGTGTAAGCAAAAAAAAGGCTAAGAGCCTATTCCTTCTTCTTCTCCCAAGCTCCACAACTAGCTCATGATCAATGGGGAGTGGGCTTCATAATGGACTCCAACAACTACTCACCAACTCTCCATTACCCTTCATACAATTCCTCAATCTCTTAGTTTAATTCATGGTGTAAGGGCTTGGCATGGTTAGGAAGTTTTCTATAAATTGAGCACTCTACTTTATTTTCTATGTTGCTGAGAATTACTTGCTTAGTTGCTATAGAGAGTGTGAGGGAGTAATTTGATTTTGAGAAGAAGTTATGTCCAATTCAAAGCAAAGGTATAACATGATATTGTATTCTTAATTCAACTTTGATTAATGTTTGAATGTGCATGAATTCTTGCTAATTGGGTTGGTACCTGTTATTCATGAGTTATCTGAGCTTGTATGCATGTTTAAGAGCAATGTAGTTGGTCTGGTTGCAGGAAATAGCAATGTTGTTTCGAGGCTCTGCAGAAATAGAGCCAAATTTTTTGCTTCGGCTCGAAGTGGCGCGGCCGCACCACTTCTATAGCACATGACCACGCGGCCGCGCCGGCTGCCAGTCTTGAATACTGATCTTGTTGGTCTTATGTTATTCTGAGCATGTTATGTTAGATAGAGTGTGCATGTCAATGACCCTAACATATGGATTGATGTTGTCTTGGTCATAGTAAATCATTTTAGCTTGGTTTAGTATGAATATTCAAAGAAAACTTAACAATTTGAAAACTAAAATTTGTGAACATGGAGTAATGTATATTCTTTCCTTAAGCATCAACATATTAAGTTCTGATATGTCTTGACATGTGACCAATATGTTAGAGATGGTATAGACTATTCAAGCATGATTTAAAAAGGGAAATTTCAAGTAAAGGACTAAACTAGCTATGTGTAAATGAACTATGTATACATTAAGTTTTGAACTTCAAATCATGCTTATGTGATCTATTATACGGATATGAAAGCATGATATAGAATATGTGAACTTACCTTACATGCTTGAATAAGTTTTGATGACCTACTAATGGAAACTTAAAAGTTTCAATTACGAATTTGATAAACTATATACACTTTGAGTTAGGAACTTGTGAGCATGCTTATGTGGTCTAGCATGAATATATGAAAGTATGATGTATAGTAAGTGAGGTAGCTTTGCATGTTTGATCGGTTAACATGAGATTTTCAAAAGGAAACCTTAAGAATTGGGAAACTAGTTGGGTTGATAACAACCTTACATGTATTCTGAGTTTTGGTTATCACATTTGGATATGAATATACATGTAGACATGATTGACATGTATGCCTAACTAGTCATATGTATGGTAAGCTAGTTGAGTATGGTTTAGTACAAGTCCAAATATAGTAGAACTATACAACTTGAAATGCATGACTAAGATAACGTAAGCATGTTTAGTTAAGACTTATTGACCTCGTTGTATATATAAGGACTAAACATGAAAGACCTTGTCTAAGGAACACTTAAAGCCTTGATTTTGTGAAATCTAATAATGAATCATGTAAAGAAAAAGATATAGAAGAGACCAAACCTAGTTATGAACATCATAACATGTATGATTCTGCAAGTGTCATCATATATGTACAAGGGTGTGAAAGTTGAGCCATGCTTCTGTTTTCTCAGCTCTGGTTTGAACTAGGAGCAGCGCGGCCGCACCACTCCCTGGTTCAAATCCAGCGCAGCCGCGCCACCCTGCAGTGAAGACTGCTTATTCTGTTTGTGATCTGAGAATGTTATGCATGCTTATATTGATACCTTAATCTGTAATACATGTCCAGTACAGTCTTCAAAGAGTCAATGAGCATGCTAATGATAGGATCATGTGTTGGACAAGTGTTTATAACTTTAAGTCAGAATATGATTACAAACTATGTTCTTTAATGTCATAGTGTATTAGAAACTGATTTTGTGCTATGTGTATGTAAAGTACGTAATGACTTACGTATAGGATTATGCGATTAAGTTAGAATCATATGTGTATGATAACCTTACATATCGAGTTTATGTATTGGATGTACATAACTAATGAATATCCTGTATATGTAATTATGTTATAATAGGATTCGAAAAGCGTTGATAAGCTATACTTTGGTAAACTACGCTTAAGGCAAGTTCCCTAACTTACACTCTTTTATTGTGCAAGTATCCTAAACTCTTGCATTACTTTATTCAACGGATATTGTAAATAAGTACTTGAACTCTATTCTTATTAAGCATGTATTGAGCTTATTATTGTGCGAGCAAGTTATTCGAATTATGATTCGTATCTTATAGTTGAGATAAAGTCGATTATATTCTTCAAACTTTAATATCAAGTATTGAACTTATAAAGAGCGATCTATGCCATTTGATTCGGCTAGACTTATATCATGACTAGAAAGCTATCCAAACCAATTGATTGGTGCGGAGTCTTATATTGACTGAGATGAACAACCTTCCTTGAAGGGAAATTATATTTGTTGGGAGGCCGACGTGCGCACTTGAGTACGATTGAATGTTATGCATAATATAGGGTACTTTAGGCTGATCACCTGTTGTACTTATTTTATTGGATTATCAGTATATTTCTGTTAATTCTAGTAGAAGTTCATAGTCCTTAGTGACTGCTCAGTATTCAATTATCTTGAAATCTTGAATTGATTTAGCATTGGATCTTATTGATATTTTTCTGTCCTTAGCGACTGTTATTGAGAACTGTTGATATTTCTTGCTATCCTTGAACTATCATACCTTGCTATACCTTTTTGTGATTCAAAAAACTGTAGTACTCACCCTTATTGTTATATTACTTGCTGTGCAAACTTGTTGCTCATTCTTGCTTTCCCTAAAACATTTCAGTTAAGGCAGAGCAGTGTGGACCCTCGGGCACCGACAAGGACAAGGGCAAGGCTACTGAATAGCTTAATATTAAGTAGTACTTTATGATTGTAATAAGAACTTATGTTGTTATGTATTAGTTAGGTTTATATATTCTTAAGATATGTTTAAGCTATGTAATCGATGTTTAAGTTGTCAGACCTTGGGACGTGAATAAATTATATTAATTAAATGTAATCTATTCGGTAGTAGTGTTGTGTATTATTCCATTGTGCAATGCGACATTTAGTCATATTATTATAATGGTGTTAGATTATAGAACGTGAAGAACCGAATTTGAGACTTTGTGGCGTTCCAAATTTGGGGGCGTCACGGTTGGTATCAAAGCTATAGTTATAAACCTTAGGAGCAAGTGTCCTTAGATTATAACTTAGGAGAACTTAGAAAGTTAGAAGGAGATAAAACTAATGTAGAGTTTTCTTAGAGAGACTTAGTGTGTTATGAAATGTAACTTCATTTTATACAATGAACTTATGTTTTATTTAACATTCTAATGGAGTTGCTATTTGTTTGTCTTGTGTTTGTGATTGTAGGATGGCAGACACAGGAGTAACTAGTAGAGTGGCAAAGGAGGAACCCAGAGATATACATGTAGTATGCGAGGCACCTCTAGAGGTTGTGCCTGTGAAGGCTATTGCACCATCCGAGTCTGACGACGAGGATGAGATCGAGGTGGAGTTTGATCCAGAGGAGGAGCCTATGGAGGACGATCCTGTTGAGGACGAGTCTGCAGAGGAGGAGCCCATGGAGGACTCTTACGAGCCTAACCTAGAGGAGCATATGCTGGGAGAGTACGAGGAGCGTATTCTAGAGCTGGACTGTAGAGCGCAGGAGCTGGAGGCTGAGGCCCAAGAGAGAGAGTCCGAGTTCCAGAAGCTGAGGGATGAGGACCATCAGAGGAAGCTGGCCATGCAGGAGTTAGAGGTAGAGATTGCTTACCGCAGGGAGGCAGGTATCTAGATGGGAACCTTATTCCACAGGTCGGTATCCAGAAATGTAAACTTGGCACGAAAGTTAGAAGAGGTCGAGCAGAGAGAGTTAAGTGAAAAGACTAAGAAAGAGGCACTCCGTACTCAGCTAGAGTTGAAGGTTATGGATAGGATCCACTTCAAGAAGAAGTGGGAAGCGGCTAACGAGAGAGCTGACGACCCAGAGGAGGAGGTCAGAAACAAGAAGAGGAAGATGAACAAGATGGGGTATGTGTTTCGTTCAGCTTTCGAGAGGGTGATCAATGGTGTATACCACTACCCAGCGGAGCAGGGACAGACCCTACATACTATGAGTCGAGAGTTTATAGCGTACATAGCACAGGTCGAGTATAAGAGCGTTGTGGAGCGTGGGATGATGGGATGAGACCCTTAGTTAGACTAGTAATAGCTTAGTAGTGTCTTTCATGTGATGTATATGTTGTATTGAAATCCTAATCTTTTGTGTAAGATATGGGATAGTGATGTAAACCCTGAGTAAGCTTTTGTTAGAGGGGTAGTGTGTTAGTGTTTTCCCCATCTTTTATGATATTAGGGGATATGTGATAACATTTATAGAAATATGCTAGGGATGATCATGTAATGAAACGATTTGGCATATGAATATAAATGAAGCTTATTTCAGAAACGTGTTATAATTTTATTCTTTTTATTATTTAAAGAAATACTTAAGTAATAATATTGAGTATTAATAAATTGAAAAATTTTGTGATGCAGAAAATGCTGCCCAGACGTAGATTAACTGCACTTGAGGAATCAGTTAACAATGAGAGAGAACAAGTAGACCCGATCCAGAAGCTAGTTGATCTGTTAGGAGAGCCTCTTAGGGGAAGGAACAATGAACCCGTTCGCCCCAATCCTCAAACAGTACCAGTGACAAACTTTAAGGACTTTAGGAGTGTAGGACCCCCAGAGTTCGAGGGTACTACCGACCCGATCATTGCGCAGACCTATATAAAAGAGATAGAGAAGGCTTTCACCATCGCTCGAGTAGGTGAAGACAAGAAGACTGTGTTTGCTACATATATGATGAGAGGCGAAGCCAACTACTGGTGGGAGGCTAATCAACAGAGAGCCAGAGAAGGGATAATAGCTTGGGATAGATTCAAGACTCTATTTTTTCGAGAACTACTTCCCGAAAAGCATGAAGAATAGGATGGAGGTGAAGTTTTTAGAAATGAAACAAGGTGATATAACGGTGGCGCAGTATGCGGCTAAGTTCAATGAACTAGGACAATTTGCAGAACACCAAGTAGGAGACGAAGAGAGGAAGGCGAGACATTTTGAACAAGGACTAAAGCCTTGGTTGTTTAATAAGGTATCAGTTCTTCAAATTAATTCTTTTGTGACATTGCTGGAGAAGGCGATCATTGCGGAAGGTGGCAGTGAATCCTTAAGTTTATATAACAAGGAAAAGAAGGGTAAGAACACGAGAGGAGAAAACTGTGGAGGAGGAAGCAGCAGTGGAGGAAGTAACTTGGGAAAAAGGAAGTGGGAGAACAACAACAACAACAAAAACAACAACAATCAGTTGGGAAACTTTCATGGAGGATTTAAGAAGAGGGCAGAGGGATGCCCAAAATGTGGAAAGAATCACCAAGGTGAGTGCTGGAAAGGACGCGACACTTGCTACAACTGCGGTCAGGAGGGGCACATTTCACCCAACTGTCCGAAACCAAAGAAGATCCAAGGATGTTTTTCTTGTGGCTCGATGGAGCACCGGATCAAGGATTGCCCGAAAAAAGGAAGTGGCGGAGGTAGCAGCCAACAAGGGGGTAATAAACTGATGATCAGCGGACCGGCACTATCCAACCGCCCAACCGCTAGGACCTTTAACATGACCATCCAGGACGCAGTAGCTGCAAAGGACGTGGTGTCAGGTATAATCCCAATCAATGATATAAATATATATGTATTATTTGATTCGGGTGCCACCTGTTCTTTTGTATCTGAAGAATTTGCTAGTAGACTTAATACACCTCGAGAACGATTAGAAGATCCCTTGAACATAGAAGTTGCGAATAAGGAAGTAATCCTTGTAGAATTTGTAACGATTGTGATTTTATATAATATTTTTAAATATTTATTGAGTTAAATAAATATTTTATGTGAATTATTTATTGAGTTAAATAAATAAATTATGTGATTTATGGAGTGATTTAATTAAGTGTTATATATTAATTAAATGAATGTTTAATATTTATTTAATTAATGTATAGTAATTTTATATTATAGTTCTAATTTAATTGAGATAATTGAATTAGATGAATTATGTGATGAAGTGTTACATGAATTATAATTAGCGAGTAATTATAATTATGTGGCAATTTTATGTGATTAATTGATGTTAGATTTTAATTGATTAAATTAGTTGTTTAATATTTAATTGATTAAAATATGACATTAAAGTATGTGTTAAAATGATTTGTTAAAATAAAGAAAAAGGATTTTAAATGATTTTAACCAAACAAGGCCCTTGTAATTGTTTTAAACCTATTTCTACCAAACGGGGCCCTAACTATCAAAAAGCTGTTTTAAATAAACTGTTTACCAAACAATACCTTAGCATTAATAATCTATTTTTGAAAATAACCTTGTTTTTCTAAACAAAGCATTGTGGCTTTTGAATTTTGTAACTTATATAATAAATATATTTATTATATCTATTAATTAATTAAGAGTTACATATTATCAATATATGTATATTATATCAGTATAATAAAACTACGTTAGTTAGTCTAAACTACGTTAGTTTTTCCTAAGTCTAAACTAAGAATACAAGGAAAGAAAAGAAGAGCAGGGAAGTTGAGAGAAAGAAGAAGGCGAATTTGGAGAGAAAGCAAGAAAATCTTAAGAAAATTCATCTTCTTCACTAACAACTAGCTTAAAGGTAATTTATAATCTCTACTTTTATATTTTCAAAACTCAGCTATATGTTCTTCGTATTTTGTTCTCTGACAAAAATGAGTTTTATGAAATTGTATAAACATGGACTATATATATATATATTGTATTCATGTGTTGTTCGTAGTGGTTTGATTTCTATCAATGATTTTCAGAAAACCAAATTAAGGATTAAGTATGCTTTAATTGAAAATTTTGTTCTTATGTGTTATTTGATTTTGGTCAATTTAAAGTAAAAATTGATGAATTAGAATATACTAACATGCTTCTTGGAAAATTGTTTGATAATTACATGTAATTACGTATATAATGTATGTATATAGTGTGGAATTGATGGAGAAAATTTCTTACAGTGGATTATTTTGGAAAAATATGAGTTTTCATGAAAATGGCCAAATTGGATTTTTAAAACTTGTGATTATTGTTATTTAGATGGTTTTGTATTTTGAAAGCATGTTATACATATGTATTATAGGGTATGTATGAGTTACAGTGTCGGTACTGTATTTTTTGCGTTTGTTGGCTTGTATGGGATGTTCAGGTAAAGCAGAGGGTCGAAACTGTCTGCGTCTGGCCGCGTTGCTGCGCAGCTGCGCCGACAACAAGGCCAGGAGCAGCGCAGCTGCGCCGCTTGCCCTTCCCAGAACCATCCCCTGCGCAGCTGCGCCGGTTTCAGGGCAGCTGGCTGCGCAGCTGCGCCATATTCAGAACAGGGGTAGTGAAATATAAGTGTTGTGCAGTTTATTTTTTTAGTCATGGTTTAATTATTCCTTGATAGTGGACATGTATCTAAATAATATAACATGTTGTTATATGATTGTGACAAATTCATATTTGGGAATAAAAGAAATTTTGAAAACTTTAATTAGATTATAAATGTTTTATTGTAAATGAGTTACTTAATTATAATTTGATTAATTATAATTAAGAGTAAATGTTTAATTTAAATTATAATTCTGTGAAATTATAATAGTTGATTTATTTTAATCAATTAGATGTTAATTTAAATTATAATTTATGTAATTATAATTTAATAAATGCATGATTATTATAGATTATAATTGATAAATACATGATTAATTATAAATTGTGTAATTATAATGCATGATGTAGTTTAATTGATTTTAAATTATAATTGTTTATAATTTAAGAGATAATTATAATTTAAGTAATTATAATTAGATTAAGTGTTTAAATTATAATTGTTTAATTATAATTTAGTTAAATACATAATTGATTTAATTATGTGAGTATGTGTGTGATGTAATTAACTATGCGATAGTTGATTATTTATTTAATTAGAGTGAGTTAACTATGAGGGTTAACCACTTATATGAATTAGTTATGTGTTAACTGATTTAGATTATTATAATTGAATGTGTATAGGAAGTGTTTAAGTACGTGGTTGAGTTAAGTAGCTTGCGCTTAAGGCAAGTTTTCTAAACCCTGATCTTGTATTAATTTTTATGCAAGTCTTCTAACCCTAAACTTGTTAATTCTATACAATTTCTTTGAGTTCATATATTCATTGTTGAGAATGTTCTTTCCATTTCTGTATTGGACAATTGTTTATTTAATTGAAATGATCTTAACTTATTGTTCAAGTAAGATCCAGTTTATTATTTTAAATGCTTTAAGTTTACTTCTAAAGTATATGTTAATTCATAATTCTTTTATTTATGAATTATTGAAAGTCGATTCAACTAATCCTTAGTTGATGAACGTGAATTCTAAATTACCCTTGTAAGCTTATCCAAACCAAACTTTCTTTGGTGCGGACTTGAATTCAAATTACTGAGTTGAACAACCCTAATTATTAGGGGAGATTATTACGCATAGCGTTAAGATATTTGTGCATAATACATGGTACGAAGGGCTGATCCCCCTAAGTACGAGTTAAGGTCCATAGTCTTATTGACTGTTAAAGGTTTAAATAGAAATATTTATAACCTAGGACAAGAGTTCAAAGGTCTTATGACCCTCAGATAAATTCTATATTCGAATTTTAATGTTGATAGAGAATTATTATTCAATTCTTTATTGTTGAAGTAAGCTAAGTTATTCAGATCTTTTTAAAGATATCCTTTCATGTATTTATTATTGTTAAACTCCAATGAGCTGTTGTTTGCTCACTCTTGCATTAAATAACAATTGCAGTTAAGGTTGATAACGTTGATGCCCCGTCTACGAGTAAAGGCAAGGGAAAGATGAACAAGTGAAGACTTGTTTAATTATTTTAAAATGGTTGTAATAAGACTTTTATGTCATGTTTTTATTCCGCACTTTATTGTTTATGTCAAGGTTAGAGTAACCCTGGGATTGATTTTTGAGAAGGTTGTAACCCTTGTTTTAAGGGAGATTTTATTATTTTGAATAAAGGTTGTAATTTATTTTGAGATATTTGGGTAGATGTTTGTTATAGTTAGAAAGCGAACACCAAATCATGTGGAAATGAAGTACCCGGATTTGGGGGTGTCACAGAATTCATTTACCGAAATTGTCGCACAAACATTAGAAAACATGAACTGAGCGTAGACTTGATTCTAATTAGATTGGGAGAATTTGACATAATACTTGTGACGCCCCCAAATTCCAGGACCGTCACGGGGTCTCTCGAATTCGGTTCATCACGTGCTCATGGTAATACATCACAATAATAATAACTAAATATCACACAATCACAGCGGAAAATCTATTCTAGAATAATTTACAATGATTTATCATAATTATTCTCCCAAGTCTCGCAACCTACAGTACTTAATAGATTACATAATAATATCAATTAACGACTTATTACATAATCTAACTTAAGCTTAAACATAAATAAATCCAGTCTTACTACATCATCTTAATACAACATTAAAATATTTAAAAACATAAAAGAGACAAGCTAGTTGGTAGCCTTGCCCTTGCCCTTATCAACGCCCGAAGGTTCACCATGCTCTGCCTTAACTGAAATGTTTTAGGGAAAGCAAGAATGAGCACAAATTGCCCAGCAAGTAATATACAATAAGGGTTTGTAATATAATTCTCAATTCTTAAAAAAAAGGTATAACAAGGTTTGATAATTCAAGGATAACAAGAATATCAACAGTTTTCAATAACAGTCGCTAAGGACAGAATAATATCAATGTGATTCAGTAACAAATCAATTCAAGATTTCAAGATTACTGAATACTAAGCAGTCGCTAAGGACTATGAACTTCTACTAGAATTAACAGTAATAAACTGAAAATTCAACAAAAACAGGTACAACAGGTGATCAGCCTAAAGCACCATCGTTATGCATAACAATCAATCATACTCAAGTGTGCACGTCGGTCCTCCGACAATTATATATTTCCTTCAAAGAAGGTTGTTCTTCTCAGTCAAATACAAGATCCCGCACCAATCAATTAGTTTGGGTTGCTTTCCAATAATATAAGTCTAGCCGAATCAAATGGCATAGACACTTTCATAATATTCAAGAACAATACTAAGTTCAACAGGAATAATAGCTTTAATGAAATAAGAGTTCAAGTATGCTAATTTAATTCAACCGATTAAGTAGGAAACTAGTTCGCAATATACAAGGATAGAATACTTGCACAGTAAAAGAGTGTAAGTTAGGAAACTTGCACAATCATAGATTTCCTTGCATAAAGTAAATGCGTCGGTTAGGATACTTGCACTTTAAAAGAGTGTAAGTAAGAGAACTTGCCTTTAGCGTAGTTTATCCACGAAAAGCAAATCAACACTTTTGAATTCCTATCGTAATACAGTTACGTATATATATGATATTCATTAGTCATATAATTAAACTTCACATTTTATCTTCGAATATACGATCAACACATAAGCTAGGTTTTACCTAGCTACACAATTATATAGAATATAATTTCTATCCTTAACGTTCCTCCTTTAGAGTTTAAACACATTCTCATATCTTATAAGATCGCAATCAATACTAAATATATTTTATTTTAGCAAGTTACGGCATCCCCTTAAGTTAACCGTCAAAATCGGGTTCAAGTAACATCCTATAATATCACGTAGCATGTATTCATATTTAAAGGATACTTTCATGCTTGTATAACTTTTTCAAATCCAATCGTACATGGTATAGGTTCTTAAGTTAATACTTAAAGCCATTCAAGGACACGAACTCATATGGTCTAACATGCTCGCTTTTTAAACACATAAGATTTTCATATAACTTGTATTAGGCATGCTCATGAGTACTCGTATCGCATATATGTAGCTAGCATTGTTATTATCTTGAAAACATGCTTCGTTTATGCTAAACTTTAATCACGGCAAGTAATCATGGTATATATACATGCATGACACATGAATGAGTCTAAGAGTACTATCACATGTGTCCAAATTATCAGATTCTAACTCTCGTCATAACATACCAAAGTTTACGTTCAAAGCTTATACTTTGTTAGTTTAGTTCATTAATAAGGTCTATCATGTTCATGCTTCCTTATGAAACCTATATATATAAGTTAACATGCTTTTCATGCATTTCAAGGCCCTATAAACATGCTCGAAAAGTCAGAATGTATACATGGTCTTTACATGTCAATATCATCCTTCAAAACTTATATTTTTGTTAGATATGTTCAATAGATGGGTCTAACATGCTCTTGTCATACTACGAACCATATATACATAAGTTAATATGTCTTTTATGCATCTCTACCTCATACCGACATGCCTTGAAAAATCAGAATATTAACATGCTTCATATATGTTAACGTTCGTTTAGGAAACTTTAAGTTCGTTTCCAAACTATATGTCGTTTGGTTAACCATGCATGCTAATATACTAAAACATGCTTACATTGCCTCATTAGGTTTATATATATGTATTAATCATGCTTCCATGCTTGTTTAAACAAAAATCAAACAATTAGTACATAACAGTTTTGTTGCAGAATGCAGAAAACTGCACACAGAGGCCGGCGCTGCGGCGCGGCAACAGCAGCCACAATCTGGCTCTGCGGCGCGAGGATTGGAGCTGCGGCGTGGGAGGTGCGGACAATGGCGCTGCGGCGTGGGGACAGTTTCTGCAGTTCACACTGCAGCCGAAACCGACCCAAAACCTCCCATTTCATCGATTTCAACATACCCATATGCCATTACACTAACGTTTTTAACTTACTAACACATATATATGCTTATATAACAGTCAATCGCATTTATCAATTCTCAAATTCATGAACCCTAACTAATTTCACACGAATTTGATGCTTTACAAAAATTACAGAGCAACAATGGAAATGAAAGTCAAGAAAGCTATATAGTGGTTCCATCAGGTATGTATGTTCATATAACAACAATATAAGTGCTCTACAATCCAATTGCAATCCAATTTTGCATAATCAAGAATTTAAGCAATTGTAGTAACAGAAACAGGAAATGAAAATGAAGAACAAGGAGAGGAATTATACCTCTGTTAGTTTGTGAATTGAACTTGCTGCTATACTACTACTTACAATGCTGCTATACTATCAATGTATTCTCTCAACTCAACACTTATGTAAACTCATAGCAAATGAAATTGAAGGAGAAGGGGCCATATAAATAGCAAAGCCAAGACCCAGACAATGTAATTGTACAACAAATTAAACCAACGAGATTTGTGAATTGCATGGAGGTTAAAGAGTAGTAGGTAAATGGTAGTTGGATTCATCATGAATCCCATTCCCTCCATAATCATGAGCTATGCAATGCTGAGTTTGAGGAAGAAATAGGGAGTAGGCTAGCTTGAGTTGTTCACGTGAAAGAGATAGTGGCTCTCCCAGCAAAACAAACTCAGCCTTCTAGCAACATACCACACTTGATTCATTATACACATATGTATTAAATACTTAGGCTATCTACACACATATATATATATATTTTATATATATATCTTTAATTGAAATGTTACACTATAATTCACATAATGTAGTAAGTGTGACTTGTACACATATAATCCAGGTATATTTTTATCATACTGGTATAATTTTCTTGAATATAATCACATCACACTGTATCCTTTATTATTAAGTTCTACTAATCAACAATTGTTTATCATATATTCATGATGTACTATTTTAATGTATACTTACATACATATTGTCACATAGGCATAAACATGTAGCTTATATATTTCAATTAATATAATTGTTAATCTCCATAACAATTTAATTAACCATTATATGATTAATTATCACTTTATTATATTTATAAACACGTTGCTCATTATTATTATGTTTCTTGCAATAATAATAATTACATATTATTAATCAATCACCATTAATATTTTATAACAATTATTCTACGATGACAATTAATTAATATTCCACGATTAACAATTAATATAGATTAATTGTTCGCTTAAATTAATATAATCATTCTTATATTACGTCACTATGCCACACAAGGCAATCAACGAGTTTATCGCCAACTCCACCAATTTCTCAATTATTATAATTATTCAATTTTATATAATTGAATTAATTCATCTCATAACACAAAATCATTTATATTCAAATAAATTCTCGTTTCCATTAATATATTTATTTAATAATATATGAAAATTCACGGGTTTTACAATACTAGAAATGGATTGGTTATATAACCATGCTGCGATAATTGACTGTCAGAATAAATGTGTGAACCTTCAGACTCCGAGTAAGTCTAAGGTAGTGTTTTATGGTAGCTCATCGCTTAAGCAATTGTATTGTCTTACGATGATGCAGGCCAAGAAATTGTTAAGGAAATGATGTGTAGGTTACCTAGCTTACATTATAGATACTCGAAAAAAGGGAGTAGAAATAAAGGATATATCCGTAGTGAATGAATTCCAAGATATATTTCCGGACGATCTGCCTGGTCTTCCACCAGACAGGGAAATTGAATTCGTAATAGACTTGGCACCGGGACCTGCACTGATTTCTAAAGCCCCATACCGTATAGTGCCGATAAAAATGAAAGAATTGATGATACAACTGCAAGAGTTATTAGATAAAGGTTACGTAGGACCAAGTGTGTCTCCTTGGGGAGCACCAGTGTTGTTTGTTAAGAAAAAAGACGGATCAATGAGGCTCTGTATCGATTATCGAGAATTGAACATAGTAACGATCAAGAACAGATATCCGTTACCGAGGATAGACGACCTTTTTGATCAACTGTAGGGAGTGAAGTGTTTCTCGAAGATCGACCTACGGACAGGTTATCACCAACTAAAAGTACGAGCAGAAGATATACCAAAGACTGCATTTCGAACCCGTTATGGACATTATGAGTTTTTGGTAATGTCATTCTGACTGACTAATGCTCCGGCAGCATTCATGGACTTGATGAACCGAGTTTTCAAGCCTTACTTGGATAAGTTTGTGGTGGTTTTTATCGACGACATCTTAATCTACTCGAAGACAGAGGAAGAGCACGCCGAACATCTGAAAATTATTTTGGAGGCACTAAGGAAGGAGAAGATGTATGCAAAATTTTCAAAGTATGAGTTTTGGATGGAAAAGGTTCAATTCTTAGGTCACGTGGTGGATAAGAATAAAATCTAAGTAGACCCTGCAAAGGTCAAAGCAGTAAGTAATTGGGAGCAGCCGAGAACACCAACGTAGGTGAGAAGTTTCTTAGGGTTAGCTGGGTACTATCAAAGATTCATCCAAGATTTTTCTAAGATAGCAACCCCGTTGACCAATCTAATGAGGAAGACAGTGAAATTTGTATGGACAAAAAAGTGCGAGGAGAGTTTTCAGGAATAGAAGAAGAGATTAAGTGAGGCACCTGTGTTATCATTACCGGACGATGCGAGAGGTTTTGTGTTGTATAGTGACGCATCGCACAAAGGACTTGGTTGTGTGCTAATGCAGCACGGCCAAGTCATTGCGTATGCATCACGATAATTAAAGGACTACGAAAAATGATACCCTACTCATGACTTAGAGTTAGCGGCAGTAGTTTTTGCGTTGAAGATTTGGAGGCATTATTTGTACGGAGAGAAATGTGAGATATACACGGACCACAAAAGTCTGAAATATATCTTCACACAGAAGGAGTTGAATATGCTTCAGAGGAGGTTGTTAGAATTAATCAAATATTATGACTGCGATATTCTTTATCATCCGGGTAAGGCAAACGTAGTTGCCGACGCTCTGAGCAGAAAAGGAAGGGAGAAACTGTTTCACTTGACGACTCAAGAGGAGTTAATAAAAGAGATAAAAAAATTAGAGATAGAGGTAAAAGGACCGGAGAGGTCTGAAGAAAAATTATTTGTAATGGGAGCTCTTCCAACCTTGTTGGATAGAGTAAAGGAATCGCAAGAGAAGGATGAAGAGTGTGAGAAAATCAGAAGGAGGATCACAAAAAATGAAGAAGAAAGTTTCCGAATGGATAAAGACGGTATCTTGAGATTAGAAGGGAGAGTGTGGGTGCCAGCGGTAACCGAATTGAGAGAAGAGATTTTGCACGAGGCACACATTACGACTGTATTTCGTTCATCCGGGAGGCACAAAGATGTATCGAGATTTGAAGCAACACTTTTGGTGGCCCAATCTAAAATGAGAAGTCGTAGAGTGCGTTAGTAGATGTCTGACTTGCCAATGTGTTAAAGCAGAGCACCAGTGGTCGAGTGGTTTACTACAACCGCTGGAAATACCAGAGTGGAAATGGGAGCACATTACGATGGACTTCGTGGTGGGACTTCCAATCACACAGAAAGGTTATGATGCCATTTAAGTTTTCGTGGATCGACTAACGAAGATCGCACACTTTCTACCAATCATGATACAATGCAGCTTGAACCAGTTAGCGAGTCTTTACGTAAAGGAGATTGTTTCACGACATGGAGTGCCGGTATTAATTGTCTCTGATCAAGATCCGTGCTTCACGTCAAATTTTTGGAAAATATTGCAAGAAAGAATGGGAACACAGTTGAGGTTGAGTACGGCGTATCATCCTCAGACCGACGGACAAAGTGAGCAAACGATACAAACGCTGGAGGACATACTTAGGATTTGCGTGATGGACTTCAAGGGAAATTGGGACGACCACCTACCCTTAGTGGAATTTGCGTATAACAATAGTTATCATGTGAGTATTGGCATGCCACCATACGAAGCTCTTTACGGGAGAAAATGTAGAATGCCGTTATGTTGGGATGAAGTCGAAGAGTGACGGATACTCGGACCAGAGTTCGTACAACAAACCACGAATGTGGTGACAGTGATAAGAGCTAGACTAGTAGCAGCTCAAGATCGCCAGAAAAAGTACGCAGACTTGCATCGACAAGACCGAGACTTTAAAGTCGGTAGTTTCGTATTCTTGAAGGTATCTCCTTGGAAGGGGAAAATACGATTCGTCAAAAAAGGAAATTTGAGTCCAAGATTTATAGGACCATTCAAGATATTAAAGCGAGTAGGCGAAGTGGCGTACAAAGTTGCATTACCACCCGAGTTGGAGCACATCCACAACGTGTTTCACATCTCCGTGTTGCGTCCGTACAAGCCTGACTGTAGACACGTGATATCCTACGAGCCCATTCAAGTGGAGAAGAATTTGGCATATGAAGAAATTTCTGTCCAGATATTAAATAGGAAAGAGCAGACATTAAGAAATAAAATTATATCTTCTGTAAAAGTACTTTGGCGAAACCACGATGCCGAGGAGGACACGTGGGAATTAAAAGATAAGATGCGAAGGGACTATCCCCATCTATTTGTGTAACCTTGTACCAATTTTGAGGACGAAATTTTTATAAGGGGGGGAGGATTTAAGAATCGTGAATTTCACGAATAACTATTAATAATAATATTAATAAGAAAATGAATATTCATTTGAATATAAATATTGATGTGTTGTGAAATGAGTAATCCAATTAGTTCAAATTGAATTTATAAGAATTAAGAAAAATATTGAGTTTATGATGAAACTTGTTGAATGCCTTGTGTGGCATGAGAATGGAAATTTGGATGGTTTAATTTAATTAAGGAATGAATGAATTAAAAAGTGAATGATTAATTAATATTATATTATTAATTAATTGTTATTGTGAATAATAGAATACTAATGAGTAAAATAATTTACATGATTAGAATTATAATTCATTTAATTGATGTGTGCAAGATATGTGATAATATACAGTACCTACATTAAAAAGGAAGTGCAATGTGACGCATCAATGTAACTATATAATATATATAAACTATATAGTAAGATTTATTGAGTTATGAAAGTTACATAATAATATCAATTATGTGACAACATGTGTGGGTGACTACATTTGAAAATGAACCTTATTGATACTATAATGAATTGTGTAAACAATTGTGACTTAATAATGATTTCAATAATTTAATAATATAGTAATGCGATAATACCTAATTGAATTATATTCGGTGTTAACAAAATGTACATGGAGTATATATGTGCAAATTACATTTACTACATTGTAATATTGTTCCTCATTTGAAATTACATTGTGACTCTAAATTAAATTATAACCTAAACTATATATATTAGGTATAAGTGTATAACCTAAGTAATTATATTACAACACTTGCTATATGCTGAGCTTTATAATTGTTGTCCCAATATGAGAGTCACCCCTCATTCTCTTCTCACGTGTAAGCAAAAAAAGGCTAAGAGCCTATTCCTTCTTCTTCTCCCAAGCTCCACAACTAGCTCATGATCAATGGGGAGTGGGCTTCATGATGGACTCCAACAACTACTCACCAACTCTCCATTACCCTTCATACAATTCCTCAATCTCTTAGTTTAATTCATGGTGTAAGGGCTTGGCATGGTTAGGAAGTTTTCTATAAATTGAGCACTCTACTTTATTTTCTATGTTGCTGAGAATTACTTGCTTAGTTGCTATAGAGAGTGTGAGGGAGTAATTTGATTTTGAGAAGAAGTTATGTCCAATTCAAAGCAAAGGTATAACATGATATTGTATTCTTAATTCAACTTTGATTAATGTTTGAATGTGCATGAATTCTTGCTAATTGGGTTGGTACCTGTTATTCATGAGTTATCTAGGCTTATATGCATGTTTAAGAGCAATGTAGTTGGTCTGGTTGCAGGAAATAGCAATGTTGTTTCGAGGCTCTGCAAAAATAGAGCCAAATTTTTTGCTTCAGCTCGAAGTGGCGCGGCCGCACCACTTCTATAGCAAATGACCGCGCGGCCGCGCCGGCTGCCAGTCTTGAATACTAATCTTGTTGGTCTTATGTTATTCTGAGCATGTTAAGTTAGATAGAGTATGCATGTAAATGACCCTAACATGTGGATTGATGTTGTCTTGGTCATAGTAAATCATTTTAGCTTAGTTTAGTATGAATATTCAAAGAAAACTTAACAATTTGAAAATTAGAATTTGTGAACATGGAGTAATGTATATTCTGACCTTAAGCATCAACATATTAAGTTCTGATATGTCTTGACATGTGACCAATATGTTAGAGATGGTATAGACTATTCAAGCATGATTTAAAAAGGGAAATTTCAAGTAAAGGACTAAACTAGCTATGCGTAAATGAACTATGTATACATTAAGTTTTGAACTTCAAATCATACTTATGTGATCTATTATACGGATATGAAAGCATGATATAGAATATGTGAACTTACCTTGCATGCTTGAATAAGTTTCGATGACCTACTAATGGAAACTTAAAAGTTTTAATTACGAATTTGATAAACTATATACACTTTGAGTTAGGAACTTGTGAGCATGCTTATGTGGTCTAGCATGAATATATGAAAGTATGATGTATAGTAGGTAGCTTTGCATGTTTGATTGGTTAACATGAGATTTTCAAAAGGAAACCTTAAGAATTGGGAAACTAGTTGGGTTGATAACAACCTTACATGTATTCTGAGTTTTGGTTATCACATTTGGATATGAATATGCATGTAGACATGATTGACATGTATGCCTAACTAGTCATATGCATGGTAAGCTAGTTGAGTATGGTTTAGAACAAGTCCAAATGTAATAGAACTATACAACTTGAAATGTATGACTAAGATAACGTAAGCATGTTTAGTTAAGACTTATTGACCTCGTTGTATATATAAGGACAAAACATGAGAGACCTTGTCTAAGGAACACTTAAAGCCTTGATTTTGTGAAATCTGATAATGGATCATGTAAAGAACAAGATATAAAAGAGACCAAACCTAGTTATGATCATCATAACATGTATGATTCTGCAAGTGTCATTATATATGTACAAGGGTATGCAAGTTGGGCCGTGCTTCTGTTTTCTCAGCTCTGGTTTGAACTAGGAGCAGCGCGGCAGCTCCACCCTGCAGTGAAGACTGCTTATTCTGTTTGTGATCTGAGAATGTTATGCATACTTATATTGATACCTTAATCTGTAATACATGTCCAGTATAATCTTCAAGGAGTCAATGAGCATGCTAATGATAGGATCATGTGTTGGATAAATGTTTATAACTTTAAGTCAGAATATGATTACAAACTATGTTCTTTAATGTCATAGTGTATTAGAAACTGATTTTGTGCTATGTGTATGTAAAGTACGTAATGACTTACGTATAGGATTATGCGATTAAGTTAGAATCATATGTTTATGATAACCTTACATATCGAGTTTATGTATTGGATGTACATAACTAATGAATATCCTGTATATGTAATTATGTTATAATAGGATTCGAAAAGCGTTGATAAGCTATACTTTGGTAAACTACGCTTAAGGCAAGTTCCCTAACTTACACTCTTTTATTGTGCAAGTATCCTAAACTCTTACATTACTTTATTCAACGGATATTGTAAGTAAGTACTTGAACTCTATTCTTATTAAGCATGTATTGAGCTTATTATTGTGCGAGCAAGTTATTCGAATTATGATTCGTATCTTATAGTTGAGATAAAGTCGATTATATTCTTCAAACTTTAATATCAAGTATTGAACTTATAAAGAGCGATCTATGCCATTTGATTCGGCTAGACTTATATCATGACTAGAAAGCTATCCAAACCAATTGATTGGTGCGGAGTCTTATATTGACTGAGATGAACAACCTTCCTTGAAGGGAAATTATATTTGTTGGGAGGCCGACGTGCGCACTTGAGTACGATTGAATGTTATGCATAATATAGGGTACTTTAGGCTGATCACCTGTTGTACTTATTTTATTGGATTATCAGTATATTTCTGTTAATTCTAGTAGAAGTTCATAGTCCTTAGTGACTGCTCAGTATTCAATTATCTTGAAATCTTGAATTGATTTAGCATTGGATCTTATTGATATTTTTCTGTCCTTAGCGACTGTTATTGAGAACTGTTGATATTTCTTGCTATCCTTGAACTATCATACCTTGCTATACCTTTTTGTGATTCAAAAAACTGTAGTACTCACCCTTATTGTTATATTACTTGCTGTGCAAACTTGTTGCTCATTCTTGCTTTCCCTAAAACATTTCAGTTAAGGCAGAGCAGTGTGGACCCTCGGGCACCGACAAGGACAAGGGCAAGGCTACTGAATAGCTTAATATTAAGTAGTACTTTATGATTGTAATAAGAACTTATGTTGTTATGTATTAGTTAGGTTTATATATGCTTAAGATATGTTTAAGCTATGTAATCGATGTTTAAGTTGCGAGACCTTGGGACGTGAATAAATTATATTAATTAAATGTAATCTATTCGGTAGTAGTGTTGTGTATTATTTCGATGTGCAATTCGACATTTAGTCGTATTATTATTATGGTGTTAGATTATAGAACTTGACGAACTAAATTCGAGACTCTGTGGTGGTCCGAATTTGGGGGCGTCACATCTGCTGCTGGTAATCCTCGTGCGAACACCTATGAATATAGCACATTTGTCCTATTTTTTGCTTCTTGTTCAGAAGCTCAGCCTTCAATTCTTGGACTTCTATTTTCAAGTCCCGGACTTTATCCTTAGCCAGCACTTTCTCATCGTGTTTGGCCTCCCAGAAGATCTCCATATCCTCTCTATCTTCTACCACGTCATCCACCACCTTCTTGAGGTCACGGACCTTCTTGCTCAGTTGGACGTTTCTGTCAAGTATTGCCATGAACAGTAGTTTCATGGACTCCTCCGGTGTAGAATCCTCCACATCCTCAGTAGGCAATACCGTATTAATCGGTGCTGTCTCCCTATTCTCAGTAGGCAGTACCGTATTACTCGGCACTGACTCAACCTCCTCCTCCGACATACCCTCAAACAATAACGCGAAGTCAAAGTTATCGGAGCGCTCAGACGGATCCTCTTCTTCTATATCAGTCCCTTCTAAGATTACCACAGGTATCTCTGCTACTGGCATAGGTACCACCTCTACAAAGTTGATTGAATCCTGGCTAACCTCATGTATTTCATTATATATGTTCATTATTCCTGTTATCTACATATAACATAAATAACTGGATTAGTATACAATCAAATATGAACAGTTTATATCACATTTAATATGATTAAGGTTACTTTCTTCTTTCAAAACTCTACCCGAGTTTGTTAACTTCTACTTCACTTCTCCAGGTTATAGCCTAAGGTTTTTACCCCCTTAAGTTTTATAACCTACGGCTTTGATACCAACCTGTGAAGCCCCCAAATCAGGGTACCTTCAAACCCAGGATATGGTGCTACACGGTACTACAATCTACTCATACATTCAATTGAGGACATCAATATCAATGCATAAGTTTACAAATTATTACATTCTATTAATCTAATCCCAAGTATTCGTAACCAATACATTGTTCTTTGTCATAATATCAGTAAATACAATACTAATGCTATTACAGAGGTCACTACTTGTCCAGCTTGGACTTGCCTTTGTCTTTATCGGATCCTTCGGTCCGTTCGTTCTTAGCTGAAATCATTTAGTTTTAAGCAAGAATGAGCATAAACAGCTCAACAAGTTAAACAGTGTATCTTGAAACCACAAAATCAAGAATCATATCTCTTGGTCTTCAATAACTTTACAATAGTTATGAAGTACTTAAGAATAATCAAAATATCATTTTGATTCCTTTAAAACCATTCCCAAGGACTTTATAGCCTCTTCGGAATCCATCTTGGTCAACGACCATGAACCATAGTTTAGTTCTCATTCATGAAAGGAACAACCCGGCACGAAGGCCCTAAGTTCGATATAGCTTACGAGCACATCCAGGTGATCAGCCTGTAGTACTCTATGTTGATCAACACTCATACATTAAACGTCTTGACGTTTAATTGGTGGCAACCTCACGTGCCTGTCGAAATTAACAACATTTAAAATCTTTGTTTATTCATGCTCAGGTTTACCTGAGAATCCGTTCCAGTCAATTGGCATAGGATCACAACATTGTATATATTTTGGAAAGATTTGTGGAAAAAAACACACCAAAATATGCTAAGTCTCAGTCTAGCCGAATCAAATGGCATCGACTATTCAATAACAGTTCATGCATAAGCAATTATGCATAATGACCACTTGTCCAACTATAATGTATAGACAAGAGTTTAGAAACTTGCATTTATAGTAAAGTATGAACGAAGTTAGGAAACTTGCCTTTGCGTCTTCTATACCTCTACATAGCGTACTCAGTTTTTAGCACGTCTACAAAGCATAATACATAATATACCAATTAGTAATCATAGTTGATACACACCGTATTTGCCTAACTCCTCCTTCTTATATAACTTAAGCGAATCGTTAACTACGTAACATTCGTTCAAGTTATTTAATGTTCATTAACCCAATCTTGGTTAACGTTTTTAAAACTTAAGTTCATCACGTTTAGTTAATGTTTAATTCTCATAATCCTTGGTTAAACATGTTGTTTAAAGCTTACATTACATCACTTGCTAGCCCCATAATTGATATGCAAAAGGTTAAGTACTTACTAGCAATGTCAAAATTTTCTACCATGCTAGCGCTGCGGCGCCAGATTTTCCTCTTGGAGTGGCGTTGCGGCGCTACTCGGAATTGGCTTGTTCCAAAGCCAAAAGTTCACAAATGACATGCTCTATCATCTTATCAAGTCGAAATTCGTTTCCGAATCCGTCGATGAGAAATTTGCCGATTAATCTATTTTTACGTTTTGGTTAAACGTTCGTGAACATTCGACGCTCAATTCTTTGTTTTAAGTCAGAATCAATCCGTTCTTGTTCCCGCAAGTATTATTTACCTAATTACACGTGTTGCAATCGAAAACCATCGTTTTCAATGCTCATGGAGACTTTTGACTTCTAAATCTTAGAAATTTACGTTTTCGACGATTATCGTCTAATCGCATAACTTTCGCCGAATCTTCGTTCTTCGTTATTATTATCTCAAATCAATGGGAATCAATCCCATAGTTGATTATTACTAATTCCTATCATTCCAAACATTTAAGTTTTAATGGTTTAATAATTTCATTAGTCCATTTCATATGAATTCATTAAGTTCTTCCTTTATACTTAATGAGTTCTTAGTATCTTAACATGCATGGTTTATTATGGTTCGTAATTCACCATCATAACATCCTTATAATTTCTTCATAGTCACAACTCCTTTAATCACTTCTCTATCAAAGTTATTAATTAAAGAAAAGAAGATTTTACAATTTCTTAGGTTATACCTTCAAGGTTCTTGGTGGAGCTTAAGTAGGGAGACTCAAAGGTTCCTTCTTCTTCTTGGTTGATGAAGTAATATAAGGCAAAGCTTACTCTAGTTTCTTCTCTCTCTCTCTATAGGATGATAGAATTCTCAAACAACCAAAATGAGGAGGGGAGCTCTCTTATTTATAGAGATTGGCAAGGCTTGGGGTAGCAAAGTAATTTAGGCCCAACCTCCTCTCCACCTCACACCCCCATGTCTCTCCATGTGATAGCCTATGTCTCCTATGTGCTAACATGTGCTAGCACATGGGCACCTTGTGCCCCCCACATGCTACCATGTAGACTTGGGTTGCCCCATGGGTTTAACCCACTCGTTTACCAGACGGCTCGACCCACGGTTTAAACTTATTAACTTTAATTCAAATTAATTCTAATTCCACTCATTTTAACGTATTTACTCTGTATAAAATTTGTATTATACGTTGTATAATTATCGTATTCTCTTCGTATTATTCTCTTATAATACCTTGTATTATACGCGTATTCCTTCCGTATAATAATCATTTATTATTATACTTAATCAATTAATATTTAATTTTCACTTTCCCTAACGCTTAGGATCTAAGTCGCTACGCGAAAACTTCGTGACCCATATAATGAATTATTATTACATAATCCACCTCGCCTTGAAATCTTCTCATTACCCGTTTCTCGGAATATCAAAATAAATTCCCGAGCTAGTGATTCCCGCTCTTTTTCTCCCGAGAAAACTTTTCTCGGCTAACGTAACTTTTCACGGTATATTACCGTCAAATCTTTTAACAGAATGTCATTCTGACATTCCGAACTATCAAAATGACCTAGGGTCTCCAACCCTAATATTTAGGGTCAAACCCTAGCCCTTAGGGTTGAATAGTGCCTATTTCGTCTTTTTCCCAAAATATTTTTATTCTCGGAAATCTTTTATTTTCGTCTTATAAATTCATATCAATTATTCCTAGCACGTAGCCAGAATCCTACTCATTTCTGCATTCTCTAGGTCATAAGATGACCTACAATTAGCTTACTCAGTTTAATAAACAAATAAGCAAATTTTATTCGATAAATCAAATAAAATTCATTTACATAAATGCTCGATTTTCTCGGGCGTTACAGCCTTGCCTCAACTGTTCTTGAGATTTCTGGGTAACCCATAAATCAGAACTTCGTGATCGGTCAACGACCTTTAACCACTTATATCTTTCATTCTGTTAATCCAATGAACTTGATTATTGTTCTAGCTTACTAAGCTCATGTAATACTACAACTAGCATACAATTAACAGACCTAAAAATTAACGCATGAAGATCTACGGGCTCTGACATTAGGCTGTCAGGCCTGTTTTGACAAAATAATAAATCTAACAAAGCATCAAAGATCTAAAGTACAATTAGGGTTTATACCTTTCTTGAGCAAAATTTGCTATCTAAGCTCTGATTCTAATCTTGCTATTTCTAGGGCTTCTTTTGGCAGGTAGTATAAGTGTTTAGGTTGAGAGAATTCGTGAGTTTGGCCAGCAATGAGGCTGCTATTTATAGAATTGGTAAGTTAGGGTTTTTAGGTAATTTTCCATTCTTGCCACCAAAAATATCCTTGCTTGTGAACTTGTGCTGGTATGACAAGCTGTTTGGTGGCCAGATGAGATAGGATTTCATTGTGTGGTGGTGGCACATGCTTGTGAGCAACTTCAATTTGATTAGTAAGCTAATCTTGCCCTAATCCTCATTAATTATGATTTAGTGTTTTGATTTTTGTGTTTAGGATAACTTAATGAAGTTATTAACACCTAATTTAAGTTTAGTTAACTTAATTATGGTTTAGGATAACCTAATTAGGGTTAGTACTTCTTAATTAGGGTTAGGGTTTGAATTTAGGGTTAGGGTTTTGAAATTAGGGTTAGGGTTTCCTAATTTAGGGTTTGTCACATAATCTAGGCGAAGCACGACAAAGCGTTTTGTCATTGTAAGCATGACAAAGCAGCTTGATAAAATAATATACCAAAAAGTCTAATTACGGAATAAAATTTTTAAGCACGACGTGTCAAGCACAACGTTTTTCGGAGAAAAATAATTTTGACCGAAGTCTTCAATAGAGTATATAATAACACAATACACTTTCAGAACGGAGAGATTTTATTGATAAATGAAGAATTTACATAACCGAGTCTTATTAGGGTTTTGGGATTTCACAATTACACAGAGTCTCAATAGATCTTCAAGAGTTTGAATAGTCCTTTCCGATTGACCATCTGTCTTAGGATGATATGCAGAACTGAATCGTAAATCAGTGCCCATAGCTTTCTGCAAGCTGACCCAAAATCGTGAAGTGAATCTTGGGTCTCGATCAGAAACTATGGATATCTGCATAACATGCAGTCTTACAATCTCATTTATATACTTACGAGCAAGTCGTTCAAGTGAATAAGTTTCTTGTATTGGCAAGAAATGAGCAGACTTGGTTAATCTATCGACAATGACCCAAATTGCATCTGTGCCTTGAGAAACCTTGGGAAGACCCGTAAAAAAATCCATGTTGATATGTTCCCACTTCCATTTTAGAATCTCAAGGGTTACAATGGACCCTTTGGCACCTGATGCTCGGCCTTGACACGTTGACAAGTTAGACGCCTTAAGATAAACTCCGCAATTTTTGTCTTCATATTGCTCCACCAAAATGTATGTCGAAGATCACGATACATTTTGGTACTTCCAGGATGAATTGCAAATGGTGTATTGTGTGCCTCCATCATGATTTTATACTTCAAATCTGAGTCGCTAGGAACACAAAGTCTGGAGTTGACTCAAAGTATTCCTTCTTTGTCGATTCTTGCTTCTGGAATACCACCTTCTTGCACCTTCTTCTCCATATTCATCAGCTCTGGGTCTGTAGATTGAGCAGCTTTAACTTTATCAATTAAAGCTGGTTCTACGCGTATATTTGTCATCTTCACGTGGGTCTCTGAAGTCTTTAACTCTATCTCCATCCATTGTAAGTCATACAAAATGGGGCTTTGTGTTGACAATATCGCACTTGTACCCGCATACTATCTTCTACTCAACGCGTCAACTACCACATTCGCTTTTCCAAAATGTTATTGAATGGTATGGTCGTAATCTTTTAACAGCTCGAGCCAACGTCGTTGCCGCATATTGAGTTCCTTTTGGGTGAAGAAATATTTGAGGCTTTTGGAGTATATTAGGATGTCATCAATAAAGACAACCACAAAATGATCCAAATATTTCTTGAATATTCAGTTCATCATGTCCATGAAGGCAGCATGGACATTGGTCAATCCGAAAGACATAACTAGAAATTCGTAATACCCGTATCGAGTTCTAAATGCAGTCTTTGGAATGTCATCAATTTTAATCTTTAACTAATGATATCACCTTGCAACTGGTCGAACAGGTCATCAATGTGAGGTAACGGATACCTATTTTTAATAGTGGAATGGTTCAACTCTCAATAGTTAATGCAAAGTTGCATACTCCCGTCTTTCTTCTTTACGAATAAAACAGGAGCACCCCAAGGAGATGTACTAACCAATGTCTAACAACTCATGTAGTTGGACCTTTAACTCCTGAAGTTCAATAGGAGACATTCGATATGGGGTTTTCAAAATGGGTTTTGTACCGGGTTCAAGGTCAATAAAAAATTCAACTTCACGTTCTGGGGGTAGGCCAGAAAGTTCTTCAGGAAATACGTCAGCCAATTTATTAACAATAGAAATATCATTCAAAGCTTACGTAATCTTGTTTAAATCGGTGACATGGGCTAAGAAAGCTTGATATCCTATTTTCAATAAACGAATGGCTTTATGACTTGAAATGACAGTGATTTATTTTAGTGGTTTGGTTGCTTGAATTTGTATAGCAGGTTGGTTAGGAATATGAAAGCTAACGACCTTACGAAAATAATCAATTTTAGCATGATGAGTAGTTAACCAGTCGATTCCTAAAATCATATCAAATGCAAGTATTTTCAAAGAGATGAGATCAACAGGAAATGTGAGGGTGCCAATTTGAATCAAACAAGATTTATAAACTGTGGTTTCTCCCAATGGAGTTTCAACAGATAAGTCAAAGTCTAATTTCTCAGGGGTTAAGTTCAAACGTTGAGCACAAGCAGGTGAAATAAAAAAGTGGGTAGAACAGGTATCTAATAAGGTATAGACTTCGCAAGAGTTTATGATTAGCTTACATGTGATAACTTCGTTCGGGTTACTCGCTTTTTGGGTAGTCACGACAAAAGGTCTCCCCTGAACCATCGACTTTGACTTGTCCGGAACAGCCTTTGGTGTCACCATTACAGTTGGACTTGACTTTGCTACAAGCCAAAATCGAGCTATGTGACCGTCCTTTTTGCAATTGTCACACACTTTGGGTTGCTACGTACGGTTTGGAATGATGTGTCCCTCGTGTCCGCATTTGTAGCATACAACCGAATGTCGTTCTCCTCCCCTAGAAACGAGTACTGGTGCTGATATCTTTTCATCATTATTGAATCTTCTCTTTTTGAACTTTCCACTTGACTCACTTCTTCTATTATCTTGGCCATGATTACCACTGAAGTGGTTACCATTTTTGGCATGATAATTTTGTAGAAATTTTTTAAACTCTGATATACCATGCTTCCGCTAATTTTTGCAATTTGATTGCGTCACGATTTCGTACAAACCCAACAGTGGCATCAGAGCCAAACCTTTATGCAATTATTAATTATTTTAATTTCATATACATATGGGTATGTATTTAGAATAATTTATTGGGCATAATTTTATTGTATAAAATTATTTTTTTTTATTTCACTGTGGATCCGTGTTATTAAAAATAAAAGGTCTAAGTTCCTTCTGGTCACCTTTTAAAACAAAAAATTCGGCAGGCTCTTTTTTTTAAAAAATAAAATAAAATTCCCCAGGTTCTTGAATAGTCACAGGAATCTTTTAGTGGGGAATCACTTTTGGTGGGAAATGTCCTTTAATATCCAAGTGACTACAAAGGTTATTAACTGCTAATGATAAAGGATTTCAAAAAAGGGAAACAGTCATATCCAGGATCACGTTATATAATATATATATATATATAGTTATATATTATATTACTAATCAGGATAGGTTACTATATATATATATGGTATATATATATACGGTAATATATATATATTTTCTAAATAATTTTATAATTAAAATAAAGAATTTATTTTAATCTTGAAATTGGATTTCATGCAATTTAAAATTGCCCATTAAATGATACTCATATATATATGGAATGTTTTAATTCATGAGATGAATATTTATTTATTAATATATATGGTGATATGTATGAAAATAAATGGGGATTGATTATGGACTATTTGACCAATGTGATTGGATTTTATTTTAGTTGAATGCTTGAATGAATGGGTTTTATTAAATGGGGTCTGCGTACCTCGTCTTCTCTAATTTTTTTTTTCTTGATGTAAAATTCTATCTCCCTCCTATGTACTTCCCCTTGACTGTTGATCAAGGTTTCTATTTAAATTAAATAGTTTAATGTAATAGAAATAGTTAGAATTATCTTTAAAAATTAGAGACCAAGGAGCAAGGAGCGCGTGAAGACCCGTTTGTATGGAGCCCGGGTTTAAATGTAATAGTTACGTTTAAATTTAAATTCTTGCACCCCTAGGTTTGACCTTTTGGTTCACTTGGTGGCTCTAGTGAACCAAACTAGAATAAAAGTCCATAATCAATCCGGGTAGAATATAGTATTCTATATTGCATGCTAAATATTATATATATTATATTTTATGCAAACATGCTTCGCATGTTTAATAAAATGACGCGTATTTTATATATATATGTGCATGCGCGCTAAACAAAGATGAGACTAATAATAACAAATCCCTCAAAGAAATAATATTAAGTCCGAAGTGTTCAAATGATATTTGGAATATCGAACGTCGCCTTCTAGCATGATAAATTAATAGAGTATTAGATATTTAATATGAGCTTGTTGTGCTATCCACAAGGCGAGTATTGCGTATTTAAGATGTTAATTAATCACATTTGATGCTTATCAAGAAAATTGAACGATCTAGTCTTGTTGTGCTATCCACAAGGACGAACATTTTTCTTTTTTGAATTTATGAAAGTGCTAGGCTGGACTTAACTTAAATTATTTTAGTTCGGATGTGCACACACTTGACCATTATGATTTAAGAGGCAAAATAAAAGGAATTACATGGTGATGTAATTGACAAGAGTTGTCTACCTATTTATTTGTATATCGCTTGTTGTGCTATCCACAAGGTTATATACATTTGAAATGGGATCCTTATTCTCACTAGCAAATTTTTAATTAGATGTTGCCGAACTATATAAGTGAGGGTAATATAGTTTGATAAAAATAGTGGGAGATACCAATTTAAAATAAAGACCTAAATTTATTTTGGTATGCAAAATTAATAAAATGAATGTTTGCTAAAATGTTGTTTTTCACATGCAGAATTTTAAAAATGTCTAAATCACTAATCTCACTACGAAGCATACTTGATGCAAACAAGCTTACCGGGCCGAATTATGAGGACTGGCTAAGAAATCTGAGAATTGTTCTCACTGCTGAAAAGATTTCTTATGTCCTAAATTCAACTGTCCCTGAATCTGTTTCAGAAACAGCCTCTGAGGAAGAGATTGCCACTTTCAATAAGTGGCAAGATGATGCATCTGTGGCTCAATGCATCATGCTCGCATCCATGAATAACGAGCTTCAGCGTCAGCACGAAAAAATGGATGCTCCTGCTATGCTGCTTCACCTCAAGGAGTTGTATGGTGAACAGAGTAGGACTGCTAGATATGAGATATCTAAGGAGCTCTTCCGATCTCGGATGACCGAGGGTACTGCCGTCGAGACTCATGTCCTAAAGGTGATCAATTTGATTGAACGCCTTGGACAGCTGGGGTTCGTCATGGATGGGGAGCTGAGTCAAGACTTGGTCTTGCAGTCACTCCCTTGAGACCTTCTCGCAGTTTGTGGTTAATTTTCACATGAATAAGCTAGATGTCAGCTTGCCTGAGCTGCTTAACATGCTGAAAACTGCAGAAGGTCACTTCCCATCCAAGAAGAACCATATCTTGATGGTGGATTCTTCCAATAAAAGGAAGAGGCCCAAGGTATCTTCTGAAAAGAAGAAATCTAAGAAGGCTAAGGGAAAAGGGAAAGAAAAGGAACAAAAGAAACCTGAACCAGCTAAAGGAATGTGCTTTCATTGCAACATGCCGGGACATTGGAAAAGGAACTGCAAGAAGTATCTAGCAGAGAAGAAGCTTGGAGAAGCTTCGACTTCCAATCAAGGTTTGTTTATGATTGAAATTAATTTTTCTGAAAGTCATAATTCTACTTGGGTATTGGATACCGGCTGTGGTTCTCACATATGTAATACTGTGCAGGGACTGGTCAGAAGTAGAAAGCTGAACAATGATGAGGTGATCCTACGAGTAGGGAATGGAGCAAAGGTTGCTGCATTAGCTGTAGGAACTTATTATTTAGCAATGCCTTCGGGCAAGTCCATTTATCTTAATAATTGTTATTATGTTCCGAATATTATTAAAAACATTATTTCAATTTCTGTATTGGATATGGAAGGATTTAACGTTGTTATAAAGAACAATAGTTGTTCTATTTATAAAGACGATGTTTTATATGGTATTGGAAATTTACGAAATGGACTTTATACACTTGACTTACAAGAAAATATATTTCAAATTGAACAAACTAAGAAAAGAAAAAGAGATGATATTAATTATACCTACATGTGGCACTGTAGACTCGGTCATATCAATGAAACAAGATTATCCAAGTTGCATAAAGATGGGCTCCTCGAGCTATCCGATTATGAATCATATCCAACTTGTGAATCTTGTCTCATGGGTAAAATGACTAAATCTCCTTTTAGTGGAAAAGGAGAAAGAGTTACAGAGTTGTTGGCATTGATTCACACAGACGTTTGTGGACCTATGACAACAAGTGCACGGGGTGGGTATTCTTATTTTATTACTTTCACTGATGATCACTCAAGATTTGGATATGTGTATTTGATGAAATACAAATCAGAATCATTTGAAAAGTTCAAAGAGTTCAGAAGTGAAGTAGAGAAACAAACGGGCAAGAGTATAAAGACACTTCGATCAGATCGAGGTGGAGAATACTTAAGCGGTGAGTTTCTCAATTGTCTCAAAGAAAATGGTATAATCTCACAATGGACTCCTCCAGGTACACCACAGTTAAATGGAGTATCTGAAAGGAGAAATCGAACACTGTTAGACATGGTTCGATCCATGATGAGTTTTACCGACCTTCCAATTTCCTTCTGGGGATATGCCCTAGAAACGGCTGCATACCTACTTAACAAGGTACCTACCAAATCCGTCCCAAAGACTCCATATGAGATGTGGAAGGGGAGGAAACCAAATCTTAAGCATGTTAAGACTTAGGGTTGTCCAGCTTATGTCAAAAAGTTTGAACATGATAAGCTACAGACTAAATCCGAAAAGTGTAGATTTGTGGGATACCCTAAAGAAACTGTAGGGTATTATTTCTATCATCTAACTGATCAAAAGGTGTTTGTTGCGAAACATGCTGCCTTCTTGGAAAAGGAGTTTATCCATGAAGGGGTCAGTGGGAGTAAGATATATCTTGAAGAAGTTCAAGAACCACAAATTACCACGGATCAAAGTTAGGTACCTGACCAAGTAGAAGAACCTACTATACCACACCCTGTTCGTAAATCTGGGAGAGTACCGAAGATACCTGAGAGGTATGGATTCGTTATAGAGGATGACGATGAGGTACACATCATGAATGATGATGATCCATTGAATTACGAACAGGCCATGAGTAATAAAGACTCAGGGAAATGGCTTGAAGCCATGAAATCCGAAATGGACTCCATGTATGAAAACAAAGTATGGACTTTGGTTTCACCACCTGAAGGCATTAAGCCTATTGGGTGTAAATGGGTCTTTAAAAGAAAGACTGGAGCGGACGGCAAGGTGGAGACCTATAAGGCCCGACTGGTTGCAAAAGGTTTCAAACAAAGACAAGGAGTTGATTATGATGAAACCTTTTCACCAGTAGCTATGCTCAAGTCCATTTGGATTTTGCTTGCGATTGCAGCTTATAACGACTATGAGATCTGGTAGATGGAAGTGAAAACAGCCTTCCTCAATGGGAAACTTGAGGAGGATGTGTATATAACACAGCCAGAGGAATTTGTTTCAAAGGTTGGAATAAATCAAGTCTGTAAGCTGCAACGATCCATTTATGGATTGAAGCAAGCTTCTCGTAGATGGAACATTCGTTTTGATGAGACAATCAAAGAGTTTGATTTTATCAAAAATGACGATGAACCATGTGTGTACAAGAAGGTTAGTGGGAGCGCAGTTTCATTCCTTGTATTATATGTTGATGATATATTACTGATAGGGAATGACATTCCTATGCTACAATCAATTAAAATCTGGTTATCTAAACACTTCTCCATGAAGGACTTGGGAGAAGCATCCTATATTTTGGGGATAAAGATCTATAGAGATAGATCTAAAAGGATGCTTGGTTTATCCCAAGGAACGTACATTGATGCAATGCTAAAGAGATTTAGCATGGAAGATTCCAAAAGAGGTCTCATGCCGATGAGCCATGGAATACATCTCTCCAAGAAACAGGCCCCAAAGACACCTGAGGAGAGAGACCGTATGAGTAAGATCCCTTATGCTTCTGCAATAGGATCTATCATGTACGGTATGATATGTACTAGACTGGATGTTGCTCATGCACTTAGTGTAACGAGCAGATACCAGTCGAATCCTGGAGAAGAGCACTGGAAGGCAGTGAAGAATATCCTAAAGTACTTGAGAAGGACTAAAGATATTTTTCTTGTCTACGGTGGGTCTGAATTAAAACTCGAGGGCTTCACAGACTCAAGTTTTTCAAACGGACCAAGATGACAGTAAATCTATTTCGGGGTATGTTTTTACCTTGAACGGAGGCGTAGTGAGTTGGAAGAGTTCCAAGCAGCAAACAGTTGCTGATTCAGTGACAGAGGCAGAGTATATAACTGTAAGTGAAGCTGCAAGTTGATGTTTTAGATGAAAAGTTCATAACAGAACTAGGAATAGTTCCTAAGTCTCATCTTGAATCTAAACATGTGTTGCGGCACTTTGATTAAAGAAATCATTGAAAGAGGAGAGTGTAGACTCTCAAGACAACATTGCAGATCCATTAACTAAAGCTTTAACACAACAGCAGTTTGATCGTCACTTAGAGAAGTTGGGTATGAGATACCATGGCGATTGGCTTTAGTGCAAGTGGGAGATTGATAGTAGTGTGCATACAAGCCAATCATGTATGATGATAAAGCACGTACTTTGTAAACAATCTTATTTATTTATTAATGAAATATTCATTTATTACAGGCATTTAATTATCTACATGTTGCTGTTTTTATAATATGTAAATAACCCATAGTTTTAAGCAATGCTTTTAGAATCATGATGATGATCATGCTAATGAGATCTAAATTCTTAGAAAGTTTTAAAACTTAAATAGTTCCCAATCGTGGGATTACTAAAAAGGGGATTAGTAAATCCGGATAGATTGGTACATATGTTGCTTGCTCATTGGATGAGGATGATTGATCTCATGATCATTTGTGTGGAGACACTAAAGCAAGTATGTAGGTGCTTATTGAAGAATAAGTTCACTGAACGTGATTCGCTATGGAATACCTAATGGAGTTTTACTCGCATGTCAATAGGAATTCCTAATGTGATAGTAGTACAAGTGATCCTTGGACTTGAGATCATCATAGTATCTTGTATGTAACAAATTATACTTTGACTTATTCCTTAAGACCTTTTAAGGCATATATAGGGTATGCTTGGGTATAATGAGTTACATATGGAGATAATGAATGATCAATAAAGAATCTACCACCTCTAGTAAAAGAGGAGATATGTCCCATGTGATTCGTTAAATGACAACCCAGGAATCCTTGGCCAAGGTGAAATGAAATTAGAAAGGAGTTTTTAATTTGCATTATTTGGAGTTGTGCATTTTCTAATCGAAATACATATAATTAAATAAAATAAGACTTGACAGTAAATCCATATCTTATATTTAATTGGGACATTGTATGGTGGAAGGATTGAATTGTACGGTAACTATTTACTCACAGGTTCTTTTTGATTAATGTTGAAATCTATATTATCTGGAAAGTCGTTGAACGCTAGGGAGGCTTATCCCTATTGTAGAATAAATATTATTTATTTAAATAGATTATTAGTTTAATTTATTTATTTAAATAAGATTAAAATTGTTTTAATTGATTTATTCACAACCGGTTTAATATGGAGAACCTAAAGGGTCACACCATAAAAGGAAGAATAATTATTTAAGAAGGTAATGGCATAATCGTAATAATGCATTAAGTATAATTAATTTAATCTATGGTGATAGAATAAATTAAATAGCTTAATGTTTATTATTTAATATTTTGGAAATATTAAATATAAATTAATAAGAGGAGTCTTATTAATATTATTACAATTATTATTATTTTAATTTCTAAAGGAGTTTAGTAATTAATTTAATATTTAGTACTCTCATTTATTCCTAATAAGATTAGGAGACAAATTAATTAAATGAATTTAATTAATTATTCCCATGTGGTGGGAAGCCTAAATTAATTAAAGGAGTTTAATTAATTAAAAGAAATCCCATGTCTAATAGGATTAGAAGGGTTGACTAATATCTATATAAGAGGAGTCTTATAATAGATATGAGATGATGCAATTCCAATTGTTGGAGAGTACTCCTTTCTATAGAGGATAGAAAACTAAGCCAAACATCCTCCTTCTTGATAATTCTTCTTCCTTGGTGGATCACCTCTAGAGGCCAAACACTTGGGTGGCTAACGTTGATCAAAGAAAGGAATCTAACCCAGAAATTCAAGGAGATCACGAAGAACAAGGAGTTGAACTAGTACCTGTGGAAGCTTCGTTCTACAAGGGTATGATTCCATAACTTCTTATTTATCGTTTTAAATTAATAATTTGCATAAAGGATGATCCGGGTAATGGTTTTGTAGAAATTTTTTAAACTCTGATATACCATGCTTCCGCTAATTTTTGCAATTTGATTGCGTCACGATTTCGTACAAACCCAACAAATTTCATGCACACTAGTTATCATTATTCCGATGACTGTTGCCACTAGTACGACTATAATCGTGTTGTCGGTTGTTGTCTTTTGGTTGAAAAGTCTCATTATCTCGCTCCATTGCTTATCTCCAGATTTTCAGATACTGTTTTTAAATATTCTCACAAAACAATGGTTAATTAAAGAAATTGACATGTCACATATTATTCCTATATTTCGAACGACTAATTATATAACAAATAAGCTTAAGTAGGACACACTAGCGAAGGATTTTACTCGTCTCTCCCCTCCTAGTTCTAATTCCAGATCTCCTCCAAAGATCATATCCCTAAGCTTTGATACCAACTGTGACGCCCCCAAAATAGGTCAACACAACCCATTCTGTGTTGCCAAATACATAGTACATAATCTAAATACAAATCTTCCTATTCCAACTATTACACTATCGTGCAAAATACGACCACACAAACTGTGAGCTTCAATACAGCTATTATGTCATATATAATACGAAAATATCAACGTTCAAATTAAGTCCTCATTATAATTATTAACACACTATTTTACAAAATAGTGAGGACTACTATAGCACTATCTCGGACCATCACTCAATTCCCTTACTAGTCCCAGCTATATTCTCATTTCCTGAAGAGAATAATGAAAGAAAAGCGTGAGCTCAACTAGCCCAGTAAAGAATATTATGACTAAGATAATGAAGAATAAATTATCGTTAGCCTTCAATAAATCAGATAAAATATTATGGACAACAAGTTTTAGACCAACAACTGCAGCGAAAATAACAATCCATTAGAAGAGTTAAGTAGAGAATGATATCTAATATCTTCTATGATTTAAAAGTCCATCATCAATATTTTATCCCTGTAACACCAATCAATAAATATTTCCAATCAACGAATTATCTATGCACTACTGGCCAAAGATATTAGTTTGTATCACCAGTGGTCATGATCATGCAAAACACCTGTCCATCTTTGCACTATGGGCCAAAGATATCAATCAACAGTTCATCTTTGCACTACAGGCCAAAGATATCAATCAACAGTTCATCTTTGCACTACAGGCCAAAAATAACTTTCACCGTAATTTAAGTCTGAGGATTATGACAATGATATAAAGAATGAATCCAGTGAGATCAAGGATAGATATTACAGATTTATAATTTAATTTATCCAAAGTTCAAGAATGTCCAAATTGTTAACATGAAGATCAAAACATGGATCCAATTTCAAGAATAAGATTCATAAAAGATAACTTGGACAAAGAAAAGAAAATTAAATTCCGTTGTGAACAGTACTCATGAATAGTATGTATGAATAGTACCCCGGCATGAAAAGATTAAAATTTAATAAGAAAGTTCATACCAATATTCCAGTGAAATGATATTATATGAAGCGAAAACCTTAAGAAATATTTAATCATTTCAGGAATTATAGAAGCAATACTTACCATAGTAAGTTTAGATTTAAGAATATGAAATGAAATAATATACGAAACTGCAAATGAATTTTCACCCGTCATGCGGTAATCCGCGTAGTTAGATCATTTTCACAACTTTAATAAAGAATGAATACGAATGGTTATTCACCAGGCATACAGTAGTTCGCGTAGACAGGTTATTCCCACAGATTAATAAAGAATGAATACGAAAGGTTATTCACCATGCATGCGGTAATCCGCGTAGACAGGTTATTCCCACAGCTTAATAAGGAATAGAATGACAACCCTTACGAGTATCAAAAGAAAATAACATCCTTTACGAATACGAAAGAAATAATACCCCTTACCTTAGTAGAAGTTTGGATACTGCAATAGTGTAGTAGCAGAATACTCTTCTTCTTTCTCTCTTATTCTCTCTCTATAGTTTCTCTCACTATAGCTTGTGATTATAACTTTGCTCTTTAAAAATGGTCGAAAATAATGAATGGATGGAGGAGTATTTATAGGCTAGGAAAAGGTGGTAAATTACAAGGTGAATTATACTTTAGTACCTTCATCTTTACCTCCATTTTTAATTTAGTCCCTCAAGTATTATCAATCTTGCATAACATCCCCTAATAGTACTTGCATGTGAACCAATAGTTCTTTGCATGTGAACCAATAGTTCCTTGCATGTGAACCAATAGTAATTAATAGCTCATTTATCAGATTAACTGTCCACTTGGTCAATTTAATATCCTGAAATCAACTATTATCAAAATAAATGTCGATTTTCACTAACATTAATATTCCCAACACAATGGAAATATTTTTATCAACAATTCCTCATTAATATTATAACTCACAATATTGGCAACAAGATCATTCCCAGGAAAGAGGGGGCTTTCCGATAAGGATTTCTCCTTACTGGCGCGTAATTAAATAACCTAACTCCTTTCCTTGACAGAACTTTCTAGACATTGTCAATATTGCTAATAATAATATGAGTAAATGTGTCGTGTCAATTATTGATTTAATAATATAAAGTATTGTGCAGATGATACTGTAACAATAATTGAATCAATAATATGAGATACTATGCATCAACTAAAGTGGCAATTATTGAATGAAATACTGAGTGACTTCTTACGTAAGAATCAATAATCAGAGAATTGTGCAATACCGTGTGCTACTGTGCAACAATGCGTTTTACTGTACTTTTATCACCGGGTATTTCAACAGTTTAACGGTAAAAGTCTTGTCGTTCTTTTTATAAAAAGGTTATTTTTGTCGCTTTCTATATCTGATAAGTATTCCATTGTGGGGTCCACCAATGATTGCGCCGTCGTACGAATATTTCCCAACAAAAAGAATATTCCACAACCAAACGAATATTCCCCGACACAACGAATATTTTATGACAACTTACTTACTTTATAAAACTTGCACAAATCACCCATAACTATAACATTATATCAAATTAACACCTTACTATTTAAAAATAATATATAAAGAAAATTAAATCTTTATTCATAAAAGTTGGGGTCTTACAATGCCCTTTGACATACCCTTGGGGTCTTAAGGGACATGTCAAAGTATAACTCATCATACACAAGATACTATGATGATCTCAAATTTAAGATTTATTTGTACTACTATCACTTAAGAAATTCCTATTGATAGGCAAGTAAAGCTCCATTAGGTATTCCTTAGCGAGCCACGTTTAATGAACTTATTCTCTAATAAGCACCTACATACTTGCTTTAGTGTCTCCACACAACTGATTATGAGATCGATCATCCTCATCCAATGAGCAAGTCAACTTATATACCAATCTATCTGGATTCACTAATCCCCTTTTTTGTAATCCAACGATTGGGAACTATTTTAGTTTTAGAGCTATCTATGAATTTAATCTCATTAGCATGATCCTCATCATGATTCTAAAAGCATTGCTTAAAACTATGGGTTTATCACATATTATAAAAATAGCACCATGTAGATAAATAAATGCCTTTAATTAAATAATATTTTTATTAATAAATGAATAAAATTGTTACACAGTAAATGCTTTATCATCAAACATGATTGGCCTATATGCATATTACTTTCAATCTCCCACTTGCGCTAAAGCCAATCGCCATGGTATCTCATACCCATCTTCTCTAAGTGACGATCAAACTGATGTTGTGTTAAAGCTTTAGTAAATGGATCTGCAATGTTGTCTTGAGAGTCCACATACTCCAGGGTGACATCTCCTCTTTCAATGATCTCTCTAATCAAATGAAACTGCCACAACACGTGTTTGGATTTCTGATGAAACCTGGGTTCCTTTGCCTGTGCAACAGCTCTGGTGTTGTCACATAATAAAGGTAGTGCTCCTCTAATGCTAGGAGCCACACCAAGTTCAGTTATAAACTTCTTCATCCAAACAGCTTCCTTTGCAGCTTCAGTTGCAGCTATATACTCTACCTCTGTCACTGAATCAGTAACTGTTTGGTGCTTGGAACTCTTCCAACTCACTGTGCCACCGTTTAAGGTAAACACATACCCCAAAACGGATTTACTATCATCTTGGTCCATTTAAAAACTTGAGTCTGTGTAGCCCTCTAGTTTCAATTCAGACCCACCGTAGACAAGAAATACATCCTTAGTTCTTCTTAAGTACTTCAGGATATATTTCACTGCCTTCCAGTGTTCTTCTGTAGGATTCGACTGATATCTGCTCGTTACACTAAGTGCATGAGCAACATCCGGTCTAGTACATATCATACCATACATAATAGATCCTATTGTTGAAGCATAAAGAATCTTACTTATACGGTCTCTCTCCTTAGGTGTTTTTAGGGCCTGTTTCTTGGAGAGATGTATTCCATGGCTCGTCGGCATGAGACCTCTCTTGGAATCCTCCATGCTAAACCTCTTTAGCATCATTTTAATGTACATTCCTTGGGACAAGCAAAGCATCCTTTTAGATCTATCTATATAGATTTTTATCCCCAAAATATAGGATGATTCTCCCAAGTCCTTCATGGAGAAGTGTTTAGATAACCAAATTTTGATTGACTGTAGTATAGGAATATCATTCCCTATCAGTAATATATCATCAACATATAATATAAGGAATGATATAGTGCTCCCACTAATCTTCTTGTACACACAAGGTTCATCCTCATTTTTGATAAAATCAAACTATTTGCTTGTCTCATCAAAATGGATGTTCCACCTATAAGTAGCTTGCTTCAACCCATAAATGGATCGTTGTAGTTTACAGACTTTATTTGTTCCAATCGTTGAAACAAATCCCTCTGGTTGTGTCATATACACATCCTCCTCAAGGTTCCCATTGAGGGAGGCTGTTTTCAAGTCCATCTGCCATATTTCGTAGTCATAGTAAGCTGCAATCGCAAGCAAAATCCGAATGGACTTGAGCATTGCTACTGGTGAGAAGGTTTCATTATAGTCATACCTTGTCTTTGTTTGAAACCTTTTGCAACTAGTCGGGCCTTATAGGTCTCTACCTTGCCGTCCGCTCCAGTCTTTCTTTTAAAGATTCATTTACACCCAATAAGCTTAATGCCCTCAGGTGATGAAACCAAAGTCCATACTTTGTTCTCATACATGGAGTCCATTTCGGATTTTATGGTTTTTTGCCATTTCTATGAGTCTTTACTACTCATAGCCTATTCGTAATTCAAAGGATCATCATCATCTATGATGCGTACCTCATCGTCATTCTATATAACGAATCCATACCTTTTAGTTATCTTCGGTATCCTTCCAAATTTACAAATAGGGTGTTGTACAATAGGTTCTTCTATTTGGTCAGGTACCTGACTTTGTTCAGTAGTTATTTGTGGTTCTTGAATTTCTTCAAAATATATCTCACTCCCACTGACCCCTTCGAGGATAAACTCCTTTTCCAGGAAGGCAGCAAGTTTCGCAACAAACACCTTTTGATCGGTTAGAGGATAGAAATAATACCCTGATATCTCTTTAGGGTATCCCATAAATCTACACTTGTCGGATCTAGTCTGCAGCTTATTATTCTCAAACTTTTTGACATAAGCTGGACAACCCCAAGTCTTAACATGCTTAGGATTCGGTTTCCTCCCTGTCCATACTTATATGGAGTCTTTGGGACATATTTGGTAGGTACCTTGTTAAGTAGGTATGCAGCCGATTCTAGGGCATAACCCCAAAAGGAAACTGGAAGATCGGTAAAGCTCATCATGTAACGAACCATGTCCAACAGTGTTCGATTTCTCCTTTCAGACACACCATTCAACAGTGGTGTTACTGGTAGAGTCCATTTTGAGATTATATCAATTTCTTTGAGACAATTGAGAAACTCACCGCTTAAGTATTCACCACCTCGATCCGTTCAAAGAATCTTAATACTCTTGCCAGTTTATTTCTCTACTTCACTTCTGAATTTTTTGAAGTTTTCAAACGATTCAGATTTGTATTTCATTAAATACACATATCCAAATCTTGAATGATCATCAGTGAATGTAATAAAATAAGAATACCCTCTTCGTGCATTCGTTGTCACAAGTCCACAAACATCTGTGTGTACCAACGCTAACAACTTTGTAACTCTTTCTCCTTTTCCACTAAAAAGAGATTTAGTCATCTTATCCATGTGACAAGATTCACAAGTTGGATATGATTTATAATCAGGTAGCTCTAAAAGCCCATCGTTATGCAACTTGGATAATCTTGTTTCATTAATATGACCGAGTCTATAATGCCACATAAAAGTATAATTAACATCATCTCTTTTCCTTTTCTTAGTTTGTTCAATTTGAAGTATATTTTCATGCAAGTCAAGTATGTAAAGTCCATTCAATAATTTACCAACTCCATATAAAACATCCTTATTATAAATATAACAACTATTGTTCTTTAGTATAATATTATAACCATCCATATCCAATACAGAAATAGAAATAATGTTTCTTATGATTGTTGGAACGAAATAACAATTATATAAATTAATAGGCTTGCCCATAGGCAGTGCTAAACAATACGTCCCTATAGCTAATGCAGCAACCTTTGCTCTATTTCTCACTCGTAGGACGACTTCATCCTTGTTCAGCTTTCTATTTCTAACCAGTCCCTGCATAGTATTACATATGTGAGAACCACAACCGGTATCCAATACCCAAGTAGAATTTTGACTTTTAGAAAAATTAATTTCAATCATGAACAAACCTTGATTGGAAGTCGAAGCTTCTCCAAGCTTCTTCTCTGCCAGAAACTTCTTGTAGTTCCTCTTCCAGTGACCTGGCTCATTTCAATAGAAGCACATTCCTTTGCTAGCTGGATCAGGTTTCTTTTGATCCTTCGCTTTCGTCCTGCCCTTAGCCTTCTTGGTTTTCTTCTTTTCAGAAGATACCTTGGGCCTCTTCCTTTTCTTGGAAGAATCATCTACCAGTAAGACTTGGTTCTTCTTAGATGGGAAGTGTCCTTCGGCAGTTTTCAACATGTTTAGTAATTTAGGCAAGCTGACATCCAACATATTCATGTGGAAATTCATAACAAAATATGAGAAGGTATCTGGGAGTGATTGCAAGATCAAATCTTGAATTAACTCCCCATCCATGGTGAACCCAAGTTGTCCAAGACGTTCAATCAACTTGATTATTTTCAGAACATGAGTCTCAAAAGTAGTGCCCTCGGTCATCCGAGATTGAAAGAGCTCGTTAGATATCTTATATCTAGCAGTCCTACTTTGTTCACCATACAACTCTTGAAGGTGCAGCAATATAGCAGTAGCATCCATAGCTTCATGCTGACGCTAAAGCTCGTTACTCATGGATGCGAGCATGATGCATTGAGCCACAGATGCATCATCTTGCCACATCTTAAAAGTAGCAATCTCTTCCTCAGAGGCTTCTTCTGCAACATTTGCAGGGACAGACGAATTTAGGACATAAGAAATCTTTTTTACAGTGAGAACAATTCTCAGATTCCTTAACCAGTCCGTGTAATTCGGTCCGGTTAGTTTGTTAGCATCAAGTATGCTACGCAGTGATAGTGAGTGTGACATTTTCAAATTCTGCATGTCAAATTAAAACAATATTTTTAGTAAACATTCATTTAATTAATTATCCAAATAAATTAGGTCTTTATTTTAAATTGGTATCTCCCACTATTTTCTTCAAACTATATTACCCTCATAATATATAATTCGGCAAATCTAATTAAAGATTTGCTATTGAGAATAAGGATCTTATTTCAAATGTATATAGCCTTGTGATGGCACAACAAACTATATATAAATAAATAGATAGACAACTCTTGTCAATTACATCATCATGTAACTCCTTTTGCCTCTTAGATTATTTTGATCAAATGGTGATACATCCAAATCAAAATTATCCAAGTAAAGTTCAACCTAGCACTTTCATATATTCAAATAGAAAAATATCATCCTTGTGGTGACACAACAAAACAGTATTGTTCAATTTCTTTATAAGCATCAAATGCGATAAATTAATATCTTAAATATTTAATACTCGCCTTATGGTGACACAACAAACTCATATTAAATATTCAATACTCTATAAATTTATCATGCTAGAAGGCGGCGTTCGATATTCTAAATATCTTTGAATGCTTAGGAATTAATATAAAATCTTTGAGGGGTTTGTTATTAATTGTCTCATCTTGTTTAGCGCGCATGCACATATATATATAAAATACGCGTCATATTAATTAACATGCGACGCATGTTACATAATATAATATATATATATATAGTATAAGCATGCATATAGAATACTATATTCTACCCGGGTTGATTATGGACTTTATTCTAGTTTGGTTCACTAGAGCCACCAAGTGAACCAGAAGGTCAAACCTAGGGGTGCAAAAATAAATTTAAATATAACTATTACATTTAAATCCCCGGTTCCATTACAAACGGGTCTTCAAGCGCTTCTTGCTCCTTGGTCTCCAATTCTTCAAGATAATTCTAACTAGTCCTATTGCATAAACTATTTAATTTAAATATAAAACATTGATCAGCAGTCAAGGGGAAGTACATAGGAGGAAGATACAATTTTACATCAAGAAAAATTAGCGAAGACAAGGTATGCAGACCCCATTTAATAAAACTCATACATTCAAGCATCCAACTAAAATAAAATCCAATCACATTGGTCTATAGTCCATAATTAACCCCATTTATTATAATACATAACATACATATGCATCAATAAATAACATTCATCTTATGAATAATAAATTCATTTCACATATGCATCGATATCATTTAATGGGCAATTAAAATTTGTATGTAATCAAATAAAATAAACTCATTTATTTCATTTTTGAAAAATTGCATAAAATTAAAATCAGAATTTTTTTCTGCAGGTCCGGCGCGCCTCGCGCCACCACTGGAGCTCCCCGCGCCGACCTTACAGAAAAATTCTGAATTTCTGCATATCGTGCCCCGCATCGCGGCGAAATCTGGAATTTCTGATTCGCTACTTTTGACCTTTTCATCCAAAAAATAAGATTTCATACAACAAATTATGCCCAATAAATTATTCCGAACACACACCCATACATATATGGAATCAAAACAATAAATAACTCGCATAAATGTTTGGCTTTGATACCACTATTAGGTTTGTAATAATCAAAATAGCGGAAGCATGGTAAAAATAAATTTTAAAATTTTACAAACTTATACCCGGATCATCTTTTTTTTTATAAATGTAGGCAACCCTCCTAAACTATTTAGGCATAGGGTTTCATATTAATTAATTAAACTTTTTAATTAATTAGGCTTCCTAATCCTATTGGGAATAATTAAACTCTTTTAATTAATTAGCCTCATAATCTTACTAGGAATACATATATGAGATAGTATCTTATTAATTAATTCCCAAAATCCTTTAGGAATTAAATAATAATAATAATAATAATAGTAATAGTAATAGTAATAATAATAAGACTCCTCTTATTAATTTAATATTTCTAAAATATTAAATAATAAATATTAAGCTATTTAATTTATTCTATCACCATGGATTAAATTAAACATACTTAACTTATTATTACGATTATGCCATTAGCTTCTTTAATAAATATTCTTTTTTTTATGGTGTGACCCTTTAGGTTCTCCATATTAAATCGGTTGTGAATAAATCAATTAGAACAATTCTAATCTTATTTAAATAAATAAATTACACTAATAATTTATTTAAATAAATAATATTTATTCTACAATAAGGGTAAGCCCCCTTAGCGATCAATGACTTTCTAGATAATATAGATTTCAACATTAATCATAAAAGAACCTGTGAGTAAATAGTTACCGTACAATTCATTCCTTCCACCATATAATGTCCCAATTAAATATAAGACATTGATTTACTATCAAGTCTTATTTTATTTAAGTATATGTATTTTGATTCTAAAATGCACAACTTCAAATAATGCAAATTAGAAACTCATTCCTAATTTCATTCTGTCTTGGCCAAGAACTACTGGGTTGTCCTTTATCGAATCACATAGGACATTCTCTTCTTTTACTAGAAGTGGTATATTCTTTATTGATCATTCATTATCTCAATGTATAAATTATTATACCTAAGCATACCCTTTGATATACCCTTGGGTCTTAAGGAACATGTCAAAGTATAACTCATCATACACAAGATACTATGATGTTCTCAAGTCTAAAGATTATTTGTACTACTATCACTTAAGGAATTCCTATTGATAGGCAAGTAAAACTCCATTAGATATTCCTTAGCGAGCCACGTTCAGTGAACTTATTCTCCAAAAAGCATCTACATACTTGCTTTAGTGTCTCCACACAAATGATTATGAGATCGATCATCCTCATCCAATGAGCAAGTCAACGTATGTACCAATCTATCCGGATTCACTAATCCCCTTTTTAGTAATCCAACGATTGGGAATTATTTTAGTTTTTAAGCTATCTAAGAATTTAGATCTCATTAGTATGATCCTCATCATAATTCTAAAAGCATTGCTTAAAACTATGGGAGCACCATGTAGATAAATAAATACCTTTAATTAAATAATACCTTTATTAATAAATGAATAAAATTATTACAAAGTAAATATTTTATCATCAAACATGATTGGCTTGTATGTATATTACTTTCAGGCATTACCTCCGGAACTGGCAATGGCAAGGGCAAAGCTACAGAATAACTTTAGTCCTTTAAGATTAGGAAAGCTATTATTATTGTTATTATGATGTATTAAGGAATGATTAATGTATGTTTTAAGTTATGTCTTAGACTTATTTATGTATGTTTGTAGTAACGATTACAAGACCTTGGGACAAGAATAATGATGTTATAACAATGTAAATTATTCTATTATTTCGTTGTTAGTGATTTTAGTATGATATTAGAATTAGAACGTGAAGCACCGAATTTGAGGTATAAGTACCTGAATTTGGGGGCGTCACGGAAACACTAAGACAGGAGAAGTTGTATGCGAAATTCACTAAGTGTGAATTTTGGCTTGAGAGGGTGCAGTTTTTAGGGCACATTATAGACAAAGAAGGGATTTCAGTGGATCCAGCGATGGTGGAAGCAATTATTAATTGGGAACTACCAAAAACGCCGACAGAGGTGCGGAGTTTCCTATGGTTAGTGGGATATTATCGAAGATTCATCCAGAATTTTTCTAAGATAGCTACTCTATTGACGAATTTGACGAGGAAGACCGTGAAGTATGTGTGGACAGAGATATGTGAAGATAATTTTCAAGAACTGAAGAAGAGGTTAAGTGAAGCACCTGTATTGTCATTACCATATGATACGGGGAATTTTATAGTTTATAGCGATGCTTCGCATAGAGGACTGGGTTGCGTGCTCATGCAGCATGACAAGGTCATTATGTATGCATCACCGTAGTTAAAGGATTATGAGAAAGGTTATCCTACTCATGATCCGGAACTGGCAGAGGTAGTTTTTGCCAAAAAAATTTGGAGGCACTACCTATATGAGGAGAAGTGTGAGATATACACGGACCATAAAAGTCTGAAATATATTTTCACGTCGAAGGAGTTGAATATGAGACAGAGAAGGTGGTTGGAGTTGATAAAAGATTACGATTGCGATATCTTGTATCATCAAGGGAAGGCAAATGTTATGGTTGACGCCTTAACTAGGAAGGGTTAAGAGAAGCTGTAACGAATGAGATTTTGTATATTTAATTGTAAATATTTATTGAATTAAATAAATATTTTAATTAATTTAATTATTGAGTTAAATAAATAATTTATGTGATTATCTTATGGAGTAATTTAATTAAGTGCAATAGGATTAATTAAATTGATATGTAAGTAATTATGTAGTATAATTCTAATTTAATTGAGAATAATTAAATTAGAGGAATATTATGTGCTAAGTGTTTATAATGATTTACTAATTTGATACATGAATTATGATTAATAAGGGAATTATAATTGTGTAGCAATTTAGTATTATGTGCAATTTTAATTAATTAATTAATGTTAGCTTGTATTTAATTAAATTAGAAGGTTGGGATTTAATTAAATAAAGTGTAACATTTAAACTATGTGTTAAAGAATTTATTAAAATAAAGAAAAGGGTTTTAAAGAATTTTGTCAAACAAGGCCCTTGCACCTGTTTTAATTCTGTTTTGTCAAACGGTGCCTTAACTACTAAAAACCTGTTTTTAATAAGCTGTTTTGCCAAACAAGCCTTATGGCTTTTAAAATTCAAAATATTATCACTTATATATTAATGTTAATTATTATATTTATTGGTTGGTTTAATACTTAGCAGTTATATATATTATATAATTATATGTATAATATATATCATATCAGTTATAATAATACACTATGTTAGTTAAAACAAAGGGGAAGACTAAAGAAGAAAATAGAGTTAGAAAATATACAAAGAGAAAAGAGAGAAGAAGAAGAAGGGAAGGTTTTGCTAAATTGAACTCATCATCATCCCAAGGATCATCATCATCTTCTTCTAAGCAAAAAGGGTATACCTCTAACTTATAGTTTTTAGAAATTGTATTTCGTTGTTCTTCAAGTTTTAGTTCTCTGTAACTTGATTTATATGAGAAATTGTGTAGTATAGTTCATATATGTTTAATATGTATTATAACATGCTTACATATGATTCATATGGTTGTTTATATAGTTCAATTCATGTAAATATGATGAACATGAAGAAACCATGTTCATAGCAATTTACAGTGAACTAGTTTTGAAAAATAGTCTTTAAATTGTCAAAATTCGTGTTTGATTGTGATATATTATGTAAATTGATAATATATTATGGTAATATATCGAGAAACAAAATTTACATGCTTTGAATTGGTTGATTTGGTTTAAAAACAAAGTCACAGTGTTAATTTTAGTCAAGAACGCTTAACAATGGTGTTTTCTTCAAAATCATGAAAATTAGGTATTTTGATTATGTGTTGTGGTGTTTATGTATGTTAAAATCATGTTAAAAGTTTAAGATTTTATTTTTATAAAGTTTCATGTGCATTATGCTAGTTAAAATCAGACTTTGGTGCGAAGAAATAAGCCAAATTAGCTTATTTCTCTGCACAGTTCGCGAGCAGGGGAACCCACCAGTGGGAGGCCCCCGCCCCAGCGGGGCTTTTGGCCTAGAAACCCCCGCCCCAGTGGGGCTACATACTGTCCGGAAATGTTAGTTTGGTTTCGAGTAGTTTTTATGCAGTACATAATTAGCTAACTTAATGTGATGATATGTTAAGTGTATTAAAGAATAAGATAACATATTTTGATATGTTTAAGATAATTTGAAGTCTCATATTAATATATTTTGCGTGTACTTGGATATTATTATCATAGGATACGATATGATAGTTTAAATAGTTATATGCGTATGATATGCATGTTGTGAGTTTAGACTCACGTATGTAGTTAGTTAGCGAGTTAAGTTGTAAACCACGTTGTTAAGTTGAACTTAAGTAAGAAGTTCAACGGTTAAACGTAATGGTTATGAACTAATTGGTATTGTAAACGTAATGTAATATATAGGATAATTGTGGAAGTGACTGTAAGTTGTAGCTTGCGCTTGGGGCAAGTATTTCCTAAACCTTTCTTTTACGTTTATGCAAGTCTTCTAATTATACTCTTTCCTTGAGAAAGTTTCATATTCTAACTTGTTATTCATATGCAAGATATTGTATTCTCTATAATTTATATATTGAATAGTTATCTTATCAAGTTCATTATTGAATTAACGTGACCTTGACTTAATTGTTCAAGCAAGGTTTATCTATCTTTCAAATGCTTTAAGTTATTTCTAAAGCATACCTATTTAGTATGAAGTCTATTGTTATGACTTATACTTGGTTCATAATTCTTGTATTATTGAACTCTTAATTATTTTGAGTCGATTCAACTACTCCTTAGTTGATGATAGTTAAACTCCAAATTACCTTTGAGCTTATCCAAACCAAACTTTCTTTGGTGCGGACTCGTTAATAAATACTGAGATGAACAACCCTAGTAATAGGGGATTACCTTGAGAAAGCGTTAAGATGTTTGTGCACAATACATGGTACGAATGGCTGATCCCCCTAAGTATGAGTTAAGATTCCATAGTCTAAACGACTGTTAAAGACTTTAAATAGAAATGTTTATAACCTAGGACATAGTTCAAGGTCTTATGACCCTCAGATGATTTCAATATTCGAAATTCTAAATGTTGATGAAAGGATTATTATTCAATTATTTATTGATGAAAGAAAAGTTATTCAAATCTATTGAAGCTATTCAGTTTATATCATTATTATTGTTGTACTCCAAGTGAGCTTTTGTTTGCTCACTCTTGTAATTAAATAACCATTGCAGCTAAAGTCGAGAACGTTGACGTACCGTCAATGAGTAAAGAGAAAGGCAAGATGAACAAGTGAAGACTTGTTGTGTTTTGATTATGATTGTAATAAGACTTCGTTTATGTTATGTTTTATTTTCCGCACTTATTGTTTATGTTAAGGTTAGCAAACCCTAGGATTTATTCAATTAAGTTGTAATCCTTTTATAAGGAAGATTTTTATTTAATGATAAGGTTGTAATTTATTTTGCATTCCTTATTATTGGGCAGTAGTTGTATGTTATAGTTATATAGTGAACACCAAATCATGTGGAAATGAAGTACCCGAATTTGGGGGTGTCACAGGTTGGTATCAAAGCCTTAGGTTATGAACCTTAGGTGGGGGGAAACCTTAGGTAGTAGCCTTATAGAAAGATCGAAAAGATAGATAATAGTTAAAGATAATAAACTACCTTACGTGCTATGTGTTTATGTTTAAGTATTCGAAGAGTATCAATCGATGACACGTAATAATTAAACTTTAAAATTTTGTTGTCAGGATGACAAACGTTAGAGAGTCCAGTCAGGCTACGGAAGAGTTACCCCAGATGCCGAGGGACGAGGAGTCCCGAGACATCCAAGTTGTCTGGGAGCAGTTGGTTTAGAGAGAGTCATCTCCTTTTATCACCATAGCTGGTCAGGAGCATGAGCCAATATCTGACCGAGACGATGATGACGAGGATGAGTCAGAGGAGGAGGATCCTGAAGAGAAATTTCCACCTCACTCGAATAGTGCTGAGATGTACGAGGAGATCTACGACCGGAACGTGGAGCTACATGGTCGAGTCGAAGAGCTTGAAGTAACCATACAACAGCGGGACGAGACCATTGAAGAGCTAGACAGTGAGCTAGGAAACGTAAAGTGGAATCTAGTCCACGTGGAGAATGAAAGAGACGATGCACTGGCCAAGCTAGCAAAGCTGAAGAACGACATCCAGGAGGAGTCAGCAAAGCGTGCCAGAGAAGTGGAAACGAGCTTGAAGGCTACTCAACGAGCAGATCGAGCTGAAGATGAGGTTCAAGCAAAGAAGGACAAGCTGAGGGAAACGGAATACGCTTTCCATACGGCTATAGATAGGGCCCAGGATCGTGTCTTCTATTACCCAGCTCAGTTCCAAGGTTTACCGTAGTACATGTTGGATCGCATAACAGTGTTCCGGGTGATGGAGGAAGAATGTAGAGATGCTATGCGATGTCTTAACATGCCTAGCTAGTAGAGTCTTTAATTATGTGTTTCTTTATATATAATAAATGTAAATCCCAGAATCTGAGATAATAATGGGATAAGATAAGGATGTAGTCCTGTAATTTTTTTTAGTTCAGGAAAGATGATGTAAATAGCAGGAATGCTATCTATTCTATGTTTTTCAAAACTGCGAATGAATAAATAAAGAAGTTTATTGACGTTCTATGTGTTCAAATGTGAATTGAATTTTTTAAATGTTTAAGTATGAACTTGAATATTTAAGAAATGGGTAAAGGATCTAATAAGAATATTTCTTAACAAAAAATGCCTCCTAGAAGAAGACCTACACGTCTACACCCTGAGGGTTCGACGAACAATAACAACAACAACAACAATAACAATAACGATGGGACGAATCCCAATTCGGTTCAACAATTGGTGAATCTGCTGACGGGAGCAAACGTCTATGTGAATCAATGCCAACAACTCTGTAACTCTTTCTCCTTTTCCACTAAAAGGATATTTAGTCATTTTTCCCATGAGACAAGATTCACAAGTTGGATATGATTCATAATCGGATAGCTCTAGGAGCCCATCCTTATGCAACTTGGATAATCTTATTTCATTGATATGACCGAGTCTACAGTGCCACATATAGGTATAATTAATATCATCTCTTTTCCTTTTCTTAGTTTGTTCAATTTAAAATATATTTTCTTGTAAGTCAAGTGTATAAAGTCCATTTTGCAAATTTCCAATACCATATAAAACATCGTCTTTATAAATAGAACAACCATTGTTCTTTATAACAACGTTAATTCCTTCCATATCCAATACAGAAATTAAAATGAGTAAAGGATCTAATAAGAATATTTTTTAACAGAAAATGCCTCCTAGAAGAAGACCTACACGTCTACACCCTGAGGGTTCGACGAACAATAACAACAACAATAACGATGGGATGAATCCCAATTCAGTTCAACAATTGGTGAACCAGCTGACGGGAGCACTTGCGAATCAGCCGCAGGTGCTGGGTACAACGTTTAATGAATTTAAGGCAGTAGGATCGCCGGAGTTTCAGGGATCGGTAAACCCGATAGAAGCTCAGACTTGGGTAATGGAGATGGAAAAGGTCTTCAACGTAGCTAGAGTTATTGAGGACCAGAAAACGGCTTTCACAACTTTCATGTTGAAGTCGGATACTAGTTTTTGGTGGCAGGCCAATAAAATAAGGGAAGGAGAAGGAGTTATAGCATGGGACCGTTTTAAAGAGATGTTCTTTGAAATGTACTTTCCCGTTAGCTCACAGGACCAGATGGAGGTCCAATTTCTAGAGCTTAAACAGGGAGGGATGACGGTGTCGGAATACGCCGCAAAATTTAACGAGCTGGCCAGGTTCGCTACATACCAAGTCAGTACTGGCACAAGGAAGGCGAGAAGGTTTAAGCGGGACTGAAGCCCTGGCTCTACAGCAAGGTCTCCATGTTCCAGCTGAATACGTTTGTAGCTGTACTGGAAAAGGCCATCCTCGCTGAAGGTGGAAGCGACGCGGTGACCAAGTTCAATCAAAATCAGAAGAAGAAGAATGAGACAGAAACCAAGGCTGGTGGTAGCGAGGCTATCAACCAGAAAAGGAAGTGGAATGACAACAACTCTGCTGGAAGTCAACAGGGAAACCAGCAGAAGAAGAAGATTGAAGCATGTGTGACATGCAGGAATAATCACATTGGAGTGTGTCTAAGGGGGAGGCGGGTGTGCTTCAATTGTGGTCAGGAAGGCCACATTGAGTCGAATTGTCGAAACCCGAGGAAGGGAGCTTGCTACACATGTGGATCCAAGGATCACATGGCCTGAAGTTGCCAGAGGAAGCCAGCGGCAGGGTCAACAGGGAGCGGGGGAAATGGCAGCAGCAGCACTTTGGCTATCGCTGGACCACTGCAGGCCGTTCGACCCACTGCCTGAACATTTAACATGATGGTGCAGGATGCTATGCAGTTAAAGGATGTGGTGTCAGGTATTATTCGGGTCAATAGTATAAATGAATATGTATTATTTGATTCGGGTGCTACTTGTTCATTCATATCTGAAGAATTTGCTAAGACCCTAGACTTACCTAAAGAGGAATTAGTTTACCCCTTAAACATAGAGATTGTGAATAGGGAGGTTATTCCTGTTAGGTTTGTATACAAGAACTGTAGATTGGACATTAAGGGTCAGAAATTGAGGGTAGATTTGATTTTGATAAAACTTGGGGAATTCGATGTAATACTGGGTATGGATTGGTTGTTCAACCATGGGGCGATAATCGACTGTCAGAAGAAGTCGGTAAACCTTACGACTCCGTCGAAGTTAGTGTTTTATGGTAGCAAATCGCCTAGACAAGCGAGTTGTCTGACAATCATGCAAGCCAAGAAACTTTTGATCGCAAAGCTGTGTAGGATATCTAGCCTACATAGTAGATACTAGGTAAGGAGAGCCCGAAGATAGAAGAGATATCAGTGGTTAGGGAGTTTGTGGACGTATTTCCTAGCGATTTGCCAGGACTTTAGCCAAATAGAGAGATAGAGTTCGTAATCGACTTAGCGCCAGAAACTGCTCTGATTTCAAAAGCTCCGTACAGAATGGCTCCAGTCGAGATGAAGGAGTTGATGGTTCAACTGCAAGAATTGTTGGACAAGAAGTATATTCAGCCAGGCATTTCACCGTGGGGAGCGCCAGTATTATTCATGAAGAAGAAGGACGGATCGATGCGGCTATGCATTGATTATAGGGAGTTGAACAAAGTCACGATCAAGAATAGGTATCCTTTACCTAGGATCGATGACTTGTTCGACCAACTGAAAGGTACTAGATACTTCTCGAAAATCAATTTGAGAAGTGGATATCATCAGTTGAAGGTGAGTAGAGAAGATATACCGAAGATGGCTTTTAGAACTCGGTATGGACATTACGAGTTCTTAGTGATGTCATTTGGTCTAACGAGTGCATCAGCTACATTTATGGACTTAATGAATAGGGTATTTAAGCCATTCCTAGACAAGTTCGTAGTAGTGTTCATAGATGACATCCTGGTTTATTCCAAAACTGAGGAGGAACACACTGAATACTTAAGGCTGACCTTAGAATCGTTAAGACGAGAGAAACTATATGAAAAATTCTCGAAGTGCGAATTCTGGTTAGAACGTGTGCAATTTTTTGGCCACGTGATTGATAAAGATGGGATTTTGGTAAATCCGTTGAAGGTTGAAGCTGTGATAAATTGGGATCAGCCGAAGACACCGTCTGAAGTGAGGAGTTTCTTGGGATTGGCAGGTTATTACCGGAGATTTATCCAAGACTTTTCCAAAATCGCAACTCCGTTAACAAATTTGACTAGTAAAACAGTTAAGTTTGTTTGGACGAAAAAGTATGAGGAGAGTTTTCAGGAACTGAAGAAGAGGTTAAGTACTGCACCTGTGTTGTCATTACCAAATAGTACAGGAAATTTCGTAGTATACTGTGATGCGTCACATAAGGGATTAGGTTGTGTGCTGATGCAGAGTGACAAAGTCATTGCCTATGCATCACGCCAACTAAAGGACTACGAGAAAGGGTATCTGACCCATGATTTAGAATTGGCGGCAGTAGTGTTTGCTCTGAAGATTTGGAGACACTACTTATATGGAGAAAGGTGTGAGATATACACAGATCACAGGAGTCTGAAGTATATCTTTACAGAGAAGGATTTAAGCATACGCCAAAAGAGATGGTTGGAACTGATCAAGGACTACGACTGCGAAATTCTTTACCACCCGGGTAAGGCTAATGTAGTTGCCAACGCTTTAAGAAGAAAGGGTCGGGAGAAGTTAAATATGTTAACTGATCAGGACCAGTTGATAGAAGAGATGGCTAGATTGGAACTTGAAGTAAAGTATCTGAAGGGATCAGATGAGAAGCTGTTTCAAGTAACTACTGGTTCTACTTTGGTAGACAAGGTGAAAGAGGCACAACTTCATGATGAGGAGTGCGAAAAGATCCGGAAGAGGATAACTGATGGTGAAGAAATCAAGTTTAAGATTGATAGTGAAAGACTGCTACGATTTGTAGGGAGAATCTGGGTACCGCCAGTACCAAACGTCAAAGAGGAGATTTTGAACGAAGCTCACAGTTTGAGATATTCGGTTCACCCTGGGAGTACAAAGATGTACCAAGATCTGAGATAGCATTTCTGGTGGTCGAATATGAAAAGAGACGTGGCGAAATGCGTTGCAAAATGTCTAACGTGCCAGAAGGTCAAAGAAGAACACCAAAAATCGAGTGCATTACTACAACCGCTGGAGATTTCGAAATGGAAGTGGGAGCATATCACGATGGATTTTGTGGTTGGTCTTCCAGCGACTCAGAAAGGTTTTGATGCGATATGGGTGATAGTGGATCGACTGACGAAGTCAGCACATTTCCTACCGATCAAGATTAAGTTCAACTTGGATCAGTTAGCAAAGATGTACATTAAGGAAATTATCTCTCGACACGGTGTTCCAGTGTCGATTGTGGCCGACAGAGATCCGCGTTTTACGTTGAATTTTTGGAAGCATTTACAAGAATGTCTTGGAATGCAATTACGAATGAGTACGGCGTACCATCCTCAGACCGATGGCCAGAGCGAGAGAACAATTCAGACGCTAGAGGACATGTTGAGAGCTTGCGTTATGGACTTCAAAGGAAGCTGGGATGATCATCTACCGTTGGTGGAGTTCGCCTACAACAATAGTTACCATGCGAGTATTGGCCTGCCGCCTTATGAAGCGTTATACGGCAGAAAATGCAGAACCACATTATACTGGGATGAGGTCGGTGAGCGTCAACTGTTGGGACCGGAACTGGTACAACAAACCACCAAAATTGTGAAGGTAATCAGAACGAGATTGGTTGCTGCTCAGGACAGACAAAAGAAGTATGCCGATCATCATCGACAGAATCAAGAGTTTGCAGTGGGAAGCTTCGTTTTCCTGAACGTATCTCTCTGGAAGAGGAAGATTCAATTTGGTAAGAAGGGAAAATTGAGTCTCCGATTCATTGGACCTTTCGAGATACTACGGAGGGTTGGCGAAGTGGCTTACGAGGTTGCATTACCTCCGGAGCTAGATAATATACACAACGTTTTCTATATTTCTGTGTTGCAACCTTACAAACACAACTACAAACATGTGATAGAATACGAGCCTTTACAGTTTGATAAAGACTTAACATATGAGGAATTTCCTATTCAAATAGTTGATAGGAAAGAACAAGTACTTAGAAATAAAGTGATACCTTCTGTTAAGGTAATTGGAGGAACCACAGTGCTGAAAAAGCTACGTGAGAACTCGAAGATGTTATGATGAAAACTTATCCCCAACTATTTGTGTAATTTCTTGTATACCGATTCTGGGGACAGGATCATTTTAAGGGGGGGAGAATATGACGAATGAGTTTTTTTTTTGTGATTCTTGGGACAAAATCTTTTTAAGGAGGGAATATTGTAACGAATGAGATTTTGTATATTTAACTGTAAATATTTATTGAATTAAATAAATATTTTAATTAATTTATTTATTGAGTTAAATAAATAATTTATGTGATTATGTTATGGAGTAAATTAATTAAGTGCAATAGGATTAATTAAATTGATGTGTAAGTAATTGTGTAGTATAATTCTAATTTAATTGAGAATAAAATAAATTAGAGGAAATTATGTGCTAACTGTTTATAATGATTTACTAATTTGTTACATGAATTATGATTATTAAGGGAATTACAATTGTGTAGCAATTTAGTATTATGTGCAATTTTAATTAATTAATTAATGTTAGCTTGTATTTAATTAAATTAGAAGGTTGGTATTTTATTAAATAAAGTGTAACATTTAAACTATGTGTTAAAGGATTTATTAAAATAAAGAAAAGGGTTTTAAAGAATTTTGTCAAACAAGGCCTTTGCACCTGTTTTAATTTCGTTTTGTCAAACGGGGCCTTAACTACTAAAAACCTATTTTTAATAAACTGTTTTGCCAAACAAGCCTTATGGCTTTTAAAATTCAAAATATTGTTACTTATATATTAATGGTAATTATTATATTTATTGGGTGGTTTAATACTTAGCAGTTATATATATTATATAGTTATATGTATAATATATATCATATCAGTTATAATAAAACACTACGTTAGTTAAAACAAAAGGGAAGAACAAAGAAGAAAACAGAGTTATAAAATATACAGAGAGAAAAGAGAGAAGAAGAAGAAGATAAGGTTTTGCTAAATTGAACTCATCATCATCCTAAGGATCATCATCATCTTCTTATAAGCAAAAGGGGTAAACCTCTAACGTATAGTTTTTAGAAATTGTATTTCGTTGTTCTTCAAGTTTTAGTTCTCTGTAACTTGATTTATATGAGAAATTGTGTAGTATAGTTCATATATATTTAATATGTGTTATAACATGCTTACATATGATTCATATGGTTGTTTATATAGTTTAATTCATGTAAATATGATGAACATGAAGAAACCATGTTCATAGCAATTTACAGTGAACTAATTTTGAAAAATAGTCTTTAAATTGTCAAAATTCGTGTTTGATTGTGATTTATTATGTAAATTGATAATATATTACGGTAATATATCAAGAAACAAAATTTACATGCTTTGAATTGGTTGATTTGGTTTAAAAACAAAGTCACAGTGTTAATTTTTGTCAAGAACGCTTAACAATGGTGTTTTCTTCAAAATCATGAAAATTAGTGTTTTGATTATGTGTTGTGGTGTTTATGTATGTTAAAATAATGTTAGAAGTTTAAGATTTTATTTTTATAAAGCTTCATGTGCATTATGCTAGTTAAAATCGGACTTTGGTAGAAGAAATAAGCCCACCCCACTAGTTTTCTCTGCACAGTTCGCGAGCAGGAGAACCCACTAGTGGGGGGCCCACCCCAGCGGGCCTTTTGTCCTTGAAACCCCAGCCCCAGCGGGGCTACATGCTGTCCAGAAATGTTAGTTTGGTTCCGAGTAGTTTTTATGCAGTACATGATTTGTTAACTTAATGTGATGACATATTAAGTGTATTAAAGAATAAGATAACATATTTTTGATATGTTTAAGATAATTTGAAATCTCATATTAATATGTTATGCGTGTACTTGGATATTATTATAATAGGATACGATATGATAGTTTAAAGTGTTATACGCGTATGATATGCATGTTGTGAGTTTAGACTCGCGTATGTGGTTAGTTAGCGAGTTAAGTTGTAAACCACGTTGTTAAGTTGAACTTAAGTAAGAAGTTCAACGGTTAAATGTAATGGTTATGAACTAATTGGTATTATAAACGTAATGTAATATGTAGGATAATTGTGAAAATGATTGTAAGTTATAGCTTGCGCTTGAGGCAAGTATTTTCTAAACCTTTCTTTTACGTTTATGCAAGTCTTCTAATTATACTCTTTCCTTGAGCAAGTTTCATATTCTAACTTGTTATTCATATGCAAGATATTGTATTCTCTATAATTTATATATTGAATAGTTATCTTATCAAGTTCATTATTGAATTAACGTGACCTTGACTTAATTGCTCAAGCAAGGTTTATCTATCTTTCAAATGATTTAAGTTATTTCTAAAGCATGCCTATTTAATATGAAGTCTATTGTTATGACTTATACTTGGTTCATAATTCTTGTATTATTGAACTCTTAATTATTGTGAGTCGATTCAACTACTCCTTAGTTGATGATAGTTAAACTCCAAATTACCTTTGAGCTTATCCAAACCAAACTTTCTTTGGTGCGGACTCGTTAATAAATACTGAGATGAACAACCCTAGTAATAGGGGATTACCTTGAGAAAGCGTTAAGATGTTTGTGCACAATACATGGTACGAATGGCTGATCCCCCTAAGTATGAGTTAAGATTCCATAGTCTAAACGACTGTTAAAGATTTTAAATAGAAATGTTTATAACCTAGGACATAGTTCAAGGTCTTATGACCCTCAGATGATTTCAATATTTGAAATTCTAAATGTTGATGAAAGGATTATTATTCAATTCTTTATTGATGAAAGAAAAGTTATTCAAATATATTGAATCTATTCAGTTTATGTCATTATTATTGTTGTACTCCAAGTGAGCTTTTGTTTGCTCACTCTTGTAATTAAATAACCATTGCAGCTAAAGTCGAGAACGTTGACGTACCGTCAATGAGTAAAGAGAAAGGCAAGATGAACAAGTGAAGACTTGTTGTGTTTTGATTATGATTGTAATAAGACTTTGTCTATGTTATGTTTTATTTTCCGCACTTATTGTTTATGTTAAGGTTAGCAAACCCTAGGATTTATTCAATTAAGTTGTAATCCTTTTATAAGGAAGATTTTTATTTAATGATAAGGTTGTAATTTATTTTGCATTCCTTATTATTGGGCAGTAGTTGTATGTTATAGTTATATAGTGAACACCAAATCATGTGGAAATTAAGTACCCGGATTTGGGGGTGTCACAGGTTGGTATCAAAGCCTTAGGTTATGAACCTTAGGTGGGGGGAAACCTTAGGTAGTAGCCTTATAGAAAGATCGAAAAGATAGATAATAGTTAAAGATAATAAACTACCTTACGTGCTATGTGTTTATGTTTAAGTATTCGAAGAGTATCAATCGATGACACGTAATAATTAAACTTTAAAATTTTGTTGTCAGGATGACAAACGTTAGAGAGTCCAGTCAGGCTAGGAAAGAGTTACCCCAGATGCCGAGGGACGAGGAGTCCCGAGACATCCAAGTTGTCTGGGAGCAGTTGGTTTAGAGAGAGTCATCTCCTTTTATCACCATAGCTGGTCAGGAGCATGAGCCAATATCTGACCGAGACGATGATGACGAGGATGAGTCAGAGGAGGAAGAAGAGGAGGAGGTTCCTGAAGAGGAATTTCCACCTCACTCGAATAGTGCTGAGATGTACGGGGAGATCTACGATCGGAACGTGGAGCTACATGGTCGAGTCGAAGAGCTTGAAGTAACCATACAACAGCGGAACGAGACCATTAAAGAGTTGGACGGTGAGCTAGGAAACGCAAAGCGGGATCTAGTCCATGTGGAGAATGAAAGAGACGATGCACTAGCCGAGCTAGCAAAGCTGAAGAACGACATCCAGGAGGAGTAAGCAAAGCGTGCCAGAGCAGAGGAAACGAGCTTGAGGGCTACTCAACGAGCAGATCGAGCTGAAGACGAGGTTCAAGTGAAGAAGGACAAGCTAAGGGAGACGAAATACGCTTTCCATACGGCTATAGATAGGGCCCAGGATCGTGTCTTCTATTACCCAGCTCAGTTCCAAGGTTTACCGTGGTATATGTTGGATCGTATAACAGTGTTCCGGGTGATGGAGGAAGAACGTAGAGAAGCTGTGCGATGTCTTAACATGCCTAGCTAGTAGAGTCTTTAATTATGTGTTTCTTTATATATAATAAATGTAAATCCCAGAATCTGAGATAATAATGGGATAACATAAGGATGTAGTCCTGTAATTTTTTTTAGTTCAGGAAAGATGATGTAAATAGCAGGAATGCTATCTATTCTATGTTGTTCAAAACTGCGAATGAATAAATAAAGAAATTTATTGACGTTCTATGTGTTCAAATGTGAATTGAATTATTTAAATGTTTAAGTATGAACTTGAATATTTAAGAAATGAGTAAAGGATCTAATAAGAATATTTCTTAACAAAAAATGCCTCCTAGAAGAAGACCTACATGTCTACACCCTGAGGGTTCGACGAACAATAATAACAACAACAATAACAATAACAATAACGATGGGACGGATCCCAATTCGGTTCAACAATTGGTGAATCTGCTGACGGGAGCAAACGTCTATGTGAATCAATGCCAACAACTCTGTAACTCTTTCTCCTTTTCCACTAAAAGGAGATTTAGTCATTTTACCCATGAGACAAGATTCACAAGTTGGATATGATTCATAATCGGATAGCTCTAGGAGCCCATCCTTATACAACTTGGATAATCTTGTTTCATTGATATGACCGAGTCTACAGTGCCACATATAGGTATAATTAATATCATCTCTTTTCCTTTTCTTAGTTTGTTCAATTTGAAATATTTTTTCTTGTAAGTCAAGTGTATAAAGTCCATTTCGCAAATTTCCAATACCATATAAAACATCGTCTTTATAAATAGAACAACCATTGTTCTTTATAACAACGATTGTTCTTTATAACAACGTTAAATCCGTCCATATCCAATACAAAAATTGAAATAATATTTTTAATAATATTCTGAACATCATAACAATTATTAAGATAAATGGACTGGCCCGAAGGCATTGCTAAACAATAAGTTCCTACAGCTAATGCAGCAACCTTTGCTCCATTCCCCACTCGTAGGATCACCTCATCATTGTTCAGCTTTCTACTTCTGACCAGTCCATGCACAGTGTTACATATGTGAGACCCACAGCCAGTATCCAATACCCAAGTAGATTTATAACTTTCAGAAAAATTAATTTCAATCATAAACAAACCTTGATTGGAAGTCGAAGCTTCTCCAAGCTTCTTCTCTGCTAAAAATTTTTGCAGTTCCTTTTCCAATGTCCCATCTCGTTGCAATGAAATCACATTCCTTTAGCTGGTTTAGGTTTCTTTTGTTCCTTTTCTTTCCCCTTTCCCTTAGACTTCTTGGATTTCTTCTTTTTAGAAGATACCTTGGGCCTCTTTCTTTTATTGGAAGAATCCACCGACAAGATATGGTTCTTCTTGGATGGGAAGTGACCTTCTGTAGTTTTCAGCATGTTAAGCAGCTCAGGCAAGCTGACATCTAGCTTATTCATGTGAAAATTAACCACAAACTGTGAGAAGGTCTCAGGGAGTGACTGCAAACCAAGTCTTGACTCAACTCCCCATCCATGACGAACCCAAGCTGTCCAAGGCGTTTAATCAAATTGATCACCTTTAGGACATGAGTCTCAATGGCAGTGCCCTCGGCCATCCGAGATCGAAAGAGCTCCTTAGATATCTCATATCTAGCAGTCCTACTCTATTCACCATACAACTCCTTGAGGTGAAGCAGCATAGCAGGAGCATCCATTTTTTCGTGCTGACGCTGAAGCTCGTTATTCATAGATGTGAGCATGATGCATTGAGCCACAGATGCATCATCTTGCCACTTATTGAAAATGGCAATCTCTTCCTCAGAGGCTATTTCCGAAACAGATTCAGGGACAGTTGAATTTAGGACATAAGAAATCTTTTCAGCAGTGAGAACAATTCTCAAATTTCTTAGCCAGCCCTCATAATTCGGCCCAGTAAGCTTATTTGCATCAAGTATGCTTTATAGTGAGATTAGTGATTTTGACATTTTTAAAATTCTGCATGTTAAAAGACAACATTTTAGCAAACATTCATTCTTATTAATTTTTGCATACCAAAATAAATTTAGGCCTTTATTTAAAATTGGTATCTCCCACTATTTTCATCAAACTATGTTACCCTCATTTATATAGTTCGGCAATATCTAATTAAAGATTTGCTAGTGAGATTAAGGATCCCATTTCAAATGTATATAACCTTGTGGATAGCACAACAAGCGATATACAAATAAATAGGTAGACAACTCTTGTCAATTACATCACCATATAACTCCTTTTATTTTGCCTCTTAAATTATAATGGTCAAGTGTGTGCACATCCGAACTAAAATGATTTAAGTTAAGTCCAGCCTAGCACTTCTATAAATTCAAAAAAGAAAAATGTTCGTCCTTGTGGATAGCACAACAAGACCAGATCGTTTAATTTTCTTGATAAGCATCAAATGTGATTAATTAACATCTTAAATACTCAATACTCGCCTTGTGGATAGCACAACAAACTCATATTAAATATTTAATACTCTATTAATTAATCATGCTAGAAGGCGACGTTCGATATTCCAAATATCATTGAATGCTTCGGACTTAATATTATTTCTTTAAGGGGTTTGTTATTATTTGTCTCATCTTGTTTAGCGCGCATACACATATATATATAAAATACGCGTCATTTTATTAAACATGCAAAGCATGTTTGCATAAAATATAATATATATAATATTTAGTATGCAATATAGAATACTATATTCTATCCGGATTGATTATAGACTTTTATTCTAGTTTGGTTCACTAGAGCCACCAAGTGAACCAAAAGGTCAAACCTAGGAGTGCAAGAATTTAAATTTAAACGTAACTATTACATTTAAACCCGGGCTCCATACAAATGGGTCTTCAAGCGCTCCTTGCTCCTTGATCTCCGATTCTTCAAAAAAATTCTAACTAATCCTATTACATAAACTATTTCATTTAAATAGAAACCTTGATCAACAGTCAAGGAGAAGTACATAGGAGAGAGATAGAATTTACAACAAGAAGAAAACCAGAAAAGACGAGGTACGCAGACCCCATTTTATAAAACTCATACATTCAAGCATTCATCCAAAATAAAATCCAATCGCATTGGTCATAGTTCATAATCAATCCCTTTTATTAACATACATATCATCATAAGCATCAATAAAAATTATTCATCTCATGAAAGTAAATTCATTCCATATATGTATTAATATCAGTTAATGGGCAAAAGTTTACTAAACTTTGTTTTTGAAAAAATAAACTCCTTTATTTCATTCAAAAATAAATCCAAATTAAACTCTTTAATTTTAGCAATTCTGAAATCATATTTCATATAAAATAAACATCTTTATTTTAAACCTTTATTAATTAAATAAATCATTTATTTAATTAAAGAAAATAAAAAATATATATATATGTCCAGGGGCGCAGCTGCGCCAGGAAAACATAGGGAACCGGCGCAGCTGCGCAGCACAAAAACTGGGATTCGACACCAGCGCAGCTGCGTAGCAAGAAGAGCTAGCACCGGCGCAGCTGCGCAGCATCGCAGAAATAGAAATTTTTTTGTTGCCCAAGAACACGATCCAATCACATAATATACATGTATGAAATCACATAGACTGATAATTAGCACAAGATTGGCTTTGATACCACTGTTGAGTTATCTAGAAACATAAGCATGCAATCAAATTACATAAACGCAGTGAAAGGGATGAAAAAACAGAGTTTAAAAATTTCTTACAAACCCTTAACCATGATCTTTCTTGTGCATCAATTATCAGTCAATATAGAAGGAGTAAACGGAATTATACCTTTGAAGATCCAAGCTTCCTCAGGTACAAGTTCTACTCCTTTGATTCCTCTGTAGTGGCTCATTCCCTTGATCAATGTCAGCCACCCAGATGTTTGGCCTCTAACGGTGATCCACCAAGGAAGACGAAGAACTCAGGAAGATGGGTTATTGGCTTAACCCTTGTTTTTCTATCTCTATAGAATATGTATACTCCCAACCCTTGGAAAAATTCACGTACCTTATTTCTGATATAAGACTCTCTTATATAGATATTAGGTTAACCCTACTAATCTAATTAGAATAGGGTTTTATTTAATTAATTAATTAAACACTTTTAATTAATTTGTCTCCTAATCTCATTAGGATTGATTGAGAGTACTAATATTAAATTAATCCCTAAACTCATTTAGAATTAAAATAATAATAATAATAATAATAATAATAATAATAATAATAATAATAAGACTCCTCTTATTAATTTATATTTAATATTTCTAAAATATTAAATAATAAACATTAAGCTATTTAATTTATTCTATTACGATAGATTAAATTAATTACACTTAATGCATTATTACTATCATGCCATTTTCTTCTTAAATTATTCTTCTTTCTTTTATGGTGTGACCCTTTAGGTTCTCCATATTAAACCGGTTGTGAATAAATCAATTAGAACAATTCTAATCTTATTTAAATAAATAAATTAAACTAATAATCTATTTAAATAAATAACATTTATTCTACAATAGGGATAAGCCTCCCTAGCGATCAACGACTTTTCAGATAATATAGATTTAAACATTAATCATAAAAGAACCTATGAGTTAATAGTTACCGTACAATTCAATCCTTCCATCATATAATATCCCAATTAAATATAAGACATGGATTTACTGTCAAGTCTTATTTTATTTAATCATATGTATTTCGATTAGAAAATGCACAACTCCAAATAATGCAAATTAGAAACTTCTTTCTAATTTCATTCCACCTTGGCCAAGGATTCCTGGGTTGTCATTTAACGAATCACATAGGACATATCTCATCTTTTACTAGAGGTGGTAGATTCTTTATTGATCATATATTTTCTCCATATGTAACTCATTATACCCAAGCACACCCTATATATACCCTAAAGGGCCTTAAGGAATAAGTCAAAGTTAAATTTATTACATATAAGATACTATGATGATCTCAAGTTCAAGGATCACTTGTACTACTATCACATTAGGAATTCCTATTGACAGGCGAGTAAAACTCCATTAGGTATTCCATAGCGAGTCACGTTCAGTGAACTTATTCTCCAATAAGCACCTACATACTTGCTTTAGTGTCTCCACACAAATGACTATGAGATCAGTCATCCTCATCCAATAAGCAAGCAACATATGTACCAATCTATCCGGATTTACTAATTCCCATTTTAGTAATCTCACAATTGGGAACTATTTTAGTTTTTAAGCTTTCTAAGAATTTAGATCTCATTAGCATGATCTCATTATGATTCTAAATCATTGCTTAAAATTATGGGTTATTTACATATTATAAAAACAGCACCATGTAGATAATTAAATGCCTTACATGAATATTTTATTAATAAATAAATAAGATTGTTCATAAAGTATGTGCTTTATCATCATACATGATTGGCTTGTATGCACACTACTATCATATGTATTATTTGATTCAGGTGCTACTTGTTCATTCATATCTGATGAATTTGCTAAGACCCTAGACTTACCTAAAGGGGAATTAGTTTACCCCTTGAACATAGAGATTGCGAATAGGGAGGTTATTCCTGTTAGGTTTGTATACAAGAACTGTAGATTGGAGATTAAGGGTCAGGAATTGAGGGTAGATTTGATTCCGATAAAACTTGGGGAATTCGATGTAATACTGTGACGCCCCTAAATTCGGACCGTCACTGATCTCGAATTCGGTTCGTCACGTACTAATTCTAATAACAATTAAAATCTCAAACAATGGAATAACAGAATAATTTACATTGATATAACATAAATATTCTCGTCCCAAGTCTCGAAACTATTACTAATACACTTCATAACTTAAACCAAACATATCTTAATATATAACATTAAATAAGTCTTAATACAACATAAAGGAAACATCCTAATATAGAAAAGCACAGCTACTTCATAGCCTTGCCTTTGCACTGGTCCTGCCCTGGGGTTCCACCTTGCCCTGCCCTAACTGAAATGTTTATGGGAAGCAAGAGTGAGCAACAAATTTGCTCAGCAAGTAATATGCCAATAAATATGAACAGAAATATATACGGTTCTTAATCTCAAGGGTAAAACGGTAATTAGTAGCTCGGGAATTCAAATACGAATGTTGTGAACAAAATAAATATCAATGACTTCCAAATCTATTTTGTGAAGTTAAATAAGAACCACTACGGGTCGAGAAGTTATTAAAGGATTTAAAAGTTTCAACAATTTCAAGTGAATGAATAGATATCACTTAGTGTCGCTGTGGACCAAAGATTAATAAAAGAATCCAACGAGTTCAAAGTTTCACGTTAATAAATAATGGATACTGAGTGGTCGCTAAGAACCACGAACTTCTACTAGAATCACCAAAAATATTTCTGGTAACCCAAATAAGTACAATTAGGGGATCAGCCTATCGTACCTGGTGTTATGCATAACCTATCACACTACTGTCGGCACCCCAACTATATAGTTCCCCTTTCTACGAGGGTTGTTCATCTCAATCAATTTATAAGAGTCCTCACCAAGGCAATTAGTGTGGATCGCTTTCCAATTCATGATATTGGTCTAGCCGAATCAAATGGTGTAGACAATTTCAACAATGTTTATAAGAACAATTTATGAGTTCAGTACTCACAACAATAATTCAAAGAATATATTCATGATTTAAATCAAGCTATGAAATATAATTTTATAAGGCAAGAATATAATGTGAACAGGAATATACCCAGCGCCTGCCCGGAGGGCTTTCCACTGCCAAGGCGCAGCTGGCTTTAAGCCTTAGAGTGGCACCGCAGCGCCCTTATGTAAAAATTTTCCGACAAAAGCTTTTGTTAATCCAACTTTTTGTGTGGTAATTGAGGGGCAAGTATATACTTAATATATAAGAAGAGAAACATCTTAAATGATATTAATAACCATGAGTTTAGGAATCAAAAGTGAATTAAAAATTAATAAACGAAGAACGTCATGAAGTGCGAAACCGTTAATCGTATATCGTATTCGAGTAACGCACATCTTAATGTTATATAGTATGTAATAAATAGATGTGGTATGAATATAATGGAAAATGAAGATAAAACTTATGTAATCGCTATATGGGGTCTTATATCGGTAATCCGGGGGAACCGTACTCAAACTAACCAACCGGTTAAGGTTATAGTTATCGTTGTACTTAGACGATAAATAATAAATGATGGTTTATGACGTTAAATGTTATTAAGCCATAATGAATGTTAAATAACTTAATGAATGTTATTAGTGAAATAAATTCGATTAAGCTATAGAAGAGAAAGAAGTTGGTATAAACAATGTGTGTAGATTGTTTGGTAGCTAATTGGTGTGCTATATGAATATATCATGTAGAACCTATAAAGGCCAAGAAAAGTGAGTTTAAAGTAGAAGACGCTTGAAGGCAAGTTCTTCTAACTCTTGTCTAATCTTCGTGTTAGCCAAGTTTTGTGATTCATGTTATGTGATGCATGAATTGTTTACGAAAGAGTCGATGCCAATCTTAACTCGACTAGACAAAGTTTATAATGTTTTGTTGGGTTATTTTCCAATCTTTTAATACATTCTTGTTGTTAATGATATCCTATGCCAATTGCTTTGGTACGGATTCAAAGGTAAGCTTGAGTATGAATAAACAAAGGTATTTTACGTCGTTCATCGACGGGCACGTGAGGTTGCCAAAACTTGAACGTAAACTCGTTTAATGGAGTAGTGTTGATCAACATAAAGCACTATAGGCTGATCACCTAGAAGTGCTCGTAAGTTATGTCGGACGTACGGTCTCAGTGCCGGAATGTCCTTTTCATAAATGAAAACGAACGAGAATATTCATGGTCTTTTGACCAACTCAGAATTCTTAAGTGACTATATGTACTTCGGAATTGTTTTAAAAGGCTATTTCGATTGTTCATAGTACTTCATAACTATTTGTTCAGTTATAGAAGATAAATCATATGATTCTTGATTTTGTGGTTGTGTTATATATTGTTAGACTTGCTGAGCTAGTTATGCTCACTTCTTGCTTGAATTATATGATTGCAGCTAAGAGCGAACAGATCGAAGGATCCGATAAAGATAAAGGCAAAGCCAAAATGGATAAATAGTTATTCTGTAATAGAATAGTATATTTTGTATGAACTTATACTATGACAACGAATGACGTAATGGTTATCAGAACATGGGAAGGATTTATTATTATTGTAATAAGAATTTAGTATATATGTTCATATTGATGTAGTTTTCAATGGAATGAATGTATAGTTAGTAGCACCGTGTAGCACCATATCTATGGGTTGAAAGTATTCGAATTTGGTGGCGTCACATCGGGAGCCCATTTTAAGATCCTTTTTGTTGCTTTTGTTCCAAACGTGATGTGAGTCTAAGAATATTGGAGTCAAGATCCATGAATCGGATCTTGACTAAATTCCCATGATGGACATGGCTTCGATTGTAATATCCAAACCATTATATATATAACTCGGGCCTTAAAACGACATCAAGGGCCTCACCCCGAGAGATAGGATTTAAGACCCCGTGATAGTAAAATTGTGATTATGGGTGCTCGGGTCTATCAAGATAACTTTCATGCCTACAGGTGACCCCGACCCTTTTTGATGTTTTATTTTGTATATTATCACCCAAAAAGCAATTAACGAATAAAAAAATAAAGATCTTATAAAATCAAATCGATTCAGGTTATTAGACGAACTTATGATTAATAAACTGAAAGTAATGAAGAATATTGATGCCCATTCGACAAAAGGTTTGAAAACTACGTTTTTCGAAGCGTCACCCCAAAAATGGTGTTCTTTCCCTTCAAGAAATAGGAAATTCTTTCCATAGAAAAAGCTAGAGCTACCATATAGTTGAAAAACCATTCTTCTTCTACATGATAATCAGCTAGCTAGACTATACTGAGGTGTCTTTACCCTGGATGATCCGTCATCAATTATGACTTCCCCTACAGCTATGAGAGGTTCAAAACTACAGGTTGGCTCCTGAACATACAACCAATAGGAACAACATGGAATAGTGCTTAACATTTCATAGTTAAGTCACTACTCCCAGGGATTTTCTAAAAGTGTTTTATCAAAATTAAAGCTAACACGATTTTGACTATATTTAAGTATCATAAAGCTTTCTCAAAAATAACACACACACACACACACCTCACACTTAGGAAAACAAATGAGATGCATTAACTGTGTTTTCACGGAAGTTGGGGGTGCCTAACACCTTCCTTTCGCTTAAGCAAACCTCTGAACTCTATAAATCTTGGTTTCGAGACCAATTTTATAGTCACATATTGGGCCATATTGCGAAAATTTTGAAAAATCCGGATGGATTGATACATCCATTTAAACTTATACCAACTGGCGACTCTATTTAATTGACCCGTCATTAAAATCAATCTTTCAAAACCTGATCGACATACCGAAAACATCCCCTTCAAATAAAATAATTAAAAATATAGCAAAATGTATATATATATATATATACACGGTCCGGATCTTAAGCTCACCTTTTATCCAACATACCTTGCTCACTCCCCTTTAGCGACGGATCGGGCGACGGTTCGGTCCGTCACTATATATACAACCGTAGTGCGGTTGTATATATATATATATATATAAATATATATATATACGGTCTGGATCTTAAGCTCACCCGACTAAAAACTCACCCAACTCACCCCCCTTTAGCGACGGACCGGGCAACGATTTGGTCCGTCGCTATATATACAACCGTCGTCTTACACTACTAGAAAATCGCCCTATAGCGACGGTCGGCGACCGTCACTATAGGCCAAAATACCATCGCCATAGAAGCCGTCGGTAAAGCCTATAGCGACGGTCTTTTAGCCTATAGCGACGGTCACCGACCCTCGCTATAGGTCATGCCAAAATCGTGTATTTGCTCTTTACCAACAGTCGCTGAAAGCTATTGCTACGGTCGTTACCGTAGCTATAGATGTCTATAGCGACGCTCGGCGACCGTCGCTATAGGCCTATATTTTATATAACACTATAGCTACGGTCGAGGACCGTCGCTATAAACTTTTTAAATTTAAAAAAATTAATTATGCACATTTATTCAAGAAACACAAATACAAAATAAAATAAAACATAAAAAAAAAAAATTATACATCATTTAAAATCATTCACATTACAACATTACAATATAATAGTTGAATATTTACATTAAATATTATTATTCTTGATTCGGTTTTTTCATACTTATTCTCTGAAGAAGGCAATACAAGACTAAAAGATGGCAAAAACAACCACCAATCCTAGCAAAATCTCGTAAGCTAAGACTTTTGAATAATATAGATGCTCCTTCACGAATCTGAATTACATCTATAGGGGAAACGGGTGTGATAAGCATTTCTCGTCCAACATTTCCTGCATATGATACTGAAGATGGTACTTTTTGAATCCCTCCTTGGACGGTGACAAGTTTAATTGGATTTTATGCCAGGTTTTCCAATTCTTGTTGCCATGTGGAACACAGTTCGGCAGCCTGCACCAATGTTGCATCATTGGAGCATTTGGAGTAGCATTTTCTTTTGCAGAAATTCAAAAAAGGACTTATATCTATTTCTCCCAATTTCTTGATAGCGATGTTGCTGTCATCAGTTAATAAGTCTGGTCGATTCTACAACCATAAAAAGGAAACCACTTGCTTAATATTCACTGGTAACATAAATAATAAAAAGTACTAGTTGTTAAGCATAGTGCAATGAATATTTGTGTATGGGCCACGGGGAATTCACATTTAAAAGGAATTGAAAAGACATTAAAACAAACACATTCATAGTTGTTCAAATGCCCCTCCCCAAAATGATAAGTAACCGTATCTTATCTCCTTATCTTTTAATCCAATTTACATTTTTTCAAACACAAAAATAAAAACAAAAATGGGAGAGAAAGGATTGTGTTGTTGCTCCTTAAAGTTGCAACTTCATGCATGATAAATTCTTAATTATATTCATTCATAGCACCTAGTGAACAAAGGGTACGCAAGGGAAAATACAAGGCATTTAGTGTTCTAACCAAAAGTATAGCATGTTTCAAGTGCAGGACATGAGTGGCATGTGGTAATGTTACTTGAATTCCAAAGAACACTTGATAATTTTTTCCCAGAAGTCCTGGTCATACCTTTAATTACCATTCTTAGCAACAAATATCAAACCATTTGTAACATATTAAAACATTATATTAACTAAGTTTAAATATTTCTTTTAGTTTTTAGTTTCTAATTGTTATTCTATACCTCATGATTTTGGGGATTGGAGATGGGGGTTGGGGGTGGACTCAATCTACAACTCTGACAGTAACTGGAAAATTTAGTATGAGAGTATATATTGTTGTAGTATTTATCTTCCACATAAGAAAAAGTTCAAATGCAGGACAAAAACAAAAAGTACCTTAACATGGGTGTTGGGGAAAGCAGATGTTCGCAAAGTTTCTTGCGTCACATCTTGTGATCTCTTCTTGGATGAACTTGGTATAAACGCAGCTTGATCTGTAGTTGCAGCAGCTGAGGTAATTCGATATCCATTCTCCCACCTTCTATGAATCCCTTCACTAGGATAGAGAAAATCAAGTTCAACCACCTGCAATAAGTGAAAAATTATAAGCTCTGCAAGTGCAGATTTCAGCGTCGTACAACATATAGATGACGAACAACATATAGCGACGGACACCATATAGACGACGGTTGTATATATAGCGACGGATGAACCGTCGTCCGGTCCGTCACTAAAGGGGGGGTGAGTTGGGTGAGCTTTTAGTTGGGTGAGCCTAAGATCCTTATAGTATATATATATATATATATATATATATATATATCGACGTTGGTTGAAAAAATTCGCGGGTCGGATCACAACCCGGATCTTTTAATCTCTTTTCCTATGTTCTCTCTACCCTTACTCTTTTTATTTACGAAAAAGGTTTTGAAGGGGTTTTTAGGAGAAAGGCCAACATGTATCATGTCGACGATTTAAACGTTTTACAGAGTCGCCAGTTGGTAGATTTGAAATGGTTGTACCAACTCAATCGAGTTTTATTTAAAAAGAGGCCCAATTACTAGACACTGTCGAAACTTGATCTTTGAAAACAAAGTTTTGAGCTCGGGGGCTTAGTTAAGTGTGGGGAAGGTGTTAGGCACCCCACGACTCCCGTGTAAACACGGTACCGCGTCTTTTCAATATTTCTCTTTAAAAACTAGAATGCGTGAGTGAATGTTGTTTGAAAATTGGGCATATTGATTTGATTGATTGAAAGTAGTTCTTTGCTTCGTTGAACCTATATACGAAGGGTTTGATTTGATTTAAAAATCAATCTTTGATTTGATTAGCAAAAGCATTTAATTTGATTTTCTTGAAAAGCTTTTCTTTTGATTGATTTGAAAATGATGTTTAGAAAGCTGGTGTAATATCCGAGATTATTGTGTAACTTACTAATTATCAATAAACGAATATATGTGAAACTCTTGTGTGCTTTCTATTATTAGATGTGTGTGTGCTATTCATATATACTTTTATTATAAGTTATGTGATGTGATGTGTTTAAATAGTTGAGTTAGATTAATTTAACTATTTGAATTGATTAAGTAGATAATTAATTCTAGTAATTTCGTGGGGTGGTATTAAAACACGAGGTTGAGTTTGGAGCAGAATTTAGAGACACGGACTGCGTATTTGAGTCCGGAACGTCGAAATTAGTCAAGATAGGCTGTAACCACGAAAATGTGTCACGGTTGACTTTTTGGTCAAAGTCAACCGGTTGACTTTTTCGAGTAAAAAGTCAACCACAAATTTCAGAGATGAATTTGACGAAACGGATAGTCCCATGACGTCCGGGACGTCGATTTTAGTAAGAGTCAATATGAGTATCGAAGCGTTTGGCTACGGAGGGCAAAATGGTCAAAATAGTTTATTAAGTGGTTTAATTGATTAAAATAATATTTTATTTAAATGGAGCAGCAGCTGTTGGGACCTTGTGTCACACGAATTGGGACAAGGAAGGAGGGAGTATACGTATTCTAGGAGGATGAGGGAGAGGGAGTTACAACTCCTTAATAAACCAAACATAATAAACCAAACCTTTTCATTTTTCTAACTCCCCTCTCCATACTAAACCATTGTATTATGAGTATGATTTGTAACTGCTGAATTGAGAATGGAAGAGGCAAGGGAAGCTTATACTAATGATATCTATATATACTCTCCACCTAAAATTCTATTTCTTTCTTTTGTAAAATATCTTACCGTGAATGAAGTTGAGAGTGAGAGAGGAAAGAGCTTGAGAGGGTGGCGAATTCTGGAGTTTGCAGAGACTAACCAAGCAAAGAGAGTCATTAGAGGAATTCGAATAAGAAGAATTCTTCCAAGAGGTAAGCATGAACCTACTTTTATGTTTTTGAGAAGAATAGTAAGAAATTGCATGTATAAACATGAGAAATGAGTTGTTTGTACGTTGTGATGCCATGCTATTGCTTGTTACTGGTATATGGAGATTAAAAACGAAAGTTATGGGTTTAATCATGTTGCAATCGCATAGAAAACCAAAGAATTTGTGTATGCATGCTAACTAGTAGATAAAAGGCCACTAACATGCTCAATTCATCAAGACATGGAAATTTAGTGAGTTTGATTATGGTAACATGTGTATATATGTTAGTATGTGTGGTCTGGACAGTAGGAATCAATCCCTTGCATGCTAGAATCAAAATCATGATTTTGTCAAAGTTGGTTTTAAAGTGAAATCTGTGATTTTCGGGTTTTTCGGAGCCTTGGAATCATGGTTTCTGTGATCCGATTAGTGTATGTAATAATTTTGTAAAATACTTCGTAGTATGATGTACAACCTGACCAAATTTCATAAGAATCAGAGTTAAGTTGAGCAAGATATGAAATTCGGAAGCAAGCATGTTCATAAGAAAATCTGCAGAAAATCTGGGTTTTCCAGAAATTTTTCTAAGTATAGAATGCTGTCTGGCACGTTTTTCTAGGTAGCCGGTTTGTGGTCTTAACATACTAGCTTCTAGTATGTGTTATTTTTATAAAATACTATGCTATATGGAGTGTATTGTGTCAAAAGATCATGGTCATATCATGTATGGGTTGTTCGGAATTAACTCGCAAAGTGGGCTGCTCAAACTGCAAAAATTTCTGGGGATGAAGAGCTGCGCAGCTCATAAGGCCTAAGCCAGCGCAGCTGCGCCGGACTGGGTTGGGTCTGGCCTGGTCTGATCCGGGTCGGTCGGGTCAGAAAAATGTCAGAAACTTATTTTTGCTCAGAATCTCATATTGAACCACTTTACCTATATGACACTATATGATATGTGATTGAATAAGTTTGATGATAAGCATACGTGATAGTTTAATAAACTTATTAAAATAAAAGGAAGCCATTATATTTCTACCTAATTGCTTAACGTGACACATATGAATAGGTTACGTGAAGGTTAATTGCTAGCTTTAGCGATAGCAGACGTATCAGGAAAGTTTCTTACCTTATTTTTCATTGATAAATTGTTCAAGCCTTATTTTTTCATTGCGGTAAGGGTAAGTACCGAGCTCATGTTTATTCGTTGACACGTACAAGTTCCTTTGACGTAAAGTTCTACAAATTCAATTATCTTGCAAATTTTATTGTTGATTACTCAGTTATTTCTTCAACTGCTATGCTTTAATGTTCTATTTATTTAAAGAACTGTTTATAAGTATGTTTCCTGGCCTTTGTTTTCGGCTAGTTATTATTGATGAAAAATGATTTAATTCAAATCTTTCGAAGCTATTTAATGTTTACCAATCCAAATTACTTTGGTGCGGTCTCGCATGAATACTAAAATGAACAACCAGAATAAACGGGCGAACAGATGTCGGGCATATAGTCCCATTTATGCTTATGCAGTTTAAACTTTATACTTGTGCACAATGTAGGGTACGATAGGCTAATCACCTGGAGTACTTGCAGAGACCGTTTGCAATCTATTTGATTGTTAAACCGTCTGATGGTTTTCGATGAAACAAAGTAATGTTCAGGGTATTCAACACCCCTTAGTATAAAATTGAGAATTCTTAAACTCTTATCTTTGAAATTCTTATTTAACACTTGATAATTCTTTCAACTATTGAGATATAGCCATACAGATGCTTTTACTCCTGATGTATGTTTTCAAACTACTTTATATACTTGCTGGGCAATTTATGCTCATTCTTGCTTAAACCTTTCAGTTAAGGATGAGAAGGCTGAGGGCTCGGGCAAGGACAAGGGGAAGTATATGATGAAATGTTGAGAGTTGTTTATGTAAGAAGTTTATATTTCCGCATATGATGTTATGTAGCAATAAACGCTAAGTTTAAGTTTCAGTTTATTTAATGTTGTAAAGACTTGGGATTTTATTTGAATAAGTATGTAATAGCTATTATTATTATTATTATTATTATTATTATTATTATTATTATTATTATTATTATTATTTCCGAAGTTTATGTAGTTAGATGATAATGTATGTTGTACCGTGAGCACCATGTCCTGTAATCGATGTTATACGAATTTGGGGGTGTCACAGCTGGTTTATCAAACCCTTACGCTAACATAGGAATTGAAACCTGTTGATACTTCTAATTTTATCTTTATAGCCTTAAGGCTGCATAGTGAATGGTGATTTGTCGGGCTGCGAAGCATCCTCGACCACAGAATATACAAGTGTCGGTCTCCTCATGGGTATGAAAACCATCGGAGGGACGCTGACACGACAATCGACATTTTTTTCATTATCTTGAGACCTTAAATCCGGATAACCATTTTAAGGCCTGTTTACATGTACATTTCTATCGAAAAACTGGTAGGGTACATTTGTAAATCGGAGTTTGTCCATCGTGGGAATCAGATTCCGATCGTTTTGATCGTGAATCCCACGATTCCTAGGCTAACATATGAATAGCCAAAACCTGCACAGTTCAAATTTGTACAGAAACAGATAAATATCCCAATATGGCCAGAACCAAGAATTCAGTCAGTAAATCCTGGTCCGCATGGCCGAAGCATCTCGTTCCCACTAGATAGCGATCTATGGGACGCGAGGTTGCCTTTGAAGCTGAAACTAGAAAGAAAGCTAGATTTAAGGAAATCTCAGCCATTCTAGTTTTCCGGTTTAGTCTGGAGGTTTTGAACCGTTTGAAAACTAGAATTGGCGAGATTTAAATAAATCTAGTCCGCTTGGAGATATGTCAATGCCAATTCATATAAAATGAATATTTAAAACAACAGTTGAATAGAAAAGCGAGTAAAGTAATATATATATATAAGCTGTAAAGGGCGATAGATTTTCACGCCGGTGCCCGGACTGGAATTGAAATATATATATATATATATATATATATATATATTGTCAGAAACGTAGTCAACCAAGACTGGGAAGAGGGCTAGTGATGGTGAATGATGCTTATATATGCATAAATATATATAAAAGCAGTAAAAAGGCCACAGAATGATCTAGGCCGAACTGAAATATAAATATGCAAAAAAGTAGTCAACCAGTAACTGGGGAGATCACCCAGTATGGCGAAGAGTGCAAAAACAGTATAAAGGCCACGAAATAGTTCAGGCCAGACTGGAATGTAAATTGCAGAAAAGTAGTCAACCAGTGATTGGGGAGATCACCCAGTATGGCGAAGAGTGCAAAAGCAATATAAAGGGCGATGGGTTTTCACGCCGGTGCCCGGACTGGAATTGAAATATATATATATATATATATTGACAGAAATATAGTCAATCAATACTGGGATGAGAACCCAGTTATGGTGAAAGTCGCTTATATATGCGTAAATATATATAAAAGCGATAAACTACCTCGGATTTGACATTCGGGCTTGACAGAATTGAAATGTTAGTATATATATAGTTAAATATATACAAAAAAGGGCCAAACCCGGACTAGAAAGATAACCCAGTTCGGCGGAGTTGCCAGAATGTGTGTGCTAGTGCATTGAAGCTGCTGGAGCGGACGGATCGTCAATACGAGTTGTAGAAATGTTAGAAAATCAGTTTATGTACAAAAAATGTACCAAATTTTGACGAAAACGGCCACGGAACTAAGTTCCGGCCATTGTTAGAAAACGAAACTTAATGTGCAAGTGTATAAAAGTACGAAGAAGTAATATTCACTTTCTGATCGTGAAAATACTTACAATGGACTGCTACATGGGCTTTTTCCCAAATCGTAGGCTCTATACGTTCAAATCTACCGGTTATTTTCAGATATGTGGTAGTATATGGGTATATCTACGTGTTAGAGTGAAAATATTTGGGTTTGGAAGAGGTGTAAAAGTCGAAAAATTGAACTGGCAGAGCTTCGCTGCGTTTCTGGATTCTTTGAAATGAAGGGGGGCACCTCTATTTATAGGTCAGGGAGCCTCCACTCTACCTGCTGCTGTCACAGATAGAGGTGCGGCTCCCCTGGTGGGGCCCGCAGTGCCGGGTTCCATCATCTCGAAGTACGTGCACTTCGGACAACGCGCAGTCGAAGTCGAAACTTTCTAACTTTTGATTGGAGCGTCCGTTTGAGGCGTGCGAACCTTTTCGGAAAGCCCTCGCCGAGAGTGTCGCAATGACATGGGATAAAACATTTTTTGGGTTCGAGAAGACGGGTTCATAACTAGGTTTTCAATTTCCCGCAGTTTGTCCGTTGAGCTGTCTTGCGCTATTTGCACTCGGGATCGTCGTTATGGTTCGTTCTGACTTCGATGGCATCAATTCGGCTTGAGTTTGACCGAATTGGCTGAGAGTTGATAAAATGATCGTTTTGCCCCTCCCGGGGTGGTCCTTGGTGGATCTAGCTTCCTAGGGTTATCTCTGGGGCTGAATTGCACTTCCCCGATTGACGCCGGGGTTGACTTGTACTTCCCGAGCTGAGACCGGGGATGACGTGACATGTCCTGTGTTGATGTCGAGGTTGACCTGTACCTCTCGGGTTGATTCCAGGGCTAACTTGACGGCCCGATATTGAGATCGGGATTAATCGATATCTCCCGGGTTGCTGTCGGGGCTGACTTGTACCTCTCGGATGGAAGTCGAGGCTGATTTGAAGGCCCGATATTGAGATCGGGGTTTAACTTGACGGTCCAATTGGAGATCGAAGCTGGATAGACAGTCCGATTGACGATCGGAGCTGGATAGACGGTCTGATTGACGATCGAAGCTGGATTGACGGTCCGATTGGAGATCGGAGCTGGATAGACGGTCTGATTGGAGATCGGAGCTGGATAGACGGTCCAATTGACGATCAGAGCTGGATAGACGGTCCGATTGACGATCGGAGCTGGATAGACGGTCCGATTGACTATCGGAGCTGGATTGACGGTCCGATTGGAGATCAGAGCTGGATTGACGGTCTGGTTGGAGATCGGATTTGACTGGAGTACCGACATTGGTGATCGGATTTGACTGGACTACCGACATTGGTGATCAGATTTGACTGGAGTACCGATATTGATGATCGAATTTGACTGGAATACCGATATTGGTGATTGGATTTGACTGAATGACCGGTATTGGTGGCTGGATTTGGATTTTAAGCCTGGTATAAGTACCGGGATTGACTTGATTGACGGTTTTGTCCTCCCATAGTGTTTGTATTGGAGTAATGATAATCACAAGCTTTGGTGAATAGTAAGCGTACGCTTTTACCTCAACCGTTATAACCAACACAAATCCATTTTATTCTCTCCCCCAAACACACGACCAATGATACTCGTTCCACCACCACCGCAGTCCTCCTTTCTCCTCACTCCCTACCCCAACCACCCTCTCCGCCACCGTATCCGGAAGCTTCCGGCAACCTCTCGATATCGCCGATTACCAAACCTTGCCCTTCCAGCCGCTACTAGCAGCGGAGTCGACGCGTTCACTAAGAACTCAGGCTACCTGTTCGAGCTTAGCAATTCGGAAGCTGACTCTTTAACTGAGTACAATATCTCGAAAATTGGTTCCATTTATCGAAACAAACCGTTGGTGGTGCTTCGCCGCCTTTTCCAAATCGGTACTTCGCTCGGCAAATGGGTATTATTGAGATACCTCGATAGCATTACCGAACGCTCGGAGATGTTCAAGGTCCAAATTGTATATGTTTATGTTAATAACTTTACATATGCATTTAGCTGTCTTATGTGCAATATTATTAAAATTTATATGATGTAGCTCAAACGCCAGGTTCTAACTACTAAATAATGATTCTTGTTTATTCTGAATACATAATAGTACTTAAAAACACTGCTCTAAAAATTCCCGCACAGTGCTTCAGGGGCGGAGCCAGAAATTAAAATTGGGGTGGGCTAAGAATATTATAATGCCAAAATTGAGTGGACTATAAAAATAAACACAACAAAAAACAAGAATTTTATATCCATAGTATGATGATATTTTAAGTCTATATTCAAAAGTACACAAAATGTATGACTTTGTGAAATGTCATATATCTAGTCAAGTATGACATAGATTTGTACAAAAATTCATAGATCAAGTTGATCCTCACTCTCTTAATATTGAATGCTATTGTCTAGCAATTACAATCATCTCTCGGTTACCTTCGCCAAAATCAGCTTTACAACTTATTAAAAGGGTGATTAGTTATGGCATTGCCACGAAAAAAGAGATTTTTGATGGGTTGGTCGTTGGCCCTGCTGCGAATTGTGATGGCCGATGGATCTATAGACTCTATACAGAGGTAACAAAGCATTTCCCTTATTCTCTAATTAATTTCAGAATCAGATATAATGTTGCCCTAACACTAACAGCATCAAAAATTCTAACTTGGGCTGGGCTGAGAACTTGAAAGTACTTCAAGTACACTTGGGTTGGGCTACATAATGTTGGGCTACATAATTTTGGGGCCAGACTACAGCCCACCTAGCCTACCCTATCCTCCGCCGCTGGTCTGCTTAATCTCGCCTAGGGGCTAGCAGTGTTTTAAAGGTGGATCGAGTGGCGGAGGTGGGTGGCACTTAGGTCGCCTAGGTGGTGCCTAGGCATTTTCTTAGGCGGATTAGACGTTTTCTTAAGCGTATTAGGTGTTTCCTAAGGCGATCTCATTTTTTTTCTAAGTTACACCATACAAAGTATATTGAAGATGTAATTTATTTAAATTTACATGAAATATTACCCCAAAAAACAGTCTTTTAAGACTTAAAAAATTCATTTCAAGGATTGTAGAGCTTCGTGACCAACGACCTTTAGCTCAGTTGGTGTACTAGGCCCTTGCTAAGCAAGAGGTCCTAGGTTCAACCCCCAAATTAACAAAAAAAAAGAAATAAAGGTCTGGTTCTACCTAGGCGGTGGCTTAAGCGTGCAACCAAATCGAGGGGGTAGAGAACCGCCTAGTGCCTAGGGAAGGATTAGTCTAACCTAGACATAGATTTTTAGCACGATTCTCTACAACCTAGATTTGGCTGGGTGCCTAGGCCCTCGGTCTCGTCTAGGCAGAAGCGGACCTCAACTATATCGATTTCGATTTAATAAAGGCTTTGAAACTCTACAATACTTTAATGAATTTGCTAAACCGTAAAAGATTATTTTTTTGGTAATTTTTCATGTAAAATTTTAAGAAATTACATATATGCTTTTATAGTATTATAAGTATATACAATAGAAAATAAAATAACTGAGGACCGCGCCTAGTCTTCCTAGAAAAATACTTAGGCACTACTTAGGCAGTCTAGGCAAACCCTTCGCCCGATTTTTATAACACTGCTTATAAACAAACCAAAATCAACGGTGATAATTTGAGAAGTACATGAAGGGAGTTATAGCAGATAAATTGTTCACGGTTCAAACACACTTCGTCCTAAACACAGGGTCCACTTCTATTTTTATTTCCATGTATAGGTTTGAACATGGGGCAGGTAGACGTAATTTTCTCTTATTTTTTATTTTTTTTGGGTTCTAAAATAAAATTATAGTCTTAAAATTTGATATAGAAATAAAATCTTCAAAACAATTCATGCAGAAATTTGTTTTAGACAAATAGACATGCAGGACTCTCTTCTTGGGATGGAGGTTATATATGTATTTCCCCATGAGAATGAAATATACATCTCTGTGTCATTCTTTCATGTTTTGTTTTCTTTTTACTTGTCCAGGTTAGAGCAGCCGAGTTGCGGGAAATATTGGTGGAACTTGGGCCGGTATGTCTTCTTCAGAGTTCTTGATTATATTTATCTTATGTATCTTCAGATGAATCTTTCTTGTTTCTTTTCCAATTTCATCAAAGGAGATCGTTAGGTCCCAAAGGGGTGAGAAAATATACTGGAGCGCTGTGAAAGTTAAAATTACTCTGCTGATTTTCACTTTTGAAATCAGATAGGTTTTACCTAAAGGTCTTGGGTGCTGGAATTAGTCAATAAAATATCCTCATGTTTTATCTAAAAAAATATACATCAGTCTATACAAACTTAACTCTACTGAAGAATGCTCAATGAACAACCACTAAATGCAACAATGGGAAGTACAGTATAAACAGTGTAATAGAGATGTAGCTCGTGACTGCCTACGTTCATTCTCCTCTTCAACTGAAAGAGGGTTTCACTAAGCAACAAGCACACTAAGTGATTCTGACATTTACTGGATGACCCTTATAACCAAATTTTAACATGAATTAAATCCACAAAGGATTTAGAACATAATATGTCAACATAGAGTCAACAAGAAAACAGGGCTTGACAAAACACTAGAGTAAGTATTGGGTGCATAGACATCTTTGATTCGGGACTCATTTCCGCACGGATGTTTGGCTCTCTATATTAGGACTGTTCATTAACATCTCAGTGTTTGAATTGTCAAGAACTCAACTCGTTCTCGTTTATTATGTGAATGAGCCAAGTTTAAACTTGATATTTAGGTTGATATTAGGGCCTATTTAAGCACTGTCTCGGCCCATGCAAAATTATGTCATAAGAAATTTGTAGTTATCTTAAACATTGAGCCAATTCAATTTGTTAAATCTTATGTCATATTATTTATTGGCGTCAAACTTTTGTTTAGAATATAACTCCCATCCCTCGTAAATCTTCACCAAAATCACAAGAGCTCAAGATAGAAATACTATAGTAAGAACAATTGATAGAGAGGAGCTAAAGTCTTGCATAAATCAAGTTGTAAAGCTAGCACCCCTAGAGGTAATTAAGAGTTATGCATGCTTAGGGTTATGATTATGTATGTTAGTTTAGTGAGTCATAAAACGTGATTAACTAACTCATTAATGCATTAGGCAACAAGTTGTAACTATCAAAGCATGAACTATGAAATCTAATTTTTAGTAGTTTTTGTGGGAGGCGTGCAGCCTCATATGTTTGGATTTTGCTCATGAAATCTAAACCAAAATTGTAGAGCTAGAAGTTATGTAAACACAGGAAAAAGAATCACTCAAAAATACCTTGTAGATTGTCCGTAATGCATGTTTAAAGTAAGCAAGGTAAAACTGCCAAAATCATGAAGGCCGAAAATTTAGGGCTGGGAAGGCAGTGCCGCAGCGCTGGTCTTGGGCACCGAGGCGCTGGCCTTGCAGTAGGCCTAGGACTGTCGAGCGATGGGGCGCGGGTGCGCGCTGGGCGGGCAGCGATGGGGCGCGCGATGTGCGACACCGGGGCACTGCAAGGCAGCTCTAGGGCACTACTCATGGGCGCCTAGGCGCTGCACTTGCAGAATGCCTTTGTCCAATTTTGCAAAGCTAGGTTTTGCAAAGTTTTTGAAAATTGGACATCGTAAAAGATAAAGAATTGAAATAAAGTTCATATTTAAGGCTAGTTAAAGTAAACTAAGCGTAAAGGATCATGTTGTGACTAATTGTATGTCGACCTCATAAATTATGTAGGTCGTACAAAAGACGAAATATTAGTGTAGGCGTAAGAGACGTAATCAGACAAGTTCTTACTGCATTTTGTGCAACAATGTGTTTAAATTGTTTGAAGTTCATTAATTCTTTCTTTGAATGATGACGTTCATTATATATTATGAAATCGTTTATTGAGAAGACTTATTTGCCATTTGATTCGCCTTAACTCGGTTAATGAGCAATTCCCTTTTTGGAATGATTATTTGTGAAATATTTAATTGTTATAATTCTTTATTTGAGATAAGTTTATTGTGTCAAACCAAATTGTTTTAGGGCGATATCTGTATGTCAGTAATTGAGTTGAACAACCCTTATTCATGGGGGAATATATGATGTGTCGGGAAACCGATCTAAATGCTGTTGATACAAATTGTAGCAGTATAGTTGATATTATGCATAACGGAGGATATTGTTAGGCTGATCCCCTATAAATATCTATGGAGAGTTCTAGGTCTTTATGACTGACGAATATTAATTTGTTCTTGGTTTAACAACCCTCAGTTTACGATATAGACAATCGTTGAAATCTTTTGTTGAACTAGTATTCCTTTGAATCAGATGTGTGAGTTCTCTTATATGTTATCTGTTAGACTTTTTGAGCAATCCGTTGCTTATTCTTGCGAATAATTTTCATTTGCAGCTAAGCAGGAATTTCCAGAAGGTTCTGGAAGTAAGGGAAAAGGAAAGAAATGTACTTAGGATGTTAGTGTATTAGTTTCTTTCTTTATATGCAAGTCATAATGACTTTTTGTAATGAGAACAAAGAACCGAGAATTGTAATATTGTTTATTTAAATCAATGGTATTGTACTATTACTATCGCATTGAATTATGTCTTTAAGTTCATTTCAAGTTAGTGAATGTTAAGTGAGAGAGTGTTATGGTATTATTAGATTAGTTAGCATTATTGACAATGTCTATAAAGTTTTTGTCAAGGAAAGGGGTTGTCTAATTGAGCGTCGTTTTAACAGAAAGCCCTCTCTTTTATGGGAACGATTTGGTTGTCAGTATTGTGAGTCTATAATATCTATACTCAGAAGGAATTAGGGTTGGATAGTGAGCACCAATCCATTGTAGCTAGTACTCATAGGTTGGTATCAAAGCTGTAGGTTATAACTCTAAGGTAAGAGTTCCTTAGGATATAATCTTAAGAGAAGTAGTAGAAGTGGAGATAAATGGACTCATAAAGAGTTCTTAAGCAATAAAAGATAAATAAAGAAAATACTAAAACTATTAAAAGTAAAATATTGTGCATAAAAATTTTCATGAGAAAATACTAAGTAAATTGATATTCTTTTGTAGGATGTCACGTCAGCACGAATTTAGGGATATATATGAAGTCATAAGAAATGACCCAGTAATAGAGCTAGTGATAAAGCCTTAGAGTGATCCTGAAGAGGATCCTATGGAATATCTTGAAGAGTATCTCGAGATAGAACTAAATGAAGGAATAGAGGAAGATCTCGAGGAAGTCCCAGAGGATGATCCAGAGGAAGATACAGAAGATCCCGAGGAGGATCAAGTAGTGCCAGATATAGAGGCAAAAGAAGAAGATATAGTAGCAACAATAGTCAAGCAAGCATCTGCTGAGGTGCAGACCGTAAATAACATGGTAACTAACCTTGGCTATGTTTGTTTGCAAGGATTACACTTGGGATAAGACTATTAATTTCAAGTGTCTTGTTTGTTTTTAAATTTGGAGTTGAGATTATTAGTCCAAGGATTATAAAATAGTTTAATATAAGGGACTATTTAATACCATGTTCAACCAAGTATTATAATCCCCACCATTTGGGAGTAAATTTTTTTAGACAAAATTAACCTCAACCTAATGAAATTTTAATATTTTAATAAAAATGGGTGCGTTAGTGCAGTTTATGCTGCAGGCTGTTGTAGTCTATTTTGCACCCAAAAAAAAGGAGAGAAAGAAAAGAAATATTAATTCATTCCAAAAATAATAAAATAAAATAAATAAAAAATTTAAAATTGAGTGCAATATTCGGCTTTTAGATAAAAGTGAGTGCTCTTGACTTCCTCTATCCTTATTAAATAACAAAATAATAATTTAAAATTATGATAATTATACAAGTGCTAGAAAATTACAGGTAGTGAAATAGAGACAATTATAAAAGTGATGGAGAAATCAAAGGTTGTAGAAAAATTATGTAGGATGAGATGCATAGTTTCCTATTTGACTCGTTGAAAACAATATGCAATATTTTTTAATTTAAAATTAATATGAATTTATTTAATTTTATTCAATATAATCTTTAAAATATCTAAAAAGTGCTGTTAATAAATAAATTGACATCGTAATTAAATTTTAGGATTTCACTTAATCTGTAAACTCATATATTTTTATTTTTTACTGTTGGACATTACAAAAAAGATCATGATAATTTCTACAATTAATTTATGATAATTTGATTCTCAAATATTTCACATAGGAAGAGCATGGTGAAACACTGTGAACTCACTAACTTATTTCAGCAGTATTTAAAAATTTATAATTAATTGTTCATCATTTTTTGATGTATAAACAAGTTTAAATTATAGTTTAAAATATGTTATTATTGGTAAGGGTATAATAGTCCAAACGATATTTTTTATCCAATCATTTAATTAATCCTGAAAAAAAAACATAACATGTGATTATTTTAAGTTATCATATGAATAATCCCATAATAAACAAACATGTGACTAGGACTATTTAATCCTAAGATTATTTAATCCTAGGATTAATAGTCTTGGTATTATAATCCCATGGATTATAATCCGTGGATTATAATACTTTCAAACAAACATGGCCCTGGAGTTTATGTGGAAGACAGAAAAGAGTAAAAACGTTCGATTGGAAACGTTGTTAGACAAAATAGAAGAAAAACGAGATGAGTTGCAAGGGCAACTAGACAGAACGGTACACAGGTGCAATGCATCGTATCGAGGTCTAAAGAATAGGGTTGAAATATTTCCGGTAGAGCCAGGACAGACGGGCTATACCATAAGTAGGTCAGTTGTATCCCGAATGTTGTGGGATGCAGACCAGGCGGCTAAGGGACGTCATTAGTTGTAGAAGGGTATTAGATATTATAAATAGTTTGTATTAACTTTTGTAGTGAGTATTATAAATCCCAAATTTTGTAAGTTAATATAAAAGTTATGTTTTACGAAATACGTTTTGAACTTTTTGTGCTTTTGACATGAATATAATGTACTTGTATTTTTGTGTTGTTTTCTTTTATATATATATAAACATGGCGCCGAGAAGAAGATTGCAAGCTCAGATAGATAGTGAGGGGGAGCAGAGTGAAACCTATGCAGCAGTTTGTAGATTTACTATTAGGGGCACTGCAGAATCGTCCCTTAGGAAATCAAAACCCACCCGCAACACATAGCACGTCATTTAAAGACTTCAAAATTGTAGGACCTCCCGAGTTTAAGGGAACCACCGGGCTAATATAGGCCCAGGGGTGGATAAAAGAAATAGAGAACATTTATAATAGCTAGGGTCGGGGAAAATAAAAAAATGGTCTTTGCCACTTATCTGATGAAAGGCGAGGCTAACTTCTGGTGGGAAGCTAACCAAGCCAGAGCTGGGGAGGGAATAGTGTCGTGGGATAGGTTCAAGGAGTTATTTTTCGAGAACTATTTCTCGTGGAGTATGCAGAGTCGTATGGAAGTACGATTCTTGGAATTAAAACAAGGGGACAAGTCGATACGGAGGATCAGAAGACAAGAATGTTCGAACATGGTTTAAAACCTTGGTTGTGTAATAAATTGTCTGTACTTCAGATCGAAACCTTTGCGCAGATTCTTGAAAAGATAATTATAGCAGAAGGTGGAAGTGAGGCCTTAAACAAATTTAATAAAGAGAAGAAGAATAAAACCGAGGATGGAAACTTTAAGGGAGAAAGTAGTACGAGAGGGATTAATAATAACATGAAATGGACTAATAATAATAATAATAATAATAATAATAATAATAATGACGGAGAAAATAAAAAGAAAGTGGAAGCATGTAAGACATGTGGTAAGAATCACATGGGAGCGTGTTTGAGGGGTAAGAATGTATGTTATAACTGCGAACATGAGGGGCATTTTGCTACCAATTGTCCAAGCCCCAAAAAAGAATGGATGTTTCAACTGTGGAGCTCTAGACCACCAGGCAAAGTTTTACCCGAAGAAAGGAGCAGAAACGGGAGGAGGAAGCAAGGCAGGTAATAACGCCAAGCTAACTATAACTGGACCGGGGGTTTAGAGTTGACCCAGTTGCATCACAGGACGTGGTGTCAGGTATCATTCCGATCAACACCATAAATGCTTATGTGTTATTTGATTCGGGTGCTACTTGCTCTTTTGTGTCTTATGATTTTGCAAAACGTTTAAATATGCCTTGTGAAAACAAAGATTTTCCTTTGAACATAGAAATAATCCCTGTTAAGAGCGTACATAGAAATTGTTGCGTAGAGATCAGGGAACGCAAATTTCTTGTAGACCTTATTCCTATACAACTTGGGGAGTTCGACGTAATATTGGAGATGGATTGATTAATCAACCATAAGGCAATGATTGATTGCCATCGTAAGTGCGTAAACCTTTTGACCTCGTCGCAGTCAAAGGTAGTGTTCCATGGGAATCGTTCGCCTAGGCAGTCTCGTTGTTTGTCAGTAATGCAGGCTAAGAGACTACATAGGAAAGGTTATGTTGGCTATTTAGCTTACATTGTAGATACTCAACAGAAAGCGTTAGAATTAAACCAAATACTGATAGTAAAGGATTTTGCGGACGTGTTTCCAGATGACTTACCTGGTCTTCCACCTTGAGAAATTGAATTTGTTATCGATGTAGCGCCAGGTACAACACCTGTTTCGAAGGCTCTGTATAGGATGGCTCCGGTAGAGATGAAAGAATTAATGGTATAGTTGCAAGAACTGTTACAAGTACATTCAACTCAATGTTTCTCCATGGGGAGCACCGGTATTGTTTGTCAAGAAGGACGGGACGTTGAGATTATGTATTGACTATCGTGATTTGAATAAATTGACTATAAAGAATAAATATCCATTACCTAGGATAGATGACTTGTTTGACCAATTGAAAGGCCGAACATTATGAGTTTAGGACACGCTATAGACATTATGAGTTTTTAGTAATGTCCTTTGGGTTGAAAAATGCTCCGACAACATTCATGGATTTGATGAATAGGGTTTTTAAGTCATGTTTGGATAAATATTTTGTGGTGTTCATCGATGATATTTTAATATATTTGAAAATACTGGAAGAACAAGTTGAATATTTAAGGGACGTGTTAGGAACCTTAAGGAGGGAGCAACTTTATGCAAAGTTTTCGAAATGGGAGTTTTGGTTGGAGAGAGTTCAGTTCTTGGGACATGTGATTGACAAGAACAAAATTGCGGCGGATCCAGCAAAGATAGAAGCGGTGGTAAATTGGGAATAATCAAGGACACCAACATAAATTAGAAGTTTCTTAGGTTTGGCGGGGTATTATATGAGGTTTATTCAAGATTTTTCAAAAATAGCAATCCCATTAACCAACTTAACTAGGAAGACGGTGAAGTATGCATGGACGGATAAGTGTGAAGAGAGCTTTCAAGAGTTGAACTAGCGATTAAGTATGGCACCAGTATTATCCTTGTCGGATAATAGTGGAGACCTTGTAGTTTATAGCGATGCTTCGCATAGAGGGTTAGGTTGTGTTTTGATGCAACACGGGAAGGTAATCGCTTATGCGTCGCGTTAATTGAAGGATTATGAGAAAAGGTATCCTACTTATGATCTGGAATTAGCGGCGGTGGTATTTGCCTTAAAAATTTGGAGTAATTACTTGTATGAGGAGAAGTGCAAAATTTATACTGATCACAAAAGTCTGAAGTATATTTTTACGCAACGGGAGTTGAATATGAGACAAAGGAGGTGGTTGGAATTGATAAAGGATTACGACTATGAAATCCTATATCATCCGGGAAAAGCCAATGTAGTTGCAGATGCCTTGAGTAGGAAGAATCAGGAGAAATTAATGGTGTTAACGGCCCAGGAAGAGTTGCTAAAGGAGTTTAATAGATTAGAAATTGAGGTGAGAGACTCCACCAAGAAGTTGTTTGTGATGGAGGCTAGTTCGACTTTATTAGATAAAGTGAAGGAACTACAGGATAAGGATGAGGAATGTGAGAAGTTGAAAAAGAAAATAACTATAGGTGTGGACGACAAGTTCAAGATCGATAAAGATGGAGAGATAAGGTTTGAATCAAGAATATGGGTACCTTCGATAACAGAATTAAAGGAGATTTCGTTAGAAGTTAATAGCTCTAGGTTTGCGGTTCACCCGGGTAGTACCAAGATGTATAAAGATATTAGTCGACATTTCTGGTGGCCGAACATGAAGTGGGAAGTAGCTGAGTGGGTAAGTGTTTAACGTGCCAGATGGTTAAGGCTGAGCATCAGCGACCGAGCGGGTTATTATAACCTTTAGAAATTCTAGAGTGGAAATGGGAGCATATTGCGATGGATCTAGGACTTCCAACCACACAAAAGGGTCACGACGCGATCTGGGTAATAGTAGACCGGTTAACCAAGTCTGCTCATTTCCTACCTATCTAGGTAAAATTTAACCTAGACCTTTTAGCCAAACTTTACATTAAGGAGGTTATCTCTAGGCATGGGGTTCCGATTTCGATTGTGTCTGATCGAGACCCATAGTTTTCATCGAATTTCTAGAAGTCTTCAAGAACATTTGGGGACGCAGTTGAGGTTAAGTATGGCTTATCATTATTAGACGGATGGGCAAAGCGAGTGGACGATACAAACATTGGAGGATATGCTATGAGCTTGCCTGATGGATTTCAAAGGGAGTTGGGAGGATCGTCTGCCTTTGGTGGAATTCGCGTACAACAATAGTTGTCATGCTAGTATAGGAATGCCATCTTATGAAGCGTTATATGGGAGGAAGTGTAGAACACCTATATGTTGGGACGAAGTCAGAGAGCGACAAATGTTTGGGCCAGAAATGGTTCAGTAAACGGCCGAGGTTGTTCGAATAATATAAGGAAGATTGCGAGTTGCCTAGGATCGACATAAGAAGTATGCATATTAGCATAGGCAGAAGAGAGACTTTGAAGTCAGGAGTCATGTATTTTTGAAGGAATCCCCTTGGAAAGCGAAGATACGTTTTGGGAAGAAGGGGAATTTGAGCCCGAGGTTTATAGGACCATTTGAAATTCTAAAAAGAATAGGGGAGGTGGCTTATAAAGTAGCCCTACCTCCAGAGTTGGAACATATTCATAATGTATTTCATGTTTCAGTGTTAGGTCCTTATAAACCAGATTATAAACACGTTATCAATTATGAACCAATTCAGGTTGAGGACCTAAGTTATGAAAGAAATTCCTATTCAAATTATTGATAGGAAAGAGCAAGTGTTAAGAAATAAAATAATACCTTCGGTTAAGGTAATATGGAGAAATCAATCTATATAAGAAACTACGTGGGAGCTGGAAGATAAAATAAAACAAAATTTCCCACATTTGTTTAATTAGTATTGTACTTAATTTTGAGGACGAAATTCTTATAAGAAGGGGTGAATGTATCCGAATCTTTATAAGACTTGTAAATGTAATCTTATGTGATTAATAAAGGTTAACTTAGTGACCTAAACTATGTGTTATGTAATTGAATGTGTGTGATTTAATTATATGTATACTAACTAGGAAAACACTCTTCACAAATATGAAAGTTAAAATTAGACAATAAAAGTCAACAATTTAGGATAGCTAATTTAGTTGGAAAGTGGAATAGAAAGCAAACTAAGTTTGGAGTAACCAAATGGGATTGAACCAAGAGGGGGGACCGGATTTTGAAGGCCATTTTGGCCACTTAGGAAACTTGTGATACTTGCATAGCTTGTAAGCATGGTTGCTTATCTTGCATAGTTAGTAGTCAAGTTGAATTTGGCTTCCTTTGGTGTGTTGTCAAGCTTAGAATGGTGAGATGTGGCCTCTTTGCTTGCCAATGGTGTGTTGTCAAACAAAGCAAAGTGAGATGTGGCCTCTTGCTAAACAAATCAATTGTTGCAAGAGACAAGACCAAGCCTTGGAGGCTAAGGCTTGGCATGGTAGGCCATGAGGGCCCATGGCCTTGTTGGTCACTTTGTGTGGTTTAGCTTGATTAGGCAAACTTGGAGGCCAGGTATTGGCTTGCCTATAAATATAAATCCCATCCCTCATAAATCTTCACCAAAATCACAAGAGCTTAAGAGAGAAATACTATAGTAAGAACAATTGATAGAGAGGAGCTAAAGTCTTGCATAACTCAAGTTGTAAAGCTAGCACTCCAAGAGGTAATTAAGACTTGTCTTTGCATATTTTAATTTTCGTTCACAGATTCTTATGTTAGAATTCATGATGTTATGCATGTTTAGGGTAATGATTATGTATGTTGGTGTTAGTGAGTCATAAAACATGATTAACTAGCTAATTAATGCATTAGGCAACAATTTGTAACAATCAAAGCATGAACTATGAAACCTAGTTTTTACTAGTTTTTGTGGGAGGTGTGCAACCTCATATGTAGGGGCGGATTCAGAAATTTTTCCCAGCAAGGGCGAATTTTAATTAATTTTTTTGTTGAATTTAAATAAAGAAAACTTGAACTAATCATAATATTAAGTAATCATAATTTACAAATTGCAATATATATTCATAATCCAAACTAAAAAAGGAATTTCAAATAAAAATATTTAGATATGTGGGCCCAAGTGCAAATTAGGGTTCACATGACCTAATTGAATAAAGACGAAAAAGCCGGAAATAAATATGCTAGACCCGAGATAAGCCTTCACGTGTCCCGAGGCAGAAGGCTCGTGGAGGCAGCTCGTTTTGGGAATTGATTGAGGGATTGGATTGGTGGCTAGAAGGACAGGACGATATGGGCATTATTCTAATGACTAAAGGGTATTTCTGGAATTTTCATGTAGACATGTGCCTGACATGTGACCTCTTAAATTCCAGGAAACTCTATAAATACCCCTTCCATTATATGAAGGAGGGGACCTCTCTTCAGACTCAAGACTTGGACATCCTCTCAACCAGAAGGACACAAGAAGACTCTTGGAATCCCAATAACCCTAACAAGGTTTTCGGATTCTAGGAGTAGAAGGACTCAAGAAGGCTCTTGGAATCCCTGCTATCCTAATACGGTTTCCGGATTTTAGGAGTTCTGCCACGTGTCATTGGAGTAATCGTCCACCTGTTCTTCTCCCCTCTTCAATCCATCAATCAATTTCGTGCTCTTCGTGGATTTCTCTCCTCCTCAGCCAACACAAACCCAAACCCTAGCAAGGTACGATTTCCTTGCCCACATTAAATTGGCGACTCTGCTGGGGAGGTGTAGAATTTGTGAAGGGTATGCCCATAACACGAAGTGGGAGAACTACAGAAAGAGCTTCACCGACAAATAGCATTACTTCACCGGATCTAGTTCCAAGGCAAGCAAATCAAGCTTTCCAAGGCGTAAATCTAGATCTTGATCAACCAATTATCGAAGACGCTTCGGAAGGAAGTTTAACATCACTATACATGGCCAATCAACAACAAACGAACGTCAGGCAGACCGGCACAGGAAGGCAAGGTGAGGATGCAAGCGGAGAGCAGACGAACGCTGTGCAACTGGAGATGCTTAAGGTGTTGAAGGAAGCACGTGAAGGACAAGGGATGATGATGGTTATGATGCTAGAGATGCAGAAGAAGCAAGTGGAGATGGAGAATTTTCGCCAGCAGTTGATGCAGATCCCCACTTTCAAGGCCATGTTCCCAGGCAATTCGCAAGGAGAACAAGCAAGGGTGAAGGACAACAGCAACGACAACAACAACAACAAAGAGCAGCAGGTTGTACATCCATTGACGGAGAATCAGTCAGTTCCAGTTATCAACTTGGAATCCCAACATAGTGGTGATGTGCTACAACCTAGACTGGAAGCAAGCCAACCTCAGGCAAACATCATCCTGATTGCTTTCCCTGCATTTTCACAAGTTCAAATGCCATCCATCCCGAGTCACATCCAACAAACAAGCCAACCAGTACAACCAATGCAAGCTTTACACGATGCAAGTGTGCATCAACCGATCTCTTTGCCGTACACCCCGCCAATGCAGCAAAACATCACAATACCACAAATAGTTCATGCCACGAGCCAGTATGTGACGAAGGATGATATGATAGATGTGATCAATCAACTTCGCAGGCAGACATCCCGACCTTCGGAGTTAGACTTTACTCCACCTTACCTGACACATATTCGGAGACTCCCTTACCCGGTAGGGTATATTGAGCATCCCCCGCAATTTCCAAAATACAATGGCGAGAAGGGAAATGCTAGGGAACATATTGCCAAGTTCGTGGAGTCGATGTCTCCGTGGCTAGGATATGATGAAGTAAACAACCACAACTTATTGATGAGGGAATTCAACAAGACCTTGACGGATAGTGCCTTCAGTTGGTACTACAATTTGGAGAAGGGATCAATCCATGATTGGGATGATCTAAAATTGCAATTTTTTAAGAAGTTTTTCTATGTGCAGAAACAGGTAACCATTGTAGAGCTGATGCGATTCAAGCAAAAGCCGAACGAGGAGCTGTCGGATTACGTGGACAGATTCAGGGCTCAAGCACAGAAATGTGCAGAGCCAATCGAGAAAAAGAACTTGGTCAACATATGCAACAATGGTGCCTTAGATGTCTTCAAGTCCCATCTTATTACAGAGGCCTGTGACTCATTTGCGACTCTCGTATTTTGCACAAGAATTGGGAGGAATCAAGACATTACCCACCTGTTATGCGACAATTACATGGAAGGGCAAGAGGACGGCAACCGTGGCCTTGGCAGATTCCAAGTCAAAAGCACAAGGGGGCAAGAGGGAGAGAAATTTTGATCGGAGTAGAGGAAAGCCCGAAGACAAATATGCAGGAAAGCCAGTTCCGGATGCTATTATTACATGCAGTGAGAAGACATTTAGGGGTCTGTATGAACAATGGATTGAGCATGAAGTGGTGAAACCTCCAAGGCCCTAGTCGGTTGTGACGGAAGAGATGAAAAGAAGACCGGACTTCTGTATATACCACTAATACGCAGGCCATTCCACTATGGACTGTTACAGTCTGCAGAGGATATTCCATGAGAAGCTGGTGGCCGGAGAGATTGAACTAGGAAAAGAAACGTGCAACACTATCACCCATGGTGTAGTCCCGGAAGTCAATATGATGGACAACCCAAATACTGGCTCTACAATCGAAAGAACTCTGAACTATAGATACAAGAATTGACGAATTAAAAATCCACCCAAGATGGTGGTCCACCGAAAATGGTGGTTGAAGTCCTCAGGAATATCCCTTGCCAAGAAATTGGGTGACCAAGGGAGGAGGCACTAGAATTGATGGAAAAAAATAATCCACCCAAGATGGTGGTCAAGTCCTTGTAACATACACTTGCCAAGAAATTGGATGACCCAAGTGACGAGGCACCTGATTTCAAGTCCTCGTAGATCACACTTGCCAAGAAATTGGATGACCCAAGTGATGAGGCACCCGAGTGTTACACTTTATCATCAAAAGTGAATGAGGCACCTGACTATAAGTCCTCAGACCCGAAAAGTTATACTTTCAACTTCAAAAGTAACCGAGGCACCTGACTATAAGTCCTCGGAAGTTATACTTTCAACTTCAAAAGTAATCGAGGCACCTGATTATAAGTCCTCGGAAGTTACACTTTCAACTCTAAAAGTGATTGAGGCACCTGAGTATATGCCCTCAACCCCGAAAAAAGTTACACTTTATCTTCAAAAGTGGTGAACGTTATGCTTTCTCCGACAAAAGCAAGATTTATTTTCTTTTATGAAAATCTGAACGTTATGCTTTTCGTTAAAAGCAATCTAATTATCAATAAAATGATAAACTTTCACTTATACTTGAATATTTTTCTAATTTTTTTTTAAAAATTATAGATTCAAGTGTTGGTTTGCATGAAATTGAAAAAAAAAAATATACGCATTATTGTCTTAGAGTATTGATTTGAATAACTTAGGATTTAATGTAAAACATTGGATCTCGAGAAAAAAATTCAAGTTAAAGGCAATCGATAATGTTAAAAGAAACTTTATTCTGATAAATGAAATATATGTAAATGAGTTTTCTGATACAGGAAATGGAAAAACTACAAAATCTTATGATCTAAAGGCCATGACATGTCGGACTGAATGGGGGCATGCATAGCTAAAGCCTCCAGGTCGACAATGGCGGTATCCTGAGCCTTCGTATTTCATGCTATCAGTTCCTTAAGGTCTTGGACAGATGACTCAATTTCTCAAAAGATTGGTCTTCAATTTATTCATGGCATCTTGAAGCTCCTGAAGCTCGACATAAAATAAGTCATTCTCAAAATGACGTGAAGTGACCTCCGAACAAAGAGCAACAACATGATAACTGGAAGTAAAGAGATCCAACCTAGCACGGAAGGAAGACATGTCAAGGCCCAAAGAGGATCGAGAAGTCATCAATCTCACAACTAAACCTATCTAAGTCCTCTGCTCACAAATAATAGAGAGAGACTGGGCATTTTGAGAATAAGGCTCACAAGACGATCTAGCAAAAAAGGGTCTGGAGGAGGGGCCTATGAATATGTATCCGACCAAATATACCTGGGAACCATGATAGGAGGCGTCCAAAATTCACCTGAAAAGAAGAAGAATGAAAAAATGAAGGAAGAGGCCAAAGTCTCCTAGGGTTCGGCCCCTAAGGCTCAAACACCTATGGAGGCTCTCCCTTCTTACCTTTGGCTTCTCCTCACTCGTTGATCAAGTTCTCGAAATGAAGGCGCCTAGGGTTCGTCCCCCAGAGTTCGACCACCTAGGGGAAAGTTCTTCATCTTTTGTTCACCCCAATTTGAAGCACGCTCACTTGACGCCTTCTCGATGACTCCTTAATTTTGAAGAATAGAAGAATTCCAAGAAAGAGTAATATTTGGAAGGATTAGATAGAAGATTTTTCATGATGTCCAGGGACAGCTCCTCTAGAAGTTACCCCTTAGGGTTCGGGCCCCTAGAGGTTTCCTCTCCTAGGACTTTGGTCTTCGAGACTTGGAAAATCGAGTTCTGCGAATTGCTCAGAAACTTGAAGCAAGACTTGAACACTTGAAATATTTTGCACGATCGTCCCACCAAAGGCGTGACTCATGTGCAGGGGGCAAAGGTGAGCAACTTACTGGTATATGGCATAGACATCCTCCAGAGTAGGGGTGAATTCCTCCCAGGCAGTGACAAATGTGCAAGTAGAAAAGCACCATCGCGAGATCAATACAGTAAGGGCGTTATGGTCCTGTTGGATACGCAGGTCTCTACATAGCTGAACACAACGAAGAATGCATGCACTCTTGAGTATGTCCACATAATCAGCGTTCCCTAGGATCTTGTCAGTCCAATCCTGCCATCCCTGAATGCGACCAGATGAATTGGACAGAAAGCGAAAGAGGGGAGCCCTTCCCCAATCATTGAGGAACGGGGCCTCATTGGCGGTTTCCAAGTCTGTAGAACGTTCATTGGAGAAGGCCTGCAAGCAAAGGAAAATTCAGCATAAGGGTTCTAAAAAGCAATGAAATGATGACAAGGAAAGCATTGGGACATAAGTGCTTACCATGGCAAAGAAGAAAGTCTGAGATTTAAGCCTAAGGACACCTGAAAAGAAAAAATAACGAAGTAAGCTAAGAATGGAAAAATTACCCTAGGATCGGCCCCCTAGGGTTCGACCCCTTAGGGTCTAACCCCTTAGGGTTCAGTCTGGCTACCTAGGGTGGTCCAACGGCAAGGTCCTGCTTCCTTCGTGGTTCGTTGTTTGGTCATCGGAGCAAAGCACCACTTCGAGTTCCCAAAAGCATCGATCTTTCTTTATTATCCGAGGGAAAAAACCAAGATATAATCAAGGTAATAGGGCTCGAAAGACAAAAGAAATATTGGAAGTACCTGCAAGAAAAAGCAAGAAGAAAACACAAACAAAAGAAGTCATTCGAAAAAAAAATGGTTTGGCCCCTATAGGGTTCAGCCTCTCCATAGGGTTCGGCCCCCTATAGTGTTCGGCTGCCTAAGAGTGATTTTTCCCTTTATACCTTTGAGGTCCTGTTGCTCTACAAATCAACTGCTCGGAACGAATGCTCCTTCGCCGCGAAAATTATAGTATGTCTTTGATAAAATCCGAGGGAAAAAACCAAGATATGATCAAGGTGATGGGGCTCGGAAAACAAAGAAATACTACAATTACCTGAAATATATATATATATATATATATATATATATATATATATATATAGATGAAACAATCATCAATAAGTGCTTCTCATTACAAAATCAAAGTCAATCTTCAGATATTATAAAGAAAGAGAAATAAATATAAGGTTCTATGATTGGGACTGACTTCGAGGAATCTTGTATGCGCATGGATGGTAGTGAAATAGTTTGGCCTCCTTGGAGAAACAAAAGTATTTTTTCAAGTCAATTGACTCAACCTCTACCGGGAGCCTTGCTACGGGATCACCTGATTGCAATCTCTCAATTAGCTCGAGATCAGGAACATCCAGATGTAGCGATTCCTCTGCAACCACTTGAATTACAGCATTGTTCTTTGCGAAAACAATCTCTTTCCTTGATCTACAGTCTCCTCCATGACGAAATCGAGTCCTTCTACAAGCAGGTTGCTGCAGAGAATTTGATTAAGAAGCCTTACAATAGTTGCGCTGTCAAACGTAATTATTAGGCTATCCCCTTGGTGGCGGCTATAGCATATCAGGAGTTCTACAAATCATAAGGTATATATATATATTATATTATTAAGCGTATGTAGTCAAACCCTTTTGATTGCGTGGAAACTTGAAGGCATGTTATAATCTGCCCTTTCTGCTACAAATCATAAGGTATGTATATATTATATTATATATATATATATATTATTAAGCCTCTAACTTTTTGGCGTGAAGGCTTACAAGGCCGCGTGCTACAAAAAGTAACTCCCTCATTCCTCCATACATGCATATATTCATATATTATTATTTTCAAAAAAAATAAAAATAAATAAATATATATGTATATATATTAAGGAAACAAAGAATGATTTGATTTTCTTTCCAAAATATAAGGAAGGATTTGATCTTATTTACAAAATGAAATAAAATTTGATTTTATTCGGTAAATTATAATTTATCTTGATTTAGTTTCCAAGAATTAAGGAAACAAAGAATGATTTGATTTTCTTTCCAAATTATAAGGAAGGATTTGATCTTATTTACAAAATAACACAAAATTTGATTTTATTTGGTAAATTATAATTTATCTTGATTTAGTTTCCAATATATATATATATATATATATATATATAAATAAATAAAATATGAAAACAAATATGGAGCAAGCTATGGAGAAATTTTTGAGAAGGTTTTTTCAATATGTCCAAGGAAGAGCCCTGCTAGGTTTGCCTCCTTATGGTTTCACCCTAAGGGTTTGGCTCCCTAGGGGTTCCCTCTTCTAGGACCCTTGTCTTCAAGACTTGTAAAGTGGAGCTCTTTTAGCTTGAAGTATTCTTGCACGATCGTCTCTTTGGAAACGCGACTTTCGCACAGAGGGCAAATGTGGGCCCAAGTGCAAATTAGGGTTCACATGAACTAATTGAATAAAGACGAAAAAGCCGGAAATAAATATGCTAGACCCGAGAGACGCCTTCACGTGTCCTGAGGCAGAAGGCTCGTGGAGGCGGCTCGTTTTGGGAATTGATTGAGGGATTGGATTGGTGGCTAGAAGGACAGGACGATATGGGCATTATTCTAATGACTAAAGGATATTTCTGGAATTTTCATGTAGACATGTGCCTGACATGTGACCACTTAAATTCCAGGAAGCTCTATAAATACCCCTTCCATTATATGAAGGAGGGGACCTCTCTTCAGACTCAAGACTTGGACATCCTCTCAACCAGAAGGACTCAAGAAGACTCTTGGAATCCCAATAACCCTAACAAGGTTTCCGGATTCTAGGAGTGGAAGGACTCAAGAAGGCTATTGGAATCCTTGCTACCCTAACACGGTTTTCGGATTTTAGGAGTTCTGCCACGTGTCATTGGAGTAATCGTCTACCTGTTCTTCTCTCCTCTTCAATCAATCAATCAATTTCGTGCTCTTCGTGGATTTCTCTCCTCCTCAGCCAACACAAACCCAAACTCTAGCAAGGTACGATTTCCTTGCCCACAAGATACAATTTAGAAACTTATTTTAATTACTTGTCATAGTTCAATTTTAATGATTCTCTAAATGCTCAAAGCCTCAAACCAAATTTGTTTTCTATATTCAAACAAAACCATGAATTAATTTCACAACATAAACTAGTTTTGGTATTTTTTTATAAGTTTCAAATAAGTTTTACTTGAAATAATAGAAACAAATCATCTAAAATTTATACTCAGAACACCAAAAATTATACAGGGTCCATTAGTTAGATGCATGAAAATAAAGTAATTATAACAACTAGAAATGATGGGCTGCTAAAGGCTCAGTCATTTTCCATTTTTCATTTCCCATTATAAAATAAGGCAAAATCATTGTAAGCAATCACAATAAAAGGCAAACTACTCGACCAAAATGATCTCATTTTCAATCGAAGATCAAACAACCCAAAAACAAAAACTCAATCAGACCAAACAAACAGTAACCACTGTTAACCAAATCAATAACAAAAAAAATCAAACTTCAATTAAACAATCATTCACAGTTCACATGCTAATAAATCAAACATTTATGAATTTTTTTGTCCCCTCCAAATTTAACTCTTCCATTAATATGCCCCCTTAAATTTATTAATTTACATATTTGCACTGCCCCCTATACCTATAAAAAAATTCCAGCAGGAGCAGTTGCCTATGCTGCCCCTCAAGTAGATCCGCCACTGCTCATATATTTGGATTTTGCTCATGAAATCTAAAGCAAAGTTGTAGAGCTAGTAGTTACGTAAGCACAGGAAAAAAATAACTCAAAAATGCCTTGTAAATTGTCCATAATGCATGTTTAAAGTAAGCAAGGTAAAACTGCCAAAATTATGAAGGCTGAAAATTTTAGGGCTGGGAAGGCAGCGTTGCGGCGCTGGCCTTGCAATAGGCCTTGGACTGTCGGACGCGCTCTGGGCAGGCAACGATGGGGCGCGGCAAGGTAGCGCCAGGGTGCTGCTCATGGGCGCCTAGGCGCTGCACTTGTAGAATGCTTTTGTCCAACTTTAAGCTAGGTTTTGTTAAGTTTTGAAAATTGGACATCGTAAAAGATAAAGAATTGAAATAAAGTTATATTTAAGGCTAGTAAAAGTAAACTAAGCGTAAAGGGTCATTTTGTGACTAATTGTATGCCGACCTCATAAATTATGTAGGTCGTACCGTACGAAAGACGAAAAATTAGCGTAAACGTAAGAAAAGTAATCAGACAAGTTCTTTCTGCATTTTGTGCAACAATGTGTTTAAATTGTTTGAAGTTCATTAATTCTTTCTTTGAATGATGATGTTCATTATATATTGTGAAATGGTTTATTGACAAGAGTTATTTGCCATTTGATTCGGCTTAACTCTATCAATGAGCAATTCCTTTTTGGAATAATTATTCGTGTAATATTGAATTGTTATAATTCTTTATTTGAGATAAGTTGATTGTGTCAAACAAAATTGTTTTGGGGCGATAGCTGTATGTTAGTAATTGAGTTGAACAACCCTTATTCATGGGGTAATATATGATGTGTCGGGAAACCGATCTAAATACTGTTGATACAAATTGTAGCAGTATAGTTGATGTTATGCATAACGGAGGATATTGTTAGGTTGATCCCCTATAAATATCTATGGAGAATTCTAGGCCTTTATGACTGACGAACATTAATTAGTTCTCGGTTTAACAACCCTCGGTTTACGATATAGACAATTGTCGAAATCTTTTGTTGAACTAGTATTCCATTGAATCAGATGTGTGTGAGTTCTCTTATATGTTATCTGTTAGACTTGTTGAGCAATCCGTTGCTCATTCTTGCGAATAATTTTCATTTACAGCTAAGGAGGAAATTCTAGAAGGTTCTGGAAGTAAGGAAAAAGGAAAGAAATGTACTTAGGATGTTAATGTATTAGTATCTTTCTTTATATGCAAGTCATAATGACTTTTTGTAACGAGAACAAAGAACTGAGAATTGTAATATTGTTTATTTAAATCAATTGTATTGTACTATTATTATCACATTGGATTATGTCTTTAAGTTCATTTCAAGTTGGTGAATGTTAAGTGAGAGTGTTATGGTATTATTAGATCAGTTAGCATTATTTACAATGTCTAGAAAGTTCTGTCAAGAAAAGTGGTTGTCTAATTGAGCGTTGTTTTAACGGAAAGCCCCTTTTTTCCTGAGAACGATTTGGTTGTCAGTATTGTCTATAATATCTATACTCAGAAGGATTTAGGGTTGGATAGTGAGCACCAGTCCACTGTAGCTAGTACATGGATATGGGGGCGTCACAGTCTTAGACTTACCAGATAATTTTATTCACCTAGTGTACTGCGTATTTTTACTTGCGTTTCCAAATATTGTACTCTTACATACTAATATTCTAAATTTAAAGTACTGATTCTAAGTTAGTAACACATTTGTACAAATAGAACAATCAGTTTGTTGATTCAACTAAAAGTTTTCAATCAAACTTATATTTATTTCATACTATGATATTTCCCAACTATAAGCACTCGTATAAAACTACCATAGCGTACCACGTTTTAGCATATGTAGGTACCGCATGTGCGTACCGGTTCCACAAATTGAAATGAACTGCGTTTCAAATAACATTGATTGTACTTTGTTGTTGGTGTGATGTATTTTTGGGTCGAGAAAGACAAATTGTTATTCCATTTTAAAAAATCGTTCATTTGTAAAGCTTATATCATTGTATCGTTGACCTATTGCGCCTTTTCTCAATGCCGTTCTCTTTCAATTAAATAGATGTCTTTCTTTATTATTTTTTTCAGGCTTACATCAAAATAGCTCAGGCTATCTCATCCCGCCCTGTAAGTCAACAATTTCTCTCCTCAAATAATTTCACTCTCAGTTTCCTGTTTGTGTTTTAAAGTTGTTAATTCATGTGTTTAATGTAATAGTATGTTATCCTCAAAGTATTGATATGTTCTATAGGGTATGTTTGCTTCTGGAGGGTAGTTTGCTGCATAGGATAAGTTGTCAACTGATTGGAGAGGTAGAGGAGGCAACATGCTTTTAAATAGGGTCCAAAGAAAGTCTTCGCCTGAGGGAATAATAGGAATATCCCGGGTCACAGCCCAGCTAGGCTTGTGAGAGGCTTAGGAGATCCTAAGAGGAGGTGGGCTTTATGCGATGTGAAACCATATTGTCTTTGGTGGGTACCTTGGAGGGAGCAGAGTTACAGATGTTTCGAGGCTGAGGAGCATACTTCAGTGCATATTAGCTATTTGTTTTTGAGCCTTCTTTCCTTTTGGCAGGATGAGGTATATCCTGGGTAGATTGTTTCTTTTGTAGTTTTCTTGATCCAGTTTAGTCTTTGGGATTGATGTAGTTGTCGATTGTCTTGGCATCGTAGGTCTTTTTCCTGCTTTCTTTGTATAGTCAGCATGTACATGGGCGACATCGCCTTGTTGCTTTTGTATAACATATTAATATATACTTATCCAAATTCTTTTTATCTTATTTCAAAAGCTAATAAACATATATGCCCGACTGAATGCACGCATCTCTTTATGTCTTAGCGTGTTTGAAATTTATCAGTTTCAAATGGTTTAATATGTAAGTGTGAATATTAATGAGCCTTCAACCACTGGCTCTAAAATCGCTTATGGGCTTTGTTAACGCCAAGATTCGTCCACACGCCTCAATTACCAAAAGCACATCCAATCCTGCACAGAAACAAAATCACACACGAAACTTGACGGCTTGTGCCGTCGGGGGATAGCTCCGGTGTGAGAATAAGTACAGACTGAATTAGGGTTTAACAATGGAGGCTTAATGCTCTAGTGCTGTAAATAATGATTTACCTGATAATTAGGGTGTAGCCTTGTATTTATAATGATCACACCATCTTCTCCAATCCTCCCCCTTATAGAATTCCTCATTAGGTAGATACCTTAATGGGATTGAACCCAATCTCATTAAAGAAAGGAAGTCGGATTATATCCTAATACTTTCTATATGAGTATGGAATTAAATGTAATTAGGAATATTTGATTCCTTAAAATATTCTACTACCAAAACAGACTCCTACGCAGGGTTAAATACCTCAACGTGGATTTTGACCCACCATATGATTTTGGGCCCTAATAATTACGTCCCAACATTGCCCCCCAATCTTTTGTTAAATGGAATTTTTAATGAAAGAGTCACTTAAAAACCTAATAATTACATAATAAATGCTGCAATAATCCAGGTCCCATCACCTCGGTAACACCCCCATGCACTCATTACTGGGCCCTCACATTACTCCCACATTCACCGTAATTGCAGCCAAATTAAATGCGTCGTAATTACACAACCGAGAGAAGTTGAAAAGTCAAATATTTCAAAAAAGACTTTTCTCACAAAACAATCTAAGTCTTCGAAAGCCACCAAGAAATCTTTGCAACCTCCTCTTCTCTACGAATCCACATTCCCGGCTATTAACTCCAAGATTCCTACTCTACACACTCCAATGGCTACCCCAACTTCATCCATTCCTAACGCCACCATAACGACTGAATATCTAGTCCCGGTCGAAATTCTAGTGTCAACCTCCATTGAAACCCCAGGCTATAAAGTTATCATCTTCAAATCCATCCTCAGAAACACTTTCTCCGACTTAACTCGCTGAGAGGCAAATTCGGAAAGAATACGAGTCCTGCAAAGCCTACTCCTACGTGAACACGCCATCTTCGATTGAGAGCACTCAAATGAACGCCATCCAACAACAATACCAGAAACCAAACGAATATTTCATCCGAACCCCTGACCTCAACGAGAGAATGTACCGGCGTCCGAAGGGATAATGGGTGGTTGTCCCTCTTTATACCCTTAAATATGGCATCCGATTCCCTCTGCATGAATTTATCTCATCTTTCCTAGGAATAATCGGTGCCGGATTCGCAAAACTGGTGCCGAACTCGTATAGCTACTTGATTTCATTCATTGCTTTCTGCCAAGAACTAAAGATCACCCCAGGATTAGATTTCTTTTTCGCATTGTACAACCTATCCCGATGCAAAGAATCAGGCCTACGCTAACTAAGCCTTCACCCCGGGAACGCCACCCCCATAAAAACTCCATTTAGCAACAAAGGATGGCACTCGCAATGGATTTTCATCAAGGGATCCGATTTGAAGCTCTTGCCGAACTAGGCTTCTCCAAATGACCCCATTCTCAAAGTCGCCAAATTTCCTAAGAAGTGAATCAACGCCTTTCGGTCATTTTATAGCCAGATGAAGAAAGTCGATTGGCCAGTCAAAGTATTATCTGACCCGGCCTGGCTCTACCGTCATGGCTGTAAGTATTATTATAAACCTTCCCCTTTTAATGTAATGCTAATTGTTTGTTGATCCATTCTCCTTCTGTATTTGCAGTATCGATCTTTAAACCAAAAGATTTTGAGGCATCCGGCTCGCAACAATCCCCTCCTACCGAACGGATTCCCTAGACCGAATCCATCCTCATCACAGAAATCCCAATCGATACCCCGCCGAACAATTCTCCAACAACCGAACCACTGCTAGCCATACAACCAATCACCACCGTCCCGATGCCTACAAAATTATCCACCAAAAAGTCCGTAGACCTGACTAGATCCAATAAACTAGTATTGATGAAGAAGAAAAGGAGGAAGCAAACCAAGACATCCGCTCCACCCACAACTTCTACTGCCTAGACTCCTATCACGGAGGATGCTCTTCAACTCCCAGATCCCATAATATCCGAGGATCCTCCTTCTGACCCCCAAACCGAAGAAACCATAACCGAACCCCTTTTAAAGAAGGCTCTAACAGAAGAAGATATCCACATTCCTCCTTCTCCACCTCCGGAAATACCGTCAGTCTCCGAAGATCCTCCAAGGCGGTTCCTGAATACTGCCTGGTCTCGAGACATGCCTCATGACTTCCCGTATGAGAATTTCAACTGCATTCGTCTTGTCGGGAGATGATGAAAAATTTGAGGGCCTCAAACTCAAGGACCTCATAATCGCCACCGCAGTCCCTATGGGTCGGGTAAGAACAATCCTTTTACTTTTCCCATTGAATTAATCTCACTTGAACACATAACCTTATCATTTTCATACTGTTCACAGGCGTTATCTGCCTTCGGCCGCCTACTACTCTGGGTCGAAGAGATCTCAGCTTAGAAAAAGGATCTTGAGAGTACAACAGAACAACTTGGGACTGAGCTTGAAGTTGCTTCGAATAATCGAAAAGTAGATCAAGAAAGACTCCAGGTTGCTTTACTTCATACTTATGTGCTGACATCGGAAATGAAGAAGGTATCATTGGAATTGAAAGAACTGAAGTGGAGATACTTAGAGCTTTCCGAGCAGAAAGAGAAACACCTTTTGGACCGGGCCGAGCTGAAAGAAGACAAAGATTCTCTTTATAAAGCGTAGACGACACTTCTGGATGAGGTCGCTCAACTCCACAGCAAAATGAGAAACCTGATTGGAGCATCCAGCGAGCTAGAAAAAGAAGTTGAGCGCTTGAAGGTCGGGAAGACTACTGTCTCTGAAGCCGACAAGCAGAAGATCATCGAGGAATATCAACACCATGGGAATCCTGAACCGAAAAACCACAAACTCCTTCAGAAATTGTAAGCACTCCTACTGCGCAATTTGCCCAAGGGGTTTAGCTTCTACCCATTTAGTCATATAGTCGATAGCCACTATTACAAAACTGACTTGACCCTTCGCCTTTGGCAGAGGACCCAATATATCAATTCCACATACAACAAATGGGATCAGGGATAAAACAAAGTACAGCTCCTCCGGTGGCTGATGTGAAATAGGACTGTTCAACTGGCACTTGGGACACTTCTGCACGTAATCCCTCGCTTCCTAAAAAATTATTGGCCAATAGTAGCCCTGTCGAATCACTTTGTATGCCAACGCCTTAGCTCCCATGTGATCGCCACAGATCTCCTCGTGAACTTCCTAAAGGACATTCGGCTTCGGACGGCACCAAACACCTTAGTAAAGGGGAAGAATAAGCCCTTCGATATAGATCCCCATCGATGAGCACAAAATTAGAACTCCTGTACTTGATCTTCTTTGCCAACATCCGATCCGAAGGTAAGACGCCATCAACCAGATAATCCAGATAAGGCGTGAGCCAACAATTCGACCTCTCCACACATTACCTCCGAATGTTGAACATTTGGTGAATTCAAAACTTCTAGATAGACCACCCACTGAATGAGTTTGTCTCTATCGTAGCTAACCTTGCCAATGCATCGACAATGGTGGTATCTGATCTGTTCACCCCCTGGAAGGCATACGAACTGAAGTAATGGAGCCTATCTTTGACTTCGGCCAAGTACTTGCACATTTTTGCCCCCTGAGCCTCATACTCCCCTGAAATTTGTTTGACTATTAATTGAGAGTCACTGAAAATTATCAACCTCTGCACCTTTAGACTCTTCGCCAGCCGAAGACTTGCTAGGATTTCTTCGTATTCTGCCTCATTATTAGTCACCTTGAACTCGAAGCGAATTGCCTGTTGTACTTTAAACCCTTCCGGACTTGTCAAGATCACCCTAGCTCCACTAACATCCGAAGTTGCAGAACCATCCACGTACAATGTCCACAAAATCTGAACTGATCGAGCATCCGAGACCGACCCAACCATCTCATCTGCCTGATCTTCGGTGTCTGGTTCAGAGAACGAGCACTCTGCTACAAAGTCGGCCAAGGCCTGACCTTTTATTGCTGTCCAAGGATGATACTATAAAACAAATTGTGTCAACTCCATCGCCCAAGCTGCTAGCCGACCCAAGATGTCTGGCTTGTTTAGGACTTTCTTCAAAGGTTGATCAGTATACACCACGATCAACTGTCCTTGGAAGTAGTGCCGAAGCTTTCGACTAGCTGTTATTAGAGCATAGGCAAACTTCTCAAGGTTTGGGTACCTAGTTTCTGCATCCCGAAGAGCATGGTTCACATAATAAACTAGATGATGTCTTCCCCCTATCTCCCGAACCAACACCGCTCCAACCGCCAAAGAACTTGCTGCCAGGTACAAGTATAAATGTTCCGAAGGGACCGGTTTCACCAACAAAGGAGCCGAAGACAGATACCTATTAATTCCCTGGAAGGCGTCCTCACATTCTGATGTCCACTGAAAGGTTTTCTCGTTCTTCGGCCCTTTATATGTATCAAAGAATGGCAAACACCTTTCTGATGACTTAGACATGAACCTCCTCAGCGCGGCTATCCGACCGGTTAATCGTTGAACATACTTGTAAGACTGAGGAGACTTCTTATCCAGAATTGCTCCTGATCTTCTCCGGGTTTGCCTCGATTCCCCTTTTACTTATCAAATAACCCAAGAACTTCCCTGTTCCTAGACCGAAGGTGCACTTTTGTCGGATTTAGCCCGAGTTTGTAGTGTTTGACGGTCTGGAAGCAGTCTTCTAAGTCGTCCAGATGATCCTGAACTGACATACTTTTGACGATCATATCGTCCACATACACTTCCATGCTTTGACCCAACTGTCTCTGAAATACATAGTTTATCATTCTTTGATAAGTAGCGCCATCATTCAACAACCTGAATGTCATCTTCTTGTAAGCGTAAATGGCTCGATGTGTAATGAAAGCCGTTTTCGGGATATCCTCCTTATGAATCGAAATTTGATGATATCCCGAGAAGGTATCCATAAAACTGAGTAAGGCATACCCCGAAGTAGCATCGATGAGTTGGTCGATGTGTGGAAGAGGATAAAAGTCTTTCGGACACGCTTTGTTCCAGTTCGTATAGTCAATGCAAATACGCCACTTCCTGTTCTATTTCTGTACCAACACCACATTCGCCAACCACTCCGGGTAGTCAATCTCAAAGATGAAGTTTGTTGCCAACAACTTTGCTATCTCGTCATCAATAATTTTCTGTCTTTCCGGGGCAAAGATCCTCCTCTTCTACCTGACCGGCTTCCTGTCAGGATCTACTTTCAATCTGTGCACAACAACCTTCTCATCAACCCCAAGCATGTCACTAGGAACCCATGCGAATATGTCTGCGTAACCCCGAAGCAGTTCTATCAAGCTCGTCCGAAAAGGTTCTTGCAAACCTGACCTAATCTTGATCGTCTTTTCTTTCTTCCTGGTATAAGTTCAATATCTTCTGTCTCTTTGGCAGACATAGCGAGAGGCTCTGTACTACCTTTGGTGAATGGTTCAATCTCTATCGCTATTGTTTGTTTATGCTTGCTGACTCCTACCCTTGAAGAAATCAATGCATTCTGATAACACCTAGCCAAATCGAGGTCTCCAGCAACCTCTCCCACTTTATTTGGTGTTAGGAACTTGATTTTAAATTGTGGAATCGAAGTCACTGCTTACAACGCTGTTAAGGTCAGCCTCCCCAGAATGGCGTTGTATGATGAGTTCACATGTACCACAAAGAATCTGCACACTATCTCAACTTGCTGAGGGGCCGTCTCGAAGACCACTGGCAGCTTGATTGTCCCTGCAACCCGAACCGGATCGTTGCTGAAGCCGTATAGGGGAGGCTCCTGCCCGATCTCCATCTTCCTACCTTCCAAGTCCATTCTTTGCTAAGCGTGGATGTACAAAATATCCACCGTCGTGCCATTGTCGATCATCATCCTTTTCATGTCCACCGAATCCACCTGCGCAGTAATAACCAGTGCCCCTTCATGTGGTTCGATTGGTTCTGAAGGATAATCCTCATTTGTAAAAGATATGACAGTGCCCGGGTATTGTTTTTCTTGCCTGACAGGCTGATCAGACACGGAGAGCACAACGCCCAACAATCCTCCCCTTCATGTGGTTCGATTGGTTCCGAAGGATAATCCTCATTTGTAAAAGATATGACGGTGCCCGGGTATTGTCTTTCTCGCCTGACAGGCTGATCAGACACGGAGAGCACAACGTCCAACAATCCTCGCCTTTTCTTCCTCGTAACCTTTCCAACCAATCGGCCCGTGATCACATCTACCACCCGGCATGATGCCTGAGTCTGACCTTGTTGTTGGTGGGGCTGGGCGGTCGGATTCTATACTGGGGTAGTGTTTGCTTGCTGCCCCCGAAGCATCTCGTCCTGCAACGTACTGAACCAACTCTCCACTTTGGACATTCTTCTCTATCAAATCCTTCAGACTCCAACATGATTCGATCGAATGCCCGCCGACCCATGGTAATCACAATATTTATTTTGGTTTCCCCTGTTCAACTTCGTGTTATGATTGGCCGGTTAGAAGTACGGTTTATCCTTTACTTGTTCCAGAATGGTGGCCCGATCAGCGTTGAGATGAGTGTACACTTTGTTGACCCTCTGATTTGGGAAGGGTGGTCGGCCTCCTCCCGAACCGCCATTATTGTTGTTGTACTTCTTCTGCTGTCCATCCGATTTATTGTTGTCATTTTTGGAGTAGTTACTCTTCTCCTTATCCTTCGGATTCTCCATGGTGCTAGGTTTCATGCTGTTCATCGCCTCTTCCACGGTTATGAATCCTTCGGCCCTGTCAAATGCCTCGGCCAAGTCCTTCGGATGGTTAAACATCAAATCCTTTACTAGCTTCTTCGATTTCACCACATCCAGTCCCATCTGAAAATACCCTAAAGCTTGAGTCCCATTTAGATCTGTGACCTGGCCAACCGCTTCCCGAAACCTTCTAACATACTGGCCCAAGGTCTCGTTTGAGTATTGCTCCTTCCACGAAGAGATTGAGTTTGGAGGTAGCGACGTCATCCATTGTCGAGCGTCTTTTGTAAGGGTTGTGATAACACATGATATTTAGCAGCATCAGAATAGTCATAATAGTTCATCAGTCGATCGTATGCCTGACTGTGCTCATATGGGTCTCCCGAACCGTCATAGCTCTCAATGTGAGGGGCCTTTTTATTGGGGTCAGCCCTTTCTCGATCTATCTCTGGGGAGGAAGGTGATGAAGAATTGACCGTAACTCTTTTCTCCCTATTGCCTTCAGACAGCCTTTTCTCCAAATATGCTAATTTTTGGGCCAAGGCCTCGACTCCGTCTGCTTGGGGGGACGACCCTCGCCTATCCTGACCACGATGTTCTGGAGAGGCGACCCGCCTTCTCCGTTCTGATATTCCTTTGCCCTCTAAACTGGCTTCTTGGGAGGGACTACGGCGCCTACTCCTCTCTTAGGAACGACCTCGGGGCCTGTTCCTTTCTTGTGAGCGGCTTTGGGGCCTACTCCTCCCGAGAGCGACTTTGGTGTCTGCTTTCGACTCGCCGAGAATCGTCCGGACGGTGTGTCCTAGCGAATGCTCCCGCCTTCGGCTACGGCTGGAAGCACCATCTTCCCCATCTAATAGAGACAGCTGAGCGTCCCACTCTTTTTGTTTCAGAAGTAGGGCCTTCACTGCATCGTTGGCCTCATAAACCTTTTTTGCTAGAATGGTCTGCCTTTCATCCCGATCATCTCGCCCATAATTCCGATCTCCTTGCGACCGTGTTCGGCACGAGTTGTCCTCGACACGTTCATTAGATCTTAACTCCTTCCTGTCCGTCAAGAACAATCTGCACCTGACGTCATCGCCAGAAGAGTTCCTTTGGCCCACTGACTAACTGCGGGGCCCAAGCCTATCCTGGATGTCTTTGGACGGCCCCAACATGTCCTTGATCGAACCCTTTGGTTGAGCAGATAGGTTAGCCGTTGACTTCCCATGTCGAGAAACTGTTTTACTTGTTGCCATGACACCAACCAAGAACTCCTTTGTGATTGAGAATTACGTAGCACTAGAAAGCACTCCTTCTAGCGCCAATGTTAACGTCAAGATTCGTTCACGCGCCTCAATCACCAAAAGCGTGTCCAATCCTGCACAAAAACGAAATCACACACGAAACTTGACGGCTTGTGCCGCCGGGGGATAGCTCCGGTGTGAGAATAAGTACAGGCTGAATTAGGGTTTAACAATGGAGGCTTAATGCTCTAATGCTGTAAATAATGATGTACCTGATAATTAGGGTGTAACTTTGTATTTATAATGATCACACCATCTTCTCCAAATCCTCCCCCGTAAAGAATTCCTCATTAGGTAGGTACATTAATGGGATTGAACCCAATCTCATTAAAGAAAGGAAGTCGGATTATATCCTGACACTTTCCATATGAGTTGGGAATTAAATGTAATTAGGAATCTTTGATTCCTTAAAATATTCTACTGCTAAAACAGACTCCTACGCAGTGTTAAATACCTCCACGTGGATTTTGACCCACCATATTATTTGGGCCCTAATAATTACGCCCCAACAGGCTTTATGATGGTGGCCTTAGTCACACCTCAACTGACAAGAAACAATGCTGGCATTTGATAGTCTGGTAATGGATTGGTGCCCAGGATATCAACGACTAAGGTGACTCAAGGAATCTTTGCGTGTGTGTGTGGGGTGGGGGTGGGGGTGGGGGAGGAAGTAGACAAGGTTTGACACATCTGTTAGCTTGTAGTTGTGCTCAACAAGTAGGCGTTTGTGAACCTCTCTTCATAACCAAGTTTAGATTTTGACCACGTATGCTCCATATATTATGTATTGCAGGAATGTTTTAAAAGGAGCAACATGATTTGAGGTGTATTTTGACAGTCCCAGTTCGCTGTTATAATGTTTTATATTTGTAAATTTCTTTGTAGGATTTAATACCACCATTATATGTGGATGAGCTCTCACTATTACAAGATCAAATAACACCATTTGCAACTGAAGTTGCTTTCAATACAATAGAAAGAGAACTTGGATTACCAATAGATGATCTGTTCTCCGAGATCTCAGCTGAACCTGTTGCAGCAGCATCCCTAGGGCAGGTCTGTAATTAGTCATATACTCTGTTGCTTGTGCGAATTTGGTATTTTAACTTGAAATTATATCTCATAACAAATTGAATATTTCCAATCTTCTAAACAGGTCTATCAAGCTAGGCTTCGGCCTAATGGGCAGGTAGTTGCTGTCAAAGTGCAAAGGCCTGGGGTTCAGGCTGCCATTTCAGTAGACATATTAGTCTTGCGCTATCTTGCAGGATTGATTAGGAGAGCAGGAAAATTAAATAGTGATCTGCAGGTAATGTTGCAATAGTTAATTTACTTGGGAAGGAAAAAAAACTGTGATAATATGTGCCTGCGTTTGAGTGATGGCTAACACATACGTTAGATGGGACTGAGGAATAGAATATCAAATCTAGTGGCGGGCGTGTGGTGGATTTTCATACTGACACCTCATGTAGTCGTGTTCTACAAAGAGGGTCCCCACCCCGCCCTGCCCCTCTCCTCCTCCTCTCACTCCCTGTGGCTCACTTCCTCCAACAAATATAGATGAATGCTTTAAAGTGTATTCTAATTTGAGCTGATCACAATTATGAAGTAGTATGACCTTCATTTTGCAGGCAATCGTTGACGAATGGGCATCAAGTCTTTTTCGGGTATGTACACAACCAGAATTCTGTCTGCTCTAACTAGTTGTCTATGAAACACGGATACGGATACGGATACGAGATACGGATACGATACGATACGGATACGCGGATACGTGATTTTTCCAAAAACTTGGATACGATACGTTGGGGGATACGTTGAATATAAAAATATAAAATAAAAATATTATATATTTAATTCCTAAAATTTCATTACACAAGTTCACCATTTCAAAGACGAGCAATTAACATCATCAAAAGTCAAAAGATTGGCCTTATCCATCCAAAATATTGCCCAAGTGCGAACTGCCAACTACCAGCCATCAATAAGAGCAAAATGGGTCTAGTTTTTACAACACAATAAAAAATACTCCCTCCGTCCCAGGATAAAAGTCTTTATTACTATTTCAGGTAGTTCCAAGTTAAATGTCTACTTACCTTAAATGATCTATTTTACAATAATTTGCCTATAATACCCTTATTATTAATTGTTATATTTCTATTCTCTATGCATATTTATGGAGTATTACTAGTAATGTGCAGAAAACTATGCAATTAAATGAGAATTTAAATATGGACAATTTTGTCATTTTATCCTCTTTCTTAATATGCGCAAAAAGTCAACCAGGACTTTTATCCAGAGATGGAGGGAGTAACACTTAAAAAACCTAAAATGAGAAGATTATATGTATATATATATATATATATATATGAGTATATGAGTATGAGTCATACTGTATGACTGATGAGAGAGAGAGAGAGAGAGACGAGAGAGAGAAAGATGTATCCAAAACGTATCGGAGCGTATCCGTAACGTATCGGAGCGTATCCAAAACGTATCCGATTAATAAAACTTAAATTTAAATTACGGATACTCTAAATCCGTATCCGATACGTATCCAAATAGTATCGGAGCGTATCCGTATCCGATACGTGTATCGGACACGATACGGAGCCCAAAATAGAGTATACGTGCTTCATAGCTAGTTGTCACTTACATTCTGTTACATTATTTATTTATTTAATTTTCTTTTTGGTATCATTTCTTATTGTAAACTAGTTGTAAAGTCAATATTATACTCCCTACGTTCCAAATTATAAGATCATTATTGAGTTTAAAAGTCAATTTTAGACATTTTAAAACTCAAAATTGATGTGATTCATTACCAATTTTGAATTTTAAAACTCAAAATTGATATTTACTAAATCTTATAATTAGTAATAGTTTCTAGATAGTTTACAACATTCATCATTGTACTGAACAAAGCTACATGAATCTATCTTAATATTGAGTTTTGATGTGTTTCAAATTGACTTCAAATACTCAATAATTATGTTATATTTGGAACGTAGGAAGTATATAATTGAGATGGTGTGTAAGAAACATAACACTAGGGTTAATACATTTGCAGTCACTCAACTATATGCCAATTTCCAAAATCATCATTGTACTGTATGGGTCAACTCACTAAACTTAATCTTTCTTGCAAAACAAGGAAAAACAATTAACTTCATCCAACATGATTACAGAAATTTAGTTGCAATCTGAGAAGGAGAGAAAACTGACTAGGCATGCCTGATGAGGATGGAGAAAATATGTTGGATAACTTAAACAAAGGTTCTAACTAATTTTTTGTTTAAATTTTTTCACACAATTTTCAACTCTTCCACCACAACCACTGCAATCACTGCTGCCATCACCACTGCCACCGCCACCACCGCTACTACCACCTACAGATTGTGACAACCAGAAACCAACAAAACCCCTTTCTCTCTCTCTCTGTCTATCAAAGAAAAGAAGAAGAAATAATCAATTAGCTTTATCAAATATATCTAGAAATTATTGGTGAAGCAAATTCTTCAATAATCCCCAAACACATACACTCAAACAGCAAAACCAAAATAACAATTTTATGTGATCAACCCTCAAACCAGCAAACAAAATATATAATTGACAAGAACCCAGCTTCAAATAAAAACCTGATATCCAAATTGTTTCAGACAAATAGATCAAACACCACAAAATTTAACTAAGCAAATTTTGTAAGTCACCATCTAATAAATATTAAAGACTTCTTCAGTTCTCAAAAAAGTTTGTGACAGCATGACTTTTGGTGGTCATCTTGGGAGAGAGAATAGAATTGCTAGTGTTGAAGAGAGGTACTATTGGCCACAACTCAAGAAAGACGTGTCCACAATTGTGCACGGCTATCATCAATGTTCTAAAAGGCACTAGGCGGGAGGCGGGCGGCTGGGAGGGGCCTAGCGCCTAGGGGGCCTAGGCGGAATTTTTTATTGTAAGTCAATTTTAATATTTTATCTTACATTTATCCATTCAAAACAATAATATAAAGCAAAACAATCTATAATAAAGATAATAAAGGCTTTTGCTTAATGTTCAAACATATATCCATATTGCCAATGTCAAATTTCTAACACAAACATGCAATTGTTCAAAGCTCAAACATATCTTTAACGTATTAGTTTTATTCATGAACAAAATTGCTATTAAATAATAAAAATTAAAATTTCAAGAATTCAATTCAATAATAAAACTTAAGAAACTAAACATAAATTTAAGAATTATATTGAATTAAAATAAATATTACAAATGTATCATCATTTATATAATTTGAAGTTGGTACAAGTTCAAAAAATTATAACTATAATAAAATTATCCATTTTGACTAGATCTTGTTCACTTCTTGTTGTGATTTGATATGCTACAACCTCCATTATGAATATGGTATCATTAGAAAAATAAATATATCAAGATCTGGTTTGAGTAGTTATTAAAATAAAAAAAATCTCTTTGCCTAGGCCCCGCCTAGCCCGCCTAGGGCCCACCTACTTTTCTGGAGGGATTTTCTTGCCGCTTTGGGCCTAGGTGAGGCGCCAGGGGGGGTCTAGTTTCTAGGCGAAGCGCCAGTGGGGCCTAGCGCCTAGGCGGGGCGCCAAGGGGGGGCCTAGCGCCTAGGCGAGGCCTAGGCGGGGATTTTTAGAACACTGGCTGTCATGTAGCTAAAACCAGTCAAAATTCAAAAACACTGGTTTATATACACCCTTACCATACCCAAAGATATTTAAGAGGAGCTTAGCATGGATTTCGTGTTGGGTTTGTCTCGTAAAAAAAGGGGTGTTGATTCCTTGTTTGTAGTGGTAGACATATTTCTAAGATGGCCCACTTTATACGTTATCAAAAACAGTAATTTTTTTTGCCACCTTGCAACTTCAAAATGCAACTGATTCAAGAAGTTCATGTACCGAAATTGTTTTTTCAGAAGATAGTTTGGTTACACGTGTGCCTATTTCCATCATCTCTGATCGTGACATCCAATTCTTAGCAGTTTGCTTGACATCTTTGTGGCAGATTTAATACTTCTTTGAAATATAGTAGTACAGGTCACCCATAAACTGACGGTCAGACAGGTAATAAATTGGTATTTGGGAAATCTAATTCGAGGAATTTGTGGAGACAAACCCGAACAGTGGGATAGTGTTCTAGTACTAGCCGATTTTGCTTACAACAGTGCTTGTGGTGGTGTACCAAAAGGTCCCACAACATGTGCTTGATTTAGAAGCTGAAGCGTAATAAGTATGGTCTTTTTAAAATTCTTTAGAAGATCAATGACGATGCATATGTCATAGAACTTCCTTCATATTAGGAGCTATTAATAAGGGGTAGTAATCAGGAATATTCAGAACTAATATTCAGGTAGTTTCCTTTCTTGTTGAGGATTATTGTTCTATATAAAGCTTTAATGGACGTAACTGCAGGACAGCCGTGGTTCATGGATAAATAAAATTTAATTTTTCTTCCTATTACTGGTGGGTTTCGGTTTTCTTTTACTGGTGGATTCCAGTTGTGTTTTACCTAGTGGGTTCTATGTTGGCACTAGAACAATATGTAGTTCATTACTTTCGACTGCATAATGCTCTTTCGGTCAATCATGCTTTGACATTACCCCTCACGCGCAACCTTCTCTTGCATGTGTGTACAAACGGACCAAGCCCAATATAGTACTATTTCATCATATTGCTCAAGCCCAATCTAGTACTATTTCAGTATCATTATAAGGGGTATTAAATTGCAAGCGGGATACTTCAACGCAAAACCTGGCACACCTAGCTCTGATAACATGTTAAGTTACGAACTATTCTAAAAGTTTATGCTGTTAGAGAGGCTCATGCTTCAAACATTTCAATGTTATCAATATTGAGCTAGTGTTTTCATATTAGGCACCCATAAAACATCTATAGCAAGGTTACCACATTTTCAAGCCATAAATATGGTTTCACTATTGCTCATTGTTCTCATAGACTACAATAAATCTCTCTCTCTCTTTCTCTCTCCCTCTCTCCCTCTCTCCCTCTCTCCAACAGGAATATGCTTAGTGCTTTCATATTGAATACAGGTAATCATATTGAATGCAGGAGATGGATTACAAGAATGAAGCTAAGAATGGACTCAGATTCAGGTGTGTGGTCGAATACTTATTATTTTTCTGTTTCATGCAAAAACCTCTCTTGGTGAAATAAATATTATACTCAACGTTATGGAACAATCGATGTTCATCAAACACACACAAGGCTTCACCCTGGACAGCTAGAGTTTGCCATATGTCTTACGTACACAACTGTACCCACTGGATACTGATTGGAGAAATAGCAGTCGCTCCCAAATTTCAGCAAGGCCTAGGCACATTAGTCTTTGTTAGGCTTTCAACTTTTGGTGTATTTTTTTGCCGTTATTTTTTTAAGATTGACTGGGCTTTGTTTATGGGATGAACCGGTAAACTAATTACTCCTTTATTGTTCTTTATTTAAAATATAAACCTATTATTATAAGTTTGTAGAATAACTTTGGAGGTTCTACATCTATACATACCAAATCGGAAAAAATAAGTGATGTAGGGAAGCATAAAGAAACAACATATATAACATACTCTGATACTGACGTGATATATTGTACAACAATACTTTTGGAGAGATTTATTTTAGGCCCTTAATAACGCAAAAATATGGGAGTAAAATTCTGCAGTGTGTCAGAACACTGCAAGTTTATTGTTTTGGGGAGTGGGGGTTAGTGATAATATTCTTGGTTGCTAGGAAGCAGGATTCTTCATTATCCCGAAAAACTGTTGTTTTCTTGCACTGGATATTCCGATTCTCAGGGATTCTTGGGGATTTTCTCCTCCTTTATAACTTATTTGTTTTGAAATATTTAAATGATTAGTTTTGTTTTTGTTTACAACTCATGTTTATAGAAATATGACACATGTATTGTTTGTTGAATGTTTGTTGTTTTTCTCTTGTAGTAACTATTTTGTTGAATGTTTATCATATATACATAATTATACATATAAATATATGCATATATAATAATAAAACATGTGTCATATCCTCCGCATTTGAATCTCATCTTTTAAGATTTGATGAATTGTCGTATACCTGTATGGCTCACCTGTATGGCTGTATCCCTAACCCATATCTGTGCTTCTTATCATGTTTGTGTAGAACCATACCCATACCAGTACTTATTGGGTATTGAACCCTATGAATTGTGTGAATGTGGGGTACTCCAAAATCCAAATTAGCTAGGTCAAAAGAATTTGCAAACTGTTTGATGTTTGACAGCTCTAAGAAACTTTATATAGACTGCCTGCAGGTTGTTTTGTGGTGGGCTAGCTTGAAGTGAGCTTCTAGAATCTTGAGTTGGGTTTTCTTTGAAAACAATTATTCTTGTTCAATTTTAACTTTTTGAGAAACACAAGCTCTATTTACTTTCGCTTGTAATTTGGAGGTGTTGAGAAAGGAGGATGGAGATCATGGCCCTATGGACTCTCATCCTCCCTTATTTTCCCTTTCTCACTCTCTCCCCATAGACGAAATCACATTAGAATTTCTGAAAATAGGTCAATTCGTTGCCCTTTTTGTCCATATTTATCGCCATTAACAAAAGAGATATTCATTGTTTTTTATAGGTAATCAGCGACTATGTCAAAATTATATTATGGCATATTGCTGGTGAAAATAGCCACATTGATACGATGAGCTTAGGCTATGTTTGTTTGCAAAAAAACATACATGGGATTAGACTATTTGTCTTAATTTAACACTACTTCGGACTATTTTATCCCATGACGGGGGAGTAATAATCCTTTAAATAATCTTATGGACTATTTTTTGTCATTCCTAAGGCTATTTATGAAGAATTATATAATCCCATGATAAATGTGGGATTAATTGAACCCCAATTTTAAGTTATCAAATGGCTTTATGTGACTAATAGTCCCACATCCCTCGTAATAGGATTAAATAGTTCGAAATAGTGTTAAATTAAGTCAAATAGCCCAATCTCAAACATATTTTTTGTAAACAAACACAGCCTTAGTGACTTAATCCTAGATTTACTTAACCACTTGATTGCTAATAATGTTAACACGGAGAAAGATAGATACTTATTACGGACTATCAAGAGTTGTAACTTTTACATTATCTATCTGGTTCAGAACTTTCATGGGATAAATATTTTTTTGGTCACTCTACTTTAGGTCAACTTACAAATGAGTCACTAATTTTTTTTTTCTTACAGTCAACTCACTGAACTTACTTACAAAACGTTAGTTAAGTCTGTTGACTTTATACGAAAATTAACAAATAAGCTGCAGACGTGTAAAAATATTTTGATATAGTATAGATCAGTCTATGTGGCCAATATTACGTGGATATGGAGGGAGAATCTCCAATATTTCATTTGGAATCTAATTCTATGGTGGTGGAAAATGCAAAGCTCTTGAAAAACAAAAGGAAAAGTAGTAGTTAGTAAATCCCTCTTACTTGGTTTCTCTCTCTACTTGGTTTCTCTATATTGCCTCTTCACCTTCTTCAAAGAAGAGAGAGAAAGTCAGCAGAGGGGAGAGAGACTGGACTGCACCGCATGTCGGCGCACAGTAGCGCCAGAACCTTCTCTCTCTGGGTTTTGGTTCAAGAATTCTTCTCTATACTTTCTCTCTCATCCAACATCGCTTCTTTCCTACGGCATCTGATCAGGGAAAAGAAGCGAGAGAAAGTGAAGAAACTAGTGGAAAGGCACTGCAAATCTATTTCTTACTCTGGCGGATCTTATCAGATCGATTTGATCTGGATCCTTTGTATGAATTGCTTATTCATTTTAGGGTTTTAGATTTGGATGTTTGTTTGATGGTCTGTTGTGAATCACCGGTTTCCATTTCCGAGTAGATTAGGATTGTATTCAACACCAAATTAGCTCAAAAAAAGATCGAAGTCATTATCGCGTTGTTGCTCTGTTTTGGGGTTAGGAATCTTGGATCTGTTTTAGCGAAGATCTGTTTTGAAGAAGAATAAAAAGGAACCCAGAAGACGTGTTATTTTGTTTTATTTTTTGAAGATTTTTATTATTCTCTTTCAATGACCTCAAATTATTTCTTATAGTCAAACATTTAGATCTGAAATTAATGGTGGTTATAGCCAATGGTTATGGATAGTAGCAGTGGTTATGGATTATGGTGGTGTTGTTGCTGGTGTTGGGGTAGATGAAGAAGAAGATGAACAATAAAAACATATTTCTAATTTAAATGTTAAAATTTAATTAAAAAATTATTTTTACTACACATAATTCATTAATTTGCCAAGTAAGAATGCATGTATATAATGTCAAAATAAATTTATAAATATGTATGTATATAAATTCAATAAGAATTGTAAAAACGAATTTATAAATATGTATGTATATCAAATCAATAAGAATTGATTTTTAATTTCAATATATTTTATTTTTATAAATTTTTAAATAATTATACTTATTACTAATTATCTAAAAACTCATTTTCTAATAATCACAAAAATATGTAAACTATTATTTTTATTTTTTGCCAATTTTTTGCTAATTTTTATTTTATTTTTAAAAAAATTTTCATTTCCACTCAAGAGTGACTACATCATATAATGTTAGTTTCCTCTCTTTGGCATGTCAGCTTTCTCTCTCTTATGCGGAATCCGACGTGGCAAACCGTTAAAAGTCAACATGATTTAACGGATTTTCTAATGGTTGTAAGTAAACAAAAGTTCAGTGAGTTGACTGTAAGAAAAAAAAGTTTAGTGACTCATTTCTAAGTTGACCTAAAGTAGAGTGACCAAAAAAGTATTTATCCTGAACTTTCATTGATACTGACTAGGAGTATAGAATCTAACAATTAATTGTCTATTTTTAGTTCAAAAAAGAAGAGGATGACAAATGGGATTAAAAAATTGGGTTTTTGGATGGAGTTTTGCTCCCGCTCTTGTTGTTTACCCTTATAAACCTTCCAAATGTCCTGGACTGGAGACAATCACCAAAGAGTTAAATGAGGAACACAATGTTCATAGTTTTGGATTTGTGCCTCCATTTCTTCCAAGAATAATTTGTAGTAGTTTTAATTTCTTACCGAGGTTTATTTTTGAATTTGAAAGTATTTCAACTATTTACTATATCTCTATTAGAAGTACCAATATTGTTAAAATTATTGGAAACACAATGGTTAAGTAAATCAAGGATTAAGTCAATATTTTGATTGGGTCATTATGGCTTATAGCAATAACTACGAATTGTCTATGGCCAGGAAGTACAAATGAGTTGACCTATTTTCAGAAGTCAACATGATTTGGTCTATAGAGCAAAAAATCCTCGTCTTCTAACACCTCTTAAGCAAAAACTTCTCATCCATTATATGTCTCTCATTCTTTTTAGTTTTTTTTACCTCCGCATTTTTCTCTTCAAATATTTGATGAGGATGGAAGCAAGAGAAATTTAATATTATTGGGTTATTATTATATATTATTATTTATGGATGATTTCAATGTAATTAGTTTATTTAGTAGATAATAATAGGATATATTTAATTATATTTTTAGAACATTCTAGAGTATTAAATATTTAAGGTAGTAGATAATTACTAGGATTTTATTTCCTTATTTAATTAGGGTACTTAATATTTTACTTAACCTCCAAGTATTAGGGTTTTTCCTATTCCTATATAAACATTTGTAATCCATCCTTATTATTAATTATTGAATCATTAATATTATTCAATTTTAATCCTTATACATGTGGCTTTTTAGCCTTTTATGTACTTTTAATCCCCTTTATTCTTTCCTCCATCTTTGTCTTACATCAATATTTTTATACTCCCTCTGTCCTCCAAATGATGACTAAAAGTACACATTTTTTTGTCCCCAAAATGATGAGATAAAGTACATAAAGTGAAGGGTAAATATAAAATATGTCATTTAGTGGGGTCCATTAATAAAAAAAATTAAAAGTACTCATCACTTCATATAATCTTGTAGGGCTACTAAGGATAAATTTAGAACTTTTTTACTTTCTTTCCTCAACTTTTACTTTTCTTAATGTGTGCAAATTGTACTGTTAACGTGTAGATCCGTCCACGCGCTCCAATCACTTAAGCGCGTCAAATCCTGCACAGAAACGGGTAAGACACCGAAAGCTTGACGGCTTGGGCCGCCGGAGGATAGCTCTGGTGTGAGAATAAGTACAGATGGAATTTAGTCAACAATGGAGGGTAAAGTTCTAATGCTGGAATATAGAACGAATGTGTGTACCTTTTTCCAAACCCTAACCTTGTACTTATAGAAATCCCATCACCTTCACAGAGTCCTTTCCCACATGCAATAGGATTCCTCATTAGGTATGATTCCTTAATGGGATCGTATAAAATCTTCCGGAGAAATAGTTGGATCGAATCCTAACTACCTTCCCATAATAGATACCTTATCACAACCAACTTCCCCAGCCCAGGCCCCACAGGAGTGGGCCACCCCTAACGGGCTCGAACCTAATCATTAAGCCGGACCTCTAGGTCCACCACCTAACATGTACTTTGCTCATCCTTTTGGGACGGAGGGAGTACATTATCAATAAACTTTTTTTATTTAAAAGGATGTATATCATTTCCAAACAGCACCTAAATGTCAAATAGTGTTGGTGTACCGTATAAAGTATAGGTCTTTCACTACAAGGGAATATCATTTTTTTTTTGTGTTCACTTATTTTTGCTTTAAAATTAGAATCTGACACACTTTAATTGACTACTGTTACAACTGTACAAGTTTTTACTACTTATTTTTACTGACTATATAAACCTGCATGTTCGGGAACAACTTATAAGTTTGTCAAGTTTGAGTGTTCGTATGTGACTTATAAATCGACTTATAAGTAGTTTTTTGAGAAGTCACAATTTCTTACTTCGCAAAAAATGACTTATAAATTATTTTAAAATAAGAAGGTTTGACAAAATGTAAAGACTTTTATGCTCTTCTTTTTAGTAATCTTTACAACTTATTTTAACTACATTTCAGCCAATCAACTTCACAACTTGTTTTAATTTAATTTCTGACTTAAATGAGAAACTGGTGCTGAACGTTTTTATTTATAAGTCACGACTTAAATGAATTATAAGTCATTTTAGATTTTAACTTATAAATTATTTTAAAATAAGTCATTGTCGAACAGGCCCTAAGATATGCTTTGATGGAATCCTGCTATGTGTTTGAGCAGACAGCTATACGGTGGTTTAAAAGATGTTATGGTTCCAGAAATGTATGAGGCACAAACAACTCGTAGGGTCTTAATAATGCAGTGGGTGGAGGTATTTCCCACTCCCTATTCAATTTTTTTAGATAAAAGAAGAAATTCATTATATGCTCTCTTTCTAAATTTAGTTACTGCATGATAAGCTTAGATTTTAAACCTGGACGATAATATATGCATTGATTGTAATAATGTTTTCGAGTTATAGTGAATTCATGCAAAAAGTTGTTACTATTTTAAGCTAATATATTATGTACAATGTTATTTAGTCAGTGTATTTTAGTTCTTAATGTGTATTTTCTTGTGGAACTCTAACCCCTTCGGCAAGATCTGTTCTCTGTGAGTGTCCACCTATCTTGCAGTCTTTTACTCGTTCTCTTGGATATTTTCTTGCAATTAGGGGTGTAAACAAGCCGAGCTGAGTATTGCTTGTTCGAACTCGAGCTCATTTATTTTTCATGAGCCGAGCTTCCAAAAGCTTGTTCGATCTCGGCTCGAATTTCTCAGTTCGCGATCCTATACGAGCTCAATCTTGAGCCAAGTAATCGAGTTTTATTCGCGAGCCTATAAATGAGCTTGTTCATGAACATTGTTCATACATTAAAAAAATTTCTAACTCCTATAATTTTTAGTGGTTGTATTAACCATCTCATAAAAATTAAATGTCTAATTATCTCATAGAAAAAGAGAGCTTCGGTCGAGAAAAAGAAAACTAAGAGAGACAGAGAGTAACTTTTAATTACGTATATTGAGAATGGAATAAAAAATTGAGAAAATAAAAATATGACTTTATTTCATATGATGCAATTATTAAAAGTTAAATATAATTTCATTTGTCCTAGTACGAGTGAATATATATTTTTCATTATAATACATGTTAATGTACTAAGAGAGTGATAGATGTGGTATTTTTAATAAGAAATGTATATTTTAAATTTTAATCTGTACATGTGTATTCTTGTTTACAATTTTACATAACTCACATACTATTTATGATGAATCTTGACAATTTATCACTATATATATCAAGTACACATTTTGTATATTTAAGTTGCATAGAGAAGTATTGACGGAACATAATACGCACAAACATGTGATACGGGAGAATTAAGGAAGGGGAAAAATATTAAGTCTAAGACTTGGAGAGAGTCATCTTGCCCTTTTGCCTTTTTGCCTTTTGAAGTCCATTTAATATATTTTAAAATTTCAATTCAAATTTGTTTTGTTTTGCTGCATTATAATTTATGGATATTATTCCTTCCTAGATTAATATTATTGTTCTTAAAAATTATTTTGAAACATTTTTCAAATTCAAAATTGATGTGAATCTATTTGACTTTTGTCAATCAACTATAAATAATATAGGGTAAAATGCAATTTACTATATGTGGTTTACATGTTTTTGTGAACCACCACCTGTGATTAAAAAATCACCACTTAACCTCCTGTGGTATGAAAAAAAAGTGCTACAGTTATTTTTTCCATCCAATTTAATGGAGTGTGGTTTACCCTCCCTTTAGCGAGTGGATGAGATGTCCAACAGCTAGATTCCCTATGCAAATTACAAAAATGGCTCCTTTAACACATTTAATAAACAACTACTTTGTTTATTATTTAGTTTCTTTCTTTTCATCTTTTTACCAACTTTCTACCAAAGTATGTAGAAGAATGCATTCTAATTTTTTTTGAGTGTCTAATTGACATTTTCTTAATATGTATTTGGATGATTATTGTGACGCCCCCCAAAATAGGTCCACACAACCCATTCTGAGTCGCCAAAATACACACTACAAAATTCAAATACAAAATTCTTATTTACAACTATTACTCTGTCGTGCACAATACGATCGCACATAAACTGTGAGTTTCAATACAAATAACAGTACTCATACTCCTTATCAATGATACGTTACATAAAGGTACAGTCAATAATTGTTTTAGGAATTAAAATATTTGGAAAATGCTTAAGGAAACGTTCGTACATGAGAGGCCATACTTCTAAGTTATAATAGATATCATAGGACTTGAGAATTAACCTTGGTTGACCCAATAGACCCCAAAGAAGAACGAGAAGATAACTATCCTGTTCATTCCAATAGTGGGTATTCTCTTGCCATATAATTATCTCCATTGTCTCAAACTGATGATTATATTCCAACCATACTCCAAGATTATATAGGTAGTGCTCATAGATATAATCAACAAGTGGATGCGCACAACCGTGTCTTATGATAACACGAAGTTGTATGTAGTTAGACATCTGGTATGATAGTGGCAACACACCCTTCCAAAGTGTTGTTCTCATCACCCTATTGTTGTTCACCAAAATCAATTATTAAATGACGTATAAAATACGACACATTTGAAGTCCTCAATACAATTATTTCATACTGTCTTATGGGAAACTTCAACAGTTATAGACCATCATTCTATTCCCCTGTTATCCCCGCTCGACTCAGCTACACTCTTGTTACCTGAAAGGAATTGTGAAGCAAAAGAGTGAGCACGAATAGTCTAGTAAAGAATATCATGACTTAGGATAATTAAATTATCAATAGCCTTCATCAGCAATAAATCAGATATTTAGAACATATGGTAGATGATAAAAGTTTTCAACCATAGTTACAGCGGAACAAGCAATCCATTAGAAGAGTCAAGTAAAACATAATGTCTACTATCTTCCTCAAATTAAAAGTCCATCATCGATATTTTATTCATGTAACACCAATCAACAATTCTTCGTTGTACTCAAGACAAAGAGAACTTTCATCACCTGTCTTTACCTGTAACATCAAAGATTATAGTTAAATTCACAATTCATGTTCATAATCATGTAAATCAACAGTTTTCCTTGCCACAAAGGCTTAATAGAATTTTCACTCAATATCCTTGCCGCAAAGGCTAAAGACACTCAATAATCATATCGTTTTTACACCCTATACCAAAGACATTCAAATGTAACAACAATGGTCATGATCATACCAATCAATTGTCTATCTTTGCACTACGGGCCAAAGATATTCAACTGTAATATCAGTGATTATGGTCATGTCAAACAACAATCTATCTTTGCACTACGACCAAAGATATTCATTTGTATTATCCGTGGTCATGATCATGTCATGATCATGCCATACACTTGTCCATCTTTGCACTACGGGCCAAAGATATCAATCAACAGTTCATCTTTTCACTACAGACCAAAGATATCAATCAACCGTTCATCTTTGCACTACGGGCCAAATATATCAATCAACAGTTTATCTTTGCACTACGGGCCAAAGACATCAATCAACTGTTCATCTTTGCACTACGAGCCAAAGACATACAACTGTAACATCAATTGTCATGATTATACCAATCAATATTTCATCTTTGCCACAAAGGTCAAATATATTCATCAATCAACAGTTCATATTTGCACTACGGGCCAAAGATAACTTTAACCACAATTTAAGTCTGAGGATTATGACAATGATATAAAGAATGAATCAAGTGTGATCAAGGACAAATATTAGAGATTTATAATTCAATTTATCCAGAGTTCAATAATGTCCAAAATGAAGATAAAAACATGAATTCAACTTCAGAATAAGATTCATAAAAGATAATTTGGGCAAAGAAAAAGAAACTAAATTTCGTGGTGAATAATACTCCGGCATGAATAGTACCCCGGATAAATAGTACTCCGGTATGAATAGTACCCCGGATAAATAGTACTCTTGTATGAATAAAAGATAATTTGGACATAAAAAGAAACCAATTTTGTTGTGAATAGTACCCCGTCATGAAAAGATTAAAATTTTCATAAGAAAGTTCAGATCAATATTTCAGTGAAATGATATTAGATGAAGCGCAAACCTCAAAGAATTTCTAATCATTTCAAGAATTATAGAAGCAATACTTACCATAGTAAGTTTAAATTTAGAAATATGAAACGAAATATTATACGAAACTGCAAATGGATTTTCACCCGTTATGCGGTAATCCGCGTAAACAGATTATTTCCACAATTTAATATAGAATGAATACGAAGGGTTATTCACCAGGCATGCGGTAGTCCGCGTAGACAGGTTATTCCCACAGATTAATAAGGAATAGAATGAATACGAAAGGTTATTCACCAGGCATGCGGTAGTCCGCGTGGACAGGTTATTCCCACAGCTTAATAAAGAATAGAATGACAACCCTTACGAGTATTGAAAGAAAATAACATCTTTTACGAATACAAAAGAAATAATACCCCTTACCTTAGTAGGAGATTGGATACTGCAATAGTGTAGTAGCAGAATACTCTTCTTCTTTCTCTCTTATTCTCTTTTTCTAATTCTTGATTGTAACTTTGCTTTGTAAAATGGTAAGAAATGAATGAACTTTGCTTGCTATTTATAGGAAAACATAGTTTCACTAATTGCACTTTAGGGGCTCGGCTTATTATACTTTAGCACCTTCATCTTTGCTTTCATTTTTAATTTAGTCCCTTAAGTATTATCAATCTTGCATAACATCCCCTAATAGTACTTGCATGTAAACCAATAGTTTCTTGCATGTGAACCAATAGTAATTAATTGCTCATTTATCCGATTAATTGCCCGTTTGGTCAATTTAACATCCAGAAATCAACTATTATCGAAATGAATGTCGATTTCCACTAATATTAATATTCCCAACACAATGAAAATATTTTTATCAACAATTCATCATTAATATTATAACTCACAATATTGACAACTAGATCGTTCCCAGGAAAGAGAGGGCTTTTCGATAAAGATTTCTCTTTATTGGCGCGGAATTAAATAACCTAACCTCTTTTCTCGACAGAACTTTCTAGACATTGTCAATAATACAAATAATAATATTAATAACTGTGTCGTGTCAATTATTGATTTAATAATATAAAATATTGTGCAGATGATACTGTAACAGTAATTGAATTAGTAATATGAGATACTATGCAGCAACTACTGTGGTAATTATTGAATACTGAGTGACTTCTTACGTAAGATCAATAATCAGAGTTACTTTGCAATGCCGTGTGCTACTGTGCAACAACGCGTATTATTGTACTTTTATCGCCGGGTATTTCAACAGTTTAACGGTAAAAGTTTTGCCGTTATTTTTTTAAAAAGGTTATATCTGTCGCTTTCTATATCCGACAGTTATTCCGTTATGGGTTCCACCAATGATTGCACCGTTGTACGAATATTCCCCGACCAAACGAATATTACCCGACACAACGAATATTTTGTGACAACTTGCTTATTTTTTAAAATTTGCACATATCACCCATAACTATAGCATTTATTAAATTATCATCTTACTATTTAGAATAATAATTATAAAAAATTGAATACTTTTATTTCATAAAATTCGGGGTCTTACAATTATTTTATGAATATATAAACGTATATTAAAAAATAAAATTAAAGTGTAACCACATTAGTTTATTTCTTAATTTTATCTTCTTTGTTTAATATAACTAACTAATAATAATGCCTTCTCTCTTTCTTTGGTACTAGTCGTATAATTTATTTTCCTGTTTCGTGTTTAGACACATGAGCATTCAAACAATAAAATTTATGTATTCAAAAGAGATAGTAAAAAGCAAAATAGCGTATAAAATACTTGTGAAACATCAAGAACAAGACCACATACATTCAAATTCCGGACATCAAGAATAAATTAAGGCATATATATGTATACATATGTATATGTATATGTGTATACATACATATATAAATAACTATAAAATAAGTCTAAAATAATAAATTTACTCCCTCTGTCCTCAAAAGGATGACTTAAGTACATTTTTCACATAAATTAAGAAAAGTAAAGTATTGGAAAGAGAGTAGAAAAAGTTTTAAATTTATCCTTAGTGGTCCCACAAGATTACATAAAGTCACGAGTCCTATTTTTGTTTTTATACTAGCGGATCCCACTAAATGACATACTTGTCATTTACTTTATGTACTTATGTCATGCTTTTGAGGGCAAAGTAAAAATATTATCTTAGGCCATCCTTTTGAGGACAAATGGAGTAAATATTAAATTTTGCTCATCTTGATTTGTGTTCCAAATGATTTGAACTTGACCAAGATAATTGGAGTAGTGGCCCCACAAGAATACATAAATTCCTGAGTCCTTTTTTTTTTAATACTAGCGGATTCCACTAAATGACTTACTTACCCTTTACTTTATGTACTTATTGACATCCTTTGGAGGACAACATTAAAATATTACCTTAGGTCATCATTTTGAGGATGGATGGAGTAAATATTAAATTTTGTGTATTTTGATTTGTGTTTCAAATGATTTGAACTTGGCAATTGGAGATATTTTTAGTTTGATTTTATAAGCTAGTTGACGAGTGTTAAGAAGAAACAAGATAAATAACAAATGATGTGGTTGTATGCAAAATATGAGCTAAGAAGGGTATTCTAGTAGTTTAAAACCTTTTGTTAACGGTTTTAATACTGAGCTGAGAGTTTGCAAATTTTTTAAACCATGAGTGGATAAGTGGTGGTTTTTTTAGACACGTGGTGATTCATAAAAACGTGTAAACCACATGGTAGATTTCATTTTACCCAATATTATAAACTATTTAAAAAGTACTACTGCTTATGAAATTTATTATTTTCACAGTACAAATGAATGATGCCAATTTTAAATTTGAAAATGTCTCAAATTAATTTTAAAAGTCAATATTAATCTTACATTTTGGTACATAAGGGGTATAAACTACCTAAAATAACCAATTACTAAGTTAAATTGAAAGTGTCTTAAATTGACTTCAAAAGTCAAATTTATAATGAATAGTATTTTATTTTTCGAGCTTAAATGAGCCGAGCTTATAATACGACAAACAAGTCGATCTTTACGAGCCTTAAACGTTTTGTTCGTCACGAGCCGAACAGGAGCATGTTTCACAAACAAACAATTCGAGCCTGAGCTCGGCTTATGTAACAAACAAACCAATATGTTGTTCAAGCTTGGCTCGTTAAAAACGAGCTCGAGCCGAGCCTTCGATAAACAAGCTCGAACCAAGTTCAAGCCTTGTCGGTTCGAATTACAGCCCTACTTGCGAAGATAGATGGATTATTCAGTTTTCCCTAAAGTACCGACACAAGACACTCGGATAGAAGTATGGGTGCTAGACATTTAGTTTTAGTTTATAAAATGGCAAAATTGAGGAGTACCCGTGTTGGCCTCGTCAAAGTTACCCGCGTCTAATAGGACACTCCATCCGAGTCCATGTAACTCAGTTTTCTCACATCTCCTAACTTTCTCTTCAGTCACATTTCTCTTCTCCCCCTGTCTCTCTCTTTCAAGCTGCTATCATTTTTCAAATACTGAAATTCTTCTCTTTTTATCTCCCATTGTTGCTAAACTTAATTATTTAGAATTCTTCTTCACGATCTGTCTCTATTTTTCTTTTCTTTTACTTTAGAGACCTTGTTGGCTGCTTTTACCAATATGCAGAATCCTTGTGCGCCATGTTGTCGAGGAAACAAAATGTCTAGTAGTGATAGGACACTTTGTTTTAGATTAGAAAAGATGTCCATTTACCGTTGTTTCATGGATTGTTGGTGTAAACGGTCTGTTCAGTGACGGTAGACCAATTCCCTTATCTTCAAGTAGAGGGAGAATAAATTCTTCTTATACGTTGCATGACATGGTTTAAAATTTTTATTTTTAAAACACTAGAGTTTTATTCTGTTTTTGTTTCATTTATTTCATTATTTGAAATGAGGGCAGTACATTTAGACACTTGCTCTTTCTCTGTCATGCTGCCGAGGGGCTTAAAAAACTCAACTTAGATAAAATTCATAGCGACTTTAAGTTCAATTTGACACTTGTAATACTGATGCCTGACAGCAGGTAATTTTCAGACACAGGGTTCTCTATCATTCCTTCTATTTAATATTAATTTTGATCATTTGATTTGGCAAACCGGTGATCATAAATTTTATAGAGAACATAAACAGTATAATGGCTAACCATGTCTGGTTGTTGCAGTAATGGAAATGAATGATATTTCAGTAATATGTTATTCACATCATGCAAACCTTCATCTTTTAAAAAGCTAAAATTGTCATTTCTCCTTGTACATGCTATGGAAATGCCCTTTTGGTTATTCCATTAAATTCTCGTGTATCTGTCAATTTATGGTGTAGGGCCAGAAGTTGTCCGAAGTGAAGGATCTGTATATCGTTGAGGTGAAGTCTAAAAGCCTAAATGCAGCATTTACTTTTGAATAAATTCAAGTTATACATATAAAATACTTCCTTTTGCACATTGGCCATATTGGATTCTGCTTCCTGGTCTTGTGCAGGTTGGAGTATACTGCTCACTTGTTCAACTTCTAGAATGTGGATTTTATCACGCTGATCCACATCCTGGAAACCTTCTCCGTACATCTGATGGAAAGTTAGCATATCTAGGTACTCCCTTTTGTTTTGGTCTATTGAATGTACATTCTTTGGCTTATGGTTTTTGTTAATTCCAGTTCTATTCTATTTATATATTTTGTTACAATGCGTCTTTCACATTCACCCTCACTAGTACGTCTGATGATTATAATTTTCTGTTGGCTTATTTCTGTTTTATTTATTCATTTATTTTAGAAGTACAATTATTTGTTCCATCAGGGGCCAGGGGAAGAAAGTATAAGGGCTCATTTACATAGATATCTGAAATCCAAGGTTATTCATTGAGTTGCTAGTTGCTACACTTCTCGTGTTATTGATCAACCTTAATCAAAGAAGTTCTAAAAACGATGACTATATTGCCGAGACTCGTCTCCTTCAAAAATTTTAGGGTTAAACTTTCATTGCTTGTAGGTTAGGATTAAGTCGAGTAAACTTGATCTGAATTTTTTTAAAACATCCAGGACATTCTATGTCTATTGATGTTTTACTTGTAGTTGACTTATTTTTTCGAAGATTGTGCTGTACTTTACATGGCTGTGGCTTCACTTAGTTTTATTTATCAGTTAAAGACTATTTCGTTCTCACATTATAATTCGGTGGTAATTAATTGTATATGCTATGCATTTCTCATGCAATAGTAACATTGACATCTTTGACCAGATTTTGGCATGATGGGTGAATTCAAGCAAGAACTTCGTGATGGTTTTATTGAAGCTTGTCTCCACCTTATAAATCGTGATTATGATGCATTGGCCAAAGATTTTGTCACTCTTGGGTACTTCATTCACCTTACCTTTAGTTGCTAAGAAAAATTAGTAGTTGTTAAGGTTTGAAGGACGGGCTTCTTTGAACTTTACAGGCTTATTCCACCAGCTGCAGACAAGGATGCTGTTACAAAGGCATTAACAGGTTTTCTTTTGCTTTTGACCACAAGGATACCTACTTTAGTTTCTTGCTTATACATTAAATTTTAAAATTATTGTTTCACAGTTTTCAACTTCTCTGCTCTGGCATTACTTAAACTGGAAATGTTCCTCTATAGGTGTTCATTGATATTAAGAACCTTAATTCTGTAGGTGTTTTTCAGAATGCTGTTGCCAAAGGGGTCGACAATATTAGTTTTGGAGATCTTTTTGCTAATTTGGGAACCACAATGTAAGGTGTTATGATATCACTAACATCTATTTGGCGGTTATGTTAAAATTTATCTGCTATATATTGATCTCTGCTGTTCTGTCAAATGAACCATTACTGCTTTGATCTAACTATAGTTGACTAATCCTCTATAAGAAATTGATGTAATGAGTTTTCTAAGAAGAAAACAAAAGGCGTCATTCAATGATTTTGCTAACAGAAAATATGAATACTTTAGTAGTTTTGGTGACATATAAATTGAAAGGCTGCCTTAATAGAATTGAAGAGTCCATAGCAGCAGTTGTAGAAAATCCGCACTAACAGCATGCACCAACACAACTGTTAAAGTTATGTTGCCGACTCATCAATTAAAATACAAGGAGGAGCAAGAACTTTCACATGTTGAGATTCATGAGGATCTTGAATAGGCGGGGTTGAGGATGTTGTACTAGTTGAAAATTTTGAGGTGGTTTGCATTAAAGAGGGCTAATTCAGGTTGACTCAAAGGTTAAAGACAAAAAGGAAGACAAAGTTGAGATGGAACATGTTGACCTTTTCATTTCTGAAAAATTATTCGGGTCCCCAGCTACTTCAAAATTCTTTATTATGACATTTTTGTTCAAAAAAAGCTGTGCTTAGGGAAATGGAATGTGGGAGCGTACACGTACACTTTGCTGGGAGACATCTGATAGATCATGGTAATTATTACAAAACTTGAGGTTGAGTTTTTGTCAATGGCGGGGAGAATGATGCAAAGCAATACAAGAGACTTGAAAGATTTTTAATTAGTTACTTTATATTATTATTTAGAAACAAAGAAAGTGTAATTAGTAACTATATTTTACTATGTTGTTCTAAAAGTTATATTATATTAGTAGTAGATTATAGTTAGGAGTTAGTTCGTTCTTTATATTAGGGTTTTATGTGGTCCCTAAGTCGTAGCTTTCCTATATAAGGAGTTTTAATCCTCATTATTATTTAGAATATGAATATAAATTGATTTGAAAAAAGCTTTGTGCTTTTGTGTGTTTCTCTTCTGATTCTTTGCTCGGATAGGTACTCTTATACATTCTTTCACCTTGTTCTACATCAGTAGTATAAGATATCAACTGTGATTCTTGCTCAAATTTTCTGTATAAACTATCTGCCGCAATGTTGTCTTTCGGTTTTTGTAGACAATAGTATAGTCAAATCCCAAGAGCTTGCTTAACCATTTCTGTTGCAACCTAAGAAAAATTTCAAGGCCTTGTGATCTGTTCTGAACAAGAAGAGCAGGGGGACCATTATTGGACTACAGTAACCATAGCCATTAACTCCTCCTTATATGCTGGCATAGCCAGACTCTTGGGCTGCTTACTGAAATAGGCCCCTGGTCTTCCTTCTTGAATTAAAATTGCTCCCATGCCTGTGTTGGAAGCATCTGTCGTGGCTCTCGTTAAAGCTTCAAAAGTTTGAATGGCTTCCTCATTACACTGAAATTGCTAGTAAACAAAGCCCAGTGGGTTTCAAACTCCAATAAATGGATGGATTTTAGTCGGATATTTTCTTTTCGCTGTATCTTTTCCTTTATTCTACTCCTGTAAAAACAGGGCCTGAGAATGGTGTTTTTGGACAAGATTTAGGGTAATTTTGGTGATTGTTTATGGATGATTGAATTTGGAACTGGGTAAGGGATAATGTCTTGAGGTTTCAGGCCCTAATGGAAGGATTGATAGTGTGACGAACAAGATTTTTGTAATTTAAATTGAATATTTATTGAATTAAATAAATATTTTTTTTATGATTTAATTATTGATTTAAATAATTAATTGATGAAATTGTGGTAGATTAATTTAATTATATGTGTCACGTTAGTTAAATTAATGTGGTGAATTTTTATATTCAAAGTATGTATTTAATTGAGCTTATTTGATTAATATATTAATTAATAAGCATAATGTTATTCTAATTAATTTAAATAATTAATTAGAGATTTAATGATTTGGCATAATTAATGAATGAGAATTTTAATTATGTGACTATGTGATTTAATATGAATTTATGCTATTTTATTTAAGTGATTTAAATAACATTATTTTATTTAATTGGGTGTGACATTAAAACTATATTATAAAGCTTTAATTAAATTAATGGGAAAGGAGATTATAAGGGGCAAACAAACAAGGCCCTAAGGGGAGTTGCACCAGTTAACCCATTACGGATTAACTGACGCCACTCACCCATTACTCGTCCACTATACATATTATACGTATTACTCTATACATATATCCTATACACCAGTTTTATATTTTATATATTACAAACGTCAGAGAACTTAGAGAGATTAAGAGAGAAAATTGAGAGAAGAATTGATTTGGAGAAGAGATTGAAGAATTAAAGTTCATATCATCATCAAACAGAGTTAACAAGGGTATAATCCTTCATCTCAAGTTTTATTACGTTAGTTTATTTTTCAAACCCAACTCTAAACTCTCTGTATATGATTTTGGTGACGAATACTTAAGATGTAATCATATATGTGTTATTGTATGATTATAACATGTTTTGTATTTGGTATGAATGAATTAAAATAATCGAATTCATGTAATTAGGCCTTAATTGGGTTTTCAAAATTTTACAGAGTTTTTCCATTTACGAGCTTTAAAAATTCTCTGTGAATGGAAAAAAATTGATATTTGTTCATTATATGGCTATATTTGTGTTAATATGTGTTTATAACATATTATATGTCATATATGCATAACTTTCAGTGATCACACCATGGAATTTTGTTGATAATTGGGTTTTCAAAAGTTACAGAGTGTAGAAATTGTACATATGGCCCATATGGCCCTTACGTACAAAATTTACACGCCTTATACGTTTATTTAACTTAAATTGATACTTGTATGTAATTATGTACGTTTAAACGAACAAAATGGAAGTTAAACGAACGGATTCGGTGTTATAACGAATCCGTAACGTTGAATTTCTTGTTTTCCTTCAAAACTTTACAAAATATTGAAAACAGTGAAAATAGATGCCTTGGATTGTGTAAATACGTGATTTAAAATGTTAAGATCATGCTAGAAATGTTATATAATGTTTCTGTGGAGTTTTTACATTATGGGTAGCCTTATAATTCATTACGTTAGTTTAATTTGGATTTATTTGGGCTACTCTGTGTGTTCATCGCGAACCGGGGAGTGCACCAGCAGGGGGACCCGCCCCAGCGGGTGTTCATGGGCATTAGGACCCGCCCCAGTGGGTATAAGGGCTGTCCGGGAGCCTTTTTTTTTGGTTTCCGAGGCTGTTTTGACCTCCTGTAGTAAAATAAGCATAACTTTTTCATACGAACTCCGATTAAGGCGATTCAAGATGATTCGGAAAGATAACGAGTAGACCTACAACTTTCATTCTTTAAGTTTTTCAATTTGAAATCGTTAAAATGGGTAAAAATGGCCATCTTTGTGACTGATGCGTATTCGGAGGCAATCGGAGGGCTTCGGACATGCACACACACAAGTGTAGTGTTCTCGATAATAAAAGATGTTTTAAGTTACATACATAAATATTATATGATTTGAAGTTCATGATTAATAAATTAAGTTATTGACATGTATAAGATAATGTGAAGGTTCAAGTTAACAAACTAAGTGCGAACTTGAATATCGTAATTGTAAAACTTGATTATGATTGTTTAAAGGGCTATACATGTGTGATATGCATGTTGTGAGTTTACATTCATGTTATGTGGTTAGCCATTGAGTAATATTATAAACCAAGTTGTAAGTCGAACTTAAGTGAATAGTTCAACAGTTAAACACGGTAGTTATGAAAACTAATCGATGTCGTATACATAATGTAATGTGTAGGACGTTGAGGAAGTGAATTGTAATTATATTTGTAGCTTGTGCAAGAGGCAAGTATCCTATCCCTAACTTATTGATTTAGCAAGTTCCCTAAATTCTAATTTATTCATTTATTAAGTCTTAGACTTGTGTTTCTATATCGAGTAAGCTCGTGTTCTTAATTGTTCCAGTTCGAAATTCATATTACATATTGTAACTCTTTTAAAAGCATGATTCAGTTATACAATACTTATTCGATTGTATACTCTTGAGATTTATTATTCAAGTTGAATATCGATATTATTGTTGAACCTTATAGGACTAGTGAACCCTTATTGATTCGACAAGTCCATAGTTGATTAACGTTCTAAATTCTAAAATACTTATTGAGCTTATTCAAACCAAACTTTCTTTGGTGCGGACTCTGATGTCAAAACTGAGATGAACAACCCTGTAAAAGGGTATTATTTACGCTTTAGCGTTGAGATATTGTGCACAGTATGGTACTAAGGGCTGATCTCCCTAAGTACGAGAAGTAGAGTCCATAGTCTTATGACTGTTAAAGGTTTAAAGTATAAACACTTTACAACCTAGGACATAGTTCAAGGTCTTATGACCCTCAGATGTTATTTTGATTCCTGTTATTTATCCTCGAGTCAAAAGTTGAGTTTTTTTTTATTCAGATGTCTTTGATTCACTCGCATGTTATTATATTGTTGTCATATTATTATACTTGTGGGCAATCGTGCTCACTCTTGCGTATAATAACATTGCGGTTAAGAACGAAAGGTCCAACGAGCCTTCTACTAGCAAAGGCAAGGGCAAGGTCAACAAGTGATGAAGACTTGTTGTTTATTTTATATGTTTATGTTTCAGCTCTATGTTAAAGTTGTGTAAGACTATTTAATTGTTTATGTTCCGCACAGATGTTTAAGGTTAGTATTACCTGGGATTGATGTATTTATTTTCAGATGTTGTAAACCCATAAGGGGAGGATTATTTTTATTTATTTCATGGTTTGCATTTTTATGGATAGATAGATAGATGATATTTGTACAGTGAACACCAAGTCCCGTGGAAATTGAAGTACCCGGATTTGGGGGTGTCACAGATAGGGTTCTGGATGATTTTTTTTCTTTCTTCAAATGGCCTGTCACACAAACTTGCTGATGAATTTTGTGATGATTTGGATGCTGGTCATGGATGATTAGGGTTCAAAGTTGCTTGAGGATGGAATCGGAAGCCCATAAGATTTCTCAACAATTTGAGTGGGTTTGGTTTGGATTTGGTGAAGAACATTGTCAACTCAGTGAGTTCTCGATCCAGAGAGTTGGTGAAGAGTGAGTTTATTTTAGGGTTTTAAAGCATGAAGAAGAAAATGGTTCTTAGGAAGGAACTGCTTTTGTACCAAATTGTTTTCTATTTATAGCCGAGTGTGGTGGTCGCGCATCGGAGCAAGTGCGTACAAGCAGGGTCAAGCGAGCATGGTTGGGGTCACATGAGTATGGGTCATACATAGCATGCGACTCTGTTGAGAGAGCATCTAACATTTACTTTTTTTGCTAGTTTAAACACAAACCCTTCCTTAACCACTGCCAAGGTTTGAACCCCTCTTGGTACACAAGGGGTGGGGATAACCATTGGGCAAAGACCTTTCTGTCCCACACTCATGTTTAAGCAAGTTTGTTTTAACATTCTTTATGTGCACTTGAATTTATTTGATTTTCTAGTGATCTCCCGTGCTTAACTGACTGCTTTTCTTCTGTTTGCAGGTACAAGTTCAAGTTTCAAATACCTTATTATTTTTCTCTTGTCATTAGGAGGTAGTCATTTTTGAACCGTTTCACATATTATGTTAAATTCCCTTTGGAGAATGTGAAAGACTCGTTAGGTTTATTTAATATGCTTCTTTTTCTTTCTGAAAATTTGATATGGTAAATAACTCAGTATTCTTTCCATCTTGTAATGTTAAATGTGTATTAAGTTTGTTTCCAAACATCACAGCCTTGCAGTTTTGGAGGGAATTGCATTCAGCTTTAACCCAAATTATAAAGTTTTGGGTGGCGCATACCCATGGATCGCCAGAAAAGTACTAACTGACAGTTCACCCCAGCTTCAATCTTCTTTGCAACAACTTCTTTATAAGGTATATTTTCAGAAAAATAGTATACATGTGTATGTTTAAATTAATTACCAGAGCATTATTCTGTATATATCTTTCCTCATTCAGATTAATTACCATAACATTGTTCCATATTTATATATTCATAGTAGCACAGTTCATAGACAGATAGGCTGCGTCTGAATTCAAATTCTCTTTTCAGGATGGTGTTTTCAGGATTGATCGTTTGGAGTCTCTGCTAGCAGAGGTGTGATTATGATATTTTACCTATTTTTTCTTTCGCTAAACTTTGATGAAGTTCTGGTAGTTCTGTGGAGTTTGGTCTTAAAAGCTTTAACTGTGCTTTGGCAGTAAATGTGAATTAGTCTGTTCACTTTTTTTGAAGTTTATTTTTCATACTTTCAATTGTAAACACTACAAGTTGAGTACCCTCCCGTAAAGCAGCCCCTCCCCCCAACCTCTTGAAACCTAAACACACACCAGGAGAAAGGAATGATAGAAAGTAAGTTCAAAATATCGTAAATACAAATCAGTGGCTAATAATATCCCACAAGCCTCTATCTCCATATATTTGTGCATGTGTAGAAAGAATGATGAGACATTATCTCATTTATTTTTGCATTGTCATATGTTTGGGGATTGTTTAACTCTATATTTGGTGTTGAGGGAGTATTTTAGAGGACTTGTTGCTTACTCGGTTCAGAGGCTTTGGAGGAAGGAAGGATGCTAAGATGCTTTGGAAATGTGCTTCCTTTCTTTGCTTTGGGGCATCTCGAAGGAGCGCAATGCTCGACAGCTATGGGTGAACTCCCCTCTACTTATATTATCTATATTCTTCTAATAAAAATTCTTTTTCTGTCTTAAGAAAACAAAAAGTCAGTAATAAAGACCCCTCTTTACTGTAGAAGAATTTTATAGAGAGCTTTTCCCAGAGGATTTCTTATGGGTGGTTAAGTGTGGCTCTGAAGCACTGAACTTTTCTGCATTGATGCACATACTCATAATCATTGAATGGAATTTGGCTGCATTATAATCATTTTACTATACTCAAGAAAACTGTTGACTACCAGAAGTCAACCTTCAAGTGTTACTTTCTGAACCAGGTAAAGAGAGAATTTGATGCTGCTGAAGTGCAGTTCCTTGCAGAGTAATGGCCATATTCAGATCAAAAAAAGCATTTCATTTCGGATACTTTGATATTCTGCAAGAAATCCCTTTCCACCTTCTTCAGCCAAATATTATGACATTTATTTTTCAATTAAATAATGGTGTACTGTGAAGTTGTGGGTTTGACGGTGGATATTTTAGGGCTTGGGTCATCAGTGTTGGGATGGCTGTTTAAAGGTGAGCATGGGCAACATATTGTCATGAAGATGAGAAAGCAAAAGAAGCATGATCCAGTTTAATAGTTATTGTGCACTCCTTATTGACATTGCTGGTGTTAAGGAAGATAACAGTAATGGTGGTCATAGTGGTTATTAGTTATGGCCTAGGTTAGGGCTTCATCTCCTGGAAGGTGGAAAGGGGGATATAGTGATCGTGAGACTTAAAGAAAGAATGTTGATGTGATAAAAATATGTAACTACAAGTGCATAGTGTCAATTGAAGAACTGACAAGTACAGGTCAAACCCACAGAGACTAGATTAATTTTAATATATTCTTAATATCTATTTTAGGCGAATTAGAAATAAAGATTGAGAGTTGATTAACTAGAATATGAAAACTAATAATGAGGAAACAATCTAGGAATCCGAATCCATTAAATAATAAACATAACATATAATTCAATCTCTTCTATGTTTATAACTTAATTATGATTTTGATCTCCCTTCCCTTTAATTTAGTAATTTTACAATTAATGTAGGCAAGCATAGACTATGAAAATTTAAGGATTAACTATAACTCATCAAAACTTCTTTGAGCAAACATGGATTATGCAAAACTCATATCTTAACAATAATCTATCAAAACCTCTTAATTAATTTAAAATTACATAAGAACTATAAGACGAAGGTATTTCAATGACGAAACATGAAGGTGAAATCAGTTAAACATAAAAGCATAAATAATAGAAGAGATAAAAATATTATCATGAATAATTATTTAATTTCATCTTTAACCTAGATATAAAAAATTAACTAGACATGAGAAATAAAATAACTAACTAAAATAAAGAAGAAGAATAAGATTAAAAATAAATAAGAAAACTCCCTTTAATTAACGATCATCCAACGAATGTACAATAAAGAAGTATTTTCATCTACTCCTACTCGTAATCTAAACTAATATAATACCTAATACCCCTTTCTCTCTAAAACAAGAGACCTATTTATAGGGAAAATAAATTTGTGCCCTAATTTAGATTCCTTGAACTTGGACACTTTTGTTCCCTTTTTTCCTCTTCTTTCCTTCTTGACTTCAATCTCTATATGGCAATCCTCCAAGAGTCCTTTTCTATCTTTAAGAGCTGAATATAAATCCTTTATTTGCTCCCCAAGAAAAATAAATGTTATTTCCTATAAAACAAAATAAAATGTATTAGTTAAATAAAATAAGCATATAAAATAATGAATATGGGAATATTAAAATGTATTAATTACATGTCTATCAAATGTAAAGAGAGAAAACTACCCATATTTTCATTATTTTTTTTGAAAATATTTTAATAATCAAATGAACTTTAGTGCCCCTTAAAAATATTTTCCCTGACATGATTTTAATGAAGAAATTGAACAACAAATTAGTTTCAGGGCATTGTAAAACAGGGTAATAGTGTATGTGGAGCATTTTTCGTAATTTCTTCTATATGTTTCTCTTGAAACCTTTCTAGTTGACCGTCATATTTAGTCTTGTTTCAGTCCACAACTAAGATAATAATATAAAGAATAATTTGCTAGAATTTGTTAAAGTTTAAGATCAATTTGTATGTTGTTTACATTTTCTTTCCAAGAGTGTTTGTTTGTGATGTTCCAATCTTACCAGCTAATTTTACTTAGAATATGATATACTCTTATGGCAGTCTCTTCGTGCCAAATCAGAAGAGGCTTTGGTTATGAAGAAACTAGAAGATAGTGATTCCAAGGTGGTTATCAAGCAAATCCTTGCATTTACGTTAACTGAGAAGGTATGATGTCCTTATAAAGTCTTTTTTATTCTTCTTGTTCTTGATATAAGTTTAGAAGTATTATAAAATCTTTTTCAAATTATTACAGGGAGCCTTTGTGAGGGAAATACTTGTTCAAGAATTAGCCAAGGTAAGAAATTTACGCGTATTTATGTTAAATCGTGATAAACATGGTCGAGCCCATTCTCTAACAGCTTATATTATTTGAGAAATTAATAACTTGCATGGTATTAGAGTTTTGGTTTCCCCTGGTCTAGGTTCAACTCTTTCTACTTGCATTTGACTCTTCGCAAGCGTGCGGTGTTCTCATGTCTTGGACTCTTGACCTATTTTCTTACAGTAACATTTTAGTGCATTTGGTAACTTAGCACTTCAATAATAACGTATAGATTGGGAGTAAGAAGGAAATTATTGTGCAAGATGGCCGTAAGTGTTGTATTAATGTAACTGGCTATACATTCTCGCCACCTGCCAACATGATTAAACAAAATAAAATACATATCAAATCAACATAATAGAAAGAGCCCATAGATGTGAAAATTTGAGTTTAATAGAAAACACTCATCATTTTTGTCCACTATAAATGTGAATCGAAATCCATACCTACTCCCAGTGCCAAAAATGAATCAGTTCCCTGGACTCCAAGGAACCTATTTAACTTGATACTATATTGATTGTGCCAGTCCCAAGCTCAAGTAAGCTCCTGCTTGATATGTAGTCACCTAAATGACTAAGCTTGTGATTAATATCTTATCATGTTATGCATGTGCTTCTACCTATTCTGTCCAATTTATTTTTCTCAAAATTAAAAAAAGAAATATAAATCATCCTGCCCCTTCTTCGAGGTTAAAACCAAGCAGGTGTTCTGTGAACGTAAAAATTTCATTCTTCTAATTCTTAGTTCTTTCATCTATTTGAGACGAAGGGAGTAGATTGTTATATAACATTTCGAGGCTAACCTTGAAATGTATTACTATTTGGTGTTACACATAAATGGTATGATGAAGGGGACCATGCAATGATCTTAATATTTTGTGGTGTAGCAAAAGTTATTTTTCGTCTTTTTGTTGGCACATTTCGTATGTACAAGGAGGGTCATGGCAGTTTTAATTATTTTGATCACTCATTGAATTTAAACATTTTCTAGGATGGTTTATTATTTTGCTCGATATCTATTATGCTCTATTAGTAATTAAATTTATTTATTATAGAATTGCATGTATATTTATTTCAAAAAATATATGAAGTTCAACACCTGATCTTCCATCTATAATTATTTGTCATCAGTCTAAGCCATCTCATCTCACTAATTATTAGAATCATACAACTCTATATAACTTTCACTCTTTCTTCCATTTGTTGTAGTTGCATTAGTTCAAAAAAAAACAATAACTCAAAATTGTTTCTGAAATAATATTAGGGATTGGATGCACTTTGGCTTGCCACACTGGATTCCGTGTCAACAGCAGCTAATCTACCTTTTGGCTCATCGGTCTCTATCTCTTCAATGAGAGATGAAGACGTGATTAACTTGAGAAACTTGTATCGTCTTCTGCATTTGTTAACAGGAATTCAAAAGGATGAAAGAGCTTTAGTGGTAAGAACTTCTGCTCATCACAATCATTATAGTAACTTTTTGTTTAAGGTAAAAACAAAATTAATACATCTGATTTCTGGTGGGTGCTAATTAGTTTCTAAGGTGGTTAAATGATCGGTCCATACGTGTAACGCCCGAGAAAATCGAACTTTTATGTAAATGAATTTTATTTGATTTATTGAATAAAATTTAATTATATGTTTATTAAACTGAGTAAGCTAACTAAAGGTCGTTCTATGACCTAGAGAATGTAGAAGTGGTTAGGATTCTGGCTACGTGCTAGAAATAAATGATTTGAATTTGTAAGACGAAAATAAAAGTTTTCAATTTCCGTAAAATCATTATTCATCTGTTTCTGCTCGGGAATTATTTTTGAATTTCCGAGAAACGTGTAATGATAGGATTTAAAGACGAGATAAAATATTTAATAATATTTCAGTTATGGCTCACGAAGTTTTCGCGTAATAACTTAAAACCCTAAGGGGTAGGGAAAGTAAAACCTAATAATAAATTGGTTAAGTATAATAATAATGATTATTATACGGAATAAATACGAGTATAATATGAGATATTATATGAGTATAATACGAAGAAGATACGAGAATTAATACGACGTATAAAACGAATTTTATACGAAGTAAATACGTTCAAATTAAATTAGTTTTAATAACTAAACCCGTGGATCGAACCGATGGGTTAACGGGTGGGTTAAACCCATGGGGCAACCCATGGGTACATGGGGGGACATAGGGGGACATGTGGGGTGCATGTGCTACCATATGCTAGCACATGGGCTTCACATGGCAAGAGGAGGTTTGCCTTAATGACCAAATGACCCTTGGTCTTGCAAAACCTATAAAAGAAGAGCTTTGTTGGTCATTTGAAGGTTTAACAAAGTTGAGCAATTATATTGAGAGAGAGAGAGAGAGAAGCTAGTAAGAACCAAGCAAACAAGAAGCAAGAAAGCTAGCTAATCCTTTTGTCAAGTACAAAAGTTCAAGCATCCAAGAACAACCAAAGGTATAATGATAAGAAAATTGATGATAATCATTTGTCTTTCAATATAGAATTGATAGAGAAGTGAATTGGTGGAGCATGATTAGTAAGAAGTAATAAGGAGGGCCTTGTAGTGAACGAAAACACTAATAAGCCATGCATAAGCGAAATCATGATAATTGATTAAGAACTCAATAAAGAAACTATCAAAAATTTTGAGAGTTTGAATAATAAGTTAAACCATTAAAACATAGATGTTTTTATTGGTTAGAATCACTAATGAACAACCAATGGATTGATTCCATTTGGATTGAAGTAAAAATCTTGAATAATGAAGTTATGGCGGAAGTTATGCGATTAGACGTTAAGCGTCGAAATCGTGAATTTTCCTGGAATAGAAGTCAAAAGTCGTCGTTTGATTCGGAAACCTTGGTTTTCGATGGCGTAGTGTATAATTAAGTAAATAAGACTTGCGAGAGCAAGATCGAACGAATTCGGACTTAAAACGAAGAATTGAGCGTCGAACGTTCACGAACGTTTAACGAACGCGTAAAAATGGACTAATCGGCGAATTTCTCGCCGACAGATTCAGAAATGAATTCTGACTGGATGGAATCGTAGAACCTAAGATAAGTAAACTGATAGTTTTGGAACGAGCCAATTCCAAGTTGTAATGATCGTGTTACGAGCTCATGAAATTCAACTTTTGCAAAAAAATTCTGAGGCTGGGGGTCAGCGCCGCCCAAGCCTTGTGTTCCAGCGTTGCAGCGCCGGGACAGGGGAAATTCACTGCAAGACAATGCCGCAGCGCTGCCTTTAAGCCTAAGGTTGGCGCTGCAGCGCCCTTAACTATTTTTTTCCCGACGTGAATGTTTGTTAACCTAACTTGCTACATGGTAATTACGGGGCAAGTATATGATTAATATTTATGAAGAGAAATCACTTGAACAACATGTTTAAGAATGATTTTAAGAATTAAACGTTGAATAAACGTATTTAAATTTAAAACTCGAAAGCCAGAAATATAAACCGTGAATCGTAGTCAGGTTTGAAGCGCGCCTTAAGGTTATATGACATGAATAGAGGTGCGTAGTACATGAATAATATCAAATGAAGTTAAAACTTACGTAAATTCTATACGGAGTCCGATAACGGGAATCCGATGGGAATGTGATTGACGTAGCGAACCGGCTAGGGTTTCTTCCGTCGTTATGCCTAACAACGATGATAGACGAGAATATGTTTATGACATATAGATGTTAATAAACTATAACAAATGTTAAATAACTTGAACGGAGGTTATTAGTTTAACAAATCGGCTAAGTTATACAAGAAGGAGAAGATAGGTTATACAATGTGTATCAATTGTGGAAATCTCATTGGTATGCTATGTGTTTATGTTTTGTAGAAGTTGTAAAGACCAAGTATAGTAGACTTTACGGATTAAAGACGCAAAGGCAAGTTTTCTAAACTCTTGTCTACACTTTATGTTAGACAAGCTGTCAATATGCATGATTTCCTATGCATAAACTGTTATTGAATAGTCGATGCAATTCGATTCGGCTAGACTGAGACTTAGAGTATTTTGGTTGGTTTTCCACAAATCTTTCCAAAATATTTACAATGATGTTATCTTATGCCAATTGTTTTGGTACGGATTCACAGGTAAGCCTGAGTATGAATAAACAAATGTTTTACGTTGCTAATTCTACAGGCACTTGAAGTTGCCACCAATTAAACGTAAATACGTTTAATGTATGAGTGTTGATCAACATAGAGTACTACAGGCTGATCTCCTGGATGTGCTCGTAAGCTATATCGAACTGACGGCCTCAGTGCCAGGTTGTTCTTTTCACGAATGAAAACTTAATGAATGTTCATGGTCGTTAACCAGCTCAGATTCCTAAGAGGCTAAGTCCTTGGGAATGTTTTTAAAGGAATCAAAACGCTATTTTGATTATTCGTAATACTTCATAACTATTGTACAATTATTGAAGATGAAGTCATATGATTCTTGATTTTGTGGTTTCAAAATACAATGTTAAACTTGCTGAGCTAGTTATGCTCACTCTTACTTAAAATTATATGATTTCAGCGAAGACTGAACGGACTGAAGGATCCAGTAAGGACAAGGGAAAGTCCATGATGGACAAATAATTATCATTGTAATAGCATAGTATTATTACTGTAATGAATGATATTATGACACTGAACGAAAGTAATGGTTACAAAGAACCTGAGAAGGGATTAACAGAATGTAATAGTTAGTAAACTTATGCGTTGTTATTGAAGTTCTCAATTGAATGTATGAGTAGATAGTAGTACCGTGTAGCACCATATCCGTGGGTTGAAAGTACCCGGATTTGGGGGCGTCACAATACGGATATCTAGGTGAGAATGGTTGGTACTTGCTGTGCGTCTCTTTGCCTGTGTCAGAGAGAGCAAGAGAGACACAGACACACATATAGGAGGAATATGATCATAAACAGGCTGATACAAACACCAATTGTTGCAAATGGAATTCATAATCCCTCTCATTTTTAAAATGTAAAATAAGAAATAATACGTAGAAAATGAGAAGAAACTTTCTCAATACCAAGAGAATTTACCTTGCACGTAAGCTGTAATCTAATTTGTTCTTGTAGAAAAGAATACACAGAGTTTAGGTTTATAATTCCTTGATTGATTTGCTCTTAATTACATTGATTTATATACACAAGTATGGTAATCCCTAATTTACAGCAATGCATACACGCTAATTATGGGATAAGATTAAGTACAATTATGGGAACCATATCTTCTAACACTCCCCTCAAGTTGGTGTATAGATGTCTCGCATGCCCAACTTGAAACAGAATGGATGAAACATCTTACTACTAAGACCTTTAGTCGAAATATCAGCAAGCTGATGTTCTGTTTTGACAACAGGTAAGCAAATAAGGCCACTAGTTATAACTTTTCCTGTCAATCTCAATGTGTTTCGTTCTATCGTGTTGTATCGGATCGTTTGCAATACTAATGGATGCCTTATTATTACAAAATAACTGCATAGACCTTTTAGTTGTAACACTCAGATCTTCTAGCAAGGTTCGAAACCATATTAGTTCACATATACCCAAGGCAATAACTCGATATTCAGCCTCATCACTGGATCTTGCCACCACGGATTGTTTTTTACTGCGCCAAGTAACAAGATTGCCTCCAACAAATGAGTAGTAACCAAATGTAGAACGACGATCATCTATAAAGCAGAGTTGTAGTGGTGCATAAATAGTGGCCTAATTCTTGTCTCTTCGAACATAGTTTCTTAACTCAGGCTCATTCTGTCTAGCATGTGAATCTTGTGACTCCCCCTGTGAAGATTTATCAGAGATAACAACAGGAACATAAGATGGAGAAGATGTATAAGGTGGAATAGTACTACTTATAAGACCAGCCTCAGGAGGAAGCTTCTCCTCATCAGTAACATCCTCCCCTGAGGAGAAGGTGAGGAAGAATAAAAAGGTTCCAACTTCCAAAAAGTGACATCAAGAGTGACAAAAACTTTGTATAACAGAGGGTAATAACATTTGTAACCTTTTTGGATGGGAGAATACCCAATAAAAACAGACCTAAGAGCCTTGGGATCTAATTTTTCCCGAGTTGGAGATTTATCATGAACATAACACATCCAAAAACTCGAGGCGAAGGAGAAGGATTTGTCGTGTTGGAGGAAAGAAAAGGGACTTCTATTTCCAAGAATTCTAGATGGAAGCCGGTTTATAAGAAAGAAAGTTATCAGAACAACATCTCCCATAGAAATTTAGGTGTATTCATAATGAACATGAGAGTGTGTGCTACCTCTAGTAAGTGTCGGTTTTTTCTTTCTGTCACTCAATTTTGTTCTGGGTTTGTGACACGAGGTTTGAAGTATAATGTCATGCTAAGAGAGATAAGATGCAAAAACATTATTATTACTATATTCACGAGCATTATCGCTATATATGGAGAAGTTTGACTTTAGCTTCAAATTGAATTTGGATCATCTTATGAAAATTTTGAAATCAGTCAAACACCTCATTTTTGGAATGAAGATAAATCCCAGTTATACATGAATAGCAATCAATAAAACTAACAAACCATCTATAACCAGAACGGGAAACAACTTGAGAGGGTCCCCACACATCAAAATGTATTACACCAAAAGGTTCAGAATGTTGTATGTTAATATCAGAATAAATAGAACATTTGTGTTTACCCAATTCACATGGTTCACACAAAAACTTAGTTTTATTATACTTCTTAACTAAAGATGGAAATAAAGACTATTACTGATAAAGGAGGATGGCCCAGACGTTGATGCCATTGATGAAGAGGAGTCAAGTTAGATTCAGAAGTAGATTGAATAGCCTGAGTAGTACTCCTATCTGTAATCAGAGGCATGTTAGACGAGGGAACTTCCAAATAATATTGCTTTATACCACTGCCTGGGAGATTGCTTTAAACCATATAAGGATTTTTCAACAAGCAAATGTGGTCTTCCTTTCCTTGAATCTGAAATCCCTGAGGTTGACGCATATAAATCTTTTCGTCAAGTTCACCATGCAAGAAAGCTGTTTTCACATTGAGTTGTTCCAACTCCAAATCATGCATAGCAACTAAACCAAGTAATACTCGAATAGAGCTGTGTTTCACGACTGGTGAAAACAAATTATTGAAGTCAATTCCCTCGACTTGACTGAATCCCTTAGCTATTAGTCGAGCCTTGTACCTAGTGTCTTCAACTCCTGGGATGCCTTTCTTTTTCTTAAATATGCATTTGCAACCCACAATTTTCTTACCTTTAGGTGGTTTCACAAGCTCCGAAGTCTGATTTTTCTGAAGAGATTTCATCTCCTCATTCATAGCAAACAACCACTTTTCTAAATCATTCAAGGAAATGACATCTTTATAAGTCACAGGGTCACTGTACTCAACTGCCTCGGCAACTGAGAAGGCATAAGCAACAAAATCTGAATACCCATATCTCTGTAGTGGTCGCAGTGTCCTCTTTGCCTTGTCTCTAGTGAGAATATATTGATAGTCCACATGTTCCTCCTCTGGAACTATATTCTCATCTACTGTAATTTCTGAACCTGAGGAGAAGTTACTTCAAGCTCCACCTTCTGACCAACACTATCAATACAATGAACAGAGGATTCCTTGTTCTTATGAAGCATAGCGAACTCATCAAAAGTAACATCTTTGCTTATGATGACCTTTGCTGACTTCTAATCAGCACACCAAAGTCTATATCCCTTCACACCAGAACCATAACCAAGAAAGATGCATTTCTTGGCTTTAGGTTCGAGTTTTCCCTCATTCACATGTGCATATGCAGGACAACCAAATACCCTAAGATATGAATAATCTGCAGGATTACCTGACCAAACCTCTTCAGGGGTCTTATATTCTATAGATGTGCAAGGAGAACAATTCACCAAGAAAGAAGTTGTAGAAATTGAGAAACGTATTTCATTCAAGTTAAATCTTTCTATTACATCAATTGATATATATATATACAAAACATCCTAATCAAAGTTATGGTAATTCCTAAATTATAGTAATGTGTACACACTAATTAGGAAGCTATAATTATAATCTAGCAATCTATCATATCTTCTAACACTCCCCCTCAAGTTGGTGTATAGATGTCTCGCATACCCAACTTGAAACATAGTGGATGAAACATCTTACTACTAAGACCCTTAGTCAAAATATCAGTAAGTTGATTTTCTGTTTTGACAAAAGGTAAACAAATAAGACCACTAGTTAATTTTTCTTTGATGAAGTGTCTGTCGATCTCAATGTGCTTCGTTCTATCGTGTTGTACTGGGTCGTTCGCAATACTAATGGCTGCCTTATTATCACAAAATAACTACATAGGCCTATTAGTTGTAACACCCAAATCTTCTAACAAAGTTCGAAGCCACATTAGTTCACATATACCCAAGGCGATAGCTCGATATTCCGCTTCAGCACTAGATCTTGCTACCACATATTGTTTCTTACTATGCCAAGTAACAAAGTTACTTCCAACAAATGAACAGTAATCTGATGTAGAACGACGATCTTCTATAGAGCCAGCCCAATCTGAGTCGGAAAAAGATTCAACTCATATGACCATGTGATGCGAACAATAACCCTTTTCCAGGAGCAGACTTGAGATACCTCAGAATTCTGTAAACATGACAATGTCGAGGATCATGCATATACTGGCTCACTATTCCCACAACATAAGATAGATCAGGTAAGATATATCAGGTCTAGTATGAGAAAGATATATCAATCGCCCCACCAAACGTTGATATCTACCTTTATCCACCGTAGGTCCTGTGCCACCTACTATATGATGATTAACTTTAATAGGAGAATCAGCAGGCTTACATCCCAACATGTCAGTTTCTGTTAAAAGATCAAGGACATACTTCATTTGAGATAGAAAAATCCCACTTGTAGATCTTGCAACTTCAATACCAATGAAATATTTCAAAGGACCAAGATCTTTAATCTCGAATTCTTTGGCCAAACTTGCTTTGAGATTAACTATCTCTTCTATATTATTCCCTGTCACCACAATGTCATCTGTTAGATCTGTTAGTTCCCAAAGGCACAATAGTTATCTAGAAGGGGTTTTAAATTTTTCTTTGTTTTAAAATACTTATCAGTATTGAATATACTGACAACAGCGGAATATATGTTTGTTCCCCTTAAAGATAATGCACTGATAGTTTGATAAACAGTTATAACAGATATAACAGTTATAACAGTTAATGAGAGATAATGAGACACAGAGGTTTTAAGTGGTTCAGAGCACACAAGGCTCCTAGTCCACTCTTCTACTCCATGAGTAGGAAATCCACTAAGGATGTCTCTTTCAACTTGAATCACTTAGATTCCTTCAAGGCCAGCAGCCTTGGAACTTCTCTAGTTCACTTAGAACTCTTCAAGGTCAGCAGCCTTAGAACTTCTCTTAGTTCACTTGGAACTCTTCAAGTCCTTCTGACTTAGCTCTTCTCTTAGTTCACTTATAGCTCTTCAAGTCCTTCTGACTGGGTACACTTTGTATTGAGAGTTGTATTCTGGGGTGTGCTACTCAGTTGCAATTGAGCATCAGTTTTGAAGAACTGAGTAGCGAAACAAGCTTTCCTTCTTTCAGGATCGTAGAGTTTTTTCGTTGAGTGCTCTTAGCTTTTTTTTTCTTGTTTCTTGCTTGCTCATAGAATCCTTGTCTAATTTGCTTGATAAGGAGCCTTTGAAATTTATCCGTTGAAGGCGTCCGTTGTAGAATTAAATGCATTAGACAGTTCTGTGCAGTTGATGTTGACATCCTGCTTTCCTGCTGCACAGCCGACTGCCCTACTGACACAGCAGACTGCATTCTCACCTAACACCTGAAAAGGTATTTTCAGCAGGCATGTGTAGTCTTTTCCTTAGCTACTTCAATACACATCTTCGATTCATACTAAGGATAATTGTAGAATCATTGGGACTATCAATTTGTCAACGATTATAAGCCTTTCTTCATTTGTTGCTCTTCCTCCTTCATCAGAACTACGAACTTTGATGCTGACTGGAGGAACACCACGATTGTGGTCATTGTACCATGATTGTTGTGTGTTGGCTTGCACAGGCTGGACTCAGTCCTGATCGTAGAGGACACTACGATTTCTCTTAAGCTCTTTGTTAGACTACGATTCCTTCTTGCTTGTCTAGCAGACTCCACGCTTCCGAGAGCACACTGCGATTCTTGACTTAGCTCGGCAGGCGCCCGGATCATCTTCACGATTCTCAGTGTGGCTTTCAGGGCAGACTACGATTTCTGGACATCTTCATTTAAGCTCCACGATTCTGCCTTGGCTTCTGCAGACTGCCTTTGACAGACTACGATTCTGTCAAGGCTTAACAATTACATTTCAAAATAGATCAACCTAACAGATTTGATCTCTCTTCTATACATTCATTTACAGAATGATAAACATTAAAGCGCAGATCAACCTAACAATTTTGATCTATCATCTAAGTCCTTGTACATATACACTTAAGCATTTATATTTACTTTCAATATCAAATTTGAATATGCAATTCCCTACATCATCAACATAAATAATAAGAATAGTAGTCTTGTCGTTTATCTGTTTGACAAATAGAGTATGATCCGCTCTACTCTGCTTGTACCCAAATCTTACCATTACTTTGTGGAATCTACCAAACCAAGCTCTGGGAGATTGCTTCAACCCATATAAAGCCTTTCTCAGTTTGCATACCTTACCCTTGGTGGCAGATGAAGCAAAACCTGAGAGTATTTCCATATATACTTCCTCCTCTAAGTCACCATAAAGAAATGCATTTTTCACATCCAACTGTTGAATATCCCAGCCGAAGTTTGCTGCACATGAGATTATAGTACGAACAGAGTTCATCTTTGCCACAGGAGCAAATGTCTCCTGGTAGTCAATCCCATGAGTTTGATTGTACCCTTTTGCAACTAGTCTGGCTTTGAGTCGTTTAACTGTCCCATCTGGCTTCTGTTTGACTGTATATACCCATTTGCAACCAACTGGTCTTTTTCCGTAAGGAAGTGAGACTAGTTCCCATGTATCATTCTTTTTCAGGGCATTCATCTCCTCTATCATAGCCTGTTTCCAATTCTCATCACTCATTGTTTCTTTCCATCCCTGAGGTACAAATATTGAAGACAAGGAAGAAACAAAAGAGAGATAGGATGCAGATAATTTATCATAGGCTACGAAATCAGAGATCGGATGTTGAGTACAAGTTCTAACCCCTTTTCTAAGAGCAATAGGAATATCAGTATCATCAGATGAACAAGTAGGATTAGGAGTCTCACCATTAGCATTATCAAGACTAGGTTCTGAGCAGGGTTGGAGTAGTGGTGCAGAATTGGTGACCTAATGCTTGTCTCTTCGAACATAGGTTCTCAACTCCGGCTCATTCCCTGTGTGGAATTATCAGGAACAAGAGAAAATGAAACAGGAAAAGAGGGGTATAATAGAATTTGTTGTAATGCCAGCCTCAGGAGGAAGCTTCTCCTCATTCTTCTCATCAATAACATCATCCCCCTGAGGAGAAGGTGAAGAAGAATAAAAAGGTTCCAACTCCCAAAAGGTTACATCCCGAGTGACAAATAGTTTGTGTGAAGGAGGATGATAACATTTATACCCTTTTTGGGTTGGAGAATAACCAATGAATACACACCGAAGAGACTTGGGATCTAATTTTCCCCGAGTGGGAGACTTATCATGAACATAGCACACAAAACCAAAGACTCGAGGCGAAAGAGAAGGACTTGTGTGTGGAAGCAAAGAGGTTGGACTTTTGTTCCCAAGAATTCTAGAAGGAAGCCGATTAATCAAAAAAGCAACAGTCAAAACAACATCTCCCCATAGAAATTTAGGGGTGTTCATAGTGAACATAAGAGTGCGTGCTACCTCTAGTAAGTGGCGATTCTTTCTTTCCACCACTCCATTTTGTTCTGGAGTTTTGACACAAGAGGTTTGAAGAATAATGTCATGCTGAGAGAGATAAGATGCAAAAGTATTATTATTACTATATTCACAACCATTATCACTATGGATAATCTTTACTTTAGTTTCAAATTGGGTTTGAATCATTTTATGAAAGTCCTGAAAACAATCAAACACCTCATCTTTGGAACGAAGAAGATAAATCCAAGTGACACGAGAATGACAATCAATAAAGCTAACAAACCATCTATGACCAGAGCGGGAAACAACCCGAGAGGGTCCCAACACATCAGAATGTATAACAGCAAAATATTCTGAATGTTGACTGTGAATAGCCGAATAAACAGAACATTTATGTTTTTCCAATTCACATGGTTCACACAAAAATTGAGTTTTATTACATTGTTTAACTAAAGATGGAAACAAAGACTCTAATATAGAAAAAGAGGGATGTCCCAAACGTTGATGCCACTGATGGAGAGAAGTCAAACTTGAGTCAGGAGTGGAGTGAAGAGCCTGAGTCTTTACCATGGAATTATCAGATTTTCATTCCTCTTGGATCAAACCTGGTTTCTCAGGCATAATGGTTGTTCCATTGATGAAGTGTTGCCTACGATTGACCTCAATTGACATATGGCATGCTTGAGACCATGCCAAATAGTTGGTTCCATCCAGTTTGAAGGGACTTAGAACCAGGGCTGAATTAAGTGTATGGCTTCTAACAACATGTTGTTCCATGTTACCCTTATGAATCCCACTGCTAACACCACTTTGTTCTGCCATTTAACAGAAAAAAAAAACTATATATCCTAGGAGAATAAACCTTTCAAAAGGATACGAAAGACAAGTGTATTATGCTATGAAAGAACGGCAAACAAATTTGCAGTATAAGTAAACAAGGAACCAAACACTGTGAAACCAAACCAACTGAAGAGAGAAACAATCGAAGCACTGAAGCCACCCGAAAACAACACTGTGAAAAAAACTGAGTCAAAAAACCACAGCACCGAAGCCCAACCGACCACGTGAAAAAACTGACTACACGAATCGAAGCCAAACACTGTGAAGCCAAAACACTGTGATCTTTGTGCAAAAAAACTGACCGCACGAATCGAAGCCTGTAGATCAAGCCTGGAGATCGAAGTCAATTGACCAGATAGTCGCGCCGGAAAACCGACCAGACTGGAAGAACACGCCGGAAAAAATGGCCGGAAGAGGGCTCACGCGTCGGTTCGTGGTGTCGGCAGTCCGGCAAGTGGGCGGCCCGTGGGAGCGTGTGCAGCGGCGGGTCGGAAAATTAAAACCTCCGGTTGAGTCGTCTGGTACTGTAGAACCCAATTATGTTCTCAATTTCTCCATATCAAGTCGTTTAACTAGTTTTCTAATTGAAACTGTTGGATGGCAGCGAAAACTAGAGGAAAAACGACGGCTTCTCGGGAAAAAAAAGAAAGAAAAAGAAGCAGGCTTTGATACCATGTAGAAATTGAGAAACGTATTTCATTCAAGTTAAATCTTTCTATTACATCAATTGATATATATATACAAAACATCCTAATCACAGTTATGGTAATTCCTAAATTATAGTAATGTGTACACACTAATTAGGAAGCTTCAATTATGATCTAACAATCTATCATATTTTCTAACAGAAGTTGTGTTCACTACTTCTGCTCAGAATTACTTGCCTAAACTTGCATTTAACAACATGCACCTGGCCTTCTCTATCAAGGTTTTGTTCGTCCGTTCTGCAACTCCATTCTGCTGCGGTGTTTTCACTACTATACGATGCCTAACAATTCCTTCATTCTTGTAGAACTCATTGAACTCAGTCTCACAAAACTCAAGGACATTATCTGTTCTGAACCTCTTAATCTGCTTTCCTGTCTACTTCTCAACCAAAGTCTTCCACTGTTTGAAAGTCACAAAAACGTCATTCTTATGTTTCAAGAAGTAGACCCAAACCTTCCTGGAATAATCATCAATGAAGGTTAGCAGATAATGTGCACCGCTACCTTTGGAAGGAACTCGTAAAGGGTCCCAAAGGTCTTAATGAATATAGTCCAAAGTCCCCTTTGTTCTATGAACCGCAGTCTTGAAACTAACTCGTTTCTGCTTCCCCAAGACATAATGCTCACAAAAGTCCAACTTTCCTATTTTCTGTCCAGACAAAAGACCTCTTTTACTCAAAACATGCCTTTTTCACTCATATGGCCTACTCATATGCCACAACCTGGTGGTATCATCTGCAGTAATTGAAGAACAAATTACATCCGAATCTGTAGTTTGTAGAACCCTCCAACTTATATAAAGTACCGACCTTGATTCCTTTCATCAACACAAGAGAGCCTCTACTAATCTTCATAACTCCAGCTTCAGCTGTGTACTTACATCCGTTTTCATCTAGTATACCCAAAGATATGAGATTCTTCTTCAAACCTGGAACATGTCTAACATCTGACAATGTCTTGATTATGCCATCATGCATCTTAATTTTAATTGTACCAATGTCAATTGCTTTACATTTAGAATTATTTCCCATCAAAACAATTCCACCATCCAACGGTTCATACGTGGAGAACAAATCACGAGTAGGACACATATGATAAGAACACCCAGAATCCAAAATCCAGTCACTTCTAAGTCTTTTTCTGTCATCGGCTACTAACAGAAGATCATCACTATCCTCAGCAACACTAGCCTGAGAAGGCTTTCTTGCCCCCTGATTCTGCTGGTTCTGCACATTCTGTCCACTATGATTCTGACCATGATTGTCTCCTCTCTGTTCTTTATTTTTCAACTTCAGACAATTATACTTTATATGCCCCTTTGCATAACAATAGTACAACTGAAATTCTTATTCCGAGATTTTGATCCGTGTGTACTGCCAGCTTTTGAACTTCTCTTAACTGACCTCCCTCTGGCAAACAATCCAACACCTTGATCATCACTTTTCCCAAAAGTTATCTCATAATCTAGTTTTTGTTTACTCATAAGATTCGTCTTAACATCCTCAATTGAGATAGTGTCTATACCATAGATCATAGTGTCTCTAAAGTGCTTATATGAAGGAGGTAATGAGACTAACAACAATAGGGCTTGATCTTCATCATAAATCTTAACATCAATATTCTGTAACTCAGTTACAATTGAATTAAACTCAGTGATATGAGATTTGATTTGAGTACCTTCTGAGTTCTGACATATGCAAGGTGTAAAGACGTTGTTTAAGTCTCAATCTATTAGTGAGGGACTTCGTCAAATAGAGAGACTCTAATTTCTTCCACAAATTAGCAGTTGTAGTTTTCGCTAACACCTCTTGCAACGCATCATTCGAAAGGCACAACTGAATTTTCGAAAGTGCTTTATCATCCATAGTTTCCCATTCTGACTCGGACATCTCGCTAGCTTTCTTCGTCTCCCAATCCGTATCAGACATATCTACAGGCTTCATTGGCTTCCCTACAATGGCTTTCTTCAAGCCTTGCTGAGTAAGAACAGCCTTCATCCGAACCTGCCAAAGACTGAAACTAATATTCTCATTGAATTTGTCAATATCAAATTTCATTGATAAAGTCGAACTCAACGCCATAGTATGGATCGATAATAGCCAAGCTCTTGATACCAGTTTGTTATGACAAACTATGGTAAACACAATAAATCAACTCAAAAAGATAAAGACAATAACACAAGGTTTTACGTGGAAACCCAAATCGGGAAAAAACCACGGAAAAGGCAGAAGAAATCCACTAAATAAATATTTGAAGAATACAAGATAAAGAGAGAGATGAGAATTCTTAAAATGCTTATGAATCTCTCTACTTCAAAAACCCAGCACCTATATTTATAGGCCATAGGAAAATTCCAACCAAATAGGATTAGAAATACTAAATTGAGTATAGCTAGGAAAGATAACTTTCCTAAACCAAAACAAATTCTAGGTAATACCTAAATCCAAATCCAATAAGGATTCATGTCATACCCAACATTAACAAAAGGGGAAAATTGCAATACATTAACCTTCCACGGGCTCACATTAGTAACAATAATTGGTTCTAATGGTGAGTGCCACAATTTTCTCTAAAAGAGAGGTATTCTTAGTCACACACCCATGTCTCCATCATACATAAACAAGGATAACATGCTCTCAGCTCACAAGCTGGTGCCTGCACGACGAAAAGAAATGATTGAACTTATCTAGCTGCTTTTCTTATTTCTTTCTTTCTTCTTTTTTTTTAACGAAAGAAGAATAATTATTGACGTGGAGGGATAGGAATTACAGTGCAGATGAAGGGCAAGGAGTCTACCTAAAAGAAATACATAAGAAAGCAATGTATGTAACTGGAAAAATCAACCAGGTCTTAGTTAAGTATTGTCCACCAATTCCTATGTAAATTTGACAAAAGGCCGCGTTGAAAAGCTTCCATTGCATGAGCCAAAAAGAAGCAAAAAGAAGACTCTGGCAACAATAGATCAACATTCATCGCCAAAGAATCTCCTATACTTCACTCCACCAAAAGCCTTGAATCTGCAAAGGAGAAAATCTTCCATCGTAGAGGGGTTATCCAAACCCATTATACTTGATAAAAAACACAACGAGCTGAAAGCATAGAAAAGTGAACAAACAGATGAGAATTTGCACGCTTTTGTGTGATAGTAGACTTATTCAACACACATGGATTTTAAAAGTTATTAGGCCTACGCCTGACACGTGTAGTGTTAAGCTGACCAAGGGTGAAAGACCACTCAATACTTTTTATTTTTTTGTGAGCCTTTGCCTTCCAAATATAAGAAGTTGAAGTAAAATAATGAATTTGAGGTTAGCCAAGTACATCAAAAAAGACCGACATGAGAAGTTTCGTGTTAGCAAAAAGGTTCATGCAACACTATTTAATAATTGAGAAATAGAGACTGGATCAAGAAGCTGGATAAATGTCTCACAGAGCGGAGCACAAGAACTTAAACAGTCACCATGCTCACATACCACTTCCTAATCAATGTTAACACCAATTAATCTAAATTAACTTAACTGATTAGTCACTAACCCTACTATATTTAATTAAACAAAGAATAATCACGGTACCTTAATTAATCATGCAACTGTTTAGTAAATCAGAACAGGGGCAATCATTGTTTTAAACTAGTTATTGTGGTACTTTTGCAAAGTGATTTCTGATTACTGTCTTGCAGGAAGCCAAAGGAGGCAGGCCGCCATACATGAATCAGAGAACATATTCAGATGAGGTAGCTCTAGCTGTTCATCAGTTTCCTTCTGTCCAAGATGTATTAACCCTCCTATCTATTATTCCTGAGGTAAGAATATAGCATATGCATATATACATAGCTTACCTAGTCAACAGTGAGATGAAGACCACTTTACGCATTGCTCCTATGGTTAATTACCTGAAGACCACTTTACCCGTTGCTCCTATGGTTTACCAATCATTATGTACATGTGTGCGTTCTAAAAGCGATGACTATGCTAGAATAAAATTACTGTAAACCAACTTAGCAAAGTAAGAAATTATAGTGTACAGGGTGGTGAAAAATTACTTGATCAATATGACATATATTCTTATATATTGTAACTTAAGAAAAAATGTACCTTATCGACTTAATTCAATCTTTACGAGTTCTACAGTGACCAATGTGGAAAAGCTTTATGTCACAGCTGTTACAAGGTTTTTCTTGCATAAAAAACTACCCTTGAAAAGTTGAAATTCGGTTTCTCTTTCAAACTATCGTAGGACCCTCAGCTAAACAATGTGTTTTATTCCAAACTTGTTGAGGTAGGATAAAAATTAATCCCATATGCAATAGTAAAAGTACAAAGGCAAAGGAAAAAAATAAATATATATAATATATGAAAATAAGTAAAGAATACAATACAGAAAATAAAATAAAATAATTGAATAATATGAAAATATATAAAATAAAAACACATACAAATATGGAAACATACCATGGTTCAAACTTCAAAGTCGTGGTAGCGGCATATGTTTCGTAAGGTCATTTTTTAACTCAGTATTGATTTTGGTATTGGTTTTGGGCGATACACACTGTTAGCTAGTTAGGAGCTTCAAAAAATTCTAAATAATAAAAACTGCAAGATGGATCAACTAACTGTTAGTTATGATTTGACATGTATCTAACGAAAACAATACAATGCAATAAACTAATATTTTTTAAAGTTAGAAACAAACTTGAAAAAGTTTTTACGTAGAGTAAAAGCAAAACTTTTAAGCTTTCTACCATTTCAAATGAAGAAGTTTTTTAAGCGTTAACATATTGTATATCGCTTGATGAGCCTTGAAACACTTTTTAGAGTTTCATATCTTCTTCTACATAATGTCTCTATATTTTTCTCACGTCGCTTTTCACAAGCAGAAACATAAATCTCCACTTGTTAATTTGAATTATTCTCTTGTTTTATAGTTCAAAGGCGAACCTGAATTTTTGTTTGCTTTTGTTACTCTATAAAATTATTAAAATAATATCTACTAATTTAATTTAGAGTATTTTGGCTACTATTTAACTTTAAAATTTATTTTTAGGTTATAATAATATTTATTTGACTACTTTTATATATACTCAAGCTAATATGCTTGATTGACCATATGTTTAAATATATATTACCACACTTTTTATTTTGTTTTTATATCGTACGATACGATTCACGACACATGAAACACAATATAAGGGTTTTCGATATACGATAGAATTCATGATTCGACAATTATGCGAATAAGTAACAAATCCTCACCGATGTGGGATATACCCATCCCTCCCCATGCAAAATAGAGTTTTACCAAACCCTAAGTAACAAGACCTTATAAAAAAGTCTCTCACCATTCTATTTGCACACAATGCAAATGTTTGGATATAAATCCTTGCGGAAAAGAGACTATCTTGGATTAGTGCTACAAATTCACGGATTTGACCATATTGACCACAAATTTGACTTTAGTACCTACTCATTTTATCATTTATTTATTATAATATGCATTACTCTGTCCTTGGGATAAGTAATCAGTTTTTTAAAGTACTGGTTTCTATATTTATTCACGTCATTAATAATTGTTTTGTATGTCTCTCTAAACTGAAGCATCGACTAAAAATGATTTTGACAGCTCACTCCAAATCTACAACAACAGCTACTTCTTCTGCCAACTGATCTTGCTGGGAAGTTAGTTTCACGCATTGTTGCAAGGACATTGCGGAGGGTTTTTTTGTGATATCTGTCCATTGGTGCCAAATCTTCACAGAAAGTTCAAAATGCATTAATATTTTCTCCTTTGTGCAATTCCTAGTACCTTAGTGCCATATGATGGCATTAGAGTTTGCACCACCGTAGATGCTGCAAAGGCTGATATGAATAAAACATTCAACATTGAGAGTTAAGCAGAGGGTGTATATTTCTACAGTTGCCATTTTTTTATTTCCGTCAGCTGGTGTATGAGCTTGGTGGCTAGAAATTAAACTTCGCTGTTGCGGTTGAAACAGATTTAGAGTTTGTTAATTGTTTTGATGAATGTTCTAAAGTCATGGACACTAGCATATATCTAGAATTATTTAGCCAGTTAATTATGAAATACTTGCAGAAGTATAGTTCATTAGTTTATATAGAAGAAAAGTTTAGTTTATATAGAAGAAAAGTTATGTTTGGTATGGCCATCATTGCAGTGGAATTGTACGATCTATCCACACACCTGTGTAGACAGGTTAACGTATTAGGTTGAGGTTTCACCGTACTTATTAATTCATCTACACTCTTGAATTTATCCGATGTGGAATTCATTTGAAATTTCCCAACAATCATGCGGGCAAATCAGTGCAAAGTTTCAATGTCATGCAAGATTTATTTTACTCCCTCCATTCTAAATATAGGGTCAAAGTTAGACAATTAGGTCAATTTAAGATATTTTAAAATAATTTTTTTATACAATACGATTATGAAAATTGTAATTACAAAAAAAAATACTTATTAGTACATGATTTATTGTTTTCAAATATAAAGTCGATCACATCAACTTTGTTACGGAGGAGGGACTATAAAATGTTATTTATCTTTCTTAAAAACTAGTAAGTGCAGCGAGTTACCTAACATTTTAAATAATAATTTACAAGAGCCCGTGTATTTTTTTATAATAAAAATTAGAGGTCACAGTTTTTGCGTGAGGTGCCCTTTGCGTTTTTGGTAATGTGTCCTTTATAATAATAATTTTTTTAAAAAAATTATGAAACACTTTTTTGTACGTAATATGAGGAGGGGTGTATTCAATCACACAAAACGACGTCGTTTTTGTATGATAACTCATGTATTTATGTGGTGTCCCTAATTTTTTTTTTCCTAAAAATTTTCTTTCATTTAAATAACTTCAAATTTAGAGTTTAATAAGATTTTGGGACGTTGCGGAGAGAATAGAATCTGAACATTTTAAATTTGTTCATACGGGGAGTAACAAAAATTCTCTACATTTTGGCGTATTAAAATTCACCAGCCTCTCAAGTCTCAATTGACCACCTTCTTATGTTTAATCAATCTGTACTTTGTTTTAAGCTCAGTAGAAGTTGTATTTCTTTTTAGATTTATGCCCTCCATTAAATCAACAGCTTAATAAGATCATTAGTCCAATTCAGAAAAATAAATAAATAAATAAGAAAGAAGAAAAAAAGAAGATATATATCTTATTTTTCCCAATAATAAAATTATTTTAACTGTAGAATAATATTTCGACTTCTGTATAGTGAGTTCCTTACATGCTATCTATTGTTGGTTTTATAAATATATAGACAATTATATATATATTTTTTAAAACTGTTTAATTATATAACGTTAATTATTCTATAAATCTAAATGAATTAATATGAATGTTAAATGATAAGATTTCAAGAATTAATAATAAATTTTTATATGAGATTAGTACTTTTTGATTGGAGATTAATAAACTTTTACCAAATATACTAAATTTAATATGGGAATTGATATTTCTAAAATCAAAAGTAATAGTTCCATAAAATCTTTTACACGAAATAAACCCTACACGACACCCATGTAAAAATAACTTGTAAAAATATCAAATTTTAATATGAATTCTGTTCGATATTTGTAATTTTTTTAACGTTAGTCTCACTTTCTCAAATCACAAGTATAAAGATATCTCGGCGTAGGATCCTCTCCATTTTCATTTTCCTCCATTTCCATCAAGTTCATTAATTTTTTATAATAATGATTTTATTAATAATGATCCAAATATGTTAATAGATAGTTAATAATATTAAGATCAATCCTAAAAAAAATAATAGTAATCTAACACTTTTTCACCGTTAAAAATCTAAAAGAATTTTCTCTGTTAATTTCAACGGTGAAAATTCTTTTAGACTTTTAACGGTGAAAAAGTACTATCGGATTACTAATTTTTTTTTTTTAGGATTGATCTTAATATCATTAACTATCTATTAATATATTTGGATCATTACTAACAAAATCATTACTAACATATTTGGTGAACTTGATGGAAATGGAGGGAAATGGAAATGGAAAGGATCCTAATCCAATTTTTTCAGGAGTCAAAAAGAAAGTAAAATTTTAGGGTGTCGAATAAAAATTTGAAGTTTACATTGAAAAATACTATCTCCATTCCAAAATTAGAGATACATTTGTACTTTTTAAAACCAACTAGCGAAATCCTAAAATGCAAAATTGATATGAAGTTTATTTAATTTTAATACAATAAATATAACAATTGTAAACTAACTATAAAACACTACTACTAATTATTATCTTTGTTGTTTTCAAAACTTAAACAAATTTGTATCAATTTGAATTTTAGAATTTTGTAAATTGACTTTAAAAAGTCAAATGTATATCTAATTTTGGAATGGAGGTAGTATTAAACTCTTCCAAGTTCATATCTTATATTACCTTGGTCATTACAATACTCTTTATCTCTCCTTTTCTCCTTTTCTCCTTTTCTCGTCTAACAACTTGGCCTAATTCTTTCCACTAGTTCGATTTTAGAGAAAATTCGATATGTTATATGTTTTTTATTTATAGTTTCACAAATTTAGCAGCTGCTTTGAGATTTTTTGTAATTACTTGAACTTTTTTTTTGTAATAGCTTGTGAATTTTTGTAATTATTAAAAATGAGACTAACAATTTTAAGTAATGAAGTCTCGAAAAATATTACTATAAATAATATATAGGCATTATTTAGTTTTTAATTTATTTTACTATATTTTTATTTTTTTACGAAAATTTGTTTATTTCAAATTTGATCCTAGATCCGCCCATGGTAACAAGTGGGCTTTGCCTAGTACTAAAATTGTTTCAACCGTCCTTTTGGCTTTTTCCTATCAATTTATTATTTTAACATGCCATTTTGTCAAATTTTGGCCAACAATTTAACCAAACTTCTATTTTCTTATAGGGGTTTGCACCGGTGCGTCCACTACAACCTACGAATCAATTTGTCCTTTTTTTACTTCAGATAAATCAATAGACACCTAACAAGTCACTCTACATATCCCGAAACGCTTTACTTTAGATAAATCTATAAATTTGTCTTTCTTACTTCAGATAAATATATAGACACGTAACAAGAAAACAAACCCTCAAGAATAATACTACTATAACATAAAAATGTAATATAAAGGTCACATATTATTGAGGTGACAATATATAATTTGTTGTTGAGTTAAATAGATCATATCAACAACAAATTACATACTTCCACGTCAACAGTATATGAACGTTATGTAATTGTTTTATGTGATAGCAGCATGACTCAACCCTCACACCCTCATTTTCTTAAGCCGCGACTTCTCTCTAATTCTTTTGACAAAACCTACCCCTTTTGGCCTTTTCTGTATTCTGCCTAAAACCGTTAGTATTATTGAAAATCAGTTGGCAATAACGGAAAATAGCAGAGCAGGTAAGGATTCTATACAAGAATACATATGATCAAATTTGAATGATGTACACATGAATTTCATTGCTGAGGTTTGAGATTAAAAAACTCTATCGAAGGCAAAAACAAATATAATTCCTTCGGTATCTATCAATTCATTTAAGTCCATTACGCCTAGTAGATTACTGCTGGTAAGAGGCTTAAAAAATTTACACTAATTTGGATTTCAGCTTATGAAAATTAATTATAGAGATTTAGCATTTTTTTCTGGCGAAGGCAGGACTATTTATTTGAAAAAGGTGGTGAGCTTTGAACATGATCCAACATGTTAACGGAAATCATGAAGGCAAAACTTCCCATATTCAAACATTTTATCATGAAGAAGTGTATTTTCCAAATAACTTTATAGAAGTTGCTATCAACACCCACAAGATGGCACAAAATACACCAAGAACAGAAAAGGACAACATTCCCCCTTTAAAACTTCCTGACCTTTTAGAAGTGGCACCAAGGTTACCTGCAGCATCATTAGTTTTTCCAGTATTTATTCTCACCCTACCAAAGTTGGACATCCTCTCAAAGGCTCTATTTACCAAAGCAGATTCTGATGCTGAAGCAGGAGTAGTAGGTATAGACTCCACAAAGGCCCATAGAGCAGAGGAGAACCAAGAGTCTGTACCAACTTTGCCACTTTGATTTTGACTTGCTCCGGTAGAAACATTACCAAGATTATCATTACATTCAACACCTAAACATGGTCAAAACTTGATAATATTAGAAATATTATATAGCAGGAACCATACATCTGACCAAGAGCTCTAAGTTAGCCAATATCAAGAGTAAATTATTATAAGCTAAAGCTAGTGCAAATGAAATCATAGCCTCTCAGAGTCGTAGGTCAAGGTAGCCAATGAAATTTGAAGTAAATACTGTACCAGAAATTGGTTGGGAAACGGCTGCCTGGTTTTCTTCTGCTGGATTAACGATGTAGCATCCTTCATCTTCTATCCACAGCTGAGAACTCATCAGATCTGCATCATTTCTATAGGGCTCCATCTGATGATTTACTGCTCCATTCTCGTTATTTAAATAAGAATTGGGAGCCACATTCACCGTTCCACTCTCTGGATTATTCAGATATGGCCGTGAAATTTGTCCCTGTTCACCTGGAACCATATCACAAAGAAACATATTTGCATCATTGTACAAGTCGAGATCCGTTAACCCATCAATTTCATCAAATGACAGTGGTTCTGGTTGTTTTCCAAAGTTTTGAACAGTTGGTTCTGGACTGATAAGATCATCCATTTCAAGAAAATCTTCTAGGAAATTTTCACCCAGCTTCTGTTCACAAATGTTTGGAGCAGATGTGACCTCAGAGGCTTCGTACAGTTGTAACTGAGAGGTGGGAGAATGAGTATAGTCAAAGCTGGCTTGCACATTATATTGCTGGCTTTGGTGAAGCACCATGCCCCCCTCAGGTAAATTGATTTCCCTTGAGGAATGATCCGCCAAGGTACTTGCGTTTTCTTCCACGCCAATGAGCTTATCTAATGCAAATGTGTAATCAACATCAAGAGGCGAAGCACGCACAGGCTCATCAGCAATCTGGATTAATAATTCCTCAAGATCATTTAGTAGGCACTGTGGTTGACCATTAGCTCTGTTATTATCAACACAAGAAACATCAGCCTCCTTCACACTATTCACCTGGTCAGCATTAAAATTTACGAACTCATCATCAGCCCAGTCCTCTTCTACAAACGGTGCACCATATTGCTCACCATTTTTGGGACCAGGCCCACTCTTCTTGTATACCTTATACAATGCATAATAGTCCTTTGCAGACAGACATCTTTTGAGTTCCTCTTCATCCAGGGTATATTCATGCATTACCCAGTCTGTGCGTTCACCAGAAGGAGCACGTCCTTTGTAGTAAACCAGGGTCTTCTTCACCCCAACTGAGCGCAAATTACATGAAATTGTTCGATCCTTACCAGTTGCTTTCCAGTACCCATGCATGGTCGCCCTATTTGATCTTGCTCCATTTGGGTACTTTCTATCTCTTGGGCTAAAGAAGAACCATTGCCTGTCTCCAGTCTTTAACTTGGATAGTCCTGCATGAGTAAGAAAAAAATAAAAATTATCACAGTATAATTGAATACAACGGCTACCAACACTATACCATATACTGGAAAAATAATAAACAGAATTAGTATTATCATATTGAAAATGAAAATATCCTAACCAAAATATCTTGATCCTTTCCAACAAAGGGTGGCATATTTCTACATCTTAACACTTGACAGTAAATAGTCATTGTAATGCCCGAGGAAAAAACCAGATTATTATACGAATTAATTTTTATTTGATTATATGAATTAAATGAAATTATATGTTTATTTAAGTGAGTAAGCTATTTAAAGGTCGTTCTATGACCTAGAATGTGGTTAGGATTTTGGCTGTGAGCTAGAATTAAATGATTTGAATTTCCAAGACGAAAAATAAAAGTTTTCCGAAAAATTTCCGTAAATTCACTATTCATTCATTTCTGCTCGGGAATGATATTCTGAGACGAGATGGAATATTCAATAATATTTCAGTTATGGCAAACGAAGTTTTCGCTTGAAGACTTAAAATCCTAAGGGTTAGGGAAAATGAAATCTAAGAAAAGAAAAGCTTAAGTGTAATAAAAATGATTATTATACGTGAGAAATACGAGTATAATGCTAGTTATTATACGAGTATAATACGAAGATTAATACGACGTATAATACGAATATCATACGATGTATATACGAAGAGAATACGAGAATTATACGGTAAGAATACAAACAAGTCTTAATGGACTTTAGCTATTGGACTTAGACTTCAAGCCCAATTGGACCAATGAATGAGGCCCAATGATGAATTATATCAAGGCCCAATAATAAATTAAATTAAGCCCAAAGTTAGGCTCGATATGAATTAATTCCAAGCCCGAACCAAGATTCGAGCTCGTGGGTCGAACCGATGGGTCATCATATGGGTAAAACCCATGAGGCAACCCATGTGGGTCCCCCATGGGGGCACATGGCCGGCCAAACTTCCAAAGGAAGCTAACTTTGAGGAGGTGGTGAATAGTAAGGAGGTGGCATAATGACCATTTTGCCCTCAATTTAATTTTCTATAAATAAGAAGCTTATGAGTTCATTAGTTGTTTTACCAACTTTGAACACTTATATTGAGAGAGAGAGAAGAGCATTAACAAGGAATCAAAGAAGAAAAGAAGCTAACTATTCAAGCTTAAGTCAAGAACGCAAAGAACGCGAAGGTAAAAATACGTAAACTCGAACATTTAAATTCTTTTCTATTGAATTTTTATAGAGAAGTGAATTGGAGCATGTATCTTCCGGAGTAACAAGGATGGCTATTAGTGGACTAAAACGTTTATAAGTCATGTATAAGTGGGAATCATAATTGAATGATTAAGCATTAATCGAAGAAAACGCATAAAACTTAGAGCTTGTTGTTGATGGACAAATTGAAAACTATCGCGTATAAGTTAGGTGAAAATTGATGGTTAGGAACTTAGATGAATAACCAATGGATTGATTCCATTTGATTTGGCGTAAAAATCTCATGTAACGAAGTTATGACAAAATATACGGGAAAAGACGTTAGTCGTCGAAATCGTAGTTAACTAGGATTTCGGGAACAATAGTGAAAAGTCGCCGTTGAACTTAGAAACTTAGGGTATCATTGGCGTATCAAAGAACTATGTATTCAAGAGTCGTGGACTCAAGAATGGTCGAATTCGGACTTAAAACGAAGAAATGAGCTAAGAACGTTCACGAACGAATATTAAACGAATAATGAAAATTTAAACAGTGAATTTGTCGTTAAAGGATTCAGAAACTTACTTTGTCCAGATGAAATCAAAGTACGTAAAATATGTGAGGAAATGGCTTTTGAACGAGCCAATTCCGAGTTATAACGATCGCGTTACGAGCTCGGGAAGGAATCATATTGAAAATTGTAAAAAAAATTCAAAGGCTCAAGGCAAGCGCCGCAGCGCCGCCCATAACTTGTAAACCTGCGCCTCAGCGCCAGGCTAGGGCCTCTTTCACTGCCAAGGCGCACCGCAGTGCCGGAATTAAGCCTTGGAGTGGCGCCGCATCGCCCTTAGCTAAATTTTTTTTGATGCGAGCTTTTGTTAATCCAACTTTTCGCATGGTAATTAAGGGGCAAGTATCTGCTTAATATACATGAAGAGAGAATTCATAAACATGTATAACTATGGTTTTAGGAATTAAACGTTGATTAAAAGTTAATATGCTTAGAACTTGAAATGCGAAAACGTAAACCGTGTATCGTGTTCGAGTTTAACGCGCGTCTTATAGTTATATAATACGTAATTGGTATGCGTGATACGAGAATGATAAGAAATGAAGATAAAACTTGTATAATTTCTATATGGAGTCCTATATCGGTAATCCGGGGGGAAGCGGTATTCGAACTAACGAATCAATTAGGGTTACGACTATCGTTATACGTAAACGATGAATGACGAGTGTCGGTTTATGACTTTAAAGGGTAATAAGCTGTAATGAATGTTAAATACCTTAAACGAACATTATTAATGAAATAACTTTGATTAAGCTATAGAAGAGAAAGAAGTTGGTATAAACAATGTGTTTAGATTGTGTAGTAGCCAATTTCAGTGTGCTATGTGAATATATCATGTAGAAACTGTAAAAACCGAGAACGGTTGAACTTAACGTAGAAGACGCTTGAAGGCAAGTTCTTCTAACGCTTGTCTGACCTTCGTGTTAGCCAAGTTTCTGTGATTCATGTTATATCGTGCATGAATTATTTACGAAAGAGTCGATGCCAATCTTAACTCGGCTAGACGAACATTAAAGATTTGATTGATTTATTTACAAGTCTTTAAAAGTAGTATTGATAACGCTATCCTATGTCAATTGTTTGGTACAGATTCAAAGGTAAGCCTAAGTATGAATAAACAAATGTATTTTACGTCGTTTTTCGACGGGCACGTGAAGTTGCCAAAACTTAAACGTAAATATGTTTAACGGATGAGTGTTGATCAAAATAGAGTACTATAGGCTGATCACCTAGAAATGCTCATAAGTTATATCGGATGTACGGTCTTAGTGCCGGGATGTCCTTTTCATGAATGAAAACGAAATGAGAATGTTCATGGTCTTTTAACCAACTCAGAAATTCTTAAGTCACTACATGTACTTTGAAATTGTTTTAAGAGAATGAAAAGTGTTATTTCAATTGTTTATAGTACTTCATAACTATTTATTCAGTTATCAAAGATCAATCATATGATTCTTGATTTTGTGGGTGCTTTGTTTATTGTTAGACTTGCTGAGCTAGTTATGCTCACTTCTTGCTTGAATTATATGATTGCAACTGAGTGAACGGACCGAAGGTTTCGGTTAGGATAAGGGCAAAACCAAGATGGAAAAATAAGTTATCCTGTAATAGAATAGTATATTTGTATGAATTTATACTATGGCAATGAACGATGTAATGGTTAACAGAACCTGGGAAGGATTTATTATTATTATTGTAATAAGAATATAATAAATATGTTCATCTTGATGCTGTTTTCATTGGAATGAATGTATAGTTAGTAGCACCGTGTAGCATCATATCTGTGAGTTGAAAATACCCGAATTTGGGAGCGTTACAGTCATCGCTACAGGAAAACGAAGTAATTAAACTTGGAAGACAAATATATATCTATAATTAAACTTTGGAACAAGCATAGACCTCAATTCTCAAATTTTAATTAATTATGTGATATTACATTTCCCTATAGGAAAATAATACAGACGCACATTATTTTTTTTGGTTGGGTGGGTGGGTGGGGGGGAAGGGGGTTGATCATATCAATTCAAGCCCCCATCAAATGATATTGAACCCATATCAATAATTCAATTATAAGTCTTCAAATTAAACCCAAAAGAACTTAATAGAAATCAAAAAGTAGACCTTAAAATAAAAAACATACCAATCCATCAATAAGTTGACCAAAAAATAACCAACTTATGCCAAATTATAATCATAAATAAAAAAGAAATCAAAGGGGTTGTGAGCGTCAAAAGCACTATTCATACACATACAGATAATTCTAAAAGTAAAGAACGAACCCTAACACCATACGACAATTAACTAATTTATAACCGCCCTTACAAATAGAAAAATCGAAAAATCGAAAATGAAAGTCAACCAGCAGAAAAACTAGGAAAACTCCAATCAAACACACATGTACATTTACAAAGAACAAAGAAATAAAGCATTTGAACAAACAAATCAGACTAATATCATATAAATTATAAATCAAACTAACATTTACAAACAAACAACCCAATAACTACAACTTCCCAAGTATGTGTATGCGTATTTGTTTGTGATAAGAGGTAATTGAATTGATCGAACTATTACCTTAGCATAACACACATACCCATATGAAAAAAAAACAATCCAAAACACCTTAATAAGTATAGAAAAGAGTAAATAACATAACATTTGAAGTGAAGCAATACCAGGCAGCTCTTCTGGGTCCCACTTGTAAACATCGGTCTCGCCGATGATATCAAGCTTCAGCCGCCGCCGGCAGATCTTCCCCTTCAGGTAATATAGGATAAGTTCCTCGTCAGTCGGGTGGAATCGAAATCCGGGCGGGAAGAATTTTGCGTCACCAAAACAAGAAGACTCCGGTACCATCATTGATGGATTCACCACAACACAATCACAACTAAAACTAGTTTGATATCTATGTATGTATCTATTTACGCACGTATAAACTATGAACAAATTACTGAAAATTGGGATCTGAATTGGAATCAAAAACCCTAATCGATGAGAGATGCGAAAGGGGGAAAACAATTAGGACTCAGAGATGAGACCCGATAGGGGGTCGGCTACTGAGTGGTTTGGTCAAAGAAGGAAGTAATAGGAAGATGAGACAGAACGCGGACGCGAAGATTCCTGGAATTTGGGTTTAACTTTTGGCTGAGATTAGTTGGAACAAAGCTCGGTAAGAATAGTTTTTCTTATTGTTATAACTTACTCCTATTACTAATATTTTTATTTGTTTTGTCAATGGAGGGTTCAATTCGGATTTTGGGATTACGCAAGGTCAAAAATTAAGGACTTTTCATAGCTAAGTTCCCAAGGAGTAATGACCATTTCCAATATTTTTTATCTTTTGAAAGTTGTCTAAATTAATATTATTAAACCATTCATTTACGTGGAGCTTGTTATATTAATGAATTTTGCTCGTAACAATTCAATAAATTCTTTTGGAAAAAAGAAATTAGACATCTCATTATTTGAAATCAACAGTTTTTTATATTATTTGACGTACAATGAAATTAGTTAGACAACAATTGAGAACATAATGAAATTATCAAATTTACTTGCAAAATTATTAATTCTCTTAAAATAGTTTGTATTAAAAGTAGGAATGTTATGCATGGGGCGGACTTCCTCTTTCATTTTTCATTAATATTTTTAAATAGGTAAATTCATTGTCATTTAATATTTTATTTAAATTTATTTATTTTATTATCATATATTAAGAACCTAGAATCAAGTTTCGGCGCAGTGAATTTACTGGGCATGAGCAAGGGTTAAGTCCTATCCTCTCTCAATGTTACGTTTGGATTGAAAGAAGGAATGAAGAGTAGAATGATTCATTTCATTTTACTTGGAATGAGTTATTCCATATGCTCTCCTTCCCCCAAAAAATCAAATACAATTTTTTTCATTCCAATCGCAATCAAACACAATTTTTTTCATTCCATATGAATGAGTCATTTCATTCCCACCTTCATTACTCCAATTCAAACGTAGCATAAGAGTGCAACAGTTCAATGATAAAATGTTTTAATAATACCAAAATAAAATAAAATAAAAATAATATATATATATTAAGAACCTAAATTATTATTTTCTAAGGAAAAACTATACTTTCATTGATTGACATACAAAACTATTGTTGACGCCTGGAATAAGTTTTCCTAATTGCGTTCTACTCTTTTTTTAGTTCACTATATAGATTAATTTACTTAAAGGATGATATTTTAGAAATATGTCGATATAAATGTCGACTGGGGTTTCTGAAATATTGATTTTATTGATGGGTCAATTTAGACAGAGTCGTCGCTTGGTATAAGTTTAAATGAATATACCAACTCATCCGAAATTTTGAGATTTTTGCAATATGACTCAATATGTGACTCCGTAAAATTGGTTTCGAAACCGGAAATCATAAAGTTCGAAAGCTTGCTTAAGCTAGCGGAATGTGTTAGGCATCCCCTGACTTCCGTGAAAATACGGTTACCGCATCTCATTGTTTTCCTAAGTGTGAAATGTGTGTGGTGTGTGCGGGTTATTTTGATAAAGCCTAATATGTCTACTTTGAATCGAAATCGTGTTTAAGTGCGTTATTTTTGAAAATAGTTTTAAGCCATTTACAGCCTATACGCGAATGATTTGATTTTAAAAGTTTGTTTAAGATTAAATTTCGGTAAACAACGTTTTGGGGGTAACGTTATGGAAAAACTCGATTTTTGAATCGAGAGTCATTTTAGCCCTAAGGTCGTCTAAAATCCCGAGTCGATTTGATTTTATAATATCTTTGTTGTTCTTATTTGAAAATCGAATTTTGGTGATAATATACAAAATAAAATATCGAAAAAGGTCGGGTCACTCGTGGGAACGAAAGCTGTTGTCCGATTCTAGATAGTGACAAATATGCGCAAGTATACACAATTAACAAGTAATATAAATTAAATATAGAGTTAAAAATCAGATGTTTAATACTTAAGACTACAATATTGTAATACCCGAGAATTTCTAAATATTATTAATGAATAAATTAATGAAAGTCGAATATTTATTTAAATATAAATATTTATGTATTATGAGATGAGTTAACTTAATTATTTCAAATTGAATATATAATAATTGAGGAAAATGTGGAGTTTATGATAAACTCGAAGAAACGCCTTGCGTGGCGCGATAGTGAAACTTATGATTTAATTAATTTAAAGGATGAAGGAATTAATGAATGATTAATTAGTATTATATTGATTAATGGTTATTATAAGTGATAACCTATTAAAAAGTGGGATTAAATAAGTGAAGGAGTTATTTAATATCATTGTCAATTAATTGATATTATGAGAAATAACTATCAATGAGTAATTAATCGATAACGTGTTGATTATTTGTTATCGTGAGTAATAAAATATTAATGAGTAATTAATTAATGTTGAGTAATTATGATTGTGAATAATAAAATGAATATAATATTATATTTATTCGATTAATTGTTTTGTGCAAGTATGCGATAATTAAATGTATAATATATAGTAGTTACATATATATTATATGAAGTGTAAAGTGCAATGTGACACTTATGTGTGACTATACAATATATAGAAACTACACGTTATGACTAAATAGATTATATGAATACATCATGGGGATATGTGACTATATGTGTGTGAGAACATTAATAAGTACCTCATGAATATTTGACTAAGTAAACAATGGTTGATTGATGATTTCTTCAATAATTTAATATAATTAAAATAATAGATGAGATAATGTAATAAGATAATACCCAATTGAATTAAATTCGGTATGATGAAATATACATGGAATATATATGATGCGTATAACCTAACTTGTTATATTGTAATATTGTTTCTCACTAGAACTACATTGGGAGATTAAATGAATTTATAACCTAAGCATATATTATATGCATGTAACTTAAGTATATAGTATGTGTAGAATGACTTAAGTGTTGTATGTTGCCCAATTGCTGAGATTGAATTGCCTTGTCCCATAATAAGAGTATCACATTCCTTCACGTGTATAGCTTGTAAGGCCTAAGCCTATTACCTCTTCTCAAAATCAGCAAAATGTAGCTAATCATTCATGGGGAGTGGGCATTATGATGAGATTCAACAACTACTCACCAACCCTCCATATCCTTCATACAATCCTTGATTCCCATTAGTTTGATTTGGGAGATAAATGCATTAACCGTATATTGAATCCTCTATAAATGTAGCATCTCTTCTTCTCTTTTTCATTGCTGAGATTTTCCAAGTATTGAATAGAGAGTGAGATTACATTAGTGATATAGTAGCATTGCGAGTTTGGATATTGCAGCAAGTTCAATTCGCATTTAGCAGAGGTATAACCCCTTTCTTGTTCTTCATTTCATGTTTTTTGAAATTTCTTGAATTCTTGATTATGGTTGCAGTACATGCTAATTGGATTAAAGAATGGTTGTTAGTTGTTATATAAGCTGATATGTATGTTAGTATGACATTGTAGCTTGTCTAGAATCGAATTTGTTGAGAAATTTGGTATTTGGCTTAACTTCTGCCGAAGCAGAAAGCTGTTCAATGCTGACCGAGACCCGGCGCAGCTGCGCCAGTATTGAACTGTGCTGCGCCAGTCCCTGGTTTCAGTTTTCATTTTTGCTGCAAATCTGTTATGTGCTAATTAGTTGTTATGACTTAGACAAGCATGCTAACAGGTTTGACATGTGTATATGAGTACATTGGAATAGCGTGATCATGTTTGGCTATGATGGTATACATTATTCATGAAACAATTTATAGTTTTCGAAAGAAACTTAGAGTTTTAAAAAGGAACCTTGATATGCTATATCCATATTGATATTCTGACTTTGCGAGCATGTTAGTATGACCTAAAAATGCATGAAAAACATGTTGACTTGTGTATATATGTTTCATGATATAACATGCATATGTTGGACCTCATTAGTGAACATTTACTAACGAAAATATAAGTTTTGAAAATGAACTTTGACATGTAGGTATCATATCTACATTCTGATTTTTGCGAGCATGATTATATGGTTTGTTAAGCATGAAAAGTTAGTCTAAGGTGTTGTGATTACACTAGCATACATGGTTTGTGTTTAAAACGATTTCAATAGGCTAAACTTGGAAGTTTTGGAAACTAAAGATGCATGAACCAAAGTCATAGTGTTCTGATATTTTGGACATGCATGAGAGTGCTTTTAACATCACTAGTATATCATACATGTGCACGCACTTGTTAGATACCATGAAAGCTAGTTAAGCATGTGTAAGACATGATTCAAAGTAACAAACGATGTTAGCCATGCATGAATGATAAGAACATACGCAAGCATGATTATTGATAGAATATATGATCACTTTATGTGTATAAACGACAAGCATGATAACCTATGTAATTTCATGACGTTGTGTGACCCTAAGTCGTTAGAAACCGTGATTTAGAACTATATCATGTATGATCGAACTTGAAAAGGTTGTACAAGCATGGAAGGACCCTTTAACATGTATATATGCTATGTGATATTGTATGTTGATGCTTGGACAGAAACAGCAAGCAAAACTAATAAAAGGAACTTTAGAGATAGTAGTGGCATAACCAACTTAGTGTTATGAATTGTTATAATAACATACGTATATGGCTATATGATTGAGTTAGAATAGTATGTGTATATCTAACTTACATATCGAGCTTGAGTACCGAATTTGCTTAGCTAATGAATATCCTACATATATTATAATAGGATTCAAAAGTGTTGATTAACTTTACGTGGATAAACTACGCATAAGGCAAGTATCTAAACCTTATCTCTTTGGATGCTAGTTCTCTGACTTACACTCTTTTATTGTGCAAGTTTCCTTGAACCCATTCTTGTATTATTAATTGCAAGTATCCTAACCCTTGCATTTACTTTATGCAATGGATCCTTGTGAAAGCAAGTTTTCTTACTTACTCGTTTAAATTGAGTTAGAATGCTTATTGAATAAACTCTTGTTTCATTTGAGTCTTATGAAAGCTATTATTCATGTTGAACTTATTATTGTTCTTAAATATCGTGAAAGTGTCGATGCCTTTTGATTCGGCTAGACTATATGCATATTCAAAAAACTATCCAAACCAATTGACTGGTGCGGAATCTTTGAAAACTGAGTTGAACAACCCTTATGGTAAGGGAGTGTATATATTGTTGGAAGCCCAACACACGCGTGAAAATTATTGTGGTGTTATGCATAACATGAAGTATTGTAGACTGATCATCTATCACACTTATTATTTTTGGGTTATCAGTTTAATATTGATAATTCTAGTAGATGTTTAATAGTCCTTAGTGACTGCTCAGTATAAATTATTTTATCCAGTTGGATACGTTGATGGCCTTTGAATTCATATATATCTGTTGGTCTATAATGAACTATCGTTTCATAGTCTAAGGTTTTGATTTGAGAATTGTTGATACTCGTTGCTCATGATGTTATTCTTCAAACTCTTGATTATCAGCGAGATTATACCTTGATATTTCAACTTGTGTTGTAAAACTCTTCACCCTTATCGTATATTACTTACTGGGCAAATTGTGCTCATTCTTGCTTTCCCTAAAAATATTTCAGTTAAGGCAGAGCAGGGCGGACCTTCGGGCGTCGATAAGGGCAAGGGCAAGGCTACCGACTAGCCAGTCCCTCTATGTTTTTAGAAGTTCTTGTGTTGTATTATGACAACTATGATAATGTATTAAGACTGATTCAGAACTATGTTTAAACTTAAGTAGGGTTATGTAATAAGTTTTTATTTGATATTATTATGTAATCTATTAAGTACTGTAGGTTGCGAGACTTGGGGGAATAAATATAATAAATCATTGTATATTATTCTAGATTATCCGCTGTGACTATATGATTTTAGTTATTATTGTTAGAACGTGATGAACCGAATTCAAGGCATCGGGGCCCGAATTTCGGGGCGTCACAAATATTCCCAATTACGTCACACGAATCAATTCTCTAAATCATCCAATTACTAAATCCACTAGAGTTGTTAACAGAAATTCATAAATATTTATAAGCCTTTTCTCAAGGATCAAATAAAAGTATTCAATTCAATTAGTCCTTTTATATTCCTATGCAAAACAAGAAAATAAAATTCATTAAGTTCCAATTCCCACAAGTTACATGCAGTGCAAAGAGATATTCATATTTAATACACAACCATAGTTATTTAACCCGAGAAAATAACTAAGAATATATGTTATCACATTCAAATCTGTAACGACCGAGAAAATCAGACTTTTATCTAAATAAATTTTATTTGAGTTTATTAAATAAAAATTCGAATATATGTTTATTAAAATGAGTAAGCTGTAAGAAGGTCGTTTTATGATCTAGAAGGTGCGAATGTGGTTAGGATTCTGGCTATATGTTAGAATTAAATGATTTGAATTTCCAAGACGAAAATAAATTTTTTTTGAGAAATTTCTGAAAAATCACTATTCATCCGTTTCTGCTCGGGAATTATTTTTGAATTTCTTAAAAACGAGTAATGATAGGATTTGAAGACGAGATGGAATATCTAATAATATTTCAGTTATGGCAAACGAAGTTTTTGCCTAAGGACTTGAAACCCTAAGGGTTAGGAAAAGTGAAATCTAAGAATAAAATGATTAAGTATAATAATAATGGTTATTATACGTGAGAAATACGAGTATAATACTAGTTATTATACGAGTATAATACGAATGTAATACGACGTATAATACGAATATCATGCGTAGTGTATACGAAGAGAATACGAGAATTATACGATAAGAATACGATTAAAACCTAATGGACTTTAACCATTAGACTTGGACAATTGTCAAGCCAATTGGATGATGAGTTAGGCCCAATGAGGATTTATATCAAGGACCAACGTTAAGTTAAATCAAGCCCAAGAATAGGCCCAATTTGAATTAATTCTAAGCTCGAACAAGGAACCGAAATCGTGGGTCGAACCGATGGGTTATTGGGTAGGTAAAACCCATGGGGCAACCCATGAGGGGCCCCATAAGTGCACATGGGAAGACATGGTGGGAACATGGTAGATACATAGGGAGACATGGTGAGCACATGGTCTTTGCTTGGTGAGAAAGGAAGGTTGAGGAGGTTTGCCTAAAGACCAAATTACCCATGGTCTTGCAATTCTATATAAGAGAAGCTTGGTTAGTTCATTTGTGGTTTTACAAATCACCAACTAACATATATATTGAGAGAGAAGGGCAAAGAACAAGCAATCAAAGAGTAAGAAAGCTAGTTAAGATTATGTTTGATAAAACTGAAGATTAAGATCTGAACAATTTAGACATCTGAATAATGTAGAGCATCTGAATTAAATTGTATCTGAACGAAGAAATGCTGTTTAATAATTAATTTTTTCAAAATGTCTGAATAATAGTATTTTACCATTTTAACCTTTCCTTCCCTCTTCCCATTCAACAACCCAACTTCTTGTCTTCCTCCATAACTATTGTAAACACCAACCTAACTATGTCACCTTCAAAACCTACCAACCAGTTGGATCGAAGCTTATGTTACTGTTGTTTTAGGCTTCTACTAATAAGCCGCCCATTCACACCAGAAAATTTTAGTTCTGACCAACAAGAAGAAGAAAAGGGAGAAATTGCGGCAATTATGAATTGTTAAAGAGATTCTTTACAATTTGTTAGTTATGAAGGATAGGGGCGTAAGAGTAGCAGCAAGAATCCTAAGAAAAGAGCGAATGAATTCCGAGATTTCTCTGAGGATGATGAAATCGATGCCTGTAATTTTTTCTCCGATATGCTTTGAGGAGGTTATTTTGGTCCAAAAAAGGCAACTGTCATTCAAACCCACCTCTAAATGTTTGTTTGTCTTGTGTTTGTGATTATAGGATGACATATATGGGAGTACCTAGTAGAGTGGCAGAGGAGGAGCCCAGAGATATACACGTCGTATATGAGGCACCTCTAGAGGCTGTGCCTATGCAGGTAGTTGCACCGTCTGAGTCTGACGACGAGGATGAGATCGAGGTAGAGTTTGACCCAGAGGAGGATCCCGTGGAGGACTCTGATGAGGCTACTGTAGAGGAGCGGATGCTGGGGCAGTACGAGGAGCGTATTCTAGAGTTGGACTGCAGAGTGCAGGAGCTGGAGACTGAGGCCCAGGAGAGAGAGTCCGAGTTCCAGAAGCTGAGGAATGAGGACCACCAGAGGAAGCTGGCCATGCAGGAGTTAGAGGTGGAGATTGCATACCGCAGGGAGGCAGGGATCCAGATGGGGACCTTGTTTCACAAGTCGATGGCTAGAAATGTGGATCTAGTAGGAAAGTTGGAAGAGGTAGAGCAGAGGGAACTAAGTGAGAAGACAGAGAAGGAGGCACTCCGTACTCAGCTAGAGTTGGAGGTTATGGATAGGATCCACTTCCAGGAGAAGTGGGAAGCAGCGAATGAGAGGGCAGACGACTTGGAGGATGAAGTCAGATGCAAGAAGAGGAAGATGAACAAAATGGGGTATGTGTTCTGTTCAGCTTTTGAGAGGGTGATTGATGGTGTATACCACTACCTAGCGGAGCAGGGACAGACCCTACACACTGTGAGTCGAGAGTTGGTGGCGTACATAGGGCAGATAGAGTACAAGAGCGCGGTGGAACGTGGGATGATGGGATGAGACCCTTAGCTAGACTAGTAGTAGCTTAGTGGTTTTCTTTTGTGATGTATAAACTGTGTTGTAATCCTAATCTTTTGTGTAAGATATGGGATAGTGATGTAAACCCCGAGTACACTTAGGTTAGAGGGGTAGTAGGTTGGTATATTCCCCATCTTTTGTGATATTAGGGGATATATGTGATGACATTTATAGCAGTATGCTAGGGAAAATCATGTAATGAAACGATTTGGCATATGAATATAAATGAAGCTTATTTCAGAAACGTGTTATAATTTTATTCTTTTTAGTATTAAAAGAAATACTTAAGAAATATAACTGAGTAATAATAAGATGAAAATTTGTGATGCAGATAATGGCACCAAGACGTAGATTGACTGCACCTGAGGAGTCAGTAAATAATGAGAGGGAACAAGTAGACCCGATCCAGAAGTTAGTAGATCTGTTAGGAGAAGCTCTTAGGGGAAGGAACAACAAACCTGTTCGCCCCAATCCTCAAGCAGTACCAGTCACAAACTTTAAGGACTTTAGGAGTGTAGGAACCCCCAGAGTTTGAGGGTACTACCGACCCGATCATTGTGCAGACTTAGATAAAAGAGATCGAGAAGGCTTTCACCATCGCTCGTGTGGGTGAAGACCAGAAGACGGTATTTGCCATGTATATGATGAAAGGAAAAGTGAACTACTGGTGGGAGGCTAATCAGCACAGAGCTGGAGAAGGGATAATAGCTTGGGAAAGATTCAAGACTCTGTTCTTTGAGAACTATTTCCCAAAGAGCATGAAGAATAAGATGGAAGTTAAGTTCTTAGAACTGAAGCAAGGTGATATGACGGTGGCGCAGTACGCGGCTAAGTTCAATGAACTACCGCGATTTGTAGAACACCAAGTGGGAGACGAAGAGAGAAAAGCCTTGGCTGTTTAATAAGGTGTCAGTTCTTCAGATTGACTCTTTTGCGACATTGTTGGAGAAGGCGATCATTGAGGAAGGTGGCAGTAAAGCCTTAAGTCTTTATAACAAGGAAAAGAAAGGAAAGAATACTGGAGGAGAAAACCGGGGAGGAGGTAGCAGCAGTGGAGGAAGTAATTTGGGAAAAAGGAAGTGGGAGAACAATAACAATAATAACAAAAACAACAACAATCAGTCGGGAAATTTTCGTGGAGGTTTTAAGAAAAGGGCTGAAGGATGCCCAAAATATGGAAAGAATCACCAGGGTGAGTGCTGGAAGGGACGCGACACTTGCTACAACTGCGGCCAGGAGGAACACATTTCGCCCAACTGCCCGAAACCGAAGAAGATCCAAGGATGTTTTGCTTGTGACTCGACAGAGCACCGGATCAAGGATTGCCCGAAGAAGGGAAGTGGCGGAGGTAGCAGCCAACAAGGGGAAAACAAACTGATGATCAGCGGACCGGCAAAATCCAACCGCCCAACCGCTAGGACCTTTAATATGACAGTCCAGGATGCAGTAGCTGCGAAGGACGTTGTGTCAGGTATAATCCCAATCAATGATATAAATGCATATGTATTATTTGATTCGGGTGCCACCTGTTCTTTTGTATCTGAAGAATTTGCTAGTAGATTAAATACACCCCGAGAACGATTAGAAAATCCCTTGAACATAGAAGTTGTGAATAAGGAAGTAATCCCTATAGAATTCGTTTACCGAAATAGTCGCGCAAACATTAGAGATCATGAACTAAGTGTAGACTTGATTCCAATTAGATTGGGAGAATTTGACATAATACCGAGAATGGATTGGTTGTATAACCATGCTGCGATAATCGACTATCAGAATAAAAGTGTGAGCCTTCAGACTCCGAGTAAGTCTAAGGTAGTGTTTTATGGTAGCTCATCGTTTAAGCAATCGTGTTGCCTTACGATGATGCAGGCCAAGAAATTGTTAAGGAAGTGATGTGTAGGTTATTTAGCTTACATTGTAGATACTCGGAAAAAGGGAGTTGAAATTAAGGATATATCCGTAGTGAGAGAATTCCAAGATGTATTTTCGGACGATCTGCCTGGTCTTCCACCAGACAGAGAAATCAAATTCATAATAGACTTAGCACCGGGAACGACACCAATTTTGAAAGCTCCATATCGTATAGCGCCAGTAGAAATGAAGGAATTGATGATACAACTGCAAGAGTTATTAAATAAAGGTTACGTACGACCAAGTGTGTCTCCTTGGGGAGCACCAGTGTTGTTTGTTAAAAAGAAGGACGGATCGATGAGGCTCTGTATTGATTATCGAGAATTGAACAAAGTAACGATCAAGAACAGATATCCATTACCAAGAATAGACGACCTTTTTGATCAACTGAAGGGAGAGAAGTGTTTCTCGAAGATAGACCTACGAATAGGTTATCACCAACTGAAGGTATGAGAGAAAGATATACCAAAGACTGCGTTTTGAACCCGTTATGGACACTACGAGTTTTTGGTAATGTCATTCAGATTGAATAATGCTCCGGCAGCATTCATGGACTTGATGAACCGAGTTTTCAAGCCATACTTGGACAAGTTTGTGGTAGTTTTCATCGACGACATCTTGATCTACTCGAAGACAGAGGAAGAGCACGCCGAACATCTAAAGATAGTTTTGGAGGCGTTAAGGAAGGAGAAGATGTATGCAAAATTTTCAAAGTGTGAATTTTGGATGGAGAAGGTTCAATTCTTAGGTCACATGGTGGACAAAAATGGAATCTCAGTAGACCTTGCAAAGGTCGAAGCAGTGAGTAATTGGGAGTAGCTGAGAACACCAACGGAGGTAAGAAGTTTCTTAGGGTTAACTGGGTACTATCGAAGATTCATCCAAGATTTTTCTAAGATAGAAACCCCGTTGACCAATATGACGAGGAAGACAGTGAAATTTGTATGGATAGAAAAGGGCGAGGAGATTTTTCAGGAATTGAAGAAGAGATTAAGCAAGGCGCCTGTGTTGTCATTACCGAACGGTGCCGGAGGTTTTGTGGTGTATAGTGACGCATCGCACAAGGGACTTGGTTGTGTGCTAATGCAGCACGACAAAGTCATTGCGTATGCATCACAACAATTAAAGGACTACAAAAAATGATACCCTACTCACGACTTAGAGTTAGCGGCAGTAGTTTTTGCGTTGAAGATATGGAGGCATTATTTGTACGGAGAGAAATGTGAGATATACACAGACCACAAAAGTTTGAAATATATCTTCACACAGAAGGAGTTGAATATGCGCCAGAGAAGGTGGTTAGAATTAATCAAGGATTATGACTGCGATATTCTTTATCACCCGGGTAAAGCAAACGTAGTTGTCGATGCTCTGAGCAGAAAAGGAAGTGAGAAACTGTTTCACTTGACAACTCAAGAGGAGTTAATAAGGGAAATGGAGAAATTGGAAATAGAAGTAAGAGGACCGGAGAGGTCTGAAGAAAAGTTATTTGTAATGGAAGCTCGTCCAACCTTGCTGGATAAAGTAAAGGAATCACAAAAGAAGGATGAAGAGTGCGAGAAAATCAGAAAAAGGATTGCAGAGAATGAAGAAGAAAGATTCCGAATGGATAAAGACGGTATCTTAAGATTCGAAGGAAGATTGTGAGTACCAGTGGTAATCGAGTTGAGGGAAGAGATTTTGTATGAGGCACACAATACGACGCATTCCGTTCATCCGGGAGGCACGAAAATGTACCGAGATTTGAGGCAACATTTTTGGTGGCCTAATCTAAAACGGGAAGTCGTAGAGTGCGTTACCAGATGTCTGACTTGCCAACGCGTTAAAACAGAGCATCAGCGGCCGAGTGGTTTATTACAACCGTTGGAAATACTAGAGTGGAAATGGGAGCACATTACGATGGACTTCGTGGTGGGACTTCCAGTCACACAGAAAGGTTATGATGCCATTTGGGTTATCGTGGATCTACTAACGAAGACCGCATATTTCCTACCGATCAAGATCTGCTATAGTTTGAATCAGTTAGCGAGTCTGTACGTAAAGGAGATTGTTTTACGACATGGAGTGCCGGTGTCAATTGTCTCTGATCGAGATCCGCGCTTCACGTCAAACTTTTGGAAAAGCTTGCAAGAGAGAATGGGAACACAGTTGAGGTTGAGTACCGCTTATCATCCTCAGACAGACGGACAGAGTGAGCGAACTATACAGACTCTGGAGGACATGCTTAGGACTTGTGTGATGGATTTCAAGGGAAATTGGGACGACCACCTACCCTTAGTAGAATTTACGTATAATAATAGTTACCATGCGAGTATCGGCATGCCACTGTATGAAGCTCTTTATGGAAGAAAATGCAGAACGTCGTTATGTTGGGACGAAGTCGGAGAGCGATGAATACTCGGACCAGAGTTAGTATAACAAACCGCGGACGTGGTGACAATTATAAGAGCCAGACTAGTAGCAGCTCAAGATCGCCAAAAAAAGTATGCAGACTTGCATCGGCAGGACCGAGACTTTAAAGTCAATAGTTTCATATTCTTGAAGGTATCTCCATGGAAGGAAAAAATTTGATTCGACAAGAAAGGAAAATTTAGTCCAAGGTTCATAGGACCGTTCGAGATATTGAAGCGAGTGGGCGAAGTGGCATACAAAGTAGCATTACTACCCGAGTTGGAGCACATCCACAACGTGTTTCACATATCCGTGTTGCGTCCGTACAAGGCCGACTACAAGCACGTGATTTCTTATGAGCCCATTCAAGTAGAGAAAAACTTAGCGTATGAAGAAATTCCTGTTCGAATATTAGATAGGAAAGAACAGATATTACGAAATAAAGTTATATCTTCTATAAAAGTACTTTAGCGTAACCACGATGTCGAGGAGGCTACGTGGGAATTAGAAGATAGGATGATAAGGGACTATCTCCATCTATTTGTATAACCTTGTAGCAATTTCGAGGATGAAATTTTTATAAGGGGGGATGATGTAATACCCGAGAATTTCTGAATATTATTAATGAATAAATTAATGAAAGTCGAATATTTATTTGAATATAAATATTTATGTGTTATGAGATGAGTTAACTCAATTATTTCAAATTGAATATATAATAATTGAGAAAAATGTGAAGTTTATGATAAGCTCGAAGAAACGCCTTGTGTGGCGCGATAGTGAGAATTATGATTTAATTAATTTAAAGGATGAAGGAATTAATGAATGATTAATTAGTATTATATTGATTAATTGTTATAATAAGTGATAACCTATTAAAAAGTGGGATTAAATAAGTGAAGGAGTTATTTAATATCATTGTCAATTAATTGATATTATGAGAAATAGCTATCAATGAGTAATTAATCGATAACGTGTTGATTATTTGTTATCGTGAGTAATAAAATATTAATGAGTAATTAATTAATGTTGAGTAATTATGATTGTGAATAATAAAATGAATATAATATTATATTTACTCGATTAATTATTTTGTGCAAGTATGCGATAATTAAATGTATAATATATAGTAGTTACATATATATTATATGAAGTGTAAAGTACAATGTGACACTTATGTGTGACTATACAATATATAAAAACTATATGTTATGACTAAATAGATTATATGAATACATCATGGGGATATGTGATTATATGTGTGTGAGAACATTAATAAGTACCTCATGAATATTTTATTAAGTAAACAATGGTTGATTGATGATTTCTTCAATAATTTAATATAATTGAAATAATAGATGAGATAATGTAATAAGATAATACCCAATTGAATTAAATTCGGTATGATAAAATGTACATGGAATATATATGATGCATATAACCCAACTTGTTATATTGTAATATTGTTTCTCACTAGAACTACATTGGGAGATTAAATGAATTTATAACCTAAGCATATATTATATGCATGTAACTTAAGTATATAGTATGTGTAGAATGTGACGCCCCCCAAACCCGGGTCCTCTTACCTCAGATTCGGTGCATTATGGTACTTCATTCTTCATACACATTCTATCATCTAATGCAGAACATATAAACATATGTTGTTTATTTCAGATGATTCTACAACAATTCCCCAGGTTTCTTAACCTTAACTGAATACATACCTTTAACACTCAAAAAGGTTTACATAACTAAAATATCTGTGCCCGAGGGTCCACCCTGCTCTACCTTAACTAAAATATTTTAGAAAAAGCACGAATGAGCAACAAGATTGCTCAGCAAGTAATATAGCAATAGGGGTGAGTAACATAGATTTCAAATCCCAAGGTACAACAGTAAATGATAGTTCAAGAATAATAAGAAGTATCAATAGTTCTCAATAATAGCTGCTATGGACAGAAATATATCAGCAAGATTCAAAGTGTTAACCTTTTCAAGGTTCAAGAATAATGAACACTGAGCAGTCACTAAGAACTATGAACTCTTACTAGAATTAATAGTAATATGCTGATAATCCAATAAAACAAGTACAACAGGTGATTAGCCTAAAGTACCCTACATTATGCATAACATTTAATCGTACTCATGTGCGCACGTCGGTTTCCTGACAATTGTATATAATTTCCCCTTCCATGAGGGTTTTTCATCTCAGTAGAATTATAAGAGTCCGCACCAAGTCAATTGGTTTGTATAGCTTTCTAACATACGATACTAGTCTAGCCGTAATCAAATGGCTTAGAAAACTTTTGAAATGCATTTAGGAACAATAAGTTCAATGCATGCAACAACATCAAGATATAAAGTCGATGTTCGAATCATAACAATAATTGTTTGGTGTAAATACGTTTGATATGGCAACAATTCGGATTTACACAATATGTAAAGTGAAAAGAGTTAGGGAACTTGCTCAATAAAGAATAAGGTTCGAGTACTTTCCTTATGCGTAGTTTATCAACCTTTAGCTTATCAATACTTTGTAATCCTATTGTAACATAGTTACATATATAAGGATATTCATTAGTTACATAAGTTGAATACATATACTTGATATGTAAGTTAAACACATACATAAGTTCCTAACTTAGTTGTACGATCCTACACGTATGTTGTTACATATCCTACGTATACATAGCACAAAATTAGTTTGTATGTTATTATATAACCAAATGACATAGCTTGTAATCATCGTTATCTTAGCGTTTGAAAGTTTATAAACATTTATCACTATATGGTTCAATTGTAGTATACTCATTAACACTTGCATACTTCACTAAACATGTATTGTAGTTTAAGATATCAATATAAGCATGCGAGAATTTCATATTACAAACAGCATGCCCAGATTATTCTGCAGGGTGGCGCGACCGCGTTAGTTTGAACTAGGGAGTGGCGCGGCCGCGCTGCTCCCAGTTCAAACCAGAACTGAAAATTAGTTTGCATGGCCTAGCTCGCTCACCCACATGCATTGATGATGACATATACAGAATATACATATTATGAGGTTTATAACTAGGTTTGATCTTATATCTTGCCTTTAACATAGTTTGTTATTAACCTTCCATCTAACAAGGCTTAAGGGGTTTATTGCACAAAAGGCTAATCACGTTGCTCATTACATCACTTAATGATACTGACAACCGTTAGTACGCATGCTCACATGTAAACCTCTTATTACACTAAGGTTGAATAGTTTAACACTTGAAACTTCATTTTACATCATGCTTGAAAGTCTAGATCATGTTTTGTGAGACGATGAATTTATTCGCCATGTCTAGAGGCATACTATATCCTAGCATGGTAGTCCTAAATTTTAGAATACAACATAGGGTAGTTATCAACAACATTAGTTTTCAAACTCCTAAGTTTTCTTTGAAAATCTCATGTTAAACCAACCAAGCATGCTAAGCTACTTCACATACTATATATCATACTTACGTATACCCATAATTAGTCCGTATAAGCATGCTCAAAAGTTCGGAACTTAAAGTGTACTTAGTTCATCAAGTTTGTATTTGAAAACTCTAGGTTTCTCATGGCAACTGTTTAAAACCGAACTAAGGTAAGTGATTACATGCAAGACCACCTACACTAGCATGTCAGAGGCTTATATAGGCATATTTGAGTTACACTAGCATGCTCAACATTTCAAAAAATATAAAAAGCAGATTTTGGTTTTGCATATTGGCACGGCCGCGCCGTGTTTGTACTAGGGAGTAGCGCGATCGCGCCACTCCGGTTCCAGACCAGAAGCCTTCTGCAATAGCAAAGCTTCAATTCCAACTTCAAAATCCTTCATGAAACATGCTTGTGATCAACATACATTGCTTTATAACATTCATATAAACTCTACTAATATGTTAACATAATTACACCTATCAAACTTCAACTAATTCATGCAATTTCTATGAATTACAATTGTTTGAATTTCAAAATGGGTTTAAGTATTATACCTCTTGAGGCTTTAAATTTGCTAAGCTTGCTTCCCAATTTCATATTATACTCTCAATTCACTCTTATAACACTTAGCAAACAATTTAACAAAATCAAATGAGAAGAGAAGCTTGCTATTTATAAAGGAATGAATATCCATGCTGTAGACACTCAAAATTTTCCTTGCCCTAATACTAACTGGTAGGAGGGCAAAACCGTCAATCAATCCAAATTCGGCCACCAACGCCGGTCCTTCAACCTAAATCTGATTCCTAATATTGGTAATCAAGCTCCGACAGTCAATCGGACCATCAATAAAGTTTTGACAGTCAATCGGACCATCAAGCAAGCTCCGACAGTCAATCCTACCATCAATCAAGCTCCGACAGTCAATCGGACCATTAATCAAGTTCCAATAGTCAATCGGACCATCAATCAAGCTCTAACAATCAATCGGATCATCAAGCTCAACCCAGTCTCAACCCGAGAAGTCAAAATCAACCCCGGTCTCAACCCGGGAAGTCAATTCAACCCCGGCAGCAACCCGGGAGGTACCAATCAACCCCGACCTCAATATTGGGACATGTCAAGCCATCTCCGGTCTCAATTCGGGAAACACATTTCATCCCCGGCAGCAACCCGGGAAGTCAAACTCGACCCCGGTCTCAACCCGGGAAGTGCAGGTCATCCCCGGTCTCAACCCGGGACGTCAGGTCAACTTCAGACATCAACCTGAAGCATCACAACAACTCCAGATCAAAACTTGGGATGACCACATCAGCCTCAGAGACACCTTTGAGGTCAAAAAACTCGACTGGGATCCAAGTCTTGGAATCAGCTCCCGGAAGTCGACCAGTGACCATGCCGACACTACAGGAAGCCCCGAGAGAGGTGCAACGGTCATTTCATCAACTCTCAACCGACTTGGTCAATATCAAGCCAAATCGATGCCGCCAAAGTCATAATGAACCCTAACGACGATCCCGAGTGGCAACTACGCAAGACAGCTCAACGGATAAACTACGGGGAATCTAAGACCTGGTTATGAACCCGTCTTCCTGGACCCGAAAAATGTTTTTTCCTATGTCATTGCGACACTCTCGGCAAGAGCTTTCCGAAAAGGTATTGTACGCCTTAAACGGACACTCCGATCAAAAGTTAAAAAGATTCCAACCGGACATCGCATTGCTCGAAATGCACGTACTTCGAGACGACCGAGCCTGGCACGTGGGCCCCACCTAGGGTAGCCGCAAATCTACCTGTGGCTGCCGCAGGTAGAGTGGAGGCTCCCTGGTCTATAAATAAATGTGCCCCCCCGTTCATTTGAAAAAATTCGAAAACGCAGCGGAGCTTTGCCAGTTTGATTTTCTGACTTTTACACCTCTTCCAAACCCAAATATTTTCACTACAACACGTAAATATACCCATTTACTACCACATATCAAAAAACCACAGGTAGATTTAGACGTTTAAAGCCTACGATTCGGCAAAAAGCCCGTAGTGCAACCCATTGTAAGTATTTTTACGATCAGCAAGTCAATACTACTACTTTGCACTGTTTTACATCTGCATATCAAGTTTTATCTTCTAAATATGCCTGGAACATATTTCCGTGGCCGTTTTCGTCAAAAAATGATACATTTTTGTACATAAACTTTGTTTTCAACATTTTTACAACTCGGATTGACGATCCGTCAGCTCCAGTAGCTTCAATGCACTAGCACACACCGTTTTGGTAACTTCACCGGACTGGGTTATCTACCCAGTCCAGGTTTGGCCCTTTTTTTGTATATATTTAACTGCCAATGTATTAATATTTCAATTCTGTCAAGCTCGAATTTCAAATCTGAGGTAGTTTACCGCTTTTGAATATATTTACGCATATATAAGCGACTTTCACCATCACTGGTACTCCTATCAGTCCTGGTTGACTACATTTCTGTTAATATATATATATATATATATATATATTTATATATTTTCAGTCCGGCCTGGATTACTTCGTGGCCATTTTACTGCTTCTGCACACTTCCCTATACCGGGTGCTCTCCCCAGTCACTGGGTGACTATTTTATGTCAATTTCAATTCTAGTACGGACACCGACGTGAAAACCCATCTCCCTTTTCATTGTTATATATATATATATTTCATTTTTGTCACAGCCTGGATTATTTCGTGGCTATTTACAGTTATTTTATAAATATATATATTTCAATTCCAGTCCGGGTTTGCGAGTGAAAACCCATCGCCCTTTTTACAGCTTTTATGTATATTTAACTAAATATATTGATTTGCTCAATTTATTCAACTGTTGCATTTAACATTCATTTGTATATGAATTTGCACTGACATTTTTGCAGGTGAACTAGATTTATCTAAATCTCGCCATTTCTAGCTTTCAACGGTTCAAACAGGTTCTGACAGAACCTAGAAGCTATAATGGCTGAGATTTCTTTAAATCTAGTTATTTTTATAGTTTCAGCTTCAAAAGCAACCTCGCATCCCTTAGATCGCTATCTAGTGGGAACGAGACGCTTCGGCCGTGCGGACCGGGATTTACTGAATGAATCCCTAGTTCTGGTTATTTTGGGATATTTATCTGTTTCTGTACAAATTCGAACTGTGCAGGTTTTCTAGCCACTCATATGTGAGCCTAGGAATCGTGGGATTCATGATCAAACTGATCAGAATCTGATTCCCATGATGGACAAACTCCGATTTACAGATGTACCCTGCTAGTTTTTTTTGTAAAATGTACATGCACATGCCTGAAAACGGTTATCCGTATTTAAGGTCTCAATATAGTGGAAATATGGATTGTCGTGTCAGCGTCTCTCCTATGGTTTTCATACCCATGAGGAGACCGACACTTTATATTTCTGTGGTCGAGGAATGCTTCGCAGCCCGATAAATCACCACTTGCATGCAGCCTTATGGCTATAAAGATAAAATAAAAATTGGCGATGTGTTTTAATTTCTATGTCAGCGTATGTGTTTGATAAACAGCTTTCAAAACATCACTGTCAATTCAATTTCAAAACTTTTTGCAAATCAAATTAAACGCTTTTGCAAATCAAATCAAAGACTGATTTTCAAATCAAATCAAACCCTTCGTATATAGGCTCAACGAAGACTGTCAAATCTTTCAATCAATCAAAAGGCCCAATTTCCAAACAGCATTCACTCACGCATTCCAGTTTTAAGGAAAATATTGAAAAGATTGTGGTACCGTGTTTACACGGGAGTCGTGGGGTGCCTAACACCTTTCCCACACTTAACCAAGCCCCCGAACTCAAAACTCCGATTTCAAAGATCAAGTTTCGACAGTGTCCAGCAATTGGGCATCTTTTCAAATCAAATTCGGTTGAGTTGGTACAACCATTTTCAAAACTATCAACTGGCGACTCTGTTTAAATCAAATTAAATCGTCGACATAAATATATGTTGGCCTCTTTCCTAAAAATCCTTCAAAACCTTTTTGGCAATAAAAGAGAATAAGGGTAGAGATAACATAGGAAGATCGATTTGAGGAAAACCGGGTTATAAACTGACCCGCGGTATTTCTTAAATTTTTCAACGTCGACAGGTGGCGACTCTGCTGGGGACAGTAGAGGGCTTAGGCCGCTTTCAATCTTTTCAAACATTTCCCTTTCAAAAACTATTGAATGCGTGAAATTCTGCGTCTCCACAGTCAATGGATATGTGAATGCTGCGTCTTTCATTGAATGTATGAATGCTATGACTTTACATTAAATGAATGAGAATGAATGCTTTAGTGCTTCGCACAAACTGTCATTGCATGCATAAGCGGTAAGGCCAATGTATGTGAATATATGCTGTGAGTCCCTCCCCAGGAGGCTAACCCGGTCGGTGATAAGTAAGGACTCTGAGGACGACTAAGTCTCCAGGGCTGCCTCCTAAAAATGCACCACCTAGATTCGCTCCAGTTGAACGATCGGATTAACTTCCCTTCTAGTAGATTGCAATGATCTGGGAACCTTCATGCCGAAACAAAAGCCGCGAGAGTAACCTAGGATAGGTCAGCTTCTGATCAACCGAATCTGACGGGATGCTTCTTCATGCCTTCCTCTTTCAATTCCATGTCAAGTCTCCAATTACTGAGGAGCACAATGTAAATGACAATAATGAAAGATTTACTTTTCTGTCAAATATCCTGTCATCCTGCCATCAAAACAACTAACCTCTATTTGCAGAATAAACTTAAAAAACACACATCATAAATGCATCCAGTCATTACCTTCCACAGGGAACTGACACTCCTACGTTTTGGTGTAAGTAGGGAAAAATTGGTCCTATCACTAGATCAAAGGCCAGAAAAGCACCCAGTCCATCTACGGACATGGCTTCAAGTGCTCCACCAGAATCCACCCCTGTGTCTAGGGAAGAATTCGAAGGATTGAAAAATCAGATAGCCAAGCTAGCCGGTTTCCTTCGAGAGCAAAGCAAGGCCTTCAAAGAGAAGCAATCTCAAACTCATCCAGAACCAGACGCATCTGGTAGTGGTGGCAGTCAAGATACAGAAAAGGCCGAATCTCAGATTCCTGAACCACAAAACCAGGACCCAATCAACAAAACTCCAGAAATCACCATCCTAAGCAAAGAACAGGAAGCTAGTGACATTCTCAAGAAAATTTAACAAATAGAAGAAACTCTCTGGTCTATTAAAGGGACTGGGGCATTTGGCAGTGTGAATTATTTCGACCTCTGTATATTCCCCGGGGCTCGTTATCCTGAGAAATTTAGAACCCCCGAGTTTGAGAAATATGATGGGTTGGGAGATCCATACACACATCTGAAAGTTTTCATCGGAGAACTCGGATCCTATGCTGTGGACGAGAAACTTCGAATGCACCTATTTCAGAAGAGTTTAACTGGAGAAGCCAGAGCCTGGTATGCCCGTCTGGACAACTCCAAAATCCACAGTTGGGAAGAATTGGCCCATGCCTTCCTCAGCCAGTACAGTTTCCAATCTCAGCTAGCTCTAGATCGGTATCAAATTACCAAAATCAAGAAGAACAACACTTAATCATTTAGAGAATATGCCCAGCGATGGAGACGGGTCGCAGCACAAGTCACCCCAGCCATGACTGAATCTGAAATAGTCATAACTTTCATCGATATTCAAGAAGCTCCTTATTATGAAAGGGTCCTAGTAGGCATAGGAAAACCTTTCTCTAAAATGATCAAACACGACAAAATGGCCGAAATGGGACTCAAGTCCGGGAAAATAAAAGACCTAACGGCACTCGAAGCTGTTGCTGAGCATATCCAATCCAAAAATTACGGGAGTAATCCTCGGAGGGTCCACAAAAAGAAAGATGAAGAAGTTTCCTTAGTGTTATAAGGACAAAATACAAGCGATAATTCAAACAATACACCTATTCAAAGGAGGAACTATACCCCTTTCCAAGCTGCAACACAACCTTCAAATCCTTCATTCCAGAAAAACATGGAGGTTATACGCAGAAGGACTTTCACCCCACTAGGGGATTCACTCAAGAACATCTTCAAACTTCTGACAGCTTAGAAGAAGATTGGCCAACTCCTTCCGCCAACTAACACTAATGTAAGGAACTTCGACCCTAGCAAGAAATGTACTTATCATTCCGGATCACCGGGCCATGACACCCAAGATTGTTGGTCCCTCAAGCACAAAATCCAAGATTTAATTGATAATGGAGAGATTGTGGTCACAAAGCTTGATCAACCGTATGGCCAAGATAACCCTCTCCCACAGCACAAGGAGGAGAGTGTCAACATGATCAACACTTGAAGTGGAGAAGGATCCAGATACCTCCGCTATGTTGAAAAATCAACTCAATCCAACAACATTAGCCCAATGAGTTGGGAAGCTTTTGAAAAATAATTCCTGATTGAGCAAGAAATAAAGTCTATCAAGGAACAAATCGAACAGTTGGCTGAACTGGTCGTCTACCAACATCAACTCACCAGAAAGATGTTGAAGCAAATCCATCAATCTATTGGCAGTTGCTCTCCTCCAGCGAAAGTCAATTCCAAGCAAGATCATAGCCAGACTTATGAGCTTACACCCTGGACTGACAAGGGGATCGAAGAAGCAAGTGTCCAAGCAGGTAGTAAGTTCCTATTTCAAAGGAATTTCACCAATTTGAACCAATCAATGGAAGCAATCCTGTAAATGATGATCAACGAGGGAATGGTTGCAAACTTGTTACCTCCGCTAAACCCTCAATCCAGAAAATTCAAACCTGACCAAATATGTCAGTACCATTCTAACTCTCCCGGCCATGATACAGAAGAATGTTGGGCACTTTGTAACCTAATTTAAGACTTGATTGAGAAAGGTGACCTAATCAGAGGAGATCAAATCCTCGACATGATAGATAAAGATAGCCTCTGGATCCCCGATGCATGGTATCAGGACACAGTGGCTGTCATATCCTGCAATAAAGAATCAATCATCACACCCCTGATACTGACAGGTAAAGGGGTCCAAGAAGTCCAAAATCCTATGAAGGTGGCTGGACCTCAGCCTTTAATTATGCCCTTCAGGCCTTAGTATCCAATCCTCAGTCTGAAGAAGGTCCCATGGAACTACAGGGACATTGGAAGCTCTACTTCAAACAACATTTCCATCCTGTCAAAGGATAATTCATTATACCTGCCTCAGCGAGTGATTAAACCGGTTACCAAAGCAAAAGAAAGGGTGGCTGAAGAAAAGATAAAAGAGTTCCTCAAAAAGATGGGACACAATGAAATCAAGATAGTGCAAAGCTTGAAAGACGCACCCAAGAAAATATCCATCTTGGACTTGGTCCTATCATCAGAGGATCACCGTAACATCCTAGTGAAGGTACTAGAAGAAGCTCATCTGCCATACACAGTAGACACAGAGAAATTCCATCACGTGATAGAACATATTTTCAACAACAATGTGATTTCCTTCACAGACGATGATATCCCAGCTGAGGGAAAGGGGCCAGCACAAGTCCCTGTATATAACCGTTATGTCCTCCGGATACGTGATCGGAGGAGTGCTTATTGATGGAGGATCTTCCCTTAACATTTGTCCATACGACACGTTGGAAAGGATGAAGATCAATCCAAACTGGATCAAAGCCAGTCACATTGTTATCCGGGCTTTCAATGGATCTCGCCGCCAGGCTATGGGGGAAATCGAGCTTCCTCTAGAAATTGGTCCACACACCTTCTACGTATCTTTCCAAGTGCTCAACATAGCCACCGGATACAACTTGTTGTTGGGCAGGCCATAGATCCATATGGCCGGGGCTGTTCCATCCACCCTCCATCAGTAACTCAAGTACATTATCAACGACAGCCTCATCACAGTGAATGCTGAACCGGAATACCCTACCCACATACATGGGGATATGCCAGTGATTAGCCTGGACGCCGGGGTTGAGCCTGCAAGTTTTCAAGCTCTTGAGGTGAGCGATATTCAATATCTACTGATTGGGGCACCAGCCCTGAAGCTTAAAATTACCACTGAAGTAATGACAGTGGGCCAAGAAATGGTAGCTGCGGGTTTCCAGCCTGGAGAAGGGTTAGGAAAAAACAAGCACGATATTAAGATGCCAATCCAAATCCCAAGTCAGATGGGAAGAGTAAGACTGGGATTTTCATCCAGGTCAAACCACCGGAATCCACACAAACATCCCAAAGCGCAAGCCTCCACGATTCTGCTCCCAAACCTCACAAATGCCGGATGGGTGAAACCTACGAGGAAGATCCCTACGGGAGCATCAGCCATGCTATTTCCTTCAATCATACCTATCCATGAAAGGAAAACCCTCAAGCCTAAGGCAGATAGCGAAAAGGAAAAAGAAAAGATCCTGTATGAAGGACGAAACTCGTTTGCTAATATAAAAGTCATTATCAACTATGAGGGGATGAATGATGAACTCCCAGATAGTGGCGACGAAGATCGTGCTCACTTTCCTCACGACAAACAGAGGAACAATCCCCAGAAAAGCCTTGGCCATATCCTAAAGGATGTCTCAGTTGTCATTCAAGACGAGATAGACGAGCACACTTCCAGCATCATCCTTGTCCATGAGGATTTAACACTGGACAATTGGAGCAGTGTCCCTTGCCTTAGTCGAAAAGGGTAAAGGGCCAGACAGTCAATCTGCCCTTAATCATGCTTTTATTTACTGCTTGCTTTTGATTGCACATCTAGAGCAGTCACTTTTATCATGATTTACAAATGCTATGTGTATTTAAGCAGTTGTATATATTAATGAAAGCATTTTTGTTTTCAGGACCCAAGAATTGGATATGTGTGTCTCTGCTGATGAGATGCTAACCTATTAACATAATTCCAAGCATGATGCAAGATTGAGCTTTGACTTGACAGATCTTGATCAAGAGGAGGAAGATGACTATGAGGTGCCAGAGGAGATCAAGGAATGGGTCGAAGACAAACCCAAACCAAACCTCGACCAAACCTCCACCATCAACATAGGAACCTCCAAAACCATTAAAGAAATCCAAATAGGTTTAGACCTCACCTCAGATCAAAAAGCCGACCTGATCGAACTCCTAACACAGTACTAGGATGTGTTTGCATGGTCGCATGAAGACATGATCGGTCTATCCACAGACATAGTCATCCATCGAATGCCCATCAAAGAAGGGTTCAAACCAGTCAAACAAAATCTCAGACGATTGAAACCTGAGTGGAGTCTCAAAGTTAAAGAAGAAATCGTTAAGCAATTCAAAGCCGGGATCATTATGGTATCAACATATCCCAAATGGCTATCAAACATAGTCCCCGTACCTAAACCTAGAGGAAAGGTACGAGTCTGCATAGATTACCGGGATCTAAATAAAGCTTGCCTCAAGGACAATTTCCCGGTACCTTTTATCCACATCCTGATTGACAATACTGCGCAGTACGGCATGTATTCCTTCGTAGACTGCTTTGCTGGTTACCATCAAATCATGGTTGTTGAAGAAGACCGGGAGAAAATAGCTTTTATCACTCCCTGGAAACTTTTTGCTACCGACGACTATCCTTCGGCCTCATCAATGCCGGAGCAACGTATCAGCAAGCCATAATGGCCCTCTTTCATGATATAATGGACAAAGAAATAGAAGTCTATGTTGACGACATCATCATCAAGTCCTGGAGGGAGGATGATCACATAGACCATCTCAAAAAGCTGTTCAACAGGTTGCACAAGTACAACCTCAAGCTAAATCCCGCCAAATGCGCTTTTGGCGTCAAGGCAGGCAAACTGCTAGGATTCCTGGTGAGCAATCGGGGCATTGAGTTAGACCCTGCCAAGATCAAAGCCATTTCTGAAATGCCCATGCCTCGTACAGAGAAGGAGATACAAGGATTCCTAGGAAGGATCAACTTCATAAGTCGATTTATTTCACAGCTCACAGTAACCTGTGAGCCCATCTTCAAGCTGTTAAGGAAGAATTCCTCCATCAAATGGAATGAGGATTGTCAACAAGCCTTCCTTGCCATCAAAAAGTAGCTTGTCGAAGCACCTATTTTGGTACCTCTGAGGGATGGAGTCCCCTTATTCATGTACCTGCCTGTCAATGCCAATGCCATGGGATGTATGCTAGGACAGAAGGATGATAGTAGCAAAGAAAGAGCTATCTACTACATCAGTTTAAGATTTAGCAGTGGGGAACAGAAGTATACCCTGATCGAGAAGACATGATGTGCATTAGTATGGGCCACCATGAGGATGCAACACTATTTGCATGGGCACACGACGGATCTCATAGCCCGTATGGATCCACTCAAATACGTCTTCAACAAACCAATGTTAAATTGCCGACTGTCCAAATGGCAGTTGATTCTATAGCAGTTCAACATTGTCTACATGACTCAGAAGCCTATCAAAGGCCAAGGCATTGCAGATCAATTAGCAGAAGCACCTTCAGGAGGGTTCGAGCCCCTGGAGACATATTTCCCAGATGATGGGATCATGATAATTCAACAACTCCAGTCAAAGAATACAATCCAACCATAGAAAATGTATTTCGACAGAGCGGTAAACATGGAAGGTTCCGAAGCTGGGGCAGTCCTTATCTCTGGTACAGGTGATTAATATCCTGTGGCTACCAAACTTCAATTTGGCAACACCAACAACACGGCCCAGTACGAAGGCTGTATACTGGGGTTGAAACTAGCCCAATCCATGGGTATCAAACACTTATTGGTCTTTGGAGATTTCGAGTTGGTCATCAGACAAACCACCGGCAAGTATCTCACAAAAGAACTGCATTTGCTACCCTATCATCGATAAGTCCTCAAAATGTCCCAGGAGTTTGAAGCAATAACCTTCGTCCACATTCCTCGGGGTCGAAATAACTTTGCCGATGCACTGGCAACGTTGGCTTTATTAATCTGCATATCCAACAGGAGCGGGTTTCCCAACATTCAGTTCATAAATCAAAAAGCCCCAATATACGGGAATTACATTGGAGAAGTATCAGACGAAATACCTCATGTCAAGCAACCTTGGTTTCAAGATATCAAGGAATATCTCCGTGATGGATCTACACCCGCTGGTGCAAGCCAATCAGAGCGAAAATGGATTCTCAGAATGGCCATGAAGTTCTATCTGAGCGGAGATGCACTTTATAAAAGGGATGCTGGAATAGGTCTGTTAAGATACCTCGACAAGGAGCAAGCCCAAAGACTAATGGATGAAGTCCATGGCAGGAGTCTGTGGTCCACACATGAGCGACCATCTGCTGGCCAAGAAGATAATCAGAATAGGACATTACTGGATCTTGCTCAAAGCTGATTGCGATGATCACGTCAAGAGATGCTTTCAATGCCAAACACATAGAAATGTCATCCACGCTCCTCCAAATGAGTTGCATAACATAAGTGCACTATAGCCTTTTTCTATGTAGGGAATGGACGTGATAGGTCCAATCGAACCCAAAGCCAGCAACGGTCATTTGTTCATCTTCACCATGATCGAGTACTTCACCAAATGGGTTGAAGCAGCCTCTTTTCCTAAAGTCACAAAAGAGGTCATCATCAGTTTCATCAGAAATAATGTCTTTCGTTGATATGGACAACCGGAGGTGATCATATCAGACAACGCCAAAAACCTGAACAATCAAATGATGGTAGAACTATGTGGCAAGTTCCACATCAAGCATCTCAACTCCGTCATCTATCGGCCCAAGATGAACGGTGCTGTCGAAGCGGCCAACAAAAACATCAAGAAGATCATGCAGAAAATGTCCGCTAATCACAAGGACTGGCCTGACCTGCTACCTCTCACCCTGTTTGCCTACAGGACGTCAATGCACACCTCTACTGGGGTTACCCCCTATTCACTGGTCTATGGCATGGAAGCAGTCCTCCCCATTGAAGTAGAGATGGAGTCTTTACGAGTATTAATAGATGCTCAGATGGACGAAGATCAATGGTTGCAAGACCAATATCATCAACTGTCCCTGATAGATGAAAAGAGGGCCACAACCATTTTCCATGGACGGTTATACCAACAAAGGATCGCCAGGTCCTACAACAAGAAAGTCCAAGTTCGGCAATTCAAAGAAAATGATTTGGTGCTAAAGAAAATCTTGGCTAATCAGGATGAAGCCAAAGTAAAATTTTCCCCAAACTGTGAAGGCCCTTTCATTGTCAAGGAAGTGCTGACAGGACGGGAACGAATTTCCCCAACTCATCAATTCAGACATCGTGAAAAAGTACTACGCCTGAAGCACATGCATACCCGCATTTGGGTCCTATAAATCGAATCAGGTTCGGCTTTTCACTAGAGAAGCACGAACTACGAATGACCTGATCTCCCTCAACCCAGGAGTACGTAGGCAACCATCTATGGTGCGATCAAACCAAGCAAAAATCCAAAGAACTTGCAAATCCCAGAATCAAATTCCAAAGCTCATCGAACCAAATTCAAACCCCAGATAAACTCTTTGCAAACCTTTTCAATTAAACAACCAGAACTACGCATGACCTAATCTCCCTCAACCCGGGAGTACGTAGGCAACCCTCTACGACGCGGTTTGACCTTTAAGAAAAAACAAAAAAATGGAAGACCAGTTCCAAGATATCGAAGACAAATAACAGTTAAATGCTGTCAAGCTGTCTGACTACCAGACCCATTTGAGGAACTTCCTTGACACCTCAACTGTCAGTCCATCAAGGAAAAGCTCAAAATGTATCAACAACTGCGAGTCATGACGGAAGTGGTAATCACTCAGCGATGGCAATACATATCTAAGCAGGGAAGTATCTCAAAAATATATTTCTCTGATATATAAACTGCTTTATATACATAGTGCCCTGTACATGACAAAAATGGCTGATCTAGTTTGTTCAGGAAAAATAAAGCTAGTCTATGGACCCAAGGACAAGCGGGTCAACAATACTAGCATGGCATCTCTCTTTGAAGATGGAGGAGCATCTGTAAGAGTAGTCCACTCAGCCTCCATACGGCTCAGAAAATCCACAGTCATCAGCAAGGTGGCACTGTGGTCATCAATGTAAGCACTCATCTCGGTAACCAAACCATGGGTGTAAGATCGGAGAGCAGTACTATCAGCAATGTGGAAATCACGGGAAGCGATAGCCTCATCGCTCTCTGCAAAAGTTGTATCCTGAGAAATCAAAGTCTCCTCAATCTCAACATATGCTGCATCTTTGGCAGAGCGAACCTCATCTCACTCCACAATGGCAGTATCTAAAGCAGAGCGAAGCTCCTCCCGCTCAATCAATCCAATATCCAAGGCGGTCCTGAGACCATCCCTCCCAGCAAAAGCTAAATCCCTGCCAGACAGGGCAGCCAACAGCTGCGCTCTAGCTGAATCTCTCTCAAAAGGTCATCCTAAATAGAGAATCTGACAAAGCTGGATCTGTCCCTATGGGAATAACTGGGGGATCACTAATCAAAGCTACCGCCAAATCTGCGAACAGTTCATCCTCAGTAGGAGAATTGGGATCCTCCATGGGCTCCTCCTCGTCAGAATCCTCAAGCAGAGGTAAATGAAGCTCTGCTACTGCGACTGCGGTCTCTGCCTCTAACCATGTAGAATACTCCAGAGAAGGACCCGGATGTCTACTGGAGAACTTAGCCCTCTCCCTGTGAGTCCAACACTCATAAACTCTAACTAAGTCGGCCGGTGACATAGATGAAGCCGACATCCTCTGATCAGCAGAATCCTCAAAATAGTGCTTACTCTGCCACTGATCAAACTGCTCCATAACTAACAAGGGATGATAAGTAGTCACAACCCTCAATCCTGCCAAAGGCAAATAATCCATGTCAGATGCTGAGTAATGAAGCTGAACGGGGTCGCCATCCCTAAGCATAACAAAACTACGAACGGATACTCAATATTCGACAAAAATGCTAACCAGGACTCTGAGTCGACGCAATCAGGCGAACGGAAGGAGTAAACTGAGGATATCTCATGGCTAAAATAATAGGCATGAGGTCTAAATGATCTAATCAGTTGTATGTGTGACATCAACCACATATGCAGCACGACTGAGCTACCCCGAAAAAACCCCACTGGATGGGTACTGTAATAGGTGAGCGACCTCAGTATCTCCGCCAAGATCATAGGGACAATGGTACTACCCTGCCTAAGGGCTCTGACTACAACATCCAATCCCACATCAAGGTGATCTAAACACAATGGCATATAAACATACGCCACAATGCACATCAACAACATGTCTATCCTGGCAGTCTGTCAATCCTTTGCAAAAATGACAAAATCCCCGACGTGACGGTTGTGACACCCCCGAATCTGGGTCTTCTGACCCTGGTCCGGTCTCCACGATACAATACTAACATCCACCTCTAACAACATACGATAACTAAAAATGCGGAATATAATAAACGTACGTCGTTCATTCAAAAGGTGTTACTAGTCCCAAGATTCGATAACCTTAATACATCAATACAAACATACCCTAGAATAAACATTAGGGTTCATATTACATTAACAGTAATTAAACTAGACATAAAGATAAAGTCTGCTCCTTGCAAACCATCCTAAATCTTTCCTTTACCCTTGTCCTTCCCTGAGGGCTCGGGCTTAACTGCAATATAAGTCATGATATAGCAAGAATGAGCAACAAGTTTGCTCAGCAAGTTTAGATACAATAATAAAGGATATATCATGATGAATGGAAAAATATCTGACAACGATTTCAACAAAATGAATATCTTAAAGATTCAACAATATGAATATTTGAACGAATCAGTACGAATAATAGAATGATTCAATAATATGAATATTTGTAAGGTTTAACAACCTGCATGATTCAACACTATGAACATCTGAACAATTTAACAATATGAATATTAAAAACAAAGATAATAATTGCCTTTAGAATGACTGATAGTCGAGTAGACTCTGAACTATAACTTTCCAATGGGTTCAATAGCTAATTGACCCTTTTTAGAGTTACTGGCTTCTGGCTACAGAAACTTAGTACATCGAGGAGATCAGCCTCGGGCACAACGTGAATATGCATAACACTTAAATCTGCTTACTCGTATCATATATATTAGATACCTGGGCACACTCCTACATATGAGGGGTGTTCTGTTCCGTCTAAGAATCCTTACCATCAATTGGTTTGGATAGCTTCAAAGAAAATTTCATACACTAGTCTGACCGAGCAAAGGTTCAGACTCTTACTGACATGGTTCAAGAAATTTAGAACCTTGAATAATGTACAAGTCCAAGACTGTACGAGCTCAAATGCACTAGGTGCGGACATCAATAATATCGATGTGGAATAATTGATAAGTAATTAAACCACTAAATAACATGCTTGGAAATAAAGTTCAAGCAATTAAGTAAACAACTTTCGATTCAACAATAACCTACTCAATACAATATGAGAAGGATAGAGAACTTGCACAAAGTGAAGTTTAGAATTTGCACAATATAGGAATTTGTGTAAGTTCGGGGAACTTGCACAATACTCAACGTGTGAAGTTTTGGGAACTTGCACAATACTCAGCGTGTGAAGTTCGGAGAACTTGCACAATACTAGATTTCCTTGCATAGACACTTACAACATCAAAGAGTGAAATTCGGGGAATTTCACCATAATAGATCCCTTACATAAAGTAAATGCATAGGTTAGGACATTTGCTGACAACGCTCTTTGAGTAAAGTAAACACAAAGATAAGATACTTGCGCAATATACGAGTTTGTATAAGTTTAGAGAACTTTCATAATAAAGAAATGAAGTTCGGGAATTTGCAAAATAACCAAAGTGTGAAGTTCGGAGAACTCTCACAAAACTCAAAATGTGAAGTTCGGAGAACTTTCACAATACTCAAAATGTGAAGTTCGGAGAACTTTCACAATACTCAGAATGTGAAGTTCGGAGAACTTTCACAATACAATAATAATCTGCTCAAAACAACATGAGAAGGATAGGAACTTGCACAAATAAGGTGAAGTTTAGAATCTCGCTTACTCGATTCATTGAATAAAGTAGTGCAAGGATTTAAAGTATTTGCACAATAAAAGTAGGGTTCGGATACTAGCTTACAATATCCGTTGAATAAAGTAATACAAGGGTCTAGGGTACTTGCATTCAATATCACAATTAAATGAAGTTAGAAAACTTGCAATATAATAATACCTTGCTTAATATAAATTTGAGTAAGATAGGGAACTTGCACAAATAATAAGTGTAAGTCAGGGAACTTGCAAATAATACAATAACGGGTTCAAAAGAACTTGCACAATCAAAGAGTGAAGTTCGAAAACTTGCCTGTTTGCTCAGCTACAAATAAATTCTAACTTTAATAAAACTGCGTTGGAATGACCTAGCATTAACAAGTCGGCCTCTCCAATTAGTATATATAAACTAATATAAGTTCACACATACAAGACTCTAGTCATTATATAATTCTATCACATAGTTCACGTAAGTCAATCTAATCCTGTCTTAGATTTAATAATTTTAGATTGTCTAGTTCATAAGCATCAACATAGGCTTGAAACACATAGTACTTTAAGTTACTGATATAAATCAACACACATGCCTATAGATTATAATCTCTCATTCGAAACTAACATCCTAATCCAATTTCATAGGCATATGTATTCATGCCGGTAAACCTTAAGTTAAATAAGTTCATACTTCAAAGGTTCGCTACTCCGGTCATACTATTTCATAACAAGGCTAAACAATACCTAATATGTATGCTTGAGTATACTACACAAATATACTTCAAATCACATAGTTCATATTTGAAGATCATTTTCTATGATTAAGCATGCATATGTGAGATCTGTGCATAAATAAACGAGGTTCATGTCAATACGTCTATAGGCATAATGACATCCTAATAAACATGCTTGCATGATCATAATATAATTCAATGCTATTTCACATTCTAAGTTTCCATTTGTAAGGTACACTAAGTTAAAAAGACAACACGGTACATGTAAAGCATCTCGTAACCGTTACTCACATGTATTAACATGCATATAATAAGTCACATACATGTATTTAAGTGGTCACAATCTAAAGACACGAGTCTTGGTTAAGTTTACTTTGAAAGTCTTTAAGTTTCGCTTGAAAAACCTCTTGAGCTTTCAATCAAGTATGCTAACGTGTTTAACATTTTTAAACATACATTTCAAGTTAATATAAACCATGCTATTATGCTCACAAAAATCAGAATAGTAACATGGCATAGCATGTCAAGGTTTGTGTTTCATTTTTGTTAAGAACGTGCATTAGTAAGGTTCATATGATCATAATTCATTAGGGAACCTACATACGCGAGTTAGCATACTTCTCATACATATTTAAATCATACTACTATGCTTGCAAAGTCAGGACACTAACATGCTTCATATACGCTAACGTTCGTTCACGAAACTCTAAGTTTATTTGTAAATATTAACTCCCTTTATCATTAAAGTGTACTAACATGATTATAAATACTTATACTATGCCTACGTATGTGTATATATATATATATATATATATATTAATCATGTATACATGCTTGCCACATAAGGTATTATAGGCTATCATTTAACAGCACTGAAACAGAAGGCAAGAAGCTCAGTACAGGCACTGGCACAGCTGCGCCGCTGGCCAGTGCAATACTAGCGCAGCTGCGCAGGCTGGCGGCCAGGCCAGGAGCTTTGCAGTTTCGGCAGTTCTGCAATTCCAACTCAGAATTCCATACCACAATCAATTCAGTCATGCTACAATGTATTTCTAACATGCTTATGATCTTTACACAACACTTAATAATCATATTCCAAATTAAATATCAACTAATACATGCTTAATTCAAATAATCAAGAACTTAGCAATTTTATCAGAAAATAAAGAATGGGGATGGGAAGTTATACCTCTGTGAAACAATTGAGCTGCAATATACTTTCTTAATCTCCTCTATAATAACAGTATACTCACTCTAGCAATTCTATACTTACATAAAATCTCAGCAAAACAAAGAAGAAGGAGAGGGCTCTATATATAGCCAATTTCTTACCCGGTTCTTGACATTGTTCCTCAAATCAAACTAATGGGAGATGCAATTAGCTAATGGTTATCAAATAGTGGGTGAGGAGTTGGTATATCTCATCATTATTCCCACTCCCCCATTGATGATTGCTATAGCTTTACTGAGTTTGAGGAGGAGAGTAGAGTAGCTAGCATGTGGGTTCATGTGTATGAGAAATAAGGGAGCAATTGGGCACATAATTTGGGACAAACAAAGCAATCTCAGCATTCTTGCAATGGGTGTATAATTATATAAGTCTCATACATGGTTACATAATAAATACACTAGATAATATAATGTATATACACATAGCACATACATAGGTTATAAGTAATTATTCTATATACATTTAAATAGGTGTTACAATATTATCTCAATAAAATAATGTATCAAGTAGGTATATATATACCACTCATATAATTCATGTACATTTTCTATTAACACCGAATATAAAGCAATTGGGTATTATCATTGTTTATTATCATAACAGTTATTATTACAATTATAATAACTTTATAGAATTCAATATTAATTAACAATTGAACTTACTATATGTCAATAGGGTATATATTAAGGTCACGTCATGTTACATAAGCAAAATATTATGTAACTTACACAATGAAATTAATCTTACTATATAGTTTATATGTATAATACATAGCCACATTAATATGTCCATTGTACTTTATATAACATATAAAGGTAGCTACCTTATACCAAAGGTTTAATATAACATATACTTGCATGTAACAATTAACCAAGTAAATATAATATTATTATATTTATTAATCTCTTACTCATTAATTATTTATCCATAATAATTATTAATCAACAACAATAATAATTTCATATGTTATCAATTAATCACTCAAATAAAAATAATTAATCACGATTAACTCTCTACACTATATTCAAGAAATTTGAATATATAATTTACTAACACTTTTATCAATATTCTGATATAAAAGTCTCAGGGTTAATCTACTAATTTAAATAACCATTAGTGATTCCCTTTAATAAAAATCCTAGCATTTATTTGCATAGGTTAAATTCACATAAGCACATAACCACATAAGGTTTAAATAAGTTTGAAAAATTAACTCTCAAAATTTTTAAATCACAGATAAAATTAATAAGGAGCTTAAAATTCCTGGTCGTTACATCCCTCCCCCCTTATAAAAATTCCATCCTCGGAATTGTAAAAATAAGGTTACTCCAATAAAAACAGATAATTCGCTCTTATCACTTAGATAATCTCTACCGTTTGCTGTACCACTCCTGGTCCCAACAGTCGATGTTCACCTATCTCGTCCTAACACAACGGTGCTCGACCCTTTCCTTCCATAAAATGCTTCTAGAAAAATCTCTTCTCTTAGTTCTAGTACTAACGGTACTCAAATTCGTCCTTCAAATCTTAGCAGTCCAGTGCTATCAATCTTAAATTTCAACTCATCACCTTCAGCTAATCGCTTCTTAATGTTATCACAAACTTCGTCCTTCTCTTGTGCCTCCTTAACCTTATCTAATAACATCGGGCTTACTGACACTGTAAATAATCTCTCTTTGGTCTCCATCAGATACTTAACCTCTAAGTTTAGTAATTCAAAAATCTTTCACTAATTCTTTTGAATGGTCAACCTCGATAAATTTCCTCTGCCTTTCCTATCTAAGGCATCTGCCACTACATTTGCTTTGCCTGGATGGTACAAAATCTCACAATCAAAATCTTTAATCAATTCTAGCCATCGGCGTTGCCTTATGTTTAATTCCTTCTGCGTGAAGATATACTTCAGACTGTGTATATCTCACACTTCTCGCCATACAAATAATGCTTCCAAAACTCCAAGGCCAAAAACTATTGCTGCTAAATCTCATTTGGGAAGACATCCATGAATTCTCTTCAAATCGGTATAATAGTTCCTATGAATATATTCTACGGGGATAACTTCCTTGTTTGTTACTCCTACGCCCATAGAGTGTTCTAATTTCTCACTAGGTAAGTCTAACTGTTTAGTAAATTCTCAGAAACAAAAGAGCAGGTGGCACCCGAATCGAATAACACATATGCATGTATATAATTGATCGGGATGATACCTGACACCACGTCCTTGTTGTTGCAGTTGTCGCTAGCTGCAACGCCCTTTCTCTTCGGGCAGTCCTTGATTTGATGGTCTGTGGCTCTACACGAGAAACATCCTCCTTTCGGTTTATTCCAACACTGAGGAGCCATGTGCCCTGGTTGTCCACAACGATAACATGCGTTCTTTCCCTTCATGCATTCCCCCGAGTGGTTCCTTCCACAGTTACTGCACTTTAAACTTTTCTTAGCCTCTCCCCCGGATTAAAAAGGTACAGAAAGATGTACTCACCAGCAAAAACTGATGGAATCCTAACCAAGCCTCCGTCACACCCTCCGAAAGTAGGCGCATGCCCTGGAGAAAATAGGCAAAGGTATAGGAGCCCCAATCAAAGTCACTGAGGCGCTCTACATGGTGAGTGGCGCTGATCAAAGCAAAGAACACCGTCGATGAGTTGTCCACCACAAAATAACCCCTGATGATCGATAAGAACAATTGCCTCAGAATGCGATCTCTAGCCCTCCGATCATCAGACGGAGGCAACTGCAAAGTCCCGTCCTGGGCATCTATACTCAAGGGACCAGATCGGACTGCCCGACCCTTAAATGCCGACTGAGGGACTCCTAACAGGGATCTAACTGCGGTGGGTAAAATGTCAGACACGACAGGCACTGTCTCACCCTCAAACTTAATGCTGGTGATAAATCTCCAGTCCATAGGAGTCATCATCACCTCACAATCAAGCAGATGAAGGGTCTGAGTCTGGTGGAACCAGCGCTCAGACAAAGCCCTCATATACCCCCAAGGGTAACGGCGGGGCAGGATCGAGAAGAAGGCCTGAAATCCCCAGCCATCCACGATCTCCCTGTAATCCTCATGCAGAGTCTGATAGAAGGAGTGTACACTAAACCAGTTCCCTTAGGGCTGCGTCCAGCTAGGGACCTGCATTAAAAATTAACCAATGTCAAAAATCTGTGCCCCAAGAATGGCCAAAAGATGGGAAAAGAATCCAGAGAGAAGAAAGACTTCAAGTCACCTCGTTGGCTTGAAGATATCTCGAAGGATGGCGACTCAAGTTGCCCAGCAACTCCTGTGCCTGCACAGCAATGCCCAGGACCTCTGCGCATAGAACTTGAGCTAGAACAGAAGCAACAAAAGCAGCCTCCTCGTCATCAATGTCAATGGGATGCTCATCCTGTGCTTGACATATCCTACTCTCTACCAATCTGCGAGGCGTCCTAGCTGGACGGGCCTATGGGATGGCAGAAGCCCTCCTCCGTCTAATGCCTAATGAAACCCTGGTAGAGCTGTCGGGTCTATCGCGATCTATCGCATACACCAGTACTCAAAATCACCTCAGACAGGGTGTGGTAAGCCTAAAACCTGTGGCTTATTAATCAATCAATCCAGCATACATATCTAAGTCCTAAAACATACATGGGTGCATCAAAAATACCCCGTATAGCCAAAACTGCATGTTTTCAAAATCCCAGAAGCTCAAAACCTGCATCGGGTCAATAAAAAACTCCCCACAGAGTCAAAAATGCATGTTTTTCAAAACCTAAGATTTTGGAAAAAATTTCGCCAGAGTCTCCTTTGTAAAATGGGCTGTCTACATGCACACAGGCATGCCTAGGTGGCCATACAGTAGCACACCTACCCAAAAATAAAAATAGTTCATATTTACTAAAATAAATCAAAAACCAGCCTCACATGGTCTCCAAAATACCATAGGCATTTTTAGTTGAAAGTCTAGGCTCGCTAGGCCTCAAAAAGGATGATTAGACTGATCAAAAAGCTCAAAATAGTAGTGTAGCCCAGGTGGCTGCACCTCCACCTGCGACTGTCGCACCTCCACATGTGGCAACCCAGGTAGGTCCCACCTTCCCTGGGCCCAGTTCAGTTCAAGTCAAAACGGAGTTTAAACGGGCCGCCCAATCAAATCTGAAGAGAAATCACTACGCGATTGAGTGGTTTGTCCTGAAATCATGCGTTTACGCAGTGTAATCTTGACTAAGAGGGAAACTCTATAGAGACCCTTGACATTCATCTTGGAACCATGTTCAAGGATCAACAAATCAAACTGCGAAAGAACTGTGTAAAAATTGCTCAAAACTGCTAAAAACTGCCATTTTCGAAGCAGTTTCAGCCATTGGCTCAGCCCCAGCGAAGCTCGGGTACTGATCGAAGTCAATTTCAGCCATTGGCTCAGCCCCAGCAAAGTTTGGGTTCCGACCGAAGTCAATTTCAGCAGTTGGCTCTGCCCCAACGAAGTTTAGGTACTGACCGAAGTCAATTTCAGCCGTTGGCTCAGCCCCAGCGAAGTTCGGGTTCTGACCAAAGTTAATTTCAGTCGTTTGCTCAGCCCCAGCGAAGTTCGAGTATTGATAGAAGTTAATTTCCGCTATTGGCTCAGCCCCAGCGAAGTTTGGGTACTGACAGAAGTTAATTTCAGCCGTTGGCTCAGCCCCAACGAAGTTCGGGTTCCGACCAAAGTCAATTTCAGTCGTTGGCTCAGCCCCAGCGAAGTTCGGGTACTGACCAAAGTCAATTTTAGCTGTTGGCTCAGCCCCAACGAAGTTTGGGTACTGACCGAAGTTAATTTCAGTCGTTGGCTCAGCCCCAACGAAGTTCGGGTTTTGACTGAAGTTAATTTCAACCGTTTGCTCAGCCCCAGCGAAGTTCGGGTACTGACCGAAGTCAATTTTAGCCGTTGGTTCAGCCCCAGTGAAGTTCGGGTACTGACCGAAGTCAATTTCAGTCGTTGGCTCATCCTCAGCGAAGTTCGAGTACTAACCGAAGTCAATTTCAGTCGTTGGCTTAGCCCCAGCGAAGTTCGGGTTCTGACCAAAGCAGTTTCAGCCGTTGGCTCAGCCCCAGCGAAGTTCGGGTACTGACCGAAGCAGTCTCAGCCGTTGGTTCCAGTCTAACAAAGCATCGGGTACTGACCAGTGACAACTCAGCCGTTGGTTCCAGTCCAGCGAAGCATCGGGTACTGACCAGTGATAACTCAGTCGTTGGTTCCAGTCCACCGAAGCATCGGGTATTGACCGGTGATAACTCAACCGTTGGTTCCAATCCATCGAAGCATCGGGTACTGACTGATGACAACTCAGCCGTTGGTGCAACCCCAGCGAAGTTCGGGTGTCAACTGAAGTCAATTTCAACCTTCAAACTAGTCCCATGAGATGCCGGGAGACGATCTACGGTTGAGATTCATATAATAATCCATCTTCACAAAGGACAGATGATGGAATCTGTTATACACATCCTCAAAGAAGATCATTGAGGTCGTATTAATCCTGGCCACTTCCTCAATCCCTATAAAGCTATCGCAGAGGATGTCATCCCCAGCAGATCAAGACGAGAAAATTTGTGATAGCTCACCCCCCTCAGAATCTGTGAAGCTATTGCAGAGGATGTCATCCCCAGCAGGTTAAGACGGGAAAATCTGTGATAAATCATCTTCAACAAACTCATCAGAGTCAAACAAATTTTAGTGAATGATGTCATCCACCGCCGAGAATGACAAAACTGGCTCGCGATAACTTCCTAATACCATCAATGGCTATATCGGATAGCATCATCCCCAACAAAGTGATAACGCACACAGCCAAAAGTAGTCCCATTCTATTCCAAGACGCCCAGCTTCAAAATGGCTCTGGCACTCTTTATTTCCAGTGTCTACTAATCTTTATCTTGTCCATTCCACCACGTTACATGGAAATGATAAAGAGGGGCATCTGTAGACATTCAAAATTTTTCTTGCCCCAATACTAATCGGTGGGAGGGCAAAATTGTCAATCAATCCAAATCTGGCCACCAACGCCGGTCCTTCAACCTAAATCTGATTCCTAATATCGGTAATAAAGCTCCAACAGTTAATCGGACCATCAATTAAGTTCCTGACAGTCAATCGGACCATCAAGCAAGCTCCGACAGTCAATCGTACCATTAATCAAGCTCCGACAGTCAATCGGATCATTAATCAAGTTCTGACAATCAATCGGACCATCAATCAAGCTCCAACAGTCAATCAGATCATCAAGCTCAACCCCGATCTCAACCCGAGAAGTTAAAATCAACCCCGATCTCAACCCCGGAAGTCAATTCAACCCGGCAGCAACCCGGGAGGTATCAATCAACCTTGGTCTCAACCCGGGAAGTCAATTCAACCCCGGCAGCAGCTCGGGAGGTACAAATCAACCCCGACCTCAATATCGAGACATGTCAAGCCATCTCCGCTCTCAATTTGGGAAACACAGTTTATCCCCGACAGCAACCCGGGAAGTCAAACTCGACCCCGGTCTCAACCCGGGAAGTGCAGGTCATCCCCGGTCTCTACCCGGGACATCTGGTCAACTTCAAACATCAACCTGAAGCATCACAACAACTCTAGAGCAAAACCTGGGATGACCACATCAGCCTCAGAGACAACCTTGAGGTCAAAAGACTCGACTGGGATCCAAGTCTTGGAATCAGCTCCCGGAAGTCGACTAGCGACAATGCCAACACTACAGGTAGCCCCGGGAGGGGTACAACTGGTCATTTCATCAACTCTCAACCGACTTGGTCAAACTCAATCCAAATCGATGCCGTCAAAGTTAGAATGAACCCTAACGACGATCCCGAGTGGCAACTACGCAAGACAGCTCAACGGATAAACTGCGGGATATCAAAGACCTGGTTATGAACTCATCTTCTTGGACCCAAAAAATGCTTTTTCCCATGTCATTACGACACTCTCGGTGAGAGATTTCCGAAAAGGTATCGCACGCCTCAAACGGATGCTCTGATCAAAAGTTAGAAAGATTCCGACCAGACATCGCATTGCTCAGAGTGCACGTACTTCGAGATGACTAACCCGGGCATGTGGGCCCTACCTAGGGGAGCCGCAGCTCTACCTGCGGCTATTTCAAGTAGAGTGGAGGCTCTCTAGCCTATAAATAAAAGTGCCCTCCCGTTCATTTGAAAAAATTCAGAAACGCAGCGAAGCCCTGCCAGTTTGATTTTCTGACTTTTACACCTCTTCCAAACCCAAATATTTTCACTCCAACACGTAGATATAACCATATACTACCACATATCAAAAAACCACCGGTAGATTTGGACGTTTAAAGCCTATGATTTGGCAAAAAGCCCGTAGTGCATCCCATTGTAAGTATTTTTACGATCAACAAGTCAATACTACTACTTTGCACTGTTTTACATCTGCATATCAAGTTTTATCTTCTAAATATGCCCGGAACTTAGTTTCGTGGCCATTTTTGTCAAAAATTGATACATTTTTGTACATAAACTCTGTTTTTAACATTTTTACAACTCGGATTGACGATCCGTCAGCTCCAGTAGCTTCAATGCACTAGCACACACCATTTTGGTAACTTCGCTGGACTGGACTATCTTCCCAGTCCGGGTTTGGCCCTTTTTTATATATATTTAACTGTAAATGTATCAACATTTCAATTCTGTCAAGCTTGAATTTCAAATCCGAGGTAGTTTACGGCTTTTATATATATTTACGCATATATAAGCTACTTTCACTATCACTGGTACTCCTATCAGTCCTAGTTGACTATATTTCTGTTAATATATATATATATATATATAGTTATATATTTTCAGTCTGGCCTGGATTACTTCGTGGCCATTTTACTGCTTTTGCATACTTCCCTATACTAGGTGCTCTCCCCAGTCACTAGGTGACTATTTTATGTCAATTTCAATTCCAGTACGGGCATCGGCGTGAAAACCCATCGCCATTTTCATTGTTTTTTTATATATATATTTCATTTCTATCACATCCTAGATTATTTCGTGGCTATTTACAGTTATTATATATATATATATATATATATATATATATATATATATTTCAATTCCAGTCCGGGCTTGCGAGTGAAAATCCATTGCCCTTTTTACAGCTTTTTAACTATATATATTGCTTTGCTCAATTTATTCAACTGTTTCATTTAACATTCATTTGTATATGAATTTGCACTGACATTTTTGTAGGCGATCTAGATTTATCCAAATCTCGCTATTTCTAGCTTTCAACGGTTCAAACAGGTCCCGACAGAACCTGGAAGCTATAATGACTGAGATTTCTTTAAATCTAGTTATTTTTATAGTTTTAGCATCAAAAGCAACCTCGCGTCCCTTAGATCGCTATCTAGTGGGAACGAGACGCTTCGGCCGTGCGGACCGGGATTTACTGAATGAATTCCTGGTTCTGGCTATTTTGGGATATTTATCTGTTTTTGTACAAATTCGAACTGTGCATGTTTTCTAGCCACTCATATGTGAGCCTAGGAATCGTGGGATTCATGATCAAACTGATCAGAATCTGATTCCCACGATGGACAAACTCCAATTTATAGATGTACCCTACCTGTTTTTTCTGTAAAATGTACATGCATAGACCTTAAAATGGTTATCCGTATTTAAGGTCTCAATATAGTGAAAATATGGATTGTCGTGTCAGCATCCCTCCGATGGTTTTCATACCCATGAGGAGACCGACACTTTATATTTCTATGGTCGAGGATGCTTCGCAGCCCGACAAATCACCATTTGCATGCAGCCTTAAGGCTATAAAGATAAAATTGAAAGTGGCGATGTGTTTCAATTTCTATGTCAGCGTAGGGGTTTGATAAACAGCTTTCAAAACATCACTATCAATTCAATTTCAAAACTTGTTTGCAAATCAAATTAAACGCTTTTGCAAATCAAATCAAAGACTGATTTGCAAATCAAATCAAACCCTTCGTATATAGGCTCAACGAAGCCTGTCAAAGCTTTCAATCAATCAAAAGGCCTAATTTCCAAATAGCATTCACTCACGCATTCTAGTTTTAAGGAAAATATTAAAAAGATTGCGGTATCGTGTTTACACGAGAGTCATGGGGTGCCTAACACCTTCCCCACACTTAACCAAGCCCCCGAACTCAAAACTCCCATTTCAAAGATCAAGTTTCGACAGTGTCCAGCAATTGGGCCTCTTTTCAAATCAAATTCGGTTGGGTTGGCACAACCATTTTCAAAACTACCAACTGGAGACTCTGTTTAAATCAAATTAAATCGTCGACATAAATACATGTTGGCCTCTTTCCTAAAACCCTTCAAAACCTTTTTCGCAATAAAAAAGAATAAGGGTAGAGATAACTTAGGAAGATCGATTTGAGGAAAACCGAGTTATAAACCGACCCGCGGTATTTCTTAAATTTTCCAACATCGACACATGCCAAAGCTTTACACAAGGAATTAAATCAATGGAAGAAAGGAAGAGATGTTAGGCAACAAATGTTTGGTGAAATAGTGGCCAACAACCACCTCAACCCACTCCCATTGCCATTATTGTTGCTAGTTTGCTGAAATTGAGAGATGAAAGGAATAGGCTAGGCCATATTCTATTCAAGTAAAGGAGAAGAAGTGACTCTCAATATGGGACAAGCCTTCTAATCTCAGCATTTGCAGATTGGAAATGAAATAATGTTAACATACCTTAAGTTAAATACACACACCCATATATATATCCCTACTTAAATGTATATGTGTACACTTAGGTTTTAATCCTCTTTTAATTTACAATGTAGTTTTAGTGAATTAATAACATTGTAATAAGTTGGGGGTATATATTTATACACATTATTATATAATCCATGTACATTTGATAATACCGAATATAATTTAATTGAGTATTATCATTCCACATTATCATAAACTTTATTATTTCAATTATACTTAATTATTGAAATAATTATTAAATAACAATTATTTATTTAGTTTGATTTAATATTTCACTAGGTACACATTTAATGTATCCACAGATAACATGTTGTCACATAAGCATCATTTATGTAACTTATATAATTCATTTAATCTTACTATATAGTTCTATATATTATATAGTTACATTGTAGTCTCACACCCCATTATACTTTAGGTGTAGGCACTTTAATATACAATCACCCATTACATAATATTGCACTTAGCAATTAATTGAATAAACATTAATCTATTATAATAATTCATTGTTTACTCTTTAATATGTTATTATTCATAATAATAATTAATTAACAATATTATATTAATTAATCCTTAATTTATTAATTCATTCATTCTTTAATTTAATTAAACCATCATGATTTCCATCATCGTGCCACACAAGGCATTCCACGAGCTCATCATAATTCTCCACATTTTCTCAATTATCATAAATTTAATTTAATTTAATTGAGTCACTCACTTCGTGCTATATAAAAATTTATATAGAATAAATATTCACATTCTTATTAATATAAATATTAATATTTATTCATGAAATTCACGGTTATTACAACAGAAGCCCCGGCGACAACACTGGGAGATCAAATCAACTTCGGAGACAACCCCAAAGCATCATATCATCCCCAGAGACAACGCTCTGGGAAACCAAGTCAACCTGGAGACAACCCTGAGGACAAACAGAGTCGGCTGGGATCAAAACCTCGGACACAAACCCAGGAAAACAGTCGAAGACCGTGCCAGTACAGCAGACAACCCTTGGAGGGGAAAAATGGTCATTTTACCAACTTGAAGCCAATCTGGTCAAAATCAAGCCAAATTTATGCAATCAAGGTCAGAAAGAACCATAACAGTGATCCCGAGTCAAAACAGCACAATATAGCTCAACGGATAAACTGCGAAGAAATGAAGATCTGGTTATGAACCCGTCATCTAGGACTTGGAAAAGGTTTAGTCCTATGTCGTTGTCACGCTCTCGGCGAGGGCTTTTCGGAAAGGTATAGCACGCCTCAAATGGACGCTCCGATCAAAAGTTAAAAAGTTTCGAACCTGACATCGCGTTGCTTGGAGTGCACGTACTTCGAGACGACAGGGCCCATCATGTGGGCCCTGCCACGTGGAGCCGCAGGTAGACCCGCGGCTGTCGCGGGTAGGACCGCTTCCATCGGGTCTTTAAATACAAGTGCCTCCTTTGCCAAAAAAATAGAAGAAAAATTAGAAAAATGCTCTGAAACTATGCCCATTTCGTTTCCTAGCCCGACTTCTAGTACTCCAAACCTAGATTTTATTACTCTAACACGTAGGTATACTCATATATTACAACATACCAAAAATTAACCAGTGGAAACGCCCGTTTGAAGCCTACGAAGTAGAAAAAAGCCCGTGTAGCAGTCCATTGTGAGTATTTTTACGATCAGAACTCATTTCCTACTTTATTGCATATTTATACACGTGCATGTAAAGTTTCTTCTTCTGATTTTGTCTGGAACTCAGTTCTATGGCCATTTTTGAGTACTTTTTAGTACATTTTAGTACATATATACGTTTTTTGCATTTGCACAGCCCGGATCAACAATCTGCGGCTTTTACTCGCTTTTATATATATATATATATATACATATATGTACTAACTTGCACGGCCTAGATCGCTGATTCGTGGCCTTTTTAACTTAATTATATATGTATTTAACTATATATATACTAACTTTTCAATTCTGTCAAGCCCGGATGGCACATCCGTGGCAGTTACTGCATTTATATATATAACTACATATATATATATAAATTTTTCTAACTTCATTTGGTCTGGATTGCTAAATTCGTGGCCTTTATTGCTTTAATATATATATATATATATATATATATATTAAATGTATATATAAACACTCGAAATTTCCTTTCCCTGTTACTAACACTGTAGAAGGGCAAGACTGTCAATCAGTTCAAGCCCAGTCTCAATATCGGGCCATCAGTTCAACCCCGGTCTCAATATCGGGCCATCAGTTCAACCCCGGTCTCAATACCGGGCCATCAGTTCAACCCCGGTCTCAATACCGGGCCATCAGTTCAACCCCGATCTCAATACCGGGCCATCAAATCAATCCCGATCTCAATGCCGGGCCATCAATTCAACCCCAGTCTCAATATCGGGCCATCAAATCAACCCCGGTCTCAATACCGGGACATCAGTTCAACCTCGGTCTCAATATCGAGCCATCAGTTTAACCCCGGTCTCAATACCGGGCCATCAAATTAACTCCGGTCAAAATACCGGGCCATCAGTTCAACCCCGGTCTCAGTACTGGGCCATCAAATTTACCCTGGTCTCAATATCGGGCCATCAAATCAACCCCGGTCTCAATATCGGGTTATCAAATCAACCCCGATCTTAATATCGGGCCATCAGTTCAACCCCGATCTCAATACTGGGCCATCAGTTCAACCCCGATCTCAATATCGAGTCATCAGTTCAACCCCGGTCTCAATACCGGGCCATCAATTCAACCCCGATCTCAATACCGGGCCATCAAATCAACCCTGATCTCAATACCGGGGCATCAGTTCAACCCCAGTCTCAATACCGGGCTATCAAATCAACCCCGGTCTCAATATCGGGCCATCAGTATAACCTCGGTCTCAATACCGGGACATCAGGTCAGCCCCGGTCTCAACCCGAGAGGTACAGGTCAGCCCCGGTCTCAACCCGGGAGGTACAGGTCAGTCCCGGTCTCAACCCGGGAGGTACAAGTTAGCCCCGATCTCAACCCGAGAGGTACAGGTCAGCCCCGGTCTCAACTCAGGAGGTACAGGTCAGCCCCGGTCTCAACCCGGGAAGTACAGGTCAGCCTTGGTCTCAACCCAAGAAGTATAGGTCAATCCCGATCTCAACCCGAGAGGTACAGGTTAACCACGGTCTCAACCTGGGGGGTACAGGTCATCCCCAGTCTCAACCCGGGAGGTACAGATCAGCCCCGGTCTCAACCCGGGAGGTATAGGTCATCCTCGGTTTTAACTCAAAAAGTTAGGTTAACTTTAAAAACAAACCTGAAGCATCACAACATCTCCAGAGAAAAACTTGGACCGACCAAGTCAACCTCAGAGACAACACTGAGGACAAACAGAGTCAAATGGGATCCAAACCTTGGAATCAACCCAAGGAAGTCAACCGAAGGCCATACCAACACTAAGGGCAACCTCAGGAGGGGCAAATGGTCATTTTACCAAATCTAAGCTGATTCAGTCAAACTCAAGCCGAATTGATGCCACCAAGGTCAGAACGAACCATAACAATGATCCCGAGTGCAAATAGCGCAAGACAGCTCAACAGACAAACTACGGGGAATCAAAGACCTTGTTATGAACCCGTCTTCTTGGGCCCGGAAAATGTTTTATAATATGTCATTGTGACATTCTTGGTGAGGGCTTTTCATAAAGGTATCGCATGTCTCAAACGGACGCTCCGATCAAAAGTTAGAAAGTTTCGAATCAGACCTCGCGTTGCTCAGAGTGCACGTACTTCGAGACGACGGGACTCGACATGTGGTCCCCACCACATGGAGCCGCACCTCTACCTACAGCAGTAGCAGGTAGAGTGGAGGCCCCCTGGTCTATATATAGAGGTGCACCCCCCTCTCATTTTAAGAATTCAGAAACGCTCCGAACCCCTGTCCGTTTGGTTTTCTGTCTATTTTCTTATCTTTCAAACCCATATTTTTTCACTCTAACACGTAGATATACCCACATACTACCACATATCAGAAAATAACCGGTAGATTCAGACGTTTAAAGCCAACGATTTGGCAAAAAGCCTGTGTAGCAGTCCATTGTTAGTATTGTTACGATCAGCAAGTCAATACTACTACTTTACACTGTTTTGCACTTGCACATCAAATTTTATTTTCTAAATATGCTCGGAACTCAGTTCCGTGGTCGTGTTTGCTAACTTTTGGTATATTTTAGTACCTACACATATTTTCTGGCATTTCTACAACTCGAATTGACGATCCGTCGCTTCCGGCAGCTTTTATATACTTGCATCTTCGTTATTAGCAACTTCGTCGGACTGGGTTATCTTTCTAGTCCAGGTTTGGCTTTTTTTGTATATATTTAACCGTATATATACTAACTTTTCAATTCTGTCAAGCCCAGATGTCAAATCCATGGTAGTTTACTGCTTTTTTATATAAATATACATATATAAACAGCCTTCACCATACTGGGTTATCTTCCCAGCCTTGGTTGACTACTTTTCTGTCTTTATATATATATATTTATATTTCAGTTTGGCCTTGATCATTCTGTGGCCTTTTTACTGCTTTTATATATAAATATGCATATATCAGAAGCCTTCACCACACTGGGTTATCTTCCCAGTCTTGGTTGACTACTTTTCTGTCTATATATATATATATATATTTATATTTCAGTTCAGCCTGGATCATTCTGTGGCCTTTTTACTGTCTTTATATATATCTGCAATATTCACCACACTGGATTATCTTCCCAGTCTTGGTTGACTACATTTCTGTAAATATTTATATTTCAGTCCGGGCACAGGCGTGAAAATCCATCGCCCTTTTTTCTTGTTATATATATATATATATTTCAATTCTGTTCAGCTTGGATCATTTCGTGGCTCTTATACAGTTTTATAATATATATATATATATATATATATATATATATATATATATATATATACATTTCAATTCCAGTCCGGGCACCGGTGTGAAAACCCATCGCCCTTTACAGCTTTCATATATATATATATATATATATATATATATATTTCTTTACTCAATTTTATTAAATTTTTGCTTTAAATATTCATTTTATATGAATCGGCATTGACTTATCTGCGGGCGAACTAGATTTATTTAAATCTCGCCAACACTTGCTTTCAAACGGTTTAAAATTGGTACAGACAGAATCGAAAAGCTAGAATGGTTGAGATTTATTTAAATCTAGCATTTTTCTAGTTTCAGTCATAAAAGCTACCTCGCGGCCCTTAGATCGCTATCTAGTGGGAACGAGATGCTTCGGCCAGGTGCGAACCAGGATTTACTGATGAATCGTTGGTTCTGGCAATATTTGGATATCTTTTTTGTACAAATTTGAGCTGTGCAGGTTTATTGGCCTCCCTATGTGAGCCTAGGAATCGTGGGATTTATGATCAACCTGATTAGAATCAGATTCCCACGATGGCCAAACTCCACTTTACAGATGTACCCTGCCATTTTTTCTGTAAAAATGTACATATAAAAGGCCTTAAAACGGTTATCCGGATTTAAGGTCTCAGCATAGTGAAAATATGGTTTGTCGTGTCAGAGTCCCTCCGATGGCTATCATGCCCATGGGGAGACTGACATTTGTATATATGTTGTGGTCGAGGATGCTTCGCAGCCCTACAATCACCATTCAAATTGAGCCTTAAGGCTGAAAAGATAAAACTACAGTATTGATATGCTTCAATTCTTATGTTAGCGTAAGGGTTTGAAAACCTTCTTTCAAAACATCATTCAATAATCTTTTCGAAAAAAGAAGCTTTTGCAAATTAAATCAAACACTTTTTCAAATCAAATCAAAGACTTTTTGTAAATCAAATCAAACCCTTCGTATATAGGTTCAACGATGCATAAGACATACTTTCAATCAAACATAGGCCCAATTTTCAAACAGCATTCACACACACATTGCAGTTTTTTAAGGGAAATATTGAAAAGATGCGGTACCGTGTTTACACGAGAGTTGTGGGGTGCCTAACACCTTCCCCACACTTAACCAAGCCCCGAACTCAAAACTTCGGTTTCAAAGATCAAGTTTCGACAGTGTCCAGCAATTGGGCCTCTTTCAAAAAAAACCGATTGAGTTAGTACAACTATTTCAAATCTACCAACTGGTGATTCTGTAAAACGTTCAAATCGTCGACATGATACATATCGGCCTTTTCCTAAAAAAACCCCTTCAAAACCTTTTTCAAAATAAAAAGAGTAAGGGCAGAGATAACATAGGAAGAGAGAAAGATCCGGGTTGTGACTCGACCCGTGGACTTTTTCCCGACGTCGATAGGTGGCGACTCTGCTGGGGATAGTAGAGGGCTTAGGCCGCGTTCAAATCTTTTTAAACATTTCCCTTTCAAAACTATGAATGTGTAAATGCTGCATTTTTACATTGAATGAATGCGTGAATGCTGTGTACTTACATTGAATGAATATGAATGAGTGCTTTCCTATTTTTTAGTGCATTGCACTTATATTAGTGCTTCACACCAATGTCATCATATGCATAACGGTGAGACGCGATGTATGTGAATGTATGTTGTGATTCCTCCTTCGGGAAGCAAAACCCGTCGGTGATAAGTAATGACTCTGGGGACGACTAAGTCTCTGGTGGCTTATGAAAATGCACCACCCAGATTCGCTCCAGTTGAAAGATTGGATTAATTTCCCCTCTAGTAGATTGCGATGATCTGGGGACCTTCACCCCAAAAAGCCGCGAAAGTAGCCTAAGATAGGTCAGCCTCTGATTAACCAAATCCGATGGGAAGCTTCTTCATGCCTTCCTCTTTCAATTCAATGTCAAGTTTTCAAATTCCAAATGTAAAGGAGCACAATGTAAATATCATAATGAAAGATTTACATTCCTTGTCATATACATCATGTCATGTTATCCTTTCATCAATACAATTGACCTCTGTTTTGCAGGATAAGATTAAAAAACTACAAAAACATATCATGGCATGCATCCTATCCCTACCTACATCAGAAAATTAACACGCCTACGTTTTGTTGTAGGTGAAAAATTGGTCATGTCACTAGATCTAAGTCTAAGAAAGCACTAAGTCCATCCACGGACATGACTTCAAGTGCTCAGCCTGAATCCACCCCTGTCTCTAGGGAAGAGTTTGAAGGACTGAAGAATCAGATAGCCGAATTGGCCAGTTTCCTAAGAGGGCAAAGTGAAGCTCTTAAAGGGAAGCAATCCCAAGTTCACACAGAACCAAGAACACCTGGTGGTAGTGGTGGCAGTCAAGAGACTGAAAAGGTAGAGACTCAGATCCCTGGACCACAAAACCAGGACCCAACCAACAAAACCCCTGAAATCACCATCCTCAACAAAAAACAGGAAGCTGGTGACATTCTGAAGAAAGTACAGCAGATGGAAGAAACCATCCGGTCTATCAAAGGGACTGGGGCATTTGGCAATGCCAATTATTCAGACCTCTGTATCTTCCCTGGGGCTCATAATCCTGAAAAATTTTAAACTCCTAATTTTGAGAAATACGATGGATTAGGAGACCCTTACACTCACCTGAAAGTATTCATTGGAGAACTCGGATCCTATGCAAAGGACGAGAAGCTGCGAATGCAATTATTTCAGAAGAGTTTAACCGGAGAGGCAAGAGCCTGGTATGCCCGTCTGGACAATTCTAAGATTCACAGTTGGGAAGAGTTAGCCCATGCTTTCCTCAGTCAGTACAGCTTCCAATCTCAGCTGGCTCCAAATAGATACCAAATAACCAAAATTAAGAAATAAAACACTGAATCTTTTAGAGAATATGCCCAACGATGGAGGTGGATTGCAGCACAAGTCACCCCATCCATGACTGAGTCTGAGATAGTCATAACCTTCATCGATATTCAAGAAGCTCCATATTATGATAGGCTTAGCAGGCATAGGAAAACCATTCTCTGAAATGATCAAACACGGAGAGATAGCAGAAATGGGGCTGAAGTCAGGGAAGATAAAGGATCTAACCCCCTAGAAGCTGTTGCTGAACATATCCAGTCCGAAAATTACGTGAGTAATCCCCAGAGGGTACACAAAAAGAAAGATGAAGAAGTGTCCTTAGTGTTACAAGGACAGAATCCAAGGGGCGAGTCAAACAATATGCCCATTCAAAGGAGGAACTATAGCCCTTTTCAAACTCCTGCACAGCCTTCAAATCCTCCATTTTAAAAAAACATGGAGGTCAGGTGTCGAAGAACTTTCACCCCTCTAGGGGATTCACTCGAGAATGTGCTAAAGCTATTAACGGTACAGAAGAAGATTGTATAACTCCTTCCACCAACCAACACTAGTTGACGGAATTTTGACCCAAGCAAGAAGTGTGCTTACCATTCCAGATCCCCGGGCCATGACACTCAAGACTATTGGTTTCTCAAGCATAAAGTCCAAGACTTGATTGACAATGGAGAGATTGTGGTGACCAAACCAGGATAACCACACATACAAGACAATCCCCTCCCTTAGCACAAAGAGGAAAATGTCAACATGATCAGCACTAGAAATAGAGAAGGATCCAAATACCTCCAATATGTCGGAGAGTTAGCTCCATCCAGCAGCAACAGCCCAGACAGTTGGGAAGTCTCAGAAAGGAGATTCCTGATAGAGCAAGAGATTAAGTCTTTCAAGGAGTAGATTGAACAGTTAGCAAAGCTAGTCGTATACCAGCATCAGGTCACTAGACAGCTGATAAACCAGACCAACCAGTCTGATGCAAATCCTTCCACCCCAGAAATCAGTCACATTGCTATGAGGGACCATTACCGGTTACATGAGCATGAATCCTGGACCTACAAGATGGCCAAAGAGGAGAATTTCTAAGCTGGTAGGAAATTTATCTTTCAAAGGAATTTCACCAACCTGAACCAGCCGATGAAGGAAATCCTCCATATGTTAATCAACGAGGGAATGGTTGCAGATCTATTACCTCCATTAAACCCGCGATCCAGAAAATTCAAACCTAACCAAATCTGTCAGTATCACTCCAATGCACCCGACCATGACACTGAAGATTGCTGGGCACTTCGTAACCTGATTCAGAATATGATTGAAAGCAATGAATTGATAAGAGGGAATAGTGATTATGGCCTCCCAGATGAAGACACTCTCTTTATCCCCACTACGTGGAATCAGGATACAGTGGCTGTTGTATCTTATGACAATGAACCAACCCTCACACCCTTAGTACTGCTAGGGAAAGGGATCCAACAAACACAAAATCCTGTGAAGGTGGCCGCACCTGAGCCTTTAATCTTGCCCTTCAGACCTCAGTATCCAATTATTAGTTTGGAGAGGGTCCCATAAAACTACGAGAATGACGAAGGTTCCACCTCAAACAACATTGCAATTGTACCAAATGATAATCCATTGTACCTGCCTCAGCGGGTGATCAAACCAGTCCTCAAAGCCAAAGAAAAGGTGGCTGAAGAGAAAATCGAAGAGTTCCTCAACAAAATGGGACACAATGAAATTAAGATAGTGCAAAGCTTGAAAGATGCATCCAAATAGATGTCCATCCTAGATTTAGTCTTATCATCGGTTGATCATTGCAACATTCCAGTGAAAGTACTGGCAGAAGCCCATCTGCCACATACCGTGGATGCTGAGAAATTCCGTCACGTGGTAGAACACCTTTTCAACAGCAATGTGATATCTTTCACAGATGATGATATCCCTGCAGAAGGGACGGGCCATTGTAAGTCCCTGCATATAGCCGTGATGTCTTTCAGGTATGTGATCGGAGGTGTGCTCATAGATGGAGGATCATCCCTCAACATCTGTCCCTATGACACCTTAGAGAGAATGAAGATCAACCCGACCGGATTAAAACCAGTCATGTGGTAATCCGGGCTTTTGATGGATCTCGCCGACAAGCTATGGGAGAAATAGAGCTTCCATTAGAGATTGGCCCACACACTTTCTATGTGTCCTTTCAGGTGCTCAACATTGCCACTGGATACAACTTGTTATTGGGCAGGCCGTGGGTCCACATGGCAGGGGCAGTGCCATCCACCCTCCATCAACAACTCAAATATATTATCAACGACAACCTTATCACTGTCAATACCAAACCAGAATACCTTGTCTACATACAAGGAGACATGCTAGTGATTAGCCTGGATGCAGGGATTGAACCTGTAAGTTTTCAAGCCCTGGAGGTGAGTGATACTTAGTATCTACCTATTGGAGAACCAGCTTTGATGCCTAAAGTCTCCCCTGAAGTGATGACAGTGGGCCAGGAAATGGTTTCTTTGGGTTTCCAACCTGGAAAAGGGTTAGGGAAGAATCAGCAAGGTATCAAGAGTCCAATCCAAATCCCGAGCCAGACAGGGAGAGCCGAATTGGGTTATTCATCCGGGTCAAGCTGTCGGAATCCACACAAGCATCCTAAGGCTCATACTTCTACAATTTTGTTGCCAAACCTTACGGGTGTTGGATGGGTGAAACACATAAGAAAAATACCAGCGGTGGTATCAACCATGTTATTTCCTCCCATTATACTAGCAAGTGAGAGAACAACTCCTAGATCTGAGCTGGATAGCAAAAAGGGAAAAAAAAGATCCTGTACAAAGGATGAGACCCATTTCTTAACATGCGGGTTATCATAAACTATGAGGATATGAATGATGAGATCCCAGATAGCGACGACGAGGATCAGATTCGAATTCCTCGCATTAAGAAGGAAAAAGGGGGCAGTTCAAAGGAAAACCCCAGCCTTATTGTAAAGGATGTCTCAGTCATTATCCAAGACGAGGCAGACGACCACAATTCCTTGATCCTCCCTGTTCATGAGGATCTAACCCTGGATAACTGGAGTAGTGTCCCTTGCCTCAGTCGAAAAGGGTAAAGGGGTAGAGAGTCCATCTACCCTTTTAAACATGCTTTCATTTACTACTTACTTTTGATTGCACAGCTATAGCAGTAACTTTTGCCATGCTTTGCCAAATGCTCTATATATTTAAGCAGTTGTATATATTAAAATGAAAGCATTTTTGTTTTCAGGACTCAAGCATTGGATGTGTTTGTCTCTACTGATGAGATGTCAACCTGTCAAAGTGACTACAACTTTGATGTAGAACTGAACTTCGACTTGATGGATATTGATCAAGAGGAGGAAGATGACTATGAGGTGCCCGAGGAGATCAAAGAATGGGTCGAAGACAAGCCCAAACTAAACCTCGACCAAACCACCACTATCAACATAAGAACCTCCGAAAACATCAAAGAAATCCAGATATGCATAGACCTCACCCAAAACCAAAAAGCCGACATGATTGAACTCCTAACACAGTTCCAAGATGTGTTTGCATGGTCATATAAAGACATGATTGGCCTATCAACTGACATCATCATCCATCGAATGCCCATTAAAGATGGATTCAAGCTAGTTAAACAAAAGCTCAGGCTATTGAAACCTGAATGGAGTCTAAAAGTCAAAGAAGAAATCGCTAATTAATTCAAAGCTGGAATCATTATGGTATCAACATACCCGGAGTGGCTATCAAACATAGTCCCCGTGACAAAACCCGGAGGGAAGGTATGAGTATGTGTGGATTACCAGGATTTGAACAAAGCCTGCCTCAAGGACAATTTCCCTATACCTTTCATTGACATCCTGATCGACAAAACGGCGCAGTACGACATGTATTCCTTCATAGATTGCTTTGCTGGTTACCATTAAATCATAGTTGCTGAAGAAGACTAGGAGAAAACAGCGTTCATTACTCCCTGGGGAACCTTCTGCTATAGGCGACTATCCTTCGGCCTCATCAATGCCGGAGCCACGTATCAGCAAGCCATGATGGCTCTATTTCATGACATGATGCACAAGGAGATAGAGGTATATGTGGATGACATCATCATTAAATCCCAAAGTGAGGATGATCACCTAGACCATCTCAAGAAGCTGGTCAACAGATTTCGTAAGTACATCCTCAAGCTAAATCCTGCCAAATGTGCTTTTGGCGTTAAATCAGGTAAGTTGCTGGGATTCTTGGTGAGTAATCGAGGCATCGATCTAGACCCTGCCAAGATCAAAGCCATCACCGAGATGCCAATACCTCGAACGGAGAAGGAGATACGTGGGTTCCTGGGAAGGATCAACTTTATAAGACGATTCATTTCCCAGCTCACAGCAACCTGTGAACCCATCTTCAAACTACTAAGGAAGAATTCCTCCACAAAATGGAATGAGGATTGTCAGAAAGCTTTCCTTGCCATAAAAAGGCAGCTGGTCAAAGCACCTATTTTGGTACCTCCGAGGGACGGAGTTCCCTTGTTCATGTACCTGTCCGTCAATGCCAATGCAATTGGCTGCATGCTAGGACAAAAGGATGATAGTAGCAAGGAAAGAGCTATCTACTACATCAGCAAAAGATTCAGCAGTGGTGAACAAAAATACACCCTGATCAAAAAGACGTGTTGTGCGTTAGCATGGGCTGCCATGAGGTTGCAACACTATTTGCATAAGCACACGACCTACTTCATATCCCGCATGGATCCACTGAAATACGTATTCAGCAAGCCAATATTAAATTATCGACTGTCCAAATGGCGGTTGATCCTACAACAGTTTGACATTGTCTACGTGACTCAGAAGTTAATCAATGGTCAAGACATTGCAGATCAATTAGCTGAAGCACCTTCAAGAGGGTTCGAGCCCCTGAAGACTTATTTCCCGAATGATGGGATCATGACCATTCAATAACTCCAACAAGAGAGTACAGTCCAACCATAGAAAATGTATTTCGATGGAGCAGTAAACATGGACAGTGCCAGAGCTGGGGCAGTCCTTATCTCTGGTACAGGAGAACAGTATCCTGTGGCTACCAAACTTCAATTTGGCAACACCAACAACACAGCCGAGTATGAAGGCTGTATAATGGGGTTGAAATTAGACCAATCCATGGGTATCAAACATTTACTGGTCTTTAGAGACTCTGAGTTGGTCATCAGATAAACCACTGGGCCAAATCACACCAAAGAACTGCATTTGCTGCCCTATCATCGGCAAGTTGTTAAAATATCCCTGGAATTTGAAGACATGACCTTAATCCATATTCCTCGGGGTAGGAATGACTTTGCTGATGCATTGGCGACGTTAGATCCTTAATCCGCATATCCAATAGGAGTGGATTTCCCTGCATCAAATTTATGAATCAAAAAGCCCCGATATACGGGAATTACATTGGAGACATATTAGATGAAATACCTCTTATCAAACAGCCTTGGTATCAAGACATAAAGGAATATCTCCGAGATGGATCTACACCCACTAGGGCAATCCAATCTGAGCGAAAGCGGATTCACAAGATGGCTATAAAGTTCTATCCGAACGGAGATGCACTATACAAAAGGGATTATGGAATAGGCCTGTTAAGATGCCTTGATAAGGAGCAAGCCCAAAGATTGATGAATGAAGTCCACGACGGAGTCTGTGGTCCACACATGAGCGATCACCTGCTGACCAAGAAGATATTAAGAACATGACATTATTGGATCTCGCTCAAAGCTGGCTGTGATAATCACGTCAAGAGATGCTTTCAATGCCAAGTACATGGAAATGCCATACATGCTCCCCCAAATGAGCTACATAACATGAGTTCACCATGGCCTTTCTCCATGTGGGGAATGGATGTAATCGATCCCGTGGAACCCAAAACCAGTAATGGTCATCGATTCATCTTCACCATGATCGATTACTTTACCAAATGGGTTAAAGCCGCCTCATTTCCCAAAGTCACCAAAGAGGTCATCATTGGTTTCATCAGAAACAATGTCGCTTGTCGATATGGACAACCGGAGGTGATCATATCAGACAATGCCAAGAACCTGAACAATCAAATGATGAGAGAACTATGTAGTAAGTTCCACATCAAGCATCTTAATTCCGTCATCTATCGGCCCAAGATGAATGGTGCTGTCGAAGCGGCCAACAAGAACATCAAGAAGATCATGCAGAAAATGCCCGCCAATCACAAAGAATGGCTTGACCTGCTGCCTCTAACCCTGTTAGCATACATGACATCAATGCGTACCTCTATTGGGGCTACCCTCTATTTATTGGTCTATGGCATGGAAGCTATCCTTCTCATAGAAGTAGAGATGGAGTCCTTGCGAGTGTTAATCGACGCTTAGATGGATGAAGATCAGTGGTTGCAAGATCGGTATTACCAACTGTCCCTGATAGATGAAAAGAGGGCTATAGCCATTTTCCACGGACGGTTATATTAGCAAAGGATTGCTCGATCCTACAACAAGAAAGTCCGAATACAAAAATTCAAAGAAAATAACTTGGTGCTGAAGAAAGTTTTGGCCAATCAAGATGAAGCTAAAGGCAAGTTCGCCCCTAATTGGGAAGACCCTTTCATTGTCAAGGAGGTGTTGACAGGAGGAGCTATCAGACTACAAGAGATAGACGGGAGCAAATTTCCCCAACTCATAAACTCAGACACCATAAAAAGGTACTAAGTCTGAAGCACGTGCATGCCCGCATCCGGGTCCTACAAATGAAATCAGGTTCGATTTTTCACTAGAAAGCTGGAACTACGAATGACCTAATCTCCCTCCACCCGGGAGTACGTAGGCAGCCATTTCTGGTGCGGTCAAACCAAATAAAAATTCAAAACTCATCAAACCAAACTCAAAACCCAAGGAAAATACTTTTCAAACCTCTCTCACAAAAAAAAGTGAACTACGAATGACCTGATCTCTCTACACCCGGGAGTACGTAGGCAGCCATTTACGGTGCGGTTTGACCTTCAAGAAAAACAAAAACCAGTCCCAAGACACCAAAATCATATAAAAGCTAAGTCCTATCAAGCTACCCTGGTCAACCGGCCCATCTGAGATTTTCTTTGACCTCTCAACTGTCAGTCCATTAAGGAGAAGCTCAAGATATATCAACAACAGCGAGTCATAAGAGAAGTGGTAATCACTCAGCAATGACAATACATATCCAAATAGGGAAATGAATCAAAAAATATATTTCTCTGATATATAACACTGTTTGATATATATACATAGTGTCCTGTACATGACAAAAATGGTTGATCTAGTATGTGCAGGAAAAACAAAACTAGTCTATAGACCAGAGGATAAGCGGGCCAGCAATGCCAACATGGCATCTCTCTCTGGAGATGGAGGAGCAGCTGCAAGTACAATACCCTCAGCCTCCACACGGCTCAAAATATCCACAGTCATCTGCATTGTGGCACTGTGGTCATCAATATATGCACTCATCTAGGTAACCAAACCATGAGTATAAGACCGAAGAGCAGTACTGTCAGCAATGTTGAAATCCCAGGAAGCTATAGCCTCATCCCTCTCCACAAAAGCTACATCCCTAGCAATCAAAGTCTCCTCAATCTTAATAAAAGTTGCGTCTCTGGCAGATCGGATCTCCTCTCGCTCAATCAATCCTACTTCCTGAGAGGCTCGAGACTCGTGTCTCTCTGCTAAAGCTAGATCTCTGCTAGACAAGGTGGTCAACATCAGCGCTCTAGCCTGATCCCTCTCAAAGGTCATTCGGGCTAGCGAGTCTGCCAAAGCGGGATCTGTCCCTGCATGAACAATCGGTAGATCACTAACTAGTGCTGTTGTCAAACCCATGAATAACTCATCCTCAGTAACAGACTCAGAATCCTCTATAGGTCCTCCTCGTCTAAATCCACTATAGGAGCTGACTGGATGAATGCAGCTGATGCTATATCTGCCTCTAACCACGTTGAGTACTCTGGAGAACGATCCGGATGGCTACTGGAGAAATCAGCCCTCTTTCTGTGAGTCCAACACTCATACACTCGAATCAAATCAGCAGATGATATAGACGAAGCTGACATCCTCTGATCAGCAGCCCCCTCAAATAGATGCAGGCTCTAAAACTGATCGAACTAGCCCATAACAGCCAAAGGATGATAAGTAGTCACTCCCCTCAATCCCGCTAGGGGAAAATAGTCCATGCCAGATGCATGGGTGATGAAGCTATATGGGGAGACTAGTCATGCGCATGGCAAAATTGAAAATGGATGCGCAATGTTCGACAAAAATGTTGACCATGTATCTGAATCGGTACACTCCGTCTGCTAAAAGGAGTAGGACATAGCTATATAATGGGAAAAATAATACCCCTGATGCCTGAAGAATCTAATCGGTCGAATATGGGACATGAGCCATATATACAACAACACCGAACTACCTCTAAAAAACCCCTCCGGGTGGGTAATGCAGTAAGTGGCTGACCTCAGCGTCTCGGCCAATATCATCGATATAATGGTGTTACCTTGCCTAAGGGCCTGACCCACAACTATCAATCCCACATCCAAATGGTCCAAGCGTAGCGGCATATAGACATAGGATACAATGCACATCAGCAAAATGTTTATCCTAGCCAAATGCCACGCGTCTGCCGATATAATAAAATCCCTAGCATGTCGATCATAACTGTCGAGCTCACCGAAGAGATCGATCAAAAATTTGATGGTGATAACGCGTCCAGAGATAATCTCCTCCATCACTGCGCTCTGACGGAGACCCGACATCTGTATAAATGGTCTCCTCATGTCACTAATAGTCGTGCGAGCACATGGCGCCTCTAAAGCCAAGCCAGTGAATCGCTGGTACTCCTCAAGGGTCGGAGTCAACTCGTGGAGCCCGAAGAGAAAAACCTATCTATCAGGTAGCCAGCAGGATAAAATGCCATCCACAAATCCATGTGGCAGCTGAAAGTCTGCGAGGGCCAATGAATGGCCCAGCATCTGATCAACTGTCCCTCTGGTTGGGAAGGGCAACCTCTCATACCACAATCTCAATGACAATGCCACCTCAGACGGTGGTAAATGCTCAATATAGCTAACGGTAGATAATGCCATCTATATCATAGTATCATAAGACCATCCAGGGGTCAAATCTAAACTCATTTGTCTAAATGCATACATATGACATAATACATGCATAATAACAATAATAAACATGATGCGATAGATAGGAAATATCATGCATATATACAACAAACTATCTACTACAAGCATCATCCCTGTCTGATAATACAAAGCAAAATAAAAAGTACAGAGAAATGGGGCACCACCACCCAGCTACTAACAGCAGTCTATCAAAATGGGGCACAGCCGCCCAAAAGCCAAAATAGTGGCCGACCAAAAGATCTAGCTACAATAGCTATCCAAAAAGATCTAAAATATCTACGCTCAGGTGGTTAACTTGCTCCATGTCCTCCGTGGACATAAAATCGCTGTTATCAGGCATATCTGAGCAGCGGTACAAAGGAGGATCTTCCCCTGCAAAACTGTTGGAGAATGGACTTGAAGAGGGGCTCGCTCCTGAGTTGGAAGGGTCAAAAGAAGATGCCTCTGACGGATCTCTGCCAAGATGCCTGATAAACAAGTGAGCTCTCTCTAACTGCTGGTTCAATCCTGTGATCTGGTCCAAATGAGTCGGCTCCCTAAGGCAAGATATCCAGTCTGTCATCATAACAGACCCAGGAACCATGTCTTCCATAAACTGGGTAGCCCGAGTCTGAGCTCCAGTCATGCGAGGACTCCACCTGCTGCTAAATGCCTCTTAGCTATAAGGGCCCTCTAATAAGGTAAAGCCATCTATGCCCTCCATAGGGATATCTGTCAGTGGCAGGATCAATGGCCAATGATGTCAAGCAGGAGGAACAATGGGAATGCAGATCTGCCCCATAATGCTCCTGATTGCACGCTCTCCTAAATAGAGCTTCCAACCTCCCTCTGTCAAAATTTAGACTCTGCGGGTCGACAATGCAAACTCCCGACCAGTGGGGAAGCCTCCCTCAAATCTAACGATCAAAAACTTAGAGGTATACGGCATCTAGGAGATCAATCCAGTCGTCAAAAGCTCCAGCTGTAGGCGGGAATGGGTGAATCCCTCAGCAATAGGGACCTCCATTAGAGTGGAGTGATGTCAACGCCGTCCTTAAGGATAGGTCTCTAGACTTAAAGCAGTGGCGGGCCGTAGGCAAGGAAGCCTCTCATATGCCCAGAACTGGCCATATAAATATCAAAAGTCCTCAGTGACCAAGACTGACATATGTAAATGCAGAAATCAAAAAGGTACAAGAAAGATGTACTCACCAGCAGAAACGAGTAGAACCCTAACCAAGCCTCCGTCAAACCCTCTGAAAGCATGCACATGCCTCGGAGAAAATAGGCAAAGGTGTAGGAACCCTAATCAAAGTCACTAAGGCGCTCTACATATTGGGTAGTGCTAACCAGGGCGAAGGACATAGTCGAGGAGTTATCCGCCACAAAACAACCCTTGATGATCACCAGAAACAATCGCCTCAAGATGCGATCCCTAACCCTCTGATCATCAGGTAGAGGCTCAAGCAAAGCCCCACTCTTAGCATCTATACTCAAGGGACGAGATCAGACTGTCCGACCCTTGATCACCATCGCAGGGACTCCTAGCAGAGACCGAACGGCAGTAGGCGTGATGTCAGCCATGACAGGCACTGGCTCACCCTTGAACTCAATGCCGGCGATGAACCTCCAGTCCATAGGGGTCATCATCACCTCACAGTCCAAAAAATGAAGGGAATGAGTTTGGTGGAACCAGCGCTCAGACAAAGCCCTCATATACCCCCAGGGGCAACTGCGGGGAAGAATAAAAAAGAAGGCCTGAAACCCCCAGCCATCCACGATATCCCTGTAGTCCTGGTGCAAAGTATGATACAGGGAATGCACATTAAACAAGTTCCCTCGAGGCTGCATAAAGCTGGGAACCTACAGCAAAAAACCAACCTATGTCAAAAACCTATGCCATGAGAATGGCAAAAGAAAGAAAGAGAATCCAGAGAGAAGAAAACTTTAAGTGACCTCATTGGCGTGAAGAAATCTCGATGGATGGCGACTCAAGTCTCCCAACAGCTTCTGGGTTGGCACAACAACGCCCAGAACCTCAGCTTGTGGTGCCTGAGCAGGGGCAGGAGCAACAAAAGGAGCCTGCTCATCATCAATATCAATCGACGGCTTGTCTTGGGCTGGACAAATCACTGACTCTGCCAATCTATGAGGCGGTCGAGCGGGACGCGGCTGAGGAACATCAGAAGGTCGCTTACGTCTAACGCCTGAAACTACCCTGCTAGCACTGTCGGGTCTATCTCGGTCTATCACCTGGACAAAAGTCTCCAAATCACCTCAAAAATGGTGTGGTAAGCCTAAAACCTGTGGCTTATTTTAAATCAGTACTCTATGCATTTCTAAGTCTTAAAACATGCATGGGTCAGTCAAAAAATACTCAGTATAATCAAAACTGCATGTTTTTTCAAAAAGCTATAATCCAAAAACATGCATGGGTCAGTCAAGAATCCCCAGTAGAGTCAAAATTGCATGTTTATTAAATGCTCGGGCTTTTGAAAAATTTTGCCAGAGTCTCCTTTGTAAAATGGATTGTCCGCGTGCACATAGGCATGTCTAGGTGGCCATTCAGTAGCACACCTTCCCAAAACTAGGAACAGTTCATATTTATGGAATAAAATCAAAAGTAGACTTCGCATAGTAGTCAAATTACCATGGACATTTTTAGTCAAAAATCCAGGCTCACTAGGCCTCAAAAAGGATGAGTAAACTGATCAAAAAGAGCAAAATGTAACTGTCTTAGAATCTGAATTTTCTTACATCAAAATGTGCATTACAGTCAAATATGCATACATATGAAGTCAGAAAATTTTTAGCAGGTCATATAGGCATACATTTTTCATACATTGCATCTAAAAGACCCCTACATGGTTCCATGCTTTTACGGTCAAAACTTGTGAAAAAAGAATGTAAAACGTTACCTGCGATGCGCTGAACGCTTAAAAATTGATGGAATCAGGAAAAGGCTGCCCGAACTCCGTAAATTTGAAAAAGAAGATCGGATTCCGTTTGAAACTTGAAATGAAACTGATTAAAATGAACTCCTGCTGCCCAATATAAAGCCACAGGAAGAAGCGAACCCACCTGCGGCAGCCGCACCTCTACCTGCGGCTCCCCAGGGTGGGTCCCACTCCCCCGGGCTCGGTTTGGTTCGAGTTAAAACGGATTTTATATGAGCTGCCAAGTCAAATCTGAAGAAAAATCGCTACGCAATTGAGCGGTTTGTCCTGAAATTCTGCGTTTAAGCAGCGTAATTCTGACAGAAAGGGAGGCTTCCTGAAAACCCTTGGTATTCATTCCAAAGAAATGTTTGGGGACCAATGATGAAGAATACTAAAAAATTGCTGAAAAACTCCGCAAAACTGCCAAAAACTGCCATTTTCAAAGCGTCGGGTACAGACCAATAGAATTCAGCCATTGGTTCACCCCAGCGAAGCGTCAGGTGCAGACCGACACAGTTCAGCCGTTGGCTTAACCCCAGCGAAGCGTCGGGTATAGACCGAGACAGTTCATCCGTTGGCACAACCCCAGCGAAACGTCAGGTACAGACCGAGACAGTTCAGCCGTTGGCTCAACCCCAGCGAAGCGTCAGGGTACAGACCAAGATAGTTCAGCCGTTGGCTCAACCCCAACGAAGCGTCGGGTACAGACCGAGATAGTTCAACCATTGGCTGAACCCCAGCGAAGCGTCGGGTACTGACCGATGACAGTTCAGCCGTTGGCTCAACCCCAGCAAAGCGTTGGGTACAGACCGAGACAGTTCAGTCGTTGGCTCAACCCCAGCGAAGCGTCGGATACAGACCGAGACAGTTCAGCCATTGGCTCAACCCCAGCGAAGCGTCTGGTACAGACCGAGATAATTCAGCCGTTGGCTCAACCCCAGCAAAGCGTCGGGTACAAACCAAGACAGTTCAGTTGTTAGCTCAACCCCAGCGAAGCGTTGGGTGCAGACCGAGATAGTTTAGCCGTTGGTTCAACCCCAGTGAAGCGTCAAGTACAGACCGAGACAGTTCAGCTGTTGGCTCAACCCTAGCGAAGCGTCGGGTACAGACCGATACAGTTCAGCAGTTGGCACAACCCTAACGAAGCATCAGAAAGGATCCGATGATGAAAGCAATATAATAATCCATCCCCGATGATGGAATCTATTATACACATCCTTAAAGGGAGCACGGATATGAAGTGGTGATTCAACTTACTGTGGCGAATTACCAATGTAGATTATTGTCAAGATAGGCATCGGGAGCACTCATTGGAATAACTCAGCGGCAACAATGTCGCCCTCATCAGAGTCACCTAGGCTACATGGATGATGTCATCCTCAGCAGAAAGTGACGAAAATAGTTTACGGTAGCCTATTATTGACATCCCCAACAGAACGAGACAGCAGCCTAACTCTGATAACCTGTCAGAGGATGTCCTATCAGCAACCAACTGACAACGCTGCCCCAAGGGTTATCATGAATAACGTTATCCCCAGCAAAAGCTAACGTAATCAATCAGTGATAACCCTACCCCCTCGAAGGTATCTGACACTCATGATATACCATATCGTGCATTGCCTCCACTTTGCATTTGCATTTCCCGTGTCTATTAATCTTTATTCTATCCATTTCATTACATTGCATGAACATGATAAAGAGGGGCATCTGTAGACACTCCAAATTTCCTTTCCCTAATATTAACACTATAAAAGGGCAAGACTGTCAATCAATTCAACCCCGGTCTCAATACCGGGCCATTAGTTCAACCCCGGTCTCAATATCGGGCCATCAAATTAACCCCAGTCTCAATACCGGGCCATCAATTCAACCCCAGTCTAAATATATGGCCATCAAATCAACCCCGATCTCAATACTGGGTCATCAGTTCAACCCTGGTCTCAATATCGGGCAGTCAAACCAACCCCGATCTCAATACCGGGCCATCAATTAAACCCCGATCTCAATATCGGACCATCATTTCAACCCCGGTCTCAATACCAGACCATCAAATCAACCCCAATCTCAATACCGAGCCATCAAATCAACCCCGGTGTCAATATCGGGCTATCAAATCAACCCCGGTCTCAATACTGGGCCATCAGTTCAACCCCGGTCTCAATACAGGGCCATCAGTTCAACCCCGATCTCAATATCGGGTCATCAAATCAACCCTGGTCTCAATACTGGGCCATCAAATCAACCTCGATCTCAATACTGGGCCATCAAATCAACCCCGATCTCAATATCAGGCCATCAATTCAACCCCGGTCTCAATACCAGGCCATAAAATCATCCCCGGTCTCAATAACGGGCCATCAGGTCAGCCTCGGTCTCAACCCGGGAGGTATAGGTCAGCCTCAGTCTCAACCCGAGAGGTACAGATTAGCCCCGGTCTCAACTCGGGAGGTGCAGGTCAGCCCTGGTCTCAACCCGGGAGGAATAAGTCAGCCTCTCAACCCGGGAGGTACAGGTAAGACCCGATCTCAGCCCGAAAAGTACAGGTCAGCCCCGGTCACAACCCAGGAAGTACAGGTTATTCCCGGTCTCAACCCGGGGGGTACAGGTCATCCCTGGTCTCAACCCGGGAGGTACAGATCAGCCCCGATCTCAACCCGGGAGGTATAGGTCATCCCTAGTCTCAACCTGGGAACTCAAGTCAACTTTAGGAACAAACCTGAAGCATCACATCTCCAGAGGAAAACCTGGAGAGACCAAGTCAACCTCAGAGACAACACTGAGGACAAACAGACTCAAATGGGATCCAAACCTTGGAAACAACCCCAAGAAGTCAATCGAAGGTCATGCCGACAATAAGGGTAACCCTGGGAGGGGAAAATGGTCATTTTACCAACTCTAAGCTGATTCGGTCAAACTCAAGCCGAATTGATGCCACTAAGGTCAGAGCGAACCATAACAATAATCTCGAGTGCAAACAGCGCAAGACAACTCAACGAATAAACTGCGGAGAATTGAAGACATGGTTATGAACCCATATTCTTGGACTTGAAAAATATTTTATCCCATGTCATTGTGATACTCTCGGCGAGGGCTTTCCGGAAAGGTATCGCACGTCTCAAATGGATGCTCTGATCAAAAGTTAAAAAGGTTTGAATCAGACCTCGCATTGCTCGGAGTGCATGTACTTCGAGATGACAGGACCCGCCATGTGGGCCCCACCACATGTAGAAGATAGAATGGAGGCTCCCTGGTCTATATATAGAGGTTCACCCCCCTCTTATTTCAAGAATTTAGAAACGCTCCGAACCCTTGCCTGTTTGATTTTCTGTCTATTTTCTTGTCTTCCAAACCCAGATTTTTTCACTCTAACACGTAGATATACTCACATGCTACCACATATCAGAAAATAATTTGTAGATTCGGCCGTTTAAAGCCTACGATTTGGAACAAACCCCGTGTAGCAGTCTATTGTGAGTATTTTTACGATCAGCAAGTCAATACTACTACTTTACACTGTTTTGCACTTGCAATTTTACATCAAATTTTTTTTTCTAAATATGCACGAAACTCAGTTCCGTAGCCGTTTTTGATAACTTTTGGTACATTTTAGTACCTAAACGCATTTTCTAGCATTTCTACAACTCGGATTGACGATCCGTCGCTTCCGGCAGCTTTTATATACTTGCATCTTCGTTATTAGCAACTTCGCCGGACTGGGTTATCTTTCCAGTCCGGGTTTGGCTTTTTTTTTTTGTATATATTTAACTGTATATAAACTAACTTTTTAATTCTGTCAAGCCCGGATGTCTAATCCGCGGTAGTTTACTGCTTTTATATATAAATATGCATATATAAGAAGCCTTCACCACACTGGGTTATCTTCCCAGTCTTGGTTGACTACTTTTTTGTCTATATATATATATAAAATATATTTCAGTTCGACCTGGATCATTCTGTAGCCTTTTTACTACTTTTATATATATATATGCATATATCAGCAGCCTTCATCACACTGGGTTATCTTCCCAGTCTTGGTTTGACTACTTTTTTGTCTCTATATATATATATTTATATTTCAATTTGGCCTGAATCTTTCTGTAGCCTTTTTACTGTCTTTATATATATCTGCAACATTCACCACACTGGGTTATCTTCCAAGTCTTGGTTGACTACATTTCTGTAAATAGTTATATTTCAATCCTGGCAAAAGCGTGAAAACCCATCGCCCTTTTTACTGTTTTATGTATATATTTCAATTCTATTTAGCCTGGATCATTCCGTGGTTGTTATACAGCTTTTATAAATATATATACACATTTCAATTCCAGTCCGGGCACCGGTGTGAAAACCCATCGCCCTTTACAGCTTTCATATATATAATTATATATATATATATAGTTCTTTACTCGCTTTTATTAAATTGTTGCTTTAAATATTCATTTTATATGAATCGGCACTGACTTATTAGCGGGCGAACTATATTTATTTAAATCTCGCCAACTCTAGCTTTCAAATGGTTCAAAATTGGTACAGACGTAACCGAAAAGCTAGAATGGTTGAGTTTTATTTAAATCTAGCATTTTTCTAGTTTCAGTCATAAAAGCTACCTCGCGGCCCTTAGTTCGCTATCTAGTGGCAACGAGATGCTTCGATTAGGTGCGAACCAGGATTTACTGATGAATTCTTGGTTCTGGCGATATTTGGATATCTTTTCTGTACAAATTTGAGATGTGCAGGTTTATTGGCCTCCCTATGTGAGCCTAGGAATCGTGGGATTCATAATCAAACTGATCAGAATCTGATTCCCACGATGGACAAACACCATTTTATAGATGTACCCTGCCAATATTTCTGGAAAATGTACATACAAAAGACCTTAAAATGGTTATCCGAATTTAAGGTCTCAATATAGTGAAAATATGGTTTGTCATGTCAGAGTCCCTCTGATGGCTATCATGCCCATGAGGAGGCTGACATTTGTATATATGTTGTGGTCGAGGATGCTGTAGACACTCAAAATTTTTTGCCCCTATTACTAATACTGTAGGAGGGCGAACCATTCAAATTTGATCACTAATATCGGTACTCCAGTCAAATTCGATCAACAATATCGGTACTCCAGTTAAATAAGATAACCAATATCAGTACTCCAGTCAAATTCGATCACCAATATCCGTACTCCAATCAAATCCGATCACCAATATCAGTAGTCCAGTTAAATTTGATCACCAATATTAGTACTCCAGTCAAATCCGATCACCAATATCGATAATCCAGTCAAATTCGATCACCAATATCGGTACTTCAGTCAAATCTAATCACCAATATCGGTACTCTAGTCAAATTTGATTACCAATATCGGTACTCCAGTCAAATTTGACAACCAATATCGGTACACCAGTCAAATCCAATCACCAATATCGGTACTCCAGTCAAATTCGATCACCAATATCGGTACTCCAGTCAAATCTAATCACCAATATTGGTACTCTAGTTAAATTCGATCACCAATATCGGTACTCCAGTTAAATTCGATCACCAATATCGGTACTCTAGTCAAATCTGATCACCAATATTGATACTCCAATCAAATTCGGTCTCAATACCGAACCTCCAGTTCAAATTTGGTCTCAATACTGGTCAATTAAATCAACTCCGATCTCCAATCAGATCGTAGAATCAACCCCGATCTCAATATCGGGCCATCAAATAACCTCTGATCTCCAATTGGATCGTCGAATCAACCTTGATCTCAATATCAGGCCATCAAATCAACTCCGATCTCCAATCAGACCGTCCCCGATCTTAATATCGGGTCGTCAAATCAGACTCGGTCTTAATACCGGGATGTTAACTCAATATCGGCCATCAATACCGGGAAAACCATAGCCTCGATCGTCAGCCTCGAGATGTCAACTCAATTTCAACCCTGATTTCAACTTGGGAGGTACAGATCAGCCCCGATCTCAACCCGGGAGGTACAGATCAGCCCCGGTCTCAACCCGGGAAGTCAAGTCAACTTCAAGAACAAACCTGGAGCTTCACAATCTCTCAAGGAGGAAATTTGGAATGACCAACTCAGCCTCAGATAACACTGAGGACAAACAGACTCGAATGGGATTCAAGTCTTGGAAACAACTCCCGGAAGTCAACCAAAGGCTATGTCTACACTAAGGGCAACCCCAGGAGGGGCAAAATGGTCATTTCACCAACCCTAAGCCAATTCGGTCAAACTTAAGTCGAATTGATGCCACCAAGGTCAGAATAAACCATAACGACGATCCCGAGTGCAAACAGTGCAAGATAGCTCAACGGACAAACAGCTAGGAATCAAAGACCTGATTATGAAACCATCTTCTTGGACCCAGAAAATATTTTATCCCATGTCATTATGACACTCTCGGCGAGGGCTTTCTGGAAAGGTATAGCACGCCTCAAACGGACCCTCCGATCAAAAGTTAGAAAGTTTCGACTTCGACCTCGGGTTGCTCGTTGTGCACGTACTTCGAGACAACCAAACCAGGCAAGTGGGCCCCACCAGGGGAGATGTACCTCTACCTGCGATAGCAGCAGGTAGAGCTAAGGCTCCCTGGTCTATAAATATGAGGCCCCCCTCATTTTAAAAAAATCCAAAACGCAGCGAACCTCTACCCTTTTGATTTTCTGACTTTTTCAACTCTTTCAAACCCAAATTTTTTCACTCTAATACATAGATATACCCACATACTACCACATATCAGAAAATAATCGATAGATTCTGACGTTTAGAGCCTACGATTTGGCAAAAAGCCTGTGTAACAGTCCATTGTAAGTATTTTTACGATCAGAAAGTTAATACTACTTTGCACTGTTTTGCACTTGCATATCAAATTTTGTTTTCTAAAAATGCCCGAAACTTAGTTCCGGTGGCCGTTTTCGTCAAAATTTGGTATATTTTTGTACATAAACTCAATTTTTGGCATTTCTACAACTCGGATTGACGATCCAGCAGCTCTAACAGCTTTAGTGCACTAGCATCTTCGTTTTAAGCAACTTCTTTGGACTGGTTTATCTTCCCAGTCCAGGTTTGGCTTTTTTTGTGTTTATTCAACTGTATATATGTGACGCCCCCAAATCCACGTTCCTTCGAAACCTCGAATTCGGTGCAGTCACGATACTACTATCGTCAAACTATTACATCTTTTATTTATTACTAAAAGAATACAACTTGCTTTATTACAATTTAGAATATAAATTCTATTTATATCCAAGATCTCATCTTTACATCATATTCGATGTTACTAAAATGCGAAATAATTTAAACTTTTTCAATCCTCCTTGAATAAAATCTTTTATTGATTTCATAACTTGAATCAATTACAACCCTTGAATCAATTATAAAATATGATTCCTTCTTATCTAGGTTATCGTATAAACATTTACAACTCAACTCGATATCCTCTATGTATTAATTAATACATTCTTACAATACAACAAGTATTAAACAGTTTAAGCAACTATCGAGTACATCATCTAGAATCTAAATATGGTCCAGACAATAATCTAAGTAATATTCTTCAATACGATACTATCTATCTTTATCAATCAAGAAGCACGAAATCTTTACCGTGAATCCTTAACCTGCAAAAGTGGTTATTTGCAAGAGTGAGCTCGACAGCTCAGCAATTCTAACAGTCCTCATGCATCACATAGCATATAACATCATACTCAGTTCATGCATTTATAAATAGTTTATATTTACTACGCATGTTACTTTTCACATAACAAGTATATCATCAAAGATCAACTTTCAATCTCATTTATATCTCATATACAGTTCATATATAAGTTCACATTATCACAGCATAATATAATTCAACTAACAGTTATTGAATTCATATATCAAATAGGAACTGAAAGACTTGCCTGATTCGTAGTTTAACAACTACGACTTAACTGCTTAAGAATCTCTGCACTTTGTGTAATCCTACACAGTTATATTAACCATAGAGATCACACTCATCAGTTATATGCATCCACACATTCTCAATGTAATAACAAAGGTTACATTGTTGTCTAACTTGTTTCTTAGAACCTTGTTTCACTTTCTTATCATACGTTTAGTATCGTTAGGTACGTATAGTGATATCTTAACCATACTCAATATCAATATTAACCACTTAACTATTTAAGTGTTCGACACATATTGCAAACTCATAAATCTATAATCCATATTGCTCTTACGTTTCTCAAATCTTATCGAAACCATTACATTCAAACTTTCTAAGTTTCTACCTTTCAAAATCCTTGTCGTAATTAAACTAGTCATGCACGGTTTCTATATTCATCATATAGTCATAAACCAGTAGGGGTCCGACCATGATTTGCAGTTTAAGTAATAATAGGAGTCTACTACAAAAACCAAGAACAAACAGACTGCATAAATCTTGAAAACAGGCTGGCGCAGCTGCGCAGGTATTAGCCTTAAGAGTGGCGCAGCTGCGCCACTCACTGATCAAACCAGGAATGAAATTTCATTCTGCTGGACCACCCGAGTTCAATCAATATCATTCAAGTTACTGATATTAATCAATACGCATGCTCTATGGTTATAAATTTCAAGTTCGAAACCTAGCATGCTCATCCTAATCCAATTAAGGCCATACGCCGATAAACTTTAAACAAATCAAGCCCATGTTATTAATGGTCCATTACTAAAGTCATATCAACACACCACGAGGCTAAACAATACTAAATATGCATGCTCGTGCGTATATCACACATGTATATGTTAATCACATAGTTTATGCTTTAGAAATTCATTTTCTATGAATATGCGTGCATAGGTGAAATCCATGTTTCATCGCATGATGCTTATGTCAACATGTCTATAGGCACAATGAAATCCTCATATGCATGCTTGCATGTTCATAACGTAAGTTCACTTAGTACTTTATGATATTAGTTTTCACATTCAAATCTTTCTTTGAAAAGTACACCAATCTTAGTACATGCAAGGCATCTCAACATATAACTCATGTGCACTCGAAACACATATCTAAACCACATAAATGTTCTCACATGGTCAGAATCTAAAAGACGTAAGTCTTGGTCAAGTTTATTTCAAAAAGTCTTTAAGTTTTTCTTGAAAACCTCTTGAATCCTTCACTCATGTAAGCTAGTGTACGATTAACACTTAAATTATGTATTTCATGTCAATATAAACCATACGATTGTGTTCACAAAAATCAGAATGCACACATGACACACACATGTCAAAGTTCATATTAAAACTATAAGTTTGTTTTAAAACCATGTTTTCCTTCCATATCACATACTGACACGGCCATACATGCATCATGCTACGTTAAGATAGTCATATATGCATGTCAATCTAGTTCACTTGTTTGCTTTAAGAGATATCTCATGATAGCACATAACAGAATCTGCAACAAAACAGAAAACAAGTTCCAGGACCCTGCGCAGCTGCGCAGGCACCAGGTACAAACCCGGCGCAGCTGCGCCGGTGTCCGGCCAAGCCAGTGACTGCTTCCTGATCGGCAGCTTAATGAACCCAACTCAGAATTTCTTCAACAATTCGAATTTAAACATGCTATGTAATAGTTCTAACATGTTTATAAGCTATCATAGCAACTAATAACATTCTTTAATTAACTTAACGTCCAATTCATGGTTAATCAAAGAATCAAGAATATAGAAAATTTACAGAGAATGAATGTATATGTTATACCTCTGCAAAACACTTGAGCTGCTAAAGCAATTTCTTAATCTCCTTCACACTAATAGTATACTTACTCTCTATAAATTTCTTAGCAATAAAATTCTCAGCAAGTGTAATATAGAAGGAGAAGAGCTAATTTATAGGCAAACCAATACTCAGTTCATAGCTTTGCTTGCCAAATCAAACTAACGGAAATAGCAAGAATCTAATGGTTAACAAATAGTTGGTGAGGAGTTGGTGAAATCCATCATCAATCCCACTTCCCTTGAAATCATTGGCTACAATTGTGAGGAAAATGAGAAGAAGAGTAGTGTAGACTAGGGAGTTCACGTGAGAGGAAATTGAGGGGTGACTCACAATTAGGGACAAGAAATAATCTCAGCTTTGCATTCCTTTGGGCAATATACAAATGTATATTATATATATCAATGTATAATTGTACACTTAGGTTAAAAATGGGGTTACCATGTAATCCTAATAAATAAATACTACTATCATGTAGTAAATTTTAACTCACACATATAAAATTCATGTACAGTTCATCCCACCGGATATAATTCTATCGGGTATCATCACAGTGTATTGTCTCCTTTATTATTAAATTTTATTAATTCAATAATTGTTTACTATATATTCATGATATATTATTTTATTGTATACTTAATATACACATTGTCACACCCACATTTCATGTACCTATTACAACTCAATAACTTTACTATATAGTTTATATTCATATATAGCATAGTCACATTGCACTTTATACTTCGCATAACATATAGTTAACTATCATACGTTATACTTTAATATCGCATGGTTGCACATAGAAATTAATAAATTACTTATCTTATCAATTAATTAATAATAATATTAATTAATCCATTTCTCATTAATCCATGGAATTATAATTCCCACACTAATTGATTAACACTTTATATGATTTATTATCACGTTAAATAAATATAAATCTTTTTATATTTATAAATCATTTACTCATTAATCATCATATTATCAAATAATTACTTGATAATAGTATATTGTTCATAACAATAATTAATATTAGAAGACAATTTATCTCATCACAAATCCGATTATACTTATAATCGATTTCCTTATTATTATACTATCACTAGCCATAATAATTTAACATACTATCATAATAACAATTAACAATTAATTTAGATTAATTGTTTAATTAATAATTCCTCCATCATTAAATTAGTCAATTCATTACTGAATCTATTATTGTGCCACACAAGGCATCTCTCACAAGCTCAAACTTAAGCTTATCATTATTCTCATCACTTACTCATTTCTCACCACATTACTACTTATAACCTGTTCAATTAAATTAGAAATATTAAATCCAAGGTCCACATATAAATAGTTTACAAATCGAATATTCAAATATTATATATAACCTTTACGAAAATATAATAACTCAAGCTATTAAAATGTTAAATTACTTCAATTAATTATACTTATAATAAGTATAACCTTTACGCTTATAATAATTAATATATACTCTATTAATTATTCCAATAATATTCACGATCAAATAATAACTTAAGTTATTTAATATATTAAAATAACTTAGTTTCCTTTCATTAATTAAACTCCCTTGAAAATACATTTAAAATTATGTATTTAGCCATATCATAAAATATTATGTTTTTTCCAAATAAGCACATTCGTTATTAGAAAATAATTTACTTATTGTCTCATGATATTATTTTTAATATAATATCAAATAACTATATGTACGACACATGTACATATATTATATATAGAAAATAGATAATAAGTTTATTTTCTATTATAATAAATCGTTTCCATCAATTTAATTACATATAGCAAATACGTTTTAATATATTTACTATATTAACCAATCACACCTTATACAAAAATATATAAGGTAATATTATTATTCAAAAATAATATTTCCTCCTTTTATTAAAATAATTCAATATTAAAAATTATTTTAATACCCTTTATTAGAAATATATAATAACTATTTCTCTTTCTTTTCTATAAATTGTTTCCCAAAATAATTTCTTCAAATATTCATTTAAAGATATAATGATTTCCATCTCCCTTTAATAACGTATATATATATATAAATATATATATATATATATATATATATATATATATATATTTAACGTTATTCGTACATTAGACTTTCTCACATATTACTATTCTAAGTAATATATATAAAAGTACCAACTATAATTACATATTCAACACACATATTAATTCACTCCTTTACTTAAGTAAATTAAACACTGTACTATATCATCATAGTTAATTAAGATTCAATACTGATATTATATTATTCCATAATATAACTCACAACTTATATTAACTAATATTTATTCTTATTAGTTAATTCCTTAACTAACTCATGCTTCACTATCCAAACCTATTCACGGATAGCTTAAGTGCTATTAATAACCTATATTATAAACATACTAGTTATTAATACATATACTCAAGAATATGGTGATTATATATTAAGGATATTTAATGTCACCAACTTACTATGATAAAATAATTCTATAAATTATTTAATATCGATAGGAATTTATCCACCTCCTTTATCTCCACTAAATCGTCTCTACGATAAGTAAAAAAAATATATTAATAATATATTTATAAATCACAAAAACACATTTTACATAGTCCATATTATCCTATGTAATATAATACCACATACCTCATATCACATATATACATTATTATTCGAACCCATCTCACAGTTTAAGAATTTTATTTATTAAATCCTTATTTAATAATATCTGAAAATTCGGGTTCTTACATCCTCTCCCCCTTATAAGGATTCCGTCCTCGGAATCACCGAAACTTCCTCTACTCGGTGCTATTCCGAATATTACATATTCTTTAGAATAATTTTATCCATTCTCTTTTCAGAAGTTTTATTACTAAAACTTTCTCAATCTCATTCTACCACTTTCTCCTTTCTAAGGAACATTCTACTTACTACATTCATCCTTTAGAAGAATAAGAATCTTCCACGATTTTTCAATAATCGGGAAGTAGTATGAATAACTCAGATTCCAATTTATGCTGAGGGGTCACAAGACCGTGAACTTTTCTCCAGGTTTACTAATGCTTCAACACAATTCTTCACACCGCAAACCAGAGTGTTTATCAATCACAAAGACTGAAAACACCTTCCAGCGTACTCTAGGTGGCCAACCTATTGTACCACTATGTTGGGCCGCAACGTAGTGTTTTGTAACGACTATATGCGTTACGCTCAGAACCATTGTCCCCGAAAACATGTCCCCTTTATAGGGTTGTTCACCTCAGCTTTTCAACGTCAAAATCCGCACCAGACCAATCTGGTTTGGCATACTTACACAAGAATACTTGAATTCTATAATCCCTTTCCAACAGTCGCCTAGCCGAATCAAATAGCTTAGACTCTCATCAACAATTCGGACATTAATCGAAATAATTTAGTCAACTTAATTGACCTTCTTTATAATTTACAAGAAAACTAAAAATTCTTTTATGACGTCATGATACCATACTAGATTAGTAGTACGTTGAGGATTCCGCCATTTTATGACTTTGTCATATTACAACATACCATAGTGGGCTGACGATCTTTCGATCACAACCAACACTAGGTTCGATTGCATTGATGACTCCATCGTTTACCATTCTACATCATATCAAATGATGCACAAGGTTAAAATATATTTTGAAAGATTGTCAAATCATTTTTGTCTTAGCCGAAACAAATAGCGTAGACATACGAATAACGGTGTTGTTTTTAAAACTCATTAGTTCAGTTACCTGACCCAATGTTTTCTCAAGAAAACCGAAGTGCAAACACTAGCACGAAGTCAATAATTATTGAAAATCTAGCGTAGCTAGAGGATTTAGGAAAATCCAATTTCTCCATCGCTTCAATCTCTTACTACCATCAATGCTCACTATTCCAAAACTCTTATATAATATATCTATTCTCAGTACAGTTCACCAACTTACCACACCATGGAAGCTCAGGAACTTACCACAATCATATGGGTGTAGGAACTTATCCTAGTCAGACCAAAGTTGTCCATTCGCTGAGGGGTCCCACCATACGATTATGAGTCACGAACTTGTCATAGGCATGAGTTTTAAGAACTCGCACCTAATCTTAATATTATCTAATTATATCTTAGAAACCTCTATCTATCAAAATAAATATGAGAAAAGAATCACCTTTCCACCATATGTATAATGATACCGCGACACTAACATTCCAACGATTATCAATGTGACACACTCAGTGCAAGCACAAAACTTCTGCCCATACAAAAGTTTGTACAACTAAGCCATCACATGAGTCCTCAATGGAATTCCAACACTTAACTATATCTTACTCTATCACTTGCTCATTACGAGCTTTCTACGTTTCACCACATACAACTCCTCATGAGTTCATCTCGTACTTTATCATAGTACATTCTCTTATAGCATCAAGCTATACATACTTAGTCATTACAGACTATCTATCATTTCACAGTTCAATCTGATCACGTCGTGATCATCACTATACCTTAGGGTTCTTTCCCTATTATCAACCAAACTCCATCTGAGTTCATTCTCATTATCTTTGTCATATACATCTTATAGACATCATCTTAGCATTTTTATTACCGGAGTTAGGAAACTCCTGATTCTCATTCTCTAGATACTTCGAGATTCTTCTTTGAATCTTCACGTATATATTTTAATCTTATCTTTCATTCTCTCAGGTTATAGTCTAAGGTACACTTACCTAAGGTTTATAACCTACAGCTTTGATACCAACCTGTGACGCCCCCAAATCCACGTTCCTTTGAAACCTCGAATTCGGTGCAGTCACGATACTACTATCGTCAAACTATTACATCTTTTATTTATTACTAAAAGAATACAACTTGCTTTATTACAATTTAGAATATAAATTCTATTTATATCCAAGATCTCATCTTTACATCATATTCGATGTTACTAAAATGCGGAATAATTTAAACTTTTTCAATCCTCCTTGAATAAAATCTTTTATTGATTTCATAACTTGAATCAATTACAACCCTTGAATCAATTATAAAATATGATTCCTTCTTATCTAGGTTATCGTATAAACATTTACAACTCAACTCGATATCCTCTATGTATTAATTAATACATTCTTACAATACAACAAGTATTAAACAGTTTAAGCAACTATCGAGTACATCATCTAGAATCTAAATATGGTCCAGACAATAATCTAAGTAATATTCTTCAATACGATACTATCTATCTTTATCAATCAAGAAGCACGAAATCTTTACCGTGAATCCTTAACCTGCAAAAGTGGTTATTTGCAAGAGTGAGCTCGACAGCTCAGCAATTCTAACAGTCCTCATGCATCACATAGCATATAACATCATACTCAGTTCATGCATTTATAAATAGTTTATATTTACTACGCATGTTACTTTTCACATAACAAGTATATCATCAAAGATCAACTTTCAATCTCATTTATATCTCATATACAGTTCATATATAAGTTCACATTATCACAGCATAATATAATTCAACTAACAGTTATTGAATTCATATATCAAATAGGAACTGAAAGACTTGCCTGATTCGTAGTTTAACAACTACGACTTAACTGCTTAAGAATCTCTGCACTTTGTGTAATCCTACACAGTTATATTAACCATAGAGATCACACTCATCAGTTATATGCATCCACACATTCTCAATGTAATAACAAAGGTTACATTGTTGTCTAACTTGTTTCTTAGAACCTTGTTTCACTTTCTTATCATACGTTTAGTATCGTTAGGTACGTATAGTGATATCTTAACCATACTCAATATCAATATTAACCACTTAACTATTTAAGTGTTCGACACATATTGCAAACTCATAAATCTATAATCCATATTGCTCTTACGTTTCTCAAATCTTATCGAAACCATTACATTCAAACTTTCTAAGTTTCTACCTTTCAAAATCCTTGTCGTAATTAAACTAGTCATGCACGGTTTCTATATTCATCATATAGTCATAAACCAGTAGGGGTCCGACCATGATTTGCAGTTTAAGTAATAATACGAGTCTACTACAAAAACCAAGAACAAACAGACTGCATAAATCTTGAAAACAGGCTGGCGCAGCTGCGCAGGTATTAGCCTTAAGAGTGGCGCAGCTGCGCCACTCACTGATCAAACCAGGAATGAAATTTCATTCTGCTGGACCACCCGAGTTCAATCAATATCATTCAAGTTACTGATATTAATCAATACGCATGCTCTATGGTTATAAATTTCAAGTTCGAAACCTAGCATGCTCATCCTAATCCAATTAAGGCCATACGCCGATAAACTTTAAACAAATCAAGCCCATGTTATTAATGGTCCATTACTAAAGTCATATCAACACACCACGAGGCTAAACAATACTAAATATGCATGCTCGTGCGTATATCACACATGTATATGTTAATCACATAGTTTATGCTTTAGAAATTCATTTTCTATGAATATGCGTGCATAGGTGAAATCCATGTTTCATCGCATGATGCTTATGTCAACATGTCTATAGGCACAATGAAATCCTCATATACATGCTTGCATGTTCATAACGTAAGTTCACTTAGTACTTTATGATATTAGTTTTCACATTCAAATCTTTCTTTGAAAAGTACACCAATCTTAGTACATGCAAGGCATCTCAACATATAACTCATGTGCACTCGAAACACATATCTAAACCACATAAATGTTCTCACATGGTCAGAATTTAAAAGACGTAAGTCTTGGTCAAGTTTATTTCAAAAAGTCTTTAAGTTTTTCTTGAAAACCTCTTGAATCCTTCACTCATGTAAGCTAGTGTACGATTAACACTTAAATTATGTATTTCATGTCAATATAAACCATACGATTGTGTTCACAAAAATCAGAATGCACACATGACACACACATGTCAAAGTTCATATTAAAACTATAAGTTTGTTTTAAAACCATGTTTTCCTTCCATATCACATACTAACACGGCCATACATGCATCATGCTACGTTAAGATAGTCATATATGCATGTCAATCTAGTTCACTTGTTTGCTTTAAGAGATATTTCATGATAGCACATAACAGAATCTGCAACAAAACAGAAAACAAGTTCCAGGACCCTGCGCAGCTGCGCAGGCACCAGGTACAAACCCGGCGCAGCTGCGCCGGTGTCCGGCCAAGCCAGTGACTGCTTCCTGATCGGCAGCTTAATGAACCCAACTCAGAATTTCTTCAACAATTCGAATTTAAACATGCTATGTAATAGTTCTAACACGTTTATAAGCTATCATAGCAACTAATAACATTCTTTAATTAACTTAACGTCCAATTCATGGTTAATCAAAGAATCAAGAATATAGAAAATTTACAGAGAATGAATGTATATGTTATACCTCTGCAAAACACTTGAGCTGCTAAAGCAATTTCTTAATCTCCTTCACACTAATAGTATACTTACTCTTTATAAATTTCTTAGCAATAAAATTCTCAGCAAGTGTAATATAGAAGGAGAAGAGCTAATTTATAGGCAAACCAATACTCAGTTCATAGCTTTGCTTGCCAAATCAAACTAACGGAAATAGCAAGAATCTAATGGTTAACAAATAGTTGGTGAGGAGTTGGTGAAATCCATCATCAATCCCACTTCCCTTGAAATCATTGGCTACAATTGTGAGGAAAATGAGAAGAAGAGTAGTGTAGACTAGGGAGTTCACGTGAGAGGAAATTGAGGGGTGACTCACAATTAGGGACAAGAAATAATCTCAGCTTTGCATTCCTTTGGGCAATATACAAATGTATATTATATATATCAATGTATAATTGTACACTTAGGTTAAAAATGGGGTTACCATGTAATCCTAATAAATAAATACTACTATCATGTAGTAAATTTTAACTCACACATATAAAATTCATGTACAGTTCATCCCACCGGATATAATTCTATCGGGTATCATCACAGTGTATTGTCTCCTTTATTATTAAATTTTATTAATTCAATAATTGTTTACTATATATTCATGATATATTATTTTATTGTATACTTAATATACACATTGTCACACCCACATTTCATGTACCTATTACAACTCAATAACTTTACTATATAGTTTATATTCATATATAGCATAGTCACATTGCACTTTATACTTCGCATAACATATAGTTAACTATCATACGTTATACTTTAATATCGCATGGTTGCACATAGAAATTAATAAATTACTTATCTTATCAATTAATTAATAATAATATTAATTAATCCATTTCTCATTAATCCATGGAATTATAATTCCCACACTAATTGATTAACACTTTATATGATTTATTATCACGTTAAATAAATATAAATCTTTTTATATTTATAAATCATTTACTCATTAATCATCATATTATCAAATAATTACTTGATAATAGTATATTGTTCATAACAATAATTAATATTAGAAGACAATTTATCTCATCACAAATCCGATTATACTTATAATCGATTTCCTTATTATTATACTATCACTAGCCATAATAATTTAACATACTATCATAATAACAATTAACAATTAATTTAGATTAATTGTTTAATTAATAATTCCTCCATCATTAAATTAGTCAATTCATTACTGAATCTATTATTGTGCCACACAAGGCATCTCTCACAAGCTCAAACTTAAGCTTATCATTTTTCTCATCACTTACTCATTTCTCACCACATTACTACTTATAACCTGTTCAATTAAATTAGAAATATTAAATCCAAGGTCCACATATAAATAGTTTACAAATCGAATATTCAAATATTATATATAACCTTTACGAAAATATAATAACTCAAGCTATTAAAATGTTAAATTACTTCAATTAATTATACTTATAATAAGTATAACCTTTACGCTTATAATAATTAATATATACTCTATTAATTATTCCAATAATAATATTCACGATCAAATAATAACTTAAGTTATTTAATATATTAAAATAACTTAGTTTCCTTTCATTAATTAAACTCCCTTGAAAATACATTTAAAATTATGTATTTAGCCATATCATAAAATATTATGTTTTTTTCCAAATAAGCACATTCGTTATTAGAAAATAATTTACTTATTGTCTCATGATATTATTTTTAATATAATATCAAATAACTATATGTACGACACATGTACATATATTATATATAGAAAATAGATAATAAGTTTATTTTCTATTATAATAAATCGTTTCCATCAATTTAATTACATATAGCAAATACGTTTTAATATATTTACTATATTAACCAATCACACCTTATACAAAAATATATAAGGTAATATTATTATTCAAAAATAACATTTCCTCCTTTTATTAAAATAATTCAATATTAAAAATTATTTTAATACCCTTTATTAGAAATATATAATAACTATTTCTCTTTCTTTTCTATAAATTGTTCCCCAAAATAATTTCTTCAAATATTCATTTAAAGATATAATGATTTCCATCTCCCTTTAATAACGTATATATATATATATATATATATATATATATATATATATATATATTTAACGTTATTCGTACATTAGACTTTCTCACATATTACTATTCTAAGTAATATATATAAAAGTACCAACTATAATTACATATTCAACACACATATTAATTCACTCCTTTACTTAAGTAAATTAAACACTGTACTATATTATCATAGTTAATTAAGATTCAATACTGACATTATATTATTCCATAATATAACTCACAACTTATATTAACTAATATTTATTCTTATTAGTTAATTCCTTAACTAACTCATGCTTCACTATCCAAACCTATTCACGGATAGCTTAAGTGCTATTAATAACCTATATTATAAACATACTAGTTATTAATACACATACTCAAGAATATGGTGATTATACATTAAGGATATTTAATGTCACCAACTTACTATGATAAAATAATTCTATAAATTATTTAATATCGATAGGAATTTATCCACCTCCTTTATGTCCACTGAATCGTCTCTACGATAAGTAACAAATATATATTAATAATATATTTATAAATCACAAAAACACATTTTACATAGTCCATATTATCCTATGTAATATAATACCACATACCTCATATCACATATATACATTATTATTCGAACCCATCTCACAGTTTAAGAATTTTATTTATTAAATCCTTATTTAATAATATCTGAAAATTCGGGTTCTTACAATATATACTAACTTTTCAATTCTGTCAAGCCCGGATGTCAAATCCGAGGTAGTTTACTGCTTTTATATATATTTATGCATATATGAGCAACCTTCACCACCACTGGGTTCTCTTCCTAATCTTGGTTGACTACATTTTTGTCAATATATATATATATATATATATATTTCAGTCTGGCCTGGATCATTTCGTGACCTTTATACTATTTTTGCACTCTTCGCCATTACTAGGTGATATTCCCCGTCCCTAGTTGACTACTTTTATGTAAATTTACATTTTAGTTTGGCCTGGATTATTTCATGGCGTTTTTACTGCTTTTATATATAACTTTGCATATATAAGCAGCCTTCACCACCACTAGGTTCTCTTCCCAGTCTTGGTTGACTACATTTCTATACATTTAGATTTCTGTTCGGCCTGGATTATTCTGTGGCTTTTTACTGCTTTTATATATAAATATGCATATATAAGCAGCCTTCACCACCACTGGGTTCTCTTTTCAGTCTTGGTTGACTACTTTTCTATCAAATATATATATATATATATATATATATATTTCAATTTTAATCCGGGCACCGGTGTGAAAACCCATCGCCCTTTACAGCTTTCGTATATATATAACTGTGTATATATATTGCTTTACTTGCTTTTTATTAAACTAATGCTTTAAATATTCATTTGATATGAATTGGCATTTTTCAGTCACAAAAACAACCTCGCGTCCCTTAGATCGCTATCTAGTGGGAACGAGACGCTTCGGCCAGGTGCGAACCAGGATTTACTAAATGAATCCTTGGTTCTACCAATATTGGGATATATATCTATTTCTGTACAAATTTGAACTGTGTAGGTTTATTGGCTACCCATATGTGACCCTAGGAATCATGGGATTCATGATCAAACCGATCAAAATCTGATTCCCACGATGGACAAACTCTGTTTTACGAATGTACCCTGCTGGTTTTTCTGTAAAATGTACATGCAAAAGACCTTAAAACGGTTATCCGGATTTAAAGTCTCAACATAGTGAAAAAATGTGGATTGCCGTGTCAGCGTCCCTCCGATGGCTATCATGCTCATGAGCAGATCGACATTCGTATTCATTTCTGTGGTCGAGGATGCTTCGCAGCCCAACAATCACCATTCAAATGTAGCCTTAAGGCTATAAAGATAAAATTAGAAGTATCAACAGGCTTCAATTCCTATGTGAGCGTAAGGATTTGATAACCGGCTTTTAAAACATCATTTTCAATTCAATCAAAAGAAAAAGCTTTTGGAAATCAAATTAAACACTTTTGGAAATCAAATCAAAGACTTTTTGCAAATCAAATCAAACCCTTCGTATATAGGTTCAACGAAGCAAAGCACTACTTTTAATCAATCAAACATAGGCCCAATTTTCAAACAGCATTCACACACGCATTTCAGTTTTAAGGAAAATATTAAAAAGATGCGGTACCGTGTTTACACGGGAGTTGTGTGGTGCCTAATACCTTCCCCACACTTAACTAAGCCCCTGAGCTCAAAACTTTGTTTTCAAAGATCAAGTTTCGACAGTGTCCAGCAATTGGGCCTTTTTTAAACAAAACTCGGTTGAGTTGGTACAACCATTTCAAATCTACCAACTGACGACTTTGTAAAACATTCAAATCATCGACATGATACATGTTGGCCTTTTTCCTAAAAAAAACCCTTCAAAACCTATTTCATAAATAAAAAGAGTGAGGGTAGAGATAACTTAGGAAAAGAGATAAAAGACCCGGGTTGTGACCCGACCAGCGGGATTTTTTAACCGACGTCGACAGGTGGCGACTCTGCTGGGGACAGTGGAGGACTTAGGCCGCTTTCAAATCTTTTCAAAAAAAAAAAATTCCTTTTCAAAACTATGAATGCATAGAATTCTACGTCTCCACATTGAATGAATGCGTGAATGCTGCATCTTTGCATTAAATGAATGTGAATGAATGCTTTACTGCTTTTTAGTGTTTCACACCCATATTAGTGCTTCGCACCCATGGCATCATATGCATAACGGTGAGGCATGATGTATGTGAATGTATGTTGTGTGATTCCTCTCACAAGGAAGCAAAACCCGTCGGTGATAAGTAATGTCTTTGGGGATCGGCTAAGTCTCTGGGGCTTATAAAAATGCACCACCCAGATTCGCTCCAGTTGAAAGATCGGATTAATTTCTCTTCTAGTAGATTGCGATGATCTGGGGACCTTCATGCCAAAAAGCCAGCGCGAGAGTAACCTGAGATAGGTCAGCCTCTGATTAACCAAATTTGACGGGAAATCTCTTCATGCCTTCCTCTTTTAATTCAATGTCGTCCAGTTTTCAATATCTAACTCTTGTCATCCTATCATCAAAATAACTAACCTCGGTTTTGCAGGATAAAAATAAAAAACACATCATGCATCCTATCCTACCTACCTCAGGAATTTGACACGCCTACATTTTGGTGTAGGTAAAAAATTGGTCCTGTCACTCGATCTAAGTCTAAGAAAGCACAGAGTCCATCCACGGATATGGCTTCGAGTGCTCAACCAGAATCCACCCCTGTCTCTAGGGAGGAGTTCGAAGGACTGAGAAATCAGATAGCCGAACTAGCTAGTTTTCTAAGAGAACAGAGTAAGGCCCTTAAAGGGAAGCAAGCCCAAACTCATACAGAGCCAGGAGCGCCTGGTGGTAGTCAAGAGACCGAAAAGGCTGAGACTCAGATGGTCTCTTCAGGCAGTCCTTGATTTGATGGTCTGTGGCTCTACAAGCGAAACATCTTCCTTTTGACTTATTCGAACATTGAGGAGCCATGTGCCCCGGTTGTCCACAATAATAACATGCGTTCTTACCCTTCAAGCATTCCCCCGAGTGGTTCCTTCCACAGTTACTGCACTTTAAACTTTTCTTGGCCTTTCCCCCGGATTTGCTACCTCCGGATGATTGGCTCTCCATCCATTTATGCTTATTGGGGTTGCTGCCTCCGCCGCTTCCCCCCTTCTGTCCTTCTTGACCGGTCTTCTTAACTTGCTTAAATTGCGGTATGGCTTCATTACCTCCTTTGGAATGATAGCCCTTTCCAAAAAAATAGAAAAGGTCTTAATCTTTAATACATCTACTACCTTCTGCACCCATGGTTTCAATCCTAATTCAAATCTCTCTGTTTTCCTGGCCTCCGTATCCACCTGATGCGAAATGAATCGAGTCCACTCTTTAAATCTTGCCGCGTTCTCTGCGACTGACATACATCTTTGTCTCAGCTCCAGAAACTTAACTTCCATATCTTATTGCATATTCTCTGAAAAGAAATTCTTAAACCTGTCCCACATAATAACTCCTTCGCTTGCTAGTCCTTTATTGGGTTCCCACCAAATATTAGCTTCGCCCTTCATCGTGAATGTGGCAAAACTCGTGTTCTGTGCTTCGGCCACCCGTGCGACCTCAAACACCTTCTCTATTTCTTCTATCCATGTGTGGGCTTCGATTGGGTCTAAAGTTTCTCGGAATTTCGGTGGTCCTACCAATTTAAAGTCCTTAAAGCTAGCCAAGTAATGTCCTGGCTGCTCAGCTGCTGGCAGGGTTATGTTCTGCATTGCTTCTGTTAATAGGTTAACGAAGCTCTGCATTGGATTGACATTTCCCCCTCCACCATTGCTAACAGATCCTTCCTCCCTCTGGTTCCGCAAAAATCCCCTAGGCAGCATGATCTTGAGGACAGGAAGAAAACATTAGGCTTTATGTGATATGCTATTCATGTTAGCATTAAGAAGTTAGGACGTTTATCAATCATAGCTGATTTAAATAAACAACTTCAGTATCACAATAAGACTCGATGGGTCTCCTAAATCCTTCACTACAAACTCTACTTGAGTTTTCTACTAAGGTTATAACTTAGGTTTCGCATTCCTAACGTTTATAACCTAAAGCTTTGATACCAACCTGTGACACCCCTGAATCCGGGTCCTCTGACCCCCGTCAGATATAGCAAGAATGAGCAACAAGTTTACTCAGCAAGTTTAATTACAACAATAAAGGATATATCATGATGAATGGAAAAATATCTGACAATGATTTCAACAAAATGAATATCTTAAAGATTCAATAATATGAATATTAGAACGATTCAATAATATGAATATCTGAACGATTCAACAATATGAATATTAGAACGATTCAATAATATGAATATCTGAACGATTCAACAATATGAATAATAGAACAATTCAATAATATGAATATTAGATAGATTCAACGATATGAACATCTAAACAATTCAACAATATGAATATTAAAAGCAAAGATAATAATTGCCTTTAGAATGACTGATAGTCAAGTAGACTCTGAACTATAACTTTCCAATGGGTTCAATAGCTAATTGACCCTTTGGATTACTGGCTACTGGCAACAGAAACTTAGTACCTCGAGGAGATCAGCCTCAGGTACAACGTGAATATGCATAACACTTATATCTGCTTACTCGTATCATATATATTAGATACCTGGGCACACTCCTACATATGAGGGGTGTTCTGTTCCGTCTAAGAATCCTTACCATCAATTGGTTTGGATAGCTTCAAAGAAAACTTCATACACTATTCTGACCGAGCAAAGGTTCAGACTCTTACTGACATAGTTCAAGAAATTTAGAACCTTGAATAATGTACAAGTCCAAGACTGTACGAGCTCAAATGCACTAGGTGCAGACATCAATAATATCAATGTGGAATAATTGATAAGTAATTAAACCACTAAATAACATGCTTGGAAATAAAGTTCAAGCAATTAAGTAAACAACTTTTGATTCAACAATAACCTACTCAATACAATATGAGAAGGATAGAGAACTTGCACAAAGTGAAGTTTAGAATTTTGAACAATATATGAATTTGTGTAAGTTCGGGGAACTTACACAATACTCAACGTGTGAAGTTCGGGGAACTTGCACAATAATAGATTCCTTGCATAAAATAAATGCATAGGCTTAGACACTTACAACATCAAAGAGTGAAATTAGGGAAATTTCACCATAATAGATCCCTTGCATAAGGTAAATGCATAGGTTAGGACATTTGCGTACAACGTTCTTTGAGTAAAGTAAACACAAAGATAAGATACTTGCACAATATACGAGTTTGTATAAGTTTAGAGAACTTGCATAATAAAGAAATGAAGTTCGGGAACTTGCAAAATAACCAAAGTGTGAAGTTCGGGGAACTTTCACAATAACTAAAGTGTGAAGTTCGGGGAACTTTCACAATACTCAAAATGTGAAGTTCGGAGAACTTTCACAATACAATAATAACCTGCTCAATACAATATGAGAAGGATATGAAACTTTCACCAAAAACAAGTGAAGTTTAGAAACTCGCTTACACGGTTCATTGAATAAGGTAGTACAAGAATTTAGAATACTTGCACAATAGGGTCCGGATACTTGTACAATAAATAAGTATAAGTCAAGAAAACTTGCTCAAATAAAAGAGTAGTTCAGGAAAACTTGCAATATAATAATACCCTGCTCAATATAAATTTGAGTAAGGTTAGGGAGACTTGCAAATGATACAAGATCGGGTTCAAAAGAACTTGCAATACAATAATAACCTGCTCAATACAATATGAGAAGGATAGGAACTTGCACACTAATGGTGAAGTTTAGAATCTCGCTTACTCGAGTTATTGAATAAAGTAGTGCAAGAATTTAGAATACTTGCTTAATAAAAGTAGGGTTCGGATACTTGCTTATAATATCCGTTGAATAAAGTAATACAAGGGTCTAGGATACTTGTCTGTTTGCTTAGCTACAATTAATTCTAGCCTTTATAAAACTGCGTTGGAACGACCTAGCATTAACAAGTCGGCCTTTCAATTAACATGTATAAACTAGTATAAGTCTACACTTAATAAACATCTACTTTTCATATAATTCTAGCACATAGTTCACGTAAGTTAATCTACTCATGTCTTAGATTTAATAACTTTAGATTATCTAGTTACTATGCATCAATATAGGCTTGAACACATAGCACTTCAAGTTATAAATCAACACACATGCTTATAAGTTTTATAATTTCAAGTTTGAAAACCTAGCATGCTCATCCTAATCCAATTTAAAGTCATGTTTTCATGCCGGTAATTCAAATACTTTAACTAATACAAGTTCAAGCTTCAAAGTTGATTACTAAAGTCATGTTTTCATATAACAAGGCTAAACAATATATAATATGTATGCTCGAGTATACTACACACATATACTTTAATCACGTAGTTCGTGCTTCAGAAATTCATTTCTTATGAATACGTGCATATGCGAAATTCACGCTTTGACCAAACGAGGTCTATATTAATATGCTTATAGGCATAACGAACTCTAATACACATGCTCGCATGGTCATAATATCATTCACATGGTATTTGATGTTATTTACTTTCACATCTTAAGTTCTCTTTCAAAAATATACTAAGCCCACAAGGATAATACGATATATGTAAAGCATCTCATAGCCATGATTCACATGTACTAGACCGCTTATATAAGTCACATACATGTATTCAAGTGGTCCCAATCTAAACGACACAAGTCTTGGTTATGTTTACCTTGAAAATTTTAAGTTTCGCTTGAAAAACCTCTTAAAACTTTCAATCAAGTATGCTAGTTTATGACTAACACTTTAAGCTAAGTTCTCATGTCCATATAGACCATACGGTCGTGTTCTAAAAATTAGAATATAAACATGCTACTTATATGACAAAGTTCGCATTCAAAACTATAAGTTTTCTTTTGTAAACCTCTGAGTCTTTCAAATACGTATACTAGTGCATTCAATACTAATCATGCATTCTATGTTCATATAAACGACACTATCATGCTTGCCAAAAATCAGAATGTACATAATGCTAAGTTTATGATAAAGTCCACTTTAACTAGTCTAGGTTCATTTCAAAACCATAAGCTTTCTTTCCATAACATGTACTACTTGGTCAAAATTTTGTATATAGGCATCAAGGAACATGTACTATGAGTTAACATCATCTTTTATGCATGTCCAAAAAGATACCAACTGTTATCAAAGCAGCTTAACAGAAGCAGGAAACAAAACCTGGTCATAGGAACCTGCGCAGGCACCAGGTATAAACCCGGCACAGCTGCGCCGTTGTCCGGCCAATCCAAGAACAGGCTATTTTCGACAGTAACCATAAACCCAACACAGAAAATACCAACGAAATCATTCTAGACCAGTCACAATATATAACTAACATGCTTACTAACTTACACCACACTTAACAAGCATACTTCATAATTCAATTAACATCTAAATAGCATAAACAAGAATTTGCCATTGATTGAACAAGAATGGAAAAATGATATACCTCTGCAAATTGTGATCTAGCTGCTATAACTCTCTCCCTCAATTCAATTGAAAACTCAGTCTATTAGCTCTACTTATCATTATTCTCAGCAAAGGAAAATGAAAGGAAGAGAGCTTACTCTTATAGGCAATTCAATACCCGGTTCAAGCAATTGTTCATCAATTTAATCCAATGGATTGTTCAATAACATGGAGGTTTAACAAAGAGTTGGTGAATCACATAATAAAACCCACTCCCTCATAATGATTATGGCTACATTGCTGAGATTGAGAAAATATAAAGTAGTGTAGTAGCTTATTGTTTGTTCACGTGAGAGGGAATTGAGGATGAGCTCTTAAGCAATCTCAGCAACTTAAATATATGGGTAATGTATGTCAATACTTAGCTTATACCAACTACACTTAGATTATATAATACATATACACATAGTATATACATAGGTTATATGTATTTATTCCATATACATTAAAATGGGTGTTACAATGTTATCTCAATAAAATAATGTATCAAGTAGGTATATATATACCACTCATATAATTCATGTACATTTTCCTTAATACCAATTATAATTCAATTAGGCATTATTAGTATTTACCAACACAACTGTTATTATAATTATTATAACAACTTATTGAAATCATTTATCAATTAATAATTATTCATTGATATTACTATATGTTGATGAGGCATACATGAATGTTTACTTACACACTTCAAGTCACATAAGCAATATTATTGTGTAACTCTACTAATGCAAATAAATCTTACTATATAGTCTATATATAATATACATAACCACATTAATGTGTACATTGCACTTTATATAATATGAAGGTATCCACCATATATTACAAGGTTTAATATATCGCATGCTTGCATAAAATAATTAATCAATTAACCAAGTAAATATAATATTATTATATTTATTAATCGCTTACTCGTTAATTATTATTTATTCATAATAATAATTAATCAACACATTATCAATTAATTATTCCCAATTGAAATTAATCAAACACAATTAAATCTCTACACTATATTCAAGAAATTTAAATATATAATTTACTAACACTTTTTATCAATATTCTAATATAAAAGTCTCAGGGTTAATCTACTAATTTAAATAACCATTAGTGATTCCCTTTAAATAAAATCATAGCATTTATTCGCATAGGTTAATTCACATAAGCACATAACCACATAAGGTTTAAATAAGTTTGAAAAATTAACTCCTAAAAATTTTAAATCACATATAAAATTAATAAGGAGCCTAAAATTCCTGGTCGTTACAGGTACAACCCCAGCGAAGTTTTGGGTACAGACCGAAGTCCAGTTCAGTCGTTGGTACGACTCCAGCGAAGTTTGGGTACAGATCGAAGTCCATTTCAGCCGTTGGTACGACTCCAGCGAAGTTCGGGTACAGATCGAAGGCCAGTTCAGCCGTTGGTACGACTCCAGCGAAGTTTGGGTACAGAGCGAAGTCTAGTTCAGCCGTTGGTTCAGCCCCAACGAAGTATCGGGTACAGATCGAAGTCCAGTTCACTCGTTGGTTTAGCCCTAACGAAGTTTCGGGTACAAACCGAGTTCAATTCCGCCATTGAAACAACCTTCACGTAGCATCGGGAGTGATCCGGTGATGGAAGCAATTTAGTAATCCATCTCCGATGATAGAATCTGTTATACACATCCTCAAAAGGAGCCCCAAGGTAGTATCAATAATATCAACCTCATCAGAATATAAGAAGCTATCGCAGAATATGTCATCCCCAGTAAAGCATGACTAGAACAACCTGTGGTAGCTCATCTTCGACAAAGCATGTCAGTGGTTCTCCTACCAGTAATCATCTGACAATGTCTGCTCAAGGGTTATCAGGAATAACGTTATCCCCAGCAGAAAATGACGAAAATGTTCAAGGGTGACCCTAACCCTCAGAGGCATCCAACCTGCATAATATATCGTTCAATAGCCGTATTTCAAGTGTCTAGCAATCTTTATCCTGATCATTTCATTGCATTGCATAATCATGATAAAGAGGGGCATCTGTAGACACTCGAAATTTCCTGCCCCTATTACTAATACTGTAGGAGGGCGAACCAGTCAAATTCGATTACCAATATCGATACTCTAATCAAATTCGATCACCAATATCGGTACTCCAATCAAATACGATCACCAATATCAGTACTCCAGTCAAATCTGTTCACCAATATCGGAACTCCAGTCAAATTCAATCACCAATATCGGTACTCCAGTCAAATCCGATCACCAATATCTGTACTTCAGTCAAATTTGATCACCAATATCGGTACTCCAGTCAAACTCGATCACCAATATCGGTACTCTAGTCAAATTAAATCACCAATATAGGCACTCCAGTAAAATTTGATCACCAATATCGGTACTCCAGTCAAATCTAGTCTCAATACCAAACCTCCAGTTCAAATCCAGTCTCAATACCGGTAAATCAAATTAATTTTGATCTCCAATCGGACCGTCGAATCAACTCCGATCTCAATATTGGGCTATCAAATTAACTCTGATCTCCAATCGGACCGTCGAATTAACCCCAAAATCAATATCGGGCCATCAAATCAACTCCGTTCTCCAATCAGATAATCAAATCAACCCCGATCGTAATATCGGGCCATCAAATCAACTCCGATCTCTAATCGGACCGTCAAATCAACCCCGATCTCAATATCGGGCTGTCAAATTAGCCTCGGTCTCAATACCAAGATGTCAACTCAATCTCAGCCATCAATACTGGGATAACCATAGCCTCGATCATCAGCCTCGGGATGTCAACTCAGTTCAACCATGATTTCAACTCGGGAGGTACAGAGCAGCTCCGGTCTCAACCCGGGAGGTACAGATCATCCTCAGTCTCAACCCGGGAAGTCAAGTCAACTTCAAGAATAAACCTGGAGCTTCAAAACCTCTCCAGGAGGAAACCTGGAATGACCAACTCAGCCTCAGACAACACTGAGGACAAACAGACTATAATGGGATCCAAGTCTTGGAAACAACTCCCGGAAGTCAATCGAAGGTCATGCCGACACTAAAGGCAACCCCGGGAGGGGAAAAATGGTTATTTTACCAACCCTAAGCCGATTAGGTCAAACTTAAGCTGAATTGATGCCACCAAGATCAGAACGAACCATAACGACGATCCCGAGTGCAAACAGCGCAAGACAGCTCATTGGATAAACTGCGGGGAATCAAAGACCTAGTTATGAACCCATCTTCTTGGACCCATAAAATGTTTTATCCCATGCCATTGTGACACTCTCAGTGAGGGCTTTCCGAAAAGGTATAGCACGCCTCAAATGGACTCTCCGATCAAAAGTTAGAAAGTTTTAACTTCAACCTTGCGTTGCTTGGAATGCACGTATTTCAAGAAGACCAAACTAGGTAGGTGGGCCCCACTACCTATGGCGCGCCTCTACCTGTGGTAGCAGCAGGTAGAGCTGAGGCTCCCTGGTCTATAAATATGAGGCCACCCCCCCCCCCCCCCTCATTTCAAAAAAATCTGAAACACAGCGAACGTCTGCCCTTTTAATTTTTTGACTTTTTCAACTCTTCCAAACCCAAATTTTTTTACCCTAACACATAGATATACCCACATACTACCACATATCATAAAATAACCAGTAGATTCTGACGTTTAGAGCCTACGATTTGGCAAAAAGCCCGTGTAGCAGTCCATGGAAAGTATTTTTACGATCAGAAAGTTAATACTACTTCTTTGCACTGTTTTGCACTTGGATATCAAATTTTGTTTTCTAAAAATGCCTGGAACTTAGTTCCATGGATGTTTTCATCAAAATTTGGTACATTTTTGTACATAAACTCAATTTCTGGCATTTTTACAACTCGAATTGACTATCCGGCAGCTCTAACAGCTTCTGTGCACTAGCATCTTCGTTTTAAGCAACTTCTTTGGACTGGGTTATCTTTCCAGTCCAGGTTTGGCTTTTTTTGTGTTTATTCAACTGTATATATACAAACTTTTCAATTCTGTCAAGCCCGGATGTCAAATCCGAAGGTAGTTTACTGCTATTATATATATTTATGCATATATGAGCAGCCTTCACCACCACTAGGTTCTCTTCCCAGTCTTGGTTGACTACATTTTTGTCAGAATATATTTATATATTTCAGTCTAGCCTGGATCATTTCGTGGCCTTTATACTATTTTTGCACTCTTCGCCATTGCTGGGTGATCTTCCCAGTCCCTAGTTGACTACTTTTATGTAAATTTACATTTTAGTCTAGCCTGGATCATTTTGTGGCCTTTTTACTGCTTTTATATATAACTATGCATATATAAGCAGCCTTCACCACTGTAAGAACCCGAATTTTCAGATATTATTAAATAAGGATTTAATAAATAAAATTCTTAAACCGTGAGATGGGTTCGAATAATAATATATATATGTGATATGAGGTATGTGGTATTATATTACATAGGGTAATATGGACTATGTAATATGTGTTTTTGTGATTTATAAATATATTATTAATATATATTTGTTACTTAGCGTAGAGACGTTTCAATTGAGGTAAAGGAAGTGGATAAATTCCTATCGATATTAAATAATTTATAGAATTATTTTATAGTAAGTTGGTGACATTAAAAATCCTTAATGTATAAATCACCATATTCTTGTGTATGTGTATTAATAACTAGTATGTTTATAATATAGGTTATTAATAGCACTTAAGCTATCCATGAATAGGTTTGGATAGTGAAGCATGAGTTAGTTAAGGAATTAACTAATAAGAATAAATATTAGTTAATATAAGTTGTGAGTTATATTATGGAATAATATAATGTCAGTATTGAATCTTAATTAACTATGATGATATAGTACAGTGTTTAATTTACTTAAGTAAAGGAGTGAATTAATATGTGTGTTGAATATGTAATTATAGTTGATACTTTTTATATATATTACTTAGAGTGGTAATATGTGAGAAAGTCTAATGTGCGAATAACGTTAAATATATATACGTTATTAAAGGGAGATGGAAATCATTATATCTTTAAATGAATATTTGAAGAAATTGTTTTGGGAACAATTTCTAGAAAAGAAAGAGATATGATTTTCCTAATAAAGGGTATTAAAATAATTTTTAATATTGAATTATTTTAATAAAAGGAGAAAATGTTATTTTTGAATAATAATATTACCTTATATGTTTTTGTATGAGGTGTGTTTGATTAATATGATAAATATATTAAAACGTATTTGCTATATGTAATTAAATTGATGGAAACGATTTATTATAATAGAAAATAAACTTATTATCTATTTTCTATATATAATATATGTACATGTGTCGTACATATAGTTATTTGATATTATATTAAAAATAATATCATGAGACAATAAGTAAATTATTTTCTAATAACGAATGTGCTTATTTGGAGAAAACATAATATTTATGTTATGGCAAAATACATAATTTCTAATGTATTTTTCAAGGGAGTTTAATTAATGAAAGGAAACTAAGTTATTTTAATATATTAAATAACTTAAGTTATTATTTGATCGTGAATATTATTATTGGAATAATTAATAGAGTATATATTAATTATTATAAGCGTAAAGGTTATACTTATTATAAGTATAATTAATTGAAGTAATTTAACATTTTAATAGCTTGAGTTATTATATTTCCGTAAAGGTTATATATAATATTTGAATATTCGATTTATAAAATATTTATATGTGGACCTTGGATTTAATAGTTCTAATTTAATTGAACATGTTATGAGTAGTAATGTGGTGAGAGATGAGTAAGTGATGAGAATAATAATAAGCTTGAGATTAAGCTTGTGAGAGATGCCTTGTGTGGCACAATAATAGATTCATTAATGAATTGACTAATTTAATGATGGAGGAATTATTAATTAAATAATTAATCTAAATTAATTGTTAATTGTTATTATGATAGTATGTTAAATTATTATGGCTAGTGATAGTATAATAATAAGGAAATCGATTATAAGTATAATCGGATTTGTGATGAGATAAATTGTCTTATAATATTAATTATTGTTATGAACAATATACTATTATCAAGTAATTATTTGATAATATGATTAATGAGTAAATGATTTATAAATATAAAAAGATTTATATTTATTTAACGTGATAATAAATCATATAAAGTGTTAATCAATTAGCGTGGGAATTATAATTCCATGGATTAATGAGAAATGGATTAATTAATATCATTATTAATTAATTGATAAGATAAGTAATTTATTAATTTCTATGTGCAACCATGCGATATTAAAGTATAACGTATGATAGTTAACTATATGTTATGCGAAGTATAAAGTGCAATGCGACTATGCTATATATGAATATAAACTATATAGTAAAGTTATTGAGTTGTAATAGGTACATGAAATGTGGGTATGACAATGTGTATATTAAGTATATAATAAAATAATATATCATAGATATATTGTAAACAATTATTGAATTAATGAAATTTAATAATAAAGGAGACAATACACTGTGATGATACCCGATAGAATTATATCCGGTAGAATGAAATGTACACGAATTTATATGTGCAAGTTAAAATTTACTACACGATAGTATTATTGGGACTACATTGTGACACATTAATTTATAACTTATGTTATATAAAAGGGAATGTGTATAACTTAAATATATATGGAATAAATATATATAGCCTAAGTATATACTATATGTATACATATATAACATTAGTGTGTGGGAAAGCAAGTTGCTGAGATTTAGTAGCATTGTCCCATTACAAGAGCCCATTTCATTCTTCACGTGGGAACTCATGAAGGCTACTATACTACTCCTATATTCATCAAACTCAGCAAACATAGGTAATGATCATGGGAGGAGTGGGAGTTATAATGAGATTTACCAACTCTCAACCACTCTCCCTTAACCATTGTGCATTCTTGAAATCTTTTGGTTTGGTTTGGAAGGTAAGAGCATTGTCTGTGTATCAATTGGCTTATAAATATAGCCTCCCTTCCTCTCATTTTCTTTTGCTGAGAATTCTGTGAGGTAAGGCTAGTGAATATAGCATTATTATGAGTAAGTTACTGTGAGAGTTATCAGCAAGGGAGAATTGTTATAGTAGCAAGTTCATATTGCAGAGGTATAACACTCTATCCATGTTCTTCAATTCTAATTTCTTGATTCTTGAATTAAGCATAGATTTATTGATAACTTGATTGGAGTATGATTATTAGTTGCTATGCTAGCTTATAATCATGATAGAACTGTAATGTAGTAGCTTAGAATGATAATCTTTGCGAAATTCTGAGTTTGGCTTGAGGTACTGCCGAAGCAGAAGCTGCTCTATTTCTGGCCGACCAACTGCGCAGCTGCGCCAGTTTTGTACTGGCCAGCAGCGCAGCTGCGCCGGTACCAGACTTGAGTTGGGCAAGGCCCTGCGCAGCTGCGCCAGTTTTGAACTGGGGCTCTGCGCAGCTGCGCCGGGACCAGTTTCTGGGTTTTGTTTTCTGTTGCAGGTTCTGTTATATGCTAGCATAAGATATATAATTAGAACAAGCATGTGGACATAGATAACATACATATATGATTACCTTGATATGAAATGAGCATGTATAACGATATTAGTACACACGATTGAAGAAAAACTTATAGTTTTGAAATGAAACTTATAGTTTCGATTGTAAACTTGGACACATATGTAATATGTATATAATCTGATATTTTAAACATGATAGTATGGTTTATATTGACATGAAATACATAATTTAAGTGTTAATCGTACACTAGCTTACATGAGTGAAGGATTCAAGAGGTTTTCAAGAAAAACTTAAAGACTTTTTGAAATAAACTTGATCAAGATTTACGTCTTTTAGATTCTGACCATGTGAGAACATTTATATGGTTTAGATATGTGTTTCGAGTGCACATGAGTTATATGTTGAGATGCCTTGCATGTACTAAGATTAGTGTACTTTTCAAAGAAAGATTTGAATGTGAAAACTAATATCATAAAGTACTAAGTGAACTTAAGTTATGAACATGCAAGCATGTATATTAGGATTTCATTGTGCCTATAGACATGTTGACATAAGCATCATGCGATGAAACATGGATTTCACCTATGCACGCATATTCATAGAAAATGAATTTCTAAAGCATAAACTATGTGATTAACATATACATGTGTGATATACGCACGAGCATGCATATTTAGTATTGTTTAGCCTCGTGGTGTGTTGATATGACTTTAGTAATGGACCATTAATAACATGGGCTTGATTTGTTTAAAGTTTATCGGCATATGGCCTTAATTGGATTAGGATGAGCATGCTAGGTTTCGAACTTGAAATTATAACCATAGAGCATACGTATTGATTAATATCAGTAACTTGAATGATATTGATTGAACTCGGGTTGTCCAAGCAGCATGAAATGTCATTTCTGGTTTGACCAATGAGTGGCGCAGCTGCGCCACTCTTAAGGCCAATACCTGCGCAGCTGCGCCAGCCTGTTTTCAGGATTTGTGCAGTCTGTTTGTTCTTGATTTTGTAGTAGACTTGTATTATTACTTAAACTGCAAATCATGGTCTGACCCCTACTGGTTTATGACTATATGATAAACATAATAACCTTGCATGCCTAGTTTAAAATATGACAAGGATTTTGAAAGGTGAAACTTAGAAAAGTTTGAATGTAATGGTTTCGATAAGGTTTGAGAAACATGAAAGCAATATAGATCATGTATCTATGAGCTTTAAATACGCGTCGAACACATAGCGAGTCGAGTAAAGGGGTATGAATGTTGATATTAAAAGTATACCTATACTAGCTATTATAGGAGTATGTTAAGAAAGTGAAACGAAGGTTCTAAGAACCAAGTTAGACAACAATGTAACCTTTACTATTACATTGAGAATGTGTGGATACATATAACTGATAAGTGTGAATCCATGATTATATAATTGTGTAGGATTACACGAAGTGCAGATAAGCTTTAAGCAGTTAAGTCGTAGTTGTTAAACTACGAATCAGGCAAGTCTTTCAGTTCCTATTTGATATATGAATTCAATAACCGTTAGATGAATTATATTATGCTGTGATAATTTGAACTTATATATGAACTGTATATGAGATATAAATGAGATTGAAAGTTGATCTTTGATGATATACTTTTTATGTGAAAAGTAACATGCGTAGTAAATATAAACTATTTATAAATGCATGAACTGAGTATGATGTTATATGCTATGTGATGCATGAGGACTGTTAGAATTGCTGAGCTGTCGAGCTCACTCTTGCAAATAACCACTTTTGCAGGTTAAGGATTCACGGTAAAGATTTCGTGCTTCTTGATTGATAAAGATAGATAGTATTGCATTGAAGAATATTACTTAGATTATTGTATGGACCATGTTTAGATTCTAGATGATGTACTCGATAGTTGCTTACACTGTTTAATACTTGTTGTATTGTAAGAATGTATTAATTAATACATAGAGGATATCGAGTTGAGTTGTAAATGTTTATACGATAACTCAGATAAGAAGGAATCATATTATATAGTTGATTCAAGGATTGTATTTGATTCAAAGTTATGAAATCAATAAAAAGATTTTATTCAAAGGATATTGAAAAGTTTAAATTATTCCGTATTTTAGTAACATCGAATATGATGTATAGACGAGATCTTGGATATAAATAGAAATTATATTCTAAATTGTAATAAAGCAAGTTATATTCTTTTAGTAATGAATAAAAGATGTAATAGTTTGGCGATAGTAGTATCGTGACTACACCGAATCAGAGGTTTCGAAGGAACGTGGATTTGGGGGCGTCACAACCACCACTGGGTTCTCTTCCCAATCTTGGTTGACTACATTTCTGTACATTTTTATTTCTGTTCGACCTGGATTATTCTGTGGCTTTTTACTGCTTTTATATATAAATATGCATATATAAGCAGCCTTCACCACCACTGGGTTCTCTTCCCAGTCTTGGTTGACTACTTTTCTATCAAATATATATATATATATATATTTCAATTTCAATCCGGGCACCGGTGTGAAAATCCATCGCCCTTTACAGCTTTCGTATATATATAACTGTGTATATATATTGCTTTACTTGCTTTTTATTAAACTGATGCTTTAAATATTCAGTTGATATGAATCGGCATTTTTCAGTCACAAAAGCAACCTCGCGTCCCTTAGATCGCTATCTAGTGGGAACGAGACGCTTCGGCCAGGTGCGAACCAGGATTTACTAAATAAATCCTTGGTTCTGGCAATATTGGGATATATATCTATTTCTGTACAAATTTAAACTGTGCAGGTTTATTGGCTACCCATATGTGAGCCTAGGAATTGTGGGATTCATGATCAAATCGATTAGAATTTGATTCCCACGATGGACAAACTCCGTTTTACGAATGTACCCTGCCGGTTTTTTTGTAAAATGTACATGCAAAAGACCTTAAAACGGTTATCCGGATTTAAGGTCTCAACATAGTGAAAAAATGTGGAATGTCGTGTCAGCGTCCCTCCGATGGCTATCATGCCCATGAGGAGACCGACATTCATATTCATTTTTGTGGTCGAGGATGCTTCGCAACCCAACAATCACCATTCAAATGCAGCCTTAAGGCTATAAAGATAAAATTAGAAGTATCAACAGGCTTTAATTCCTATGTGAGCGTAAGGGTTTGATAACCGGCTTTCAAAACATCATTTTCAATTCAATCAAAAGAAAAAGCTTTTGCAAATCAAGTTAAACACTTTTGGAAATCAAATCAAAGACTTTTTGCAAATCAAATCAAACCCTTCGTATATAGGTTCAACGAAGCAAAGCACTAATTTCAATCAATCAAACATAGGCCCAATTTTCAAACAGCATTCACACGTATTTCAGTTTTAAGGGAAATATTGAAAAGATGCAGTACCATATTTACACGGGAGTTGTGGGGTGCTTAACACCTTCCCCGCACTTAACCAAGCCTCCGAGCTCAAAACTTTGTTTTCAAAGATCAAGTTTCGACAGTGTCCAGCAATTGGGCTTCTTTCAAACAAAACTCGGTTGAGTTGGTACAACCATTTTAAATCTACCAACTGGCGACTCTGTAAAACGTTCAAATCGTCGACATGATACATATTGGCCTTTTTCCTAAAAAAATCCTTCAAAACCTATTTCATAAATAAAAAGAGTGAGGGTAGAGCTAACTTAGGAAAAGAGATAAAAGACCCGGGTTGTGACCCGACCCGCGGGATTTTTTAACTGACGTCGACAGATGCTTTGCAGCCCGACAATCACTATTTAAATTGAGCCTTAAGGCTGAAAAGATAAAACTGAAGTATCGATATACTTCAATTCTTATGTTAGCGTAAGGGTTTGAAAACTTTCTTTCAAAACATCATTCAATAATCTTTTCGAAAAAAGAAGCTTTTACAAATTAAATCAAACACTTTTGCAAATCAAATCAAAGACTTTTTGCAAATCAAATCAAACCCTTCGTATATAGGTTCAACGATGCATAAGACATACTTTCAATCAAACATAGGCCCAATTTTCAAACAGCATTCACATACACATTGCAGTTTTTTAAGGGAAATATTGAAAAAATGTGGTACCGTGTTTACACGGGAGTTGTGGGATGCCTAACACCTTTTCCACACTTAACCAAGCCCCCGAACTCAAAACTTCGGTTTCAAAGATCAAATTTCGACAGTGTCTAGCAATTGGGCCTCTTTCAAACAAAACTCGATTGAGTTGGTACAACCATTTCAAATCTACCAACTGACGACTCTGTAAAACGTTCAAATCGTTGACATGATACATTATATGAACATTTATATTTCAGTTTGGCCTGGATCATTTCGTGGCCTTTTTATCGCTTTTATAAATATATATATACATATATATATATATATATATATTTACATTCTGTTGAGCCTGGATCATTCCATGGCTCTTTTATAGCTTTTAATATATATATATATATATATTATATATTTATATTCCGTCGAGCCTGGATTAATTCGTGGCTCATTTACAGCTTTCTATATATATATTTCAATTATGTCAAGCCTGGATTACTCCGTGACTTTTTACAGCTTTTATAAATATATATATATATATATTTCCATTCCAGTCCGGGCATAGGATTTGAAATTCGTCGCCCTTTATTGCTTATATATATATATATATATATATATATATATATATTTCCATTCTGTCAAGTCTGGATTACTCCGTGGCTTTTTACAACTTTTATAAATATATATATATATATATATATATATATATGTCCATTCCAATCCGGGCATAGGATTTGAAATCTGTCGCCCTTTATTGCTTTTATATATATATATCCATTCTGTCAAGCCTGGATTACTCTGTGGCTTTTTACAGCTTTTATAAATATATATATATATATATATATATATACATTCCAGTACGAGCCTGAGAGTGCAAACCCATCGCCCTTTACAGCTTTCATATATATATAATTATGTATATATTCTTTATTCATTGTGATTAAATTTCTGCTTTAAATATTCATTTGATATGAATTGGCACTAATATTCATTTGGCAAGTTTCGATTTCTTTAAAATCTAGCCCTTTCTATCTTTCAAACGGTTCAAAATAGGTCCAACCGGAACCGAGAAGCTAGAATGACTGAGATTTATTTAAATCTGGCTTTCTTTCTAGTTTTATTCATTATTAAAGCAACCTCGCGACCTTTAGATCGCTATCTATTGGGAACGAGAAGCTTTGGCTACGCGTAGGCCATGATTTAACTGATGAATCCTTGGTTTTTGCGACGTTTAGATGTAAATATATATTTTTTGTAAATATCTATGTTGTACAGGTTCTCTGGGCCTACTTATATGAGCCTAGGAATCGTGGGATTCATGATCAAACTGATCAAAATCTGATTCTCACGATGGACAAACTCCACATTACAAATGTACCCTGCCAGTTTTTCTGTAAAAATTTACATCCGAAAGACCTTAAAACGGTTATCCGTGTTTAAGGTCTCAAACATAATGAAATAATTGTTTGTCGTGCTAGAGTCACTCCGATGGCTGTCATGCCCATGAGAAGACAGGCACTTGTATATATTATGTGGTTGAGGATGCTTCGCAGCCCAACAGTCACCATCCAAATTGAGGCAAAAGGCTGAAAAGATAAAAAATGGAAGTATCAACATGCTTCAATTCCTACGCGAGCGTGAGGGTTTGAAAACCTACTTTCAAAAACATCATTTTAATATCTTGTCTAAATAAGGACTTTTGCAAGTCAAATCAAACCCTTCATATATAGGTTCAACGAAGCACGTCCATACTTTCAAATTAAATAAACGTAGGCCCAATTTCTTCCAACATCCACACACACATTGCAAATAAAAAGGGAAATATTAAAAAGATGCAGTACCGTGTTTTCACAGGAGTTGGGGGGTGCCTAACACCTTCCCCCCACTTAACCAAGCCCCCAAATTTAGAACTTCAGTTTCAAAGATCAAGTTTCGACAGTGTCCAGCAATTGGGCCTACTTGCAAATAAAACTCGGTTGAGTTGGTACAACCATTTCAAATCTACCAACTGGCGACTCTGTAAACTGTTCAAATCGTCGACATGATACATGTTGGCATTTTACTAAAGAAACTTCACCCTTCATAAAATAGATAAGGTAATAAGGGTAGAAAACAAAACCTAGGAAGAGAGAAAGATTCAGGTCCAACGTAATAGAATTTTTTCCCGACGTCGACAGGTGGCAACTCTGCTGGGGACAATAGAGGGCTTATGCCGCATTTAAATCTTTTCAAAATTTCCTTTTATATCTACGTGTGTGTGGATTCTGCGTTTTACATTGAATGGATGTGCACGAATGCTTTACTGCTTTATATTAGTGCCTCGTACAATGTCATCATTTCATACGGTGAGATGCGATGTATGTGAATGTATGTTGTGTGATTCCTCAACCATGAGGTAAACCCATCGGTGTTCTATTACTGGACTCAAAGAAGACTAATTCTGCGAGGCTCAGGAAAGGCACCACTCAGATCCGGTCCAATTAAAAGATTGAATTAATTTTCCCTCTAGTAGATTGCGATGATTTGGGGACCTTCATGCCGCGAGAGTAGCCTAAGATAGGTCAGCCTCGGATTAACAAAATCCGAAGGGAAGCTTCTTCGTGCCTTACTCTTTCAATTCAATGTCAATTTCTAAATCTCCAATGTAAATATCCAGATTCAATATAAATATACATTCCATGTCTTGTAAATCCTGTCATACTATCCTGTTATTCTAAACAACTGACCTTTGTTTTACAGGATAAGATTAAAAAACCTCAAAAATAAACACATTGCATAGCATGCATTCGGATGATATCTACATCAAGAAATTAACACACCTATGTTTGTTGTAGGTAAAAATTGGTCTGGTCACCAGATCAAAATCTAAGAAAGCACTAAGTCCATCTCGAGACATCACTTCAAGTGCTCAGCCAGAATCCACCACTGTCTCTAGGGAGAAATTTGAAGGACTAAAAAATCAAATAGCCAAATTGGCTATTTTATTAAGAGAGCAAAGTAAAGGCCTTTAAGGCAAACAAACAACTGGTCATACAGAACCATCTACACCCGGTGGCAGTCAAGAGACTGAAAAGAAGGACAATCAGATTCCTGAACCACAGAACCAGGATATGACCAACAAAACCCCTAAAATCACCAACCTCAACAACGAGCAGGAAGCTGGTGATATTCTCTAAAATCACCAACCTCAACAACGAGCAGGAAGCTGGTGATATTCTGAAGAAGGTCCAACAAATGTAAGAGACCATCCGGTCCATCAAAGGGACTGGGGCATTTGGCAGTGTCAATTATTCAGACTTATACATATTCCCAGGGGCCCGTTACCCTGAAAAATTTTAAGTCCCTGATTTTGAGAAATATGATGGATTGAGGGACCCATACACCCATTTGAAGGTATTCATTGGAGAGCTTGGATCCTATGCAGAGGATGAGAAGCTCAGGATGCAATTGTTCCAGAAGAGTCTAACCGGAGAGGCTAAATCCTGGTATGCCCAACTGGATAATTCAAAGATTCACACCTGGGAAGAGTTAGCACATGCCTTCCTCAATCAATATAGCTTTCAGTCCCAAATGCCTCCAGATAGATATCAAATCACCAAAATCAAAAAGCAAAACTTCGAGTTATTCAGAGAGTATGCCCAACGATGGAGATGGGTGGCAGCATAAGTCACCCCACCTATGGCTGAGTCTGAGATAGTCATGACCTTCATAGACATTCAAGAAGCTATGTATTATGAAAGGGTCCTAGTGGCATAAGAAAACCATTCTCAAAGATGATCAAGCACGGAGAAATGGCTGAAATGGGGCTGAAATCTGGGAAGATAAAGGATTTTACCGCCTTGGAAGTTGTTGCGAAGCATATCCAATGTGGGAGTTATGGGAGTAATCCCCGAAGAGTACACAAGAAGAAAGAAGAAGAAGTGTCCTTAGTATTGCAAGGACAGAATCAGAGGAGCGAGTCGAGCAGCATTCCCATTCAAAGGAGGAATTATTTCCCTTTCCAAGCACCAGCCCAACCTTCTAATCCTCCATTTCAAAAAAATTTGGAGGCCAGACGTCGGAGAACGTTCACCCCTTTAGGGGATTCACTAGAAAATGTGTTGAAACTGTTGACAGCACAGAAGAAGATTGTTCAACTCCTGCCACAAACCAGTACCGGGGAAGGAATTTTGACTCAAGTAAGAACTGCACATACCATTCCGGATCTCTGGGCCATGATACACAAGACTGTTGGTCTCTCAAGCACAAGGTCCAGGACTTAATAGACAACGGAGAGATTGTGGAGACCAAACCAGAACAACCTCATGTGCAGGATAATCCCCTCCCTCATCACAAAGAGGAGAGTGTCAATATGATTAGCACGGGGAGTGGAAAGGGATCCAAATACCTCTGGTATATTGGAGAGGCTACTCAATCCAGCACCAATTACCCAGAAAGTTAGGAGTTCTCAGAGAGGCGGTTCCTGATATAACAGGAAATTAATTCTATCAAGGAACAGATTGGATAGTTAGCGGATCTGATCGTGTATCAACATCTAATAACCAGGCAGCTGATAAACCAGTCCAACTAGTCTGAAGTAAGTCCTCCTACACCAAAAATTAGTCCCATTGCTATGAGGGATCATTACCTGTTTTATTAGCATGAACCCTGGGCCAATAAGATTGCCAAAGAAGAAAAGTTCTAAGCTAATAGGGAATTCGCCTTTCAGAGGAATTTCACTAATCTGAACCAGCCGATGAAGGAAATCCTCCAAATGTTGATCAATGAGGGGATGGTTACAGATTGTTACCCCCGGTGAACCCTCGATCTAGAAAATTCAAGCCTGACAGGATCTGTCAGTACCATTCCAATGCTCCCGGTCATGACACCGAGGATTGTTGGGGACTTCGTCACTTGATTCAGAATATGATTGAAAATGGTGAGCTGATAAAGGGGAGTCAAGATTATGGCCTTTCTGATGAGGAAACACTATTTATTCCCACGATATGGAATTAGGAAACAGTCTTTATTATTTCCTCTTAGAAGGAGCTAGCCGTGACACCCTTAATACTGCCTGGGAAAGAGGTCCAAGAAACATAGAATCCTGTGAAATTAACTGCGCCCGAGCTTTTAATACTGCCCTTCAGACCACAATATCCAATGATCAGTCTAAAGAGAGTCCCATGGAACTATGGGAATGATGAGGGTTCCACCTTGAACAATATTGCCAGCATATCCAAGTAGAATCCATTGTACCTGCCTCAGCGGGTGATCAGTCTAGTCACCAAGGCTAAAGAGAAAGTGGTTGAAGAGAAAATCGAAGAATTCCTCAGCAAAATGGGGCATAACAAGATCAAGGTGGTGCAAAGCCTGAAAGATGCACCCAACCAGATGTCCATCCTAGATCTGGTCTTATTCTCGGTGGATCATCGTAACATTTTGGTGAAAGTATTGGAGGAAGCCCATCTGCAGAAGATAGTGGACACTGAGAAATTCTGTCACGTGATAGAACACATCTTCAACAGCAATGTGATATCTTTCATTGACGATGATATACCCGCAGAGGGGACGAGTCATAGCAAGTCACTGCACATAGCAGTGATGTCATCAGGGTAAGTGATCGGAGGTGTGCTAATAGATGGAGGATCGTCTCTAAACATCTGCTCCTATGATACCTTGGAAAGAATGAAAAACAACCCAAATAGGATCCGTACAAGTCATGTATTTATCTGAGCTTTCGATGGGTCTCGCTGAGAGGTTGTGGGAGAAATTGAGCTTCCATTGGAGATCGATCCCCACACTTTTTATGTATCCTTCCAAGTACTCAACATTACCACCGAATACAGTTGTTGAGAAGGCCATGGATCCATATGGCAGGAGCCGTTCCATCCACCCTCCATCAGCAGCTCAAGTACATTATCAATGGCAACCTAATCACGGTGAATGCCAAACTAGAATACCCTGTCTGCATATATAGAGACATGCCGGTGATTAATCTTGATGAAGGGGTTGAACCTGCAAGTTTTCAAGCATTAGAGGTGAGCAATACTCAGTACCTACCTATCGGGGCACCAGCTCTGAAACCAAAAGTTTCCCCGTAGTAATGACGGTAGGTCAGGAGATGATATCTTTGGGTTTCTGCCCTGGAGAAGGGATAGGGAAAAATTAACAAGGTATCAAGAGTCCGGTACAAATCCCGAGCCAGCCAGGGAAAGTCGGATTGGGTTATTCATCCGGGTCAAACCACCAGAACCCACACAAGCATCCAAAGGCTCATGCTTCCACTATACTATTGCCAAACCTCACTGATACCGAATTAGTGATGCCAATGAGGAAGATTCCTGCTATTATGTCAACCATGTTTTTTACTCCAATCATAACCATAAGTGAGAGAAAAGCCCCAAAGCCTGATGGGGAGAGCAAAAAGGGAAAAAGAAAAGTTCATGTACGAAGGACGAGACCCATTTGCTAACATGCATATTCTCATACACTACGAGGGTATGAATGATGATATCCCAGACAGTGATGAAGAGGATCAGATCCAAATTCCTCTCATCAAGAAAGGAAAGGGGGCAATTCAAAGAAAAACCCCGGCTCTAATCTGAAGGATGTCTTAGTCATCATCAAGGAAGAGACAGACAACCACGAATCTTGTACCCTCCCTATTTATGAGAACTTAACCCTAGATAACTAGAGCAGCGTCCCTTGCCTCATTCAAAAATAGTAAAAGGGCAGAAAGTTTGTCTGCCTTGTAACATGGTTTTATTTACTGCTTATTTTGGTTGCACAGCTATAGCAGTAGCTTTTGTCATGCTTTGCTAAATGCTTTGTATGTTTGAGCAGTTTCATATATTAAAGCGAAAGCATTTTGTTTTTAGGACTTCAGGATTGGATTTTTTTGTCCCTGCTGATGAGATGTCAACCTGTCACAGTGACTACAACTTTGATGTAGAACTGAACTTCGACTTAATCGAGATCGATCAAGAGGAGGTAGATGACTATGAGGTGCCCAAGGAGATCAAAGAATCGATAGAAGACAAACCCAAACCAAACCACCACTGTCAATATCGAAACCTCAGAAAACCTCAAAGAAATCTAGATAGGTCTAGACCTCACCCCAGACCAAAGAACCGACCTGATCAAAATCTTAACTCAGTTCCAGGATGTGTTTGCATGGTCACATAAAGACATAGTTGGCTTGTCCACTGACATTGTCATCCATCGACTCCCCATCAAGGATGGATTCAAGCCGGTCAAGCAGAAACTCAAATGATTGAGACCTGAATGGAGTCTGAAAGTCAAAGAAAAGGTCGTCAAATAATTCAAAGTCGGCATCATCATAGAATCAACATACCCGAAGTGGCTATCAAACATAGTTCCTGTACCTAAGCCCGGAGGGAAGGTACGAGTATGCGTGGATTATAGGAATTTGAACAAAGCTTACCTCAAGGACAACTTCCCAGTACCTTTCATCCACATCCTGATAGATAATACAGCACAGTATGGCATGTATTCTTTCGTGGATTGCTTTGCTGGTTACCATCATATCATGGTCGTTGAGGAAGACAGGGAGAAAATTGCTTTCATCACTCCCTGGGGAATCTTCTGCTACAGACGTCTATCCTTCGGCCTTATCAATGTCGGTGCTACATATTAGTGAGCCATGATGGCCTTGTTTCATGACATGATGCATAAGGATATAGAGGTTTATATGGATGACATCATCGTCAAATGCCGAAAGGACGACGATCACATCAACCATCTCAGAAAGCTATTCAACAGGTTGCATAAGTACAACCTCAAGCTGAATCCAGCCAAATGTGCTTTTGGCGTCAAATAAAGCAAGTTGGTTGGATTTTTGGTAAGTAATAGAGGCATTGAGCTGGATCCTGCTAAGATTAAAGCTATCATGGAGATGCCAGTACCCCGAATAGAGAAGGAGATATGCGGGTTTCTGTGAAGAATTAATTTTATAAGCCGGTTCATTTCTCAGCTTACGGTGACTTGTGAACCCATCTTCAAGCTATTAAGGAAGAATTCCTCCACAAAATGGAATGAAGATTGCCAAAAAGCCTTCCTTGCCATTAAGAAGCAGTTGATTGAAGCGCCTGTCTTGGTACCCCCGAGGGATGGAGTTCCCCTGTTTATGTACTTGTCCGTCAATTGTGACACCCCCAAATCCTGGTACTTCATTTTCACATGATTTGGTGTTCATTTTCTAAATAGAACATACATCTACCCATAATAAGAAATGTAAAATAAATTACAACCTTGAATAAATAATAAAATCTTCCTTAAAAAGGAATTACAACCTTATTCAAAATCTCCCAAGGTTTATCTAACCTTAACATAAATAATAATGCGAAAATAAAAATATAACATAAAGTCTTATTATAATTCAATCAACAATAAAAACAAGTCTTTATGACGCCCCCAAATTCGGGCCACGTTGCCTCGAATTCGGTTCGTCATGTTCTAACAATAATAACTAAAATCTTATAATCACAGCGGATAATCTAAAATAATATACAATGATTTATTATATTTATTCCCCCAAGTCTCGCAATCTACAGTACTTAATAGATTACATAATAATATCAAATAGAGACTTATTACATAACCCTACTTAAGTTTAAACATAGTTCTGAATCAGTCTTAATACAACATCATAGTTGTCATAATATATCACGAGAATGTCTAAAACATAAAGGGACTAGCTAGTCGGTAGTCTTGCCCTTGCCCTTGTTGATGCCCGAAGGTCCGCCCTGCTCTGCCTTAATTGAAATATTTTAGGGAAAGCATGAATGAGCAACAAGTTTGCTCAGCAAGTAATATAGCAATAAGGGTGAGTAATATAGTTTTCAAATCCCAAAGGGTATAATAGAATACGATAGTTCGAGGATAGCAAGAAATATCAACAGTTCTCAATAACAGTCGCTAAGGACAGAAAGATATCAATAAGATTCAATGCTAAATTAATTCAAGATTCCAATATAATTGAATACTGAGCAGTCACTAAGGACTATGAACTTCTACTAGAATTAACAAAAATATACTGATAATCCAATAAAACAAGTACAACAGGTGATCAACATAAAGTACCCTATATTATGCATAACATTCAATCGTACTCAAGTGCGCACGTCAGTCTCCCGACAATTATATTTTTCCTTTAAGGAAGGTTGTTCTTCTCAGTCAATACAAGATTCCACACCAATTAATTGGTTTGGATTGCTTTTTAAATTATAATATAAGTCTAGCCGAATCAAATGGCATAGACCCCTCTTTATAAGTTTAATACTTGATATTAAAGTTTGAAGAATATAATCGACTTTATCTTAGCTATGAAGCAACAAGTCATGAATCGTAATTCGAATAGCTTACTTGTATAAGGAATAATAGTACAAGCTCAATACATGTTCAATATGAGTAGAATACTTGCTTACAATATCCGTTGAATAAAGTAATGCAAGGGTTTAGGATACTTGCACAATAAAAGAGTGTAAGTTAGGGAACTTGCCTCAAGCGTAGTTTACTAAAGAATAGCTTATCAATGCTTTTCGAATCCTATTATAACATATTTACATATATAGGATATTCATTAGCTATGTACATTCGTTTCACCAACTTGATATGTAAGTTAAATATTCACATATGATTCTAACTTAGTCGTATAGTCCTATGTCATTATGTACTTTTACGTACACATAGCACGACATTCGTTAATAAGATACTATGAAATCACATAACATAGTTTCGAAATCGTTATTTGACTTAACATTTGAAGTTTTATAAACACTTTAGCAATTCAAGATGGTTTCCTTATAACATGCTCATTGATACTTTGAATAACATTCTGAACAAGTATTACAGATTAGGACAACAATACATGCATGCTTCAAATCTCAGATCACGAACAGAATGGTTAAACAATACTGCAAGTCGGCGCGGCCGCGTTTGATTTGAACTAAGGAGTGGCGCGGTCGCGCTGCTCCTGGTTCAAACCAAGACAGGGCTGCTTCTGCAAAAATCAGGTTTAACCCGGCAATGTACTTAGACAATGATTTACGTAAAACACACATGTCAGGATGTTTATAACTAGGTTCGACCCCATATTGTCTTTAATATAGTTTGCTATTCATTCTCGTCCAATCAAAGCGTTAAGTGATCAAGTAACGAAGTTTTTCACGTGTAATCATTATACTTATGTTATGTGGTCTCTACGTCTCAACTATACATGCTCATGTTAGTTTAGTCATGTATTTCAAGTTCTATTGTTCTACTTCCTTGAAACTTGTTCTTAAATCATGCTCAACTAGTTTACAATGCATATGATTAGCTAGGCATACATTTCAATGATGTCTAGAGGCATATGAGACCCTATCAAGATAGTCAAAATTTTCAGAATACTTGCAAGGTGTTTGTCAACTAAACTAGTTTTCAAACTATTAAGGTTTCTCTTAAAAATCTCATATCCAAGCATGCAAAGCTACTACGTATATCATATTTCATGCTTGTACATATATAATCATACCACCTAAGCATGCTCACAAGTTTCAGAACTTAAAGGACATGTAGCTTATCAAGTTCATATTTGAAACTCTAAGTTTCCATTAGATGGCCATCGAAATCATTTAAGCATACAAGGTAATTCCACCTATTCTACATCATGCTTTCATGCTTTCATATACATATAAATAGACCACATAAACATGCTTAAATTTTCAGAACTCAAAGTGTTCTAGTTTGACAAGTTTGCTTTTGAAAACTTTAAGTCTTCTTTGGAAAAACCAAGTTTTGGAAAGTGGTTCTATGCAAGGTCACTTATGTCAGCATTTCAGGGGCTTCAATAGTCATAATGAAGTTATACTAGCATGCTCCCTACATCAGAAAGCATAACAAAGTCATCAACTGTCTCTGCACAAGGGCGCGGTCACGCCCTGTTTGTACTAGGGAGTGGCGCGGCCGCGCGACTCCGGTTCCAGACCAGAAAGCTTTCTGTTAGAGCAAAGCTTCTAAACCCATTTCAGAAATCTTTTGAAACATGCTTACAAATAGACACATTTCATTTATAACATGTATATACACACTCTACTAACATACTAAAATTCTCTCACATATTCGATTTCCACAAATTTATGTAATTTCTATGATTGAATTTCAAGGTGGGTTCAAAGATTATACCTCTTGAAGTCTTGAACTTGCTAAACTTACTCAATTTCAGATTGCTCTCAACTCTCTCTATAGCAACTTAGCACAAATTTTAGCAACTAGATTATGGGAAGAGGAGGTCTTCATTTATAAAGATTTGAAGGACCATGCCAAGCCATTACCTTAAGGATTGAATCCAATAGAAGATGAGGGAATTGTTTGGACAAGGGTTAGTTGATGAAATAGTGCCCTAACCACCACCATCACCCACTCCCCTCTCATCATTGCCATCATTGAAGCTAAATGGAGTTGGTGTGTAGAAGTAGCTTAGGCCATTGGCCTTTCACTTGAAAGAGGAAGAGAAGGACTCTCAATATGGGACAAGTAATACTCAAGCATTTGCCAATTGGGAATGAACTAATATCACATACTATAGGTTATATCCATATACATATAATATACACTTAAGTTAAATAAACATATATGTATACTTAGGTTTTGAAAATCAATTGGGTACATACTTGGATTTTAATGACATTACAATATTATATGGTAGCAAATTGGGGTACATGTATACACCTCCATAAATAATCCATGTATATTTTAATATACTAAATTATAATTTAAATTGAATAGTGACACACTACATTATCATAAACCTCATTATTCCAATTATGTTACTTATTAAAATAATTATTAATATTAATTATTTATATAGTCTAATTTAATATTTTATAAAGTCCACACTAATGCACTATACGTATCACAAGGTCACATAATTTATGTAACTCATACAATTTATTACTCTTACAATATAGTTTCCATATTGCATAGTCTCACTAAAGTGTCACACTACACTTTATAATATAGTTTGGTTCCATATTGCACAATGTACACATAACATGTATTCACTTGGGTTTATTTATGTAATTCATGTGACTTACTCCCTTTTACCATATAGTCCTTATATTACATAGTTATATCAAAATGTCACATTACACCTTATATAATATAGATATAGTTACTATGTACTAAATGATTACATAACTTTACACTAAGCAATTAATTCAATTATTATAAATTCAATTTGAATTCATTTGAATTAACTCATCTCATAACACATAAATATTTATATTCAAATAAATATTCGACTTTCATTAATAATATTCATAATATTCAAAAATTCTCGGGTATTACAGTCTTCACTTGTTCAGTTTGCCTTTGCCTTTACTAGTTAACGGAGCGTCAACACTTTCAACCTTAGCTGCAATGGTTATTTAATATGCAAGAGTAAGCAAACAACAGCTCACTGGAATACAACAATAATAAGGATATAATTTAATAATTTCAATAGATCTAAATAACTTTACATTCATCAACCATAAATAATTGAATAATAATTCTTTTATTAATAACTAGAATTTCGAATATTGAAATCATCTGAGGGTTATAAGACCTTGAACTTTTGTCCTAGGTAATAAACATTTCTATTTAAAACCTTTAACAGTCATTTAGACTATGGACCTTAACTCGTACTTAGGGGGATCAGCCCTTCGTACCATGTATTGTGCACAAACATCTTAACGCTTTTGCATAGTAACCTCCCCTAATAAATAGGGTTGTTCATCTCAGTATTTGATTCAAGTCCGCACCAAAGAAAGTTTGGCTTGGATAAGTTTAAAGGGTAATTTAGGATTCAACGTTCATCAACTAAGGAATAGTTGAATCAAGTTACAATAATCAAGAATAATTCAATAATAACGAATTATGAAATACTTATGCTTTAGAATTTAACTTAAAGCATGCGAAAGATAAGATAGACATTGCTTGAACAATAAGTCAAAGTCACTTTAAGTAAATCATGAATTTTAAATACATACTTGTCCAGTGCAGAAATAAAAGGACAATCTCGAACACAATAAATATTTGAATTCAACACTTGTACATAATTAACAAGTTTAGGGATAGAAGACTTGCCTCAAGCGTAAGCAACTAATACAATCACGTTCTTTAACACTTCCTACACATATATATATTTAATCACAATAATCTAAATTAGTTAACACGTAACTAATTCACATAATTAGTTAACCCATCTAGGTTAACTCATTCTTGTTTAATTATTAAGTTAATAATTAATTATCACATAATTAATCATATCACATAATCATAGTACATGCTCATATAATTAAATCAAATAATAATTATGTACTCATATTAATTAAATTATAATTAACAAATTATAATTTAAACATTCACTTTAATTATAATAAATTGAATTATAATTACATTTTATTTTAATTAAATTATAATTTATAATTAATCAAACTACATCATGCATTTATTAAATTATAATTACACAAATTATAATTTATATTACATTTACTTGATTAGAATTAATCAAGCTATAATTATAATTTAACCAATTATAATTTAAACCTTTACTTTAATTATAATTATTCAAAATTATAATCACATATTATATTTTATTAACATAATATATTAATATTCATTTAGCATTTTAGTGTATGCTTAATCATGTCATCAAATTATCACATTCAATTAGCCTTTTATGATACAACAAAATACATAAAAAAAATAACACATCTTGACTTTCTGCACACACCACCCCCCCCCCCTCGGTCGAGGCGGGGGTTTTGACCTTGATAGGCCCCCCGGGGTGAGCCCCCTGCAGGGTCGGCAGACATGTTCGCGAATTGTGCAGAGAAAAAGTTAATTTGACTTATTTCTCCACACCAAATTCTAATTCCAGTCAATACAATTCATATCAATTTTATAGAAATCATAAACTTAAAGCTTCTAACACATTTTAACACATTGAATCATCAAAACACATAATCAAAACTCAATTTCATAATTTTTTTGAAGAAAAGTCAATGTTAAGTATTCTTGAGGAAATTGAACACTGAAATTTGTTTCTACTTTAAAATACACAATTCAACACATATTGAATTCGTTTATAAACATGATTATCATTATCTAACATCTATTTAAACAACAATTAACAATCAGCCATGAAATTTTGATTTTAAAATACTACTTAGAAAAACCAATTCTCTGCAACTTTTTTTAATGAGCATGAATCCCTCATGTTCATCATATATGCATGAATTACAACTAACCCAAACATACAATCATACCTAAACATGTTATAACCAAAAACATACATATATACACCATGATTAATACAATTTTCATAAGAATTCAATTCACAGTGAACTTAAATTTTATGAAGAACATATAAACACAAACTCTAACAACTAAAAGATGAGAGTTATACCCTTATGCTTAGTGGATTGAAAGGAGAGGATGATGATTAGTGACTCTTGATTCCTCCAACTCCTCTTCTTTCTTTCTCTTCTTCTCCTCTCTCTTTTCTCTCTGTTTTGTTCTTCTTTGTTCTTTGTTCTAACTGACTAACTTTTTACTAACGTATAATATAATACATATATTATACATATATTACATATAACTATTCAACATATAACTGACATATAATTTATATCATATATTAATTGCCAATAATTATATAAGTTACACTTGTTTTGAATTTTAAAAGCCATAAGGCTTGTTTGGCAACCTTTATATATATAAAAAAATAGATTTTAGTAACTAAAACATTGTTTGGTAAAAATGGGTTTAAAACAAGTGCAAGGGTCCTGTTTGGCAAAAACCTTTTAAAATAAAAGTAAGGGCCTTGTTTGGTTAAAAAAATTTAAAAACTCTTTTCTTTATTTTAATAAATCCTTTTAACACTTATTTTAATGTTACACTTTAATTAATTAAATCTTTAACATTCTAATTTAATTAATTAAAATCTAACATCAATTAATCACATACAAATTATCACGTAACAATTATAATTACTCGCTAATTATAATTTCATGCAACACTCATCACATAATTCATCTAATTTAATTATCTCAATTAAATTAGAACTATACTATAAAAATAATATACATCAATTAAATTAAATATTTATTTAATTAATATATAACACTTAATTAAATCAATCCACAATAATCATATAATTTATTTATTTAACTCAATAAATAAATCACATAAAATATTTATTTAATTTAATAAATATTTATAATTAATATATAAATTCTCATTCGTTACATCAATGCCAACGCAATGGGCTGTATGCTGGGACAGAAAGATAATAGTAGCAAGGAGAGAGCTATCTACTACATCAGTAAAAGATTCAGCAGCGGAGAACAGAAGTACACCCAGATTGAGAAGACATGTTGTGCATTGGCATGGGCCGCCATGAGGTTACAACATTATCTATATGGGCACACGACCTATCTCATATCCCGCATGGACCCACTGAGGTACGTATTCAACAAACCAATGTTGAATTATCTATTGTACAAATGACAGTTGATCCTCCAACAGTTCGACATTGTCTACGTGACTCAGAAGTCCATGAAGGGTTAGGGCATTGCAGATCAACTGGCCGAAGCTCCGTCAGGGGGTTTTGAACCTTTGGAGACTTATTTCCCGGATGACAGAATCATAGCAATTCAACAAATTCGATAAAAGAATACAGTCCCACCCTGGAGAATGTATTTCGATGGAGCGGTGAAAGTGGAAGGTGCTGGAGCTGGAGCAGTCCTTGTCTCTGGTTCTGGGGAATAGTATCCTATGGCTACCAAGTTACAGTTTGTCAACACCAACAACACGGCTGAGTATGAAGGCTGCATAATGGGGTTGAAGCTAGCCTAGTCCATGGGTATCCAGCGTCTATTAGTCTTTGGAGATTCAGAGTTGGTTATCAGACAAACCACTAGGGCATACCACACCAAAAAATTATATTTGCTGCCCTATCACCGACAGGTCGTTAACATATCCATGGATTTTGAAGAGATAACCTTCATCCACATCCCTCGAGGAAGGAATGACTTTGCAGATGCATTGGCAACTTTGGCTTCCCTGATGCACATATCTGGTAGGAGGGGAATTCCCGACATTAAATTTTCAAACCAAAAGGCCCCGACATATGGGAATTACATTGAAGAAATATCAAATAAAATACCTCCTATCAAACAGCCCTGGTATCAAGACATCAAGGAATATCTCTGAGATGGATCTACACCCGTTGGGGCAAGCCAAGTCGAACGAAAGTGGATTCACAAGATGGCTATGAAGTTCTATCTAAGCGGAGACGCACTCTACAAGAGGAATGCTAGAATAGGCCTGTTACGATGCTTTGATAAAGAGCAAGCCCAGAGATTGATGGATGAAGTGCACGACGAAGTTTATGGTCCCACACATGAGCGGTCATTTGCTGGCCAAGAAGATATTAAGAACCGGGCATTACTGGATCTCTCTCAAAGATTACTGTCATGATCACGTCAGGAGATGCTATCAATGCCAAGTCCACGGGAATGCTATTCACGCTCCTCTAAATGAGCTGCACAATATGAGTTCTCCATGGCCTTTCTCCATGTGGGGAATGGATGTGATTGGGCCAATAGAACCCAAATCCAGCAATGGTCATCGATTCATCTTCACCATGATCGATTATTTCACTAGGTGGGTTGAAGCAGCCTCATTTACCAAAGTCACCAAGGAGGTTATCATTGGTTTCATCAGAAACAATGTCGTCTGTCGATACGGACAGCCGAAGGTGATCGTATCAGACAATGTCAAGAACCTAAACAATCAGATGATGAGGGAGCTATGCAGCAAGTTTCATATCAATCATCTTAATTCCGTCATCTACCGGCTCAAGATGAATGGTGCTGTCGAAGCGGCCAATAACAACATCAAGAAGATCATGCAGAAAATGTCAGCTAATCACAAAGGATGACCTGACCTGTTGCCTCTGACTCTGTTAGTATACATCAATGCCTACCTCTACTGAGGCTACCCCCTATTCATTGGTCTATGGCATGGAAGTAGTACTTCCCATAGAAGTAGTACTTCCCATAGAAGTAGAAATGGAGTCCTTAAGAGTGTTAATAGACGCTCAGATGGAGGAAGACCAGTGGTTGCAAGAACGATACCACCATCTGTCCCTGATAGATGAAAAGAGGGCTACAGCCATTTTCCACAGGCAGTTATATCAACAAAGGATTGCCCGGTCCTACAACAAGAAAGTCTGAATCCGATAATTCAAAGAAAATGACTTGGTATTGAAGAAAGTTCTGGACAACCAGGATGAAGCCAAATAAAGTTCTCCCTGAATTGGGAAGGTCCTTTCATTGTCAAAGAAGTGTTGACAGGAGGAGCTATCAGATTGCAAGAGATAGACGGGAGCGAATTTCCCCAGCTTATCAATTCAGATACCGTGAAAAGGTACTATATCTAAAATATGTCAGCCATCATCCTGGTCCTGCGAATCAATCAAATCATTTCAATTTTCATTAGAAGATCGAACTACAAATGACCTAATCTCCCTCCACCTGGGAGTACGTAGGCAGCCATTCCCGGTGCGGTCAAGCCAAACAAAAATTTCAAAAACCTATCAAACCAAACTCAAAAGAAACACTTCTTAAACCTCTCACACAAAACCTGAACTACGAATGACTTGATCTCCATCCACCTGGGACTATGTAGGCAGCCTTTCATGGTGCGGTTTGACCATCAAAGAAAAAAATAATAATAGAAAACTAGTCCCAAGATACCGAAACCCGATAAAACCCAAATTCTATCAAGTCTCTCTGGTCAACAGGCCCTGCTAAGATATTCTCCGACATCTCACTGTCCATCCATCAAGGAGAAGCTCGTGATACATCAACAACAGCAAGTCATGAAAGAAGTGGTAATCACTCAGCAATGACAATACATATCCAACAGAGAAGTGAATCAAAATATATTTCTCTGATATATAATATTGTTTGATATATACACTGTGTCCTGTACATGACAAAAATGATTGATCTAGTATGTGCAGTAAAAATAAAGCTAGTCTATGAACCCGTGGCCAAGCGGGATAGCAATGCCAACATGGCATCTCTCTCTAAAGATGGAGGAGCAGCTGCAAGCGCAATACCCTCGGTCTCCATACTAGCAAGAACATCCACGGCCATCTTCATAGTGCTGCTATGGCCATCTATAAAAACACTCATCTCTCCAACCAGGCTGTCTGTATACGATCTGAGTGTTGTGGTGTCTGCAATATAGACATCCCGAGTATCTACGGCCTCATCCCTCTCAGCGTAAGCAGCATCCCGGGCAACTAAGGCCTCCTTAATCTCCTCAAAGGCTGCATCTCTGATAGATCGAACCTCATCTCTCCTCAAGAGCTGCATCTCGGGTGGATCGAGCCACGTCTCTCTCAACCAATGCTACATCTCGAGTAGCTCGAGCCTCGTCTCTCGCAGAAAAAGTTGTGTCTCTGCTAGAAAGGGTTGTCAACATCAACGCCCTAGCCTGATCTCTCTCAAAAGTCATCCGAGCTAGTGAATCAGCAATAGCTGGATCTGTACCGATGGGAAAGCTCGGAGGGTCGCTAACTAAAGCTGTTGTCAAGACGGTAAACAACTCATCCTCTGTGGGAGAATCAGGATCCTCTATAGGCTCCTCCTCATCTGAATCAATACGCGGAGCTGACTGGATAATAGGAACTGATGCTATATCAGCCTCCAGCCATGTCGAATACTCTAGAGAGCGATCCGAATGGCTAGTAGAGAAATCATCCCTCTCTCTATGAGTCCAACACTCATAAATCCTGATCAGGTCAGCTGACGATAAAGATGAAGATGATATTATCTGATCAATAGCCCCCTCAAACTGGTGAAGGCTCTGGAACTGATCGAACTGACCCGTGACTGCCAACTGATGGTAAGTGGTCACCCCTCTCAATCCCGCTATGGGCAAATAGTCCATGCCAACTGCATGGGTGATGAAGCTGTAAGGGGAGACAAGCCCTGAGTATGGTAGGATCGAAAAGGGATGCTCAATGTCTGATAGAAAGGCTGACCATATCACTGCATTTGAACACTCTGTCGGTTGGAAGGAGTAGGATATGGCTATCTCATGGGTAAAGCAGTACCCATGGTGTTTAAAGGTGCCAATCGGATGCAAATGTGTCATGAGCCATACATATAGCAAAATAGAGCTACCTCTAAAGAACTCCTCAGGATGGGTGCTGCAAAAGGTAGCCGACCTCAAGGTCTCGGCTAGTATCATTGGCAGAATAATACTACCCTGTCTAAGGGCACGGACCACGACCATCAAGCCAATATCTAAATGGTCAAAATATAGTGGCATGTATACGTAAGCCGTGACGCACATCAACAAGACGTCTACTCGGGCTAAATGCCACTCATCTGCCGAAATGATAAAATCCCTAGAGTATCGATCATAGCTATCTAGCCGGCCGAAGCGATCAATCAGAAAGTCTATAGATATCACATGGCCTTAAATGATCTCCTCAGTGACTACTCTACGTTTCAGACCCGACGTAGTCATAAACGATCTCCTCATGTCACTAACAGCTGTGCGAGCGCAAAGCAGATCCAATGCTAAACCTGTAAGCCGCTCATACTCCTCCAGGGTCAGAGTCAACTCGTACAGTCCAAAGCGAAAAACCTGCCGCTTAGGTATCCAGCAGGATAGAATGCCATCCACGAATCCATACGAAACCTGGAAATCTAGAAGGGCCAAAGAATGCCCCAGCATCTGGTTTACTGTCCCTCTGGCTGTATGGGGCAGAATATCGTACCAAGACCTCAATGAAGATTCTACCGAAGAAGGTAGTGAATGCTCAATGCGACTGACCGTAGATGACGACATCTATATCACCGTATCATAAGACCATCCAGGGGTCAAATATGAACTCACCTGTCTAAGTGCATATCCATGACATAATATATGCATAATGATAATGATAAACATGATGCAATAGATAGGAAATATCATGCCACAATATCATGTCTACATCCAGGCTATTAACCTGCTCCAGCTCCTTCTGAATCATAAAGTCTCGGCCAGTGGGAATGTCCGATCGATACAAGGGAGGATCAGCACCTACAAAGCTGCTAGAAAATGGATCTGTGGAAGGGCCCGCTCCAGAGCTGGAAGGATCAAAAGAGTCTGCCTCAGATGGCTCCCGGCCAAGGTGCCTGATGAACAAATAAGCTCTCTCTAACTGCTAGGTCAGTCCGGTAATCTGGTCCAGATGAGTATAATCTCGGAGGTAAGCTATGCAGTCTGTCATCATCACAAACTCTGGCACCATGTATGCCATAAATTGGGTAGCACGAGTCTGAGCCCCAATGGTATGAGGACTCCACCAGCTGTGAAATGCCTCCTGGCTATAAGGACCCTCTGACATGGTGAAGCCACCTACGCCCACCATAAGAATGTCTGTGAGTGGCTGAGCTAGTGGCCAATGATGCCAAGCTGGAGGAACAAAAGGAATGCTGATCTCTCCTGATAAGTGGCTTTTATGACCACTTATTCGGATAGTAACCAACTCATTTTGTTTCTTAAACTCAAGTATCATTGTGCGTTTGATGTGTTTTGCTTTGTTTTGTGATTTTCAGGTTTAAAAACTCTCCAGGTGCAAATTGAGCTTAAAAGAGCAAAAGAACGCTTAAATGGGGCAAAGCACTGAAATGGGCTTATAGCATGAAGATAACATGGGTGAGAAAGCAATGAAGGTGATGCCACGAGTCTAGAGGCCAAAAGGAGCAAGAATGGCATTTGAAGCAAAAATAGAAAGGAAATGCAATCCGGACATCGCTTGGGGGGTTTATGCTCATTTCATGTTCTTGGATTAGATCTTAGTTCATATTGTAGATCGTCTTCTAAGCTTTTCGGAACATCTTGAATCATCCCAATCGGAGTTCGGAGGCGAGAGTTATGCCCCGTATACCAACGGACGTTAAACTCCACTGTTTTGGGTTTCTATTGCACAGCTGTCACTTGGAGCTCAATTTCAGCCTTCATCCATCAATTATTTCTCAATTCTCAAAGAATGAAAGTTGTAGAGCTCTTCGATAGCTTCGATTTGACAGGTGGCAGGCCTCATAACTCCTCCCGGATCAAACGTTATGGCCATTTTACCAAAGGACTCTGCAGCAGAAAAGCCTTGGCGCGGGCGCGCGGATTCTAGTGCATTTTTGGGCGCAGCCGCGCCAGTCCCCAGCTGTGCCAGACTTGACTTTTCAATTGAACGGGACTTAGCTTTTGATTGGGATATAAGGGGGCTCGTATGTGGCCAGAAAAACCATCAAATATTGGCCCTAAGCCCTAATTCCTCTCTTTTCTTCCTTTACATCTTGTTTAGTCTAGATTAGATAGTAGATTAGTGCTAGTTTAGTGTTAGTTAGTTAGATTCTAGGGTTTTGTTAGTGTGTGAAGATTGAAGCAAGTAATAACATCAAGATCCAAGCTTGGAGAAGACACAAGATTTGTATTTCTCTATCTCTTACTCTCCTTGTATTAAATTGTATTCGGATGATGTTTATCTAACTTGTGGATAATATATTCAAGTTATTTATGACTTAGTTTATATTTTGGGGTTTCAATGGAACCCAACACATAGTTTGTATTGATTGCTCTCTCTTTGCTATTATTATGAATTGGTTATCATAACTTGTGCTTTTAGATTGATTTCTTGTGAACCTATATGAACTTGACAAATGGATTATAGGTTTAGACCTAGTTATGATATCATGCGAAAGTTAGAGATTCTTGCGGGTAATCTATGAGATTATGTGACGTGTGTCTCATTCATTGTCCTAAAGAGTTGATAATTTGTTAGTGTTTAGGATAGAAATATACCTAAATGTCGTTTGCAACCATTTGAGAATCTAATCGTAATGACTTCCTATGCGAAAGTTGGTAATTGATAGAGTAGTTAACGAGATTTCCCGTGACATGTGTCTTGTTAATTGTTCTTGATATTAGTTGCTTGATAGTGTGTAAGATAGACATATACCTACATGCCGCATTAGGAAGATTCATAGTTGTCCATCGAAAGAGGCTATTATGTAATCGTGATTTCTCGATTGTCAATTCTAGGTGCTTATTATTCTAAGTGAGAGAGTTAAGAGATTCGAACGAAGTGTTGGGGGAAATTGTAATCCCATGTCTTCATTATCTGAATTTACCCTAGGATTAGTTATTGCATGTTTTAACTCTTGCCTAGTTTAACTTAGCTTTAATAATTCATTCTCTTTACCGCTCGTTTAAATAAGACCGAGATGATTATAGGCTAATGGTTTGGCGACCTTTTATCTGTTAATTTCTCGTGGGAACGATATCTGTACTTACACTTTATTATTTGTTAACCGCGTATACTTGCGCGATATATTGATCGATAAAACATCTCCCATGGTGCTCCTAATAGCACGCTCTCCTAAATAGAGCTCCCAGCCTCCCTCTGCCAAAAATGGAACTCGGCGGGTGGATAATGCAAACTCCTGGCCAGTGGGAAAGCCGTCCTCAAACCAGACTGTAAAAAGGTCTGAGGTATACGGGACCCACGAGATCGATTCGACCGTCAATAGCTCTAGCTGTAGACTGGAATGGGTGAATCCCTCGGCTACAGGGACCTTTGTCAATGTGGAATGATGCCAGCGTCGTCCTCTAGGATAGGTCTCCAAGCCCAGAATAGTGGTAGGACGTAGACACAGAAGCCTCTCATATGCCCAAAACTGGCCATGTAAGTATCAAAAGTCCTCAGTGGTCAAGACTGACAAATATAAATGAGGAAATAAAAAAGGTACAACAGAGATGTACTCACAAGCAGGAATGGGTAAAAGCCTAACCAAGCCTCCGTCACACCCTCCGAGCGCATGTGCATCCCTCGGAGAAAATAGGCAAAGGTGTAGGTACCCCAATCAAAATCACTGAGGCGCTCCACGTATCGAGTAGCGCTGACCAGGGCAAAGGACACGGTTGAGGAGTTGTCCGCAAGGAAATAACCCCTGATGATCACTAAAAATAGTCACCGCATGATGCAATCTCTAACCCTTTGATCATCAGGCAGAGGCTCAGTCAAAGCCCCACTCTGGGCATCTACGCTCAAGGGACCAGAACGGACCGTCCAACCCTTTATGGCCGTCACAGGAACTCCCAAGAGAGACCGAACGGCAGTAGGTGAAATGTCAGCCACAACCGGCACTAGCTCACCTGCGAACTCTATCCCGGTGATGAACCTCCAGTCCATAGGCGTCATCATCACCTCGTAATCCAACAAATGGAGAGACTGAGTCTGGTGGAACCAGCACTCAGATAATGCCCTCAGATAACCCCAGGGGCAACAGCGGGGAAGGATAGAAAAGAACGCCTGAAACCCCCAGATGTCAACAATGGCCCTGTACTCCGGATGCAGAGTATAGTACAAAGAATGCACATTAAACCAGTTCCCCCTGGGCTGCCTAAAGTCGGGAACCTGCATTAAAAAGGCTAATCCAGATCAAGCCTATGCTCTGAAAATGGCAAAAGAAAAAAAGAAAATCCAGAAGAAAAACTTTAGTCACCTCGTTGGCGTGAAGGTATCTCGATGGATGGCGCCTCAAATCTCCTAAAAGCTCCTGAAGTGGCACCACAATGCCTGGAAGCTTCGCACCTGGAACCTGACCTGGGACGGGATCAACAAAAGGAATATCCTCATCGTCCACATCAACCAGCGGATCAACTCGGCTAGGACGAATCACTGACTCAGCCAATCTGCGAGGTGGTCGGGCCGGCCGTGGCTGAGGAACATCGAAGACTCTCCTCCGTCTAACTCTTAGAACGGCCCTGTTGGCACTACCAGGCCTATCTGGCTCAATAACCTGGATAAAGTCTCCAAATCACCTCAGAAAGGGTGAGGTAAGCCTAAAATATGTGGCTTTTTAAATTAAATCAGTAATTCCTGCATTTTTAAGTCCTAAAACATGCATGGGTCAATCAAAATCCCCAGTAAAGTCAAAATTACATGTTTATTAAATGATCAGGCTTTTGAAAAATTTTTGCCAGATTCTCCTTTGTAAAATGGACTGTCCGCATGCACACAGGCATGACTAGGTGGCCATTCAGTAGCACACCTACCCAAAAATAGAAATAGTTCATATTTATGAAAAAAAAAATCAAAAGTAAACTCTACATTGTGGCTAAATTACCACAGGCATTTTTAGTTGAAAATCCAGGCTCACTTGACCTCAAAAAGGATGAGTAAACTGATAAAAAAGGGCGTCAATCGACTGTCTCAGAATTTAAATTTTTTTACATCAAAACGTGCATCACAATAAAATATGCATACTTATGAAGTCTGAACATTTTTATCAAGTCATATAAGCATGCATATTTGATACATTGCGTTTAAAAGCACACTGTGGTTTACAACATTCTAACGGTCAAAACTGGAAAAGAAAGGATGTAAACATTACCTGAGATGTGCAGAGCATTTGTACGCTGACGAAATCTAAAAAAGCTACCTGAACTCTGTAGATCTGAGAAAAAAAATCAAATTTACTTTAGGATTCAAAACTAAAAATGAATTCGAGAAGGCATAGGAGCTCAACTTAAACTCGCAGGAGGGAGTAGCCCCACCTATGGCTGTAGCACCTCTACATACGGCTCCTTAAGGTGGGGCCCACCCCCTCCGGTTCGATCCAGTTCGAGTGGAAATAGAGCTTACAAAAGCTAGAAAGTTAAATTCGGGAAAAAACTACTACGCGATTGAACGGATTGGCCTGAAATCCTGCGTATGAGCAGCAGATTCCTGACGGAAATAAGAACTTCATGAAAGCCATTGGTTATGATCCTGAAGCGATATCCGGGGACCAATGCTGAAGAACTACAAAAAACTGATGAAAACTGCTGCTGTCCGAGCATTGGGAAGGTCCGACGGTATGAGCGGCAGGTTCTGACTATGTCAAGGCATCCAGATTAATTCATGGGTGTGATTTGTTAGAAAGAGTACCCCCCGCGTCGAGATTGATCAGGTCTGACATTTCAGTCGTTGGTGACAACCCCAACGAAGCATCGGGAACGATCCGGTGATATCAGCCGTTGAAGGCTACTTCAGCGAAGGTCAGCTTGCCTGACATTTCAGCCGTTGGCGACAACCCCAACAAAGCATCAGGAACGGTCGGGTGGTATCAGCCATTGAAGGCTACTTCAGCGAAGGTCAGATGGATTGACATTGCAGTCATTGGCGACAACCCCAACGAAGAATCAGGAAAGGTCCGGTGATATCAGTCGTTGAAGGCTACTTCAGCGAAGGTCAGATTGCTTGACATTTCAGCCGTTGGCGACAACCCCAACGAAGCATCGGGAACAATTCGGTGATAACAACCGCTGAAGGCCACTTCAGCGAAGGTCAGATTGTCTGACATTTCAGCAGTTGGCGACAACCCCAATGAAGCATCAGGAACGATCCGGTGATATCAGCCGTTGAAGGCTACTTCAGCGAAGATCAGCTTGCCTGATATTTCAACCGTTGGCGACAACTCCAGCGAAGCATTGGGAATGAGCCGGTGGCAAAAACAGTATATCAGTTTATCCCCACAAAGGATAGATGATGGAATCTGTTATACAAATCCCTAGAGCGAGCACCGAGAAAGATTCGGTGGTGATCGAGACTTTACAAGACGTCGTTCGAGTAGGCGTCAAGAGAATTCACCAAAGGCTATCTTGAATGACGTCATCCTCAGCAGAAAGTGACGAGAATAGTCTGTGATAGCCTACCAGTGATATCCTATCAGTGATAGCCTGCCAGGGATAGCCCCAACACCATGAAGGTAGCAAACACTCATAACATATCATGCCATGCCTTATTTTACATTTTTTACGTCTATCATATTTCCAGTGTCTAGCAATCTTTATCCTGTTTATTCCATTGCATTGCATAAACATGATAAAGAGGGGCATCTGTAGACACTCAAAATTTTATATTCCTATTACTAACCCTGCAGGAGGGTAAAATCGTCCTTTACCTCCCGATCTCAATACCGGGGTGTCAACTCAGCTCCGGTCTCAATACCGGGATGTCAACTCAGTCCCGATCTCAATAACGGGATGTCAACTCAGCCCGATTACAATATCGAGATGTCAACTCAGCCTCGATCTCAACACCGGGATGTCAACTCAACCCCGATCACAATATCGGGATGTCAACTCAGCCCCGATCACAATATCAGGATGTTAACTCAGCCCCGGTCTCAAAATCGAGATGTTGACTCAGCCTCGGTCTCAATACCAGGATGTCAAGCAGCTCCGGCGACAACCCCAGGATGTAAAGCTTAACCCCGGTCACTATACCGGGATGTCAAGTCAAACCCTAGGTCACTACCGGGATGTCAAGTGAAACCCCAGTAACCATATCGGGATGCCAAGCAACCCCGGTGACAACCCCGGGATATCAAGCTCAACCTCGATCATTATACCGGGATATCAAGTCAAACCCCAGTCACTACCGGGATGTCAATTGAAACCCCGATAACCATACCGGGATGTCAAGCAACCCCGATGACAACCCCGGGATGTCAAGCTCAACCCCGGTCACTATACGGGGATGTCAATTCAAACCCCGACAACACCAGGATGTCAAATGAAGCCCCGGTAACCATACTGGGATGTCAAAAAGCCCCGGTGACAACCCCTGGAAGTCAAGCTCAACCCCGATCAGTATACCGAGATGTCAAGTTAAAACCCGACAACACCAGAATGTCAAGTAGAGCCCCGGTGACCATACCGGGATGTCAAGCAACCTCGGTGACAACCCGGGAGGTATATGAGCCCCGACGACAACACCGGGAGATCAAATAAACTTCGAAAACAACCCCGAAGCATCATATCATTCCCAGAGACAACCCTGGAAAACCAAGTCAACCTCAGAGATAACCTTGAGGACAAATAAAGTCGGCTGGGATCAAAACCTCGGACACAAACCCCGGAAAATAGTCGAAGATCGTGCCAGTACAAGAGACAACCCTTGGAGGGGGAAAATGGTCATTTTACCAACTTGAAGCCAATTCGATCAAAATCAAGCAGTATTGATGCAATCAAGGTCAGAAAGAACCATAACAGTGATCCCGAGTGAAAATAACAAAATACAGCTCAACGGATAAACTGCGAAGAAATGAAGATCCGGTTATGAACCTGTCTTCTTGGACTCAGAAAAGATTTAGTCCCATGTCATTGTGACTCTCTCGGCGAGGGCTTTCGGGAAAGGTATAGCATGCCTCAAACGGACGCTCTGATCAAAAGTTAGAAAGTTTCAAACCTGACATCGCGTTGCTCGGAGTGCACGTACTTCGAGACAACAGGACCCACCGTGTGGGCCCTGCCACGTGAAGCCGCAGGTAAACCCGCGGCTGTCGCGGGTAAGACCGCTTCCATCGAGTCTTTAAATACAAGTGCCCCCTTGCCAAAAAAAGAAGAAAAAATTGAAAAACGCTCTGAAACTCTGCCCATTTCGTTTCCTAGCCCTACTTCAAGTACTCCAAACCCAGATTTTATTACTCTAACACGTAGGTATACTCATATACTACAACAAACCAAAAATTAACCGATGGAAACGCCCGTTTGAAGCCTACAAAGTGGCAAAAAGCCCGTGTAGCAGTCCATTATAAGTATTTTTACGATCAGAACTCATTTCCTACTTCGTTGCGTATTTATACACGTGCACGTAGTTTCATCTTTTGATTTTGCCCGAAACTCAGTTCTGTGACCCTTTTTGCGTACTTTTTAGTACATTTTAGTACATATATACATTTTTTCGCATTTGTACAGCCCGGATCAACGATCCGCGGCTTTTACTCGCTTTTACATATATATACATATATGTACTAACTTGCACGGCCTAGATTGCTGATTCGTGACCCTTTTAACTATATTATGTATATATTTTACTATATATATACTAAATTTTCAATTCTGTCAAGCCCGGATGGCAAATCCGTGGCAGTTACTACTTTTATATATATAACTATATATATATATATATATAAAATTCTTCTGACTTCGTTCGGCCTGGTTTGCTAAATTCGTGGCCTTTATTGCTTTAATATATATATATTAACTGTATATATTAACATTTATATTTCAGTTTGGCCTGGATCATTTTGTGGCCTTTTTACCGCTTTTATAAATATATATATATATATATATATATATATATATATATATTTACATTCCGTCAAGCCTGGATTAATTTGTGGCTCATTTACAGCTTTTCTATATATATTTCAATTATGTCAAGCCTGGATTACTCCGTAGCTTTTTACAGCTTTTATAAATATATATATATATATATATATTCATTCCAGTTCGGGCATAGAATTTGAAATCCGTCGCCCTTTATTACTTATATATATATATATTCATTCTGTCAAGCCTGGATTATTCCGTGACTTTTTACAGCTTTTGTAGATATATATATATATATATATATATATATATATATATATATATATATTTACATTCCAGTCCGGGCATAGGATTTAAAATCTGTCGCCCTTTATTGCTTTTATATATATATATATATATATATATATATTTACATTCCAGTACGAGCCTGAGAGTGCAAACCCATCGCCCTTTACAGCTTTCGTATATATATAATTATATATATATATATATTCTTTATTCATTGTGATTAAATTTCTGCTTTAAGTATTCATTTGATATGAATTGGCATTAATATTCATTTGGCAAGTTAGATTTCTTTAAAATCTAGCCCTTCTATCTTTCCAACGGTTCAAAATAGGTCCAACCGGAACCGGGAAGCTAGAATGGTTGAGCTTTATTTAAATCTGGCTTTCTTTCTAGTTTTATTCATTATTAAAGCAACCTCGCGACCCTTAGATCGCTATCTATTGGGAACGAGAAGTTTTGGCTACGCGCAGGCCAGGATTTGACTGATGAATCCTTGGTTTTTGCGACGTTTAGATGTAAATATATATTTTTTCTAAATATCTGTGTTGTGGAGGTTCTCTGGGCCTCCTTATGTGAGCTTGGGAATCATGGGATTCATGTTCAAACTGATCAGAATCTGATTCCCACGATGGGCAAACTCCACATTACAAATGTACCTTGCCAGTTTTTCTGTAAAAATGTACATCCGAAAGAATTTAAAACGGTTATCCGGGTTTAAGGTCTCAAACATAATGAAATAATGGCTTGTGGTGCTAGAGTCACTCCGATGGTTGTCATGCCCATGAGAATATCGGTACTTATATATATTATGTGGTCGAGGATACTTCGCAGTTCGACAATCACCATCCAAATTGAGGCAAAAGGCTGAAAAGATAAAAATGGAATCATCAACATGCTTCAATTCCTACGCGAGCGTGAGGGTTTGAAAATCTACTTTCAAAAATATCATTTTAATATCTTGTCTAAAAAAGGACTTTTACAAATCAAATCAAACCCTTCGTATATAGGTTCAACGAAGCACGTCCATACTTTCAAATCAAACAAACGTAGGCCCAATTTCTTCTAGCATCCACACACACATTGAAAATAAAAAAGAAAATATTGAAAAGATGCGGTACCGTGTTTTCACTGAAGTTGGGGGGTGCCTAACACCTTCCCCCCACTTAACCAAGCCCCCGAACATAGAACTTCGGTTTCAAAGATCAAGTTTCGACATTGTCCAGCAATTGGCCCTACTTGCAAACAAAACTCAGTTGAGTTGATACAACCATTTCAATTCTACCAACTGGCGACTCTATAAACTGTTCAAATCGTCGACATGATACATGTTGGCCTTTTCCTAAAGAAACTTCACCCTTCGTAAAACAGATAAGGTAATAAGGGTAGAAAACAAAACTTAGGAAGAGAGAAAGATTCGGTCCAACGCGACAGGATTTTTTCCCGACGTCAACAATAACTGCAAGATCAAATCTTAGCTCAACACTCCATCCATTTCAAAAATCCAATTGTCCTAGTTATTTAATCAGATTGATCATTTTAAGGACATATGTCTGTATTGTAGTGTCATCGGCCATTCTAGATCGAAAAAGATTCTTTGATATCTGATATCTATATATAAGACCTACTCTGCTCACCAAACAAATCTTGAAGGTACAACAACATATTAGGCGCATCCATTTTCTCGTGTTGACATTGTAACTCGTTATTCATGGATGCTAACATGATGCACTGAGCCACCTATACATTATCTTGCTACTTTCTAAAAGTAGCAAGCTCTTCCTCAAAGAAATTGTCTGCAACTGTTTCAGAGACTGGCGTATTAAGGACATAAGATAGCTTTTCAGCCTTGAGGACTATTCTCAAATTCCTTAACCAATCCAATTAATTAGGTTCGGTTAACTCATAGCATCTGATATGCTCCGTACTGATAGTGAATTAGACATTTGTAAAATTCTGCAAATGAATTTAATTTAACAACATTAGCATACATTCTTTTATTAATCACCAGATTAATTTAGGTCTTTATTAAAATGGTGTCTCTCACTATTTCTCAAACTATATAACCCTCTTTTGTATATAGTTTGACAGATTTTGTATTGGTGACTTTGTAAAATTTGTTTAGTGAGAAAGAATCCAATATGCAATAAATATATAGCCTTGTAAGTGCACAACAAACTATATATTTATTCAAAAGATAGACAACTCTTGTCAATTTCATCTCTATGCAACTCCTTTTAATTTTGCCTCTTAGATTATAATGGTCAAGTGTGTATACATCCGAATTAAAATAATCTAAGTTAAGTCAAACCCAACATTTTCATATATGCAAAGAGAAAACTACAGCCCTTGTGTGTGCACAACAAAGCGGTAATGTTCAATTCCTTATAAACATCCAATGTAATAAAACAACATCTTAGATATTTAATACTTGTCTTGTGTGTGCACAACAAACTCACATTAAATACTAATACTCTATTATTTTACCATGCTAGAAGGCGACGTTCGATATTCCAAATATCTTTGAACGTTACAACTTAATATGTTATCTTTTAAGGGTTTTGTTATTAATTAGTCTCATTTTGTTTAGCGCGCATGCAAATATATATATAGAAATATGTGTTATATTAAACATACATCAACATGTATAATAATATATTTACTATATAATTAGCATGCATCTGTAGGATAATATATTCTACCTAGGATGATTATGGACTTAATTTTAATTTGGTTCATTGGAGCCACCATTAACCAAAAGGTCAAACCTAGGGTGCAAGAATAAAACATTGAATATAACTATTACATTCAACCCAGGCTTCTTTACAAATGGATCTTCAACGCTCCTTCTCTTCATCTTCAATTTCTCGAACAAGTCTATACTATCCTATACAATCTAGTTATTATAAAACAAAAACCTTGATCAGCGTTCAATGGGAAGTACATAGGAGGGAGATAGAATTTATATCAGAATATTAGAGAGGCGAGGTACACAGACCCCATTTATAAAAACCACATACATTCAAGCATCGATTAAAATTAAATCCAATCACATTGGTCAAAGGTCCATAATCATCCCTTATATTATCATACATATCATCATATGCATCAATATAATAAACATTCAGTATATATGTTGATATCATTTAATGTGCAATAAACTTTTGCTTGAAATCCAGTTATTGAAACAAAACAATCACCTTTTGTTTTAATCAAAAGCTAAATCAAAATAAACTTCTTTATTTTATTTTATCCAATTTAGAATAAAAATAAACTTCTTTATTTTTAATCAAATTCCAAATCAAAATAAACTCCTTTATTTGAATTAATATGGAATCCAATTTCAAGTTCAAAATAAACTCCTTTATTTTAACTTTAAAATTGATGAAAAAAATAAAATATGTGGAATCATATTTCTTATCAAAATAAACCTTTTATTTTAGATAACATGGACCATTAAAATCAAAATCAAATTTCTAAAAGACCATTTTGCCCTTAACTTCAAAACTCTATAAATTAGAAGTCTTTTCTTCATTCTAAACTTGCCAGTTTACAAAGCAAAGAAAAGCTATATCTCCTTGCTTACATTTTCTCTCTAAAGAAACTTTCTCTCCATCTTTTACTTCAAAGTTCTAATTCTTGAAAGAATATAAAATTGATCAAAGTAGTTGAGATAAGTTATTAAATTATTGTATTTAAATTATCTCATACGTGCTTATATACATATAGATATATAAAGATAAATTATTATACACATTTATATATATATATATATATATATATATATTTCATCTATTAAATATCATATAAAAAGTTAGATACCGATATAATTCGGAAGTAATTTCTCTTAAATTCTCTGGAAGGTCTTTAAAATCCTAAGTGGCTTTTTATTGATATAGATACATTATATAAATATTAAAAAAATATTCATATAATTATCAGATTGTGAAACAAATAATTGGGTCAATACTTAGATACCGATATAATTCGAAAGTAATTTCTCTGAAATTCTCCGAACGATCTTTAAAATCTTAAGTGGCAAAATTTTCACAACATCGATCAAATATAATATATATATATATATATATATATATATATATATATATATATATATATATATATATACGTGAGTGAAACAAATTTTATCAAGAATTTCATACTTGCTTATATATATATATATATATATATATATATATATATATATATATATACAAATATAAATTATTATACACATTTATATATCTATATTTCATCTACTAAATATCATATAAAAAGTCAGTACTTAAATAACGATATAATTTGGAAGTAATTTCTCTAAAATTCTTCGGACGGTCTTTAAAATCTTAAGTGGCATTTTATTGATATAAATACATTATATAAATATTAAAAAATATTTATATAATTATTAGATTGTGAAACAAACAATTTGGTTAGTACTTAGATACTGATATAATTCAGAAGTTATTTCTTTGAAACTCTCTGAATGGTCTTTAAAATTCTATGACTAAATTTTCACAACGTAGATCAAATATAACATATATATTTGAGTGAAACAAATTTACTTGTTACATCAAGTATTATTTAATTGATTAAATTGTTATACTTGATAAATGTCATCACAAGTATTTTACACATAAATCTTATTCATTCATAAAATACTTGTTGCACCAGACATAAGTTAATTAAATTTATATATCTGAACTCAAAGTTATATCTATTTAATCATAGAAAAACACTCTTTAATTATAAAGAAAATCTTTTCTAAATCTATTTAAACCATAGAAACACTATTTATTAAAGAAAATGAAAATCTTTATAAAAATGCATTAATTTACATATCTACTTACACATAAGCATATTACATAAAAGTCTTGAACTTTTATTTGATCTTACACTATATATCTGCTTATTTTTGAAGTATCTAATATAAAAGTTATTTAAACTTTTATATTATTTGTGCCACACTTTATCTACTTACTTTAGAAGTAAACTCGAATTTACTTTTTGTAAAAAGAGAAAAGTGTAGAGTTAGTTTATTTTATATATATATGAGAAAGACAGAACTTCTTTGACCAAGACCAGAGTCTTTGAGAGGTCAGCTGAGAGTTGGGTCTCTAGTGTACTTGTGAGGTAAGGAAGAGATTGTTGGCTTAAGACCAGATCATAGAATAGTTCTGAACTCAAAAGAATGTACAACTAAGCTTGAGTAAGGAGCTGGAAGTTCACTGTCCGAGATAGTTAGTTGTGGATAGTTGTAAATTTATCTATAAAACTTTGTAAAGACTTCTCTACCTATTGAAAAAATAATTATTACTAGGAGTATTAGGATTTCAAGTCCTAGAGAGAAACTTGAGACTGAACGTAGCAATATACCCGAGCTGTATATTGTGAATCAGATAAATTTCTGTGCATTACGCGATTGAATTTTCTTATTTTGCTTATTAATTTCTGACACTATAAATTGATTTGCTAAACATTTAAAAAGACCTAAGATAATTTTTTAAACGGTGATAATCTATTTAATCCCTTTCTAAATTATTATTGAACTTTCACATGGGAATAACTTTGCAATTTGCTTGCATGGGAAATTGAATGGCAGGGGCATTGGGCAGTAAGATTTGTCAAAGGTATGGAACATTAGGAGGCTGGAAGTCTACTGACTACTGCCAATAGCCTTGTAATTCAAAGTTGTGGTGATTTAGTATGCACCAGGCCAACAGGAAGCAAAAAATGTTTCCTTGGTTAGATTTGTATTTTATTTATACCATGAAATTCATTTTATTTTTTTAAATAACAATCGGTACAAATATAGGTAAAAACTGGTACCAATCCGAGAGGTTGGTTCAATCGGGACGGTACCCATTTTGGGTAGTAATCAATATGGTTCGGTACTGTACGATCTGGACTGGAATTTTACCGATAAAGTCATGAATCATGAATGTCCATTCTCATCCCCGGCGCATATTCATAGATGGTAATCTACTCTCACTTCAATGCAATAATCAAACACAACAATAGAACCATAGAGGAACCAAATGTATTTTAATAAACCCATGGAAATTTGTGCACCAAATATTTCATTCATCCTCGAATTTTGCTTCTTTTTTTTAGAACTAATTAATTCTAAATGTACTTTTCATTTCATCCTAAGGCCTAGGAGAGAACCTATTTAAGGGGCCGGGGGAACCTAGAAAAAACTTACTTTATTCATGTAATGTCTAAATTAATTTTAAAACTGAGAGATAAACTCGAACCTGTAACACTGAATAATATAGACAGAGAACATTACACTAGAGTATTATTATCTTTATTCTTTATACATAAATAATGCATGTTCTTCTAGGTACAATTGCTTGGTTAAGCAAATGCAATGCAATGATTCAAATCTGCTTATTCAAGATGCAAAGTTGCGAGAAACAAAAGAGGAGCGGTTAGGTCATGTCCAATATGTCTTGTATATCAACGCCAATCCTTCACTCACTGCCATGTATTCTTTTTGGATCTGGACATTCGCTCATACTATTATGAAATACTATTTTTTTATTATTATTATATTAGTTATAATAAATGTTACACTTGTGCCAACTCACAAACAAGGTGCTAACGTTAAAATGCAACTATTATTTTAACAAATATAACAAAAAAAAATATAAAAACTTCATATTGATAGATGGTATGAGAACTTCACCCTAATCAAATCCGCAGATATGATACAAATACGAGTATTCTAGACACCACCATATGACATCCCAGTTAATCTAGTCAAAATATGGTTCCTAGCTACTTTTATTATTCATTTCACTAGTATTTTCTCTCCTATTTGGTCACTGTCCACCAATAGTCATCGATCTATCATTTGTGACAATAAGTTGTGTTTTTCTTATTATTACTGCTCCCTGCCACAATATACAAAATAGGCCCGAGTCATTTTGTAAAAGTCACTTTGAATATATAAAAGTCATTTTGTAATTGCAAAACAATTAATTCACAACATAATTGATCAATTTTTTTATAAAAAAAAAACATTTTCACTAAATACAGGAAGAAATTCCATCAGCAAGTTCTAGAGGTTGAAACTTGAAAGGAACTGATTCTAATGACTTCATCCAATGCACAAGCTCACTCAAAAGTTCAAATTAGTAGGTAAAACTGTCGGGATAATAGAACAAACAAAAAAAGTACCAAATAGAAATTCTAAAGATAAACATTTTCCAGACATTATATTACTCAAGAATATCGGAGAAGCAATTTCTTGTCAATTTCAAGTTTTTTCATATTGGAACTAAACAAAAGGACTTCCAAGCAAATCAACACAAAGTATTTATATAAATGCACTTCCAACGAGTTTATCTTAAACAAAGTTACAAAACACATCTGAATATATCATATTAACTAGTAGAGAAACCTCGACTACGTTAAAGAATTTAATAGGTGCAGGCATTATTTACTTGGACAGATGGGCCAGCTCAGGATCATCCAGGTCCAAATCCAACCATCCGTGTAGCTGCATGTACTCAATATAATGATCCGGCGGCTTCACTGCACGAGGGTATTTGGGAGTAAAGCCATGAATCCGCTCAAGGTCTCGAGTAAGCCACCGAACATATGCATGGTCAACCGGAGGCACAATCTTCAAGAGTAGCTCTTCTTTCGCTGGCTTTACAGGCTTATTTCCCATGTTCAGCTAATCTGATCAGCTTAAAAGTTGCAGTCAGAAAGAACCTTCTGATGATTTGTTTTGGAAAAAATGTGCAAAGACAAACACATATAAAAGAACGTAAAGGCATGCTCACCAGAAGAAATAATATCCGAAAGGAACTTGTGCATAATTGTTTATGAAACAAAATAATTGGAGTTATATATAAAATATTAGAATGAAAATTGAGGGAAGCAAAACTGACAATCCTACATCAGAACTCAAAATGCTCCAGAATTAGCAGGAATCTGACAAATAACAGTGTCAATTATGATCCATGAAATGTTCAAACCGCAGCGAGATCAATCAACATATTGAGAGTAGATTATTTCTTTTCTTCTTGTGGGGCAACACTTAGTAGAGGATCCTTGATAATGCATTAATGTAATTCAATCATAGTAGCATGTGCACAGAATCGCTCAATACCAAAATGCGTTTCTCTAATTGAGTATTTAATTATAGCGTTACCCTCTTGGTCATAAAAGATTCACTCTAACATAGAGTATTAAAAAGGAGAAAAAGTTTACGTAACCTCTAACATATAGTGATAAAAAGGAGAGAAAGCATACTTCTAACATCTAACATGAATTCAACACGTGAAAGATCATGAACACTAAAAAGTAGATTACAGTTAATAACAAATATTGATAAACCGGATACTTCCTAAAAGGTGCAGGCCACATAGAATTAGATGCACAAAGAAAGCGTCAAGCTTCACTTTGTCAAGATAAACACTAGATCCTGACATGAAATCGAACCACAAATGGAAGCTTAATGAAGACAGCTAAAATGTACAAACATGCATGTCATGCTTGCTGAATCTAGAATTCAGTGTTCTAAAAATCCCCGCATAGGCCCGATTAATCCCCGCCTAGGCGCTGGCGGTCCTCTACCGCCTAGATTTGGTTGGGCGCCTAGGCAGAATCAGACCTTTACAATACTTCAAATGATTTTTTAAGTCTGAAAAGATTTTTTTTTTTTGATAATTTTCATGTAAAAGTTTATAAAATTATATCTATTTTATGTTTTGTACAGAATAACAAGTGTTAGAAGATATTACATGATTGTAGTTTCCATAATTAGTGTGTACACATTACTATAATGTAAAAATTACCATAATTGTAATTAGGATACTTGTGTATATATATATCAACCTATGTAATAGAGAAAATTTATTCAATGAAATAAACTATTCATTTTTATCATGGTATCAAAGCCTGATTCTTTATCAGAAGTTTTTTCCTCTTCTTTTCTTCCTTTTTCCACTGCTGTTCATAGTTTCTAGGAGAAAACTAGTTGAATAATTGTATATAGAGGAATTGAGATCATAATTGGAGTACCTGTTGTGGGGCGATTATACCGAAGATTTTAATTTTCCAACCCACTACTGCACGCACCCTCATGCGCCGCTCCACTCACCTGCCGCCGATGCCATTCGCCATCATTGGCCAGCGCGTGAGCCTTTTTCTGGCGACCTTTTCCGACGCGGCTTCTTCCAGGGTGATCGATTCTCTGTCCTCTTGCTATCTACAGTGGACTTAAGGTATTTTGGTTGAGTTTTTTCACAAACCTTTGTTAACAGTGTTGGTTTTTTCGCGACTGGAGTCACTGTTAAAGAACCGAATTGGTTAACAGTGATTTTTTTTTGTGCTTTGTCTGTGTTTTGGAGTGTTGTACAATCCATTGATATCATTTGGAAAGTTTATTCTCCTTGGTATAGATTGTATCTCCTTGTTAATACTATTTTATAGCGGAACAAAGTGGTGCTACAAGTGCGGTTGAGAACAGTAGAATGGAACTACAAGGCTTGTTCAGGAGTCATACTCTTAATTCAGCATCGACTTTCAGCCCTTTTAAACTGGATGGAATCAACTATTTAGCATGGTCTCAAGCATGTCGCATGTCAATTGAGGTCAATCGTATGCAACACTTCATCAATAGAATAACTACTATGTCTGAGAAACCGGGTCTGACCCAAGAAGAATGAAAATCTGATAATTCCATGAAACCTAATATACGAAGTAGTTATATGTTTTTAGACACTGCCTATGAGCTTTGGGAGGCTATCTTTCAAACTTTCTTTGTTTCTGGTGATATATCTAAGGCATATGACATTCATAAAAGAATCTGTGAGCTAAGTCAAGGGGAGAGGAATGTGGCTCAGCATTTTGCAGAAATTAATGCTCTTTGGCAGGAGCTTGATCATTACCGGATTTTTTCAATCAAATGTTTGGAAGATGCAACTGCTTATCAAAAGTTTGTTAGTGCGGATAGAGTTGTGGATTTCTTAGCAGGTTTCAATATAGAATTTGATCAAATACGAACACAGTTGATTGGTTAGATATCTTTTCCACCATTGTGAGAGGCTCATGCTAGAGTCCAAAAAGAGGAAAGTAGGTGTCGGGTGATGGTTCTAAATTCTGTTGACCGATCAGCCGTTTGACTCCACCATTCAGTCTCCTGTTGAGAATGAATCCCGCGAATGTGATTAATGTGGGGAAAAATCATACCAGAAATCGTTGTTTTAACCTTCATTGACGTCTTAAAGGACGAGGAGGTCGGTTTAGTAGTAGTCGTGGACGTGGATCTCAGGCCTATGCGACTACTACGACACTTCTTGTTTATGCATCCAGTGCTTCAGACACTACCACTGCACTTACTCCTGAGAAAATCTCAGCTTTTCGAAAATTCTATTCCAAATCTACATTTTCTCATTATGTTCAGTCAAGCATACATTCTTGTACTTTTAATGTTTCATCAATTGCCCTGGTTGGATCATTGACACAAGTGCTTCTAAGCATATGACCAGATCCTCCACCCTCTTTACTTCATACACGCCTTGTTCTGAAAAAGACAAGGTTCGCGTAGCTGATGGCTCCCTCTTCTATCTCTGGGAGAGGCTGTGCACTTTGTACTCCTTCATTGACATTATCATTTGTTCTTCATATTCCTTCATTTACTGCAAATTTGTTATCTGTTCAACGTCTTTCTGAATCCTTACACTATTCAGTAACCTATTTCTCATCTCATTGTGTTTTTCAGGACTTGGTGACGGGACAGAAGATTAGCAGTGGTAGTGCAGTTGGTGGTCTCTATTATTTAGATGTTCCCTCGTCTAATATGTTCCCTACTCAAGCTCTACACTCTACTTCTAACTCAAGCCTAACTTTCTCCATCAGTGGCATCGACGTTTAGGACATCCCTTTTTTTCATATTATAGTCTTTGTTTTCATCTTTAGTTAAACAGTGTAATAAAACTCAGTTTTTGTGTGAACCATGTGAATTTGGGAAACACAAACGTTCTATTTATTCTGCTATTAACAGTCGACATTCTGAATCTTTTACTATCATACATACTGATGTGTGGGGACCCTCTTGGGTTGTTTCCCGTTCTGGTAATAGATAGTTTGTTAGCTTTATTGATTGTCATTCTTGTGTCAGTTGGATTTATCTTCTTCGTTCTAAAGATGAGGTGTTTGATTGTTTCTAAGAATTTCATAAAATGATTCAAACCCAATTTGAAGCTAAAGTAAAGATTCTCCATAGTGATAATGGTCATGAATATAATAATAATAATACTTTTGCATCTTATCTCTCTCAGCATGACATTATTCTTCAAACCTCCAGTATCAAAACTCCAGAACAAAATGTAGCAGAAAGAAAAAATCGACGCTTGCCAGAGGTAGCCCGCACTCTTATGTTCACTATGAATACTGTTGGTGTGAGCTGTCATATTGGGGTTTATACATAAAGCTAAATTAGCCTGTAATTTAGCTGTTGTAATTATATGATTTGCTAAGCTAATTTTGTGGCTGTAAGTAGGTGATTTGATAGGCTGATTTAGTACTGTAAATTGGCTCTGTTGTACCTATAAATACTGGAGCTTTACTATAACAGTAGATATGAAGAAATACTGAAGCTTTTAACATGGTATCAGAGCCGGGTTTCTAGGATTCTTGCTCCCACTGATCAAAATCTAACCTTCAGCAACCATGGCAGACTCCAGTTCAGCAACCATGGCAAACTCCAGTCCCGATGACTGGACAACTAAAATAACAGAGGCTTTGACCAAAGTTCAGATCTCTTCTCAAACCTCATCTGTTTCCCCGACTGCTCCTATTGGCATTAAGTTGGATGGTTCTAACTATGCTCTATGGTCTCAAGTTCTTGAGATGTATATCTAAGGGAAAGACAAACTGGGATATATTACTGGTGACTCTCCACAACCTCTCGAAACCGATCCATTTTTTCGTAAATGGAGAACTAAAAATGAAATTGTCAAAGGATGGTTGATCAACTCGATGGACCCCTCTTTGATTGGTAATTTTATTCGATTTCCAACTGCTAAGAAGGTATGGGACTCAATTGCAACAACTTTTTTTGATGGGACTAATACATCCCAAGTATATGATCTTCGGCGTCGTGTAACTCGCATAAAGCAGGCGGGTGGCTCCATTGGAAAATATTACATTGATCTTCCAGGTTTATGGCGCGAAATTGATTTTCGTCATCCTAACCCAATGAAATGTGCTGAGGATATTCAAAAATATAACTCCATGATACAGGAAGATAGAGTCTATGTCATCTTTGATGGCTTGGATGATCGGTTAGACAAGATTCGAAGTGATGTTCTTCAATTACAACCCTTCCCTACAGTTGAGCAGGCGTATGCTTATGTTCGACGTGAAGATATTAGCAAGCAGTAATGACATCCGGAAGTGACATTGCTCCAGGTGTAGTTATGGCATCTAAAGGTTTCAAACCTGGAAAACCAAAATCGAAACCTCAATCTGATGCAGTGAAATGCACCCATTGTGGCAGCATGAAACATACCCGTGAAACTTGCTTTAAGTTACATGGGTATCCTGAGTGGTGGAATGATTTTCAAGCTCGGAAAAAACGTGAGGGGACTGTCACATATGAAGGTACGGGGAGAGCAGTTGTTGCAAATGTAGAGCCACAACTATCTCTTACTGCTAAACCAGAATCAACAAACATATTCACACCCCTCAGTGATCAAGGTAACTGTGGACAAACTTTGGTTACATGTCATGATCACAATGAGAGTGTGTGGATTATAGATTCTGCAGCTACTGATCACATGACTTTTGATTCTCATGATTTCTCACACATCACTAAGCCCAGGAGAAGTCGTATTGCAAATGCTAAAGGAGTCCAATATCCAGTCACAGGAGCGGAAACAGTGGCTTTATCCTCTTCTCTTTCCCTAAACCATACTTGTTCCATCCTTATCAAATAAATTGCTTTCAGTCAGTCAAGTTACAACAGACCTCAACTGTGTTGTATTAATGCATCCTACTTTTTGTCTTCTTCAGGATATTCTCACCAAGGAGATCATTGGGTGTGGTACTAAAAAAGGGGGACTCTACTACATGGATGACTTCAGTTCAGGGAAAGCTAATCAGGTCCGACACATTACCAGTAATAAAGAAAGACAAATTTGGCTTCTTCATAACCGCTTGGGACATCCTTCTTTTGGATATTTACAACATCTATTTCCATCTTTGTTCTCTACAGTACAACATTTATCTTTTACATGTGAAACATGTATTGCAACCAAAAGTCATAGAGTTCCTTACCCCGTGAGCCACACGAAAAAAGACACCTTTTTCTTTAATCCATTCGGATGTTTGGGGACCCTCCCCTGTTATTACTCCATCTGGAAATATATGGTTTGTTATTTTTGTTGATGATTGTACTCGAATGACATGGTTGTATTTGATTAAACGAAAAGATGAAGTGTTTGATGTGTTCCAATCGTTTCATGTAATGATTCAAACACAATTTTCAGCTAAGATTAAGGTCCTCCGTACCGATAATGGACGTGAATATGTCAAAACGAAATTTCAGGCTTACTTCCAATGCCATGGCCTCATTCATGAAACCTCATTTGTTCAGACTCCTCAACAAAATGGTATTGCCGAGAGGAAAAATCGACACATCTTAGAGACAGCACGAGCATTGTTGATTGGAGCACATGTGCCATCTCGACACTGGGATGATGCGGTTGCCACAATTGTTTATTTAATCAACAGAATGCCTTCCAAAGTCCTCAATTTTCGGACTCCATTGCAGACTCTCTAGAGCCATACATCTCTACCTACTGTGTTAATGCTCCCTCCTCGGATCTTTGGATGCGTTGCCTTCGTCCATATCCATAAAAACATACAAACCAAGTTAGATCCATGTGCAGTCCGATGTCTCTTCTTGGGATATGCTTTGCATCAGAAAGGATATAGATGTTTTGACCCCATCACTAAACGAACATACATCACCATGGATGTTACCTTTCTTGAAGCAGAGACTTTTTATCCATCACCTACCGCCAAATCATCTCTTCAGGGGGAGCTTCAAAATGAAGAGGTGAATTGGCTAACAACATGGTTAGAATCGGAGGGTGATAGAAACATTGATGGAAATACTGAGATAAGGTCGACTGAGGAATGCTCTCCAATAGTAGAACCAACACTTGAAGAATCGTGCAAAATGGAATGTAATGAAACACCTGCACCTGTCAGTGATATGGCTTCAAGTGATGCAACAAGTGATGGTTTCCCCTCTTTAGTACCCAAGGGCCCTTCTCCTGAGAATATCACTGAGGTAAGTTACCCTGCCATATCTCCTTTTGCTGATAACGTGAATAGTATTGTGCAATATGTGTTGCCTTTCAAACATAATTGTGGTAAACCACCAAGCCGATACTCTTCGGAAGTGGAAGATAGAATATCCAAATATTCTATAGCCAACTATATGTCCACTCACAGGTTATCTGAACCACTCAAAGCCTTTGCACATAAATTGTCCTCCGATTACATTCCTCAAAATGTAGAAGAGGCTTTACTCGATCCACAATGGAGTCAAGCGATAAAAGAAGAATTGAAGGCCTTACGAAAAAATGAGACTTGGAGGCTAGTCTCATTACCCGAAGGAAAAAAAACAGTAGGGTGCAAATGGGTCTTCTCCATTAAATACAATGCTAATGGATCCATTGACAGATACAAAGCGAGGCTCGTAGCAAAGGGGTACACACAGACGTATGGTATAGATTACCAAGAAACTTTATCACCGGTAGCAAAACTAAACACTATTAGAGTTTTGTTATCTCTTGCAACAAATTTAGATTGGCCGCTACATCAATTTGATGTGAAGAATGCATTTCTCCATGGTAATTTAGAAGAAGTTTTCATGGACATTCCACCTGGGTACTCGGCAACTTCAGGAGATAAAGTAGTATGCAAACTACAAAAGGCCTTGTACGGTTTAAAGCAATCACCTCGTGCATGGTTCGGTCGATTCAGAAGAAATATCCAAGCTTCAAGAGCAATTGTCTGCAGAATTTGAGATAAAGAACCTTGGGAGACTCAAATACTTCCTGGGAATCGAAGTATCCAGATCAAAATAAGGCATATTTTTATCTCAAAGGAAATATGTCTTGGACTTGTTATCTGAAGTGGGAATGCTAGAATGTAAACCAACCGATACTCCTATTGTCCAAAATCACCAACTTGGGATATATACTGATCAAGTTCCAACGGACAACGAGAGATACCAAAGTATAGTTGGTAAGCTTATTTACTTGTCACATACTAGACCGGACATTGCTTACACCGTAAGTGTAGTGAGCCAATTCATGCATTGTCCTAGTGAAGCTCATATGAATGCAGTAACTAGGATCCTTCACTATTTAAAGTTCTCTCCTGGAAAAAGACTGATGTTCACAAAAAATGGTCATTTGAACGTTGATGGATACACCGATGCAGATTGGGCTGGAAATATTTCAGACAGGAAGTCAACTTCAGGCTACTTCATTTTTGTAGGAGGAAATCTCATTACTTGGAGGAGCAAGAAACAAAAAGTTGTTGCACTATCCAGTGCTAAAGCAGAGTTTCGAGGTATGGCTAAGGGTGTGTGTGAACTTTGGCTGAGAAGGTTATTGAATGGAAATAGGCTTTGCCCCCGGTTCAGAAATGAACTTGTTCTGCGAAAATAAAGCAGCCATTAACATCTCTCATAACCCTATCCAACATGATCGAACTAAGCACGTTGAGGTCGATCGACACTTCATTAAACATAATCTTGAAGAGAAAATTATTCAGTTTCCATTCGTTAAGTCAGAAGACCAGCTAGCGGATGTACTCACGAAAGCCATATCCAGCAGAAATATCTACATCTCACTAGGCAAGTTAGGCCTTAGAGACATCTATGCACCAACTTGAGGGGAGTGTTGGCGTGAGCTGTCATATTGGTGTTTATATATAAAGCTAAATTAGGCTGTAATTTAGCTGTAATTATATGAGTTGCTAAGCTGATTTTGTGGATGTAATTAGGTGATTTGATAGGGTGATTTAGTACTGCAAATTGGCTCTGTTGTACCTATAAATACTGGAGCTTTACTGTAACAATAGATATGAAGAATTACTGAAGCTTTTAACAAACACCCCTAAATTTATATGGAGAGATGTTCTGACTGCTGCATTTGTGATAAATAGACTTCCTTCCAGAATGATTGGGAACAAAAGTCTAATCTCTTTTCTCCAACACACGACAAGTCCTCCTTCGCCTCGAGTTTTTGGATGTGCGCTATGTTCATGATAAATCTCTCACTCGAGGAAAATTAGATCCCAAGTCTCTTCGGTGTGTTTTCATTGGTTATTCTCCAACCCAAAAGGTTATAAATGTTATCATCCTCCTTCACACGAAGTCTTTGTCACTTGGGATGTAACTTTTTGAGAATTGAAACCTTTTTATTCTTCTTCACCTTCTCCTCAGGGGAGGATGTTATTGATGAGCAGAAGCTTCCTCCTGAGCCTGGCATTACAAATTCTATTATACTATCTTCTCTTGTTCCTGTTGTTTCTGATAATTCTACACAGGGGAAGTTACAGTTACAAGAGTCGGATGCTAGACAGAATGAGCCTGAGTTGAGAACCTATGTTCAAAAAGGCAAGGATAAGGTCATCATTTCTGCACCACAACACCAACCCTGCTCAGAATCTAGTCCTAATAATGCTAATGGTGAGAATCCTAATCCTACTTGTTCTTCTGATGATACTGACATTCCTATTGCTCTTAGAAAAGGGGTTAGAGCTTGTACTCAACATCCTATCTATAATTTCTTAGCCTATAATAAATTATCTACATCCTACTATTTTGTTTTTTCTTTATCTTCAATATTTGTACCTTAGGGGTGGAGAGAAGCAATTAGTGATGAGAATTGAAAACAGGCTATGATAAAGGAGATGAATGCCCTGCAAAATAATGATACATGGGAACTAATTTCTCTTCCTTACGGGAAAAAATCAGTTGGTTGCAAATGAGTATATACAGTCAAAAAGAAGTCAAATGGGACAATTGAGAGACTGAAAGTCAGGCTAGTTGCAAAAGGGTATACTCAAACTCATGGAATTGATTACCAGGAGACATTTGCTCCTATGGCGAAGATGAACTATGTTCGTACCATAATCTCATGTGCAGCAAACTTTGGCTGGGATATTCAACAATTGGATGTGAAAAATACGTTCCTTCATGGTGACTTGGAGGAGGAAGTATACATGAAAATACCCTCTATTTTTGCTTCATCTGTCACCAAGGGTAAGGGGTGTAAACTGCAAAAGGCTTTATATGGTTTAAAGCAATCCCCCAGAGACTGGTTTGGTAGATTTCACAAAACAATTATAAGATTTGGGTACAAGCAGAGTCGAGCAGATCATACTCTATTTGTTAAACAGATAAAATGTAAGACTACTATTCTTATCGTTTATGTTGATGACATTGTGATGACAGGGGATCATAGAGAATAGATAGTTAATCTCAAAGTAAATCTAGCCAAAGAGTTTAAGATTAAAGATCTTAGTCCTTTGAAATATTTCCTTAGTATTGAAGTTGCAAGATTTTCCAGTGGAATTTTTCTATGTCAAGGGAAGTATGTCCTTGTTCTTTAATAGAAACTGGAATGTTGGGATGTAAGCTTGTTGATTCTCCTATTAAAGTTAATCATCATCTAGTAGGCAATGTTCGAAAAAGCTAAAAGCGGTTCGAGGCGTTTTTCTCCAGACGAGGCAAGGCGTAAGCCTCAAGGCGGAGCGAGTCGGAAGCCTCGATTTGGAAACCTAAAAATCCCCAAAAAATTATGAAAAAATACTAATAAAACCATAAAATAATTCATCATTATAATTAAGGTCATAAAAGACAAATAACCAACACATTGTTTTCACAGAATCACAGTAATAAATAAAATTGTTATTACATTTTGATAACAAAATTATGGACAACACATTGTTTTCACATAATCACAGCAAATATATGTTATTACCCAACAAATTGTTTTCACAGAATCACAGCAAAGATATGTTATTACCTAACAAATTGTTTTCACAGAATCACAGCAAAGATATGTTATTACCCAACAAATTGTTTTCACATAATCACAGCAAATATATGGAGTTACCCAACAAATTATTTTCACAGAATCACAGCAAATATATGTTACCCAACATTGTTTTCACAGAAAATTGTTTTCACATCAAATATATGTTAGTTAATATATTTTAGTTAATTAAAAGAACTAATTAAATCATAAATTTAAAACAAAACCTTAACATAAAATATAAAAAATCGCCAGAAGACAGACGACGGAAAGACGGAAGAAAAACAGAGGAATAAGAAGACGCGACTGCAGACGAAGAAGAAGAAGACGCGACAGCAGAGGAAGAAGAGGAAGAAGAAGACAAAACGCGACTAGGAAGCAGAAGAAGACGCGACTGCAGAGGAAGAAGAGGAAGAAGAAGACGCGAAGGAAGAAGAGGAAGGAAGCATACCTGGGCTGAAGACGACAGACGAAGGAGGCTGAAGACGACAGACGAAGGAGGCTGAAGCTCGTGTCTCGAAAAGGCTCGCGATTTAGGTTTGGCTCTTCAATTGCAAAAGTATTTGACTTGGGTTTTTTTTTAACACCAAACTAAGGCCCAAGCCTCGCAACGCCTCGAGGCGCAACGCCTCGGCCGAAGAAGGCGCACATTTCGTCGTAGCCCAAAGTAGCGCAGGCCTCGCCTTGGCCTTCCACCGCCTCGCAACGAGGCGCGCCTCAAGGCGTACGCCTCGAGCGCTTTTTCAAACATTGCTAGTAGGTGGCACAGGACCTACAGTTGATAGAGAAAGATATCAATGTTTGGTGGGACGATTGATATACCTCTCTCATACTAGACCTGATATATCTTATGTTGTGAATATAGTGAGTCAGTATATGCATGACTCTCGACATTGTCACATGAAAACTGTTTACAGAATTCTGAGGTATCTCAAGTCTGCTCCTGGAAAAGGTTTATTATTCGCACCACATGGTCATACGAGAGTTGAAGCCTTTTCCGACTCAGACTGGGCTGGCTCTATAGAAGATCGTCGTTCTACGTTAGGTTACTGTTCATTTGTTGGAGCAGTACCTTTATTTTGTGACAACACCGGAGCTGTTGCACAAGCTAAGGAACCCAAGTCTCATCAAAAATCCAAACACCTGTTGCGGCGGTTTCATTTGATTAGAGAGATCATTGAAAGAGAAGATGTCACCCTGGAGCGTGTGGACTCTCAAGACAACATTGCAAATCCATTTACTAAATCTTTAACACAACAGCAGTTTGATCGTCACTTAGAGAAGATGGGTATGAGATACGATGGCGATTGGCTTTAGTGCAAGTGGGAGATTGAAAGTAGTATGCATACAAGCCAATCATATATGATGATAAAACATATACTTTGAGACAATCTTATTTATTTATTAATAAAAGTATTATTCAATTAAAGGCATTTAATTTATCTACATGGTGTTTTTATAATGTGATAAACCCATAGTTTTAAACAATGCTTTTGAAATCATGATGATGATCATGCTAATGAGATCTAAATTCTTAGACAGCTTAAAACTAAAATAGTTCCCAATCGTTGGATTACTAAAAAAGGGATTAGTGAATCTGGATAGATTGGTACATACGTTGACTTGCTCATTGGATGAGGATGATTGATCTCATAATCATTTGTGTGGAGACACTAAAGCAAGTATGTAAGTGCTTATTGGAGAATAAGTTCACTGAACGTGGCTCGCTAAAGAATATCTAATGAAGTTTTACTTGCCTATTAATAGGAATTCCTCAAGTAATAGTAGTACAAATAATCCTTAGACTTGAGATCATCATAGTATCTTGTGTATGATGAGTTATACTTTGGCATGTCCCTTAAGGTATAGCAAAGGGTATGATTGGGTATAATAATTTATGCATGGAGATAATGAATGATCAATAAAGGATCTACAACTTCTAGTAAAATAAGAGAATGTCCTATGTGATTCGATAAATAACAACCCAGTAGTCCTTGGCCAAGGCAGAATGAACATAGAAAGTAGTTTCTAATTTGCATTATTTGGTGTTGTGCATTTTAGAATCGAAATACATATAATTAAATAAAATAAGACTTGATAGTAAATTCATGTCTTATATTTAATTGGGACATTGTATGGTGGAAGGAATGAATTGTACGATAACTATTTACTCACAGGTTCTTTTATGATTAATGTTGAAATCTATATTATCTGGAAAGTCGTTGATCGCTAAGGGGGATTACCCTTATTGTAGAATAAATGTTATTTATTTAAATGAATTATTAGTTTAATTTATTTATTTAAATAAGATTAGAATTGTTCTAATTGATTTATTCACAACCGGTTTAATATGGAGAACCTAAAAGGTCACATCATAAAAGAAAGAATATTTATTAAAGAAGCTAATGGCATAATCGTAATAATAAGTTAAGTATGTTTAATTTAATTTATGGTGATAGAATAAGTTAAATAGCTTAATATTTATTATTTAATATTTTGAAAGTATTAAATATAAATTAATAAGAGGAGTCTTATTATTATTATTACTATTATTATTATTTAATTTCTAAAGGAGTTTAGGAATTAATTAATAAGATACTCTCTCTCCCCCATATATTCCTAATAAGATTAGGAGGCTAATTAATTAGAAGAGTTTAATTATTCCCAATAAGATTGGGAAGCCTAATTAATTAAAAGGTTTAATTAATTAATATGAAATCCAATTCCTAAATGGTATAGAAGGGTTACCTACATCTATAAATAAGAAAGTTTTATTATGGAACAAAAAGACACTACACTATTCCAATAGTTGGGAGAGTATACACATTCTATAGAGATAGAATTAGGGTTTAGCGGCTTTAGCCAAACATCCACCGTCTTGAATATCTCTTCTTCCTTGGTGGATCACCTCTAGAGGCCAAACGCTTGAGTGGCTAACATTGATCAAAGGAAGGAATCAATCCCAGAGAACTCAAGGAGATCACGAAGGATTTGGAGTTGAACTCGTACCTGTGGAAGCTTAGCACTACAAGGGTATGATTCTATAATTTCTTCTCTTTCATTTAATTAATAATTGTGCATAAAAGATGATCAGGGAATAAGGTTTGTAAATTTTAAAATCCTATTTTTTACCACGCTTCCACTACTTTGATTGTTACAAGCCTAACAATCTTAGCATCACATCCAACATTTATCAACAAACAGGAAATCGATTGTCTTAGTGACTTTCGTCCAAGTCTAACTGAGTTGTGTAGGTCTGAGTGATCGAATGGCAGAGTCTAAGTGACTCGTGTACATCTTAGTGACATGGTCTTTGTGACCGAATTGTAAGAGGTCTTAATGAACTAGTCTTAGTGACCTTATCCTTAGTGAATATCCTGCTTGTTGGAGTGGAAGAGTGGATTAAAAGTTATTCAGTCTCCGAACCACTTAAAACATCTTGTGTCATTTATTTTGTCATTTGCATCCTGTCAATATATATGTTATATCTGTCGTGTGTGTCTCAACCACAAGACTAAATTTAGATATGAGATTTCCTTAATCTTTAAGGGGGATTTTTCAAAGAATATTTCGTTGTGCATAATCAATACTTATTAACTGATTATTTGGTAATACATCTTTAATTAATCGAAAAATTTTAAAGATCTATTTAACTCCCCCCTTCTAGATCTCTAGTGTGCCTCGGGAAAACAACAAATTTCATGCAACATAATTGCAAACAAACATAGCATTACATAACTTATTCAGCTATTGACCATCAAATTCCAATAACCAAGCTTCCATATTCCTTGAATTACTAGAGTTGCCTTCAGGGTTACTCTTAATTACTAGATTGGCCTTATTCTCATGTGTTCCAATAGGGATCCCAAAAGACATTTATAGAACCCATGATGAAGCTCCCAAATTCATAATGGAACAAAAAAAAACAAAATCTTAACAGAATAGAAAGCCAAAATCCTTCATTGTAAAATAGAAAAAGATTCAAGTCAAATTAGAACAATGAACAATCTCATACTAAAGTAAGGTTTTCCAGATTTAAAGGGGTTAAACGCTTAAAGCTATACATAATTGCACATTAACCTATCGTTTTAAGTAAAATCATATTTAACATTAAATAAATCTCTTCCCAGTGGATAACATGTAAACTAAAATTACAATCTATGAAGCTAACTGTAGTAAATTATATTAATTCATTTCCAAATATAAGATCATATTGATTTTTGAAGTCGATATGAAACATTTCAAGCTTAAATTTGATACTAATTCATTTAACATTAGTAACATTGTAAACTAATTAAAAAGTACTGGTAATTATACGCTATGTTAAGTGGACTCTTCACTTTGCCAAGGGTATGGGTATTTAACACTTTATTTTAGTGTAAAAAGTTGGCAAAATTGAGGATTATGCATGTCAAACTCTTCAATACCATGTCCAACCGAACTCTCCATCCGAGTCTGTGTAACATAGATTATAAGATATAATTTTTCATAACTCTTAATGAACCTTATTGATTGATTTTGACTTTGAAAATGTCTTCAATTGACTTACAAAAGTCGATTCAAAACAGAAAATAAAAAGGAGAATTAAGAGCCAACCCGCTTCGGAGGGGAAGAATACCTCCAATGATTCACTTTGAGGAGAATTAAACATCCATTGATAAAGCCATAGCTTTGTTTCATAAATTATCTCATCCTCCTTTCAAGAGAATCGATAAAATAAATGTAGCCATTACAATGAAAGACCCACTATAGTCTAATTACACTTTAGTGGGGTAGTGGGGTAGTGGGGTAGTGGGGTAGCGGCGTAGGGGTAGGGGGCGGGGGTGGAGTGTGTATATATAATCAGTAATTTTTTTTTAGAGTGGGTTAGGGGGTGGGGGGGACGGGTGGGGGGGGCGGGGCGGGACGGGGTGTATATATAATCAGTAAATATTTTTTTTAGTGGGGTGGAGTGGGCGGGATGGGGATGGGGTTGGGGTGGGGGTTGGGGTGGGGGTTGGGGTTGGGGTTGGGGTGGGGGTGGGGGTGGGGGTGGGGGTTGGGGTGGGGGTGGGGGTGGGGGGTGGCGTGGGGTTGGGGTTGGGGGGTGGGGTTAGGGTTGGGGGTTGGGGGGTGGGGTTGGGGTTGGGGGGGGTGGGGGGGTGGGGTGTGTATATATAATCAGTAAATATTTTTCTTTGAGTGAGGGTGGTAGGGTGGGGGGGTGCGTGAGTGGGGGTGGGGGTGGGGTGGGGGTGGGGGTGGGGGGTGCGTGGGGTGGGTGGGGGTGGGGTAGGGTGGGCGAGGTGGGGTGGGCGAGGTGGGGGGTGTATATATAATCAATAAATAATTTTTTTTTGAGTGGGAGTGGGAGTGGGAGTGGGAGTGGGAGTGGGGGTGGGAGTGGGGGTGGGAGTGGGGGGGTGGGGGGTGGGTGGGGTTGGGTGGGAGGTGGGGTTGGAGTGTGGTGTGTATATATAATTAGTATTTTTTTTTGAGTTGGGATGGGGGGGTGGACGGGGGGGGTGGACGGGGGGGGGGTGGGTGGGGTAGGGGGGATTGGGGTGGGGTGTGCATATATAATCAGTAAAAAAAAATTGAATGGGGGTGGGCTGGGGTAGGGTGGGCTGGGGTAGGGTGGGCTGGGCTGGGCTGAGCGGGACGGAGCGGGGCGGGAGATAGAGAAGAGGGGAAGGAGGTTGGCCTAGAAATGAAATAAACCCACCTATTTAGAAATGAATGAAAAATAGCTTTTTGATTTGGAAGGGAATAACTAAAGGAATGGAATGGTCATTCCAATTGACTAACCAAACATGTTTTAAGTCATTCCTTAAGAAATGGTCATTCCATTCCCGGCCCATTCCATTCCCACCAACCAAACACAACATAAGATATGCTAAGATTAGAGAATCACTAACCCCACTACTCTATAACAACTAGGACTATATCAACGTCTAATTTAAATAAATTAGATAATTAAAAAATAAAATAGAAACAACATAAATATGCTCCATGAACAAAATTAAAAAAAAATATAATAATAATAATAATAATAAACAAACAAACCAACCTTTAATCAATAAGAGAAGGAGCACAAGAGTGCATATATACAATAAAACAAAAACAAAACATCTTTTTGGAAGTAAAAACAATCAATTAATATGGTAAATGTAGAGAATCCAAACTACCACTAAGAACTCCAAACTCGGCCAACCTAATTTCCCCAGAGGGCCAAAAAATACAAACATTATGACATGTACCAAATTCATGAACGCCACATGACCTAATTTATTAATTAATTTCAGAATTACGTTGACCAAAAATTAGATGAATTTCAATATTATCCAGAAAACAAATTGGAAGTTAATGGTTCGACTTATAAAGAAAAAAGTAGAAGAATTTACCAAATCATTAATGGCTTTCAGGTCGCAGGCGTAGCAGCAACAGCTAAAAGAGTGAACGAGAACGAGGAGAGAGGATGGAATGAAAAGGAAAGAGTGAGAATATACTTGATTAAGTCGAGGGTAAATTATAAGAGTGTCTCTCAAAGTTCCACTACTTTCAGTTTTGGTCTTAATATTTCAAAACGTAGTAAGCAAATGGGTAAAATAAAATTATCGAACAAAATCGAATTTTTAAATTGAATTATTTTGATTATTCAATTATTTTATTTAATTCGATTATAACTATTTAATTATTCTAATTCAATTTTTAAAATTATATTATTCGGATACTATAATAATCGAATTAGATATTTTTTAAAAAAGATTTAAATTTTGTCATATGGTTATGTACTTTGTATCGTTAATTTGAAATTATTAAACTAATTTATGAATTATTATGATCGTAGATTGTGGTTAAATTTGTTTGGAAATTATAGTGTGAAATTTGAAATAAATTTTTTTGTTTGGTAAACATAAATTAATATTTCGGTTATAAACTGAATAACCGAATAGTATAATTAAGTTATTCGATTTTAGGTTATTAGTACTAATTTTGGATACTTATTCGGATAGTGGAATTTTATGAAATTCAATATTCAGTTATAACCGAGTATACAATTTGGTTCGGTTATAACTGAATACACACCCGTCCTCCTTACCATCCATATTTTTATTTTATTCCTTTTTAAATGATTGGTTCAAAAAATCACCCAGTCACATGCTTCACAGATTACCATATCTTTGTGCTTTTTTCTTCTTTTTTTGAAAGAGATCTTTGTGCAGTCATATAAACTTTAAAACGTTTATACTTATATTTTAACTTTTAATTAATAAATATAACATAAAAATGACAAATGTCCTTGAAACAATCCGGGTCAAATCTCGAGTCCTGAACAAATCTCGGGTCAAATTCCAAGTCTAAATCGAATCAAATTCATCCAAATAAAGTCTTAAACCACTAGCCCAATAGTATCTTATTGGGTCATCTTAGCCCACTACAGACTCACCCAAAAGGTCATGACTTGAATGCACTATTGGTAGTTACTTAATTCCTTATATACAGACAAATTTTTCTCAAATCTTTCGATGTGGGACTGGGGTATTACAAACTCTCCCACTTAAATTTCTTATGTCCCCGTCAGAACCGATCACATACACGGTCCACATATCTTGCCTCTCTAGCCATTGTGAGATATTAATACCGACTGGTTTCGTGCCCCCACCTCCGACAACCCGATCGGATGACCAGACCCGAGCTTTCGAGAGTCGGTTCTGATACCATATAAAATAACTCGGGCTAAATTCTAAGTCCGGAACAAATCTTGGGTCATATCCCAAGTCCTGAATTGGATCAAATCCATTCAAATAAAGCCTTAAACCACTGGCTCAATAGTATCTTCTTGGGCCTTCTTAGCCCACCACAGGCTCACCCAAAAGGTTATAACTTGAAGGTACTTTTGGTAGTTACTTAATTCCTTATATACAGACAAATTTTTCCAATATCTTTCGTGTGGGACTGGGGTGTTACAGTCTTTCTCCCTCCTAATATTATTGTCATTGTAGACTCCCAAAATTTACATGTATTATTAAATTATGTAGTAGGAGAGAAATAACGTCAAATGATAAGTAGGTTTTATACCTACTTATTGGTTATCAACTTACTAGAATTATGGCTTAATCTCAAGTGTTTTAGTGTCTTTTGATGCTTTTTATCTTTGTTTTACAGGTTGCATTAAGGAAACTCAATTGGCAAGCAATGGCATGGAAAGGGCATGTACTTGGCAAGATAATGAGCATGTGGTGAACTAAAGATGGAGCATAGCCTGCATGTGGAAATGGCATCTGAGCAATGGCAAGTGAAAGAAGAAAGAAGACTAAGGTAGCAAGCAAAGGAGCACAAGTGAACCAGCAATGCACCAGCAAATCAGCACAGCGCGACCGCGCCGGCATGAAGGGCAAAAGTGGCGCGCCCGCACCAGGAGCAAATCAGTTTGCATATTAGCGCGCCCGCACCCCAAATGGCTTACGGGGTGGCGCGGCCGCGCCAGTCAAAATTTCTAGCAGATTGACTTTTCATTTAAAAAGTTCATGTAGCGTGTTTTCCATATAAGGGTGTATTTGCAAGTTACAAGACTAAATTTTAATCGTTTTTATTTCCATTCTAGGGTTTTGAAGAGCTAGAGAGAGTTCTTAGCTGCTATTTTACTATTTTAGCTTCTCTATTTGGTTCTTAGTAGATTTTGATTATTAGGGTTTTAATTTGGGTTGATTGTGGATTTGAACTGAGCTTGGAGGTTTACTTTGGACAGAGATTTATCATATTTGCAATTTCCTATTCTCCTAACTCTCTTTGCTTTCATTATATTATCTCAATGCTTGGATCAAACCGATAATGGTTATTACTTCAGTGATGAAATAATCACCATTATGGGATTCTAATGGAGCTCATTGCTTAGTTCAGATCTCTATGTCTCTTTATTATGTGTGATTGATTATGTATGGATTGCCTAGCATGGTTGTATTAATTGTTTAGATGCTTGATCACCATCTACCTTAATAATTTGTATGGAATTGAAAGAGGAAGTACAAATTCAGATTTGGCCATGTTAGCATATGTTCATGAAATTTGCATGTGATAGATTTTGTGATTCGTAATCCGGATAGACATATACCGTATTACCGTGTGTAGTCAATTGAGAGAGCTTGCACTTAAATTGATATTACTTGTAAGTCACATATAAATATAGTAAGTTAGGTAATATTGATGTTCATATGAATTCTATCTCTTTTGTGGATTTTTTATGATATGGGCATTGTATATCGAAAGATAGCCATGTTTCACCTTCGTGCTCTCGACTAGCAATCCGAAGTAATTAATTAGGCTTAACTAGAGGTATTTAATTTGGATAATGCATTAAGTGAAGTTAGGATCCCATATTTTCCCAATTTGAATCAGTATCTTGTTAATTAGTTATTTTTAGTTGATAATCATTCTCATTGTAATTCACATCTTATTCACTCGTTTAAGCAACCATAAATAGCTATAAAGTTGTTGCATGATAGATTAGAGATAATTACTTGTCTCCGTGGGAACGATACTTGACTTATCATATATTATTTGTTGACCGTGTATACTTGCACGTGTGTGTCTGTTTTGTTAACACCGAAACGGAGCAACATCAAACCACAAACAATTGAGGATATTAAAATAAGACTTATAAATCTCATGAGGATTACTTGGAGAGCACACACATTCCTTGTGTCGACATCGGGAAAAATCTTTGGCAGATCCTCCTTTCCCTAATGTGTTTCTACCCTTGTTTGTTTTCATTTGTTTGATCTGAAAGGTGAATTTTTAGGAAAAGGCCGATATATAATGTCGACGATTTGAAAAGTTTGATTTTACAGAGTCGCCAGTTGGTATATTTGAAATGGTTGTACCAACTCAACCGAGTTTTATTTGAAAGTTTGCAAGTAGACCCAATTACTGGACTCTGTTTGACTTGGCCTTGGAAACCGAGATTCATAGAGTTTGGAGGCTTGATTAAGCAGGGGGAAGGTGTTAGGCACCCCCCGACTTCCGTGAAATACGATTACCGCGTCTTTTCAATTTGCTTATTTTATTTGATGTGTGTGTGTACTTGCAGTAATTGGGCCTACGTGATCTGTTTGGAAGTAGTGTTGTGCTTCGTTGGACCTATATACGAAGGGTTTGATTTAATGAAAAGCCCATTTTTAGACAAGATATGAAAATGATGTTTTGAAATATGGTTTTCAAACCCTTTTGCTCGCATTGGAATTGAAGCCCTTTTGATACTTTCATTTTATTTTGCCTTCGGCTGATTTTGATTTTATTGTTGGGATGCGAAGCATCCTCGGCCAAATAATATATATACAAGTGTCGGGCTCATTATGGGCATGAAAGCCATCGAAGTGACTCGAGCACTATAAACCACAGTTTACTAAGCTAAGACCTTAAAGTCGGATAATCGCTTTAAAGTCCCTCTGATTTACATTTACAAGAGGACAGGCAGGCTGTATTTACAGTGGAAAGTTGTTCATCGTGGGAATCGGATCTAGAATCCATGTGTTTAATCGTAGATCTCGTGATTCCTAGGCTCACAGAATATTATCAAAAAGCCTGCACAACAGAGATATTGACATGAAAGGCAAATTAAAATCTAGATGTTGCAAGACAAATGATTCATCTGTTAAATCCTTGCATACGCGTAGCCGAAGCTTCCCGTTCCCTCTAAATACGGATCTAGGGTCGCGTAGTCGCTTTAATATTTACAAAACTAGAAAGAAAGCTAGATTTAAATAAATCTTAGTCATTCTAGCTCAACGGTTCCAGTTTGACAGCTTTGAACCGGTTGAAAGTTAGAGATGGCTAGATTTGGATGAATCTAGTCCACAAACTTCACATTAGAACAGATTCATATTGAATGAACAGTGAAAACAAATATTTAATCACATTGAATAAATAATATATATAATTATATATTTATTAAATCCATAAAGAGCCACATATTTCCAATCCATGCTTGACTGATAAATGTAAATATATATATATATATATATATATATATATATATTGAAGCTGAAAAAGGTAACGGATTAACAATCCAGGCTAAACGAGTTAGTATAAATAAATAAATATATATATATATATATATATGTTAAAGCAGTAAAAAACCACGGATTAGCAATCCAAGCTAACGAAGTTAGTATATATATATATATATATATATATATATATATTAAAGCAATAAAAAGTCACGGATATACAATCCATGCATAACGGAATTAAATGTTAATATATATAGTTAGTTATATATATATTAAAGCTGAAAAGGCCATAAATTAGCAATCCAGGTCAAACAAGTTAGTATATATATATATATACTTATATATATATATATATATATATTAAAGTGGTAAAAAGCCACAGATTAGCAATCTAGGCTGCAAAAGCAATTAAAAACGTATATATACTGATATATACATAAAAGTAAGCTAGAAAGGTCACGAATTTGAAATCCAGGCGAATCCAGAAGCTATAAATATATATATACGCTTATATATATATGATAAAGCAGTAAAAAGCTTCAGATTGTAAAAAATCTTACAATGTGTAGCGCTAAAAGCTTTAAACCACTTAGAGGGCTTCAAAACTCCGTTTCCACCGATTAAAATTTGATATGTTAGTATATATGCGTATACCAACATATTGGAAGAATAAAATTAAAGTTTGGAGCACTATAGGTAAGGATAAGAGTCGAAATGGGCGGAATTTCTTTTTCTTTTCTTCTTTTTTTTCTTCTTTTTTTTCTCTTGGTGGGGGGGTATTATTTATAGACCAGATGTCCGCGGGTCTACCAGCGGCTCCTCGAGTGGGTCTCGGTCCCGTGGGTCCCGTTGTCTCGAAGTACGTGCACTCCGACCAACGCATTATCTGCTTCGAAGCTTCATAACTTTCAATCCGGGAGTCCGATTGAGGCGTGCTATACCTTTTCGGAAAGCCCTTTCCAAGAGTTATACAATGACATAGGATTTGACCTTTTTTGAATTCAGGAAGATGGGTCCATGATCAGATTTTTGAGTCTTCATAGTCCGTCCGTTGAGCTATCTTGTGCTGTTTTTGGAACGCCCCCAAATTCGAGTACCTTCAAACCCAGGATATGGTGCTACATGGTGCTACTATCTACTCATACATTCCATTGAAGACATCAATAACAATGTATAAGTTTACTAATTATTACATTCTATTAATCTCTTCCCAAGTATTTGTAACCAATACATTATTCTGTGTCATATTATCAGTAATTACGATAGTAGTACTATACTATTACAAAGGTCACTATTTGTCCAGCTTGTACTTGCCTTTATCTTTACAAGATCCTTTGGTCCGTTCGCTCTTAGCTAAAATCATTTAGTTTTAAGCAAGAATGAGCATAAACATCTCAGCAAGTTAAACAGTATATCTTGAAATCACAAAATCAAGAATTATATCTCTTGGTCTTCAATAACAGTAAAATATTAATGAAGTACTTAAGAATAATCAAACTATCGTTGTGATTCCTTTAAAACCATTCCCAAGGACTTTATAGCCTCTTCAGAATCCATCCTGGTCAACGACCATGAACCATATTTTAGTTCTCATTTATGAAAGGAACAACCCGGCATGAAAGCCGTAAGTTCGATATAGCTTACGAACACATCCAGGTGATCAGCCTGTAGTACTTTATGTTGATCAACACTCATATATTTAAACGTGTTTACGTTTAGTTGGTGACAGCCTCATGTGCCTGTCGAATTAACGACGTTTAAAACCTTTGTTTTATTCGTACTCAGGTTTACTTGAGAATCCGTACCAGTCAATTGGCATACGATCACAACATTGTATGTATTTTGGAAAGATTTGTGGAAAAACCCACCAAAATATGCTAAGTCTAAGTCTAGCCGAATCAAATGACATCGACTATTCAATAATAATTCATGCACAAGCAATTATGCACAATGACCTCTTGTCCAACCATAACGTATAGACAAGAGTTTAGAAAACTTGCATTCATAGTAGAGTATGAACGAAGTTAGAAAACTTGCCTTTACGTCTTCTAATCCTTACACGTAGTCTAATCGGACTTTACAATGTCTACAAAGCATAACACGTAGTATACCAATGAGAATTCATAATCGATATACAATGTGTATCCTAACTTCTCCTTCTTGTATAACTTAATCGAATTGTTAAACTAATAACATTCGTTCAAGTTACTTAACGTTTATTACGGCTTATTAACATTCCTATGTTATATACCGAACTCTCATAGATCTTCACTAATTATAATGATAAATGAGACTTCACTTGTTTCTTAACTTAATCTTGGTTTATGGTTTCCAAAACTTAAGTTCAATTACGTTTAGTTAACGTTTAATTCTTATAAACCCTTGGTTAAACATGTTGTTTAACGAGTGTACATTCATCACTTACTAGCCCCTTAATTGATATACAAAAGGTTAAGTTATTACTAGCAATGTCAGAACTTTCTGCTATGCTGGCGCTGCGGCGCCAGCTTAGCATTGCTGGGCGGCGTTGCGGCGCTAGTCCTATAGAGATTTCTCCCCGGAGTGGTGTGGCGGTTCCTGTTTAAGCCTATTGGGCGGCGCGGCGGTGCCGTCCTTGCATCTCAGAAAAATTTTTAAGTTTAGAAAATTTCTAAAATTTTCGAGCTCGTAACGTGACCGTTATAACTCGAAATTGGCTCGTTCCAAAGCCAATAGTTCACAAATGATATGCTCTATCATCCTATCCAGTCGGAATTCATTTCTGAATCCGTCGACAAGAAATTCGCCAATTAGTCCATTTTTACGTTTTCGTTAAACGTTCGTGAACGTTCGACGCTCAATTCTTCGTTTTAAGTCAAAATTGGTTCGTTCTTCTTTTGACAAGTCTTATTTACCTACTTACACGTGTTACAATCGAAAACCATCATTTTCGACCACACGACGACTTTTGACTTTTAATCCGAGAAATTTACGTTTTCGACGATTATCGTCTAATTGCGTAACTTTCGCTGAATCTTTGTTCTTCATCATTTCTGGCTCAAACCAATGGGAATCAATCTCATGGTTGATTATTACTACTTCTAGTCATTCAAAACATTTAAGTTTTCATGGCTTAACATGTTCATTTAATATGAATTCATTAAGTTCCTTTGCTTATTCTTAATGAGTTCTTAGTCTTAACATGCATGGCTTATTAGGGTTCCTAATTCACCATTACAACATCCTTATAACTTCCTCATAGTCATACATCCCTTAATCACTTCTCTATCAAAATTATTATTAAAAAAAAGATATTACAAATTGTTCCTTATGATTATACTTTTAGGGTTCTTACTTGAATGAGTATGTAGACTCAAAGTCTTTCTTAGATTCTTGGTAGATGAAGTTACTTCACAATTATCAACTAGCTCCTTCTCTCTCTCTTTAGGTGTTGGTGAATTTCTTAAACAATGAAAATATGAAAGGGAGCTCTCTTATTTATAGAATTGGCAAGAGTTGGGGTAGTTTGGTCATTAGGGCAAACCTCCTCAACTCCACCTCCTCTCCACCTCCTCACCATGTCTTGCCTATGTCCCCCCATGTGCTAACATGTGCTAGCACATGGCCCCCCTTGTACTCCTACATGCCCCATGTCCCAACGCGAAAACTTCGTGAGCCATAAATGAATTATTATTACATAATCCACCTTGTCTTGAAATCCTATCATTACGTGTTTCTCGGAATTTCAATATAAATTTTCGAGCAAAAACGAATGAATAGTGATTTTCGTACTTTTTCTCCCGAGAAAACTCTTCCCGGCTAACTTAATTTTTCACGGTATATTACTATCAAATCTTTCGACAGAATGTCATTTTGACATCTTGAACTCTTAAAATGATCTAGGGTCTCTAACCCTAACCCTTAGGGTCAAACCCTAACCTTTAGGGTCAAACCCTAACTCTTAAGGTTGAATAGTGCCTATTTCGTCTTTTCTCAAAAATATTTTTATTCTTGGAAATCTTTTATTTTTGTCTTATAAATTCATGTCAATTATATCTAGCACGTAGCCAGAATCCTCCTCATTTCTGCATTCTCTAGGTCATAGAACGACGTACGATTAGCTTACTTAGTTGAATAAACAAATAATCAAAATTTTATTCAATAAATCAAATAAAATTCATTTATATAAACGTTCTATTTTCTCGGGGGTTCCAATCTCCCCTTCTTATAAGAATTTTGTCCCCAGAATTACAATACAAGTTAATCAAACAAATGAGGATAAACCTTCCTCATCTTGTCCTCGAGTTCCCACGTTGCTTCTTCAGCATTGTGGTTCCTCCATATCCCCTTCACCGAAGGTATAACTTTGCTTCTCAACACTTGTTCTTTCCTATCAATGACTTGAATAGAAATCTCCTCATAGGTTAAGTCTTTCCCGACTTGAATTGGTTCATACTTGATTACGTGCTTGTAATCCGGCTTATAGGGACGCAATACCGAAACATGAAACACGTTATGGATATGCCCCAACTCTGGAGGTAATGCTATCGCATATGCTACCTCTCCTACCCACCTCAAAATTTCAAACGGTCCTATGAATCTAGGGCTTAACTTCCCCATTTTCTCGAAGCGTATCTTCCCCTTCCAAGGTGACACCTTCAGGAACACATATGAACCGACTTCAAACTCTTTGTTCTTCCGATGTGGATCGACATACTTTTTCTGTCTGTCTTGAGCTGCTACTAGCGCGTCTGTATCATCTTAACTACTTTCGCCGTTTGTTGTACCATCTCGGGTCCCAACATTCGACGCTCACCCACTTCATCCCAGCAAAGTGGCGTTCGACACTTCCATCCATATAACGCTTCGTAAGGCGGCATGCCTATACTAGCGTGATAACTGTTGTTGTAGGCTAACTCTACTAGCGGTAGATGATTGCCCCAACTCCCCTTGAAATCCATAACGCAAGACCTTAGCATGTCTTCTAGCATTTGAATTGTTCTTTCGCTTTATCCATCTGTATGTGGATGGTACGCCATGCTCAACCTCAGTTGTGTTCCCATTTGCTCTTGCAACCTCTTTTAGAAATTCAAAGTGAACCGCGGATCGTGATCGGACACAATCGAAATTGGCACTCCATGTCTCGAGACAATCTCGTTGACATAGAGCTTAGCTAACTGATCTAAGTTGTATCTGACTCTTATCGGCAAGAAATGAGCCGACTTCGTCAAACGATCCACTATTACCCAAATAGCGTCGTATCCTTTCTGCGTTGTTGGAAGTCCCACCACAAAGTCCATCGTGATATGCTCCTATTTCCACTCCGAAATCTCCAATGATTGTAACAAACCACTGGGTCATTGATGTTCGGCCTTAACTTTTTGACAAGTTAAGCACCTACTGATGTACTCTGCTATCTCCCTTTTCATGTTCGACCACCAAAAATTGGTTCGAAGGTCTTGATACATCTTGGTACTACCAGGATGAATCGAGTACCTCGAGTGATGCGCTTCATCCATTATTTCCTCTTTCAACTCTGGCTCACACGAAACCCAAATTCTTCCTTCAAATCTTAATAACCCTTCGCTATCAAGACTGTATGCTTCCTCAGTACCTTCTGCAATCTTCTTCCTTATCCACTTGCACTCCTCAGTTTTGAGTTGCACCTCCTTAACCTTCTCTACTATTGTGGCTTGGACTTCTATCGCAAACAGCTTCTCCCCTTCTTTGATCGAACATCGTACTTCTAATTCCATTCTTGCCATCTCTGTCACCAACTCATCTTGAGATGTTAACATCGACAGCTTCTCCCGACCATTCCTACTTAAGGCATCGGCCACTACATTTGCCTTCCCTGGGTGATACAGGATTTCACAATCGTAATCCTTTATCAACTCCAGCCATCTCCTCTGTCTCATATTCAACTCCTTCTGTGTGAAGATATACTTTAGACTTTTATGGTCTGTGTAGATCTCACACTTCTCCCCATATAAGTAATGCCTCCATATCTTTAAGGCAAAAACCACCGCGGCGAGTTCAAGGTCATGAGTAGGATAATTCCCCTCATACTCCTTCAACTACCTAGATGCATACGCAATGACCTTGCCATGCTGTATGAGCACGCAACCCAGTCCTTTATGCGAAGCATCACTATACACCACAAAATTTCCCGTCTTATCTGGTAAAGATAATACTGGTGCTTGACTCAACCTCTTCTTCAGCTCTATAAAGCTGTCTTCACACTTCTCTGTCCATACGTATTTCACCGTCTTTCTGGTTAAGTTGGTTAATGGAGTAGCTATCTTCGAGAAGTCCTGAATGAACCTCCGATAGTAACCCGATAAACCTAGGAAACTCCGCACCTCAGTCGGCGTTTTCGGCTGTTTCCAGTTCCTCACTGATTCCACCTTCGCTGGATCCATTGAAACTCCTTCCTTGTCAATGACGTGCCCCAAAAACTGCACTTTCTCTAACCAAAATTCACACTTCGTGAATTTCGCATACAACCTCTCTTTTCTTAGTGCCTCCAACACTAATCTTAAATGTTCAGCGTGATCCTCCGTCATCTTGGAATAGACTAGGATATCATTAATGAACACCACGACGAACTTGTCCAAATATTGCTTGAACACCCGGTTCATCATGTCCATGAATGCGGCTGGCGCATTCGTCAACCCAAATGACATCACTAAGAACTTGTAATGGCCGTAACGAGTCCTAAATGCTGTCTTAGGTACATCCTCAGCCCTAACTTTCAACTGGTGATACCCTGTACGTAAATCTATCTGCAAAAAATATTTTGCCCCTCTCAACTGATCAAAGAGATCATCGATCCTGGGCAATGGGTACTTATTCTTTATCGTTAGTTTGTTCAACTCTCGGTAGTCGATACAAAGTCTCAACGATCCATCCTTCTTTTTTACAAACAATACCGGTGCTCCCTATGGAGAAACACTTGGTTGAATGTACTTCTTATCCAACAGTTCTTGCAACTGAATCATCAACTCTTTCAATTCTACTGGCGCCATACTATATGGTGCCTTTGAAACTGGTGCCGTTCTAGGCACAAGGTCTATAACAAATTCGGTCTTCCTATCGGGTGGAAGACCTGGCAAGTCACTTGGAAATACATCCGCGTACTCGTTGACTATAGGTATCTGTTCCAATGTTGCTCCCAATCTTTGGGTATCTACAACATGGCACAGGTGACCTTCACATCCCTTCTTTAACAATTTTCTAGCTTGCGTCATGGTTAGACAACAAGAGCGTCCCGGTGATTTACTACCGTAGAACACTACCTTGGGTTTCTTAGAAATCCGAAGGTTCACACTCTTATTTTGGCAATCTATCATTGCCCTATTGTTAATCAACCAGTCCATTCCGAGAATTACATTGAATTCTCCCAAATTTATCGGTATAAGATCTATCGACAATTTGCTACCTCTAATATCCACACAACAACTCCTATAAATCGAGTCCACAAGAATTACTTCATTGTTAGCTACCTTAATGTTTAAAGGTATTACAAGTTTTTCGGGGAGTAATCCTAATCGTTTAGCAAACTTACATGCTATAAACGAACACGTTGCACCCGAATCAAACAATACATATGCATTAATGTCGTTGACCGAAATAATACCTGCTACGACGTCGCTTGATGCTATCGCATCTTGGACTGTCATATTAAAAGTACGGGCAGTGGGTCTACCATGTGGTACTGCGCCACCAATCGCCAGCTTATTACCGCTAGCTCCTTTCCCACCATCCGAACCTTTCTTCGAATAGTTACGCGCCATGTGGTCCATGGATCCACACACAAAACAACCGCGGCTCTTCTTCGGACTGGGACAGTTAGAAGAAATATGCCCCTCCTGTCCACAGTTGTAGCAGACCGCCTTACCTTTGAGGCAGACTCCCAGATGAGTCTTACCTCAATTCTTGCACGCCTCCATCTTCCTCTTGGGAAATTCCTGCTTTACTCTGGTATTCCTGGAGCTGAAACCCTTCCTCTTCTGGCCACTCCCGCTGGCTCCCTCAATCTTGACTGATACCTCAGTCTTAGCCTTATTCTTCTTTTCCTTGTGGTATAAGGTCAACACTTCACTACCACCCTCGGCGATAACTGCCTTTTCTAACACCGCTCTAAAGGTAACACTTTGGAAAACCGATATCCAGTTGTAGAGCCAGGGTTTCAATCCTTGCTTGAATCGTCGTGCCTTTCGCAACTCTGTGTCCACTTGGTGTGGAGCAAACCTCGCCAGTTCATTGAACCTGGCTATGTATTGGGGTACCATCATGTCCCCCTGCTTTAGTTCTAGGAACTGAATCTCCATTCTTCCCTGCATGCTCGTAGGGAAGTAGTTCTCAAAAAATAATTCCTTCAACTATTCCCATGTAACCACTTCTGTTCCGGCCCTACCCTGGTTGGCTTCCCACCAGTAGTTGGCCTCCCCCTTCATCATGTAAGTCGCAAAAGAAGTCTTCTGCGCCTCACCGACATTTGCAATAACAAATGCCTTCTCTATTTCCTTTACCCAAACTTGGGCTGCTATAGGGTCCGTAGTTCCATAGAACTCAGGCGGACCAATTAACTTAAATTCCTTAAAGGTAGTCCCCCGACCTACCCTAAGATTAGTGCGTACGGTACTTCTCGCTCGATTGAGAGCCGTAGCCAGTAGATTCATAAATTCTTACATCTGGTTATTATTCCCTTGCTCCTCCCCATTGCGAGGTTCTTCTTCTTGATTTCTTTGACGTCTTCTTGGCGCTATTTTCTGTTACTACGAAAACATTTCGTTATTCTTTATTTCTTCATTCGGTTATTATTACCAATCAACTAATAACTCAATCACATTGCCAATCATTTCAATTAAACCTTTATATTAAAAAGTTTCTTTATAGTATAACACTACACTATTCATTACATGGCTTCAGCCATTTACAATACTATCCTGCAATTACTTCCAAAAGTTGGGATTTACAAAAGACTACCCTTGTGTATACAAAAGAGGGTTTTATGTCATTACTAGCTATACAAACATTTACATAGCTATTTACATTGCTATCTCTTCTATACATCCTACGGAACTACATCTGCAACACGACATTCATGCAATTCGCATCGGCCATACCGGCCACTATGTCCCAGCTAATTGTATGCCGAGTTTGTCCTTCCTCCATAGGATACTCAGCAATCTGCTGCTGGTAATCCTCGTGCGAACACCTATGGATATAGCACATTCGTCCTATTTTCTACTTCTTGTTCAGAAGCTCAACTTTCAGTTCCTGGACTTCTAATTTCAAGTCCCGGACTTTGTCTTTGGCTAGCACTTTTTCATCGTGCTTAGCCTCCAAGAAGATCTCCATATCTTCTCTATCCTCCACCACATCGTCAACTACTTTCTTGAGGTCACGGACCTCCTTGCTCAGTTGGACATTTCTGTCTAGTATTTCCATGAACAACAGTTTTATGGACTCCTCCGGTGTAGAATCCTCCACATCCTCCTTTGTAGGCAATACCGTATTAATCAGCATTATCTCCACCTCCTCAGTAGGCAGTACCGTATTACTCGGCACCGACTCAATCTCCTCCTCCGACATACCGTCAAATAATGACGTGAAGTCAAAGTTATCAGAATGCTCGGGCGGGTCTTCTTCTTCTATATCAGTCCCCTCTAAGATTACTACAGGTATCTCTGCTACCGGCATAGGTACTACTTCTATGAAGTTGACTGAATCCTCGCTAACCTCATGTATTTCATTATACATGCTCATTATTCCTGTTATCTACATAAAACATAAATAACTGGAATAGTATACAATCAAAATATTAACAACATATGTCACATTGAATTTGTTTAAGGTTACTTTATTCTTTCAAAACTCTACTCCCTTTCCTAAGAAACCTGAGTAAAGTTTGCATACTTCTAACTTCTACTTCACTTCTTCAGGTTATAGCCTAAGGTTTTTACCCCTTAAGTTTTATAACCTACGGCTTTGATACCAACCTGTGATGCCCCCAAATCCGGGTACCTTCAAACCTAGGATATGGTGCTACACGGTGCTACTATCTACTCATACATTCCATTGAAGACATCAATAACAATGTATAAGTTTACTAATTATTACATTCTATTAATTCCTTCCCAAGTATTCGTAACCAATACATTGTTCTGTGTCATATTGTCAGTAATTACAATACTAGTACTATACTATTACAAAGGTCACTATTTGTCTAGCTTGGACTTGCCTTAGTCTTTACCGGATCCTTCGGTCCATTCGCTCTTAGCTGAAATCATTTAGTTTTAAGCAAGAATGAGCATAAACAGCTCAACAAGTTAAATAGTATATCTTGAAACCACAAAATCAAGAATCATATCTCTTGGTCTTCAATAACTGTACAATAGTTATGAAGTACTTAAAGAATAATCAAACTATCGTTGTGATTCCTTTAAAACCATTCACAAGGACTTTATAGCCTCTTCGGAATCCATCCTGGTCAACGACCATGAACCATATTTTAGTTCTCATTCATGAAAGGAACAACCCGGCACGAAGGCTGTAAGTTCGATATAGCTTATGAGCACATCCAGGTGATCAGCCTGTAGTACTCTATGTTGATCAACACTCATACATTTAAACGTGTTTACGTTTAATTGGTGGCAACCTCACGTGCCTATCGAATTACCGACGTTTAAAACCTTTTTTTATTCTTACTCAGGTTTACCTGAGAATCCGTACCAGTCAATTGGCATAGGATCACAACATTGTATGTATTTTGGAAAGATTTGTGGAAAAACCCACCAAAATATGCTAAGTCTCAGTCTAGCCGAATCAAATGACATCGACTATTCAATAATAATTCATGCACAAGCAATTATGCACAATGACCTCTTGTCCAACCATAACGTATAGACAAGAGTTTAAAAAACTTGCATTCATAGTAGAGTATGAACGAAGTTAGAAAACTTGCCTTTGCGTCTTCTAATCCTTACACGTAGTCTAATCGGACTTTACAATGTCTACAAAGCATAACACGTAGTATACCAATGAGAATTCATAATTGATATACAATGTGTATCCTAACTTCTCCTTCTTGTATAACTTAATCGAATTATTAAACTAATAACATTCGTTCAAGTTACTTAACGTTTATTACGGCTTATTAACATTCCTATGTTATATACCGAACTCTCATAGGTCATCACTAATCATGATAATAAATGAGACTTCACTTGTTCCTTAACTTAATCTTGGTTTATGGTTTCCAAAACATAAGTTCAATTACGTTTAGTTAACATTTAATTCTTATAAACCCTTGGTTAAACATGTTGTTTAACGAGTGTACATTCATCACTTACTAGCCCCTTAATTGATATACAAAAGGTTAAGTTATTACTAGCAATGTCAGAACTTTCTGTCATGCTGGAGCTGCGGTGCCAGCTTAGCCTTGCTGGGCGGAGCTGCGGCGCTAGCCCTGCAGAGATTTCTCCCCGGAGTGGCGCGGCGGAGCCGTCCCTGCATCTCAGAAAAATTTCTAAGTCTAGAAAATTTCTGAAATTCCCGAGCTCGTAACGTGACCGTTATAACTCGGAATTGGCTCGTTCTAAAGCCAATAGTTCACAAATGATATGCTCTATCATTCTATCCAGTCGGAATTTATTTCTAGATCCGTCGGCAAGAAATTCGCCAATTAGTCCATTTTTACGTTTTCGTTAAACGTTCGTGAACGTTCGACGCTCAATTCTTCGTTTTAAGTCGAAATTGGTTCGTTCTTGTTCTCGCAAGTCTTATTTTCCTACTTACACGTGTTACAATCGAAAACCATCATTTTTTGATGCACACGACGACTTTTGACTTCTAATCCGAGAAATTTACGTTTTCGACGATTATCGTCTAATTGCATAACTTTCGTCGAATCTTCGTTCTTCTCTCATTTCTAGCTCAAACTGTGACACCTCGAGAATTTATAAGATATTTATTGGTTAAATAAAGGTTAAATAATAAGACCTAGACTGGAAATAGAGTATGAATTTAAAATTTTTTTGTGAAGGACTTGTATGATTTTGTGTATTGTTTATATATTTAGTTAACACATAAAGAGAATTAAGAAACTAAGGTAACCTAATATATATATTAGGTATGGTGATTTAAATAACCTAAGGGTTATAATAGGAAATGATGTTAGTATTTAAAATATTAACTAACACTAAGAGATTAAGTTTATTATCTCGATTTATTAATTTTATTAAAGCAAGTCTAATTGGGTTAAGTAATTAAATGTGCATGAGTAATGATTTGATTTACAAATGTGGTGAATAGAAATTCCAATTAAATGATTAGGGTAGAATATAATTAAAATTAGTGGACTATGTTAATTTACATAGCCCAATTATTTTATTATCAAGCCCAAAGTAATTAATAAAAGCCTAAGCTTAAGCCCACTTGAGGAGGGACATGTTAGTCATTATAATAAAGTATAATTGTATAATATAAAACAAAAATTGATGGGAAAATTGGGCATGAGGCCGGGTATGCAAGAGGAATCAAGAGAAGGTATAAAGGATTCTACTTTTGTAGTCTAATTTTTCTTTGTTGGATTTGAGTTTGATTTTTTTGTAAAGTTTTGATTTGGTGGTTCAAAGACCTTGGATTTAGGTGTTTAATAGTATTTCAAGTTTAGATCTAACCCTTTAATGGATCAAAAGTTGGATCTAAACTAAGAAATGGAATATAAGTTTTTCAAACGTGAGAAAACCTAATTTTTCTAGCCTTACTTATGTTGATATTGTGATTTGTGATTATTTTTATGAATTAGATCATGGATCATGTTAGATCCATGGGTATATGAGGTATTAGTATGTGTTATGATGGTTTATGATGGCTAATGTTGGGTTAATCAAGAGATCTAGGAAGATTTCTTACAAAACACAAAGATTAGAAAAACTATTTTTGGAGAAAACGTAACCTGAAATTCAAATGACCATATCTCCTAGTGTATTTTGAATTTTGAGTGTGGTCAATTTCTGGAGTTAGATCTATGGGTCTTCTAACTTTTCCAAGTGGAATCACTGAAAAATTCCATATAGATTTTTATGTGGACTGAAATTAGCAAAGAACAAAAAATCTGAAAATGACAAAAAGCTTGCTGTCCGAAAATTTTAGGGACTGGTTCGGCCAGTTAAACGTGATGTAGCAAATTTTTTAAGGAATTAACTAGAAATGGATTTTTAAAAAATACTAAAGTAAATTGAAATATTCCTGAAAAATTATTTTTGTGTATGGAATACATGTATTTATGTGTGGACAAAAGATAAAAATAATAATAATATGATTAGATTAAAAAAGGGGAATCCAGCTTGCTGGATTGGCCATCAGGTTGCTGGATTGCAATCTGGTTTGCTGGATTGGCCATCAATTTGCTGGATGAGATGTTTGGATAATCCAAGATGCTGGATTGGTCTGTTTAGATAATCTAGGTTGCTAGATTTGAGGTTAGTTGAATCCAGGCTTGCTGGATTGGAAGTTAGTTGAATCCAGTCTGTTGGATTGGAAAATAGTTTACTAAATTAAAATTCAGTCTGAATCTAGGATGCTGGATTAGGTATTCAACTTACTAAATTATAAAGGACTTATAAAATGAAAGACTAAGTGTTAATTCACAAGTTATATGATACAGTAGTGTTAAGTCTAAGGTAGTACAATCGTACTCTTTAATGGTTGCTGTATAGTAGCTGGGCTAAACGACTCCTTCATATGAGGAATGGATCTACGAATTAGTAACCGATCTAACTCACTGTGAAAATAGTGTAGACTAGACGGAAACTAATTTGTTAATTGTTTGTGGGAAACCACGCAGTATACTATATTGAATATTATTAAAGACTCGATGTGTGCTAGGTTTAGACTTGTGTATATGTATAGTGTTAAGGATATCTAATATTTGACTATGTGTTTAAATGTTAGATAGTTTACTTATTAAGTATGTTATGCTAATTGAAAGATCAATCTTATAACTGATAGATCTTTACAATAAAGCGATTAAATTATATTGCGTAGCAGTAATCGACGGTACAAGCAAGTTTTCCTAACTCGAACTCGAGTTGTTATTGTAAAGCATGTTCGTGAATAATTATTGTTGATTATTCACATCTGTACTGATTATTGATTCGCACGTTGTGCATATTGTATATATTCATCAGGTATGAAAGGCTGATCACCTTCATTACCATATTGTTCATTTGAGTTTATTCATGTTCATTGTTGGCTATTCAGCATTATTGATTCATGTTCTTTCACAATTATTATATTGTTGAATGTTTGTCAGCTTATTATTCTTTTCCATCATGATATATCTTCATTTGAACTTAAACTTGTTGGGCAAACTTGTTGCTCACCCTTGCTATATCATGATAAACATTTCAGATTAAAGAAGAAACTTCGAACACAGTCAAAGGCAAAGACAAGTTCCAGGATAGAATTATTATACGATTAAAATGGTAATAGTATAGGATACAATTTACATTGTATGTCGTGTAGGATATTGAATGCAGGTATTAAGTTAAGGTTATAGACCTTGGAAAATTATGTTGTAAAAGTTATTGTATAAACAATTTATGTTTATATCTTCCGCAGTAGTTATAGAAATGATGTATCGTAATGTACCATATCCGAGGTTTTGGGGACTCGAATTTGGGGGCCGCTACAGTTGGTATCAGAGCTGTAGGTTATAAACCTTAGGTAGTGTTACCTTAGGCTATAATTGCAGAGATGAGGAATAGAAATAAACTTAAATAGAGTTTAAGTTCTAAGAGATGAATTTGGTCAAGGTATTAATAAATCAATAAGATTCAAAGAAGAATCCTGAAAAGTAATAAAGATCCAGAGTTACCTAACTCTGATAATAAAGATTAACAGTAGTAATGAATAGATAGAGTCTAAAAGACTAAAAGTATAAAGGGAAAGAAGACCGTAAAACAGAACAATCATAACATAAAAAAGAATCGTAATATAATACGATTATAATATGAGATCACAATGTGATCTGATGAGGTCATAAAAGGACAGATGGTCAATCAAATGGTTGAAAACTTTATAGTAAAATTGCTATACGAATAGGGTACTATGAAATTGTACTATTAAAACTAAGGAAAGAGTTGTGAATTATAGATACGGATTAAATAAAATTCGTATCGAGTATTGAGGGAGCTAAGATTATGTAGGATTTCAATTGAGGACTCATGTGATAGCTGAGTTGTATAAACCTTTGTATAGGCGGGGGTTTTGTGCTTGGTCTAACGACTACTTAGTTTATCACATTGATAATCATTGAAATGTCGGTGTCGCGCTATTCGCTATATGTATGATGAGAAGGTGATTCTTTTCTCATGTGTATAACGGATAGGTAGAGAATATAAGATTAGGTGCGAGTTCTTTAAACTCATACGTATGGTAAGTTCGTGACTCGTAATCGTATGGTGGAACCCCTCAGCGAATGGACGACTTTGGTCTGACTAGGATAAGTTTCTAAACCCATATGATTGTGGTAAGTTCCTGAACTCATAACGTGTGGTATGTTTGATGAACTATACGGGGGTATAGGAAAATTATGAATGAAGGATTGAAGATAATAGAAATAGATAGAATTATTAAGCAATCGATCATTAGAAAAATTGATGTTGATGGTGGAAGCATGGGTATTCCAAATCTTCTAGCTGTGCTAGACTTCAAAATTTTTGACATCAAGCTAAATTCGCACTGATGTGCCTTTTTTAAAATAAAATGAATTTTTGTTATCTTCACAACATGGTGACAAGGGTGTGAAGATGGACTTTGAGCCATTATCACATCGTTACCTGTTGCGGTATGATAACAACAAAAATGAATTTTTGGTTATCTTCAAAACATGGTTACAATTGTGTATGTGTGGACTTCGGGACCCTAACACATCGTTACCTATTGCGACATGATAATTCCAAAAATGATTTTCAATAGTTTTGAACGGTTTAAAGAAGAGTCTACGCTAATTGTTTCGGCTAGACAAAGATTATTTAAAATATCAAAATGTATTTTATATATCATCAATGCATCATGGAACCTGGTGCAAAGATGATAAAAACGATGGAGTTATTAATGCAGTATTACCTAGTGTTGGATGTGATCTATAAATCGTCAGCCCACTATGGTATATTGTTGTATGACAAAGTCACAAAAATGACGGAATCTAAAACGGATTGTAAATACAGTGCGGTATCATGACGTCATAAAATGATTTTCAGAATTTTAAAGAAAAGTCAAGTGTCAATTAAATTTGGCCAGACACATGTTTAGATTGATATTGGAATTATTGGTATATGTCTAAAGCTATTTGATTCAGCTAGATAATGTTTATAAAAATTAAAGTATCTCTTTGAGAACTTATCCCGAACCATATTGTTTTGATTCGGACTCAACTCCACCTCTTCTCCACCTCCTCACCATGTCTTGCCTATGTTCCCCCATGTGCTAGCATGTGCTAGCACATGGCCCCCCTTGTGCTCCCACATGCCCCATGTGGCCTTGGGTTGCCCCATGGGTTTAACCCACCCGTTTATCCAACAGTTCGACCCACGGGTTAAATTATTAACTTTCATTCAATTTTAATTCTAATTCAATTCATTTCAACGTATTTACTATGTATAAAATTCGTATTATACGTTGAATAATTTCTCGTATTCTCTCCGTATTATACGCGTATTCTTTTCGTATAATAATCATTTATTATTATACTTAATCAATTTGATCATTGATTTACTTTCTCTAACGCTAAGGATTTTAAGTCCCTACGCGAAAACTTCGTGAGCCATAAATGAATTATTATTACATAATCCACCTCGTCTTGAAATCCTATCATTACGCTGTTTCTCAAAATTTCAATATAAATTCCCGAGCAGAAATGGATGAATAGTGATTTTCGTACTTTTCCTCCCGAGAAAACTCTTCCCGATTAACTTAACTTTTCACGGTATATTATCGTCAATTTTTTTGACAGAATGTCATTCAGACATTTTGAACTCTTAAAATGGTCTAGGGTCTCTAACCCTAACCCTTAGGGTCAACTAACCCTTTAGGGTTGAATAGTGCCTATTTCATCTTTTCCCAGAAATATTTTTATTCTTGAAAATCTTTTATTTTTGTCTTATAAATTCATATCAATTATTTTTAGCATGTAGCCAGAATCCTCCTCATTTCTGCATTCTCTAGGTTATAGAACAACCTACAATTAGCTTACTCAGTTGAATAAACAAATAATCAAAATTTTATTCAATAAATCAAATAAAATTCATTTATTTAAACGTTCGATTTTCTCGGGCTTTACAGTTTTCACTCAGGATTGACGTTATGGTTCTGCATGACCTTCATGGCATTGATTTGGCTTGATTTTGACTTGATTTGATGTCAAATTGGTAAAATAACCATTTTGCCCTTCCGGGGGATGTCTCCAAGATTGACAGGGTTTTTGACTATTTCTCGGGATTGTCTCCGAGATTTGATCCCAGCCGACTCTGTTATTCCTCAGGATTATCTCTAGGGATGATTTGATGCTTCGGGGTCATCTCTGAAGGTTGATTTGATCTCCTGGGGTTGTCGCTGGGGTTGACTGTATCTCTCGGGGTTGTTAACGGGGCTGATTTGATCTCCCGGTGTTGTCGTCGGGGCTTATTTTGATCTCCCGGGGTTGTCGCTGGGGATTGGATTGATCTCCCGGTGTTGTCACCGGGGTTGAATCTGATATAGACTTCCAGGGTTGTCTCTGGAAGGTAAAAGATAGTTTTACCCTCCTACAGGGATAGTAACAGAAATGCAAAATTTTAAGTATCTACAGATGCCCCTCTTTATCATGTTTATGCAATGCAATGGAATGAACAGGATGAAGACTGCTAGACACTAGAAACATGACACATGCAAATGTAATGCAATGCATGATATGCTATGTCATGCATGCTATATACTTTTGTGGTGTTAGTTGCCACGGTGTTCCACCATTGACTGCTCCCGCCATTTCTACTGGGGATGGAGTTATCCATGATAGTTTTCACTGAACTCTCTTGGTGCCTATGTTGGGTTTGTATGTTACGCGTATATGTAATCAAATTACACAATAAGGGCGGAAGCGCGATAAATTAGGTTTTAAAATTTTATACAAACCCTTACAATGATCATGCTTTGTGCTCAATTATCAATCATTAGAAAGAGAAGGATAAATTAGAATCATACGCTTGTAGAAACTAGCTTCCACAGGTACGAGTTCAACTTCTTGCTCTTCGTGATCTCCTTGAACCTCCGGGATGGATTCCTTCCTTTGATCAATGTTAGCCACCCAAGTGTTTGGCCTCTAGAGGTGATCCACCAAGGAAGAAGAATTGTTCAAGAATGAGGGTGGTTGGCTAAACCCTTATTTTTTATTCTCTGTAGAAAAGTAGTACTCTCCAACAATTGGAATTACGTCTACCAATATCTAATATAAGATTCCTCTTATATAGATATTGGTCAACCCTTCTAATCTAATTAGAAATTGGGTTTAATTTAATTAATTAAACTCCTTTAATTAATTTATCTCCGAATCTCATTAGGAATAATTGAGAGTACCAATTTTAAATTAATTCCTAAACTCCTTTAGAAATTAAAATAATAATAATTATAATAATATTAATAAGACTCCTCTTATTAATTTATATCTAATATTTTCAAAATATTAAATAATAAATATTAAGCTATTTAATTTATTCTATCACCATAGATTAAATTAATTACACTTAACATATTATTACGATTATGTCATTATCTTCTTAAATCATTATTCTTCCTTTTACGGTGTGACCCTTTAGGTTCTTCATATTAAACTGGTTGTGAATAAATCAATTAGAATAATTCTAATCTTATTTAAATAAATAAATTAAATTAATTATATATTTAAATAAATAATATTTATTCTACAATAGGGATAAGTCTCCTTAGCGATCAACGACTTTCCAGATAATATAGATTTCAACATTAATCATAAAATAACCCGTGAGTAAATAGTTACTGTACAATTCAATTCTTCCACCATACAATGTCCAAATTAAATATAAAACATGGAATTACTGTCAAGTCTTATTTTATTTAATTATATGTATTACGATCAGAAAATGCACAACTCCAAATAATACAAATTAGAAACTCCTTTCTAATTTCATTCTGCCATGGCCAATGACTACTGGGTTGTCATTTAACGAATCACATAGGACATGTCTTTTCTTTTACTAGAAGCGGTAGATTCTTTATTGATCATTCATTATCTCCATATGTAACTTATTACACCCAAGCATACCCTTTGATATACCCTAAGGGTCTTAAGGAATAAGTCAAAGTATAATTCATTACACACAAGATACTATGATGATCTCAAGTTCAAGGATCACTTGTACTACTATCATGTTAGTAATTCCTATTGACATGCAAGTAAAACTCCATTAGGTATTCCTTAGCGAGTCACGTTCAGTGTACTTATTCTCCAATAAGCACCTACATACTTGCTTTAATGTGTCCACACACATGATCATGAGCCATCCTCATCCAATGAGCAAGAAACATATGTACCAATCTATCCAGATTTACTAATTCCCTTTTTTAGTAATCCAATAATTGGGAACTATTTTAGTTTCAAGCTTTCTAAGAATTTAGATCTCATTAGCATGATCAACATCATGATTCTAAAAGCATTGCTTAAAACTATGTGTTATTTATATATTATAAAAATAACATCATGTAGATAATTAAATGCCTTTAATAATTGAATACTTTTATTAATAAATAAATAAAATTGTTTTCAAAGTATATGCTTTATCATCTTACATGACTGACTTGTATGTATACTACTTTCAATCTCCCACTTGCACTAAAGCCTATCGCCATGGTATCTCATACCCATCTTCTCTAAGTGACGATCAAACTGCTGGTGTGTTAAAGCTTTAGTAAATGGATCTGCAATGTTGTCTTGAGAGTCTACACGCTCCAAGGTGACGTCTCCTTTTTCAATGATCTCCCTGATCAAGTGAAATTGCCGCAACACGTGTTTGAATTTCTAATGATATCTGGGTTCCTTAGCCCGTGCAATAGCTCCAGTGTTGTCACAGTACAAGGGGAGTGCTCCTCCAATGCTAGGAACCACACCAAGTTCTGTTATAAACTTCTTCATCCAAATAGCTTCCTTTGCAGCTTCACTTGCAGCTATGTACTCTGCCTCTGTCACTGAATCAACAATTATTTGCTGCTTGGAACTCTTCCAACTCACTGCACCACCGTTTAAGGTAAACACATACCCCGAAATGGATTTACTGTCATCTTGGTCCGTTTGAAAACTTGAGTCTGTGAAGCCCTCGAGTTTTAATTCAGATCCACCGTAGACAAAAAATACATCCTTAGTCCTTCGTAAGTACTTTAAGATATTTTTCACTGTCTTCTAGTGCTTTTCTCCTGGATTCGACTGATATATGCTTGTATCACTAAGTGCATGAGCGACATCCGGTCTAGTACATATCATACCGTACATGATAGATCCTATTGCTGAAGCATAAGGAATCTTACTCATACGGTCTCTCTCCTCAGGTGTCTTTGGGGCCTGTTTCTTAGAGAGATGTATTCCATGGCTCATCGGCATAAGTTCGCTTTTGGAATCTTCCATGCTAAACCTCTTTAGCATCGAGTCAATGTACGTTCCTTGGGATAAGCCAAGCATCCTTTTAGATCTATCTTTATAGATCTTTATCCCCAAAATATAGGATACTTCTCCCAAGTCCTTCATGGAGAAGTGTTTAAATAACCAGATTTTAATCGATTGTGGCATATAAATGTCATTCCCTATCAGTAATATATCATCAACATATAATACAAGGAATGAAACAGTGCTCCCACTAACCTTCTTGTACACACATGGTTCATCCTTATTTTTGATAAAATCAAACTCTTTGATTGTCTCATCAAAACAGATGTTCCATCTACGAGAAGCTTGCTTTAATCCATAAATGGATCGTTACAGCTTACAGAATTTATTTGTTCCAACCTTTGAAACAAATCCCTCTAGCTATGTCATATACACATCCTCCTCAAGTTTCCCATTGAGGAAGGCCGTTTTCACGTTCATCTGCCAGATCTCATAGTCATAATAAGCTGCAATCGCAAGCAAAATCTGAATGAACTTGAGCATAGCTATTGGTGAGAAGGTTTCATCATAGTCAACTCCTTGTCTTTATTTGAAACCTTTTGCAACTAGTCGGGCCTTATAGGTCTCTACCTTGCCGTCCGTTCCAGTCTTTCTTTTAAAGACCCATTTGCACCCAATAGACTTTATGCGTTCAGGTGGTGAAACCAAAGTCCATACTTGGTTCTCATCCATGGAGTCCATCTCGGATTTCATGGCTTCAAGCCATTTCCCTGAGTCTTTATTACCCATAGCCTGTTCGTAATTCAATGAATCATTATCATTTATGATGCATACCTAATCGTCATCCTCTATGAAAAATCCATACCTATCAGGTATCTTCGGTACTCTTCCAGATTTACGAATAGGGTGTGGTATAATAGGTTCATCCACTTGGTTAGGTACCTGACTTTGATCCGTAGTAATTTGTGGTTCTTGAACTTCTTTAAGATATATCTTACCCCTTCATGGATGAACTCCTTTTTCAAGAAGGCAGTATATTTTGCAACAAACACCTTTTGATCAGTTGGATGATAGAAATAATACCCTAAAGTTTCTTTAGGGTATCCCACAAATCTACACTTGTCGGATTTAGTCTGTAGCTTATCATTTTCAAACTTTTTGACATAAGCTGGACAACCCCAAGTCTTAATATGCTTAAGATTTAGTTTCTTCCTTTTCCACATCTCATATGGAGTCTTTTGGGCGGATTTGGTAGGCACCTTGTTAAGTAGGTATGCAGCCGTTTCTAGGGCATAACCCTAGAAGGAAATTGGAAGATCCATAAAACTCATCATGGAACGAACCATGTCCAACAATATTCGATTTCTCATTTTAGATACTCCATTTAACTGTGGTGTACCTGGTGGAGTCCATTGTGAGATTATACCATTATCTTTGAGACAATTGAGAAACTCACCGCTTAAGTATTCTCCACCTCGATCTTAATACTTTTGCCAGTTTATTTCTGTACTTCACTTCTGAACTCTTTGAACTTTTCAAATAATTCAGATTTGTATTTCATTAAATACACATATCCAAATCTTGAGTGATCATCAGTGAAAGTAATAAAATAAGAATACCCTCCCCGTGCATTCGTTGTCATAGGTTCACAAACATCTGTGTGAACCAACGCTAACAACTTTGTAACTCTTCTCCTTTTCCACTAAAAGGAGATTTAGCCATTTTACCCATAAGACAAGATTCACAAGTTGGATATGATTCATAATCAGATAGCTCTAAGAGTCCATCCTTATGCAACTTGGATAATCTTGTTTCATTGATATGATCGAGTCTACAGTGCCACATATAGGTATAATTAACATCATCTCTCTTCCTTTTCTTAGTTTGTTCAATTTGAAATATATTTTCATGCAAGTCAAGTATATAAAGTCCATTTCGCAAATTACCAACACCATATAAAACATTGTTATTATAAATAGAACAACTGTTGTTCTTTATTATAATGTCAAATCCATCCATATCTAATACGAAAATAAAAATAATGTTTCTAATGATATTCGAACCAAAATAACAATTATTTAAATAAATGGATTTGCCCGTAGGCAGTGCTAAACAATAAGTGCCTACAGCTAATGCAGCAACCTTTGCTCCATTTTCCACTCGTAGAACAACCTCATCCTTGTTCAGCTTTCTACTTTTGACCAGTCCCTGCACAGTATTACATATGTGAGAACCATAGCTGGTATCCAATACCCAAGTAGAATTTTGACTTTCAGAAAAATTAATTTCAATCATGAACAAACCTTGATTGGAAGTTGAAGCTTCTCCAAGCTTCTTCTCTACCAGAAACTTCTTGTAGTTCCTCTTCTAATGACCCGACTCATTGCAATGGAAGCACATTCCTTTGCTAGCTGGATCAGGTTTGTTTTGATCCTTCATGTTCACTTTGCCCTTAGCCTTCTTAGATTTTTTCTTTTTAGAAGATACTTTAGGCCTCTTCCTTTTCTTGGAAGAATTATCCACCATTAAGACATGGTTCTTCTTGGATGGGAAGTGACCTTCTGCAGTTTTTAACATGTTAAGTAATTCAGGCAAGCTGACATCCAACTTATTCATGTGAAAATTCACAACAAATTGTGAGAAGGTCTCAGGGAGTGACTGAAAGACTAAGTTTTGACTCAACTCCCCATCCATGATGAACCCAAGCTGTCCAAGGCGTTCAATCAGATTGATCACCCTTAGGACATGAGTCTCAAAGGCAGTGCCCTCGGTCATCCGAGATCAGGAAAAGTTCGTTAGATATTTTATATCTAGCAGTCGTACTTTGTTCACCATACAACTCCTTGAGGTGAAGCAACATAGTAGGAGCATCCATGTTTTCATACTGACGCTGAAGCTCGTTATTCATGGATGCGAGCATGATGCATTGAGCCACAGTTGCATCATCTTGTCACTTTACAATAGTGGCAATCTCTTCCTCAGAGGCTGTTTTTGGAACAGTTCTAGGGACAGGTGAGTTTAGGACATAAGAAATCTTTTCAGCAGTGAGAACTATTCTTAGATTCCTTAACCAGTTCGTGTAATTCGGTCAGGTTAGTTTGTTAGCATCAAGTATGCTACGCAGTGAAATTAGTGATTTAGATATTTTTAAATTTCTGCATGTGAAAAGACAACATTTTAGCAAACATTCATTTAATTAATTTTACATACCAAAATAAATTAGGTCTTATTTTAAATTGGTATCTCCCACTATTTTCTTCAAACTATATTACCCTCACTTATATAGTTCGGTAACATCTAATTAAAGATTTGCTAGTGAGAATAAGGATCCTATTTCAAATGTATATAGCCTTGTGGATAGCACAACAAACCATATATAAATAAATAGGTAGACAACTCTTTGTCAATTACATCAATATATAACTCCTTTTTATTTTTCCTCTTAGATCATAATGGTCAAGTGCGTGCACATCCGAACTAAAATGATTTAAGTTAAGTCCAACCTAGCACTTTCATATATTTAAAAAAGAAAAATATTGTCCTTGTGGATAGCACAATAAAATAATATTGTTCAATTTTCTTTATAAGCATCAAATGTGATTAAATTAACATATTAAATACTTAATATTTGCCTTGTGGATAGCACAACAAACTCATATTAAATATTTATTACTCTATTAATTTTATCATGCTAGAAGGCGACGTTCGATATTCCAAATATCTTTGAACACTTTGGACTTAAAATAATTTTTTTGAGGGGTTTGTTATTATTAGTCTCATCTTGTTTAGCGCGCGCGCGCACACACACACACACACACACACACACACACACACACACACACACACACACACCACACATATATATATATATATAATACACGTCATTTTATTAAAACATGCGAAACATGTTTGCATAAAATATAATATATATATATATATATATATAATACTAGCATGCACATATAGAATACTATATTCTATCCGGATTGATTATGGACTTTTATTCTAGTTTAGTTCACTAGAGCCACTAAGTGAACCAAAAGGTCAAACCTAGGAGTGCAAGAATTAAATTTAAACGTAATTATTACATTTAAACCCAGGCTCCATTACAAACGGGTCTTCACGTGCTCCTTGCTCCTTGGTCTCCAATTCTTCAAGATAATTCTAACTAGTCCTATTACATAAACTATTTAATTTAAATAGAAACCTTGATCAGCAGTCAAAGGAAAGTACATAAGAGGGAGATAGAACTTTAAATCAAGAAAAATTAGAGAAGGCGAAGTACGCAGACCCCATCTAATAAAACCCATATATTCAAGCATCTATTTAAAATAAAATTCAATCACATTGATCAATAGTCTATAATCAACCCCATTTATTATCATACACATCTATATATGCATCAAAAAAATAAACATTCATCTCATGAATAATAAAATCATTCCATATATACATCGATATCATTTAATGGGCAAAAGTTTGCTAAATTTTGGTTTTGAAACAAAATAAACTCTTTTTATTTTAATCAAAAACCAAATCTATATTAAACTCCTATAAATTTTAGCAATTTGAAATCATATTTCAGATAAAATAAACATATTTATTTTAAACTTTTATCAATTAAATAAATCATTTACTTTAATTGATGAAAAGTAAAATTTTCAAAATCTGCAGGGTGGCGCGCCAACGCCAAGAATTAACTGGGATACGGCGTGGCCGCGCTGTTCGTCAGTTTCAGTTTTGCAGACAGACGTGCCCGCGTCCAGAATAAACTGGGACGCGGCGCGGCCACGCTGCCTAACAAAAACAGCAGACTTCGGTTTTTATCCAGAAAATTCAATCCAATCTCAAATCAATCATACATAGAATCATAAAATTGATAATTAGCACAAAGTTAGGCTCTGATACCACTGTTGGGTTTGTATGTTACGTATACATGTAATTAAATCACACAATAAGGGCGGAAGCATGATAAATTAAGTTTTAAAATTTTATACAAACTCTCACCATGATCATGCTTTGTGCTCAATTATCAATCAATAGAAAGAGAAGGATAAATCAGAATCATACCCTTGTAGAAACTAGCTTCCACAGGTACGAGTTCAACTTCTTGCTCTTCGTGATTTCCTTGAACCTCCGGGATGGATTCCTTCCTTTAATTAATGTTAGCTACCCAAGTGTTTGGCCTCTAGAGGTGATCCACCAAAGAAGAAGAATTGTTCAAGAAGGAGGGTGGTTGGCTAAACCCTTATTTTCTATTCTCTGTAGAAAAGGAGTACTATCCAACAATTGAAATTATATCAACCGATATCTAATATAAAACTTCTCTTATATAAATATTGGCCAACCCTTCTAATCTAATTAGAAATTGGATTTCATTAATTAATTAAACTCTTTTAATTAATTAGGCTTTCCAATACATTGGGGTTAATTAATTAAACTACTTTAATTAATTTGCCTCCTAATCTCATTAGGAATAATTGAGAGTACCAATATTAAATTAATTCCTAAACTCTTTTAGAAATTAAAATAATAAAAATTATAATAATATTAATAAGACTCCTCTTATTAATTTATATTTAATATTTTTAAAATATTAAATAATAAATATTAAGCTATTTAATTTATTTTATCACTATAGATTAAATTAATTACACATAACATATTATTACGATTATGCCATTACCTTCTTCAAGCATTATTTTTCCTTTTATGGTGTGACCCTTTAGGTTCTCCATATTTAATCGGTTGTGAATAAATCAATTAGAACAATTCTAATCTTATTTAAATAAATAAATTAAACTAATAATCTATTTAAATAAATAATATTTATTCTACAATAGGGATAAGCCTCCCTAGCGATCAACGACTTTTCAGATAATATAGATTTCAACATTAATCATAAAAGAACATGTGAGTAAATAGTTACCATACAATTCAATCTTTTCACCATACAATGTCCTAATTAAATATAAGACATGGAATTACTGTCAAGTCTCATTTTATTTAATTATATGTATTTCGATCAGAAAATGCACAACTTCAAATAATGCAAATTAGAAACTCCTTTCTAATTTCATTCTGCCTTGGCCAATGATTACTGGGTTGTCATTTAACGAATCACATAGGACATATCTCTTTTTTTGCTAGAAGCGGTAGATTCTTTATTGATCATTCATTTTATCCATATGTAACTTATTACACCCAAGCATACACTTTGATATACTCTAAGGGTCTTAAGGAATAAGTCAAAGTATAATTCATTACACACAAGAAACTATGATGATCTCAAGTCCAAGGATCACTTGTACTACTATCACATTAGAAATTCCTATTGATAGGCAAGTAAAACTCCATTAGGTATTCATTAGCGAGTCACGTTCAGTGTACTTATTCTTCAATAAGCACCTACATAGTTACTTTAGTGTCTCCACACAAATGATTATGAGATCAACCATCCTCATCCAACGAGCAAGCAACATATGTACCAATATATCTAGATTTACTATTCTCCTTTTTAGTAATCCAACGATTGCGAACTATTTTAGTTTCAAGCTTTCTAAGAATTTAGATCTCATTAACTTGATTAACAACATGATTCTAAAAGCATTGCTTAAAACTAAGAGTTATTTACATATTATAAAAATAACATCATGTAGATAATTAAGTGCCTTTAATGATTGAATACTTTTATTAATAAATAAATAAGATCGTTTCCAAAGTATATGCTTTATCATCATACATGATTGACTTGTATGCATACTACTTTCAGCCTACTCGAACGGTAGTTTGCAAAGCTTTCCTCATCGAATTTTGTCGATGCCTACTCGAACGGTAGTTTACAGAGCTTTCGTCACCGACTTTCTCGATGCTACATTGGGTTGAAGCCAATGGCTTACCATGTCCGTCGGTGCTATCAAGACTGGTTCTATGACATGTTGTATATATGTTTTCAAGATCTCTGTGGGAAAGATTCTTCCTTGGCTAATGCCATTGAACATTTCTGAAATCGACGTTGGGGTTGTCACCAACATTCTCTGTCTTCAGATACGCTTTCTGACTTTTCCTCCTTTGGGGATGTTCCTCTTATGCCGAGTGACCTCATTGGGAATTCCTGATGGCTATCCTGATGATAGCTTACACCAGTTTACATCATCGGATCTTTCCCGATGCTACGTTGGAGGTTGTTGCCAACTATTTGAATTACTGTCCGGTTGATGCCGATGTTTCTGTCAGGGATAAAATTCTCACTATCTACTCGAACAATAGTTGATAATGATTTGACCATCATCGAACCTCCTCGATGCCTACCCGAATGGTAATTTATAACGGTCGATTGACTTGATTTGATGCCTACTCGAACGGTAGTTTGCAGCGTTTGACCATCACCGAACCTCCTCGGTGCCTACTCGAACGGTAGTTTACAACGGTCGGTTGAACTAATTTGATTCCTACTCGAACGGTAGTTTGCAGAGTTGACCATCACCGAACCTCCTCGGTGTTTACTAGAACGGTAGTTTGCAACGGTCGATTTAACTGACTTGAAGCCTCGACTAGGGATTTGTATAATAGATTCCATCATCGGTTCTCTCTGGGGAAAAATTTCTCCATGGTTTTCATCATCGTATCTTTCCCGATGCTACGCTGGAGTTGTCGCCAATGGTTTGTAATGTCAGACCTATTTGATCTCGATGTTGCAGTTCTCAACGACTTTCATCACCGGCTCTCTCCCGATGCTACACTGGAGTTGTCGCCAACAGTTTATAATATCATATACTCTGATCTTTGTTGAAAAATTTATCAACGACTTTCATCACCGGTTCTCTCCCGATGCTACGCTGGAGTTGTCGCCAACGGTTTGCAATGTCAGATAATCTGACCCTGGTTGAAGCAGTTCTCAACGACTTTCATCATTGGATCTTTCTCGATGCTACGCTGGAGTTGTCACTAACGGTTTACAATGTTAGACCTATCTGATCTCGATGTGGGGTTATCCTTCTGATAAGTCATACCCTCAGACAAATCTGGATACTTTGACAGAGGCAGTTTTCAGCAATTTTTGTCATCCACATTACGAATAACACCTCGGGGTTCGTACTAATGGCTTACATGAAGATTTTCTTTTGTCAGGAGTTTGACGCTCGGAATCAGGGTTTTATGCCATTTCTGCTCAATCGCGTAGCACGTTTTCCCCTGATTTGACTTTTTAGCTTCCGGGAACTTCGCTTTAACTTCATTTGGACCGAATTGAAGGGGGTGGGACCCACCTTAGGCTATTGCAGGTCTACTTGCGGCTGCCGCAGGTAGAGGTGCGGCTCCCTACGGATCTATATTAGTTCCCCCGTGGCTTTTATAAGTTATTTTCAAGTTGAACTATCTAGAAAATTCAAAAATTTCTCTTCAGATCTACTGAGTTTGGGCTGCTTTTTTCAAAATCCGTCATCGTACAATCTTTCTGCACAACCTTGGTAACGTTTACATCATTTTTTTTCAAGTTTTGACCATTAGAGCGTTAGATTTCATATAGAATACTTCTAAACACAATATAGTGAATATGCATGCTTATATGACTTGATAAAAATTTTCAGACTTAGTAAATGTTTATGTTTTACTACGCTGAACGTTTTGATGTGAATAAACTAATTTCTGAGACAGTTATTTGGCGCCCTTTTCGGCCAGTTTACTCATCCTATTTGAGGACAAATGAGCCTGGATTTTTAATTAAAAATACACATGGTAATTTAGCTGCCATGGGGAGTTTGATTTTGATGTTTTTTCATATATATTAAATGTTCATGATTTTGGGTAGGTGTGCTACTGAATGGCCACCTAATCATGCCTATGTGCATGCGGATAGTCCATTTTACAAAGGAGACTCTGACAAAATTTTTTAAAAGCCTGAGAATTTAATGAACATGTAATTTTAACCTTACTAGAGATGTATGTTAACTAATGCATGCTTTAGGACTTAAAATATGCATCAAACAATGATTTAATTTTAATAAGCAGTAAGTTCAAGGCTTACCTCACCATTTCTGAGGTGATTTGGAGATTTTTTTCCAGGTTATGGATTCACATAGACCAGGCAGTTCTAGCAGGGTCTTTGAAAGTGTGAGGCGGAGGGGAGCTTTTGATGTTCCCTAGCCTCGTCCAGCCTGACCTGCCTCGCTAGTTGGCTGAGTCAGTGATACGTCCGATCCAAGCTGAGAGGCCAAATGATGTGGACGACGAGGAGGATGTCCCCTTTGTGGATCCCGCTTCAGCTCCTGCTCCGCGTAGGGAGCTTTCAGAAATCGTTGTGATGATTCCGGAGCTTTTGGACGATTTGAGACGCCATCCTTCGATTTACCTTCATGCCAATGAGGTGGCTGAAGTTTTCATTATGTACTTTTCTTTTTTTTCCATTTCAGGACAAAGGTTTAATCTGGATTTGCAATTTGATGCAGGTTACCGGCTTTACTCAGCCCAGGGGGAACTGGTTTAGCGTCCATTCTTTGTATCATACTCTGCATCCGGAGTACCAGGCCATCGTCAACACTTGGGGTTTTGAGGCCTTCGTCTCTATTCCTCCACGTCGTTGCCCTTGGGGTTATCTGCGGGCTTTATCTGAGCGCTGGTTCCACAAGACTAAGTCACTCCATCTGCTAGACTGTGAGGTGATGATGACACCGATGGATTAGCGGTTCATTACAGGGATAGAGTTTATAGGGGAGCCAGTGCCTTTGGTGGCTGACAGTTCACTTGCTGCTGTTCGACCCTTTCTGGGAGTTCTTGCGACGGTCATCAAGGGTCGGACTGTCCGTTCAGGGCCCTTGAGTATTGATGCTCAGAGTGGGGCTTTGACTGAGCCTCTACCTGATGATCAGAGGGTTAAGGATCGATTTTTCGGCGACTGTTCTAGGTCATCATCATAGGTTATTTCATAGAAGACAACTCCTCGACGATCTCTTTTGATCTGGTGAGCGCTACTCGAGATATGGAGCGCATCAGGGATTTTGACTGGGGCACCTACACCTTCGCTTATTTTCTTCGCGGGTTGCGCCTATGCTCTAATGATGTAACGGAGGCTTGGCTGGGTTTTTATCCCTTTCTGTTGGTGAGTAATTTCTCTTTCACCTTTCAATCTCCCTCATTTTGTGTTTATCAATATTTATCACTGAGGCTATTTGATTTTTGCACTTCCAATTTTGGGCATATGAGAGGCTGCCTACGCCCGGCCACTACTTTGGGCTTGGAGAGATATCCGTGAGGACGGCGTTGGCATCATTCTACTTTGACGGAGGTCCCTGTAGTAGAGGGGTTCACCCATTCCGCTTAAAGCTAGAGCTATTGACTGCCAACTCTATCACGTGTTTTCCTTATACCTCGAATTATCTGACAATTGGATTCAAGGATGGATTCTCGGCCGGATTGGAGTTTACATTGGCCACTCGTCGGATTCCACTTTTGACCAATGGAGGCTGGGAGAGAGCGCGCTATCAGGAGCGTCACAGGAGAGATCCGCATTCTATTCCCTCCTCCTTCTAGGCATTATTGGCCTTTATCTCATCCAGTCACAGATATTCCCTTGGTGGGCTTAGATGGCTTTACCATATCAAAGGGTCCTCAGAGTTAGGAGGCCTTTTATCGCTGGTGGAGTCCTCGCACTATTGGGGCTCAGACTTGTGCCACCTAGTTCATGGAAGACATGGTGCCTGAGTCTGTTATGATGATAGACTGGATAGCTTACCTTAGAGAGCCTACTCATTTGGAGCAGATTTTTGGTTTGACAAAATAGTTGGAGCGGGCATAGTTTTTTATCAGGCACCTTGGCAGGGATCCTTCAGAGGCAGATTCGTTTGATCCTTCTAGCTCCGGAGCTGGCCCCTCAGGAGGTCCATATACTAGTAGTTATGCAGGTGCAGATCCTCCTTTCTATCGACCAGACATGCCTTCTGGCAGAGATTCAGTGACTCAAGAGGAGTTATAGCACGTTGATCGTCTAGATGTAGATATCATAGACTTCTTCTGATATGCTTCTCGCTATATCTTTTGATAGGCCTCTGTTAGATATTGGGCGGCTGTGCCCCATTTCTCGTTATCTCTTTTGATAGGCCTCTGTTAGTCATTGGGCGGTTGTGCCCCATGTCCATGTACTTTTTATTTTGCATTTTAGTGGCAGACAGAGATGATGCTTTCAGTAGACAATGTATTTAGAAATGCATGATATTTCCTATCTATTGCATCCTATTATCATTTATCATTATCATCTATCATGATGCATGCATTATGTTATGGAAATGCATTCAGATAGGTGAGATTAGCTTTGACCCCTGGATGGTCTCATGATACAGTTCTACAGATGTCTTCATCTACCGTTAGCTGTATTGAGCACCTGCCACCTTCATTGATAGCATCTTCTTTGAGATCCTAGTATGACAGTTTGCCTCCCCCAGATAGGGCGACAGTTGATCAGATGCTGGGGCATTCTATGGCCATCTTGATTTTCCAGATTCCACTGGGCTTTGTGGATAACATGATATCTTGCTGGACACCTGAGCGACAGGCTTTCAAATTCGGCATCCATGAGCTGACTCCTACATTGGAGGAGTATGAGCGCATTACCGGTTTGGCAATGGTTTGGCCTTGTGCTAGGATGACCCTTAGTAATATGACACGATAGTTCATGATCATGACTGGTTTGAGGCGCAGAGTCGTCATAGATGAGATTACTTCGGGGCATGTGGTGTCCCTAGACTTCCTGATTGATCGATTCTGCCAGCTAGACAGCTATGCACGATACTCAGGAGATTTTATTATCACTGCAGGTGAGTGGCAGGTTGCACGTGTAGATATTTTATTGATGTGCGTTACAGCCTACCTGTATAAGCCACTATATTTGGATCACTTGGATATCGGCCTGGTCACCATGGACTGCGCTCTCAGACAGGGTTGTACCATCCTGCCTATGATACTAGCAGAGAACCTGAGGTTGGCTACATTTTGCCATACCCATCTTGTGGGGTTCTTCAGGGGTAGTGCCATTTTACTGTATGTGTGGTTTATAACACACTTGAGACCCATTGGCACTTTTAGACATCATGGGTACTGTTTTATTCATGAGATAGCCATGTCCTACTCGTTTCAGCCGGTGAAGTGTACAGATGCGACAACGTGGTTGGCCTTTTTGACGACGATCGACCATCCATTTGTGATCTTGCCCTGTTCAGGGCTCAGCTCCCCTTATACCTTCATTACTAATGCAGTTGGCATGTATTATCTACCCCTGGCGTGTTTGAGAGGGGTGACCACCTATCATCTACTGGCTGTCATGGGTCAGTTTGATCAGCTTCAGGATATTCACCCATTTGAGCGACCTTTGGATCAGCGGCTATCAGCTTCGTCTTTGTCATCAGCTGACTTGACCAGGATTTATGGTTGTTGGATTCGTAGTGAGAGGGCTGATTTTTTGACTAGTTATCTGGGTCATTCTCCAGAGTATTCTGCATGGCTAGAGGCAGATGTTTCATCAGCTGCGCTTGTTCACTCAGAGCTGAGTACTGATTCTGATGAGGAGGAGCCTATGGAGGATCCTGATTCTCCCCCCTGAGGACGAGTTATTCGCGAGTTTGACAACAGCTTTGGTCAGTGACCCCCCTAGCATTCCTACTGGGACGGATCCATCTCTTATAGATTCATTAGCTCAGATGACCTTTGAGAGGGATCAGGCTAGAGCACTGATGTTGACAGCCCTTTCTGGCAGGGATGCAACTTTTATCGAGAGGGATGATGCTCGAGCTACTCAGGACACAACTTTTGTTGAGATAGAGGAGGCTTTAGTTGCCGGAGATACTGTTTTTATTGAGCGGGATGAGGCTCTAGCTACCCGAATGTTAAAATTGCTGATAGTACTGTACTCAGGTCCTATACACACAACATCATTGAAGATATGAGTGCCTTCATAGATGATAATAGCAGCACTATACAGATGGCTGTAGATCTTCTAGCTCGCATGGAGGCCTTAGGACAGGAGCTTACAGATGCACCTCCATCTTCTGAGAGGGATGCCATTTAGGACTTGCTATCTCGTTTATCAACGGGTTTATAGGCTAGCTTTTATTTTCCTGCACAGACTAGGTCAGCCATTTTTGTCATGTACAGATACATTATATATATTAAACAGTATTGTATGACAGAGAAATATATTTTGATTCACTTCCCTTTTGGATATGTATTGTCATTGCTGAGTGATTATCACTTTTTTCATTACTTGCTTTCTTGATGTGTCATGAGCTTTTCCTTGATAGATTGACATTGAGATGCCAGAGAATACCTCAGAAGGGCCTGTTGATTAGGGAGGCTTGATAGTATTTGGGTTTTATATGCGTGTCGTTGTCTTGGGACTGGTTTTAATAGTGTTTGTGTTTTTTCTCTTGAAGGTTAGACCGCACCATAAATTGCTATCTACGTACTCCCGTGTTGAGGGAGATAAGGTCATTCATAGTTCAGGCTTTGCCTGAATGGTTTAAGAAGTGTTGATTTGGGTTTGAACTTGGTTTGAGGGGTTTTTTGGAGTTTTTGTTTGGTTTGACTGCATCGTAAATGGCTGTCTACGTACTCCCGAGTTAAGGGAGATCAGGTCATTCGTAGTTCAGGCTTCTAGTGAAAACCTGAATTTATTTGATTGATTTTTTTTCACAGGACCAGGATGATGGCTTGCAGGTGCTTCAGACATAGTACCTCTTCACGGTGTCTGAATTGATGAGCTGGGGAAATTCTTTCCCATCCATTTCTTGTAATCTGATGGCTCCTCTCGTCAACACTTCTTTGACAATGAAAGGGCCTTCCCAATTTGGGGCAAACTTTCCTTTGGCTTCATCTTGATTGGCAAGGACTTTCTTCAGTACCAAGTCATTTTCTTTGAATTGTCGGAGTCGAACTTTCTTGTTGTATGACCGATCAATCCTTTGCTGATATAATTGTCCGTGAAAGATGGTTGTAGCCCTTTCTGCATCTATCAGGGAAAACTGGGGGTATCGCTCTTGCAAGCACTGGTCTTCTTTGATCTGAGCATCTATTAACACTCTCAATGACTCCATTTCTACTTCTATGGGAAATACCACTTCCATGCCATAGACTAATGAGTAGAGGGTAGCCCCAGTAGAAGTACGCATTCTTTGTGATTGGCGAACATTTTTTGCATGATCTTCTTGATATTTTTCTTGGCCGCTTCGATAACACCATTCATCTTGGGATGATAGATAATGGAATTGAGATGTTTGATTTGAAATTTGCCGCATAATTCTCTCATCATCTGGTTGTTTAAATTCTTGGCATTGTCTGATACAATCACCTCCGGTTGTCCATATCGATAGATTACATTATTTCAGATGAAACCATTGATTACCTCTTTGGTGACTTTGAGAAAGGAGGCAGCCTCAACCCATTTGGTGAAGTAATCGATCATGGTGAAGATGAATCGATGACCAATGCTAACTTTGGGTTCTATTGGCCCAATCACGTACATTTCCCACATGGAAAAGGGCCATGGCGAACTCATATTATGCAGTTCATTTGGAAGAGCGTGGATATCATTTCCATGGACTTGACATTGGTAGCATCTTCTGACGTGATCATCACAGTCAGCTTTAAGAGAGATCCAGTAATGCCCTATTCTCAATATCTTCTTAATAAGCAAAGGATCACTCATGTGTGGACCACAGACTCCACCGTGGACTTCATCCATCAGTCTTTGTGCTTGATCTTTATCTAGACATCTTAAAAGGCCTATTATAGCATCCCTTTTATAGAGTGCGTCTCCGCTCAGATAGAATTTCATAGTCATCTTATGAATCCGCTTTCTTTCAGCTTAACTTGCCCCAGTAGGAGCAGACCCATCTCGCAGATATTTTTTTATATCTTGATACCAAGGCTGTTTGATAGAAGGTAGTTCATCTGATATTTTTCTGATGTAATTCCCATATGCCAGGGCCTTTTGGCTTGTAAATTTGATGTTAGGAATTCCCATCCTATCTGATATGTGGATCAAGGAAGCCAATGTTGCCAATGCATCAGCAAAGTTATTCCTACCTCAAGGGATGTTGATGAAGGTTATTTCTTCAAACTCCATGGATATCTTGATAACCTGCTGATGATATGGCAGCAAATGTAATTCTTTGGTATGAAATGCCTCGGTGGTTTGTTTGATAACCAACTCAGAATCCCCAAAGACTAGTAAACGTTTGATACCCATGGATTGGGCCAGTTTCAACCCCATTATACAGCCTTCATACTTAGCTGTGTTGTTGGTGTTGACAAACTGCAACTTGATTGCCACATGATATTGTTCTCCTGTAAAAGAGACAAGAACTACCCTTGCTCCGGCACTTTCCATGTTCACGGCTCCATCAAAATACATTTTGTAATATTGGACTGTATTTTCTTGAGGGATTTATTGGATTGTCATTATCCCATCATCCAGGAAATAGGGTTTCCAAGGGTTCAAAATCCCCTGACAGTGCTTTGGCCAATTGATTCGCAATTCATTGACCTTTGACAGATTTCTGAGTTACGTAGGTAATGTCGAACTATTGTAGGATCAACTGCCATTTGGACAATTGGCAATTCAACATGGGTTTGCTGAATACGTACTTCAGCAGATCCATGCGGGATATGAGATAGGTCGTGTGCCCATATAGATAATGTTGTAACCTCATGGTGGCCCACGCTAACGTATAACAGGTCTTTTCAATCAAAGTGTACTTCTACTCGCCGCTACTGAATCTTTAGCTAAGGTAATAGATAGCTCTCTCCTTGCTTCTATCAACTTTTTGCCCAGTATACAGCCCATTGCGTTGGCATTGACTGACAAGTACATAAACAGGGGAACCTCATCCCTTGGGGGTACCAAGACAGGTGCTTCGATCGGCTGCTTCTTGATGGAAAGGAAGGCTTTTTGACAATCTTCGTCCCATTTCATGGATGAATTCTTCTTTAGCAGCTTAAAGATGGGTTCACAAGTTGCCGTGAGTTGAGAGATGAATCTGCTTATGAAATTGATTCTCCCCAAAAATCCCCGTATTTTCTTTTCTGTTCGGGGTATTGGGATTTTCGCCTTTAATCTTGGCGGGATCCAGTTTAATGCCTCTGTTGCTTACTAGAAATCCCAACAACTTGCCTGATTTGACACCAAATGAACATTTAGTCGAATTCAGCTTTAGGTTGTACTTGCACTAACCTGTTGAAAATCTTTTTGAGATGGCTGATGTGGTCGTCCTCCTTCCAGGATTTGACGATGATGTCATCCACATAGACCTCTGTTTCTTTATGCATCATGTCGTGAAAAAGGGCAATCATGGCTCGCTGATATGTGGCACCGGCATTGATAAGGCTGAAATACAAATGTCCATAACAAAAGGTTCTCCAGGGAGTGATGGAGGCTGTTTTCTCTCTGTCCTCTTCAGCAACCATGATTTGATGGTATCCGAAAAAACAGTCAACAAAAGAATACATGCCATATTGCGCCATGTTGTCTATCAGTATGTGGATAAAAGGTACTGGGAAGTTGTCCTTGAGATAAAGCCTTGTTCAAATCCCGGTAATCCATGCATACTCGTACCTTCCCTCCGGGCTTAGGCACGGGAATTATGTTGGATAACCACTCAGGGTACGTTGATACCATGATGATACTGGTTTTGAATTTCTTGACAATTTCTTCTTTGACTTTCAGACTCCACTCAGGTTTTAATCGCCTGAGCTTCTGCTTGACAGGCCTGATTCCATCTTTAATGGGCAGTCGATGAATGACAATGTTAGTAGACAAACCAATCATGTCTTCATGTGACCATGCAAACACATCCTGGAATTGAGTTAAGAGTTCAATCAGGTCTGCTCTTTGGATTTCTTTATGGTTTTCTGAGGTTCTGATATTGACAGTGATGGTTTGATCGAGGTTTGGTTTGGGTTTGTCTTCGACCCATTCTTTGATCTCCTCGGGCACCTCACAGTTGTGACGCCCCCAGAATAGGCCCAATCAATCCAACCCATTCTGAGTTACCAAATACATAGTACAGAATTCAAATACAATCTTTTATAACAAAAGGTCATGAGAAATACGACCATACAAGCTGTGAGCTTTAATACATAACATATGTAATACGAAATATAAATGCTCAACTTCAGTCCTCGACAGTTACAATTATTATCACACTATTATACAAAAATAGTGAGGACTACTACTGCTATAACTCTGCCCATCACCCTGTTCCCCGACTAGTCCCTGCATCATTCTCATTTTCTGAAGAGGACAATAGATGAAAAGGGTGAGCTCAACTAGCCCAGTAAAGAATATTATGACTAAGATAATGAAAAATAAATTATCGTTAGTCTTCAACAAATCGGATAAAATAATATGGACAACAAGTTTTAGATCAACAACTGCAGCGAAAATAACAATATATCAGAAGAGTTAAGTAGAGAATGATGTCTGCTATCTTCTATGATTTAAAAGTCCATCATCAATATTTTATCCCTGTCAATCAATATATATCTCAAATTAAATATTCATCTTTGCACTACGGGCCAAAGATATTCATTTATATCACCAGTGGTCATGTTCATCTCAACACCTGTCATCTTTGCACTACAGGCCAAAGATATTCATCAGGTAATCATTCATCTTTGCACTACAGGCCAAAGATATTCATCAAATAATCATCTATCTTTGCACTACAGGCCAAAGATATTCTTTTGTATCACCATTTAAGACTGAAGATGATGAAAATATTTTTAAAGAATGAATCCAGCGAGATAAAGGATAAAAATTAGGGATTCGTAAATTAGTTTATCCAAGTTCAAAAATACTCCATAATAATCATTTGTGGAGCAAAATTCAAGAATGAAGTTCAAAACGTGGATCCAATCAAAGATAGGACTTATAATAGCTAACTTGGACAAAGAAAAGAAAATTAAATTTTTTGGTGAATAATACCGTATTCATGAATAGTGCTCTATACGTGAATAGTGTCGTATACGTGAATAGTAACCCCGACATGAAAAGGTAGAAATTTTCATAAGAAAAATCATACTTCGTGAATAGTACTCATGAATAGTACCGTATTTGTGAATAGTGCCGTATACGTGAATAGTGTCGTATACATAAATAGTAATCCCGACGGAAAAGGTAAAAATTTCATAATAAAATTCATACCAATATTTCGATGAAATGATATTGAAGGTAATAACATCATTTACGAAAAAAAAACATCCCTTACCTCAAAAGAATAGCACTTCTGACTGGAATATCAGCTATAATGTTGAAGAATACTTGAACTGTTTAACAACACTCAAACTATAAAAATACTCACAAAAATAAGCTCGATATTATAGAGAGAGAAACTTCTGATTCAGGTGTGATTTTCAATTCTAAACTAAGCACCCTATTTATAGAAAAATGCTTAGAACGCCAAAGCAGAAAATTTAATAAAATATTATTATTTTAAAAAAAAATTCACGCCCACCTCCTGACCAATTCATTAGCCCACACAAGTGGGTCCCACCCACAAAAAATATTTTTTTAAAAAAATATTTATAACCCCAAAAATCAATTCAGACCCAATATTCTGAAACTTCAATAATTCATAATAAATAGCCCTTTTATTAGAAAAGTACGAATCTTATGTCCATTCCATAGGAAATTTAATTCTCTACAACTTTATAGAAGAAAGTTTTTCCAAATTCCGAACGAAAAATGACCGAAATTTACATATGGACGATTTTTCCACACCCCCATTCTAACAAAATCTTCAGCACCCACGTTTTAATTTCTTTCTTTCATTTTCCCCTTTCTTTCTTTCCTCTTTTCTTCCTCTCTTTTCTTTTCTTTTCTTTCTTCCTTCCCTTTTCCCCCACCAATTCCCACTAACTCTCTCTCCCCACTAATCCAGCTTTCCCTATCTGACTAGGGATTTGCACTGGACTTTTGATTCCTTGCTGAGTTCTCCCTAACCCTCTTCCAAGGCAGTAACCCAAGGATACCATTTCCTGACCGACCATCATCACTTTGGTGGAAACTTTTGGCTATAAGGCTAGTGCCCCTACAGGTAGGTATTGAGTGTTGCTCACTTCCAAAGCTTGAAAATTAATAGGCTCCACCCCTTCATCAAGACTGATTACCGACATATCGCTTTGTATGCAGACAGGATATTCTGGCTCAGCATTTACAGTTATCAGATTGCCATCAATGATGTATTTGAGTTATTTATGAAGGGTGGACGGAACTGCTCCTGCCATATGGATCCACGGTCTTCCCAACAGCAAATTATATCCTGTGGTAATGTTTAATACCTGGAAGGATATGTAGAAAGTATGGAGTCCAATCTCTAGTGGAAGCTTCGATCTCTTCCACAGCCTCTCGGCGAGATCCATCAAAAGCCCGAATGATTACATGACTAGTTCGAACTCAGTTTGGATTAATCTTCATTCTCTCCAATATATCGTAAGGGCAGATGTTCAGGTATGATCCTCCATTTATCAGCACACCTTCTACCACATATCCCAAGGACATCACTGCTATGTGCAATGACTTGCAATGACCCATCCCATCTGCGGGTATATCATCATCAGTGAAAGATATCACATTACTGTTGAAAATGTGCTCTATCACGTGATGAAACTTCTCAGTATCTATCGTCTTCGGCAGATGTTCTTCTTCCAGTACTTGCACTAGAATCTTGCTATGATCCTCCGAAGATAAGACCAAATCCAGAATGGATATCTGTCTGGGTGCCTCTTTTAAGCTTTGCACCACTTTGACCTCATTATGCCCCATCTTGCTGAGGAATTCTTTAATTTTCTTCTCAGACACTCTTTTATTGGCTTTAATGAATGAGTTAATTACTCGTTGAGGCAGGTACAACTGGTTTTCCTTTGATATAATAGCAATGTGGTTTGATATTGATCCTTCATCTTTCCCATAGTTTTATGGGACTTTCTCAAGCTGACTACCAGATATTGCGGTCTGAATGGCAATATTAGAAGCTCAGGTGCAGCCAATTTCATAGGATTCTTTCCTTCTTGGGCCCCTTTTCCCTGGAGTATCAAGGGCGTTATGGCTAGATCCTTCTCATAGAAAATGACAACCACTACTTTTTTCAGATTCCATGCCTTAGAGAGAAAGATTGCTTCCTCACCAGGGCAGCCTTAATCTTGGTTTGCCTACAGAAGCTCACTGCTTGCAATTAGATTTTGAATCAAATGATGAAGTCCCCAATAATCCTCTGTGTCATCACCAGGCGTGTTGGAATGATATTGACAGATCCTATCAGGTTTGAACTTCCTAGATTGAGGGTCCACTGGGGTAACAATTCTATGACTTTCCCCTCGTTGATCAACATTTGGAGAATTTCTTTCATAGGCTGATTCAAATGAGTGAAATTCCTTTTGAAGGAGAACTCCCTATTAGCTTGGAACTTCTCTTCATTAGCAACCTTGTCAGCCCAGGGTTCATGCTCATGGAACAGGTAATGATCCCTTCTGGCAATGGGACTAATTTTAGGAATATGAAGATTTGTTTCATGTTGGTTGGTCTGATTTATCATCTGCCTCATTATCTGATGTTGATAAACTACTAGTTCTGCCAATTGCCCAACCTACTCTTTGATAGATTTGATTTCTTGTTCTATCAAAAATTGCCTTTCTGAATGTTCCCAATTGTCCGGCCTATCTTTGTTGGCTTGGGATGACTTTTTGACGTACTGGAGGTATTTGGATCCTTTTCCGTTTCCCATGCTGATCATATTGACGCTCTCCTCATTGTATTGAGGCAGCGAATTATCTTGAACATGAGGTTGTTCTTGTGTTGTCACCACAATTTCCCCATTATCTATCAGGTCCTGTATTTTATGTTTGAGAGACCAGCAATCTTGGGTATCGTGGCTCGGTGCTCCAGAATGATAAGCACACTTCTTACTCGGGTCAAAACTTCATCTGCTTGAACTGGCCGGTGGAAGGAGATGGACAATCTTCTTTTATGTTGTCAGAAGTTTTAGTATATTTTCCATTAAGTCCCCTAAGGGTGTGAACGTTCTTCGACGTTTAACTTCTCCGGCTATTTGAAAGGTCGGATTCGAAGATTGTGCAGGAGCTTAAAAAGGGGAATAATTTCTACTTTGAATAGGCAAGCTTGGATTGCCTCTCTTATTCTGTCCCTGAAGTATCAGGGACACATTCTCCTCCTTCTTTTTGTGGACTCTTCGAGGATTACTTCCATAGCTTCCAGCTTGAATATGCTCGGCCACTGCCTTTAAAGCGGTAAGGTCTTTGATCTTCCCAGACTTCAGTCCCATTTCAGCCATTTCTCCATGTTTAATCATTTTTGAGAATGGTTTTCCTATACCTGCTAGGACCCTCTCATAATATGGAGCTTCCTAGATGTCTATGAAAGTCATTACTATCTCAGTCTCTCTCATAGGTGGGGTGACTTGTGCAGCCATCCGTTTTCATCTTTGGGCATACTCACAGAAAGACTCATTGCTTTGTTTTTTGACCTTGGTCACTTGATATCAATCCGGAGCCATCTGAGACTGGAAGCTATATTGATTTAGGAAGGCATGTGCTAGCTCTTCCCAGTTATGGATATTAGAATTGTCGAGTCGGGCATACCAAGCTCGGGCTTCCCCAGTCAGACTCTTTTGGAATAACTGCATTATGAGTTTTTCATCCTTTGCATAGGATCCGAGTTCTCCAATAAACACTTTTAAATGAGTGTAAGGATCTCCTAATCCGTCATACTTTTCAAAATTCAGGACTTGAAATTTGTCTGGATATCGAGCCCCTAGGAATATACACAGATCTGTGTAGTTTACACTCCCAAATGCCCCAGTTCCTTTGATGGACCGGATTGTTTCTTCTATTTGCTGGACCTTTTTCCTAATATCACCAGTTTGCTGATCATTTTTGAGAATGGTGATTTCAAGGGTTTTGTTGGTCAGATCCTTATTTTGAGGCTTAGGAATATGAGTATCTTTCTTTTTGTCGGTATCCTGACTGTCACCTTGTGTGGACGATTCTGTTTGAACGGGTATTTGTTTACCCTGAAGACTTTTACTTTGTTCCTTTAGGAAAATAGCCAATTTAGCTATCTGGTTCTTTAGTCCTTCGAACTCTTCCCGAGCGACCGGGGTGGATTCAGGTTGGGTACTTGAAGCCATGCCTAGAGATGGGCTTAGTGCCTTTTAAACTTTGATTTGGTAACGGGACCAATTTTTTTCCTACAATAAAAGTATGTATGTTAATTTTGATGTATATATTAACAGGATGCATGCCATGAAATGTTTTATGATTTTTTAAAGTTTTTTAATCTTTTCCTGTAAAATAAAGGTCAGTTGTTTTTGATGACAGGATAGCAGGACATGATTTAATAAAATTGATAGGAAATGGAATGTATATTTACATTTATTTGATATTTACATGGAATTTAAAATTTACATTGAATTAAAAAGGGAAGGCATGGAGAAACTTCCCTTCGGATTTGGTTTATCAGAGGCTGACCTATCTTAGGCTACTCTCGTGGCTTTTTGGCATGAAGGTCCCCAAATCATCGCAATTCACTAGAGGAGAAATTAATATGTTCTTTCAATTGGAGCGGATCTGAGTGGCGTCTTTCCTGAGCCTCGCATGATTAGTCTCCTTTGAGTCCAGTAATTAAGCGTCGACGGGTTCGCCTCCTGGGGGAGGAATCACACAATATACTTTCAAATACATCGTGTCTCACCATATGAAATGATGACATTGTACGAAGCACTAATATAAAGTGCAGTAAGACATACATTTACATCCATTCAATGTAAACACAACATCCACACACATACAGATAAAAAAGGCAATTCTTGAAAAGATTGAAGTATGGCTTAAGCTCTCTACTATCCCCAGCAAAGTCGCCACCTGTCGACGTCGATAAAAATCTTTGGCAGATCCTCCTTTCCCTAATGTGTTTCTACCCTTGTTTGTTTTCGTTTGTTTGATCTGAAGAGTGAATTTTTAAGAAAAGGCCGACATATAATGTTGACGATTTGAAAAGTTTGATTTTACAGAGTCGCCAGTTGGTATATTTGAAATGGTTGTACCAACTCAACCGAGTTTTATTTGAAAGTTTGCAAGTAGGCCCAATTACTGGACTCTGTTTGACTTGGCCTTGGAAACCGAGATTCATAGAGTTCGGGGGTTTAATTAAGTGGGGGGAAGGTGTTAAGCACCCTATTTTATTCGGTTGCCACGTCTTTTCAATTTTCCTATTTTATTTGATGTGTGTGTATGCGTGCTTGCAGTAATTTGGCCTATGTGATTTCTTTGGAAGTAGTGTTGTGCTTCGTTGGACCTATATACGAAGGGATTGATTTAATGAAAAGTCCATTTTTTAGAAAAGATATGAAAATGATGTTTTGAAAGATGGTTTTCAAACCCTTTCGCTCGCATAGAAATTGAAGCCTTTTGATACTTCCATTTTATTTTGCCTTCGGCTGATTTTGATTTTATTGTCGGGATGCGAAGCATCCTCGACCAAATAATACATATACAAGTGTCAGGCTCCTTGTGGGCATGAAAGCCATCGAAGTTGTAATACCCGAGAATTTCCTAATATTATTAAATAAATATATTAATGGATATGAGAATTTATTTGAAATATAAATGATTTTGTGTTATGAGATGAATTAATTCAATTATATAAAATTGAATAATTATAATAATTGAGAAATTGGTGGAGTTGGCGATAAACTCGTTGATTGCCTTGTGTGGCACAGTGACTTAATATAAGAATGATTATATTAATTTAAGCGAACAATTAATCTATATTAATTGTTAATCGTAGAATATTAATTAATTGTCATCGTAGAATAATTGTTATAAAATATTAATGGTGATTGATTAATAATATGTGATTATTATTATTGCAAGAAACATAATAATAATGAGCAACGTGTTTATAAATATAATAAGATTTATATTAAAGTGATAATTAATCATATAAGGGTTAATTAAATTGTTATGGAGATTAACAATTATATTGATTGAAATATATAAGCTACATGTTTATGCCTATGTGACAATATGTATGTAAGTATACATTAAAATAGTACATCATGAATATATGATAAACAATTATGGATTAGTAGAACTTAATAATAAAGGATACAGTGTGATGTGATTATATTCGAGAAAATTATACCAGTATGATAAAAATATACCTGGATTATATCTGTACAAGTCACACTTACTACATTATGTGAATTATAGTGTAACATTTCAATTAAAGATATATATATAAAATATATATATATATGTGTGTAGATAGCCTAAGTATTTAATACATATATGTATAATGAATCAAGTGCGGTATGTTGCTAGAAGGCTGAGTTTGTTTTGCTGGGAGAGCCACTATCTCTTTCACATGAACAACTCAAGCTAGCCTACTCCCTATTTCTTCCTCAAACTCAGCATTGCATAGCTCATGATTATGGAGGGAATGGGATTCATGATGAATCCAACTACCATTTACCTACTACTCTTTAACCCCCATGCAATTCACAAATCTCGTTGGTTTAATTTGTTGTACAATTACATTGTCTGGGTCTTGGCTTCGCTATTTATATGGCCCCTTCTCCTTCAATTTCATTTGCTGTGAGTTTACATAAGTGTTGAGTTGAGAGAATACATTGATAGTATAGCAGCATTGTAAGTAGTAGTATAGCAGCAAGTTCAATTCACAAACTAACAGAGGTATAATTCCTCTCCTTGTTCTTCCTTTTCATTTTCTGTTTCTGTTACTGCAATTGCTTAAATTCTTGATTATGCAAAATTGGATTGCAATTGGATTGTAGAGCACTTATATTGTTGTTATATGAACATACATACCTGATGGAACCACTATATAGCTTTCTTGACTTTCATTTCCATTGTTGCTCTGTAATTTTTGTAAAGCATCAAATTCGTGTGAAATTAGTTAGGGTTCATGAATTTGAGAATTTATAAATGCGATTGACTGTTATATAAGCATATATATGTGTTAGTAAGTTAAAAACGTTAGTGTAATGGCATATGGGTATGTTGAAATCGATGAAATGGGAGGTTTTGGGTCGGTTTCGGCTGCAGTGTGAACTGCAGAAACTGTCCCCACGCCGTAGCGCCATCGTCCGCGCCGCAACGCCAGATTGTGGCTGCTGTTGCCGCTCCGCAGCGCCGGCCTCTGTGTGCAGTTTTCTGCATTCTGCAACAAAACTGTTATGTACTAATTGTTTGATTTTTGTTTAAACAAGCATGGAAGCATAATTAATACATATATATAAACCTAATGAGGCAATGTAAGCATGTTTTAGTATATTAGCATGCATGGTTAACCAAACGACATATAGTTTGGAAACGAACTTAAAGTTTCCTAAACGAACGTTAACATATATGAAGCATGTTAATATTCTGATTTTTCAAGGCATGTCGGTATGAGGTAGAGATGCATAAAAGACATATTAACTTATGTATATATGGTTCGTAGTATGACAAGAGCATGTTAGACCTCACTATTGAACATATCTAACAAAAATACAAGTTTTGAAGGATGATATTGACATGTAAAGACCATGTATACATTCTGACTTTTCGAGCATGTTTATAGGGCCTTGAAATGCATGAAAAGCATGTTAACTTATATATATAGGTTTCATAAGGAAGCATGGACATGATAGACCTTATTAATGAACTAAACTAACAAAGTATAAGCTTTGAACGTAAACTTTGGTATGTTATGACGAGAGTTAGAATCTGATAATTTGGACACATGTGATAGTACTCTTAGACTCATTCATGTGTCATGCATGTATATATACCATGATTAGTTGCCGTGATTAAAGTTTAGCATAAACGAAGCATGTTTTCAAGATAATAACAATGCTAGCCACATATATGCGATACGAGTACTCATGAGCATGCCTAATACAAGTTATATGAAAATCTTATGTGTTTAAAAAGCGAGCATGTTAGACCATATGAGTTCGTGTCCTTGAATGGCTTTAAGTATTAACTTAAGAACCTATACCATGTACGATTGGATTTGAAAAAGTTATACAAGCATGAAAGTATCCTTTAAATATGAATACATGCTACGTGATATTATAGGATGTTACTTGAACCCGATTTTGACGGTTAACTTAAGGGGATGCCGTAACTTGCTAAAATGAAATATATTTAGTATTGATTGCGATCTTATAAGATATGAGAATGTGTTTAAACTCTAAAGGAGGAACGTTAAGGATAGAAATTATATTCTATATAACTGTGTAGCTAGGTAAAACCTAGCTTATGTGTTTATCGTATATTCGAAGATAAAATGTGAAGTTTAATTATATGACTAATGAATATCATATATATACGTAACTGTATTACGATAGGAATTTAAAAGTGTTGATTTGCTTTTCGTGGCTAAACTACGCTAAAGGCAAGTTCTCTTACTTACACTCTTTTAAAGTGCAAGTATCCTAACCGACGCATTTACTTTATGCAAGGAAATATATGATTGTGCAAGTTTCCTAACTTACACTCTTTTACTGTGCAAGTATTCTATCCTTGTATATTGCGAACTAGTTTCCTACTTAATCGGTTGAATTGAATTAACATACTTGAACTCTTATTTCATTAAAGCTATTATTCCTGTTGAACTTAGTATTGTTCTTGAATATTGTGAAAGTGTCTATGCCATTTGATTCGGCTAGACTTATATTATTGGAAAGCAACCCAAACTAATTGATTGGTGCGGGATCTTGTATTTGACTGAGAAGAACAACCTTCTTTGAAGGGAATATATAATTTTCGGAGGACCGACGTGCACACTTGAGTATGATTGATTGTTATGCATAACGATGGTGCTTTAGGCTAATCACCTGTTGTACCTGTTTTTGTTGGATTTTCAGTTTATTACTGTTAATTCTAGTAGAAGTTCATAGTCCTTAGCGACTGCTCAGTATTCAGTTATCTTGAAATCTTGAATTGATTTGTTATTGAATCACATTGATATTATTCTGTCCTTAGTGACTGTTATTGAAAACTGTTGATATTCTTGTTATCCTTGAATTATCAAACCTTGCTATACCTTTTTTTTAAGAATTGAGAATTATATTACAAACCCTTATTGTATATTACTTGCTGGGCAATTTGTGCTCATTCTTGCTTTCCCTAAAACATTTCAGTTAAGGCAGAGCATAGTGAACCTTCGGGCGTTAATAAGGGCAAGGGCAAGGCTACCAACTAGCTTGTCTCTTTTATGTTTTTAAATATTTTAATGTTGTATTAAGATGATGTAGTAAGACTGTATTTATTTATGTTTAAGCTTAAGTTAGATTATGTAATAAGTCATTAATTGATATTATTATGTAATCTATTAAGTACTGTAGGTTGCGAGACTTGGGGGAATAATTATGATAAATCATTGTAAATTATTCTAGAATAGATTTTCCGCTGTGATTGTGTGATATTTAGTTATTATTATTGTGATGTATTACCATGAGCACGTGATGAACCGAATTCGAGAGACCCCGTGACGGTCCTGGAATTTGGGGGCGTCACAGAAGTGACCCGAGCACTACAAACCACAGTTTACTAGGCTGAGACCTTAAATTCGGATAACCGTTTTAAGGTCCCTCTGATTTACATTTACAAGAGGACAGGCAAGTTGTATTTATAGTGCAAAGTTGTCTATCGTGAGAATCGGATCTAGATCTATGTGTTGAATCGTAGATCCCGTGATTCCTAGGCTCACAAAATATTATCAAAAATCCTGCACAGCAGAGATATTGACATAAAAGAAAAATTGAAATCTAGACGTCGCAAGACAAAGGATTCATCAGTTAAATGCTTGCATGCGCGTAGCTGAAGCTTTCCGTTCCCTCTAGATACGGATCTAGGGTAGCGTAGTCGCTTTAATATTTATAAAACTATAAAGAAAGTTAGATTTAAATAAATCTTAGCCATTCTAGCTCAACGGTTCCTGTTTGACATCTTTTGAACCGGTTGAAAGTTAGAGATGACTAGATTTAGATGAATCTAGTCCACAAACTTCACATTAGAAGAGATTCATATCGAATGAACAGTGAAAACAGATATTTAATCACATTGAATAAATAATATATATAATTATATATATATATTAAAGTTGTAAAGAGCCACAAATTTCCAATCTAGGCTTGACTGATAAATGTAAATATATATATATATATATATATATATATATATATATATATATATATGTTTATACAAATTTGATCAGGTCCGGACTCCTGGACGGAGCAAAATCCGGACCTTTTTTTTAATTTTTTTTTAAAACAACTAATAAAAAATGTATAATATTTTATGGAACTGGAATTTTTCCATAATACATTGTTTTGGGTGTGATTTGGATACATATAACAAAATAGGTTGTACAGACTATACATACCTGTTTTGTTATATGTATCTAAATCACACCCAAAACACTGTATTATGGAAAAATTTCAGTTCTATAAAATATTATACATTTTTTATTAGTTGTTTTAAAAAAAAAAGCAAAAAAAAAAAAAAAAGGTCCGGATTTTAGCAAGGTCCGGGAGTCCGGACCTGATCCGGCCTCTATATTTATATATATATATATATATATGTTTATATATATATTTAAGCTGAAAAGGCCACAGATTAGCAATCCAGGCCAAACAAGTTAATATATATATATATATATATATATATATATATATATTAAAGCAGTAAAAAGCCACAGATTAACAATCCAGGCTAACGAAGTTAGTATATATATATATATATATATATATATATATATATATATATATATATATATACTTATATATATATTAAAGCGGTAAAAAGCCACGGATTAGCAATTCAGGCTGCAAAAGCAATTAAAAACGTATGTATATATATATATATATATATATACACTTATATATACATAAAAGTAAGCTAGAAAGGCCACATATTTAAAATCTAGGCGAAACCAGAAGCTATAAATATATATATACGCTTATATATATATGATAAAGTAGTAAAAAACTTCAGATCGTAAAAAATCTTACAGTGTGTAGCGCTAAAGGCTTTAAACCACTTGGAGGGCTTCAAAACTCCGTTTCCACTGGTTAAAATTTGATATGTTGGTATATATGCGTATACCAACGTATTGGAAGAATAAAATTGAAGTTTGGAGCACTATAGGTAGGGCTAAGAGTCGAAATGGGCGGAGTTTCTTTTTCTTTTCTTCTTTTTTTTTTCTCTTTTTTCTCTTGACGGGGGGTCTTATTTATAGACCAGATGGACGTGGGTCTACTCGCAACAGTCGCAGGTCTACCTACTGCTCCCCGAGTGGGCCCCGGTCCCATGGGTCCCATTGTCTCGAAGTACGTCTACTCCGACCACCGCGCTGTCTGCTTCAAAGCTTCATAACTTTCAATACGGGAATCTGATTGAGGCGTGCTATCCCTTTTCGAGAGTTACACAATGACATGGGATTTAACCTTTTCTGAATCCAAAAAGATGGGTCTATGACCAGATCTTCGAGTCTTCGCAGTTCGTCTGTTGAGCTGTCTTGTGCCGTTTTCACTCGGGATTAACGTTATGGTTCTGCGTGACCTTCATGGCATTGATTTGGCTTGATTTGATGTCAAGTTGGTAAAATGACCATTTTTCCCTTCCGGGGGTTATTTCCAGGATTGACAGGGTTTTCGACTGTTTCTCGGAGTTATCTCTGAGGTTTGATCCTAGCCGACTCTGTTATTCCTCAGGATTATCTCTGAGGATGATTTGATGCTTCGGGATTATCTTTGAAGTTTGATTTGATCTCTCAGGGTTGTCGTCAGGGTTGACTGTATCTCCCGGGGTTGTTGTCGGGGCTGATTTGATCTCCCGGTATTATCGCCGGGGCTTGTTTTGATCTCCCGAGGTTGTCGCCGGGGATTGGCTTGATTTCCCGGTGTTGTCGCAGGGGTTGAATCTGGTCTCCCGGTGTTGTCACCGGGGTTGGACTTGGTCTCCTGGTGTTGTCACCGGGGGTTGATTTGATCTCCCGGTGTTGTCGCCAGGGCTTGTTTTGATCTCCCGGGGTTGTCGCCGGGGATTGGCTTAATCTCCCGGTGTTGTCACAGAAGTTGAATCTGATCTGGACTTCCAGGGTTGTCTTTGGAAGGTAAAAGACAATTTTGCCCTCTTACAGGGTTAGTAACAGGAATGCAAAATTTTGAATGTCTACACCTTGGGGTACCAAAATGAAAGAAGAAAAAAAGGGAAAGGCTAGTGTGTAGACACCCAAAATTTGTGCATCTTTTCTCTAACAATTACAGGAGGGCAAAAGTGTCATTTCACCCCAAGGCTAAGATGTCTAAGCGAAGATTATAAGGCTCAAAACAAGTATTCGAAGCCCCCACGATGTCCTCCGAGCAACAGACTACGCAAAGCAAGATGAACGACTAACAAACATTTGCAGAAGAAGGGGTTTTCTCCTTTTTCTCTATCTTCCTGAACCCAGAATTGATCAAATTCATGGCATGATGTAGCTCTTGAAAAGAAATTTCCAAATTGGTATGGTATGTTTCATAACTCTTCTCGATTTGAAAGTTATGGATGTTTTAGCGCAACACGAAAAACTAACTTCACAGCATGAAAATCGAGGCAGGTGGGCCCCACCTTAGGTCAGTAATAGGTAGACCTGCGACCAAGCTAGGTGCCTATATAAGGCAGTTTTTTTGCTAATTTATTTGAGGGAGGAGGCATTTTAGATAGAGAATATGAGTTATCTAGAGAGATAATTAATAAAGAAAGGAAGAGAAAATTCTCTATAGATTCAATTTAGATCTAGTTTTTTCATCAAATCTCTTATCAATTTTGAGTCAGGCCTTCCATTTCCAGGCTCAAGGAGGAAGAATTCATCATTCCCAAGGTGAAAGATTCCACCTTTATGTAAATTTAGCCTAGATCTTATATATATTTTAAATTGTTGTGCTTGGGCTTTATTAGTTTTCTGATTAATTTCTCATTTGAGCCTCTCCTAGCATCCTAGATCATATCTAGAGGGGTGTGGATCCTATTTTTGGGATTATGGATGGTTTGAGAGTATTTCTCACAGATGGAATCTCCTTCTAACTAGTCGATGATATCCTTGTGGTGTTTTGTTGATTTTAACCTGGATTCGACTCCTTTTTACCAATTATTTTACTTGGGAGTTGTTTTAGTTGATTTATAGGTCACCCAAATATCCTAGATTTATATCTAATGGTGAGGGGATCCCACCTTTTGGCCGGCAAGGGTTTCTCATGAATTGAATCCCCTGGATAGCCAATTTGGGATATATTTCCTATTAGATCTTGATTACTTTATTTTCTAGATCTATGAGATCTTAGATCTATGGATCTCATTTCATAGGTTCTAAGTATTCTCGATAGATCTCATCCCTCGCGATATTATTATTTCGTTATGCAATTTATGGATTTAGGGTTTACGGGTGTAAACACCTGAAATTTTGCATTTCTTTCCTTAACCATGGCTAGAGGGCAAAAGCTTCATTTCACTCCGACATCAAGATATCCGAGCAAGGATCGCAAAGATGAGAACGAGTATATAAAGATATCCTAATAATTCCCGAGCAAAAGATTACTCAAGGCAAGATGGTTGACTAACCCACATATTTAAGAAGATGTTTTTTTTTGCCTTTTGCTTTATCTTCTCAAATCCGAAATTCGTCAAACTTTATGTCATTATGTAGCTCTCTAAAAATCTTTTCGGAATGGTATGACACGTCTCTCAACTCATCCCTGATTGAAAGTTACGAACATTTCAGCGTATAGAACAAAAAACCGACGTCACAACACGAAAATCGAGACAAGTGGGCCCCACTTTGGCCAGCAGAAGGTAGACCTGCGGCCAAGCTCGGAGTCTATATAAGGTAGTTTTTAGCCATTTTTTAGGAGAAAGATGAGAATTTAAAGAGAAAAATTATTTGTAAGGAGCAAAATTAAGAGAATTCTCCCTAGATTCGATATAGATCTAGTCATTTGTGTAGAAATCTACCATCAATTGAGTGTTAAAATATATAGATCTAAGTTCAAGGAAGCTTATTTCACTATTGATGAGTAATTTTTATATCATGATTTTAGTACCTTTGACTTGTTAAAATTACTTGTTTTAAGTAGTCTATGTTGCTTTTTATTTGTTTTAGTATGTTTTTGTTGAATTAGCATTTGGAAGAGGAATAAGAGGAAATGATGTTATTGCAGCTGAATTATGGTAGTTTCAGTGCACAATTGGAGCTAGCTTGGTTTGAGCATGTTTGGTGTGTGCAAGTAGACACAGTCGTGAGGGGCTAAGTTGTGTACACTTTGGTGGTAAGGAGTCAAGATTGGCAAGGTTTTGGCAAGGAAAGAGGACAAGAGAAGGAGACATGGCAAGTTGTTGAGGCTGTGCAGTAGTACATGGGCTTAAGCGCTGTAGCGCCTAAATACACGGAGCTGCGCAGCAACACAACATGAGGAATCGCAACAGCGCTTGGTTAGTTTAGAGCCCGGGCACGTGGGCTCACATGCGGGGGAGAAGGAGGCTTGTTGCCGATTTGTTTTGTTGAGTATTTGATTTTCAAAGCAACAAGGAAACTTACCAAGTAAAGTTTAGAAGGAATTAAAGTCTGAATAGCTGATTATTATTATATATATACCTCTATCTATGGTTAAGTAGAGAGATATAGTGATGTTAGTACTTAGTAGTAAATATTTAGAAAATAGGTTAGGGTTTTGCAGGAGGCAGTTGAAGGTTGTAAGGATTAGAGAGAAGAGCGAAGCTTGGCTGCGACCGTGTTTATTCTTCACTCTTAACTTTATTTATTGTACTTTAAGATGTTTTCTGGATTAATTATTATGGCTATTTTATTTATTAAAATGAACCAATTCTTTCATTAAGATTGCAATGGAACCCAATGGGTAACTTGAATTAATTCACTCTATTTTGATTATGTTGATTATGAATGATTTGTTTGTCATATTTTGTGTTAACGTTATAATTGTCTGATCAACAATTATCTGATAAATCTTAGATGAAATTGGAAAATAAACTCTAGGATTAGATTTGAATATGATAACATTTGTTCTTAATTATTCTCAGGATATTGAATAATTAGATTGTGTATAGGATATGAATATACCTATATACTGCATGCAACTTGGTTTGAGAATTGATGTTAATTAATTCATTCTTAATTAATTTACATGGGAATATAGTAGATGGATTGGCTTGAATATTTTTATATAATTCTTGGAAAAGGATTTTCTAAAATACTTACGAATTCTCAATTGGCAATCGATATAATTAACTAATTAAAGAGAGAGTAAAGATGGTTCAAGTGAGCCATTGGGGGAAGCTGTAATCTTAGTCTTGTAATCTGGTGATATCTTTGATAATTTAGTTTTATTATTATTTTATGATCTCAATTTCAAGTGTTTAAATAAAATCGGATTGATTAAGAATTAGTAATTAGATTAATAGATTGTTATTATTCTTCTTGGGAACGATATTCTTCTAGTAGCTATATTGCTAGTTGATCGCATATACTTGCGTGTATTTTGCTGGTATGGAATTTGGCAAACAAGTTTTTGGTGCCATTGTCAGGTAATTATGACGCCCCCAAAATAGGGTCCACACAACCCAATTTGAATCGCCAAAATATATACCACAACTATATGTTCTCCTATTACAGTGTCGTATATAATACGACAATATCCACACCCAAATTATTACAATGTCGTATAAGATACGACAACACATATTATAAGTCCTCAACATGATTATTGTCACACTATTTTATAATATGGTGAAGACTACTATAGTAACTATCTCGGACCATCACTCCACACCCCGACTAGCCCCAGTTACACTCTCAGTTCCTGAGAAGAACGATGGAACAAAAAGGTAACGGCTGAGTTCAAATAGCCCAGTAAAGAATATCATGACTAAGATAATGAAGAATAGATTATCCTTAGCCTTCAATAGTGAAAAATTTGATAGAATATAATAGATAATAAGTTTTAGATCAACAACTTCAGGGGAAATAACAATCAATTAGGAGAGTAAAATAGATCATGATGTTCACAATCTTCTTCAATTTAAAAGTTCACCATCAATATTTTATCCCTATAACACCAATCAATAGTTCATGATCATAATCTTGCAAATCAACAGTTCATCTTTGCACTACTGGCCAAAGATAGTCAATTGTAACACCAATGGTCATGATCATGTCAATCAACAATCAATCTTTGCAATACGGGCCAAAGAGAAATTTTTACCACGTGTCTTTGCCATACAGGCCAAAGACATTCACCAATCATATTATCTTTGTACCCAGGCCTAAGATATTCACAATAACTTGATTTTAATAACAGTGATATAAAGGATGAACGAAAGTTGTAAGACTAATAAGATAAAAGAATAAACATTCGAGATTTGATATTTAATTTGCCAAGAGTCCAATAATGTCCAAATTGATAACATGATGACCAAAATGTGGAGTCAAATTCAAGAATGATATTCAAGATAATATTTCAAAGATAATAATTGAAATTTAATAAGAAGGTTTCGGTAAATAAAAAGTTCAAGTGAAATAATATTAGATGAAGCGCAAACCTCAAAGGAATTTTTAACCATTTCAAGAATTATAGAAATAACACTTACTATTGTAAGTTTAGATTTAGGAGTATGAAAGAAAATAATATCCCTTACCTCAATTAACAAGTGGATTGAATGCTGTTTTCTATGTGTAGATACTCAAAATTTTGATTTCCTTGGACTAACCTTACAAGAGGGTAAACGCGTAATTTCACTTCGGAGACATCCTCGCGGGAAGGCAAAGGCGTGATTTCACCCCGGAGATAACCCCTTGGAGAAACCAAAGTGCTACGATGCCAAAACACATCGTGATTCGAACGAGGACCGCAAAGCTGAGGAAGAAGCCACTAGAAGCCACCACAACAAACACTGAACTGCAAAGCACGCAAGATGAGCCAGTTGACTATCATCGGGAACTGGAAAATACCTTTTAGCTAATTGCATCATCTTCTCGGACTTCGAATCAATTAGACTCGACCTCATTTCATAGTCGTTAGCAGAAGCTTTTTGGGATTTTTGGGTACGGAGCTCAACTTTCATGGGATAGCAAATAAAGGAATGAATGTTGGCTTGTTTAGGTGCTAATCAAAACAATTACATACATGCAAGTGCACGCAGTCCACAAGTAATATAAGGTAAGTAGAGTATCTATCCCACGGAGAAAAATGAGTATTTCTAATCTAACATGCAACAGTTTTGTAATTATTTCGGTCTACTTAAACAGATGATCAAATAGTGATTTGTCTAATAGTAATGACTACCAAATGAGAACTAACTACAAATAAATAAATCAGATAAGGAAAACATGGGATTCTAACTTCATTTATTGCATTCTTCAAGATAATACACCTCCTATTAAGCTCAATTAATTACTTCGGATTGTTAGTCGAGATCACAAAAGTAAAATACAACCATCTTTCGATGTACTAAGCTCATATCACACACAATCCATAAATAATAGATTGAATATGAACACCCAATTTACATAAACCACTATATTTCTATGTGGATTAACATTAAAATGGGTTTAAGCACAAAATCTCAATTGACTACAAGCGGTGCTTCGGTATATGTCTATCCGAAGGACAAATCATGGAATCTAATATCATGTAGAATCATAAACACATGCTAATATGGCCAAATCTAAGCTCATAATTCATTTCTCAATTTCATATAAGTTAATCCGGTAATTGGTGATCAAGCAACTTGGCAATCAAAGCAAACCATACTAGACAATCCATATATAATCAATTAAAACTTAACAAGGAAGCATACAAATCTGAATTAAGCAATAAGATCCATTAAAATCCCACAATGGAGATTAGCTCATAAATGAATTAAAATCCATCATCAAAACTTGTTCTTACATTGAGAATCAAAAATGAAAGTAAAGAGAAGCTAAGGAGTAAGATAAGCAAATCTGAAATCTCCATTTCAATTCTGAACCTTCAATGTAGAGCCAAATCCTTCAATCAACAAAATCTAGTCCTAATCTATGCAAATATATCAAAATCTAAGAGAAATCAAGAGAGAAGCCAAAAGTAGAGAAGAGGAGGCTATAAGCTCTCTATCTCTCTCAAAAACCCTAAAAATAGTAATAATAACGTTCAATGATATGTTACTAACCTCCAAATACACCTTAATAGAGTAAAACAATCAATACAGGAATTTAAGTGAAAAAGTCAATGCTGATCAAACTGCCCAGGAGCGGCCGCGCTGCCGCTTAGTATAAATGGGGCGCGGGCACGCTGCCTACCGGTCTGACCATCTCCTGGCGTGGGCGCGCTGTGTTTACTCTTTAAAAGGGTGTGGCCGCGCTGCTGGGAATTCCTACAGAATGCTACTCTTTGCTTGGCTGGCTTCTTGCTGCTGCATCTTACTTCTTCTCCTTTCAATTCACATGCCACATTCACATTCACTCCACCACATGCCTTATGGTCGCCTTCAAGTCGGTTCCATGCTCATTCCACCCACGATGCCATCGAGAGAGCTTCCATTATGCAATCTACAAAATAAAGATAAAAATGCATGAAAAGTAACTAAAATATGTGAGAATTAGCTATAGTTATAGTAAGTTGATAACCAATAAGTAGGTATAAAACCTACTTATCAATGAACTTCGAGGCGACGGGGCCCACGTGACCCAGCCGTAGGTGCACCCGCGGCTGGCTCCCAGGCCTTTATTAGGCAGCTAGCAACTCATTTGAAAAAAAGAAGAAGTTAGAGAGAGAATGTGACAACCCGGAAATTTATAAGATCTTAAATGATTAAAATAAAGGATAAAGAATAAAACCTAGATGGGAATTTAAGGATTTATTTAAAATTTTTAAGTAGAACCTATATGGTTTACTATTTAAAAGAGAATAGAGAAATTATAGGTTACAAAATTTCAAAACCCTAGAAATGAATTTTTATGTACTTGAAGAAATATTAAGGATAAGGTATTACGATACCTATAAAGTTTGGTGACCTAATATATAAATTAGGTATTTGAATTAAATAACTTCAAGGTTATCTTTATTTAATTGTCCTAGTATTTTAACTATATACTAGTGACTTAATCTTAGATATTTATGAAATATGTCTCAACCTATTAGATTATCTTGTATGATTATATGAGTGTTTATAACTTATTAAAGCCAATTAGGGCTATTAAGTTAATACACTAGTGGAATATGTGATGACTTATGTGAATTATATAATTTATTAAATAAATATACATTATATAATGTGTATACATTTATTTTGTATAAAAATAGAATTAAGATTAAAGTTATGTAACCTAATACATATATTAGATATTAAATAACCTAAGGAATTATAATATGAGAGAATGTTAGTATTTAAAAATATATATTAACCCTAAGAGATTGATTTTATACATCTCAATTAATTAATTTTATAACCTAAGTAAAGCAAGTTTAATTGGTTTATGAAATTAGAGATACATGAGTAAGGATTTAAATTGCAAAGGTGGGTGTAATAGAAACCCTAACTAAATGATTAGTGTAAGATAAAATTAAAGAGTATGGAACTAAGTTGATTTTATAGCCCAAAGAATTAAATAAGTAGCCCAATTGTTTATTTAAGCATTGGACTTGTAGCCAATTTGATTTAAGAGCAATTAAATTGTTAAACTAGCCCAATATAATATGTATAGGGCAAGTATAATGATGACATAATTTAATTAGTGGTGAAAGCCCAAGTTTATTTTAATTAGTAAGTAAACTAAGAAAAATGCAAGTCCAAAAAGAATTAAATATAAACCCAAGCTTAGCCCACTTGGGAAAGGTTATTTTAGTCATTGAATAAGTATTAAATAAAACAAAATTTGGGTGGATGATAAGGCCATGTGGCCAAAAATTGAGAGGAGGAATAAGGGGGAGGTATGTAATGATGAGGCCACTTTAGTTGGTGAACAACCCAAGCAAGGTGTCAAGCATTGGTTTGAGCCTTATCATTTCACCTAACTAACAAGCAACCTTTAGTCCACAAGCAACAATTACAATGATGAGGAGAGAGAGAAGAATCTAAGATATTAGTGAATTAGATATAACAAATATATCTACTAGCACACAAATTTACTAAACTAATAAAACTTAGTTTATTTCTCTCTCATCTTTCATTTCCACTAGTTGCTAGCAAGAGAAAGGGAGAGAGAGAGGCTCATTTTTGGCCAAGAGAAAAGAGAGAGAGAGGGAGAGTGTTTAAGCTTCATAAGTTCCTAATCAAAGCATACGAAGAAGAATAAGAGAGAAGAACCAAGCCAAGGTATAAAAAAAATTCCTACTTATGTAGTCTAATTTCCTTTTTGGGTTTGATTTGAGTTTTGATTTTTGTAAAGTTATGATCTTGAGGCTAAAACCGTAGATCTATGTGTTTAATAGTATTTTATGTTTAGATCTAACCCTTTTAAGGATTAAAAGTTAGATCTAAAGTATGAAATAGGAGCTAGGTTTTTTAAAAGTAGGAAACCCTAATTATTTTTAGCCTTGATTTTGTTTAATCTTGTGTTTGGTGATTGTTTGATGAAATAGATCATGGATCATGGTAGATCCATGGGTATATGAAGTATTAGTAGGTATTATGATGATTTATGATGGGTAATGTTTGATTAATCAAGAGATTTAGGAAGTTTTCTTAGAAATCACCAAGTATTGAAAATCAGATTTTTGTGAAAAAAAAGTATGAAATTCAAATGACCATATCTCTCATTCTATTTTGAATTTTTGAGTGTGGTCAATTTTTGGAGTTATATCTATGAGTCTTCTAATAGATCCAAGTTGAATTACTAAAAAATTCCTTGTATATTTCCGTATGGACTGATTTTAGCAAAGGAAGCCAAATCTAAAAAAATGAAGAAAGCTACCCAAAAATTCTAGGGGCATTTTTGGCAACATAATTTATGTAATAACTTCAAATATTTTGGGAAATAAAAATATATGTTATAAAGTAGATCCTGTTCAAAAATGAGCTCATTCCGACTTAAATTGACCAAGTTATGATCATTTCAATAGTTGGATTTTTTCGGCAAAAATCGCTATAACCGAAGTTCTATAACTCCGATGGCCACATAATTTAAACTGGAAGCTCACGTTAATACGTGTAAGATCCTGCCAAGAGTTGGGAATTTCTGAATTTATGCATGAGGTAGCTAATTTCTTAAGATTCGAACTAGAAATAAATTTTTGAAAAATACTAAAGGGAGTTGAAAAATTCTAGAAAAATTCTTTTTGTGTATGGAATATATGTATATGTGTTTGGCCAAAGAATAGAAAAATATTAAGCTGATTTGGTATTTTCGTGAAAAGGATATTTCAGCTTGCTGAATTGAACAACTCAGGATGTTGAAATGGAAACTTTAATACTAGGTAGGGAATACAGTTTGGATTCAACTTGCTGAATTGGGCATTCCAGGTTGCTGGAATGGAAACTGAAATGCCAGGAAGGAAAAACAGTTTTGTTTTAGCTTGTTGAAATGAGGTATTCGGTTTTCTGAAATAGTAAACAGTTTACTTAGTTATATTCAGAACTTATTAAGTGATCGAGTAAGTGTTAAGTCTAAGGTAGTGCAGTTGTACTCTTTAATTGTTGATGTATAGTAGATGGGCTAAACGATTCCTTCAGAGAGCGGAGGTATATACGAATTAGCAAATGATCTAACTCGTTGTGAAAACAATGTAGACGAGACGGAAACTAATTTATTGGTTGTTTGTGAGAAACCACTCAGTATACTATATTGAATACTATTAAAGACTCGATATGTGCTAGGTTTAGACTTGTGAATACGTATGGTGTTAAGGTATTATCTAATATGTGACTATGTGTTTAAATGTTAGATAGTTTACTTATAAAGTAATAGTATTGTGAGATAAAGTATGTTATGCTAATTGAAAGATTAATCTTACAACTGATAGATCTTTACAATAAAGAGATTAAATTAGATTGCATAGCAGTAATCGACGGTACATGCAAGTTTTTCTCTAACTCAAACTTGAGTTATATTTTCAAAGTATGTTCGTGAATAATTATTGTTGATTATTCACATCTATACTGATTATTGATTCGCATTTAGTGCATATTGCATATTAAGATGAAGGCTCGAAGAAAGATAGTGGCAAAGGCAAACTCCAAGAGTAGATTATATACATTTATAACTATTAGTTATCTGATGCAAGTAATGTTATAAACCTTTTTAATTACTTAAGGTATGTATTCAGTTAAGGTTAACAGACCTTGAGAAATGTTATAGAATCATGTGAAATAAACAATATAGGTTTATAGCTTCCGCATTAAATGATAGAATATGTATGATAAAGAAGTACCATAACGTACCAGGTCCGAGGTTCTAGGGACCCGGATTTGGGGGCGTCATAGAGAAAATAGATCTAGAGTGAGAAAGGCTCGGATTTGGCACTTTAGTATTAGATTTGAGTTATTTGATCATACATATTATACATCTTGTGTGTCTAGAGTGATATAGATCGAATCCAAGCCAAAAGAAGCTTGTTTCTTTGCTCTCCAAGGTGAAAAAGGCTAATTTTTGTTCATTTCAATTGTGAATATTGTTATAACTATAGATCTATTCTAATATAAGGTTTATCTATAGTTTAGACTTGTTGTTTGCACTTATGTTGTGTATTAGTTGATATATCTAGCTATTGTATAGTTTATTTTGCACACATATATAGTTAAAAACCAAGTCCATTGACTAGATTTATCTAGATCTAGCCAGATCTAGCTCTTTAACTGGTTATAAAGCTCAAAGCCCTAACCTATATGCTAGATCGGCTTGGATCTTGGTTAGATCTAGTCATTTTAATGCTTTTGGTCAGTCCCGACCACTCCATAGAGCCCTAGATCTATATCTAGAGGTGAGGAGGTCCTAATAATCTATGGTAAGTATTCTAATCGATGAATCTTCGAACACTGGATTTAGGATACATTGTATATATAGGTTTAAGTATACTTATGTGAGCCTAGGAATCCCGGGGTTAAAATCCACTGATCGGATCTCGAATAAATTCCCATGATGGACCTTTTATTTATAATGTAATGTTAAATCGCGCAATAGCATTGTACATGTAAACTTGGGTCTTAAAAAGAGTTCGAGGGGTTCGTCCTGAGAAATCAGATTTAAGATCCCGTGATAGTGAAAACTTGTGATTGCAGGTGTTCGAGCTTATCGAGATGTCTTTCATGCCCGATGATGGCCCGACCCTTTTTGATGTTTTCTTTCATGCATTTTCACTCAAAACGATTTTCAAATCAAAATCGCAAAGGGCTTTCATGAAAATAATAAACTGCTTCGGGGTTAGACCAATCTAAGTTTAATAACTGGAAGTATCAAAGGACCTCAATTCCAATTTGGCAAAGGATTTGAAAGCCTTGTTTTCCAAAACATCACTTCAACATGTTTTGTCTAAATTTAAACTTTTCCTTAAGTTAAATCCTTCGAACATAGGTCCAAAGAGGTACAACATTACTTTCAGAATAACACCACTTACAGGTTAAAATAAGGCTTAGAATAACCTCTAAAATAAAAACACTTAAACATGAATCAAAATAAAAGCTTTCTCAAAATCATACGCGCGCTCGCACACACACACACACACACTTTATGCTTAGGAAAATCAAGAAGATGCGATAACCGTATTTTCACGGGAGTTGGGAAAGGGTGCCTCACACTTTTTCCCGCTTAACCAAGCCCCCAAATTCTATGAATCTCGAGTTCCAGAACAATTCTACGGAGTCACATATTGAGCCATATTTTGAAAACCTTCAAAACACGGATGAGTTGGTACATCCCTTTAAATATTATACCAACTGGCGACTCTATTTGAATCGACTCAATCATTAAAATTAAATCTTTTTTAAATGGCCGACATTCATGTCAGTCCTACTTTTGTAAAGAGATTTAACCCTCGAATAAAACACTCAACCTAGCTAATAAGGTGATTAAGGGTAGAAAAGAGCGGGGAGAGGGGAGTGTACAGATGCAACATCGTGGTTGGCCTTTCTGACGGCGATCGACCATCTATTTGCGATCTTACCCTGTTCAGGGCTCAGCTCCCCTTATAGCTTCATTACTAATGTAGTTGGCATGTATTATCTACCCCTGGTGGGTTTGAGAGGGGTGACCACCTATCATTCACTGGCTGTCATGGGTCAGTTTGATCAGCTTCAGGATATTCACCCATTTGAGCGACCTTTGGATCAGCGGCTATCAGCTTCGTCTTTGTCATCAGCTGACTTGACCAGGATTTATGGTTGTTGGATTCGTCGTGAGAGGGCTGATTTTTTGACTAGTTATCTGGGTCATTCTCCAGAGTATTCTGCATGGCTAGAGGTAGATGTTTCATCAGCTGCGCTTGTTCACTCAGAGCTGAGTACTGATTCTGATGAGGAGGAGCCTATGGAGGATCCTGATTCTCCCATCGAGGACGAGTTATTCGCGGGTTTGACAACAGCTTTGGTCAATGACCCCCCTAGCATTCCTACTGGGACGGATCTATCTCTTATAGATTCGTTAGCTCGGATGACCTTTGAGAGGGATCAGGCTAGAGCACTGATGTTGACATCCCTTTCTGGCAGGGATGCAGCTTTTATCGAGAGGGACGATGCTCGAGCTACTTAGGACACAGCTTTTGTTGAGATAGAGGAGGCTCTAGTTGCCCGAGATACTGCTTTTATTGAGCGGGATGAGGCTCTAGCTAACCGGGATGTTAAAATTACTGATAGTACTGTACTCAGGTCCTATACACACAACATCATTGCAGATATGAGTGCCTTCATAGATGATAATAGCAGCACTATACAGATGGCTATAGATCTTCTAGCTCGCATAGAGGCCTTAGGACAGGAGCTTACAGATGCACCTCCATCTTCTGAGAGGGATGCCATTTAGGACTTGCTATCTTGTTTATCAACGGGTTTATAGACTACCTTTTATTTTCCTGCACAGACTAGGTCAGCCATTTTTGTCATGTACAGGATACATAGTATATATTAAACAGTATTATATGACAGAGAAATATATTTTGATTCACTTCCCTTTTGGATATGTATTGTCATTGCTGAGTGATTACCACTTTTTTATGACTTGCTATCTTGATGTGTCATGAGCTTTTCTATGATGGATTGACATTGAGATGCTGGAGAATACCTCAGAAAGGCCTGTTGATCAGGGAGGCCTGATAGTATTTGTGTTTTATATGGGTTTCGGTGTCTTGGGACTGATTTCATTAGTGTTTGTGTTTTTTTTCTTGAAGGTTAGACTGCACCATAAATGGCTGTCTACGTACTCCCGTGTTGAGGGAGATCAGGTCATTCGTAGTTCAAGCTTTGCCTGAATGGTTTGAGAAGTGTTTATTTGGGTTTGAGCTTAGTTTGAGGGGGTTTTTGGATTTCTTATTTGGTTTGATCGCACTGTAGATGGCTGCCTACGTACTCCCGGGTTGAGGGAGATCAGGTCATTCGTAGTTCAGGCTTCTAGTGAATACCTGAATTGATTTGATTGATTTTTTTTCACAGGACCAGGATGATGGCTTGCAGGTGCTTTAGACATAGTACATCTTCACGATGTCTGAATTGATGAGTTGGGGAAATTCTTTCCCATCCATTTCTTGTAATCTGACGGCTCCTCTCGTTAACACTACTTTGATAATGAAAGGGCCTTTCCAATTTGGGGCAAACTTTCCTTTGGCTTCATCTTGATTGGCAAGGACTTTCTTCAGTACCAAGTCATTTTCTTTGAATTGTCGGAGTCAAACTTTCTTGTTATATGACCGATCAATCCTTTGCTGATATAATTGTCCGTGAAAGATGGTTGTAGCCCTTTCTGCATCTATCAGGAAAAACTGGGGGTATTGCTCTTGCAACCACTGGTCTTCTTTCATCTGAGCATCTATTAACACTCTCAATGACTCCATTTCTACTTCTATGGGAAATACCGCTTCCATGCCATAGACTACTGAGTAGGGGGTAGCCCTAATAGAAGTACGCATTGACGTTCTATATGCTAGTAGAGTCAGAGGCAATAGGTCAGGCCATCTTTTGTGATTGGCGGACATTTTTTGCACGATCTTCTTGATATTTTTGTTGGCCGCTTCGACAACACCATTCATTTTGGGACGATAGATGACGAAATTGAGATGCTTGATTTGAAATTTTTTGCATAATTCTCTTATTATCTGGTTATTTAAATTCTTGGCATTGTCTGATACGATCACCTCCGGTTGTCCATATCGATAGATTACATTATTTCAGATGAAACCAATGATTACCTCTTTGGTGACTTTGAGAAAGGAGGCAGCCTCAACCCATTTGGTGAAGTAATCGATCATGGTGAAGATGAATCGATGACCAATGCTGGCTTTGGGTTTTATTGGCCCAATCATGTCCATTCCCCACATGGAAAAGGGCCATAGCGAACTCATATTGTGCAGTTCGTTTGGAGGAGCATGGATGTCATTTCCATAGACATGGCATTGGTAGCATCTTCTGACGTGATCATCACAGTCAGCTTTAAGAGAGATCTAGTAATGCCCTATTTTCAATATCTTCTTGGCAAGCAAAGGACCACTCATGTGTGGACCACAGACTCCACCGTGGACTTCATCCATCAGTCTTTGGGCTTGATATTTATCCAGACATCTTAAAAGGCCTATTACATCATCCCTTTTATAGAGTGCGTCTCCGCTCAGATAGAATTTCATAGTCATCTTATGAATCCGCTTTCTTTCAGCTTGACTTGACCCGGTAGGAGTAGACCTATCTCGCAGATATTTTTTTATATCTTGGTACAAAGGCTGTTTGATAGAAGATAGTTCATCTGATATTTCTCCAATGTAATTCCTATATGCCGGGGCCTTTTAGCTTGTAAATTTGATGTTAGGAATTCCCATCCTATCAGATATGTGGATCAAGGAAGCCAACGTTGCCAATGCATTAGCAAAGTCATTCCTACCTTGAGGGATGTTGATGAAGGTTATTTCTTCAAACTCCATGGATATCTTGATAACCTGCCGATGATATGGCAGCAAATGTAATTCTTTGGTATGATATGCCGCGGTGGTTTGTTTGATAACCAACTCAGAATTTCCAAAGACTAGTAAACGTTTGATACCCATGGATTGGACCAGTTTTAACCCCATTATACAGCCTTCATACTCAATTGTGTTGTTAGTGTTGACAAACTGCAACTTGATTGCCACATGATATTGTTCTCGTGTAAAAGAGATAAGAACTGCCCCTGCTCCGGCACCTTCCATGTTCACGGCTCCATTAAAATACATTTTCCAATATTAGACTGTATTTTCTTGAGGGATTTGTTGGATTGTCATTATCCCCTAACGGTGCTTCTGCCAATTGATTCGCAATTCCTTGACCTTTGACAGATTTTTGAGTTGCGTAGACAATGTCGAACTATTGTAGGATCAACTGCCATTTGGATAATCGTCAATTCAACATGGGTTTGCTAAATACGTACTTCAGCGGATCCATGCGGGATATGAGATAGGTCGTGTGCCCATACAGATAATGTTGTAACCTTATGGCGGCCCACGCTAACGCACAATAGGTCTTTTCAATCAAAGTGTACTTCTGCTCCCACTACTGAATCTTTTTCTAAGGTAATAGATGGCTTTCTCCTTGCTTCTATCAACTTTCTGCCCCAGCATACAGCCCATTGCATTGGCATTGACTGACAGTTACATAAACAGGGGAACCTCATCCCTTAAATGTACCAAGTTAGTTGCTTTGATGGTATCTGTCATCTAGCACTACTAAATTTACCTTACTAAGGTTCTACTAATTCAAGAATCAGTATAGCAATAAGCAAGGATCGATCCCATAGAGAGTGACTTGTATTCTAAGTATTCAATGATTTCCAATGAATTGGGGGAATTTTGTTTGTAAACAATTAAATTAACTAAAGTGAGTTTAAAGAAAATATCAATGAGTAAAAAGATCAATTCTTCAGTTCAGTATCCCTTTTTAATAATTATGATTTAATCAAGTGTTTACACTATTTATCTTTCACTGATATTAATAACCCTAGATAACCGCGATCGCAAATTACCTGAAATTCTCCTTAAGTGTAGATCTAATGCGACGATCGCTAAGAAGAGATTCTATCTAACATACAACCTAGAACTATCAGCCTAGATTTAATATGATAGAAGCTTTAAGCATGAGAATTAGACTATTCAAAGCAATAATTACACAATCAGGAATTATTTAACTTGTCTTCTGAAAATCTTAATAGTATTTCAAAGCTTGACCATTATAAAATGCTGTTAATTGCTACTTAGATTAGACACACTTCTTTTGCTTAAAATCTGTCTTAATCTAGCAGATGATATCAATTTACTAATTTAATCCTACAGAAACCAAATTAGTCAATTAGATAACATGTATGAAAGTTCATATGGATAATTAGAATAAATCTCAAGATAGAAGAATAAATAGAATAACTGATCAAATCATTAATTAATAAATAAGTTCAACATCCCTTCAGAATTGAAATAAAGAACTTAGCCTGAAATACTTAAATCTCCAAATCCAAGGTTTGTAGCCTTCAAGCAATCCAAGAGCATATAAAGAATGAAAGATTAAAAAGATGTCTTTAACATAGGAAAACAACTCCTATTTATAGCCTAAACAAACTCTAATCAAATAAAGCAAGTTAACAATCCTTTTCCATCTCAACTTGTAATTAAAACCATAGTTTTGCCAGCTCCTGTCTGCCTAGCGCGCCCCGCGCTTGTCCTCAATACACACTGGCGTGTCCCGCGCTCTGCATGCAGTAACTTTGATCTCTTTGTGGTGCGGCCCGCGCCTATTTCAGTATTAAGTCAGCGCGCCCTGCGCTTGACTGACTGTTAGATTTGTTGACTTGTAATTTTTCTCTTCTTTAATTCCCTTTTTGTCCCTTAAAGCTTAGCTCCACTCCAATCCTGCACATGCACATAAACATATGAAAAGTAATATGCACACTTTAGTATTTAACAAAATATCAAGCCAAGAAATACTTATTAAGTAGGCTAAAAACCTACTTATCATTCGATTAGCTGCTTCTTGATGGAAAGGAAGGCTTTTTGACAATCTTCATCCCATTTCATGGATGAATTCTTCCTTAGCAGCTTAAAGATGGGTTCACAAGTTGCCGTGAGTTGAGAGATGAATTTGCTTATGAAATTGATTCTCCCCAGGAATCCCCGTATTTTCTTTTCTGTTCGGGGCACGGGGATCTCGGTGATTGCTTTAATCTTGGTGGGATCCAGTTTAATGCCTCTGTTGCTTACTAGAAATCCCAATAACTTGCCTGATTTGACACCAAAAGCACATTTGGTTGGATTCAACTTTAGGTTGTACTTGCACAACCTATTGTAAAGCTTTCTAAGATGGCTGATGTGGTCGTCCTCCTTTCGAGATTTGACGATGATATCATCCACATAGACCTCTATTTATTTATGCATCAAGTTATGAAAAAGGGCCATCATGGTTCACTGATATATGACACCGGCATTAATAAGGCCGAAAGACAAACATCTATAACAAAAGGTTCCCCAGGGAGTGATGAAGGCTGTTTTCTCTCTGTCCTCTTCAGCAACCATGATTTGATGGTATTCGACAAAACAGTCAACAAAAGAATATATGGCATATTGCGCCGTGTTGTCTATCAGTATGCGGATAAAAGGTACTGGGACGTTGTCCTTGAGACAAGCCTTGTTCAAATCCCGGTAATCCATGCATACTCGTACCTTCCCTCTGGGCTTAGGCATGAGAACTATATTGGATAACCACTCAGGGTACGTTGATACCATGATGATGCCGGTTTTGAATTTCTTGACAATTTCTTCTTTGACTTTCTGACTCCACTCAGGTTTCAATCGCCTGAGCTTCTGCTTGACTGGATTTATTCCATCTTTAATGGGCAGTCGATGAATGACAATGTTAGTAGACAAACCAATCATGTCTTCATGTGACCATGCAAACACATCCTGGAGCTGAGTTAAGAGTTCAATCAGGTCTGCTCTTTGGATTTCTTTATGGTTTTCTGAGGTTCTGATATTGACAGTAATGGTTTAATCGAGGTTTGGTTTGGGTTTGTCTTCGACCCATTCTTTGATCTCCTCGGGCACCTCATAGTCATCCATCTCCTCTTGATCATTCTCTATCAAGTCGAATTCCAGTTCTACATCAAAGTTGTAGGTATTGTAAAAATTTGGCATCTCATCAGCAAGGCCAAAAAAATCCAACTCTAGAGTCCTGAAAACAAAATGCTTTCACTTTAATATATGAAACTGTTTGATCATACAAAGCATTTAGCAAAAAGCATGACAAAAGTAACTGTTATTGCTGTGCAACAAAAATAAGCAGGAAATAAAACCACGCTTCAGGGCAGATGAACTTTCTGCCCTTTTACCCTTTTCGACTGATGCAAAGAGTGCTGCTCCAATTGTCTAGAGTCAAATCCTCATGAACAGGGAGGATAAAGGAGTTGTTGTCGTCTGTCTCCTCTTTGATGATGACTAAGACAACATTCATATCAGGGCCAGTGCTTTTCTTTGAACTTCTCCCCTTATTCCTGTTGATGCGAAGGATTAGGACTTGATCTTCTGAATAATCATCATCTGGAATATTATCGTTTATACCCTCAGTGTGCACCAGAAAATACATATTTGCTAACGGGTCTCATCCTCCTTGCAGGAACTTTTCCTTCCCTTTTTTGCTTTCCCCATCAGGCTTTGGGACTTCTTTTTCAATGACCGATTTGACCTGAGGAATTAGCATACCTGACATAGCAGCAAGAATCTTCCTCATCGGTTTCACAAATCCTATATCAGTGAGGTTTGGTAACAGGATAGTGGAGGAAGGAACTGGTGGATGCTTGTACGGGTTCTGGTGGTTTGATCCGGAGGAATAGCCTAATCCAGCTTTCCCTGTCTGACTAGGGATTTGCACTGGACTTTTGATTCCTTGCTGAGTTCTCCCTAACCCTCTTCTAGGGTAGTAACCCAAGGATACCATTTTCTGACCGACCGTCATCACTTCAAAGGAAACTTTTGGCTTTAAGACTGGTGCCCCAACATATAGGTATTGAGTGTTGCTCACTTCTTGAGCTTGAAAATTGACAGGCTCCACCCTTTTATTAAGACTGATTACTGACATATCGCTTTGTATGCAGACAGGATATTCTGTCTCGGCATTTACAGTTATCAGATTGCCATCAATGATGTATTTGAGTTATTGATGAAGGGTGGGCGGAACTGCTCCTGCCATATGGATCCACGGTCTTCCCAACAGCAAATTATATCCTGTGGTAATGTTTAGTACCTGGAAGGATATATAGAAAGTATGGGGTCAAATCTCTAGTGGAAGCTCGATCTCTCCCACAGCCTCTCGGCGAGATCCATCAAAAGCCCGAATGACTACATGACTAGTTTGGACTCAATTTGGATTAATCTTCATTCTCTCCAATATGTCGCAGGGGAAGATGTTCAGGGATGATCCTCCATCTATCAGCACACCTCCTACCACATATCCTGAGGACATCACTGCTATGTGCAAAGACTTGCAATGACCCATCCCTTCTGTGGGTATATCATCGGCAGTGAAAGCTATCACATTACTCTTGAAAATGTGCTCTATCACGTGATGAAACTTCTACGGGTATGAAGATTTATTTCATGTTGGTTGGTCTGATTTATCAACTGCCTCGTTATCTGATGTTGATAAACTACTAGTTCTGCTAATTGCCCAACCTGCTCCTTGATAGATTTGATTTCTTGTTCTTTCAGAAACTGCCTTTTTTGAATGTTCCCAATTGTCCGGCGTATCTTTGTTGGCTTGGGATGACTTTTTGACGTACTGGAGGTATTTGGATCCTTCTCCGTTTCCCATGCTGATTATATTGACGCTCTCCTCATTGTGTTGAGGTAGCGAATTATCTTGAACATGTGGTTGTTCTTGTGTTGTCACCATAATTTCCCCATTATCAATCAGGTCTTGGATTTTATGTTTGAGAGACCAGCAATCTTGGGTATCGTGGCCCGGTGCTCCAGAATGATAAGCACACTTCTTACTAGGGTCAAAGTTTCATCCGCTTGACTAGTCGGCAGAAGGAGATGGACAATCTTCTTTTATGTTGTCAGAAGTTTCAGTATATTTTCCATTGAGTCCCCTAAGGGTGTGAACGTTCTTCGACATTTAACTTCTCCGACTTTTTAAAAGGTTGGATTCGAAGATTGTGCAGGAGCTTGAAAAAGGGAATAATTTCTCCTTTATATGGGCAACGTGACGTCCCCAAAATAGGTCCACACAACCAATTCTGAGTCGCCAAATACATGGTACATAATCCAAATACAAATCTTCACATTCCAACTATTAAATTGTTGTACAAAATACGACCACACATAAACTGTGAGTTTGAATATAAATATTATAACAACAGTACTCATACTCCAAACCAATAACATTTTACATAAAAGTACAGTCAATAACTATTTTAGGAATTAAAATCTTTGGGAAATGCTCAAGAAAACCTTCGTATATGGGAAACCATGCTTCTAAGTTATAATAGATATCATATGACTTGAGAATTAACCTTGGTTAACCCAATAGACCCCAAAGAAGAACGAGAAGATTACTATCTTGTTTATTCCAATGGTGAGTATTCTCTTGCCATATAATTATCTCCATTATCTCAAATTGAGAATTATATTCCAACCATACTCTAAGATTATATAGGTAGTGCTCATAGATATAATAAGCAAGTGGATATGCATAACCATGTCTTATGATAACACGAAGTCGTATGTGATTAGACATCTTGTATGAAGTGGCAACACACCCTTCCATAGTCGGGTTCACCTCACCCTATTTGGTTCACCAAAATCAACTATTAAATGACGTATAAAATATGACACACACATTTAAAGTTCTCAATATAATTATTTCAACAGTTATAGACCATCGTTCTATTCCCCTGTTATCCCCGCTCGACCCAGCTACACTCTTATTGCCTGAAAGGAATTGTGAAGCAAAAGGATGAGCACAAATAGCTCAGTAAAAAATATATTAACTAAAGATAATTAAATTATCAATAGCCTTCATCAGTAATAAATCGTATATTTAGAACATATGGTAGATGATAAAAGCTTTCAACCATAGTTGCAGTGGAACAAGCAATCCATTAGAAGAGTCAAGTAGAACATAATGTCTATTATCTTTCCCAAATTAAAAGTCCATCATCGATATTTTATTCATGTAACACCAATCAATATTTCTTCGTTGTACCCAAGACAAAGATAACTTTCACCACATGTCTTTACCTGAAACACCAAAGATCATGGTTATACCAAATCACAGTTCCTGTTCATAATCATGCTAATAAATTCATCTTTGCACTCAGGCCAAAGATATTCTTTTGTAACATCAATGGTCATGATCATACTAGTCCACAGCCTTTAATCATAATCATGTCAGTCAATTCATCTTTGCACTACGGGCCAAAAATATTCAACAGTAACATTAATGGTCATGATCATGTCAAACACCTGTCCATCTTTGTACTATGGCCAAAGATATTCAACAGTAACATCAATGGTCATGATCATGTCAAACACCTGTCCATCTTTGCACTACGGCCAAAGATATTCAACAGTAATATCCATGATCTTGATCATGCCAAACACATGTCCATCTTTGCACTACAGACCAAAGATATTCATCAATCAGTTGTTCATCTTTGCACTACGGGCCAAAGATATTCATTAATCAACAGTTCATCTTTGCACTACGGGCCAAAGATATTCATCAATCAACAGTTCATATTTGCACTACAGGCCAAAGATAACTTTCACCACAATTTAAGTTTGAGGATTATGACAATGATATAAACAATGAATCTAGTGAGATCAAAGATAAATATTAGAGATTTATAATTCAATTTATCCAGAGTTCAAGAATGAAAATCAAAACATGGATCCAATTTTAAGAATAAGATTCATAAAAGATAATCTGGACAAAGAAAAGAAACTAAATTTCGTCGTGAATAATACTCCGGCATGAATAGTACCCTGGATGAATAGTACTCTGGCATGAATAGTACCCCAGATGAATAGTATTCTGGCATAAATAGTACTCTGGATGAAAAGATTAAAATTTGATAAAAAAGTTCAGACCAGTATTCCGGTGAAATGATATTAGATGAAGCGCAAAACTCAAGAAATTTCTAATCATTTCAGGAATTATAGAAGCAATACTTACCGTAGTAAGTTTAAATTTAGGAATATGAAAGAAAATATTATCACTTTCATAATATGGAATACGAAAGAAAATAATATTCTTTACGAATATTGAAAGAAAATAACATCATTTACGAGAAAAATAATATCCTTTACCTCAGTAGAATACTAAATCTGACTGGAATATAAGAGATTATGTTGAGAAAATCTTGCACAATTATCCACACTCAAAATATCTTTATACTCACAAGAAATACGCTCAATAGTATAGAGAAAGAATTTTCTGATTCTGGTGTGATTTTCATTTCTTAACTAAGCACCCTATTTGTAAAAAAATGCCAGAACACCAATGTTGACAAAACTTCACACGGTTTGATCAACAGCATGCCACTTTTGAAAACTCTGGAGCATACCAACAAGGACAATTCCAAGTCTCACCCACATGTTTTTTTTCTTTTCTTAAAAAACATTTATATTTATTAAAAAGAATTCAAATTCAATTTGTTCTCTTCCACCTCATTTTATTTTTTTATACCATAAATTTATTATAATAATATTACCATTTAAATTATAAAATTATACTATTATATTATCACATTATACTATTATAATGTAATATTATAATAATATATTTGAATGAATTATTTTATCGGAGAAGATAAAATGCCAACTTTTAACAAACGTCTCATGCTAAAAATTCCTCCATTTATATCAAAATTGAACAATTATTTACTTATCATTTTTATCAATAATTTTTATTTTATTCATCAATTATTATTCATAATTAATATTACAGAATCACAATATTGACAACTAGGTCGTTCTCAAGAAATAGGGGCTTTTCGATAAGAATTTATCCTTATTGGCGCACAATTATATAACCTAACCTCTTTCCTTGACAGAACTTTCTAGACATTGTCAATAATGCTATCTAATAATATAATTTCAATAATATGAGTGACAATTATTGATTTAATAATGTGAAATAATGTGTAGTGGTTACTGTGACAATTATTGAATCAATAATATAAAATAATATGCAATTATCAAAGTAGCAATTATTGAATCAATAATATAAAATATTGAACAGTAATTACTGTAACAATTATTGAATGAGTGACTTTTTACGTAAGAATCAATAATTATAAATACTGTGCAATACCGTTTCCTACTGTGCAACAATGCGTATTACTATACTTTTATCACCTGGTATTTTAACAGTTTAACGGTAAAAGTTTCGCCGTTATTTTTTATAAAAAGGTTACTTCTGTCGCTTTCTATATCCGACAGTTATTCCGTTATGGGGTCGACAAATGATTACGCCGTCGTACGAATATTCCCCGACACAACGAATATTTTATGACAACTTGCTTACTTTGTAAAATTTGCACATATAACCCTTAACTTTAACCTTTTATCAATTTAACCATTTACTAAATAGAATAATAATTATAAGAAAAATTGAATACTTTTATTTCATAAAATTCAGGGTTTTACAATCTTCCCTCCTTATGAAAATTCGTCTTCGAAATTCACGTACCTGGTAGTTCGAAGAGGTGAGGATATCTTGCTTTCATTTCAGATTCTATCTTCCCGGTCATTTCCTCTATATCATGATTTCTTCATTACTCATATCTTGGATTTTAGATATCATTCCAGAATACAGCATCAAAACAAAGGTTAATTGACATATTATAATTTGTCAATTTATTAAGTAAGAAAATTCAGCTTAGGTAAGTCACACACTAGCGAAGGATATTACTCGTCTCTCCCCTCATAGTTCTAGTCTCAGATCTCCGCCATCGACCATATCCCTAAGCTCTGATACCAACTGTGATGCCCCCAAAATAGGTCCACACAACCTATTCTGAGTCGCCAAATACATGGAACAGAATTCAAATACAAATCTTCTTATTCTAACTATTAAACTGTCATACAAAATACGACCAGACATAAACTGTGAGTTTGAATACAAATATTATAACAACAGTACTAATACTCCAAACCAATAACATTTTACATAGAGGTACAGTCAATAACTATTTTAGAAATTAAAATCTTTGGAAAATGCTTAAGAAAACCTTCGTACATGGGAGGACATACTTCTAAGTTATAATATATATTATATGACTTGAGAATTAACCTTAGTTGACCCAATAGACCCCAAAAAAAATGAGAAGATTACTATCTTGTTTATTCCAATGGTGAGTATTCTCTTGCCAAATAATTATCTCATTTGTCTCAAACTGAGAATTATATTCCAACCATACTCCAAGATTATATAGGTAGTGCTCATAGATATAATCAGCAAGTGGATGTGCACAACCATGTCTTATGATAACACGATGTCGTATGTGATTAGACATCTTGTATAATAGTGGCAACACACCCTTCCAAAGTCGGGTTCACCTCACCCTATTTGGTTCACCAAAATTAACTGTTAAATGACGTATAAAATACGACACACACATTTAAAGTTCTCAATACAATTATTTTCATACTATTTTATGGGAAACTTCAATAGTTATAGACCATCGTTTTATTCCCCTGTTATCCCCGCTTGACCCAGCTACACTCTTATTGCCTGAAAGGAATTGTGAAGCAAAAGGATGAGCAAAAATAGCTCAGTAAAGAATATCATGACTAAAGATAATTAAATTATCAATAGCCTTCATCAGTAATAAATCGTATATTTAGAACATATGGTAGATGATAAAAGCTTTCAACCATAGTTGTAGCGGAACAAGCAATCCATTAGAAGAGTTAAGTAGAACATAATGTCTATTATCTTCCCCAAATTAAAAGTCCATCATCGATATTTTATTCATGTAACACCAATCAACATTTCTTCGTTGTACCCAAGATAAAGATAACTTTCACCACCTGTCTTTACCGGAAATACCAAAGATTATAGTTATACCAAATCACAGTTCCTGTTCATAATCATGCTAATAAATTCATCTTTGCACTCAGGCCAAAGATATTCCTTTGTAACATCAATGGTCATGATCATACTAGTCCATAGCCTTTAATCATAATCATGTCAGTCAATTCATCTTTGCACTACGGGCCAAAGATATTCAACAGTAACATCAATGGTCATGATCATATCAAACACCTGTCCATCTTTGCACTATGGCCAAAGATATTCAATAGTAACATCAATGGTCATGATCATGTCAAACACCTGTCCATCTTTGCACTATGGCCAAAGATATTCAACAGTAACATCCATGATCATGATCATGCCAAACACATGTCCATCTTTGCACTACAGGCCAAAGATATTCATCAATCAGTTGTTCATCTTTGGACTACGGGCCAAAGATATTCATCAATCAATAGTTCATCTTTACACTACGGGCCAAAGATATTCATCAATCAACAGTTCATATTTGCACTACGGGCCAAATATAACTTTCATCACAATCTAAGTTTGAGGATTATGACAATGATATAAACAATGAATCTAGTGAGATCAAGGATAAATATTAGATATTTATAATTCAATTTATCCAGAGTTCATTAATGAAGATCAAAACATGGATCCAATTTCAAGAATAAGATTCATAAAAGATAATCTGCACAAAGAAAAGAAACTAAATTTCGCCGTGAATAGTACTTCGGCATGAATAGTACTCCGGATGAATAGTACTCTGGCATAAATAGTACTCCGGATGAAAAAATTAAAATTTGATAAAAAAGTTCAAACTAGTATTCCGGTGAAATGGTATTAGTGAAGCGCAAAACTCAAGGAATTTCTAATCATTTTAGGAATTATAGAAGCGATACTACCGTAGTAAGTTTAAATTTAGGAATATGAAATGAAATATTATCATTTTCATAATATGGAATATAAAAAAAATAATATTCTTTACGAATATTGTTGGTTGATTTATGTAACGACAATTAACGCGCAAGTATACGCGGTCAACAAGTAATATAAGATAAGTAGGGTGTCGTACCCACGATGATGAAGTCTTAAATGCAAATCAAATACTAATGTAAGTTCTATACTGTCTTATCTAAACAAGTAATTGGAGATGATATTTTAATCTATGCGATTACAACTAAAGGAGGTGAGAGAAATAGATGCGCTAGGGAGACAAGTTAGTATTACAATTCCCCTAATGCGTCGCCTAATCTCCTAACTCTCCACATTACAAACAAAACAAGGAATGGTCAGCCGAGAATAGAACTACGCATATGCTTCTGTCGAAGGCCAAATGCACATCCCTAGCTAGCTGAATCACAATATGTCTATTGATGAAAATAACTAGACTAGGGTCATTAAGCTCAGTCTCAAGGCTACACAAGGCAAATAGAGATATGTCTATCCTATTAAGCAGTTTATGCACACATTCCCTTAGGCAAGGGCATAACAAGCGTTATTGTATTTTAAAAGCCAGATATTAATGTCCAATTTTTAATATCCATTAATATCACTACCAAAAACTCTGTCAAGCAAGCAGTCAATAAGTAAGAAATACAACAACCCATTCCCAAAATGATTCATTAAAATAAATAGGAGAGAAAGTTAATTAGGCTAAACACTAGGTTATATTGCACTCCCAAAAAAGAATTAGTTCATAACCATGGTGCTAATACTCATTTCTATAACATTCAACATTGCTCAGTAATACACAAATAACTGAGAGATTTGGAATAAGAAAACTCCTGTTGTGAGGTTTTCTGTCTCCAAGTCTTCTCTTCTCCGTGTAACTCCTGAGCTGTGTAGGATGCAATAACTATTCTCCCCTCAAAACCAGCTTCTTTTTCTTCTAGAATCTAATTAATCTACCCTGTTATCACTGTCTGTCATCCACTGTCCTAGCCTCCGTACTTATTTTCTATATCGCTCCCCCCGCTGTGTGTTCTCTTTCTTTTCATTAGGTCATTAAAAGCGAGCCACTGGCTAGGCACCGGAGGTGGCGCTATGGCGCGGAGACATAGCTGTTGGGTGGCGCTGCGGCGCCACTTGCGCTGCGGCGCGAACACAAGAAGCAAAAGGGATACTGCAGCGGCAGATGACATCAGCGTGGACAAGGAAGCGGCTGCTGCGGCACGAGGAAAAGGCTAGGCTCTGGCGCTGCGGTGCCAGAGTGTAGAAAATGACAATTTTGCCCCCCTTTAAGCTGGAAATGACCTAAACAGCCCTGCATCATACAGGATAAGCATAATAACAACAAAATATCTATAAAAGCTCAATAAATAACATAAAACCAGCAGCGTCTTAAGCTTTTAGAGAATCTGATTCGCGATATAAAAACCACTTATCAGATACCCCCAAACTTAAGCTTTTGCTTGCCCTCAAGCAAACTATCTAACATCCACGCCTACACTACTGGAAGACGCGAATGAAAACTACTACTATAGAATAATACCACGGCTTCTAAGCGTAATTATAGAGCCTCTCCAAGAATAGGGCAAACACTGACATGAAAGGGGGCTTAAAATCAAATTTGCAAGCATGAGACTGTACTCGATCCATTCTATGTGTGTGTGAAGACCAACCATCCTAACTAATCATAACTCAATTAAACTCGCACAGTCGATTGCTAAAACCAGTATGCATCGCAATTTAAACAATCAACAAGCATTAAGACTAAGATGCAAGCACAGGAAAAGATCAAAAGGCTCTAGCATGAAGACTGTAAAATCTGACTCGGACAGTCCTTAATTACCTTAGGCTAAACAGAGCTACCCATTAATGAGCTTTTGATCAGTGACTCCCAAGACAGATGACTTTAGGGCACTAGGTGTGGAACACCCCTATGAATCTAATAACTCGAGTAGCAAAGGCCACGTAATCAACATAAGCCAAATTAGACTTTACGAAATCTGAAGATTATTTGACGAGTGCATTTTATGCTCCATCTCAACATCGGTCCTGCGTTTATGGGCGAGCGCGTTTTACGCTCCATCTCGACCCACCGCAAGACTTTCGATATTCAATCTCTTTTTTAATTTATTTTATTTTTATTTTACTATACAACATGCCAGAGTCCAAGATCCAAAACTGTAAAAGCGCCTAAGTCCTTTATTACCTTGTAGAAATGAAAGATTATAAGCATGACATACTCTCAAAGCAATAAACACGCGAAATAAAGTCAAAAAATAACTAGTTAACACAGTTGGACGGTGCTTGCTAAGAAGGAATGATCAATAACAGTCTCAACTTATCGATTAACAACCCCTAACTTATACATGCTTGACACGACTCTAAGAGACAGCCATAACTACTTGGGGCCTGTCATTAGCCACGATAAAAAATTAACAGCTATAACACCCTCACCCAGCATATTTACAGTTATAAAACGGGTAAAAAGGGGGGGGGGGTAATCAAAACAATTTAGGCATGAAGTAACAAAAGAAACAGCACCCTGCCTAAATAAGGAAAAACCATAACCCATGGCATTAAGAAAACCAAATATTTGCACAATCCCCAAAATATGGCTATAAACACACCAACCAAAAATGACATGAAAGCTAACGTGAACGCAAAATACTATATACAAAATAAAGCAAAAATATTCAAAAATTATAAACCAAAACATTCATATATATATTTAATAAAACGAAAATACCAATGCATCTTAACATGCATCCCATAATAAACCAACATCATACACAAACACAGCATAAATAAAACATAGTCTGGGGCTATACCGCCCAAAAGAAACATAACAGCAATTCATATATAATAATACTTAAAAAGGAATCTCCCCCAAGCTTGAAATCTGCCAATGTCCTCACTGGCCTTCACCCTCTGGAGCATCATCATCGCCGCCATCATCATCGCCATCATCATCGGCACCCGCTGTGTCCTCCTCGCGATCCTCTCCTCTGGCAGGGAATGTCGGTGGATAAGGCGCAAAAATTGGAGGCTCTGGAAATTGAAAGGGCATGGACTCTGCATCATCTCCTCCCTGGGCATAATAGATACTGGAAACTGTATTTGCGAACTCCGTATGATAGTGATTGAATTAGCTCTGCCATTGAGCCACCGTATCAACCTTGCAGTGGAGAAAATTAAGGCTGCTCAAAATATCTGCCAGGGCCCTGGGTGGCATATGTTGGGTTTGTATGTAACGCAATCATGCAATCAAATCACATAAATAGGGCGGAAGCGTAAAAACTAGGTTTTCAAAATTTATACAAACCCATAACCATGATCATGCTTTGTGCTTGTTATCAATAACAAAAAAGAGAGAACATGGAATTATACCTTTGAAGATCTAAGCTTCCTCAGGTACAAGTTCTACTCCTTTGATTCCTTTGATTCCTCTGATAGTGGCTCCTTCCCTTGAATAATGTCAGCCACCCAAATGTTTGGCCTCTAACGGTGATCCACCAAGGAAGATGAAGAACTCAAGAAGATGGGTTATTGGCTTAACCCTTGTTTCTATCTCTATAGAATATGTGTACTCCCAACTCTTGGAAAATTTCACATCATCCCTTATTTCTGATATAAGACTCTCTTATATAGATATTAGGTTAACCCTCCTAATCCAATTAGAATAGGGTTTTATTTAATTAATTTATATCCTAATCTTTATTAGGATTGAGAGAGAGTACTGATATTATATTAATTCCTAAACTCCTTTAGAATTAAAATAATAATAATAATAATAATATTAATAAGACTCCTCTTATTAATTTATATTTAATATTTCTAAAATATTAAATAATAAACATTAAGCTATTTAATTTATTCTATCATCATAGATTAAATTAATTATACTTAATGCATTATTACTATCATGCCATTTTCTTCTTAAATAATTCTTCTTCCTTTTATGGTGTGACCCTTTAGGTTCTCCATATTAAACCGGTTGTGAATAAATCAATTAGAACAATTCTAATCTTATTTAAATAAACAAATTAAACTAATAATCTATTTAAATAAATAACATTTATTCTATAATAGGGATAAGCCTCCCTAGCGATCAACGACTTTCCAGATAATATAGATTTCAACATTAATCATAAAAGAACCTGTGAGTTAATAGTTACCGTACAATTCAATCCTTCCACCATAAAATGTCCCAATTAAATATAAGACATGGATTTACTGTCAAGTCTTAATTTATTTAATCATATGTATTTCGATTAGAAAATGCACAACTCCAAATAATGCAAATTAGAAACCTCTTTCTAATTTCATTCTACCTTGGCCAAGGATTCCTGGGTTGTCATTTAACAAATCACATAGGACATATCTCCTCTTTTACTAGAGGTGGTAGATTCTTTATTGATCATTCATTATCTCCATATGTAACTCATTACACCCAAGCATACCCTATATATGCCTGAAAAGGCCTTAAGGAATTAGTCAAAGTATAATTTGTTACATACAAGATACTATGATGATCTCAAGTCCAAGGATCACATGTACTACTATCACATTAGGAATTCCTATTGACAGGCGAGTAAAACTCCATTAGGTATTCCATAGCGAGTCACGTTCAGTGAACTTATTCTCCAATAAGCACCTACATACTTGCTTTAGTGTCTCCACACAAATGACCATGAGATTAGTCATCCTCATCCAATGAGCAAGCAACATATGTACCAATCTATCCGGATTTACTAATCCCCTTTTTTAGTAATCCCACGATTGGGAACTATTTTAGTTTTAAAGCTTTCTAAGAATTTAGATCTCATTAGCATGATCAACATCATGATTCTAAAAGCATTGCTTAAAACTATGGGTTATTTACATATTATAAAAACAGCACCATGTAGATAATTAAATGCCTTTAATAAACAAATAATTTATTAATAAATAAATAAGATTGTTTACAAAGTATGTGCTTTATCATCATACATGATTGGCTTGTATGCACACTACTCTCAATCTCCCACTTGCACTAAAGCCAATCGCCATGGTATCTCATACCCATCTTCTCTAAGTGACGATCAAACTGCTGTTGTGTTAAAGCTTTAGTAAATGGATCTGAAATGTTGCCTTGAGAGTCTACACGCTCCAAGGTGACGTCTCCTCTTTCAATGATCTCCCTGATCAAGTGAAATCGCCGCAACACGTGTTTAGATTTCTGATGAGACCTGGGTTCCTTAGCCTGTGCAACCGCTCCGGTGTTGTCACAGTATACGGGAACTGCTTCTCCAATGCTAGGAACCACACCAAGTTCAGTTATGAACTTCTTCATCCAAACAGCTTCCTTTGCAGCTTCACTTGCAGCTATATACTCTGCCTCTGTCATTGAATCAGCAACCGTTTGCTGCTTGGAACTCTTCCAACTCACTGCACCTCCGTTCAAGGTAAACACATACCCTGAAATAGATTTACTGTCATCTTGGTCTGTTTGAAAACTTGAGTCCGTGAATCCCTCGAGTTTTAATTCAGACCCACCGTAGACAAGAAAAATATCTTTAGTCCTTCTCAAGTACTTTAGGATATTTTTCACTACCTTTCAGTGCTCTTCTCCTGGATTCGACTGGTATCTGCTTGTTACACTAAGTGCGTGAGCAACATCCGGTCTAGTACATATCATACCGTACATGATAGATCCTATTGCAGAAGCATAAGGGATCTTACTCATACGGTCTCTCTCCTCAGGTGTCTTTGGGGCCTGTTTCTTGGAGAGATTTATTCCATGGCTCATCGGCATGAGACCTCTTTTGGAATCTTCCATGCTAAACCTCTTTAGCATCGTATCAATGTACGTTCCTTGGGATAAGCCGAGCATCCTTTTAGATCTATCTCTATAGATCTTTATCCCCAAAATATAGGATGCTTCACCCAAGTCCTTCATGGAGAAGTTTTTAGATAACCAGATTTTAATGGATTGTAACATAGGAATGTCATTCCCTATCAGTAATATATCATCAACATATAATACAAGGAATGATACTGCGCTCCCACTAACCTTCTTGTATACACATGGTTCATCCTCGTTTTTGATAAAATCAAACTCTTTGATTGTCTCATCAAAACGAATGTTCCATCTACGAGAAGCTTGCTTCAACCCATAAATGGATCGTTGTAGCTTACAGACTCGATTTGTTCCAACTTTTGAAATAAATCCCTCTGGCTGTGTCATATACACATCCTCCTCAAGTTTCCCATTGAGGAAGGCCGTTTTCACGTCCATCTGCCAGATCTCATAGTCATTGTAAGCTGTAATCGCAAGCAAAATCTGAATGGACTTGAGCATGGCTACTGGTGAGAAGGTTTCATCATAGTCAACTCCTTGTCTTTGTTTGAAACCTTTTGCAACCAGTCGGGCCTTATAGGTCTCTACCTTTCCGTCTGCTCCAGTCTTTTTCTTAAAAACCCATTTACACCCAATAGGTTTAATACCTTCAGGTGGTGAAACCAAAGACCATACTTTGTTTTCATACATGGAGTCCATTTCAGATTTCATGGCTTCAAGCCATTTCCCTGAGTCTTTATTACTCATAGCCTGTTCGTAATTCAATGGATCATCATCATTCATGATGTGTACCTCATCGTCATCCTCTATAACGAATCCATACCTCTCAGGTATCTTCGGTACTCTTCCAGATTTACGAACATGGTGTGGTACAGTAGGTTCTTCTACTTGGTTAGGTACCTGACTTTGGTCCGTGGTAACTTGTGGTTCTTGAACTTCTTCAAGATATATCTTACTCCCACTGACCCCTTCATGGATAAACTCTTTCTCCAAGAAGGTAGCATGTTTCGCAACAAACACCTTTTGATCAGTAGGATGATAGAAATAATACCCTACGGTTTCTTTAGGGTATCCCACAAATCTACACTTATCGGATTTAGTCTGTAGCTTATCATTTTCAAACTTTTTGACATAAGCTGGACAACCCCAAGTCTTAACATGCTTAAGATTTGGTTTCCTCCCTTTCCACATCTCATATGGAGTCTTTGGGGCGGATTTGGTAGGTACCTTGTTAAGTAGGTATGCAGCCGTTTCTAGGGCATATCCCCAGAAGGAAATTGGAAGGTTGGTAAAACTCATCATGGATCGAACCATGTCCAACAGTGTTCGATTTCTCCTTTCAGATACTCCATTTAACTGTGGTGTACCTGGAGGAGTCCATTGTGAGATTATACCATTTTCTCTGAGACAATTGAGAAACTCACTGCTTAAGTATTCTCCACCTCGATCTGATCGAAGTATCTTAATACTCTTGCCCGTTTGTTTCTCTACTTCACTTCTGAACTCTTTGAACTTTTCAAATGATTCTGATTTGTATTTCATTAAATACACATATCCAAATCTTGAGTGATCATCAGTGAAAGTAATAAAATAAGAATACCCACCCCGTGCACTTGTTGTCATAGGTCCACAAACGTCTGTGTGAATCAATGCCAACAACTCTGTAACTCTCTCCCCTTTTCCACTAAAAGGAGATTTAGTCATTTTACCCATGAGACAAGATTCAAAAGTTGGATATGATTCATAATCAGATAGCTCGAGGAGCCCATCTTTATGCAACTTGGATAATCTTGTTTCATTGATATGACCGAGTCTACAGTGCCACATATAGGTATAATTAATATCATCTCTTTTCCTTTTCTTAATTTGTTCAATTTGAAATATATTTTCTTGCAAGTCAAGTGTATAAAGTCCATTTCGCAAATTTCCAATACCATATAAAACATCGTCTTTATAAATAGAACAACCATTGTTCTTTATAATAACGTCAAAACCTTCCATATCCAATACAGAAATTGAAATAATGTTTTTAATAATATTCGGAACATAATAACAATTATTAAGATAAATGGATTTGCCCGAAGGCATTGCTAAACAATAAGTTCCTACAGCTAATGTAGCAACTTTTGCTCCATTTCCCACTCGTAGGATCACCTCATCTTTGTTCAGCTTTCTACTTCTGACCAGTCCCTGCACAGTATTACATATGTGAGAACCACAGCCGGTATCCAATACCCAAGTAGAATTATGACTTTCAGAAAAATTAATTTCAATCATAAACAAACCTTGATTGGAAGTCGAAGCTTCTCCAAGCTTCTTCTCTGCTAGAAACTTCTTGCAGTTCCTCTTCCAATGTCCCGGCTCATTGTAATGAAAGCACATTCCTTTAGCTGGTTCAGGTTTCTTTTGCTCCTTTTCTTTCCTTTTTCCCTTAGCCTTCTTAGATTTCTTCTTTTCAGAAGACACCTTGGGCCTCTTCCTTTTATTGGAAGAATCCACCATCAAGACATGGTTCTTCTTGGATGAGAAGTGACCTTCTGCAGTTTTCAGCATGTTAAGCAGCTCAGGCAAGCTGACATCTAGCTTATTCATGTGAAAATTAACCACAAACTGCGAGAAGGTCTCAGGGAGTGACTGCAAGACCAAGTCTTGACTCAACTCCCCATCCATGACGAACCCAAGCTGTCCAAGGCGTTCAATCAAATTGATTACCTTCAGAATATGAGTCTCGACGGTAGTGCCCTCGGTCATCCGAGATCGGAAGAGCTCCTTAGATATCTCATATCTAGCAGTCCTACTCTGTTCACCATACAACTCCTTGAGGTGAAGCAGCATAGCAGGAGCATCCATTTTTTCGTGCTGACGCTGAAGCTCGTTATTCATGGATGCGAGCATGATGCATTGAGCCACAGATGCATCATCTTGCCACTTATTGAAAGTGGCAATCTCTTCCTCAGAGGCTGTTTCTGAAACAGATTCAGGGATAGTGGAATTTAGGACATAAGAAATCTTTTCAGCAGTGAGAACAATTCTCAGATTTCTTAGCCAGTCCTCATAATTCGGGCCGGTAAGCTTATTTGCATCAAGTATGCTTCGTAGTGAGATTAGTGATTTTGACATTTTTAAAATTCTGCATGTGAAAAGACAACATTTTAGCAAAAATTCATTTTATTAACTTTGCATACCAAAATAAATTTAGGTCTTTATTTTAAATTGGTATCTCCCACTATTTTCATCAAACTATATTACCCTCACTCATATAGTTCGGCAACATCTAATTAAAGATTTGCTAGTGAGATTAAGGATCCCATTTCAAATGTATATAACCTTGTGGATAGCACAACAAGCGATATACAAATAAATAGGTAGACAACTCTTGTCAATTTCATCACCATGTAACTCCTTTTATTTTGCCTCTTAAATCATAATGGTCATGTGTGTGCACATCCGAACTAAAATGATTTAAGTTAAGTCCAGCCTAGCACTTCCATAAATTCAAAAAAGAAAAATTTTCGTCCTTGTGGATAGCACAACAAGACTAGATCGTTCAATTTTCTTGATAAGCATCAAATGTGATTAATTAACATCTTAAATATTCAATACTCGCCTTGTGGATAGCACAACAAACTCATATTAAATATTTAATACTCTATTAACTAATCATGCTAGAAGGAGACGTTCGATATTCCAAATATCATTTGAACGCTTCAGACTTAATATTATTTCTTTGAGGGGTTTGTTATTATTTGTCTCATCTTTTTAAGCGCGCATGCACACACACACATATATATATATATATATATATATATATATATATAAAATACGCGTCATTTTATTAAACATGCGAAGCATGTTTGTATAAAATATAATATATATAATATTTAGCATGCAATATAGAATACTATATTCTACCCGGATTGATTATGGACTTTTATTCTAGTTTGGTTCACTAGAGCCACCAAGTGAACCAAAAGGTCAAACCTAGGAGTGCAAGAATTTAAATTTTAAATGTAACTATTACATTTAAACCAGGGCTCCATACAAACGGGTCTTCACGCGCTCCTCGCTCCTTGGTCTCCAATTTCTTCAAAATAATTCTAACTATCTCTATTACATTAACTATTTAAAATTAAATAGAAACCTTGATCAGCAGTCAAGGGGAAGTACATAGAAAGGAGATAGAATTTACATCGAGAATAAAACAAGAGAAGACGAGGTACGCAGACCCCATTTTATAAAACCCATTCATTCAAGCATTCAACCAAAATAAAATCCAATCACATTGGTCATAGTCCATAATCAACCCCATTTATTATCATACACATCAACATATGCATCAATAAATATCCATTCATCTCATGAATAACAATGCTATTCCATATATGGATCGATGTTATTTAATGGAAAAAAGTTTTGCTAAATTTTATTTTTGAAACAAAATAAACTCTTTTATTTTAATCAAAAATAAATCCAAATTAAACTCCTTTAATTTTAGCATTCTGAAATCATATTTCAGATAAAATAAACTTCTTTATTTTAAAACTTTATCAATTAAATAAACAGTTTACTTAATTAATTAAAATCAATTTTCAGGGTCTGTCCAGGTACCGGCGCAGCTGCGCCAGTAATGAACTGGGTAGCTGCGCAGGTAGACGGAAGCAGCAGTTTTTGCAGACCGGCGCAGCTGCGCCAGTAATGAACTGGGCAGCTGCGCAGCTGCGCCGTTCGCCGCAGAAACTTGCAGAAAACTATTTTTGTCCAGAAAAACGATCCAATTCTCACATCAATTCATACATGGAATTATAAAATTGATAATTAGCACAAAGTTAGGCTCTGATACCACTGTTGGGTTTGTATGTAACGCAATCATGCAATCAAATCACATAAATAGGGCTGAAGCGTAAAAACTAGGTTTTCAAAATTTATACAAACCCATAACCATGATCATGCTTTGTGCTTGTTATCAATAACAGAAAAGAGAGAACATGGAATTATACCTTTGAAGATCTAAGCTTCCTCAGGTACAAGTTCTACTCCTTTGATTCCTTTGATTCCTCTGATAGTGGCTCTTTCCCTTGAATAATGTCAGCCACCCAAATGTTTGGCCTCTAACGGTGATCCACCAAGGAAGATGAAGAACTCAAGAAGATGGGTTATTGGCTTAACCCTTGTTTCTATCTCTATAGAATATGTGTACTCCCAACTCTTGGAAAATTTCACATCATCCCTTATTTCTGATATAAAACTCTCTTATATAGATATTAGGTTAACCCTCCTAATCCAATTAGAATAGGGTTTTATTTAATTAATTTATATCCTAATCTTTATTAGGATTGAGAGAGTACTGATATTATATTAATTCCTAAACTCCTTTAGAATTAAAATAATAATAATAATAATAATATTAATAAGACTCCTCTTATTAATTTATATTTAATATTTCTAAAATATTAAATAATAAACATTAAGCTATTTAATTTATTCTATCATCATAGATTAAATTAATTATACTTAATGCATTATTACTATCATGCCATTTTCTTCTTAAATAATTCTTCTTCCTTTTATGGTGTGACCCTTTAGGTTCTCCATATTAAACCGGTTGTGAATAAATCAATTAGAACAATTCTAATCTTATTTAAATAAACAAATTAAACTAATAATCTATTTAAATAAATAACATTTATTCTACAATAGGGATAAGCCTCCCTAGCGATCAACGACTTTCCAGATAATATAGATTTCAACATTAATCATAAAAGAACCTGTGAGTTAATAGTTATCGTACAATTCAATCCTTCCACCATACAATGTCCCAATTAAATATAAGACATGGATTTACTGTCAAGTCTTAATTTATTTAATCATATGTATTTCGATTAGAAAATGCACAACTCCAAATAATGCAAATTAGAAACCTCTTTCTAATTTCATTCTACCTTGGCCAAGGATTCCTGGGTTGTCATTTAACGAATCACATAGGACATATCTCCTCTTTTACTAGAGGTGGTAGATTCTTTATTGATCATTCATTATCTCCATGTGTAACTCATTACACCCAAGCATACCCTATATATGCCTTAAAAGGCCTTAAGGAATTAGTCAAAGTATAATTTGTTACATACAAGATACTATGATGATCTCAAGTCCAAGGATCACATGTACTACTATCACATTAGGAATTCTATTGACAGGCGAGTAAAACTCCATTAGGTATTCCATAGCGAGTCACGTTCAGTGAACTTATTCTCCAATAAGCACCTACATACTTGCTTTAGTGTCTCCACACAAATGACCATGAGATCAGTCATCCTCATCCAATGAGCAAGCAACATATGTACCAATCTATCCGGATTTACTAATCCCCTTTTTTAGTAATCCCACGATTGGGAACTATTTTAGTTTTAAAGCTTTCTAAGAATTTAGATCTCATTAGCATGATCAACATCATGATTCTAAAAGCATTGCTTAAAACTATGGGTTATTTACATATTATAAAAACAACACCATGTAGATAATTAAATGCCTTTAATAAATAAATATTTTATTAATAAATAAATAAGATTGTTTACAAAGTATGTGCTTTATCATCATACATGATTGGCTTGTATGCACACTACTATCAGCATAACCTCAGAAGAAGGGGGCTCAGGCGCTTGAGCGGAGGTACCAGCCTCAGATGAAGGAGGCGGCAGAGGCCCAGGCAAATAGCCCTGACCCTTAGGGTGCGACGGAGGTCCCCCATCCCATACTCCATATCGGGCTATAACGTGATGATCAATGACAGCCATAGGCGGCTGAGTGATATCGTCTTTCTCCCATACCACACCCGTCCTTTTGTATAGACGTGTGATCAACGACGGGTGAGGGAGTCCAGAATTGACGTTGCTCCTGATGGCCTTCTTAATTGAATCCTGGATAAGCACCCCCACATCAACCTTCAGCCCCATGACAATTGCATACAGCAATACTACCCTCTCTCTTGTTACATCTCTCAGGTGGCGTGTTGGCATGATATTGGCACAAATGAAGGAGTACCAAGCCTTACCATAACGACTTAAGGGTTGATGGGGGAAAGAGGTCTTTTCACCGTGGAATTCATTGGTTTTCCAAACGGTACCAGGCTTGCAGAGCTTGGTTATAATCTCATCTGTACTGTAACTCCGCATCCCAGACTCCAGATAATCCTTACCATCGTAGTTTGGAGTCCCATACACAGCATTGATGGTACGACTGTCAAATTTGATCAACTTACCCCGAACCGGCACTGTTGCAGGACTAACAACATTAGCATTTGCGTAGAATTCCTTTACCACCAAAATAACTGCAGATTCGGGCGGCTTGGTGAAGTGAATCCATTTCATAGCCACAATCATGGAATTTATATCGCCGTCCGTCTTGTCATCTGGCGTTAGCCCTCTTTCAGGCACCAAACTCCTCTTTGAAAAATTTTGGGCATATCGCTTCCAGGCTTCCTCACTTGGGAATTTTACAGCATCCCAAAGGGGAGGAGGGGTTCTGGATGATGGAGGAGGACCTATACTAGTGCGAGGACGCTTTGAACCCATTGCCAACAAAACTCCAAAGACAACAAAAAGAAACTTAACAAACAAAAATCTAACTCTGGCTCTGAAGAATTCCTTTACCTCAAATAGGATATAAATAGGATGAAGGAGAAGTAACTGCAGGACGGTTGATGGCCCCGAACGGTTAGAAACTGAAAGGGGGACGGTTGATTTGCCGAACTGCTTGAAAGAAGGGGAGAAGTGTGTGAGAGAAAAGAGGGGAGATACATGAACTGCTGCAACCTGAATACCAAAAGCCTCATTTAAACTCAAAAACACGGCACTGGCGCTGCAGCGTGGTCCATGGCGCTGCGGCGAGAGTTGGATTTGTATTGGCGCTGTGGCATCATTCTCGGCGCGATATCTTGGAGCTGCAGCGCGAAGAATTACGAAGGCCTCAACGCTGCAGCGCAACTCTCCAGTAGCTTCCAGCATAAGCCGGCGCCGCGATGGGATAATTTGTAAAGGAACTGGCGCTGTGACACGATGGAGAATTTTGAAATAATGAGCATGGCGCTGCGGCGCGAAACTTAGCTAAGCACCTGGCGCTGCGGCGCGGCCTTCTGATTTCCTGCACAGCAAACATCCAAATTACTGAATCAACACAAACTAATTATACTGATAATTATACCAACCATTAACCTACATACTAACATACTAACTCAGCATCTATAATTATTCTATGGAAAACCAAATGCACTAATGATAACTAAAGAAAATAACACTGAATGAAAACAATAAGGGTATTTTTGATACTGAGATGGGGTTGCCTCCCCATCAAGCACTTGATTTAGAGTCGTCGGCTTGACTTTCACCCCGTCTTACACTAGGTCTCCCAAGGTGATGGAGGTGTTTTGCAGGTCGACCTCGCCGCCCCAATAGTGTTTCAAATGTTGTCCATTGACTTTGAAGGTTTTGTCTGAATGAGGGTCTTCGACCTCAATCGCCCCATGAGGATACACCTTAGCAATTGTGAACGGCCCCGACCATCGGGACTTCAACTTCCCCGGGAATAATTTCAGCCGGGAGTTAAAAAGAAGCACCTTCTGGCCCTGTTCGAAGTTCCTTTCGACAATTTTCTTATCATGCCACCGCTTTGCCTTTTCCTTATACAACTTAGCGTTTTCATACGCATGCAGACGAAACTCGTCTGATTCATTGAGTTGTAATAGCCTTCGTTCACCCTCTGCATCCATATCGAAATTTAGCTTTTGGATGGCCCAATATGCGTTGTGCTCTAGCTCCACAGGAAGATGACAAGCCTTGCCATAAACAAGCCTATACGGAGACATTTCGATAGGCGTTTTATAAGCAGTGCGGTATGCCCACAAGGCATCATCAAGCTTCTTTGACCAGTCCTTCCGATTAGGGTTAACAATCTTCTCCAAGATATGCTTAACTTCTCGATTAGAGATCTCTGCTTGGCCACTTGTCTGCGGATGATAACCTGTGGCTATTTTATGGGTCACCCCATACTTAGCAAGAAGGGCTTCGAAATATTTATTACAAAAATGTGACCCTTCATCACTGATTATTGCCCGAGGAGTGCCGAAACGAGTGAAAATATTTTTCCTTAAGAAATTAAGCACCACCTTAGCATCATTAGAAGGCAAGGCGACTGCTTCTACCCATTTGGAGACATAATCAACCGCAACAAGAATATAGAAATTGTTGTAGGAAGACGGGAATGGACCCATGAAGTCAATACCCCATACAACAAACAACTCTACTTCAAGGACATTCTGCAGAGGCATTTCATGCCTTTTTGAGATGGTTCCTACCCTTTGGCATCTATCGCAGTGCGACTCATACAGGTGTGCATCTTTGAACAGGATAGGCCAGTAAAACCCAGATTGGAGCACTTTAGCAGCAGTTCTTTGTCCCCCAAAATGTCCTCCATAATTAGAGGAATGGCAATGATGGAGCACACCTTCGATTTCCTCCTCTGGCAAACATCTCCACAGAATCTGATCTGAACACTATTTGAATAAAAAGGGCTCGTCCCAAAAGTATTGTTTTGCATCATTTAGGAATTTCTTCCTCTGTTGATAGCTCAAGATGGGAGGAAGCACTTGACAAGCTACGAAATTGGCAAAGTCCGCATACCACCGGGCTTTGCTTTGGACGCCAAACAGTTGTTCATCTGGGAAGAAATCATTGATGTCTTTGATTGCATCTCCCAAATGAGGAGGGTTTTCCAACCTCGATAAGTGATCTGCTACCTAGTTTTCTGTCCCCTTTTTGTCGCGGATCTCCAGATCGAACTCTTGTAGAAGAAGGATCCACCTTATCAGCCTAGGCTTTGCATCTTTCTTCTCTATCAGATATTTGATAGCCGAATGGTCTGTGTACACGATCACTTTTGTTCCAATGAGGTAGGAACGAAATTTGTCGAAAGCATAAACCACTGCCAGCAGTTCCTTCTCGGTTGTGGTGTAATTTAACTGAGCATCAGTTAATGTTTTGCTGGCATAGTATATCGTGTGGAACACTTTGTCCCGTCTCTGTCCCAACACTGCCCCAATAGCAAAATCACTGGCGTCACACATGAGCTCAAATGGGAAAGTCCAGTCAGGAGCTACCACAATAGGAGTTAAAATGAGTTTTTCCTTCAGTAGTTCAAATGCTCTGAGGCAGGCTTCATCAAACTGAAAAGGCATATCCTTTTCCAATAGTGAACATAGCGGTTTGGTTATTCTTGAGAAGTCCTTGATAAACCGCCTATAGAATCCTGCATGCCCAAGAAAACTCCTAACCCCTTTCACTGATGTAGGCGGTGGTAGACTATTGATGACATCAATTTTAGCCTTGTCTACCTCGATACCACTATCAGATACTCTGTGGCCCAGAATAATGCCCTCCTTGACCATGAAGTGGCACTTCTCCCAATTCAATACAAGATTAGTTTCAACACATCTTTGGAGAACGGCTGTCAAATTCACCAGACAGTTATCAAATGAACTCCCGAATACAGAAAAATTGTCCATGAAAACCTCGAGGGTCTTTTCGACCATGTCAGAGAAGATGGACATCATGCAACGTTGGAATGTTGCAGGAGCGTTACACAACCCAAATGACATTTTTCGAAAGGCAAAGGTCCCATACGGACATGTGAATGTTGTTTTCTCCTGATCTTCGGGAGCAATAGAAATTTGATTATATCCAGAATAACCATCTAGCAGATAATAAAAGGCATGCCCAGCAAGTCTATCGAGCATCTGATCAATAAATGGCAGAGGGAAGTGATCCTTACAGGTGGACTTGTTCAACTTCCTATAGTCCATACATACCCTCCATCCGGTCACCGTTCTGGTTGGAATCAACTCGTTATTCTCATTGGCTACTACCGTCATGCCTCCTTTTTTTTGGCACACACTGAATGGGACTGACCCAAGGACTGTCCGAGATAGGGTAGATAATTCTCGCATCTAGCAGCTTAATGATTTCCTTCCGGACCACCTCTTTCATTATTGGGTTCAACCGCCTCTGACGTTCAATGGTCGGCTTGGATCCTTCCTCCAGTAGAATTTTATGCATACAAAGGGATGGGCTGATCCCTTTAATGTCTAAAATCGACCACCCCAGTGTTGTTTTATACTGTTTAAGCACTAGCAGTAGCTTCTCTTCCTGGCCTTCATCTAACGATGCAGATATTATAATAGGCAAAGTGGATGATTTCCCCAAGTATGCATACCTCAGATGATTGGGCAAGGGCTTTAACTCGAGGACAGAAGGTTCTACAATTGATGGCTAGGCCTTGGAAGTAGATGCTTCTGGATCATTCAGAGATTCAAACTGTCTTTGGAACTGTGTAGATCTCTGGGGTGGTGCATCCAGCCAGTTAGCACATTCAACATGGGTGGCTTCTTCCATAGGACTGGTACCTGTTAGTGTAGCTTCTAAAGGGTCTGTCATGCATGTTTCTGAGAATACTTCCCTGACTGTATCATCAATCACCTTAATCTGGAAGTAGTCTTCAGGAGTGTTCGGATATTTCATTGCCCTAGACACATTGAAGTTACTTCCTGATCCTGTACTCTCATAGTCAGCTCCCCTTTCTGCACATCTATAAGGGTTCTCCCCGTTGCTAAAAATGGTCTGCCCAGTATTATCGGAACCTCCTGGTCTTCCTCAAAGTCCAGGACAATAAAGTCCGCTGGAAAGATTAACTTGTCCACCTTGACAAGCACATCTTCAACTATCCCCTTCGGGTAAGTGAGAGATCTATCCGCCAATTGCAAGGTAACACTTGTGGGTTTGGCTTCATTCAGCCCAAGCTTCTTATATATTGACAGAGGCATCAAATTTATACTCGCCCCTAAATCACATAAGGCCTTGCCAATGAATTGGTCCCCGATAGTGCATGGAATCGTGAAACTTCCAGGATAATTTAGTTTTGGCGGGAGCTTGTTCTGTAGAATAGCACTGCATTCCTCTGTCAGAGCCACTGTTTCATAATCTCCCATTTTCCTCTTCTTCGACAATATGTCTTTCATGAATTTGACATAGCTCGGCATTTGCTCCAACACCTCTGCAAACGGGATGTTTATGTGAAGCTTCTTGAACACTTCTAAAAACTTAGAAAATTGCTTATCAAGCTTTTGTTTCTGCATGCGCTGGGGGAATGGCAACTGTGGGATAGGAGGATTAGTTGTGTTCACTGTAGGGGTTGGTGATGAAGGGCTTTCTTGAGAATTTACCTCACCCCCAAACTTATCATCACTCTGTTCCACAATAGGTTCCTCTATAGTCACTTCTTCTTGCACTACAGGACTCTCTCCACCCTTTTCATTTATAGTTCTCCCACTCCGTAGTGTAACTGCTTTGCAGTGTTCCTTCCCATCCCGTTTTGGGTTGACATCAGTGTCACTTGGCAATGTGCCTTGCGGTCGACTGTTCAAAGCAGAGGCTAACTGTCCCATTTGGACTTCAAGGTTCCGGATGGAAGCTTCTTGATTACTGCTCCTTGTCTCATTTGGGCAATATATCGTGACAGGAGATCTTCCAAACTAGGTTTTCTTTCCTGTTGAGGTGGTGGATGGTGGAACTGATTATGAGAACTCTGTGGTTGTTGGTTGTACTGATTTTGAGCTTGAAAACCCGGAGGGTTTGAGAAATTAGGCCTGGTGGTTGGAGGTTGTGCTTGATGGTTATTTGTGTTGCCCCAAGAAAAGTTTGGATGATTCCTCAAGCCCGGATGGTAATGAATAGGGAGACTTGCATTTTTCTGCCGCCCGTAGTTGGAAACAAATTGAACTGACTCGGGGCTTATGGCACACTGATCAGTTGGGTGGCTCCCTTGACATAATTCACACGACACTGCGACACTCTGAACATTCTACACAGCTTGCACTCCCATGGTGTCGAGTCTTTTTGTTAGGGATACAACCTGAGCCGCTAATTGTGTGACTGGATCAACCTCATATATTCCTGTTGCTCTTCTAGGGGCCTGTCTGTCATTTGGCCATTGATAATTATTGGCCGCCATTGTTTCCACCAATTCATACCCCGCTGTGTGATGCTTAGACATGAACGCTCCTCCAGAAGCGGCATCAATACTCGAACGAGTAGCTCCGGATAACCCATTATAGAATGTCTGGATGGGAAGCCATTCTGGCAGTCCATGGTGGGGGCATTTTCTCAGAAGATCCTTGAATCGTTCCCATGAGTCGTACAAAGACTCTGACTCAAACTGAAGAAAAGAGGTAATTTCGTGCCTGAGCCTGGCGGTTTTAGCGGGTGGGAAGAACTTCGCCACGAACTTTTGAGCCAAGTCATCCCATGTGGTAATGGAGCCTGAAGGAAGTGAATGTAGCTAGCTCTTGGCCTTGTCCTTCAAGGTGAATGGAAACAATCGGAGTCTGATGGCATTGTCAGATACTCCGTTGCACTTAAACGTATCGCAGATCTCCAAGAAGTTCATCAATTGATCATTGGGGTCATCATTTGGTAATCCCCCAAATTGAATATTGGAGCACATTTGGATGGTGCCCGGCTTGATCTCAAAATTATTTGCTTGGATTGCGGGCCTGAGAATGCTCACTTGCAAATCTGCGATGTGAGGCATAGCATGCTCCCTTAAAGATTTCTAAAGTTCCTCAGCCATTGTAACAGGAGTATGTATGTCCCGAGCTTTTTCTCTCTACAGGCATCTGTACGTTCTATCAACCTCGGGATCGAGAGGTATTATGTTCCGACCCCTTCGAGGTGGTATACGCCATAGAGATCACCTGAAAAGAAAATTAAATAGATAATATCAGTCTAAATTAAGATCGTATTGACTTAGTTTTAAATTTGATAACAAATAGTACTAAATCCCCGGCAACGGCGCCAAAAACTTGTTGGTTGATTTATATAACGACAATTAACGCGCAAGTATACGCGGTCAACAAGTAATATAAGATAAGTAGGGTGTCGTACCCACGAGGACGAAGTCTTAATTGCAAATCAAATACTAATGTAAGTTCTATACTGTCTTATCTAAACAAGTGATTGGAGATGGTATTTTAATCTATGCGATTACAAGTAAAGGAGGTGAGAGAAATAGATGCGCTAGGGAGACAAGTTAGGATTACAATTCCCCTAATGCGTCGCCTAATCTCCTAACTCTCCACATTACAAACAAAATAAGGAATGGTCAGCTGAGAATAGAACTATGCATATGCTTTTGTCGAAGGCCAAATGCACATCCCTAGCTAGCTGAATCACAATATGGTTATTGATGAAAATAACTAGACTAGGGTCATTAAGCTCAGTCTCATGGCTACACAAGGCAAATAGAGATATGTCTATCCTATTAAGCAGTTTATGCACACATTCCCTTAGGCAAGGGCATAACAAGCGTTATTGTATTTTAAAAGCCAGATATTAAGGTCCAATTTTCAATATCCATTAATATCACTACCAAAAACTCTGTCAAGCAAGCAGTCAATAAGCAAGAAATACAACAACCCATTCCCAAAATGATTTATTAATATAAATAGGAGAGAAAGTTAATTAGGTTAAACACTAGGTTACATTGCAATCCCAAAAAGGAATTAGTTCATAACTATGGTGCTAATACTCATTTCTATAACATTCAACATTGCTCAGTAATACACAAATAACTAAGAGATTTGGAATAAGAAAACTCCCGTTGTGAGGTTTTCTGTCTCCAAGTCTTCTCTTCTCCGTGTAACTCCTGAGCTATGTAGGATGCAATAACTATTCTCCCCTCAAAACCAGCTTCTTTCTCTTCTAGAATCTAATTAATCTACCCTGTTATCACTGTCTGTCATCCACTGTCCTAGCCTTCGTACTTGTTTTCTATATCGCTCCCCCCGCTGTGTGTTCTCTTTCTTTTCATTAGGTCATTAAAAGCGAGCCACTGGCTAGGCACTGGAGGTGGCGCTGTGGCGTGGAGACATAGCTGTTGGGTGGCACTGCGGTGCCACTCGCGCTGCGGCGCGAACACAAGAAGCAAAAGGGACGCTGCAGCGGCAGATGACATCAGCGTGGACAAGGAAGCGGCGCTGCGGCGCGAGGAAAAGGCTAGGCTCTGGCGCTGCGGCGCCAGAGTGTAGAAAATGGCAATTTTGCCCCCCTTTAAGCTGGAAATAACCTAAACAGCCCTGCATCATACAGGATAAGCATAATAGCAACAAAATATCTATAAAAGCTCAATAAATAACATAAAACCAGCAGCTTCTTAAGCTTTTAGAGAATCTGATTCACGATATAAAAACCACTTATCAGATATTGAAAGAAATAACATCATTTACGAGAAAAATAATATCCTTTACCTTAGTAGAATACTAGATCTGACTGAAATATCGGAGATTATGTTGAGAAAATCTTGCACTGTTATCCACACTCAAAATATCTTTATACTCACAAGAAATACACTCAATAGTATAGAGAAAGAATTTTCTGATTCTGGTGTGATTTTCATTTCTTAACTAAGCACACTATTTATAGGAAAATGCCAGAACACCAATGTTGACAAAACTTCACACGATTTGATCAGCATCATGCCACTTTTAAAAACTCTGCAGCATACCACCAAGGACAATTCCAAGTCTCACCCACATGTTTTTGGTTCTTTTATTAAAAAACATTTATAATTATTAAAAAGAATTCAAATTCAATTTGTTCTCTTACACCTCATTTTATTTTTTTATACCATAAATTTATTATAATAATATTTCCATTTAAAATATAAAATTATACTATTATACTATCACATTATACTATTATAATGTAATATTATAATAATATATTTGAATAAATTATTTTATCAGAGAAGATAAAATGCTAACTTTCAACAAACGTCTTATGCTAAAAATTCCTCCATTTATATCAAAATTGAACAATTATTTACTTATCATTTTTATCAACAATTTTTTATTTTATTCATCAATTATTATTCACAATTAATATTACAGAATCATAATATTGACAACCAGGCCGTTCACAGGAAAGAGGAGCTTTTCGATAAGAATTTATCATTATTAGCGCGCAATTATATAACCTAACCCCTTTCCTCGACAGAACTTTCTAGACAATGTCAATAATGCTATCTAATAATATCATTTCAATAATATGAGTGACAATTATTGATTTAATAATGTGAAATACTGTTCAGTGGTTACTGTGATAATTATTGAATCAATAATATAAAATAATATACAATTATCAATGTAGCAATTATTGAATCAATAATATAAGATATTGAACAGTAATTACTGTAACAATTATTGAATGAGTGACTTTTTACGTAAAAATTAATAATTAGAAATACTGTGCAATACCGTGTCCTACTGTGCAACAACACATATTACTATACTTTTATCACCGGGTATTTCAACAGTTTAACGGTAAAAGTTTCGCCGTTAATTTTTATAAAAAGGTTACTTCTGTCGCTTTCTATATCTAACAGTTATTCCGTTATAGGGTCAACTAATGATTACACCATCGTACGAATATTCCACGACAAAAAGAATATTCCCCGACCATACGAATATTTTTTTGACACAACGAATATTTTATGACAACATGCTTACTTTATAAAATTTGCACATATAACCCTTAACTTTAACGTTTTATCAATTTAACCATTTACTGAATAAAATAATAATTATAAGAAAAATTGAATACTTTTATTTCATAAAATTTAGGGTCTTACAAGCAAGCTTGGATTGCCTCTCCGATTCTGTCCCTGATGTATCAGGGACACATCCTCCTCTTTCTTTTTGTGGACTCTCCGAGAATTACTTCCATAGCTTCCAGCTTGAATATGCTCGGCCACTGCCTTAAAAGCGATAAGGTCTTTGATCTTCCCAGACTTCAGTCCCATTTCGACCATTTCTCCATGTTTAATCATTTCAGAGAATGATTTTCCTATACCTGCTAGGACCCTCTCATAATATGGAGCTTCTTGGATGTCTGTGAAAGTCATTACTATCTCAGTCTCTGTCATAGGTGGGGTGACTTGTGCATCCATCCATCTCCATCTTTGGGCATACTCACAGAAAGACTCATTGCTTTGCTTTTTGACCTTGGTCACTTGATATCGATCCGGAGCCATCTGAGACTAGAAGCTATATTGATTTAGGAAGGCATGTGCTAGCTCTTCCCAGCTATGAATCTTGGAATTATCGAGTCGGGCATACCAAGATCGGGCTTCCCCAGTCAGACTCTTTTGGAATAACTGCATTCTGAGTTTTCATCCTCTGCATAAGATCCGAGTTCTCCAATGAACACTTTTAAATGACTGTAAGGATCTCCTAATCCGTCACACTTTTCAAAATTTGGGACATGAAATTTGTCTAGATATCGAGCCCCTGAGAATATACACAGATCTGTGTAGTTTACACTCCCAAATGCCCCAGTTCCTTTGATGGACCAGATTGTTTCTTCCATTTGCTGGACCTTTTTCCTAATATCACCAGTTTTGTGATCATTTTTGAGATTGGTGATTTCAGGAGTTTTGTTGGTCAAATCCTTATTTTGAGGCTCAGGTATCTGAGTATCTTTCTTTTTGTCGGTATCCTGACTGTCACCTTGTGTGGACGATTCTGTTTGAATGGGTATTTGTTTACCCTGAAGGCTTTTGCTTTGTTCCTTTAGGAAAATAGCCAATTCAGCTATTTAGTTCTTTAGTCCTTCGAACTCTTCCCGAGAGACAGGGGTGGATTCAGGTTGGGCACTTGAAGCCATGCCTGGAGATGGGCTTAGTGCCTTTTTAGACTTTGATCTGGTAATAGGACCAATTTTTTTCCTACAATAAAAGTAGGTATGTTAATTTTGGTGTATATATTAACAGGATGCATGCCATGAAATGTTTTATGATTTTTTAAAGTTTTTTAATCTTTTCCTGTAAAATAAAGGTCAGTTGTTTTTGATGACAGGATAGCAGGACATGATTTAATAAAATTGATAGGAAATGGAATGTATATTTACATTTATTTGATATTTACATGGAATTTAAAATTTACATTGAATTGAAAAGGGAAGGCATGGAGAAACTTCCCGTCGTATTTGGTTTATCAGAGACTAACCTATCTTAGGCTACTCTCGCAGCTTTTTGGCATGAAGGTCCCTAGATCATCGCAATTTACTAGAGGAGAAATTAATCTATTCTTTCAATTGGAGTGGATCTGAGTGGCGTCTTTCTTGAGCCTCAGCAGGATTAGTCTCTATTGAGTCCAGTAATCAAGCGTCGACGGGTTCGCCTTCTGGTGGAGGAATCACACAACATACATTCAAATACATTGTGTCTCACCGTATGAAATGATGACATTGTGCGAAGCACTAATATAAAGCGCAGTAAGATATACATTTACGTCCATTCAATGTAAACACAAGATCCACACACATAAAGATAAAAAAAGGAATTCTTGAAAAGATTAAAGTGCGGCTTAAGCTCTCTACTATCCCCAGTAAAGTCGCCACCTGTCGACGTCGGTAAAAATCTTTGGCAGATCCTCCTTTCCCTAATGTGTTTCTACCCTTGTTTGTTTTCATTTGTTTGATCTGAAGGGTGAATTTTTAGGAAAAGGCCGACATATAGTGTCGACAATTTGAAAAGTTTGATTTTACAGAGTGGCCAATCAGCATATTTAAAATGGTTGTACCAACTCAACCGAGTTTTATTTGAAAGTTTGCAAGTAGGCCCAATTACTGGACTCTATTTGACTTGGCCTTGGAAATCGAGATTCATAGAGTTCGGGGGCTTGATTAAGTGGGGGGGGGGGGGGGGAAGGTGTTAGGCACCCTATTTTATTCGGTTGCCGCGTCTTTTTAATTTTCCTAATTTATTTGATGTGTGTGTGTGTGTGCTTGCAGTAATTGGGCCTATGTGATTTGTTTGAAAGTAGTGTTGTGCTTCGTTGGACCTATTACGAAGGGTTTGATTTAATGAAAAGTCCATTTTTAGACAACATATGAAAATGATGTTTTGAAAGATGGTTTTCAAACCCTTTCGCTCGCATAGAAATTGAAGCCTTTTGATACTTCCATTTTATTTTACCTTCGGCTGATTTTGATTATATTGCCAGGATGCGAAGCATCCTCGACCAAATAATATATATACAAGTATCGGGCCCCTTGTGGGCATGAAAGCCATCGAAGTGACTCGAGCACTATAAACCACAGTTTACTAGGCTGAGACCTTAAATTCGGATAACCGTTTTAAGGTTCCTCAGATTTACATTTACAAGAGGACATGCAGGCTGTATTTACAGTGCAAAGTTTTCCATCGTGGGAATCGGATCTAGATTCATGTGTTTAATCGTAGATCCCGTGATTCCTAGGCTCACATAATATTATCAAAAATCATGCACAGAAGAGATATTGACATGAAATACAAATTAAAATCTAGACGTCGCAAGACAAAGGATTCATCAGTTAAATCATTGCATGCGCTTAGCTGAAGCTTCTCGTTCCCTCTAGATACGGATCTAGGGTCGCGTAGTCGTTTTAATATTTACAAAACTATAAAAAAAGCTAGATTTAAATAAATCTTAGCCATTCTAGCTCAACGGTTCCAGTTTGACAGCTTTTGAACCGGTTGAAATTTAGAGATGACTAGATTTAGATGAATCTAGTCCACAAACTTCACATTAGAACATATTTATATCAAATAAACAGTGAAAATAGATATTTAATCACATTGAATAAATAATATATATAATTATATATATATATATTAAGGCTGTAAAGAGCCACAGATTTCCAATCCAGGCTTGACTGATAAATGTAAATATATATATATATATATATATATATATATATATATATATATATATATATATATATATATATATATATATATATATATATATATTAAAACTGAAAATGGCCACGGATTAGCAATCCAGACCAAACGAGTTAGTATATATATATATATATTAAAGCAGTAAAAAGCCACGGATTAACAATCCAGGCTAACGAAGTTAGTATAAATATATATATATATATATTAAAGCAATAAAAAGCCACAGATTTACAATCCAGGTATGACTGAATTAAATGTTAATATATACAGTTAGTTATATATATATTAAAGCTGAAAAGGCCACGGATTAGCAATCCAGGCTATACAAGTTAGTATAAATATATATACTTATATATATATTAAAGCGGTAAAAAGCCATAGATTAGCAATCCAGGCTGCAAAAGCAATTAAAAATGTATATATATATATATATATACTTATATATACATAAAAGTAAGCTAGAAAGGCCACATATTTGAAATCTAGGCAAAACCAGAAGCTATAAATATATATATACGCTCATATATATATATATATATATATATATATATATATGATAAAGTAGTAAAAAGCTTCAAATCGAAAAAAATCTTACAGTGTAGCGCTAAAGGCTTTAAACCACTTGGAGGGCTTTAAAACTCTGTTTCTATCGTTTAAAATTTGATATATTGGTATATATGAGTATACCAACGTATTAGAAGAATAAAATTGAAGTTTGGAGCCTTATAGGTAGGGCTAAGAGTCGAAATGGGCGGAGTTTCTTTTTCTTTTCTTCTTTTTTTTCTTCTCTTTTTTCTCTTGGTGGGGGGTCTTATTTATAGACTAGATGGTCGCGAGTCTACTCGTGACAGCCGCTGGTCTATCTACGGCTCTACGAGTGGGCCCCGGTCCTGCGAGTCCCGTTGTCTCGAAGTACATGCACTCCGACCACCGCGCTGTCTGCTTCGAAGCTTCATAACTTTCAATCCGGGAGTCCGATTGAGGCGTGCTATATCTTTTCGAAAAGCCCTTTTCGAGAGTTACACAATGACATAGGATTTGAACTTTTTGAATCTGGGAAGATGGGTCCATGACCAGATCTTCAAGTCTTCGTAGTCCGTCCGTTGAGCTGTCTTGTGCTATTTTCACTCGGGATTGACATTATAGTTCTTCATGACCTTCATGACATTGATTTGGCTTGATTTGATGTCAAGTTGGTAAAATGACCATTTTTCCCTTCTGGAGGTTGTCTCTAGGATTGACAGGGGTTTTGACTGTTTCTCGGGGTTATTTCCGAGGATTGATCCCAACCGGCTCTGTTATTCCTCAGGATTATCTCTGGGGATGATTTGATGCTTCGGGATTATCTCTGAAGGTTGATTTGATCTCCCAGGGTTGTCGTCGGGGTTGACTGTATCTCCCGGAGTTGTCACCGGGGATTGATTTGATCTCTCGGTGTTGTCGCCGGGGTTGAATCTGGTCTCTCGGTGTTGTCGCTCGGGCTTGTTTTGATCTCCCGGGGTTGTCGCCGGGGATTGGCTTGATCTCCTGGTGTTGTCGCCGGGGTTGAATTTGATCTGGACTTCCAGGATTATTTTTGGAAGGTAAAAGACGGTTTTGCCCTCCTGCAGGGTTAGTAACAGGAATGCAAAATTTTGAATGTCTACACCTTGGGGTACCAAAATGAAAGAAGAAAAAAAAGGAAAGGCTAGTGTGTAGACACCAAAAATTTGTGCATTTTTTCTCTAAAAATTTTAGGAGGGCAAAAGCGTCATTTCACCCCAAGGCTAAGATTTCTAAGCAAAGATTACAAGGCTCAAAACACGTATTCGAAGCCCCCACGATGGCCTCCGAGAAACAGACTACGCAAAGCAAGATGAACGACTAACAAACATTTGCAGAAGAAGGGTTTTTCTCCTTTTTCTCTATCTTCCTGAACCCTGAATTGATCAAACTTCATGGCATTGTGTAGCTCTCGTAAAAAAATTTCCATATTGGTATGGTATGTTTCATATATCTTCCCGATTTAAAAGTTATGGACGTTTCAGTGTAACACGAAAAACTAACTTCGCAGCACAAAAACCGAGGCAGGTGGGCCCCACTTTAGGTCAGTAATAGGTAGAATTGCGACCAAGCTAGGTGCCTATAGAAGACAGTTTTTTGCTAATTTATTTGAGGGAGGAGGCATTTTAGATAGAGAATATGAGTTATCTAGAGAGATAATTAATAAAGAAAGGAAGAGAAAATTCTCTCTAGATCCAATTTAGATCTAGTTTTTTTCATCTAATCTCTCATCAATTTTGAGTTAGGCCTTCTATTTTTAGGCTCAAGGAGGAAGAATTCATCATTCCCAAGGTGAAAGATTCCACCTTTTTGTAAATTTAGCCTAGATCTTATTTATATTTTAAATTGTTGTGCTTGGGCTTTATTAGTTTTCTGATTAATTTCTCATTTGTGGCTCTCCTAGCATCCTAGATCATATCTAGAGGGGTGTGGATCTTATTTTTGGTATTATGGATGGTTAGAGAGTATTTCTCACAGATGGAATCTCCTTCTAACTAGTCGATGATATCCTTGTGGTGATTTATCGATTTTGACTTGGATTCGACTCCTTTTTACCAGTTATTTTACTTGGGAGTTGTTTTAGTTGATTTATAGGTCACCCAAATACCCTAGATTCATATCTAATGGTGAGGGGATCCCACCTTTTGGCCGACAAGGGATTCTCATGAATTGAATCCCCTGATAGCCAATTTGGGATATATTTCCTATTAGATCTTGATTACTTTATTTTCTAGATCTATGAGATCTTAGATTTATGGATCTCATTTCATAGGTTCTAAGTATTCTCGATAGATCTCGTCCCTCGTGATATTATTGTTTTGTTGTCCAATTTATGGATTTAGGGTTTACGGGTGTAAACACCTGAAATTTTGCATTTCTTTCCTTAACCATGGCTAGAGGGCAAAAGCTTTATTTCACTTCGACGTCAAGATATCCAAGCAAGGATCGCAAAGATGAGAACGAGTATATAAAGATATCCCAATAATTCCCGAACAAAAGATTACTCAAGGCACGATGGTTGACTAACCCACATATTTAGGAAGATATTTTTCCTGCCTTTTGCTCTATCTTCTCAAATCCAGAATTCGTCAAACTTTATGTCATTGCGTAGCTCTCAAAAAAATCTTTTTGAAATGGTATGACATGTCTCTTAACTCTCCCCTGATTGAAAGTTACGAATATTTCAATGCGCAGAACAAAAAATCGACATCATGATACGAAAATCGAGATAAGTGGGCCCCACTTGGGCCAGCCACAGGTAGACCTGCGGCCAAGCCCGGAGCCTATATAAGGTAGTTTTCAACCATTTTTTTTGGAGAAAGATGAGAATTTAGAGAGAAAAATTGTTTGTAAGGAGCAAAATTAAGAGAATTCTCCCTAGATTCGATATAGATCTAGTCATTTGTGTAGAAATCTACCATCAATTGAGTGTTAAAACATATAGATCCAAGTCCAAGGAAGCTTATTTCACCATTGATGAGTAGTTTTTATATCATGATTTTAGTACCTTTGACTTGTTGAAATTACTTGTTTTGATTAGTCTATATTGCTTTTTATTTGTTTTAGTGTGTTTTTGTTGAATTAGTATTTGGAAGAGGAATAAGGGGAAATGATGCTATTGTAGCTGAATTATGGTAGTTTCAGTGCACAATTGGAGCTATCTTGGTTTGAGCATGTTTGGTGTGTGCAAGTAGACACAGTCGTGAGGGGCTAAGTTGTGTACACTTTGGTGGTAAGGAGTCAAGATTGGCAAGGTTTTGGCAAGGAAAGAGGACAAGAGAAGGAGACATGGCAAGTTATCGAGGCTGTGCAGCAGTGCATGGGCTTAAGCGCTGCAACGCCTAAATACACAGAGCTGCGCAACAACACAACATGAGGAATCGCAACAACGCTTGGTCGGTTTAGAGCCCGAGCACGTGGGCTCACACTCGCTGGAGAAGGAGGCTTGCTGCCGATTTGTTTTGTTGAGGATTTGATTTTCAAAGCAACAAGAAAACTTACCAAGTAAAGTTTAGAAGGAATTAAAGTCTGAATAGTTGATTATTAATATATATATACCTCTATCTATGGTTATGTAGAGAGATATAGTGATATTAGTACTTAGTAGTAAATATTTAGAAAATATGTCAGGGTTTTGTAGGAGGCACTTGAAGGTTGTAAGGATTAGAGAGAAGAGCGAAGCTTGGCTGCGACAGTGTTTATTCTTCACTCTTAACTTTATTTATTGTACTTTAAGATGTTTTCTGGAATAATTATTATGGTTATTTTATTTATTAAAATGAACTAATTCTTTCGTTAAGATTGCAATGGAACCCAATGGGTAACTTGAATTAATTCACTCTATTTTGAATATATTGATTATGAATGTTTTGTTTGTCATATTTTGTGTTAACGTTATAATTGTCTGATCAACAATTATCTGATAAATCTTAGATGAAATTGGAAAATAAACTCTAGGATTAGATTTGAATATGATAACATTTGTTCTTAATTATTCCCAGGATATTTAACAATTAGATTGTGTATAGGATATGAATATACCTATATACCACATGTAACTTGGTTTGAGAATTGATGTTAATTAATTCATTCTTAATTAATTTACATGGGAATATAGTAGATTGGTTGGCTTGAATATTTTTATATAATTATTGGAAAAGGGTTTTCTAAAATACTTACGAATTCTCAATTGCCAATCGATATAATTAACTAATTAAAGAGAAAGTAAAGAAGGTTCAAGTGAGCCATTGGGGGAAATTGTAATCTTAGTCTTGTAATCTGGTGATATCTTTGATAGTTTAGTTTTATTATTGTTTCATGATCTCAATTTCAAGTGTTTAAATAAAATCGGATTGATTAAGAATTAGTAATTAGATTAATAAATTGTTATTATTCTTCGTGGAAACGATATTCTTCTTGTAGCTATATTCCTAGTTAATCGAATATACTTGCGCGTATTTTGCTGGTATGGAAATAGGTAAACAAGTTTTTGGTGCGATTTTCAGGTAATTGTGACGCCCCCAAAATAGGGTCCACACAACCCAATTTGAATCGCCAAAATATATACCACAACTATACGTTCTCCTATTACAGTGTCGTAGATAATACGACAATATCCACACCCAAATTATTACAATATCGTATAAGATACGACAACACATTTATAAGTCCTCAACATGATTATTGTCACACTATTTTATAACATGGTGAAGACTACTATAGTAACTATCTCGGACCATCACTCCACACCCCGACTAGCCCTAGTTACACTCTCATTTCCTGAGAAGAACTATAGATCAAAAAGGAAAAGGGTGAGTTCAAATAGTCCAGTAAAGAATATAATGACTAAGATAATGAAGAATAGATTATCCTTAGCCTTCAACAGTGAAAAATTTGATAGAATATAATAGACAACAAGTTTTAGATCAACTACTTCAACGGAAATAACAATCAATTAGGAGAGTAAAATAGATCATGATGTTCACAATCTTCTTCAATTTAAAAGTTCACCATCAATATTTTATCCCTATAACACCAATCAATAGTTCATGATCATAATCATGCAAATCAACAGTTCATCTTTGCACTACGGGCCAAAGATATTCAATTGTTACACCAACGGTCATGATCATGTCAATCAACAATTCATTTTTGCAATACGGGCCAAAGAGAATTTTTTACCACGTGTCTTTGTCATACAGGCCAAAGACATTCACCAATCATATTATCTTTGCACCCAGGCCTAAGATATTCACAATAACTTGATTTTAATAACAGTGATATAAAGGATGAACGAAAGTTGTAAGACTAATAAGATAAAAGAATAAACATTCGAGATTTGATATTTAATTTAACAAGAGTCTAATAATGTCCAAATTGCCAACATGAGGACCAAAGTATGGAGTCAAATTCAAGAATGATATTCAAGATTCATATTTCAAAGATAATAATTGAAATTTAATAAGAAGGTTTAGGTAAATAAAAAGTTCAAGTGAAATAATATTAGATGAAGCGCAAACCTCAAAGGAATTTTTAACCATTTCAAGAATTATAGAAACAACACTTACTATTGTAAGTTTATATTTAGGAGTATGAAAGAATATAATATCCCTTACCTCAATTAACAAGTGGATTGGATGCTATTTTCTATGTGTAGATACTCAAAATTTTGATTTCCTTGGACTAACCTTACAAGAGGGTAAAAGCGTAATTTTACTTCGGAGACAATCCCGCTGGGAGGGCAAAGGCATGATTTCACCCCAAAGATAACCCCGTGGAGAAACCAAAGTGCTACGATGCCAAAACACATCGTGGTTCAAACGAGGACCACAAAGCCGCGGAAGAAGCCACTAGAAGCCACCACAACAAACACTGAACTGCAAAGCATGCAAGATGAGCCAGTTGAATATCATCGGGAATTGGAAAATACCTTTCAGCTAATTGCATCATCTTCTCGAAATCCGATTCAATTAGACTCGACCTCATTTCATAGTCGTTAGCAGAAGCTTTTTGGGATTTTTGGGTACGGAGCTCAACTTTCCTAGGATAGCAAATAAAGGAATGAATGTTGGCGTGTTTAGGTGCTAATCAAAACAATCACATACACACAAGTGCACGCAGTCCACAAGTAACATAAGGTAAGTAGAGTATCGATCCCACGGAGAAAAATGAGTATTTCTAATCTAACATGCAATAGTTTTGTAATTATTTCAGTCTACTTAAACAGATGATCAAATAGTGATTTGTCTAACAGTAATGACTATCAAATGAGAACTAACTACAAATAAATAAATCAGATAAGGAAAATATGGGATTCTAACCTCACTTATTGCATTCTTCAAGCTAATAAACCTCCTGTTAAGCTTAATTAATTACTTTAGATTGTTAGCCGAGATCACGAAAGCAAAACATAGCCATCTTTCGATGTACTAAGCTTATATCACACACAATCCACAAATGATACAATGAATATGAACACCCAATTTACATAAACCACTATATTTCTATGTAACTTAACATTAAAATGGGTTTAAGCACAAGATCTCAATTGACTACAAATGATGCTTCGGTATATGTCTATCCGAAGCACAAATCATGGAATCTAACATCATGTAGAATCATGAACATATGCTAATATGATCAAATTTGAACTTATAATTCATTTCTCAATTTCATATGAGTTAATTCAGTAATTGGTGTTCAAGCAACTAGGCAATCAAAGCAAACCATACTAGACAATCCATATATAATCAATTAAAACTTAACAAGAAAGCATACAAATATGAATTAAGCAATAAGATCCATTAAAATCCCACAATGGAGATTAGCTCATAATTAAATTAAAATCCATCATCAAAACTTATTCGTACATTGAGAATCAAAAATGAAAGTAAAGAGAAGCTAAGGAGTAAGATAAGCAAATCTAAAATCTCCACTTCAATTCTGAACCTTGAATGTAGAGCCAAATCCTTCAATCAACCAAATCTAGCCCTAATCTATGCAAATATATCAAAATCTAAGAGAAATCAAGAGAGAAGCCAAAAGTAGTGAACAGGAGGCTACAAGCTCTTTATCTCTCTCAAAAACCCTAAAAATAGTAATAATAACTTTCAATGATATGTTCCCAACCTCCAAATACACCTTAATAGAGTAAAACAATCAATACAGGAATTTAAGTGAAAAAGTCAATGCTAGTCAAACTGCCCAGGCGCGACCGCGCTGCCCCTTAGTACAAATGGGGCGCCGGCGCGTTGCGTTTACTCTTTAGAAGGGCGCGGGCGCTTGCTGGGAATTCCTACAGAATGCTACTCTTTGCTTGGCTGGCTTCTTGCTGCTGCATCTTACTTCTTATCCTTTTAATTCACATGCCACATTCACATTCACTCCACCACATGCCTTATGCTCGCCATCAAGTCGGTTCCATGCTCATTCCACCCACGATGCCATCGAGAGAGCTTCCATTATGCATTCTACAAAATAAAGATAAAAATGCATGAAAAGTAACTAAAACATGTGAGAATTAGCTATAGTTATTGTAAGTTGATAGCCAATAAGTAGGTATAAAACCTACTTATCAAATACCCTCAAACTTAATTTGTTGCTTGCCCTCAAACAACAAACACAAATGCAAAATACATGAAATGCAAACTACGCTACCATGATAATGAATCCCAGATTTCAGCCAAGAACGAATTTCAATAAGAGGTGCCTCAGAGAAATCACAAGATATATAAACAAAGTATCCAACCAAGCCAATGCCATAGAAACATACAATCAAAAAATCAAAACCTGTTGACAATGATGTAGTGTGTGTGTGCTAAGATCCACTAAGCTTGATATAGGAAAAAATTCCACATGCTATGCTTCTAAGATTGAAAAATAAGGCTTTAAATCAAGAAAACTGTGAACATATGAAGCATCAACCAAGCCTACACATCAATCCAAACTAGAAGTCAACAAAGGGTTTATTATGTCTTTATTCACTCACGAGGGCGATATTCATGCATTCCCGTGGTTACACCCGACTGTGCAATGCCTAGCCCTCTTAGGCTTTTCAATGATACCCGTGTAGCGAGCTTTCGACCAACGACTCCCAAACCATAAGGCTTTAGGGCGCTGGGTGTAAAGACAACCCCTAGGGCGTACTTGCTCGAATATCAAAGGCCATAGGACTCGACTAGCCAAGGCGTTTATTCACATTTTATTTTTTGTTTCTTTTTCTCATTTTTCTCTATTTTTTTTATATAGCATGCATACCCAATGTTTCTCCCAAACTTGAATTTTTGTGTCATTATGGTCATTTCTCACTATCTACAAAACTCTATCATTAAAACAAAAATTTTTCCCTCAGAAGACAAGCATGTAGTAATCTAAACCAACAAGCAAATATAACAATACCGTGCTATCCGATAACATCAAAATCAACAGGTAAAGATTACTTCATGTAATGAATCTATGACTAAGCTTAAGCTAACAACAATGTTCAATAATCCATATAATTCCAAAATCATCATCGGCCAACTAGAATTTAAACTAACTGAAATATGGAATCATGCAAACTAAACACATAAAATCTAAATATATAAAGAAAAGATAAATAAAAGAAAAGTACTAAATATGAAAAAATAACTAATTAAATAAGAAAAATGCAAAATAAACATGCAACTACTACTATATGCAACTAAAATGCAACTAAACCCAATACCCCCAAACTTAATATAAACATTGTCCTCAATGGAAGTAAAAGGGTTACGAAACTCCTCTAGGCATCATCGTGGCCACCCGACTGTGGCTCGGGTGGTGAATCTGGTGGTGGATATGGCATGGCTGAACCGAAGATAGGGAACTCAACTAACACACCCTGCTGAGCAAAGGCCTGAGCTAGCGCACCAGATAGTCCATCTGCGTAAGCTTGATAGTTGACGTGCATAGCATCCATCCTCGCCTGCAAATGTCGCATCTGGCGATCATGACTCGCTGAATAGCCCGAAGGTGGATCAGTCACCTCAGATGACTGCGGTGGTGGTGGTGGAGCCTCTTCTGCATGAATTGGAGCACGAGGAAAAATGAATCCACGGCCTCACGGATGTGCCTTGCCACCGTCCCATTCAGAATACTTCTTGATGGTGGCATGATCGATGTCCTTCATTGGCATTTGCAGAGGCTCATTCTCCCAATCGACCCCTGCTTGCACATACAGTTGTGTCACAACTGATGCATGTGGAATCCCGTCGATAGTACCGCCTCGCATGTATCGAAGCATGGACTGATGTATCAAGTGCCCCACGTTGATGTACTTGCCAGTGATGATCCCATACAAAATTATGGCCTTGTCTGTCGTGATGTTGTGTTGGTGGCGGGAAGGCATCAAATTAGGGCAAATAAAGTTATTCCACGCTTTGGCATATCTGTTCAGCGCTGTGTGTGGGAAGGTCGTCTTTGTATCCAAGCCTGGCTTGATAGCCCATTTGGTGCCTAGCATGCAGAGCTCCCTCACAACCTTGTCCAAGTTGATCTCAAATCTCTCAGCGACAACCCAATTCACTACCTCATCCAGAGGAGGACTCAAATGGAACAGCTCGTTGATCATCGTCGGAAGATTGTTCACTTATTTTCCCCTCACGAACGAGATCCCATTCTGCGTCTCCCTTGCATTCGCATAGAATTCTCGCACTAATGCCATAGGCGCAGCCAAGGGCATTGCAACAACGCCAATCCAACATCTATCCTTGCTGCTTCCCTCACTGTAGCTCTCACCGGAAGATGAAGATGGAGATATTGAACGAACGCTTTTCGGTGCGATTGGATCTGAAGAAAACTTTAATTTAAACCCTAACTCGATGATATCAGAATCCCCAAACTTGCCATATGAATTGCTATAAAAACCCTAATTTGTATGTAATGGAAGATGGATTTGGTTATTAATGGTGGCTAGGGTTTAAATAGAACTTCAGTTGTGATGGAGTGGGGATAATGGCTAGGGCTAGGACTTTCAGGAGATCGTGGAGAGAGAGTGTAGGGATGATGGATGAAGTGGGGTTTTATTTTGAATAAGGTAGGCTTGGAGGGGGTTTAGAGGGGTAGTGTAGTAGGAGAAGGAGTTATGAGTGCTGATATGTTCTGATATGATGGTTCGGTGGAATGTATATGGGTTATAAGGGCTGGACCAACTTCTGCTGATTTAAAAAAAAAATCTGGATATTGGGCGCGTCGTGGAGTAAGCATGAACGAGCGTGGGCGCACTGGACCTAAAAAGTTTTTGCATAGAAATCTGGAGGCGGGGGCCCGCTTCCTTGGCCTGGTAAACCGCGCGGCCGTGCTGCCCTGGTGCTAGCCCTGAAGCTTTTGCAGTATATTGGAACTCAGTAGATGACTTGTATGGGAGCCCTTTTATGCATAAAGGGGCATTAAAGATGAGACATAACCTTATTCGACAAACTAAAAATTGACTATGTAAACTAACTGTATCTATTATCAAAAATGCAATATTTGAAATTTGCTATACTATATCCAAAATGTACTCAAACTCAAAATTTTCAAGAATTAAACAAAGGAGGGGGGAAATAGATAAGTGACAAGAATTAAACAAGAAGGAGTATAAAGTGGATGGGGTGCCTCCCATTTAGCGCTTGTTTATAGTCAATTAACTCGACTTTCTCAGACATGATCATGGAATGGAAAGGGTCATGGAGGCCTTTTATCGGTCAACCTCGCCTCCCCAATAATGCTTCAATCTCTGCCCAGTAACCTTGAATGGCTTGTCCGGGTCTTGACCTACAATCTCAACTGCACCATGAGGGTACACGGTCTTCACCATGAATGGCCCCGACCATCTAGACTTGAGCTTTCCCGGGAAAAGATGAAGACGTGAATTGAACATTAACACGGCTTGCTCCGGCTCAAACTTCCTATCAATAATTTTTGGTAGTGGCATTTCTTCACCTTCTCCTTGTATAGTTTAGAGTTCTCATAAGCCTATAGTCAGAATTCATTGAGTTCATTCAATTGGAGAAGTCTCTTCTCCCCTGCAGCTTTGAGGTCAAAAATTAACTTTTTGATTTCCCAAAATGCCTTGTGCTCTAGTTCCATAGGAAGATGACAGGCTTTCCTGTATACCAACTAATAAGGTGACATCCTGAGCGGTGTCTTGTACGCGATTCTGTAGGCCCATACTGCATCATCAAGCTTGAGTGACCAATCTTTCCATGTGGGGTTGACAATTTTCTCCAAAATCCTCTTGACCTCACGATTGGAGACTTCAGCTTGGCCATTAGTTAGGGGATGATAGGCCGTGGAAACACGATGATTTACCCCATACTTAGCCAACAAAGTTGTGAACTGTCTGTTACAGAAATGACTGCCTTCGTCACTAATGATTGCTCTAGGTGTCCAGAATCTTGTGAAGATGCTTTTATGTAGAAATCTCAAGACCACCTTGGCATCATTTGTTGGTAAAGCCGCCACTTCAACCCACTTAGAAACATAGTTAACCGCCAACAAGATGTACAGATTACCACACGACGAGATGAATGGTCCCATGAAGTCAATACCCCAAACATCAAAGATCTCAACTTCTAAAATCATGTTCAAAGGCATTTCATTCCTCTTAGAGATGTTTCCTACCCGCTGGCATCTGTCACATTTTTGAACAAAATTATAGGCATCCTTGAAGAGGGTCGGCCAATAGAATCCTGCTTGAAGAACCTTAGCCGCTTGTCCTCTCTCTTCCATAATGTCCCCTGTACACTGATGCATGACAACCATGTAATATGCTCTTTGTCTCACTGTGAGGGATACACCGCCTGATCATTCTGTCTGCATATTACTTGAATAGGTATGGCTTGTCCCACATGTACCAAGTGACATGCAAAAATTTCTTCTTTTGGGGCTTTATCAACTTAGGAGGGAAGATGTTGCTAACCAAATAGTTTGTAAAGTCAGCAAACCATCGTACTTCGCCTTGGACCACAAACAACTGCTCATTCGGGTAAGACTCATTAATCAAAACTCCATCATCCGTGTCTTTTCTCGGATTCTCTAATCATGACAAGTGGTCCGCTACTTGGTTCTCGGTACCCTTCCTATCCTTGATCTCCAAATCAAACTCTTGCAAGATTAGAATCCATCTAATTAAACGGGGTTTGGCATCCTTTTTAGAAATCAAATACCAAATGACAGCATGATCTGTAAACACCACTACTTTCGTGCCAATCAAGTATCAACGGAACTTGTCGAAGGCATACACCACTATTAATAACTCCTTCTCAGTAGTCGTGTAATTAAGTTGTGCATCCGTCAAGGTCTTACTAGCATACTAAATGACGTGAAAAATCTTTTCCTTGCAGTGCCCCAAAATAACTCCCACTGTAAATTCACTAGCATCGCACATCAACTCAAAAGGTAATGACCAATTTGAAGCCGTGATGATAGGTGCTGTAGTTAACCTTCTCTTCAAATACTCAAAAGATGCCAAACAATCCTCGTCGAACTTAAAAGGAACATCCTTCTCCAATAAACTGCACAAAGGCTTTGTAATCTTGGAGAAGTCCTTTATAAATCGACGGTAGAACCTCGCATGTCCAAGAAAACTGCGGATCCCCTTTACTGAAGTCGGTGGCAGTAGGCTCTCTATCGTATCCAACTTTTCCTTGTCAACCTCCAACCCCTTGCTTGAAACCTTGTGTCCGAGAATAATTCCTTCTTGTACCATGAAATGGCACTTTTCCCAATTTAGCACCAAGTTTGTCTCAACACATCGCTTCAACACCATGACCAATTTCTCCAAGAATATATCAAATAAGTCCCCAAAAACTGAGAAATCATCCATGAAGACCTCCACGTTTTGTTCTACCATGTCGGAGAAGATAGCCATTATACACCTCTAAAATGTAGCTGGTGCATTGAATAACCCAAAAGATATCCTTCTGAAAGCAAATGTTTCGTAAGGACAAGTGAAGGTTGTCTTTTCTTGATCTTTAGGAGCAATGACTATCTGATTATATCCCGAGTATCCATCTAGGAGGCAATAATACTCATGACATGCCAACCTATCCAGCATCTGATCAATGAATTGGAGAGGGAAATGGTCTTTTCTAGTCGCCTTGTTGATTTTTCGATAATCCATACACACTCTCCATCCAGTGACTGTTCTAGTGGGGATTAACTCGTTGTTCTCATTTGCTACCATAGTCATTCCTCCTTTCTTAGGTACACATTGCACTAGACTCACCCACAAGCTGTCTGAGATGGGGTATATAATGCCGGCTTCCAACCACTTCAAAATCTCTTTCTTAACCACTTCTTTCATAATGGGGTTGAGTCTTCTCTGCTGTTCATCTATCGGCTTGCTATCATCTTCAAGAAGAATCTTATGCATGCAAAAGGAAGGGTTTATCCCCTTGATATCAGCAATGGTCCACCAATTGCAGTTTTGAATTCCCTTAGCACTCTCAATAGCTTACTTTCCTGAAATGATGTTAGTGCAGAAGCAATTATAACAGGTAAAGTAGAAGAATCACCCAAAAATGCATATCTGAGGTGATTAGGGAGAGGTTTTAGATCAAGTGTAGGAGGCATCTCCAGAGACAGTTTTAAATGCTCAGATGACTCCCCTGTGTGCTCTAGCAGTTCAACTGGACTTTTGAATTTGCTCATCCGTGGCACAGTATCTAGAATCTGCACATATTCAACTACCTCAAGGTCCTAAATGCTAAAGTCCTCTTTCAAAGCACTTTCCAAAGGATCACTATTCTTCCCAAGTGTGAGCTCTTCATTCACCACCCTATCAACCACATCCATTCGGAAGCATTCCTCTTCATCAATAGAAAATTTCATAGCCTTAAACACGTTGAAAGTGACTTCTTGATCTTGAACTCTCATAGTGAGCTCTCCTTTTTGCACATCAATGAGAGTTCTCCCAATGGCTAAGAAAGGTCTTCCCAGAATGATAGGAATGTCCTTGTCTTCTTTGTAATCAAGGATAATGAAGTTGGCGGGAAATATGAACTTGGCCACCTTCATAAGGACATCTTTCACAATACCCCTCGTATAAGTGATGGATCTATCGGCAATCTGAAGAGAGATGTTTGTTGATTTTGGAGCCGGCAAACCCAATTGTGTGTACACCGATAATGGCATGAGATTTATGCTAGCTCCCAAATCACACAGACATTTATTAAACGACAAGCCTCCAATAGAGCATGGGATAGTAAAACCACCGGGATCCTTTAGTTTGGGAGGTAGCTTCCTTTGTAATATCGCACTACATTCTTCAATCAAGGCCACTGTCTCATACTCTTCCAATTTCTTCTTTCTAGACAGAATACCCTTCATGAATTTAGCATAGCTCGGCATTTGTTCTAAAGCCTTTGCGAATGGTATATTGATTTGCAACTTTTTGAATACTTGAAGGAACTTGGCAAATTGCTTGTCTAACTTTTGTTTTTGGAGTCTTTGTGGGTAAGGAATAGGTGGATACACTATTGGTGGTGGAACACATGTTTGTTATGCTATTTCCTTATGTTTAGCTTCAGAATCATGTTTGCCATCCTTTTCCTTAGCAAAATCAGCATCAACATTTTTTGCAGAAAGGCGCGGGAGCGCCATGTCTCCTTGTATTTGGGGCGCGGTCGCGCCAGGCTCTGTGCCTGCAGTCTGCTTTCCACTTCTTAAAGTGATAGCCTGGCATTGCTCTTTTCTGTCTCTTCTTGGGTTAGCTTCCGTGTTGCTAGGTAGATCTCCTTGTGGTCTATTAGCAAGCATGCTGGCCATTTATCCCATTTGGTTCTCCAAGTTTTTGATAGCCACAACTTGGCTCTTTATCATCACCTCTGTGTTGGCCATGTACTTCATCATCAACTCCTCAATTTTTGATTTCTTTTTTGGCTGAGGATCGGGATCTTGTGGATGTTGATGGTGTTTGTTCTAAAATCCCGGAGGGTAGGAAGGTCTTGGAGCATGTTTTTGTTGTGGTGGTTGGTGGTGTTGTTGTGAGTTTGGTTGTTGCTCCATGAAAAGTTGGGGTGATTTCTATTGTTGGGGTTGTAAGTGTTTTGATATTGGTTCGGTGGCCTCTGATAGTTGATCACAAATTGCACCGACTCGGGAGTGATAGCACATTGGTCTGTAGGATGTGATCCCTCACAAAGCCCACAAACATAGGCTAATTGTTGCACTTTTGACTCAACTATGGAATCAATCTTCTTTGACATAGCCGCTAGTTGAGCAGATAAAGCCGTGATGGCATCAACTTCCAATACTCCTGTGACTTTTGGTTGACTCATCCTAGCAAAAGGCCATTGATAATCATTCGTAGCCATAGTCTCTAGCAATTTATAAACTTCTTCATAACTCTTGGCCATAAATGCTCCTCCAGAATCGGCATCAATGCTAGGCCGAGTTTGACTTCCCAAGCCTAAGTAAAAAGTGTTTATCTCCATCCATTGAGGCATTCTATGATGAGGGCACTTCCTTATCATTTCCTTGTAGCTCTCCCAAGCTTCATATAAGGACTCCCCTTGTTGTTGCTCAAATGAAGAAAGAGCACTTCGCATCTTTGCGGTCTTCGCGGGTGCAAAGAATTTTGCCAAGAATTTTTGTGCTAAGTCTGCCCAAGTAGTAATGGACCCCGTCGGTAACGAGTGAAGCCAACTCCTTTCCTTGTCTCTCAATGTGAAAGGAAAGAGTCTAAGTCTCACCGTATCATTCGACACACCATTAAACTTAAAGGTGTCGCATATCTCAATGAAGCTCAGTAGATGCTCATTCAGGTCATCATTAGCCATACCCCCAAACTGAACCGTGTTTTGCACCATTTGAATTGTTCCCGGTTTAATTTCAAAGGAATTGGCGGCTATTGCTGGCCTTGTGATGGTCGACTGTAGCTCATTGATACGCGGCGTTACATAATCCCTTAATGCTTTATGTTCTTCGGCCGCAATAACTACCGGTGCCTCAGTCTCCTCTTGTATATTAGTAGTACTCATACTCAATCGCCAAGCTCTCCCGTTGATGTTGTCCTTTCTAGGCACCAAAGCAGAATTCTTAGACCGAGTTTGCATACACTAATCAAGAGTACCTGAAACAAAAGAAAAATGAAAATAGAAATGAGATAAGATGTGATTTGTTTAAAACTAAGACCAATTTAATTTAAACTGATGACGAAAGTAATAAAAATAATCACTATTCCCCGGCAATGGCGCCAAAACTTGTTGGCTTGTTTAGGTGCTAATCAAAACAATCACATACATGCAAGTGCACGTAGTGCACAAGTAATATAAGGTAAGTAGAGTATCGATCCCACGGAGAAAAATGAGTATTTCTAATCTAACATGCAACAGTTTTGTAATTATTTCGGTTTACTTAAATAGGTGACCAAATAGTGATTTGTCTAACATAAATGACTACCAAATGAGAACTAACTACAAACAAATAAATCAGATAAGGGAAACATGGGATTCTAACTTCACTTATTGCATTCTTCAAGCTAATACACCTCCTGTTAAGCTCAATTAATTACTTCGGATTGTTAGTTGAGATCACGAAAGCAAAACATAGCCATATTTTAATGTACTAAACTCATATCACACACAATCCACAAATGATAGAGTGAATATAAACACCCAATTTACATAAACCACTATATTTCTATGCGACTTAACATTAAAATGGGTTTAAGCACAAGATCTAAATTGACTACAAGTGGTGCTTTAGTATATGTCTATTCGAAGCACAAATCATGAAATCTAATATCATGTAGAATCATGAACACATGCTAATATGGCCAAATCTGAACTCATAATTTATTTCTTAATTTCATATGAGTTAATCCGGTAATTGGTGATCAAGCAACTAGGCAATCAAAACAAACCATACTAGACAATCCATATCTAATCAATTAAAACTTAACAAAGAAGCATACAAATCTGAATTAAGCAATAAGATCCATTAAAATCCCACAATAGAGATTAGCTCATAATTGAATTAAAATCCATCATCAAAACTTGTTCATACATTGAGAATCAAAAATAAAAGTAAAGAGAAGCTAAGGAGTAAGATAAGCAAATTTGAAATCTCCACTTTAATTCTGAACCTTAAATGTTGAGCCAAATCCTTCAATCAACCAAATCTCGCCCTAATCTATGCAAATATATCAAAATCTAAGAGAAATCAAGAGAGAAGCCAAAAGTAGAGAACAGGAGGCTACAAGCTTTCTATCTCTCTCAAAAACCTTAAAAATAGTAATAATAACGTTCAATGATATGTTCCCAACCTCCAAATACACCTTAATAGAGTAAAACAATCAATACAGGAATTTAAGTGAAAAAGTCAATGCTGGTCAAACCTCCCAAGCGCGGCCTCGCTGTCCTTTAGTACAAATAGGGCACGGGCGCGCTGCTTGCCGGTCTGACCATCTCCTGGCACGGGCACGCTGCGTTTACTCTTTAGAAGGGCGCGGCCGCGCTGCTGGGAATTCCTGCAGAATGCTACTCTTTGCTTGCTAGCTTCTTGCTGCTGCATCTTACTTCTCCTTTCAATTCACATGCCACATTCACATTCACTCCACCACATGCCTTATGCTCGCCATCAAGTCGGTTCCATGCTCATTCCACCCACGATGCCATCGAGAGAGCTTCCATTATGCAATCTACAAAATAAAGATAAAAATGCATGAAAAGTAACTAAAACATGTGATAATTAGCTATAGTTATAGTAAGTTGATAGCCAATAAGTAGGTATAAAACCTACTTATCAATGAACTTCGAGGCGACGGGGCCCACGTGACCAGCCGTAGGTGCACCCGCGACTGGCTCCCAGGCCTTTAACAGGCAGCTAGCAACTCATTTGAAAAAAGAAGTTAGAGAGAGAAAATAGATCTAGAGTGAAAAAGGCTCGGATTTGGCACTTTAGTATTAGATTTGTGACGAACTAGAATTTTGTAAAGTTATTTGAATATTTATTGAAATAAATAAATATTTTTGATGATTTAATTATTGAGTTAAATAATTAATTCATGAATTGGTGGTAGATTAATTTAATTATATGTGTTTTATTAATTAAATTAATGTGTGGTAATTTTATAGTTCATAGTATATATATTTAATTGAGCTTATTTGAATTAATGAGTTATTTAAATAAGCAGAATGTTATTCTAATTAATTTAATAATTAATTAGAGAGTTAATGAATTGACATAATTAATAAAGGAGAATATTAATTATGTGATAATGTGATTTAATGTAAAGTTATTATATTTTATTTAATTAATTTAAATAAAATTAATTGAGTAATTAATAGTGTTACAATTAACTATATACTAAACTAGTTATTAAAATAAAGGGAAAGGAAGAAAAGAAGAAAGCCAAACGAGGCCTTAATAGAAGTTGGTCAGTTAATATTATAACGACAGATTTTTATACGTATAAGGATATTGTTATGTTAGACTTATGTTTTTCATATTCAAACTTCAGAGAGAATTATCAGAGAGGAAGTAAGAGAAAATTAATTGAAAGAGAGATTGAGAAATCATTGTTTTATTTTTGAATCATCTTCATCATCTACTAAAGGGTAATCCCTTCTCTTGAGTTTTCAAATTAAGATTTTTCAAAGTTCTTCATTTACGTACTTTAAAGTTTTTTGTTAAAAACTAATTTTGTAATTAAAGCATAATATGACTATATATATATGTGTGTGTGTGTGATTATATCATATTTTATGTCTGGTATGAATGATTTAAAATGATTGAATTCATGCAATTAGGCCTTAATTGGGTTTTTAGAAAATTACAGAGTTTCATTAACGTATTTTCAAAAGTTCTCTGTTATGAATTATTTTGAGAATTAAAGTAAGATATGATCATATAGAGATCTGTGTATGTTAATATCATGGGCTATGCAACATATTCATGAATTACAGTGATCATACCATGTGATTTTGTTAATAATTGAGTTTCATGAAATACAGAGTTTGAATATCGTATGAATAACCCATATGGGTAAATTAAATGCTTTCATAGTATGTTTAACTTAAAATTGATAATGGATTATGATTATACATGTTAAAACAAAGAAAACAAACTTTGAACGGACGGATTCGGAGTTATAACGAATCTGTGACGATGAAATTCGTGTTTTTCTTCAAAACTTTCAAAAAACACCAAGAACGGTGAAATTTCATGATTTGATTCGAGTAATTGCATGATTTAAGATGTTAAAAACATATTAATAACATTGTATGATGTTTCTATTAAGTTTATACTTCATAGAAATCACGGTACTAGTTTGATCTGCATTTAATTGGGATTATTTGGCCAAATCTGTTAAAAATCGCGAGCTGGGGCAGAATCGCCAAGGCACGCCCGCCCCAACGACTCTAGACCTGCCCTAGCAAGGGTAGTGCGGGGAAAATTTCTATTTTGATCTCCTGTAGTAAAATAAGCACAACGTTTTCATAAGAACTCCAATTAAGGCGATTCAAGATGATTCAGAAAGATAACGAGTAGACCTACAACTTTCATTATTTAAGTTTTTCAATTTGAAGTCGTTAAAAGGGGTCAAATTGGCCATCTTTGTGACTGATGCGTATTCGGAGGCAATCGGAGGGCGTCGAACATGCACGTACGCAAGTATAGTGCTCTCGACGATAAAAGATGTTGTTCTAAGTTACAAAACATGAATATTATATGATTTGAAGTTCATGTTAATAAACTAAGTTATTGACATGTATAAGATAATGTGAAGGTTCAAGTTAACAACATAAGTGAGAACTGAATATTGTGATTGTAAAACTTGATTATGATTATTTGAAGGATTATACTTATATGGTACACATATTGTGAATTGATACTCATGTTATGCGGTTAGTTAATAAGTTAACACTAGAAACCAAGTTGTAAGTTGACTTAAATGAAAAGTTCAATAGTTGAACATAGAAGTTATGAAACTAATCGACATCGTATGCATAATGTAATGTGCAGGACATTGAAGAATTGAATTGTAACTAGATTAGTAGCTTGCGCACGAGGCAAGTATTCTATCCTTAACTTATTATTGTTGAGCAAGTTTCCTAACTATACCCTTTAAATTGAGCAAGTGTTCTATGCTTAATTACTGTTGATGAGCAAGTTCTTAATCTTGATTACTCAAGTTCAGAATTTCATATGAGATGTTATGATTCTTTTAAAAGTATCATTTCAGTATACAATACTTATTCGACTGTATACCCTTGAGAAGTTAATATTTAATTTGAATATCATTTCTTGCTGAATCCTTTAAGACTAGCGAACCCTTATTGATTCAACTAGTCCATAGTTGATGAGCGTTCTAAATTTCAGAACTATTATTGAGTTTATCCAAACCAAATTTTCTTTGGTGCGGACTCTAAAGTCAAAACTGAGATGAACAACCCTAATACATGGGATTGATGATGATGCTTTAAGCGTTGAGGTATTGTGCACAGTATTGGTACGAAGGGCTGATCCCCCTAAGTACGAGAAGTGAAGTCCATAGTCTTATGACTGTTAAAGGTTTAATGGTTAATATACTTGACAACCTAGGACATAGTTCAAGGTCTTATGACCCTCAAAAGTAATTTTGATTCTTGATTAATTATTCTTGATTCAAAAGTTGAGCTATCTGTTATTCAAAATTCTTTCACTCGCATGTTATTATTCTGTCTTATTTTTATACTTGCGGGCATTCGTGCTCACTCTTGCATAATAACATTGTAGCTAAGAATGAACGATGTGATGAGCCTTCTAGTAGCAAGGGCAAAGAAAAAGCTAACAAGTGTTGAAGACTTGTGGTGTTATTGAAATGTTAAAGTGCAAGATGTATGTGTAATGATTAAGACTTATTTGTTTACGTTTCCGCAATAGAGATTTAAGGTTAAGTATAACCTGGGATTGATTATGTATTTACTATTTCAGATATTGTAACCCTATTATAGGGAGATGATGGATTATTTATCTATTTAATGAATTTTTATTGTTATGGGTAGATAGTCATATGATATTTGAACAGTGAACACCAAATTCTGTGGAAATTAAGATACCGAATTTGGGGGTGTCACAAGATTTGAGTTGTTTGATCATACATAATATACATCTTGTGTGTCTAGAGTGATATAGATCGAATCTAAGCCAAAAAAAGCTTGTTTCTTTGCTCCCCAAGGTGAAAAAGGCTAATTTTTGTTCATTTCAATTGTGAATATTGTTATAACTATAGATCTATTCTAATATAAGGTTTATCTATAGTTTAGACTTGTTGTTTGCACGTATGATATGTATTAGTTGATATATCTAGCTATTGTATCGTTTATTTTGCACACATATATAGTTAAAAACCAAGTCCATTGACTAGATTTATCTAGATCTAGCCAGATCTAGCTCTTTAACCAGTTATAAAGCTCAAAGCCCTAACCTATATGCTAGATCAGCTTGGATCTTGGTTAGATCTAGTCATTTTAATGCTTTCGGTCAGTCCTGATCACTTCATAGAGCCCTAGATCTATATCTAGATGTGAGGAGGTCCTAATAATCCATGATAAGGATTCTAATCGATGAATCTTCGAACACCGGATTTAGGATACATTGTATATATAGGTTTAAGCATACTAATGTGAGCCTAGGAATCCCGGGGTTGAAATCCGCTGATCGAATCTCTAATAAATTCCCATGTTGGACCTTTTGTTTACAATGTAATGTTAAATCGCGCAAGAGCATTATACATGTAAACTTGGGTCTTAAAACGAGTTCGAGGGGTTCGTTCTGAGAAATCAGAATTAAGATCCCGTGATAGTGAAAACTTGTGATTGCAGGTGTTCAAGCTTATCGAGATGGCTTTCATGCCCGATGATGGCCCGACCATTTTTAATGTTTTCCTTCATGCATTTTCACTCAAAATAATTTTCAAATCAAAACCGCAAAGAGCTTTCATGAAAATAATAAAGTGCTTCGGGGTTAGACCAATCTAAGTTTAATAACAGGAAGTATCAAAGGACCTCAATTCCTATTTGGCGAAGGATTTGAAAGCATTGTTTTCCAAAACATCACTTCAACATATTTTGTCTAAAATTGAACTTTTCCTTAAGTTAAATCCTTCGTACATAGGTCCAAAAAGGTACAACACTACTTTCAGAATAACGCCACTTACAGGTTAAAATAAGGCTTAGAATAACCTCTAAAATAAAAGCACTTAAACATGAATCAAAATAAAAGCTTTCTCAAAATCATACTGCGTGCGCGATCACACACACACACACACACACTTTATGCTTAGGAAAATCAACAAGATGCGGTAATCGTATTTTCACGGGAGTGGGGAAAGGGTGCCTCACACTTTTTCCCGCTTAACCAAGCCCCCGAATTCTATGAATCTCGTGTTCTAGAACAATTCTATGGAGTCACATATTGAGCCATATTCCGAAAACCTTCAAAACATGGATGAGTTGGTACATCCCTTTAAACATTATACTAATTGGCGACTCTATTTAAATTGGCTCAATCATTAAAATCAAATCTTTTTCAAATGGCTGACATCCATGTCGGTCCTGCTTTTGTAAAGAGATCTAACCCTTGAATAAAACACTCAACCTAGCTAATAAAGTGATAAGGGGTAGAAGAGAGCGGGGAGAGGGGGCGATCCCCATTTTCTCTCTTGGGAATGTCATGCTTCGAAAACACTCGTTTTTTCCCAGCATCGACAGGTGGCGACTTCGGTAGGGATATAGAGGGCTTAAGCTGCGTTCAAATCTTGTTTATTTTCATTCTGCATTTTGCATATTATGTGAATGATCTATGTGTGCAATGAATGTTTCAAATTTTAAGCGCTTTATATTAGTGCCTCGCACAATGTCATCATTTTCATACGGTAAGGACGATGAATGTATGCAAATGTATGTTGTGTGATTCCTCCACCAGGAGGATAACCCATCGGCTATTTAATACTTGACTCTAAAGGGCGTTCCCTTGTGAGGCTCAGGAAAGGCACCACTCCAATCTGCTCCAATTAAAAGATATGATGTTTCCATCAAGTAAATTGCGAAGATCTGAGAACCTTCATTCCAAAAAGCCTGTGAGAGTAATCCTAAGATAGGCCAGCCTCTGATAAACCTAACGCACAGGATGTATCTTCATACCCTATTACTTTTCGAATGTATAAATGTCATTCATCTTAACTGCTATTTATATATATTCTTATCATGTCATTAAGACGACTAACCCCTTGTTTTGCAGGAAAAGATTAAAAAACCTCTAAACTAATGCATAACATATCATGCATCTATACCCTCTGCCTGCATCAAGACTATGTTGGGTTTGTACGAAATCGTGATGCAATCAAATTGCAAAAATTATCGGAAGCATGGTATATCAGAGTTTAAAAAAATTTCTACAAAACCATTACCCGGATCATCCTTTATGCAAATTATTAATTTAAAACGATAAATAAGAAGTTATGGAATCATACCCTTGTAGAACGAAGCTTCCACAGGTACTAGTTCAACTCCTTGTTCTTCGTGATCTCCTTGAATTTCCGGGTTAGATTCCTTCCTTTGATCAACATTAGCCACCCAAGTGTTTGGCCTCTAGAGGTGATCCACCAAAGAAGAGAAATTATCAAGAAGGAGGGTGTTTGGCTAAACCTTAGTTTTCTATCCTCTATAGAAAAGGAGTACTCTCCAACAATTGGAATTTCATCAATCAATATCTATTATAAGACTCCTCTTATATAGATATTGGTCAACCCTTCTAATCCTATTAGACATGGGATTTCTTTTAATTAATTAAACTCCTTTAATTAATTTAGGCTTCCCACCACATTGGGAATAATTAATTAAATTCATTTAATTAATTTGTCTCCTAATCTTATTAGGAATAAATGAGAGTACTAATATTAAATTAATTACTAAACTCTTTTAGAAATTAAAATAATAATAATTGTAATAATATTAATAAGACATCTCTTATTAATTTATATTTAATATTTCCAAAATATTAAATATTAAACATTAAATTATTTAATTTATTCTATCGCCATAGATTAAATTAATTATACTTAATGCATTATTACGATTATGCCATTACCTTCTTAAATAATTATTCTTCCTTTTATGGTGTGACCCTTTAGGTTCTCCATATTAAACCGGTTGTGAATAAATCAATTAGAACAATTCTAATCTTATTTAAATAAATAAATTAAACTAATAATCTATTTAAATAAATAATATTTATTCTACAATAGGGATAAGCCTCCCTAGCGTTCAACGACTTTCCAGATAATATAGATTTCAACATTAATCATAAAAGAACCTGTGAGTTAATAGTTATCGTACAATTCAATCCTTCCACCATACAATGTCCCAATTAAATATAAGACATGGATTTACTGTCAAGTCTTATTTTATTTAATTATATGTATTTCGATTAGAAAATGCACAACTCCAAATAATGCAAATTAAAAACTCCTTTCTAATTTCATTTCACCTTGGCCAAGGATTCCTGGGTTGTCATTTAACGAATCACATAGGACATATCTCCTCTTTTACTAGAGGTGGTAGATTCTTTATTGATCATTCATTATCTCCATATGTAACTCATTATACCCAAGCATACCCTATATATGCCTTAAAAGGTCTTAAGAAATAAGTCAAAGTATAATTTGTTACATACAAGATACTATGATGATCTCAAGTCCAAGGATCACTTGTACTACTATCACATTAGGAATTCCTATTGACAGGCGAGTAAAACTCCATTAGGTATTCCATAGCGAATCACGTTCAGTGAACTTATTCTCCAATAAGCACCTACATACTTGCTTTAGTGTCTCCACACAAATGATCATGAGATCAATCATCCTCATCCAATGAGCAAGCAACATATGTACCAATCTATCCAGATTTACTAATCCCCTTTTTAGTAATCCCACAATTGGGAACTATTTAAGTTTTAAAACTTTCTAAGAATTTAGATCTCATTAGCATGATCATCATCATGATTCTAAAAGCATTGCTTAAAACTATGGGTTATTTACATATTATAAAAACAGCAATCATGTAGATAATTAAATGCCTTTAATAAATGAATATTTCATTAATAAATAAATAAGATTGTTTACAAAGTACGTGCTTTATCATCATACATGATTGGCTTGTATGCACACTACTATCAGACTAAACTATATACCTTTGATGTGTAGATTGGTCCTAGAACACGGTTCCGAGCCAAAACAGCAAGATCACAACAAGCAAAGATGGCCGAAAGCAGTGCACCCGAACCTATCCTAATGTCTAGGGAAAAGGTTGAGGAATTTAAGAAGCAGATCGCTGAAATGACCTGCATGTTGAGGGAGTAGTGTAAAGCGGCCCAAGAGCCCAAACCACAAGCTCAGTCTGAGTCCTCAGCACAGGGAGGCATCCAAATTCAAAGGAAAGCCAAGGATACTTAAATATCCAGTGTCTCAAGCCGATAGTGGATCTGCCCAAGGGGCCGTGGGTAAAGATTTGGCAAGGGAAGTCTTAGACCTCTGAGAAGACAAGGAGACTGGGGACATCAGAATGAAGGTCAGACTGATGGAGGAGGCTATTCGATCTATCAAGGGAACAAGGTCCCATGGAAGTGTTAACTATTCCAACCTATGTATATTCCCCAAGGCCAGATATCCTGATAAATTCCAAGTCCCAGAGTTCGAGAAATACCACGGTCTAGGTGAACCTTACACTCATCTGAAGGTATACATTGGTGAGCTAGGAGCTTATGCCGAAGATGAAAGCCTCTGAATGCAGTTGTTCCAAAAGATCCTTACGAGGAAAGCTCGAAATTGGTATGCCCAAATTGACAATTCCAAGATCCACAGCTGGGAGGAGTTGGCCTACGCTTTCCTAAACCAATATAGCTTCCAATCCCAAATGGCTCCTGATCGGTATCAAATAACCAAGGTTAAGAAACTGAATAATGAATCATTTAGGGAATACGCACAAAGGTGGAGGCGCATGGCAGCCCAAGTGAACCCGTCAATGGATGAGGCGAAAATGGTTATAACTTTCATCGATATCCAGGAAGCTCCCTCCTATAAGAGAGTCTTGACAAGAATAGGCAAACCATTTTTTGAAATGATAAAACACGGGGAGATAGCAGAAATGGGCCTAAAGTCCGTGAAGATCAAAGTCCTCACGACCTTGGAAGCATTCACCGAACATATACAGTCTGGTAACTATGCGAACTCTCCCAAGAGGGTACACAGGAAAAAGTAAGAAGATGTATCCCTGATATTACAAGGACAGTCCGCATATAAAAGCAGCAGTCCGCCTATTGTGAGCAGGGCAGTTACCCCCCATTTCAGGCGCCTTTAAATGCCTGAAATCCCAATGCACAAAAGGTTGAGGAAAACAGGAGAAGAAGGGTATTTACTCCCCTAGGGGACTCGCTAGAGAATATCTTAGCACTACTAATGGCACATAAAAAGATCATCAAGCTTGCTACACCTGCTGATCCAAAGGGAAGAATATATGACCCTAGTAAGAGGCGTGTGTATGACTCCGGAGCCCCAGGGCATGGTACTCAATATTGTTGGACCTTGAAGCATAAAATCCAGGATATGATTGATAGTGGCAAAATTATAATCAAGACGCTAGTGCAGCCTAATGTCAACAACAACCCTTTACCTCAGTATGATGTAGAGGGAGTGAATATGATCAGTATGGGAAACCCAAAAAATTGCAAGCACCTGAGAAGAGTGGAAGAAGCCCTATCACCTGCCAGGATTAATCCTTCAATATGGGGACACACGGAGAAAAGGTACACGATGGAGCAAGATTTGGCCTCGATTAAGGTACAAGTAGACCAACTGGCAAATTTGATAGTGTACCAACATCAGGTGATGCAATAGCTAATTGATCGCACCCGCTAGAGGAAAATAGCCACCACTTCTCCTAAAATCATTTCGATTTTGATAAGAGACCAAATTCGCCTTCAAGAGCAAGGCCAATGGGAAAAAAAGATAGCGAGGGAATCTAGGTTTAAACTCCAGTGAGAATTTATGGCTAAACCGAAGTTTACCCCTTTGGGGTAGTCCAGGGAAGAGATCCTCCACACACTAATCGATGAGGGTAAGATTACGGAGTTTATTCCTCCAACAGATCCGCGTTCAAAGCGGTTTGAGCCTACTAAGATATGCCTTTATCATTCAAATACACCTGGCCATGCCTCAAAGGAATGTTGGGCTTTGCAACATCTGATACAAAACTTTATCGAATCTAACGAGTTGGAGATGGCAAGTAGCGATGAGATCTTCCCTAATGAAGAAATTGTATATCCTCAAACGGCAAGGAGCTCGGAGGAGATGGTGGCAGTCCTCACGTACATAGATGGAACATCTGATATGCCCATAGCAATCCTAGGAATGATAGACGAGGGGAAAATGTCTACAGTGGAAATAATCGCTCATGTACCTCTGAGTTTAACTCCTCAGTCGAAAATCCCTATCTTCAGCTTGAAGAAAGTACCATGGAATTACGGAGAAGAGATGTGGTCAAGGACTGATTGTACGACTATCTTACCAAAGGACAATCCATTATGCCTCCATGGGTGGGTGATGAAACCAATAACTAAATTTATGGGACAAGTTCCCCCAGGGAAATATTTTAGAGTTCCTCAATAAGATCGAACATAATAAATCAAGGACGATGAAACAACTGAAGGAAGCACTACCCCAAATATCTATACTAGACCTTGTGGTAGCCTCTGAGGACCATCGCCAAATTCAAATTCTGGTATTAGAGGAAGCGCACCTGCCTAAGACCATTGATATCGAGAAATTCCAACACCTAATCGGTCATGTACTGGATATCAATGTGATATCCTTTACCGTCGATGATATACATGCAGAAGGAACTGGCCATTGCAAACCATTGCACATCGCAGTGATATCATCGGGATATATGATAGGAGGGGTACTGATCGATGGCAGCTCCGCATTAAACATCTGCCCATACGATACTCTCGAGAGGATGAAGATCAATTCCAGCACGATCCGAACTAGTCACGTAGTGGTTAGAGCATTTAACGGGTCACAGAGGGACACCGTGGGAGAAATTGAGTTCCCTATGGATATCGGTCCAAACACGTTCAACGTGTCCTTCCAAGTATTGAACATAACCACCGGATATAACTTGTTATTTGTAAGAGTGTGGATTCATATAGTTGGGGCAGTTCCATCCACTCTACATCAGCAGTTGAAAAATTTCAGCAATGGTAACTTGGTCACCATCAGTGCTAAGCCGGAATACACAATTCATATATCGAGAGAGATGTCCATAATTAGTTTAAATGAAGGCGTTGAACTTGCAAGTTTTCAAGACTTTGAAGTGAGCACTTCTCATTATCACATTATAGGTTCACCAGCATTGAAGCCCAGGATCTCACCAGAGGTTATGACGGCCAGCTAAGAGATGCTTTCCAGAGGACACAGACTGGGTCGAGGACTAGGTAGAAGTGGCCAAGGAATTAGAAACCCGATCCATATACCTACGCAGTTAGATAAGGCTGGACTAGATTATTTCGGTGGTTTCAAACACCGTAATCCCCATAAGCGCATGCCTGTCCATCTGTTAACTCCCTCATGCCAAATCTCACTGAAGCGAGTTTCAAAGAGCCGTTGAGGAAGGTCCCCACTAGTGTCTCAAACCTCTTGATATCCAAGGTTAATCAGAGTAGAGATGCAAAAACCAATGAGGAAGAGCCCTTCGAAGATGCGGCAAGGAAAGCCCACAATAAGAAGTTCCTAGAGGTGATCCAGCTACGATTTGCTTGTAATTTTTGCCTATCTAAAGGTGCCGTGAAGGATTCCTATGGAGTGGACCCATTAAATGATCAACCCGTCCTCCCTTTCATTAATTGGATGAAAGTAAGCTTCCCAAGGGAGGATCCCGATCCCAGCTCGGAGCCAGTTATGGCCTCCATCGAGGACAGTAATGCTCCTAACAGCACTTCCATTTCAGCCATCCCCAGGGATCTAAATACCAGCAATTGGACGATCACCACTCAGATCGTTCGAAAAGGGTAAAAAAGAAAAAAATGATCTGTTAATAGGGAACGTAGCCTTTTTATTTCAGTCAACTTTATTTTTTCCTACAACATGTTATTACCTTTTGTCGTATTAAGTGTTGAAGCTTTTGTAGATTGACAACAGTTTTATATATATTAAGAAATTAAGTTTTATTCTCAAGTTTCCAAATTTGAGCGTTTCTAGCCCTGTTAATGATCTGCCAAATTTGAACTATGACTACGATTTTGATATAAAAATGGACTTTGATTTGATGGGGATCAAGCAAGAAGAGATGAATGATGAAGATGTGCCCGAGGAGATCAAAGGATGGGTTGAAGACAAACCTAAACCCAACCTCGAGCAGACCATCACCATTAACATTAGAACCTCAGACAAACCCAAAGAACTCGCGATCAGAACCAGTCTCCCTCCTAACCTAAAAGATGAAATAATCAAACTCGTAACATAATTCGAGGATGTTTTTGCTTGGTCCCATGAGGATATGATAGGCCTATCCACAGATATAGTCGTCCATCGATTACCAGTCAAAGAGGGGTTCAAGCTAGTTAAGCAGAAGTTAAGGAGATTAAAACCAGAATGGAGCCTGAAGGTCAAAGAAGAAATCATTAACAGTTCAAAGCAGGAATCATCATGGTGTCAACCTATCCTGAATGGCTGTTTAAAGTGGTCCCAATGCCTAAATATGGTGGGAAAGTATGAGTCTGTGTAGATTATCAAGATCTTAATAAAGCCAGCCTCAAGGATGATTTCCTAGCACCTTTTATCCATGTGTTGATAGATAACGCAGCAGAGTACGAGATGTACTTGTTTGCAGATTGTTTTGCCGGGTACCACCAAATTATGGTTGCTGAAAAGGATAGGGAAAAGATTGCCTTCATCACCCCGTGAGGCCCTTTCTACTACAGACTATTAACTTTTGGCCTCACCAACGTCGACGCTACTTATCAAAGGGCCATTCTGGCATTGTTCTATGATATGATGCACAAAGAGATAGAAGTCTATGTGGATGAAATTGTGAAATCCAAGAAGGGGGATGACCACAATGCCCATCTCTGAAAGTTATTTGATCACCTTCGCAAATATAACTTGAACCTGAACTCGGCAAAGTGTGCTTTCGGCGTGAAATCTGGCAAGCTGTTGGGATTCGTCGTGAGTAACTGAGGCATTGAATTGAAACCATCCAAGATAAAAGCCATTGTTGTCCAAAAATGATATTGATAATTTACACACAAGTATACATAGCCAACAAGTAATGAAGGTATCGTTCCCACGAGGAAATAAATTAATTTTTATCAATTACAAATTTTAATTAAATTAATCCTATTTTAAACTACGAAATATTGTTTGTGATATGAAAATTTAAATTAACTAAATTAATAAATAAGATTAAAGTTCACAAGATTAACTGCAGATTTAACAGGTTAAAATTATAACTTCCGCTGATATTTCATTTAAACCAATTTACTTCCCATTTAATTTAGTTAATTAATATGAATCGTTATCCAAGAATGCTTTATAGTATTCATGCACTTCTTCTAAAGACACGTGAATTAATCCTCAAATATCCGATCTTTAAGATGCATAATTACAAGGAACACCCTAATCAATCAACTCACTATATTCCTATGTGAATCAAGTTAAGTAGAGTTTTAAGCACAAATTCTTTCAATAGATACAAAAGACACATAGGTATATTTCTATCCTACATGCTAATCATATTAACCCTATTCAGATTATACGAACATATGTTATTATATTCAGATCTAAATCTATACTACATCTTTCAATTTTATATAGATTATCACAGTAAATTGCTGGCCAAACAATTAATCAATAAATACAAGATATAATAAACGATTCAATAAAAACCAACTTTCATTCCATGGGAAGAATTAAATTAAACTACATACCAAGTTCCATTGCAATCTTAATTAAAATTTAGTTCATAATGATAAAGGAAAATATAATCCAAATTAATAATCCAAACATCCCAGATAATTACAAAGATTAAGATTTAGAGAAAAGATTAGAAGAACTTGTCAGATTGCTCCTGATCCTCCACTTGATCTTTAGCCTCTGAAATATCCTCCGTGTTTCCCTTCTTGTTCTCTCTGCAATTGTCTTGATAATTCTCTTGATACGTCTTTTCTGAAGTCTTATCCTATTCGTATTGGTCCAAACCTTCATTCAAATTCCTATTTAGCTTTAAAATCTACTTAGAAGCAAAATATGTTAACGTTGGGCGTGCATGAGCACCTAGGCGCTCATCCTAGTGCATTTCATAGCGCCTAGGCGCTTGACCAAGATCAAGTATTTACAAAAATGCCACTTAGCTCCAATTTTAATGATTTCTAATCCATTTCTTCTCTGAAATGACCAATTTGTCCCTCCAACTCCATCCTGAAATAAATAAACACAAAAACTAATAAAAAGATACTAAAAATACTCAAAGATAACAATAAGTAAGCTTAACAATACCAGATTTGTAGGTATAAAACCCAATCATCAAATACCCCCAAACTTAATCAATTGCTTGTTCACAAGTAATGCAATAATACAAATGCAACCTATCTATATGCCTATAAATCAAGTGACCAAATAATCATTGCATCCAATACCAAGCCTCAAAGATAACATATAATATTCAAACAAAAATATCCAACCAATGCCAAATTACTTCATTAATTATACCTGTCATTACACATGATGTGTGTGTGAAAATAGATTATTTTGATCAATCATAACTCAAATCACCCACATAATTAACTTCTTAGAAAGAAAGTTCAGTTTTACTTAACTCCATCAATAAATACATCCAATCAAACTATCGCAAGAAAATTCTAAGCAAAGGGGTAGCAACAAGGTTTATTACATTATACTTTATTATTTCACAGACGTGTGCAATGTCTAGTTTTATTAGACTTTTCAGAGCTACCCATGTATCAAGCTTTCGACCAATAACTCCCAAACCAGTTGGCTTTAGGACTGTGACAACCCTAAATTTGGGTACTTCGTTTCCACACGAGTTGGTGTTCACTTTCTAATTAAAACATATATCTACCAAATAATAAAGAATTGTAAAGTAAATTACAACCTTAATAAATACTTAAATAAATTCTTCCTTAAAAAAATTACAACTTGTCCAAAATAAAATTCCAATGTTATCTAAACCTTGACATCAATTAAATAAGTGCGGAAATAAAACATCATTAACTAAGTCTTATTACAAATAGATATTGAAGACAACAAGTCTTCACTTGCTCATCTTTCCTTTTCCTTTACTTGTTGACGTCAACATTTTTGGCTTCAACTACAAGGGGTTGTAAAATATGCAAGAGTGAGTAAATAAAAACTCATTTGAAATAAAACAGTGATATGACATAACTGAATAACTTTGAAATGTTTGAATGACTTTATTTTCATCAAAATAAAGAATTGAATAATAATTCTTTCATCATTTTCAAAGTTCGAATATAGAATTTATCTGAGGGTCATACGACCTTGAACTATGTCCTAGGTTATAAATATTTCTATTTAAAACCTTTAACAGTCATTGAGACTATGGACCTTTAACTCATACATAGGGGGATCAGCCCTTTGCACCATGTATTATGCACAAACATTCAATGCTTCCGCGTAGTAATCTCCCCTAATAAATAGGGTTGTTCATCTTAGTATTTGAATACAAGTCCGCACCAAAGAAAGTTTGGTTCGTGTCGATGTTGGAAAATTTAAGAATCCCACGGGTTAGTTCGTAACCCGGGTTTTCTCAAATCGATCTATCTTCCTAAGTTCTCTTTACCCTTATTCTTTTTATTTAGGAAAAAGGTTTTGAAGGGTTTTATAGGAAAGAGGCCAACATGTATTATGTCGACGATTTGAATGTTTTAACAGAGTCGCCAGTTGGTAGATTTGAAAATGGTTGTACCAACTCAACCGAGTTTGATTTGAAAAGAGGCCTAATCGCTGGACACTGTCGAAACTTGATCTTTGAAATTGGAGTTTTAAGTTCAGGGGCTTGGTTAAGTGTGGGGAAGGTGTTAGGCACCCCACGACTCCCGTGTAAATACGGTACTGCATCTTTTCAATATTTCCCTTAAAACTGGAATGCGTGAGTGAATGCTGTTTAAAAATTAGGCCTATGTTTGATTGATTGAATGTTTTGACAGGCTTCATAGAACCTATATACGAAGGGTTTGATTTGATTTGAAAATCAATCTTTGATTTGATTTTCCTGAAATGCTTTTCTTTTGATTAATTTGAAAATGATGTTTTGAAAGCTAGTTTATCAAACCCTTAAGCTGACATAGGAATTGAAACCGAATTATTCTTCTAATTTTATCTTTATAGCCTTAAGGCTGCATGTGAATGGTGATTTATCGGGTTGCGAAGCATCCTCGACCACAAAAATATACAAGTGTCCTCATGGGTATAAAAATTATCGGAGGGACGCTGACACTACAATTAACATTTCACTATGATGAGACCTTAAATATGGATAACCGTTTTAAGGTATGTGTATATACATTTTACAAAAAAACTGGCAGGGTACATCTGTAAACTGGAGTTTGTCCATCATGAGAATCAGATCCCGATCGATTTGATCGTGAATCCCACGATTCCTAGGCTCACATTGATTAGCCCATAAATCTGCACAGTTCAAATTTATACAAAAACAGATATATATATATATATATATATATATATATATATATATATACATCTTCACATCGAAATGGAACCAAGGATTCATCAGTAAATCCTGGATGCGCGTGACCAAAGCGTCTCGTTCCCACTAGATAGAGATCTAAGGGACGCGAGGTTGCTTTTGAAGCTAAAACTAGAAAGAAAGCTAGATTTAAAGAAATCTCAGCCATTCTAGCTTCCCGGTTCAGTCTGGAGGTTTTGAACCGTTTGAAAACTAGAATTGGCGAGATTTAAATAAATCTAGTCCGCCCGCAGATATGTCAGTGCAGATTCATATACAAACGAATATAAATGCAACAGTTGAATAAATTAAGTAAAGCAAGATATACATATATATATATATATATATGTATAAAAGTTGTAAAAGGGCGATGGGTTTTCACTCGCAAGCCCGGACTGGAATTGAAAAATATATATATTTATAAACATTGTATAAAAGCCACAGAATTAACTAGACTGGACAGAAATGAAATATATATATAAAAACAATAAAAAGGGCGATGAATTTTCACGCCAGTGCTCGTACTGGAATTGAAATTAACATAAAGTAGTCACCTAGTGACTGGGGAGAGCACCCAGTATGGGGAAGTGTGCAAAAGCAGTAAACTGGCCACAAAGTAATCGAGGCCGGACTGAAAATATATATATATATATATATATATATATATATTGATAGAAATATAGTCAACCAATACTGGTGAGAGAACCAGTTATGGTGAGAGTCGCTTATATATGCGTAAATACATATAAAAGCAATAAACTACCTCGGATTTGACATCCGGGCTTGACAGAATTGAAATGTTAGTATATATACAGTTAAATATATACAAAAAAGGCCACACCCAAACTGAAAAGATAACCCAGTCCGGCGAAGTTGCTAGAACGTTTGTGCTATTGCATTGAAGCTGCTGGAGCCGACGGATCATCAATCCGAGTTATAGAAATGCAAAAATTTGCGTTTATGTACAAAAATATACTAAATTTTGATAAAAATGGCCGCGGAACTAAGTTTCGGGCATATTTAGAAGATTAAACTTCTTGTGCAAGTGGAAAATAGTGCAAAGTAGTAGCATTGACTTTCTGATCGTAAAAATACTTACAATGGACTGCAATACGGGCTTTTTGCCAAATCGTAGGCTCTATAAGTCCAAATCTACCGATTATTTTCTAATATGTGGTATTATATGGGTATATCTACGTGTTGGAGTGAAAATATTTGGGTTTGGAAAAGGTGTAAAAGTTAAGAAATTGAACTGGCAGAGCTTCGCTGCATTTTGAAAACTTGAAAATGAAGGGGGGGTGCACGTTTATTTATAGGCCAGGGAGCCCTTGCTCTACCTGCTGTTGCCGCAGGTAGAGGTGCTGCTCCCCTATATGGGGCCCACGTATCGGGTTTCATCATCTCGAAGTACGTGCACTCCGGACAACGCGCAGTTGAAGTCGAAACTTTCAAACTTTTGATCGGAGCGTCCGTTTGAGGTGTGCGATACCTTTTCGGAAAGCCCTTGCCGAGAGTGTCGCAATGACATGGGATAAAATATTTTTTGGGTCCAAGAAGACAGGTTCATAACCAGGTCTTCGATTCCCCGAAGTTTGTCCGTTGAGCTAACTTGCGTCGTTTGCACTCGAGATCGTTGTTGTGGTTCATTCTGACTTCAATGGCATCAATTCGGCTTGATTTTGACTGAATCGGTTGAGAGTTGGATAAAATAACCATTTTAACCCTCCCAGGGTTGCCTGTGGTGTCGGCACAGTCTTTGATGGATCTGGCTTCAAGGGGTTATCTCTGTGCTGAACTTGTGATAACCCGAGAATTTATAAAATCTTGAATGATTAGAATAAAGGTTAAAGGATAAAATGTAAGAACCTGAATTTTCAGAAATTATTAAATAAGGATTAAATAAATAAAATTCTTAAAGTGTGAGTTGGGTTCGAATATATATATATATATGGGTGTTATGAGGAAGGAAGTATTGTATTACATAGGGTTGTATGAGCTATGTAATATGTGATTAATAAATATATTATTAATATATATTATTGTTTATCGTAGAGACGATTTAATTAAGATAAAGGAAGTGGATAGAATTTTCTATCGATATTAAAATAATTTATAGAATTATTTTATCATAGAAGTTGGTGGCATTAAATATCTTTATGAATAAATATTGGTTAATTCAAGTTGAGAGTTATATTATGGAATAATATAATGTGAATATTGAACCTTAATTAACTATGGTGATATAGTACATGGTTTAATTTACTTAAGTAAAGGAGTGAATTAATATGTGTGTTGAATATATAATTGTAGTTGGTACTTTTATATATATTACTTAGAATAGTAATATGTGAGAAAGTCTAATGTACGAATAACGTTAATAAATATACATACGTTATTAAAGGGAGATGAAAATCATTATATTTTAAATGAATATTTAATATTTGAAGAAATTGTTTTGGGAACAATTTGTAGAGAGAGAGAGAGAAATAATAATTATATATTTCTAACAAAGGATATTAAAATAACTTCTAATATTGAATTATTTTAATAAAAGGAGGAAATGTTATTTTTGAATAATAATATTACCTTATATGTTTTGTATGAGGTGTGATTAATTAATATAGTAAATATATTAAAACGTATTTATTATATGTAAATAAATTGTTTGAAACAATTTATTATAAAATAAACTTATTACCTATTTTCTATATATAATGTACATGTGCCGTACATGTGATTATTTCTAATAGATATTATATTAATTATAATATCTTGAGACAATAAGTAAATTATTTTCTAATAATGAATGTGCTTATTTGGAGAAAATATAATATTTTATGTTATTGCTAAATACATAATTTCTAATATATTTTCAAGGAAGTTTAATTAATGAAAGGAAACTAAGTTATTTTAATATATTAAATAACTTAAGTTATTATTTGATCGTGAATATTATTATTTGAATAATTAATAGAGTACATATATTAATTACTATAAGCGTAAAGGTTGTACTTATTATAAGTATAATTAATTGAGATAATTTAGCATTTAAGTGCTTGAGTCACACAAATATTATATTAAAAGAATAAATAAGTGTAGAGAATGAGAATAAGCTTAATGTAAGCTTGTGAGATATGCCTTGTGTGGCACGATAATAGATCCAATGATGAACTAATTAATTCAAGGATGGAGGATTTATTAATTAAATAATTAATCTATATTAATTGTTATTATTATAGTATGTCGCTTTATTATTATGACTAGTGATAGTATAATAATAAGGAAATTGATTATAGATATAATCGGAATTGTATTGATGATGTGACGCCCCCAAATCCACGTTCCTTCGAAACCTCTGATTCGGTGCAGTCACGATACTACTATCGCCAAACTATTACATCTTTTATTCATTACTAAAAGAATATAACTTGCTTTATTATAATTTAGAATATAATTTCTATTTATATCCAAGATCTCGTCTATACATCATATTCGATGTTACTAAAATGCGGAATAATTTAAACTTTTCAATATCCTTTGAATAAAATCTTTTTATTGATTTCATAACTTTGAATCAAATACAATCCTTGAATCAACTATATACTATGATTCATTCTATTAGAACTACCGTATGAAGGTTTACAACTCAACTCGATATCCTCTATGTATTATCTAATACATCTTTATAGTACGACAAGCATTAAACCTCGTAAACAAATATCAAGTACAACTACTAGAACCTAGACATGGTTCGAGTAATAATCTAATCAGTATTCTCCATTGTGATACTATTTATCTTTATCAATCAAGAAGCACGAAGTCTTTATCGTAAGTCCTTAACCTGCAAAAGTGGTTATTTGCAAGAGTGAGCTTGACAGCTCAGCAATTCTAACAGTTTTCATGCATCACATAGCATACAACATTATACTCAGTTCATGCATTTATAAATAATTTATATTTACTACGCATGTTAATTTTCACATAACAAGTATATTATCAAAGATCAACTTTCAATCTCATTTATATCTCATATACAGTTCATATATAAGTTCACATTATCACAGCATAATATAATTCAACTAACAGTTATTGAATTCATATATCAAATAGGAACTGAAAGACTTGCCTGATTCGTAGTTTAACAACTACGACTTAACTGCTTAAGAATCTCTGCACTTTGTGTAATCCTACACAGTTATATTAATCATAGAGATCACACCCATCAGTTATACACTTCCATACATTCTCAATGTAATAATAAAGGTTACATTGTTGTCTAACTTGTTTCTTAGAACCTTGTTTCACTTTTCAAAACCCTTGTCATACTTAACTAGTCATGCAAGGCTACTATGTTCATCATATAGTCATAAACCAGTAGGGGTCAGACCATGATTTGCAGTTTAAGTAATAATACAAGTCTACTACAAAATCAAGAACAAACAGACTGCATAAATCCTGAAAACAGGATGGCGCAGCTGCGCAGGTATTGGCCTTAAGAGTGGCGCAGCTGCGCCACTCATTGGTCAAACCAGAAATGACATTTCATGCTGCTTGGACAACCCGAGTTCAATCAATATCATTCAAGTTACTGATATTAATCAATACGTATGCTCTATGGTTATAATTTCAAGTTCGAAACCTAGGATGCTCATCCTAATCCAATTAAGGCCATATGCCGATAAACTTTAAACAAATCAAGCCCATGTTATTAATGGTCCATTACTAAAGTCATATCAACACACCACGGGGCTAAACAATACTAAGTATGCATGCTCGTATCACACATGTATATGTTAATCACATAGTTTATGCTTTAGAAATTCATTTTCTATGAATATGCGTGCATAGGTGAAATCCATGTTTCATCACATGATGCTTATGTCAACATGTCTATAGGCACAATGAAATCCCAATATACATGCTTGCATGTTCATAACGTAAGTTCACTTAGTACTTGATGATATTAGTTTTCACATTCAAATCTTTCTTTGAAAAGTACACTAATCTTAGTACATGCAAGGCATCTCAACATATAACTCATGTGCACTCGAAACACATAAATGTATTCAAACGGTCAGAAATTACAAGACCTAAATCTTGGTCAAGTTCACTTCGAAAAGTCCTTAAGTTTCACCTTTGAAATCACTTGAATTTATCAATCACGTATGCTAGTGTGTTCAACACCTTGAACATACATTTTATGTCAATAAAAATCATACGGTCATGCTCACAAAACTCAGAATATACAATGGAACATATATGCTCACGACAAGTTTACTTTAAAAATTATAAGTTCATTTTGTAAACTTTAAATCCTTTCTTCAATTGAGTGTACTCACATAGTTATACTTGTTCACACTACGTTATTGCACTCATGTATGTATTTTAATCATGTTCCTATACTTGCCTAATAACATGCCATAAGCTAGTACATAACAGAACCTGCAACAGAAAACGAAATTCCAGAATCTGGAACCGGCGCAGCTGCGCAGCTCCCCAGTTCAAAACTGGCGCAGCTGCGCAGGGCCTTGCCCAACTCAAGTCTGGTACCGGCGCAGCTGCGCAGTTGGCCGGCCAGAAACAGAGCAGACTGCATCGGCAGTACTGTAATCCCATTCACAAATTTCATACGAATTCCTTTCTAGACATGCTACATTATAGAGCTAACATGCATAGCAACTTATATAAGACTCAACAAGCATTTATCAAACAAATTATCAGTCAATACATGCTTACTTCAAGAATCAAGAATTTGAAATTCAAGAATATAAAGTTTGACAGAGAACAAAGATGGGAAGTTTATACCTCTGCTATCTCAATTTTGCAAAGCTTGCTAAATGGTTTCTACTACACTGCCATATTGCTTTCTTCAACTCACTAGAAAATCTCTTTCAATATACTTACCCAATTTACTTCATTTTGAATTCTCAGCAAATTAAAAAGAGAAGAGAGGAGCTTGCATTTATAGACAATCCATTACCTAGTCCATGAATTTACTCACCATTTCAAACTAATGGAAGGAACAAGAATCTAATGGTTCGTGGAGATTAGGTAGAGGGTTGGTAAATCACATCATCAAACCCACATCCCTTGAAATCATTGGCTACAATTGTGAGGAAAATGAGAAAAAGAGTAGTGTAGACTAGGGAGTTCACGTGAGAGGAAATTGAGGGGTGACTCACAATTAGGGACAAGAAATAATCTCAGCTTTGCATTCCTTTGGGCAATACACAAATGTATATTATATATATCAATGTATAATTGTACACTTAGGTTAAAAATGGGGTTACCATGTAATCCTAATAAATAAATACTACTATCATGTAGTAAATTTTAACTCACACATATAAAATCCATGTACAGTTCATCCCACCGGATATAATTCTATCGGGTATCATCACAGTGTATTGTCTCCTTTATTATTAAATTCAATAATTATTTACAATATATCTATGATATATTATTTTATTGTATACTTAATATACACATTGTCACACCCACATTTCATGTACCTCTTACAACTCAATAAACTTTACTATATAGTTTATATTCATATATAACATAGTCGCATTGCACTTTATACTTCGCATAACATATAGTTAACTATCATACGTTATACTTTAATATCGCATGGTTGCACATAGAAATTAATAAATTACTTATCTTATCAATTAATTAATAATAATATTAATTAATCCATTTTTCATTAATCCATGTAATTATAATTCCCACGCTAATTGATTAACACTTTATATGATTTATTATCACGTTAAATAAATATAAATCTTTTTATATTTATAAATCATTTACTCATTAATCATATTATCAAATAATTACTTGATAATAGTATATTGTTCATAACAATAATTAATATTATAAGACAATTTATCTCATCACAAATCCGATTATACTTATAATCGATTTCCTTATTATTATACTATCACTAGCCATAATAATTTAACATACTATCATAATAACAATTAACAATTAATTTAGATTAATTGTTTAATTAATAATTCCTCCATCATTAAATTAGTCAATTCATTACTGAATCTATTATTGTGCCACACAAGGCATCTCTCACAAGCTCAAACTTAAGCTTATCATTATTCTCATCACTTACTCATCTCTCACCACATTACTACTCATAACCTGTTCAATTAAATTAGAACTATTAAATCCAAGGTCCACATATAAATAGTTTACAAATCGAATATTCAAATATTATATATAACCTTTACGAAAATATAATAACTCAAGCTATTAAAATGTTAAATTACTTCAATTAATTATACTTATAATAAGTATAACCTTTACGCTTATAATAATTAATATATACTCTATTAATTATTCCAATAATAATATTCACGATCAAATAATAACTTAAGTTATTTAATATATTAAAATAACTTAGTTTCCTTTCATTAATTAAACTCCCTTGAAAATACATTTAAAATTATGTATTTAGCCATATCATAAAATATTATGTTTTCTCCAAATAAGCACATTCGTTATTAGAAAATAATTTACTTATTGTCTCATGATATTATTTTTAATATAATATCAAATAACTATATGTACGACACATGTACATATATTATATATAGAAAATAGATAATAAGTTTATTTTCTATTATAATAAATCGTTTCCATCAATTTAATTACATATAGCAAATACGTTTTAATATATTTACCATATTAATCAAACACACCTCATACAAAAACATATAAGGTAATATTATTATTCAAAAATAACATTTCCTCCTTTTATTAAAATAATTCAATATTAGAAATTATTTTAATACCCTTTATTAGGAAAATCATATCTCTTTCTTTTTCTTTATACAACACATAATCCTTAATTCACCATTTTATTTGAGTGAATTAACTTATTTATTCAAATTACTATCTCACCACTGCCACACAAGGTTTTATAATATAATATTCCATAATATCACTTAATTAACCAATATTTATTCCGAGTTAATTAATTTCTCATTCAAATCATGCTTTGCTAACTTAACCCATTCATGACCCACATTTTAATTACTAATATACATATTCCCAAGTTCAGATTACACAACTCTCAGAATTTTCTACAGACCGGCGCAGCTGCGCTGGTCATAAGCTTGGAAGTGGCGCAGCTGCGCCACCTCAAGTTCATAGGCAGACAAGTTCTGCTATAGCAGAACCATAATCTCAATTCTTAAATACTTGAACATGCTTTTTAATGTGCTATCTTGCTACATCGGTTAACCAACATATTTTATTACCTCCTTCAAATGATTCAAAGTTTAAATTATAAGTTCAAACTCTATTCCCCTATAAGGTTCTCATATATATCTAATTCCTTCCACATAATTCAAGATATATATATATATAACACATATGTATATTCCGTTAATGTTCACTTCTCGTGGTATATTAAATCAACTAGTAATTCACTAACCAATGTTTATCTAAAGATATATTGGTTCTATTCTCTCTCTCTTCAACAACATACATATACTCCAGAAGATGGTGATTATCAAATATATTTAATGTCACCAATCTTACTATGATAAATAATTATATAAATTATTTAATACCGAATAGATAAATCTTATCCATCTTCTTGCTAATTCATCTCTATAATAAATAATAAATATATATTAATAATATATTTATAAATCACAAAATCACATATTACATAGTTCATATTACCCTATGTAACACAATACTACATACCTCGTATCACACATATATATTCTTATTCGAATCCATCTCATACCTTAAGAATTTTATTTATTAAATCCTTAATTAATAATATCTGAAAATTCGGGTTCTTACATCCTCTCCCCCTTATAAGGATTCCGTCCTCGGAATCACCGAAACTTCCTCTACTCGGTGCTATTCCGATTATTACATATTCTCTTGAATAATTTTTATTCATTCTCTTTTCAGAAGTTTTATTATAACTTGCTCACTTGCATTCTACCACATTCTCCTTTCTAAGGAACATTCTACTTACTACATTCATCCTTTAAAAGGATAAGAATCTTCCGTGATTTTTCAATAATCGGGAAGTAGTATGGATAACTCAGATTCCAATTTATGCTGAGGGGTCACAAGACCGTGAACTTTTCTCCAGGTTTACTAATGCTTCAACACAATTCTTCACACTGCAAACCAGAGTGTTTATCAATCACAAAGACTGAAAACACCCTCCACGCGTACTCTAGGTGGCCAGCCTATTGTACCACTACGTTGGGCCGCAACGTAGTGTTTTGTAACGACTATATGCGTTACGTTCGGAACCATTGTCCCCGAAAACATGTCCCCTTTATAGGGTTGTTCACCTCAGCTTTTCAACATCTAAATCCGCACCAGAGCAATCCGGTTTGGCATAAATACACAAGAATGCTTGAATTCTATAATCCCTTTCCAACAGTCGCCTAGCCGAATCAAATAGCTTAGACTCTCATCAACAATTCGGACATCAATCAAAATAATTTAGTCAACTTTTCATAATTCGAAAGAAAAACCAAAAACCGTTTTATGACGTCATGATGCCGCACCAACTTAATAGTACGTTGAGGATTCCGCCATTTTATGACTTTATCATATTACATCATACCATAGTGGGCTGACGATCTTTCGATCACAACCAACACTAAGTTCGATTGTATTGATGACTCCATCGTTTCCCATTCTACATCATATCAAATGATGCACATGGTCAAAATACATTTTGAAAGATTGTCAAATCATTTTTGTCTTAGCCGAAACAAATAGCGTAGACATACGAATAACGGTGTTGTTTTTAAAACTCATTAGTTCAGTTACCTGACCCAATGTTTTCTCAAGAAAACCGAAGTGCAAACACTAGCACGAAGTCAATAATTATTGAAAATCTAGCGTAGCTAGAGGATTTAGGAAAATCCAATTTCTCCATCGCTTCAATCTCTTACCACCATCAATGCTTACTATTCCAAAACTCTTATATAATATATCTATTCTCAGTACAGTTCACCAACTTACCACACCATGGAAGTTCAGGAACTTACCACAATCATATGGGTGTAGGAACTTATCCTAGTCAGACCAAAGTCGTCCATTCGCTGAGGGGTCCCATCATACGATTATGAGTCACGAACTTGTCATAGGCATGAGTTTTAAGAACTCGCACCTAATCTTAATATTATCTAATTATATCTTAGAAATCTCTATCTATCAAAATAAATATGAGAAAAGAATCACCTTTCCGCCATATGTATAATGATACCGCGACACTAACATTCCAACGATTATCAATGTGACGCACTCAGTGCAAGCACAAAACTTCTGCCCATACAAAAGTTTGTACAACTAAGCCATCACATGAGTCCTCAATGGAATTCCAACACTTAACTATATCTTACTCTATCACTTGCTCATTACGAGCTTTCTACATTTCATCACATACAACTCCTCATGAGTTCATCTCGTACTTTATCATAGTACATTCTCTCATAGCATCAAGCTATACACACTTAGTCATTACAGACTATCTATCATTTCACAGTTCAATCTGATCACGTCGTGATCATCGCTTTACCTCAGGGTTCTTTCCCTACTATCAACTAAACTCCATCCGAGTTTATTCTCACTATCCTTGTCATATTCATATTATAGACATCGTCTTCACATTTTCATTACCGGAGTTAGGAAACTCCTGATTCTCATTCTCTAGATATTTCAAGATTCTTCTTTGAATCTTCATTTAGATATATTTTAATCTTATCTTTCACTCTCTCAGGTTATAGTCTAAGGTACACTAACCTAAGGTTTATAACCTACAGCTTTGATACCAACCTGTGACGCCCCCAAATCCACGTTCCTTCGAAACCTCTGATTCGGTGCAGTCACGATACTACTATCGCCAAACTATTACATCTTTTATTCATTACTAAAAGAATATAACTTGCTTTATTATAATTTAGAATATAATTTCTATTTATATCCAAGATCTCGTCTATACATCATATTCGATGTTACTAAAATGCGGAATAATTTAAACTTTTCAATATCCTTTGAATAAAATCTTTTTATTGATTTCATAACTTTGAATCAAATACAATCCTTGAATCAACTATATACTATGATTCATTCTATTAGAACTACCGTATGAAGGTTTACAACTCAACTCGATATCCTCTATGTATTATCTAATACATCTTTATAGTACGACAAGCATTAAACCTCGTAAACAAATATCAAGTACAACTACTAGAACCTAGACATGGTTCGAGTAATAATCTAATCAGTATTCTCCATTGTGATACTATTTATCTTTATCAATCAAGAAGCACGAAGTCTTTATCGTAAGTCCTTAACCTGCAAAAGTGGTTATTTGCAAGAGTGAGCTTGACAGCTCAGCAATTCTAACAGTTTTCATGCATCACATAGCATACAACATTATACTCAGTTCATGCATTTATAAATAATTTATATTTACTACGCATGTTAATTTTCACATAACAAGTATATCATCAAAGATCAACTTTCAATCTCATTTATATCTCATATACAGTTCATATATAAGTTCACATTATCACAGCATAATATAATTCAACTAACAGTTATTGAATTCATATATCAAATAGGAACTGAAAGACTTGCCTGATTCGTAGTTTAACAACTACGACTTAACTGCTTAAGAATCTCTGCACTTTGTGTAATCCTACACAGTTATATTAATCATAGAGATCACACCCATCAGTTATACACTTCCATACATTCTCAATGTAATAATAAAGGTTACATTGTTGTCTAACTTGTTTCTTAGAACCTTGTTTCACTTTTCAAAACCCTTGTCATACTTAACTAGTCATGCAAGGCTACTATGTTCATCATATAGTCATAAACCAGTAGGGGTCAGACCATGATTTGCAGTTTAAGTAATAATACAAGTCTACTACAAAATCAAGAACAAACAGACTGCATAAATCCTGAAAACAGGATGGCGCAGCTGCGCAGGTATTGGCCTTAAGAGTGGCGCAGCTGCACCACTCATTGGTCAAACCAGAAATGACATTTCATGCTGCTTGGACAACCCGAGTTCAATCAATATCATTCAAGTTACTGATATTAATCAATACGTATGCTCTATGGTTATAATTTCAAGTTCGAAACCTAGGATGCTCATCCTAATCCAATTAAGGCCATATGCCGATAAACTTTAAACAAATCAAGCCCATGTTATTAATGGTCCATTACTAAAGTCATATCAACACACCACGGGGCTAAACAATACTAAGTATGCATGCTCGTATCACACATGTATATGTTAATCACATAGTTTATGCTTTAGAAATTCATTTTCTATGAATATGCGTGCATAGGTGAAATCCATGTTTCATCACATGATGCTTATGTCAACATGTCTATAGGCACAATGAAATCCCAATATACATGCTTGCATGTTCATAACGTAAGTTCACTTAGTACTTGATGATATTAGTTTTCACATTCAAATCTTTCTTTGAAAAGTACACTAATCTTAGTACATGCAAGGCATCTCAACATATAACTCATGTGCACTCGAAACACATAAATGTATTCAAACGGTCAGAAATTACAAGACCTAAATCTTGGTCAAGTTCACTTCGAAAAGTCCTTAAGTTTCACCTTTGAAATCACTTGAATTTATCAATCACGTATGCTAGTGTGTTCAACACCTTGAACATACATTTTATGTCAATAAAAATCATACGGTCATGCTCACAAAACTCAGAATATACAATGGAACATATATGCTCACGACAAGTTTACTTTAAAAATTATAAGTTCATTTTGTAAACTTTAAATCCTTTCTTCAATTGAGTGTACTCACATAGTTATACTTGTTCACACTACGTTATTGCACTCATGTATGTATTTTAATCATGTTCCTATACTTGCCTAATAACATGCCATAAGCTAGTACATAACAGAACCTGCAACAGAAAACGAAATTCCAGAATCTGGAACCGGCGCAGCTGCGCAGCTCCCCAGTTCAAAACTGGCGCAGCTGCGCAGGGCCTTGCCCAACTCAAGTCTGGTACCGGCGCAGCTGCGCCGCTGGCCAGTACAAAACTGGCGCAGCTGCGCAGTTGGCCGGCCAGAAACAGAGCAGACTGCATCGGCAGTACTGTAATCCCATTCACAAATTTCATACGAATTCCTTTCTAGACATGCTACATTATAGAGCTAACATGCATAGCAACTTATATAAGACTCAACAAGCATTTATCAAACAAATTATCAGTCAATACATGCTTACTTCAAGAATCAAGAATTTGAAATTCAAGAATATAAAGTTTGACAGAGAACAAAGATGGGAAGTTTATACCTCTGCTATCTCAATTTTGCAAAGCTTGCTAAATGGTTTCTACTACACTGCCATATTGCTTTCTTCAACTCACTAGAAAATCTCTTTCAATATACTTACCCAATTTACTTCATTTTGAATTCTCAGCAAATTAAAAAGAGAAGAGAGGAGCTTGCATTTATAGACAATCCATTACCTAGTCCATGAATTTACTCACCATTTCAAACTAATGGAAGGAACAAGAATCTAATGGTTCGTGGAGATTAGGTAGAGGGTTGGTAAATCACATCATCAAACCCACATCCCTTGAAATCATTGGCTACAATTGTGAGGAAAATGAGAAAAAGAGTAGTGTAGACTAGGGAGTTCACGTGAGAGGAAATTGAGGGGTGACTCACAATTAGGGACAAGAAATAATCTCAGCTTTGCATTCCTTTGGGCAATACACAAATGTATATTATATATATCAATGTATAATTGTACACTTAGGTTAAAAATGGGGTTACCATGTAATCCTAATAAATAAATACTACTATCATGTAGTAAATTTTAACTCACACATATAAAATCCATGTACAGTTCATCCCACCGGATATAATTCTATCGGGTATCATCACAGTGTATTGTCTCCTTTATTATTAAATTCAATAATTATTTACAATATATCTATGATATATTATTTTATTGTATACTTAATATACACATTGTCACACCCACATTTCATGTACCTCTTACAACTCAATAAACTTTACTATATAGTTTATATTCATATATAACATAGTCGCATTGCACTTTATACTTCGCATAACATATAGTTAACTATCATACGTTATACTTTAATATCGCATGGTTGCACATAGAAATTAATAAATTACTTATCTTATCAATTAATTAATAATAATATTAATTAATCCATTTTTCATTAATCCATGTAATTATAATTCCCACGCTAATTGATTAACACTTTATATGATTTATTATCACGTTAAATAAATATAAATCTTTTTATATTTATAAATCATTTACTCATTAATCATATTATCAAATAATTACTTGATAATAGTATATTGTTCATAACAATAATTAATATTATAAGACAATTTATCTCATCACAAATCCGATTATACTTATAATCGATTTCCTTATTATTATACTATCACTAGCCATAATAATTTAACATACTATCATAATAACAATTAACAATTAATTTAGATTAATTGTTTAATTAATAATTCCTCCATCATTAAATTAGTCAATTCATTACTGAATCTATTATTGTGCCACACAAGGCATCTCTCACAAGCTCAAACTTAAGCTTATCATTATTCTCATCACTTACTCATCTCTCACCACATTACTACTCATAACCTGTTCAATTAAATTAGAACTATTAAATCCAAGGTCCACATATAAATAGTTTACAAATCGAATATTCAAATATTATATATAACCTTTACGAAAATATAATAACTCAAGCTATTAAAATGTTAAATTACTTCAATTAATTATACTTATAATAAGTATAACCTTTACGCTTATAATAATTAATATATACTCTATTAATTATTCCAATAATAATATTCACGATCAAATAATAACTTAAGTTATTTAATATATTAAAATAACTTAGTTTCCTTTCATTAATTAAACTCCCTTGAAAATACATTTAAAATTATGTATTTAGCCATATCATAAAATATTATGTTTTCTCCAAATAAGCACATTCGTTATTAGAAAATAATTTACTTATTGTCTCATGATATTATTTTTAATATAATATCAAATAACTATATGTACGACACATGTACATATATTATATATAGAAAATAGATAATAAGTTTATTTTCTATTATAATAAATCGTTTCCATCAATTTAATTACATATAGCAAATACGTTTTAATATATTTACCATATTAATCAAACACACCTCATACAAAAACATATAAGGTAATATTATTATTCAAAAATAACATTTCCTCCTTTTATTAAAATAATTCAATATTAGAAATTATTTTAATACCCTTTATTAGGAAAATCATATCTCTTTCTTTTTCTTTATACAACACATAATCCTTAATTCACCATTTTATTTGAGTGAATTAACTTATTTATTCAAATTACTATCTCACCACTGCCACACAAGGTTTTATAATATAATATTCCATAATATCACTTAATTAACCAATATTTATTCCGAGTTAATTAATTTCTCATTCAAATCATGCTTTGCTAACTTAACCCATTCATGACCCACATTTTAATTACTAATATACATATTCCCAAGTTCAGATTACACAACTCTCAGAATTTTCTACAGACCGGCGCAGCTGCGCTGGTCATAAGCTTGGAAGTGGCGCAGCTGCGCCACCTCAAGTTCATAGGCAGACAAGTTCTGCTATAGCAGAACCATAATCTCAATTCTTAAATACTTGAACATGCTTTTTAATGTGCTATCTTGCTACATCGGTTAACCAACATATTTTATTACCTCCTTCAAATGATTCAAAGTTTAAATTATAAGTTCAAACTCTATTCCCCTATAAGGTTCTCATATATATATCTAATTCCTTCCACATAATTCAAGATATATATATATATAACACATATGTATATTCCGTTAATGTTCACTTCTCGTGGTATATTAAATCAACTAGTAATTCACTAACCAATGTTTATCTAAAGATATATTGGTTCTATTCTCTCTCTCTTCAACAACATACATATACTCCAGAAGATGGTGATTATCAAATATATTTAATGTCACCAATCTTACTATGATAAATAATTATATAAATTATTTAATACCGAATAGATAAATCTTATCCATCTTCTTGCTAATTCATCTCTATAATAAATAATAAATATATATTAATAATATATTTATAAATCACAAAATCACATATTACATAGTTCATATTACCCTATGTAACACAATACTACATACCTCGTATCACACATATATATTCTTATTCGAATCCATCTCATACCTTAAGAATTTTATTTATTAAATCCTTAATTAATAATATCTGAAAATTCGGGTTCTTACAGATGAGGAATGAGATATATTGTCTTATAATATTAATTATTGTTATGGACAATATACTAGTATCTAGTAATTATTTAATGGTATGTTAAATTATTATTATTGCGAGTGATAGCATAATAATAAGTATATTGGTTATAAATATAATAAGATTTATATTTATTTAATGTGATAATTAACCATATAAATATTAATTAATTGTTATAGAGATTAATAATTTTATTGATTTACGAGGAAGTGATTAATTAATGTTATTATTAATTAATTGATAAGATGAGTAATTTATCAACTCCTATGTGCAAGCATGCGATATTAAAAGTATATCGTATAGTAGTGTAAAGTGTAGTTTGACTATATAGTAAACTTAATTGTATTATGTAGGTTACATAATAATGTTTATGTGACTACATGTGTGTGGGTAAACCTTAATTATTACCATGGGGATTTGTTAAAGAGTAAGCAATTGTAATTGATGAGTACTTCAATAAGTTATTATAATTGAAATAATAACCATTATGTAATGTGATAATATCCGGTTAAAGTATATCGGTGTGATAAAATGTACATGGATTATATGGGATATATCTATGTGTACCCTTACTTGATACATTGTAATTGGAAGTTACATTTGTAATTCATTTTTAACCTAAGTTATATGAAATGAAATTTGTATATATATTATACCCTAAGTGTATGAAATGTAATGTGCATATATTATATATAACCTAAGTAATTTCACTGCCAAGTTGCTATTTGCTGAGTTATAAATTGCTTATCCCATAATATGAGTTCCTTCTCTTCCACACATGAAACCTCATGAAGGCTAGCTACTCTAGCTCTTCTCAATTTCAGCATTTGTAGAGCTAATGAGTATGGGGGAGTGGGTTTTCATTATGGATTTCACCAACTTCCCACCTACTTCTTGTTAACCACCATACAATTGCTCATTCCTTTGGTTTGATTGGTGAGTAGAGGCATGGACTGGATAAGGGATTGCCTATATAATGAGCTCTTCCCTTCTTCCCATTTCAATTGTTGAGATGTTGATAAGTAGAGTTAGTATACTGAGTTTCCATTAAGGAAGAAATAGTGTAGCAGTAAGTCTAACTCCATAGCAGAGGTATAATTCCTACCTTTTCCCATTTTTGTTCTTTAATGGCAAGTTCTTGATTTCGTAGTTTAGATGGTAATTGAAGTGTGAAATATGGTTTTTATGTGTTATACAAACTTCAAGATATGATAGAACTGTTACATGGCTGATTTCGAATCGAATTGATAAGAAAATTTCTGAGTTGGGCTAAGAAACTGCCGAAGCAGTCAAGCTCCTGGTTTGGAAACGAGGACGCGCGGCCGTGCGTCTCCCTAGTACAAATGGGGCGTGGCCGTTCCCCTCTGCAGAAACTGTTGTTGATTTTATGTTTTTTGGTTGGTTAAGCATACTAGTTAGACTCTAATAACTGCATAAAGGGGGTCTGACATGTGTACTAAGATTGTCATGCACGTAGTGAGTTGTATTAGTTGGTTTAACATGATTTCCTAAAAGAAAACTTAAAGTTTTGAAAATGAGACTTGACGAATTTTGTGCTCTTTGAGTCGGACTTTTGAGACATGTGTAAATGTCTTGGTTATGTGTATCAATGGGTATGAAGGTAGTCGTTAATCAGTTACCTTGGCTAATAGTAAACAATTATACCTTGTTGTAGTGGAGTTTTTAATGAAAACTTAAGGTTTTATAAATGAATTTTGGCGTATATAAGTCATGTTTATATTCTGACTTTTTTAAGTATGATCATATGGTTTAGATATGCATGACATGTGAGTCGAAGGTATTGAGCATATAACAGAACACATTGTTTAAATTGAAAATGATTTCAAAAGATAAACTTAGAGTTTTTGGACATATATATAGGATGTCCACATTCTGATCGTTTGAGTATGTAAAAGTGGCGTATATATGTGTTCTAATACGTGAGAGTTATGATTACGAGGTACTTTGCATATACTTAGTTACCCTTGTTGGCTTAGTGCGATTTTTATAAAAAAACTTAGAATATGAAAAGTAATAGCATCAAACACGGTGTGAGTTACATTATGATCATATGAGCATGTATATTAGGATTCATTATGCCTATAGACATGTTGACATGAGCATCATGTGATGAAACATAGATTTCACCTATGCACGCATATTCAAGAAAATGAATTTCTAAAGTATAAACTATGTGATTAAGTATACATGTGTAGTATAAACACGAGCATGCCTACTTAGTATTGTTTAGCATTGTTATGTGATAACATGACCTTAGTAGTTGACCTTGAAGCATGGACTTGAATTACTTAAGGTGTATGAAAGTCCGATATGAAAACCATGTAACTTTGAATTGGATTTAAATGAGCATGCTAGGTTTTAAAACTTGGGTTACTGCCCTTATAGACATACATACATGATGAACATTCTGATCTTGTGAAGATGTTAACATGCCATAACTACATATGATAAGAGCTTTAAAGTTATCTTGTATGTGTCAAATTGTATCGTTCAAGTTTAAAATGATTTCAAAGGCGAACTTGAATATATTTTCAAATCAAGTTGCATTAAGTATGAGTAGCTAGATTCTAAAGATTTAAGATGTCATGTTTGTGTTTATTACGTCTCTAAATATGATTCGTATATGATTGGATATATTGACAACTAACCAAGCATGAGTTCAAGCATGTTTTAAAGTGATAAACGAAGCATGTTTTTAAACTAATAACTATGATAGTTACATGTATGAAATATGAATATTCATGAACATGCCCAACATGAGTTACATGAATACTTTATGTGTTTAAAGAGCTAACATGATGAACTTTGAGATGTTCATGACCTCGAGTGGCCTTAAATTGTTGAAATGTTAACTTAGGACCTATATCATAAAAGATTGAACTTAGAAAGGTTAGACAATCATGGGAGTGCCTTTTAATAGGTATGCATGCTATGTAAGATCATATGTTAATACTTGAATCCGATTTCGATGGTTAATAGAGTATATTTGCTTTGTTATGGTCTTATGTGTTAGTAATGATATATGAGAATGATTAACTCAAAAGATGGACTACACTAGTTATATGTAAATAGATTAGTGGTAGACGGGCGTGTGTATGTGAAGAATGGTAGTAAGTACGTAAGGTTAAAATATACTTATACATACATAATTATTCTAAGAATACGATAAGAAAGTGAAACAAAGGTTCTAAGAACCAAGATGGAAAATAATATAATACTTATTATTATATTGAGGATATATGGATGTATATAACTGATGAGTGTGATCTCTATGATTAATATAACTGTGTAGGATTACACGAAGTGCAGATATCTATAAGCAGTTAAGTCGTAGTTGTTAAACTACGCATCAGACAAGTTTTTCAGTTCCTATTTGATATATATGAATTCAATAACTGTTAGTTGAATTATATTATATTGTGATGATGTGAATTTATATATGAACTGTACATGAAATATGTATGAGATCAAAAGTTGATCTTTAATGATATGTTTGTTATGTGAGAAGTAACATGCTAGTGAATATAAATCGATTATAAATGCATGAACTGAGTATGATGTTATATGCTATGTGATGCATGAAAACTGTTAGAATTGCTGAGCTGTCTAGCTCACTCTTGCAAATAATCATTTTTGCAGGTTAAGGACTTACGATAAGGATTTCGTGCTTCTTGATTGATAAAGATAGATAGTATCGCAACGGAGAATACTATTTAGATTATCGTTTGAACCCTGTTTAGGTTCTAGGAGTGTACTTGATATATGCTTACGATGTTTAATACTTGTTGTATTATAAAGATGTATTAGTTAGTACATTGAGGATATTTATTTGAGTTGTAAATGTTTATACGATAACTCAAATAGAATGAATCATAGTATATAATTGATTCAAAAATTATAATTTATTTAAAGTTATGAAATCAATAAAAAGATTTTATTCAAGAGGATTGAAAAAGTTTAAGTTATTCCGCAATTTTGTAACATCGATTATGATGTATGAAATTTATATTCTAAATTATAATAAAGCAAAGTTATATTCTTTAAGTTATGAATAAAAGATGTAATGTTTTGACTAGTAGTATCGTGACTACACCGGATCCGAGGTAATAGAAGGGACCCGGATTTGGGAGAGTCACATAAAACCTAGATGAGAATTTGAGGATTTATTTAAAATTTTCAAGTAAAACATATATGATTTGCTATTCGAATGAGAATAGAGAAAGTATGGGTTATAAAATTCCAAACCCTAGAAAGGAGTTATATGTATTTGAAAAAATGTTAAGAATAAGGTATTATGATACCTATAAATTCAATGTGGATTGAATAGTGTTAGAAATGTGATAATAATATACATGGACATTTATTAAGGAAATAAAAATTTTCATGAAGAGATACTATGATGTTAAACGAAAATGAGTATATGTATAGAAATATATATATATATATATATATATATATATATATACTTACTAAGGTGCTATATATTTTAGCAAGAGGAATGATGAATTAAGTTAAGGATATGAGAATCCAGATAAAACTATGTCAGTAATTAACATAGTGTGAATGTTGGCCTTGACAGGCAAATAAGAAGTGGAATAAGTGGAAAGTTATTAGCTAATATAATTAGCAATAAAAATGGAGTAAGTTAAAACTCAAAATTTGAGTGAGAGATAGAATTTTGAAGCACGGACTGCTCGGTTGCGTTCGAAACGTCAAGTTTAGTCAGAAAGGACAATAAACACAAAATGTGTAAGGGTTTGACTTTTTGGTCAAAGTCAACAGTTGATTTCTATGAAGAAAATTCTATTTGGATTATGTAAGTAAATTGATATTATTAATATATGAGAATGTGTTTATATTAATAATAATGTATAATAGTCCAAATGATAATTTATTTCATGGACTAAGGAGAATAAATGGTTTAAACAAGCCCATAAGTTTAATTAAGCATGAGACTTGTAGATAAAGTGATTAAGGGCAATTAAGTTATTAGTCTAGCCCAATATATCATGTATGGGACAAGTATTATGATGACCCAATTTAATTGTTGGTGGAAGCCCAAGTTCACTTTAACTAGTAAGCAAAATAGAATTTACTTGCAAGTCCAAAGTGAATTAATCAAAGCCCAAACTCTTAGCCCAATTAAGAGAGGACTTATTTGACTTCTTGTAAGCTAATTGAGGAATTAAAAATTTAAACCAAGGGGGGGAGAAGAGCCCAAAAATTTGACCCTATGGGGGGTAAAATGGGGAGAAAATTTGCAACTTTGAAGCTTGCCCAAAATCTTGGTTATAATCTTTTGGAACCAAAACCAATGACATGTGTCAGCCTCCTAGCATGTCCAACACTTGTGTTTAGTGACTAAGCAACCAAGTAATGATTAAGAAAGAGAGTTAGTGGAAGAATATTTACACTTTCAATTATACCCACTCCATTAACTTATTTCATTTCATTATTCTTCCAAGTTCCTTAGCTAGAGAAAGAAAAAGAAAATAGAGAGAGAAAGAGAGAGCATAATTTTGGCCACTTCAAGAGGAAGAAGAGGGTCTTGATATTCATGCATGCTAAGTATCTAAGCTATTTTGGGAAGATAAGAAAGATAGCAAGAAGAACTAGGTATTGATTCTCTTCATTTTCAAGCTTTGATTTCTTATTTGTTGGATTTTGATGAAACAAAGAGTCTTAAGTTTGATCTTTGAAAACCCTTCATCTATATGTGTATAAATGTTTTATATGATGATCAAAATATTTTTGAAGTTGAAAGTAAGATCAAAAGAGAGATTTATACCAAATGGGTAGAAAAAGGCACACGCATGCATGCACTAGGTAATTTTATGTTAGATTCTTGTGATGCATGTTGAATATGGTTAATATCAAGATTAGAGTGCTAGATCTTGAGTTTAACAAATGAGACTTGTGGATTTTTATGAGTTCATGTGATGAGATTTGGAAAAAGGATGTTAGATGGATTTTTGAAGGAATTTCTATTTAACTAATATGCTATAACATGTGCATGTTGAAATCTACAAGTGATATTTGAGGTTTTCTTTCTTGGTATGCTAGATACATGAGTTAAGGGCAAAACCCCTTTGGAATCACTCAAATATGTTTAAAATGAGCAAGTTATGAATTAAATCCCAAACTACTCAACTGTGATAAACATGCTACAGATCAGTCACTTGTGGACTATTTTCGGTAACCAAAAAAACTCAAATTTAGTGTTTGATATATGGAAAATGTATTTTGGGAAAATACGAATCCAACGATATCAAATGGATCTAAATTCGAGATGTAGATCTCGAGATATAAGCGTTTCTGTAAAGGACCCCAAATCTGGAAAACAAACTAACTGTTATGAATGTCCTTGCGGATCAGTCCCCTTTAACACTGATTTTTAGGACCTAAACAAAATAGAATTTGATGTTTGATAAATGGAAATTGGAATTCGGGAAGATACGAATCCAACGCCTCCGACGGAACTAAAATCCGAGTTGTAGGCTTCGTTTTACAAGCGTTTCCTTGAAGGACACCCCAAATCTAAAATTTTAGGCTAAAATTAGAGTATCTTTATGGAGTGAGATGAAAGTAAGTTATTATAATAAATAACTTTAAAGCCACCAATGGGCTAGTAAGTTAATTACACATAAAATGAAATGTAATTAATTATTTAATTATTATTTAAATGATGTTAAGTAATAATTAAAATGAGTTAGTGTTAATAAAATAACTACTTATTATTTAATTAAGATAAAATAATAAATTGAGTTAATCAATTAATTAATTAATTATTATTTAATATTAAATAATGATTAAAGAGTATTTAAGTAAGATTAAGTAATAATGAAGTAATTACTTACTTACTTTGATATGAAAGTTTATAGAATTAATTATTTATTATTTAAATAATAAATAAAGATGAATGTTAATTAATTATTTTCTTAATTATAATAAAGAATGATTAAAGAAGAATGAAGTAAATAAATCAATTATTATTTATTCAAGAATGAGAGAGTTATTAATTATTATTTAAAGACAAATAATAATTTAATTATCCATTATTTAATTGACAATAAATAATGAGGAGTTATAATTGGTTATTAGTAAGTACTCTCTCCGTTCCTAAAAGATTGTCGTTTTAGGAAGTAATTTTTGTTCCAAAAAGATTGTCGGTTTGAGTTTATCAATACACATTAGCTATTTTTTCCATACTTTACCCTTATTTAAAGCTTTCTCCTATTTAAAGTTTTCTCCTATTTAAAGCTTTCTTTCCTTCCCAATGATTCTTATCCAATTCAATGCTATAATCCAAGTAGTAATTGGTTGAATAAGAAGTAATTGGTTGAATTTAATAAGAAACATTGGGAAGAGAATAATTGGTTGAGACAATTAATAAGGGGAGTATAGTATTTTTGCTAGGTATTAATTACATTCCTTAATCTGTGTGCATTAACATTAAACGACAATCTTTTAGGAACAGAGGGAGTAATAACTAAAGGTAAATAGTTAATTACTATTTAACAAATATTAAATAGTAATCAAAGGAAGAGGGAGTTAACAATTGAAGGATATTAAATAAACTCCTTAAGTAAACAATTATAATAAATTATTTAAAGAACTAATAAGTGTTTATCACTTAAGGAAAGCCTTAGTAATTATTAAATCATTAACCTAAGATCAATTGAATATCTTATAGGATTAATGATAGTACATTAGATGTATGTACCTTGTGATTGTATTATTGGCTATATAATAATACGAGTAAGCGTATTGATTAACAATTATACGCAGTACTATTTGATAGATCTACATTATCAATGTTAGGTCATTTAAAGAGTGTTAATTAAAGCTAGTAAGCTGTAGCTCGTCAAACAGGCAAGTTTCCTAACTCAAACTCGAGTTATTATTTTTCAAGCATGTTGGCGGATAAATATTATTGATTTTTCCACAACCTGATGAATTATTGTGAATCGCACTTGTGCAAATTGAATTCCTGTTCTACTATTTATTGAACTGTGAATGGACTAAAGTTCTTTTATTCATGAACTGATTATGAGATGGATCTATACTAGTTGTGTCAGCTAGATCAAGAATGTTTAAAATTGCTTATGATATGGATCTATGCTAGTTGTGTCAGCTAGATCAAGTGTGACGCCCCCAAATTCCAGGACCGCCACTTGGTCTCTCGAATTCGGTTCATCACGTGCTCATGGTAATACATCACGATAATAATAACTAAATATCACACGATCACAGCGGAAAAATCTATTCTAGAATAATTTACAATGATTTATTATAATTATTCCCCCAAGTCTCGCAACCTACAGTACTTAATAGATTACATAATAATATCAATTAACGACTTAATACATAACCTGTCTTAAGCTTAGACATAATAAAAACTAGTCTTACTACATCATCTTAATACAACATTAAAATATTTAAAAACGTAAAAGAGACAAGCTAGTTGGTAGCCTTGCCCTTGCCCTTATCAACGCCCGAAGGTTCGCCATGCTCTGCCTTAACTGAAATGTTTTAGGGAAGCAAGAATGAGCACAAATTGCCCAGCAAGTAATATACAATAAGGGTGAATAATAAGATTCTCAATTCTCGAAAGGGTATAGCAAGGTTTGATAGCTCAAGAATAACAAGAATATCAACAGTTCTCAATAACAGTCGCTAAGGACAGGATATGATTCAATAATAAGTCAATTCAAGATTTCAAATAACTGAATACTGAGCAGTCACTAAGGACTATGAACTTCTACTAGGATTGACAGTAATAAACTGAAAATCCAATAAAAACAGGTACAACAGGTGATCAGCCTAAAGTACCATCGTTATGCATAACAATCAATCATACTCAAGTGTGCACGTCGGTTCTCCGACAATTATATATTCCCTTCAAAGAAGGTTGTTCTTCTCAGTCAAATACAAGATCCCGCACCAATCAATTAGTTTGGGTCATTTTTCAATAACATAAGTCTAGCCGAATCAAATGGCATAGACACTTTCACAATATTCAAGAACAATACTAAGTTCAACATGAATAATAGCTTTAATGAAATAAGAGTTCAACTATGCTAATTCAATTCAAACAATTAAGTAGGAAACTAGTTCGCAATATACAAAGATAGAATACTTGTATCCAAAGAGATAAGTTTTAGATACTCGCTTACGATATCCGTTGAATAAAGTAATGCAAGGGTTTAGGATACTTGCCTTATGCGTAGTTTACTCACGTAAAGCTAGTCAACACTTTTGAATTCCTATCGTAATGATAGTCATTAGTCATATAATTTAACTTCACAATATATCTTCGAATATACGATCAACACACAAGCTAAGTTTTACCCTAGCTACACAATTATTTAGTATCTAATTTCTATTCTTAACTTTCTCTTTTCTCAAGTTGATCATATTCATACATCGTTACTATCATGTGAGACTACCACAATTAGCAAACATATTCGCATATTATTAATATCACATAAGACTACAATCAATACTAAATATATTTTATTTTAGCAAGTTATGGCATTCTCATAAGTTAACCGTCAAAATCGGGTTCAAGTAACATCATATAATATCACGTAGCATGTATATATTTTTAAAGGATACTTTTATGTTTGTATACAATCTTTCCTCGTTCTAATCATTTATGATTTTGTTTTAATTCACGATCCCTAACGACTTAGGGTTATACAATGTCATGAATTCATATAAATTGTCATGCTTATCATTTAGACATATAAAGTAGTCATATATTTTATTGATACGTATGTTCATATGTTTCTTATGTCATGGATATGTGATTCTAGCATTATTACTAGTTCGCTGACTTAATCAAACTCATGCTTGATTAACTTGCATTACATCTAACAAGTACGTACATATATGATGCCTTCAAACTACATTCAATCATGTTGAAAATATCAGAATGTAGAGTCCTAATATAACATGTCAAAGTCCACATTTAAAGCTTATGTTGTCATTAGTAAAGCTTGCTAATAAGGCCTAACATGCTCATGCTATATAGATTCATATGTTAACATATTTGACCCGCATTTCAAGGTCACATAACATGCTTGAAAAGTCAGAATGTATACATGGTCTTTACATGTCAATATCAACCTTCAAAACTTGTATTTTTGTTAGAAAGGTGCACTAGTTGGGTTCACATGTTCATATTATATCACGATACATATATACTTAAGTCAATATGCATTCCATGTGTTTCTAGGTCATACAAACGTGTCTCAAAAGTCAGAATACTATTATGGTATTTATATATCCAAGTTCCTCTTTTCATAACTTTAAGTTTTCTTTGAAATATTCAACTAAAACAACTAGCATAGATTGCTATAACCTAGTAACCTTATTCCATATGTTAATGTGAGTTATATGCATATCCTAACAGTACATCATGCTCAATACATCAGAAGATATAAAAGAAATCATCAACAAATTCTGCAGTGGCGCGCGGCCGCGCCCAAATTGTACTAGGGAGACGCGCGGCCGCGCGGCTCCCTGTTCTAGACCAGAAGATGTTCTGTTATTGCAGAGCTTCATAATTTCTCATAATGTACTTGGCTAGCATGCTTGCCTACCATCACTTTACATTCCTAACACATAGATATACTTAACAACTTATGCTAGCACCTTATCACACACTAATTTCAACAATATCATGCAATCTCTATGAATTGAAATTTAAATGGGTTTAGATGTTATACCTCTTGAGCTCAAACTTGCACAAGACTTGTTCTCAAATTCAGATTATAAACTCACAATACTCTCTCTATATCAACTTAGCACAAATTTTAGCAACATAAAAAATGAAGAGAGGCTTGGTATTTATAGGAGAACTCAATATCCATACAAAGCAATTGCCCCAAGGTTTGAAACAATGGTGGAAATGAAGAACTAGAGGATTGAGGGGAGTTGATGGAATAGTGTCCAACCACCCCCATCACCCACATCCTTCTTCATCATGAGCATCATTGGCTAGCTAGGAAGTTGACATGAGGGAGTAGCTTAGGCCTTTGGCCTTTCACGTGGGAGAAGAGATAGTGACTATCATTTAGGGACAAGGCAATATGAAACTCAGCATTTGCAACATGAAGTGTATTAACACTAAGGCCATATATACATATACACTTAGGCTATTATATATTTATTCATACTATATTTTATAATTAACATTATAGTGTAAGTCACATGCTTAATATTTCAAGGTAGTAGATGTGATATGGCAATGTAACATACATATCATCCATGTACATTTATTAATACCGGATATAATCACATCACATTATTTTCTTCATTAAATTCTACAATCAACAAGTGATTTCAATATATTCATGATATATCATTTTAATGTATACTTACATACACATTGTCACATAGGTATTAATCATGTAGCTCACATAGTTTAATTAATCTTAATACATGGTCCATATGTGTAATATATTCACATTGCATTATATAGCATAGTTTATGTATACTTGTATGGTCACACCTAAGTGTTTCTCTACACTATATAATATAGTCGTATTATATATTATTGCATGCTTGTACATAACAATCAATATAATCTTATTATATTAATAACTTACTTATTTGTTTTATTATTCATAATGTCAAATAAATAAATTATTTATCTTATCAATTAATTAACAATAATATTAATTAATCCATTCCTCATCGATTACTAATAACACCTAATTAATAATCATAGGATTCATTATCACATTAACAAGTATAAATCTCAGCACAATTATAAACAAGTGGTTTATTATTATTATATTTCTTGCAATAATAATAATCACGTATTATTAATCAATCACAGTTAATATTCCATAACCATCAACTAATATTTTACAATAGCAATTAACAATTAATATAGATTAATTGTTTACTTAATAATTCATTCGTTAATTAATATAATTATTAATATTTCCCATCACTGTGCCACACTAGGCTCTCAACGAGTTTATCGTAAACTCCACATTTTTCTCAATTGTCATAGATATTCAATTTAATATAATTGAATTTAATCATTCTCATAACACAAAATCATTTATATTCAAATAAATTCTCATTTCCATTAATATAATTATTTAATAATAATAGGAAATTCTCGGGTATTACATCCTCCCCCCCCCCTTATAAAAATTCCGTCCCGGAATTGCTACAAGGTTACACAAACAAATGGGGATAATCCCTCATTATCCTATCTTCTAATTCCCACGTTGCCTCCTCGACATCGTGGTTACGCCAAAGTACTTTTACAGACGAAATAATTTTGTTTCTCAAAGTTTGCTCTTTCCTATCTAATATCTGGACAGGAATTTCTTCATACGCCAAGTTTTTCTCCACTTGAATGGGCTCGTAAGAAATCACATGTTTGTAGTCGGCCTTGTACGATCGCAACACGGAAATGTGAAATACGTTGTGGATGTGCTCCAACTCAGGTGGCAACGCAACTTCGTATGCCACTTCGCCCACTCGCTTCAGTATTTCGAACGGTCCTATAAATCTTGGACTCAATTTTCCTTTCTTGCCGAAACGGATCTTTCCTTTCCATGGAGATACTTTCAAGAATACGAAACTGCCGACTTTGAAGTCTCGGTCCTGTCGATGCAAATCTGCGTATTTCTTCTGGCGATCTTGAGCTGCTACTAATCGGGCTTTTATCACTGTCACCATGTCTGTGGTTTGTTGTACTAACTCTGGTCCGAGTATTTGTCGTTCTCCGACTTCGTCCCAACATAATGGCGTTCTGCACTTTCTTCCGTAAAGAGCTTCGTACGGTGGCATGCCGTTACTCGCATGGTAGCTATTATTATATGCGAATTCTACTAAGGGTAGGTGGTCGTCCCAATTTCCCTTAAAATCCATCACGCAAGTCCTAAGCATGTCTTCTAGCGTTTGTATTGTTCGTTCACTTTGTCCGTCTGTTTGAGGATGATAAGCTGTACTCAACCTCAACTGCGTTCCCATTCTTTCTTGCAAACTCTTCCAAAAATTGGACGTGAAGCGCGGATCTCGATCAGAGATAATTGACACCGGCACTCCATGTCGTGAAACAATTTCTTTTACATATAGGCTTGCTAATTGGTTCAAATTGTAGCGGATCTTGATTGGTAGAAAGTGTGCGGTCTTCGTTAGTCGATCCACGATAACCCAAATGGCATCATAACCTTTCTGTGTAACTGGAAGTCCTACCACGAAGTCCATGGTAATATGCTCCCATTTCCACTCTGGTATTTCTAACGGTTGTAGTAAACCACTCGGCCGTTGATGCTCTGCTTTAACGCGTTGGCAAGTCAAACATCTACTGACGCACTCTTCGACTTCCCGTTTCAAATTGGGCCACCAAAAATGTTGCCTTAGATCTCGGTACATCTTTGTGCCTCCCGGATGAATGGAATATGTCATATTATGTGCCTCGTGCAAAATCTCTTCCCTCAACTCGGTTACCGCTGGTACCCACACTCTTCCTTCAAATCTCAAAATACCATCTTTATCCATTCGAAATTTTTCTTCCTCATTTTCCGTGATCCTCTTTCGGATTTTCTCACACTCTTCATCCTTTTCTTGGGCTTCCTTTACTTTATCCAACAATATCGGATGAGCTTCCATTACAAACAACTTCTCACCCGACTTTTCTGGTCCTTTCACTTCTATCTCCAATTTCTCCATCTCTCTTATCAACTCTTCCTGAGTCGTCAAATTAAACAACTTCTCCCTTCCTTTCCTGCTCAGAGCGTCGGCAACCACATTTGCCTTTCCCGGGTGATAAAGAATATCGCAGTCATAGTCTTTGATTAATTCTAACCACCTTCTCTGCCGCATGTTTAACTCCTTCTGTGTGAAGATATATTTCAGACTTTTGTGGTCCGTGTATATCTCACATTTTTCTCCGTATAGATAATGCCTCCATATCTTTAACGCAAAAACTACTGCCGCTAACTCTAAGTCGTGAGTAGGGTATCGTTTTTCGTAATCCTTTAATTGTCGTGATGCATATGCAATGACCTTGCCGTGCTGCATAAGTACACAACCAAGTCCCTTGTGCGATGCATCACTATACACCACAAAATTTCCTGCATCATCTGGTAATGATAATACAGGTGCTTCGCTCAATCTCTTCTTCAACTCCTGAAAACTCTCTTCACATTTGTCGGTCCATATAAATTTCTCCGTCTTTATAGTCAAATTGGTCAACGGGGTTGCTATCTTAGAAAAATCTTGGATAAATCTCCGATAGTACCCAGCTAACCCTAAAAAGCTTCTCACCTCCGTCGGTGTTTTTGGTTGTTCCCAATTACTTACTGCATCAACCTTCGCAGGGTCTACAGCAATCCCATTCTTATCCACCACGTGACCTAAGAATTGAACCTTCTCCATCCAAAATTCGCACTTCGAAAATTTTGCATACATCTTCTCCTTCCTTAGTGCTTCCAAAACAATCTTCAAATGTTCGGCGTGTTCTTCCTCTATCTTCGAGTAGATCAAAATGTCATCGATAAAGACCACTACAAATTTATCCAAGTATAGCTTGAAAACTCGGTTCATCAAGTCCATAAATGCTGTCGGAGCATTAGTCAATCCAAATGACATTACCAAAAACTCGTAGTGTCCATAACGGGTTCGAAACGCAGTCTTTGGTATGTCCTCATCCCTCACTTTCAGTTGATGATATCCTGTTCGTAGGTCGATCTTCGAGAAACACTTTGCTCCCTTCAGTTGATCAAACAAGTCGTCTATCCACGGTAGCGGATATCGGTTCTTGATCGTTACTCTGTTCAATTCTCGATAATCGATACAGAGTCTCATCGATCCGTCCTTCTTCTTAACGAATAGCACTGGTGCTCCCCAAGGAGAAACACTCGGTCGAATGTAACCCTTATCCAACAATTCTTGTAATTGTATCATCAATTCCTTCATTTCTACTGGCGCCATACGATATGGAGCTTTCGAAATCGGTGTCGTTCCCGGTGCTAAGTCTATTACGAATTTGATTTCTCTGTCTGGCGGAAGACCAGGCAGATCGTCCGGAAACACATCTTGGAATTCATTAACTACGTATATATCCTTAATTTCTACTCCCTTTTTCCGAGTATCAACGATGTAAGCTAAATATCCTACACATCCCTTCCTTAACAATTTCTTGGCCTGCATCATCGTAATGCCACACGATTGCTTAAGCGATGAGCTACCATAAAACACTACCTTAGACTTACTCGGAGTCTGAAGGTTCACACATTTGTTCTGACAGTCAATTATCGTCGCATGGTTATACAACCAATCCATTCCTAGTATCACATTAAATTCTCCCAATCTAATAGGAATCAAGTCTACGCTCAGTCTATATTCTCTAATGTTTGCGTGACAATCTCGATAAATGTATTCTACAGGGATCACTTCCTTATTAGCAACTTCTATGATCAAAGGATTTTCTAATCGTTCTCGGGGTGTACTAAGTTTACTAGCAAATTCTTCAGATATAAAAGAACAGGTGGCACCTGAATCAAATAATACATAAGCATTTATATCATTGATTGGGATTATACCTGACACCACGTCCTTCGCAGCCACGGCGTCCTGGATGGTCATGTTAAAGGTTCTGGCGGTTGGGCGGTTGGATTGTGCCGGTCCACCGATCATCAGCTTGTTGCCTCCTTGCTGATTACTACCCCCGCCACTTCCCTTCTTTGGGCAGTCCTTAATCCGGTGCTCCGTCGAGCCACACGCAAAGCATCCTTGTATCTTCTTTGGTTTCGGACAGTTGGGCGAGATGTGCCCTTCCTGTCCGTAGTTGTAGCAAGTGCCACGTCCCTTCCAGCACTCGCCCTGGTGATTCTTCCCACACTTCGGGCATCCTTCAGCCCTCTTCTTGAAACCTCCACGAAAATTCCCTGATTGATTATTGTTGTTTTTGTTGTTGTTGTTATTCTCCCACTTTCTCTTTCCCAAATTACTTCCTCCACTACTGCTTCCTCCGGTACGATTCTCTCCTCCAGCATTCTTTCCTTTCTTCTCTTTGTTATACAGGATTAAGGCCTCACTGCCACCTTCCGCAATGATTGCCTTTTCCAGTAATGTTGCAAAGGAATCAATTTGAAGAACTGATACCTTATTGAACAGCCACGGCTTCAACCCTTGTTCGAAGCGTCTAGCCTTTCTTTCTTCATCACCAACTTGGTGCTCCGCAAATCGCACTAGTTCGTTAAACCTAGCCGCGTATTGCGCCACCGTCATCTCACCTTGTTTTAACTCTAGGAATTTCACCTCCATCCTAGTCTTCATACTCTTCGGGAAGTAATTCTCGAAGAACAGCGTCTTAAACTTGTCCCAAGCTATTATCCCTTCTCCAGCTCTTTGTTGATTAGCCTCCCACCAGTAGTTCGCTTCTCCCCTCATCATGTACGTGGCAAACACCGTCTTCTGATCTTCGCCTACGCTAGCTATAGTGAAAGATTTTTCGATTTCCTTGATCCACGTTTGTGCGACGATTGGGTCGGTAGTTCCCTCGAACTCTGGGGGTCCTACACTCTTAAAGTCTTTAAAGGTTGTTACTGGCACAGTCTGAGGGTTCGGGCGAACGGGTTCATTGTTCCTTCCCCTTAAGGCTTCTCCTAACAAGTCTACCAGTTTCTGGATCGGGTCTACTTGTTCCCTCTCGTTGTTAACAGATTCTTCGGGTGCTGTCAATCTACGTCTGGGCGGCATTATCTGCATCACAAGTTTTCATTTTATTATTATTCAAGTATATTACTTAAGTATTTCCTTTTTTTTTAATACTAAAAAAAAAATAAAAAATTGTAACATGTTTCTGAAATAAACTTCATTTATATTCATATGCCAAATCGTTTCATTACATGATTTCCCTAGCATACTGCTATAAATGTTATCACATATATCCCCTAATATCACAAAAGACGGGGAATATACCAACCTACTACCATACTACCCCTCTAACAAAAGCTAACTCGGGGTTTACATCATCATCCCACATCTTACACAAAAGATCGGGATTACAACATAGTATATACAATACATAAAGACACAACTAGTACTACCACTAGACTGACTAAGGAAATCTCATCCCATCATCTCGCGCTCCACTGCGCTCTTGTACTCCAACTGTGCTATATACGCAACCAGCTCTCGGCTCAAGGTATGTAGAGTCTGTCCCTGTTCTGCCGGGTAGTGGTACACACCATCAATCACCCTTTCAAAAGCTGAACGGAACACATACCCCATCTTGTTCATCTTTCTCTTCTTTCACCTGACCTCGTCCTTAAGGTCGTCAGCTCTCTCATTGGACGCTTCCCACTTCTCCTCGAAGTGTAACCTATCCATCACCTCTAACTCTAGCTGAGTACGGAGTGCCTCTTTCTCAGTCTTCTCACTCAGCTCCCTCTGCTCAACCTCTTCTAGCTTCTCTGCCAAATCTACATTCCTAGCCACTGACCTGTGAAATAGAGTCCCCATCTGGATCCCAGCCTCCTTACGGTAGGCAATCTCCACCTCTAACTCTTGCATAGTCAGCTTCCTCTGGTGGTCCTCGTCCCTCAGCTTCTGGGACTCGGACTCTCTCTCTTGGGCCTCTGCCTCCAGCTCTTGGACCCTGCAGTCTAACTCTAGGATCCGCTCCTCGTATTCTCCTAACATCTGCTCCTCTATAGTAGCCTCATCAGAGTCCTCTACTGGCTCATCCTCCATCGGCTCCTCCTCTGGATCAGTCTCTATCTCAATCTCGATCTCATCCTCGTCATCAAACTCGGATGGTGCAACTGCCTGCACTGGCACAGCCTCTAGAGGTGCCTCGTATACTACATGTATATCTCTGGGCTCCTCCTCTGCTACTCTACTAGTTACACCTGTGTCTGTCATCCTACAATCACAAACACAAGGCAAACAAACAGCAACTCCATTAGAATGTTAAATAAAACATAAGTTCATTGTATAGAATGAAGTTACATTTCATAACAGACTAAGTCTCTCAAGGAAAACTCTACATGAGTTTTATCTCCTTCCTAACTTCTAAGTTCACCTAAACTATAGTCCAAGGACACTCGTTCCTAAGGTTTATAACTACAGCTTTGATACCAACCTGTGACGCCCCCAAATTCCAGGACCGCCACTTGGTCTCTCGAATTCGGTTCATCACGTGCTCATGGTAATACATCACGATAATAATAACTAAATATCACACGATCACAGCGGAAAATCTATTCTAGAATAATTTACAATGATTTATTATAATTATTCCCCCAAGTCTCGCAACCTACAGTACTTAATAGATTACATAATAATATCAATTAACGACTTATTACATAACCTGTCTTAAGCTTAGACATAATAAAAACTAGTCTTACTACATCATCTTAATACAACATTAAAATATTTAAAAACGTAAAAGAGACAAGCTAGTTGGTAGCCTTGCCCTTGCCCTTATCAACGCCCGAAGGTTCGCCATGCTCTGCCTTAACTGAAATGTTTTAGGGAAGCAAGAATGAGCACAAATTGCCCAGCAAGTAATATACAATAAGGGTGAATAATAAGATTCTCAATTCTCGAAAGGGTATAGCAAGGTTTGATAGCTCAAGAATAACAAGAATATCAACAGTTCTCAATAACAGTCGCTAAGGACAGGATATGATTCAATAATAAGTCAATTCAAGATTTCAAATAACTGAATACTGAGCAGTCACTAAGGACTATGAACTTCTACTAGGAATTGACAGTAATAAACTGAAAATCCAATAAAAACAGGTACAACAGGTGATCAGCCTAAAGTACCATCGTTATGCATAACAATCAATCATACTCAAGTGTGCACGTCGGTTCTCCGACAATTATATATTCCCTTCAAAGAAGGTTGTTCTTCTCAGTCAAATACAAGATCCCGCACCAATCAATTAGTTTGGGTCATTTTTCAATAACATAAGTCTAGCCGAATCAAATGGCATAGACACTTTCACAATATTCAAGAACAATACTAAGTTCAACATGAATAATAGCTTTAATGAAATAAGAGTTCAACTATGCTAATTCAATTCAAACAATTAAGTAGGAAACTAGTTCGCAATATACAAAGATAGAATACTTGTATCCAAAGAGATAAGTTTTAGATACTCGCTTACGATATCCGTTGAATAAAGTAATGCAAGGGTTTAGGATACTTGCCTTATGCGTAGTTTACTCACGTAAAGCTAGTCAACACTTTTGAATTCCTATCGTAATGATAGTCATTAGTCATATAATTTAACTTCACAATATATCTTCGAATATACGATCAACACACAAGCTAAGTTTTACCCTAGCTACACAATTATTTAGTATCTAATTTCTATTCTTAACTTTCTCTTTTCTCAAGTTGATCATATTCATACATCGTTACTATCATGTGAGACTACCACAATTAGCAAACATATTCGCATATTATTAATATCACATAAGACTACAATCAATACTAAATATATTTTATTTTAGCAAGTTATGGCATTCTCATAAGTTAACCGTCAAAATCGGGTTCAAGTAACATCATATAATATCACGTAGCATGTATATATTTTTAAAGGATACTTTTATGTTTGTATACAATCTTTCCTCGTTCTAATCATTTATGATTTTGTTTTAATTCACGATCCCTAACGACTTAGGGTTATACAATGTCATGAATTCATATAAATTGTCATGCTTATCATTTAGACATATAAAGTAGTCATATATTTTATTGATACGTATGTTCATATGTTTCTTATGTCATGGATATGTGATTCTAGCATTATTACTAGTTCGTGACTTAATCAAACTCATGCTTGATTAACTTGCATTACATCTAACAAGTACGTACATATATGATGCCTTCAAACTACATTCAATCATGTTGAAAATATCAGAATGTAGAGTCCTAATATAACATGTCAAAGTCCACATTTAAAGCTTATGTTGTCATTAGTAAAGCTTGCTAATAAGGCCTAACATGCTCATGCTATATAGATTCATATGTTAACATATTTGACCCGCATTTCAAGGTCACATAACATGCTTGAAAAGTCAGAATGTATACATGGTCTTTACATGTCAATATCAACCTTCAAAACTTGTATTTTTGTTAGAAAGGTGCACTAGTTGGGTTCACATGTTCATATTATATCACGATACATATATACTTAAGTCAATATGCATTCCATGTGTTTCTAGGTCATACAAACGTGTCTCAAAAGTCAGAATACTATTATGGTATTTATATATCCAAGTTCCTCTTTTCATAACTTTAAGTTTTCTTTGAAATATTCAACTAAAACAACTAGCATAGATTGCTATAACCTAGTAACCTTATTCCATATGTTAATGTGAGTTATATGCATATCCTAACAGTACATCATGCTCAATACATCAGAAGATATAAAAGAAATCATCAACAAATTCTGCAGTGGCGCGCGGCCGCGCCCAAATTGTACTAGGGAGACGCGCGGCCGCGCGGCTCCCGTTCTAGACCAGAAGATGTTCTGTTATTGCAGAGCTTCATAATTTCTCATAATGTACTTGGCTAGCATGCTTGCCTACCATCACTTTACATTCCTAACACATAGATATACTTAACAACTTATGCTAGCACCTTATCACACACTAATTTCAACAATATCATGCAATCTCTATGAATTGAAATTTAAATGGGTTTAGAGGTTATACCTCTTGAGCTCAAACTTGCACAAGACTTGTTCTCAAATTCAGATTATAAACTCACAATACTCTCTCTATATCAACTTAGCACAAATTTTAGCAACATGAAAAATGAAGAGAGGCTTGGTATTTATAGGAGAACTCAATATCCATACAAAGCAATTGCCCCAAGGTTTGAAACAATGGGGGAAATGAAGAACTAGAGGATTGAGGGGAGTTGATGGAATAGTGTCCAACCACCCCCATCACCCACATCCTTCTTCATCATGAGCATCATTGGCTAGCTAGGAAGTTGACATGAGGGAGTAGCTTAGGCCTTTGGCCTTTCACGTGGGAGAAGAGATAGTGACTATCATTTAGGGACAAGGCAATATGAAACTCAGCATTTGCAACATGAAGTGTATTAACACTAAGGCCATATATACATATACACTTAGGCTATTATATATTTATTCATACTATATTTTATAATTAACATTATAGTGTAAGTCACATGCTTAATATTTCAAGGTAGTAGATGTGATATGGCAATGTAACATACATATCATCCATGTACATTTATTAATACCGAATATAATCACATCACATTATTTTCTTCATTAAATTCTACAATCAACAAGTGATTTCAATATATTCATGATATATCATTTTAATGTATACTTACATACACATTGTCACATAGGTATTAATCATGTAGCTCACATAGTTTAATTAATCTTAATACATGGTCCATATGTGTAATATATTCACATTGCATTATATAGCATAGTTTATGTATACTTGTATGGTCACACCTAAGTGTTTCTCTACACTATATAATATAGTCGTATTATATATTATTGCATGCTTGTACATAACAATCAATATAATCTTATTATATTAATAACTTACTTATTTGTTTTATTATTCATAATGTCAAATAAATAAATTATTTATCTTATCAATTAATTAACAATAATATTAATTAATCCATTCCTCATCGATTACTAATAACACCTAATTAATAATCATAGGATTCATTATCACATTAACAAGTATAAATCTCAGCACAATTATAAACAAGTGGTTTATTATTATTATATTTCTTGCAATAATAATAATCACGTATTATTAATCAATCACAGTTAATATTCCATAACCATCAACTAATATTTTACAATAGCAATTAACAATTAATATAGATTAATTGTTTACTTAATAATTCATTCGTTAATTAATATAATTATTAATATTTCCCATCACTGTGCCACACTAGGCTCTCAACGAGTTTATCGTAAACTCCACATTTTTCTCAATTGTCATAGATATTCAATTTAATATAATTGAATTTAATCATTCTCATAACACAAAATCATTTATATTCAAATAAATTCTCATTTCCATTAATATAATTATTTAATAATAATAGAAAATTCTCTTGTATTACATCAAGCATGTTAAAATTTGTTAACTCAAATTCATTTTGAAGACTATCATATTGTTAAAAGTTTGTCAGCTTACTATTCTTTTCCGTCATGATATATCTTGATTTGAACTTAAACTTGCTGGGTAACTTGTTGCTCACCCTTGCTATATCATGATAACCAATTTCAGATTAAGACGAAGGCTTGAAGAAGGACACAGTAAAGAGCAAAGTACAATAGTAGAATATTGTTATGTAAGAATAACTATTTAGTTATCTTATGTAAACCTTTTTAAGTGTTAAAGGTATGTATTCAGTTAAGGTTAAGAAAACCTGGGGAATTGTTGTAGAATCATCTGAAATAAACAACATATGTTTATATGTTTCGCATTAGATGATAGAATGTGTATGAAGAATGAAGTACCGTAACGCACCGAATTCGAGGTTAGAGGACCCAAATTTGGGGGCGTCACAGGTTGGTATCAGAGTTGATAGGTTATAACCCTTAGGTAGGAGTACCTTAGGCTATAACTGTAGAAATGATGATAAGGATGATGAGAAATAAACTCAAATAGAGTTTAAGTAATAAGAGATGAATTTAGAAAATTCATTATTAAGATAAAAAGATGATAAATAAGATTCAAAGAGGAATCTTGCAAAGCTTAAGGATCAGGGGACACCTGATTCAGTTAATCATAAAGTAATATGATTAAAGAATGAAATGAGAAGAGTATGGATCAAAACGATCATAAGATAGAAAAGAGATTCAAAGAAGAATCTTAGAAAGGCAAGAAGTAGAGGATCAGGGGACACCTGATTCGGATAATCATAAATAATATGATTAAGGATGAAAGAAATGAAGATCGTAAAATTAAACGATCTTGGAATGAGAAAGAATCGTAATATAACACGATTGTAAGATAAGATCACAACGTGATCCGATGAGGTCCTAGGAGGACAGATAATTAATCTATTGATTGAAGACTTTATAACAGAAGGGCTATACAAATATGGTACTATGAAATAGTACGAGTTAAACTCGAAAGAGTCGTAAAGGATGAAATACGGATTAAATAAAATTCGTATTGAGCAAAGAAGAGAATGTACTATGAGATAGTACGAGATAAACTCACGAGGAGTTATAAATGATGAGATACAAAAAAAAATCTATATCGAGCATAGAAGGAGAAGTTATGAGTAAGATAGAGTTATGTGGGATTTCAATTGAGGACTCATGTTAGCAGTTAAGTAGTATGATTCCTTGTATGGGCGGGGATTTATGCTTGGTCTTAGAACCACTTAGCTTCCTATATTGATATAGTGGTTGAGTTGAACAATTCTTTGTATGGGCAGGGAGTTATCCTTGGTCTAACAAACCGCTTAGCTTCCTGTATTGATTAGTGGCTGAGTTGACCAATTCCTTGTATGGGCGAGGGGTGGTGTTTGGTTCGACAACCACTTAGCTTCTTATAATGATAATCATTGAAGTGTTAATGTCGCGCTATTCGCTATATGTATGCTGAAAATGTGATTCTTTTCTTATGTGTATGACGGATAGGTAGAGAATATAAGAATAGGTGCGAGTTCTTGGAACTCATATTTATGGTAAGTTTGTGACTCATAATCGTATGGTATGTTTTTGAACCCCTAAGCATACGGATAGTTCCTGATTGGTTCTTGAACTACGTATTGCTAGGATAAGTTCCTAAACTCATATTAAAGTTCCTGAACTTATAACGTGTGGTATGTTTGATGAACTATACTGGGGTATAGAAAAGTTATGGATGAAGGATGAAGAATTATTAAATTCTAATGGTGATAGAATGATTAAGCAAATGATCATTAGAGAAATTGAAGTTGATGATGGAAGCATAGGTATTCTAAATCTTCTAGCTGTGCTAGACTTCAAATTTTTGACATCAAGCTAAATTCGCACTGATGTGCCTTTCAAAATAAAATGAATTTTTGTTATCAGCAAGCGACATGATAACATCAAAAGTGATTTTCAATGGTTTTGAGTTGTTTAAAGAAGAGTCTACGCTAATTTATTTTGGCTAGACTAAAAATAATTTGAGATGTCAAAATATATTTTATATATCATCAATGCATCATGGAACCTGATGCAGAATGATAAAAATGATGGAGTTATCAATGCAGAATTACCTAGTGTTGGATGTGATCTAAGGATCGTCAACCCACTATGGTACGATGTAGTATAACGAGTCATGAAATGACGAAATCCTCAAACAGACTGTGGATACAGTGCGGTATCATGATGTCATAAAATAATTTTCTAAATTTTAAAAAAAAAGTTGAGTGCCAATTGAATTTGGCCAGATGTATATTTCGATTGATGTTCGAATTATTGATATATGTATACGCTAATTGATTCAGCTAGACCAATGTTTATGAAGATTCAAGTATCTCTTTGAGAATTATCCCGAACCAAATTGTGTTGGTACGGACTCTGATGTTAAGACTGAGGTGAACAAACCCAAAACAAATGGGAATATATCGATTGATGATATATTCCAATCTAAGAACGCATATAGCCATTCCAAAAATTAAGGTGCAATAGGTTAATCACCTAATGTACCCGACTAGGTAGTTTACCTTCTTCGTGATTGTAAACATACCTAGTAGAAAGTGTATACGGTATGAAGTACGGAGGTGAAGTATTGTTCATCTTTTCAGAGGTAGAATACTTTTTTCGTAATTGAAAAAGGTAGCAGGTAGTGATACTCCTAAACCTCAAAGTTCATGGTCTATATGACCCCTCAACATGATATGAAAATTCTTACTCCTCAGAGTGATGGGGTGAGAGTATGTGATGATGGGTATGAAATAGTGTAAACTCATTACCTATGGGTAGAATCTGATATGATTGAATAAAGGTTATTGTGAAAACCTAGTTTTGATGAATAAATGGGGATATATTGGTTAATGATATATCTCAATCTAAGAACGCATGTAGCCGTTCCGAAAGCTAAGGTGCGATAGGCTGATAACCTAATGTACCCGACTAGGTAGTGTACCTTCTTCGTGATGGTAAAGAATACCTAGTAGAATGTGATGCTAGAAGAGAAATCCTCAGAGGAGGAAATTGTAAAGGTTAAATGAATAACCTAGTTTTGATAAACAGAATGAGCAGTGATTAGTAGACTGTAATTTTGAGGATGAAATTCCTAGAAGAAGGGGCGAATGTGATAACCCGAGAATTTATAAATCTTGAATGATTAGAATAAAGGTTAAAGGATAAAATCTAGATGAGAATTTGAGGATTTATTTAAAATTTTCAAGTAAAACCTATATGGTTTGCTATTTGAATGAGAATAGAGAAAGTTTGGGTTACAAAATTCCAAACCCTAGAAAGGAGTTATATGTATTTGAAGGAATGTTAAGAATAAGGTATTGTGATACCTATAAATTCAATGTGGATTGAATAGTGTTAGAAATGTGATAATGATATATGTGGACATTTATTAAGGAATTAAAATTTTCCATGAAGAGATACTATGAGGTTAAACGAAAATGAGTATATGTATAGAAAGATATATATATATATATACTTACTAAGGTGCAATATATTTTAGCAAGAAGAATGATGAATTAAGTTAAAATTATGAGAATCCAGATAAAACTATGTCAGTAATTAACATAGTGTGAATGTTGGCCTTGAGTGGCAAATAAGAAGTGGAATAAGTGGAAAGTTATTAGCTAATATAATTAGCAATAAAAATAGAGTAAGTTAAAACTCAAAATTTGAGTGAGAGATAGAATTTTGAAGCACGAACTGCTCGGTTGCGTCCGAAACGTCAAGTTTAGTCAGAAAGGACAATAAACAAAAAATGTGTAAGGGTTTGAATTTTTGGTCAAAGTCAACAGTTGGCTTCTATGGAGAAAAGTCTATTTGGATTATGTAAGTAAATTGATATTATTAATATATGAGAATGTGTATGAAGATGATAAAATGTGTACGAAGAATGAAGTACCGTAACGCAACGAATCCGAGGTTAGAGGACCCGAATTTGGGGGCGTCGCAGAACTGCACTTCCCGGATTGACGCCGGGGCTGATCTGTACTTCCCGGGCTGAGACCGGGGATGACTTGACATGTCCTGTGCTGATGTCCAGGTTGACCTGTACCTCCCGGATTGAGACCGGGGCTAATCTTGATGGCCCGATATTGAGATCGGGATTGATCGGCACCTCTTGGGTTGATGTCGGGGTTGCCTTGTACCTTTCAGGTTGCTGCCAAGGCTAATTTGAAGGCCCGATATTGAGATCGGGGTTGGACTTGATGGCCCGATCAACGATCGGGGTTGAGTTGATAGCCCGATATTGAGATAGGGGTTGATCTGACGGTCCGATTGGAGATCGGAGCTGGATTGACAGTCCGATTGGAGATCAGAGCTGGCTGGATTACCGATATCTGTGATCGGATTTAACTGGATTACCGATATTGAGGATCGAATTTGAGTTGAACGACAGGCATGGGTGGTCGGGTTTAGATTGGAGGCTCGATATCAGGACCGGGGTTGAGTTAAAAGGACGAATTTACCCTCCTACAGTGTTAGTAACAGGAGAATGAAATTTCGAGTGTCTACAGATGCCCCTCTTTATCATGTTTATGTAATGCAATGGAATGAACAGGATAAAGATTGCTAGACACTTGAAATATGACAAGATATTAATGATGTAAATCGTAATGTAATGAATGTTAATATGTTTTCGCAAATCACATATCGCATCGCAAATTGCATCGCATCGCATATTGCATCGCATTACCTTTACCGGTGCTTGTGTTGGGGTTGATCTCAACGGTTGACTTTCATCAATACTGCTAATGCCCATGCTGGTGTTGACTCTAATGGTCTGATTTCCATTGGTGTTGTTGATGCTTGTCTGATGAAGATAAACTGAAATAATTCCCATATTTCTGCTGGGGATGACGTTCTTTATGATAGCCTTTGCTGTTATCTTGGTTTGACTACCAATGGTTTCCCCAATCTGTCGATACTATCAGGGGGTAGATTCTTTCTTGGCTGATGCCACTGTACATTTCTGAAGGCTCCTCTGATGGGGATATATCTCTTTTGCCAAACTACCTTAGTGGATGCTCCCAATGCCTATCCTAATGATAACTTACGTCGGTAGTTTACAACAGTACCTACCTTGATGGTAGGGATAATGGTTGATTATTGGACTTTCCTAATGCCTACTCGAACGGTAGAAGACTTTTTTAGCAGGTTTGTGTGTTAAATGTGTATGCATTTTTAAATCTATTGGGTATGTATGCCTAATGTTTAAATGGAGATGTGCGCTGATGTAGCGCTTGTTGCACATGTGGAGACCAGATATGATAAGATGATCTTAATTTGTCCTAGGTTGATGCATATGCTTAATTGAATTGATATAGGACCACATCTCACCCATTCTAAGGTGATTAGGAGTTTCTTTTCAAGCATGGATCGAAGTTGATCTGACGGCCTGATTGGAGATCGGGGTTGATATGATTTAATTTTACCGATATCAGGGACCGGATTTGGGTTAAAGGACTGATATTAGGGATCGAATTTATCTTGATGGACCGACATTGGTGGCCGAATTTGAGCTGGAGGATCGGTATTGGTGGCCGAATTTGAACTGGAGGACCGGCATTGGTTGCCGAATTTGAACTGGAGGACCGGCATTGGTGGCTGGATTTGAACTTTGGTGTAGAAGCCTCGACTGATGAGGATTTGGCGCAGGTTGACATGTTTGATGATGCAGATTTTATTTGTCAGGCCTTTTGTCATTGAGCATCTGTTCTTCCCCAGTTAAGGACTCTGTTGAGAATTTTTCCCTTTTTGTAGAGGGATAGCTGATGTCGCCTTGATTTCTTTCAGGAGTTCTTCCCATTCCTTTTGATGAGAGGTTTGGTCCCGTCGTAGACTCCTTCCATTTTATTGAATGGCAAAATGCCCCAGTCTTCTTGCATGTTGTTACTGGGGTTCATAGAAGAAACTCGCTTTGTTGACCATGTCCACGGTGAGTAATATCCTACACATTTAGACAAATAAAAATATATGCCGAAAGCTTGATGGCTCGAGCCCGTCGAATTAGTATAATGAGGCATTTGCAATTAAAGTTTATGAAATTGAATGCTTGTATTCACCGACCACTCATCTTATCGCTAAAGATTTTGAAAGGGAGTATGAAAATGAATTTTTCCTAAGGAAAACCAAATTTTTGCTTAACAAGTTATGAACTCGTAAGAAAACTTTTAAGCGTCCATGGCCATTTTTCATGGGTAGGATTAGATTCAAAAGACTTTTCTCCCTTCATCAGAGACACCTCATCTTCGCTCTAGACACTGCTCTTCACAAGATTAAGATCATATGACATGTGCACTATGTGTGACGCAACCCTTAGCAGGGGTTTCTCTTTTATGATTTCTAGATGACCTCATTTTTATCTTGCAAAACTTTTTACTTTTCTCGCTTAACTTTTTCTCATTTTCTTAGGCTTTTCAGTGTCACCCATGTAACGAGTTTTGGACCAATGACTCCTAAACCAGATGGTTTTAGAGCACTAGGTGTTAAGACACCCCTTTGGATTTATTGGCTCGAGTAACAAAGGCCACACTTCGAGATAAGTCAGGCAGTCTATTCTTTTTTATCTTTGCCTGAGCTAGTGTAAGATTCATTTTCTTAGGCTCTAACCGTGTAGCTAGTGTTGGGCCGGTGACTCCCAAACCAAACGGCTTTAGGGCACTAGGTGTAGAGACAGCCCTCGGGCTTAATTACTCGAGTAACCTAGGCCACGATTCGAATCTGCTCAGGTTTTTGACTTATTGTAATGTTCGCTTTCTTAGGCACTGAGTTACCTATATAACGAGCGTTGGGCCGGTGGCTCCCAAACCAGATGGCTTTAAGGCACCAGATGTATAGATACCCCTCAAGCTTAATAACTCGAGTAACCCATGCCACGATTCAAGACATTAGGCTGGCTACTAATTTTCATCCTTGTCGTCATAGTTTCATACCCCACAACTAAGAGTCAGGTCAATCACAAAGTGCAGACATGCATATGAGGTCAAGTTTGCTCTAAAAAGCGCTTTGAACTAGGACGTCGTGCCTAATCACAAGGTTGAATAGTCTTAATTCTCTAATTGCTTTCATGATTCTTGCTCCACGGACGCTTATCAGAATTAATCCAATTCATAACAAGTTAAGCAAAAATCTCTTTTCTTTTTCTTTTTTTCTCTTTTTTTGAGACCCTAATGCAGGAATTATGTGTATTATCGCTAATGCATGGAATTTGAAAGCATATAAAGAGATGAAAGAGTCATACCTTATCAGTGGATCGTAGTATTCTAAGAAAATTATAATTGGTAAAGGTCAATTGGTCATACCGGATTGCCAATGATGGAAGCTTGGATGATGATGGACCATGCTGATGGTGCCGATTGGTGCATGTTGATTGGATGGTTGATAAATTCCCCAGTGTTGAGTTGCGTAATTTCCAAAAATGGTCCAGTCTTGTTATAACGGTCCCAACATTGGGTTGTTGTTGACTTTGAACTTTCCCCAATCTTGCTTGTTATCTGGGAGGATTGCTTGGTTGTATTTGACCTATGGGCTGATAAGATACCAAGATCGCAAAAGTCTTTAATCATATGACTCCCATGGTTAATAGGTAGTGGATTCTGTTGATAGAGGCGAGGCTCAAGCTACTCGGGAGGCTGCCTTTGATGAGAGGGACGAGGCCATAGTGTGCAGATGGCAGTGGATGTTCTGGCTCATATAGAGACCAAGGGTTAGGAGCTTACAGCGCTCCTCTATCTTTAGAGAGTTGCCATGTTAGCACTGTTATCCCATTTATCCACGGGTTCAGAGTCCAGCTTTGATTTTCCTCAGTAGGGCCTGTTGACCAGGTGGTTTGATAGAATTTGGCTTTTATTTGTCTTTTGTGTCTTGGAACTGGTCTTTATTTTTATTTTTTTCTTGAAGGTCAAACTGCGCCGTAGATGGCTGTGTACGTACTCTCAGGTTCAGGGAGATCAGGTCATTCGTAGTTCATGCTAGTTTGGTTGGAGAGGCTTGAAAGGAGTTTATCTTGGATTTTGAATCTGGTTTGATATGTTTTTGAATTTTTATGTTGGGATTCGTGGGTTTTTAAATTTTTTGTTTGGTTTGACCGCACTAAGATGGTTGCCTACAAACTCCCGGGTTGAGGGAGATCAGGTCTTTCGTAGTTCATGTTGTATGTAAGGCTCGATTTTTGATTTTTTTGATTTTTTGATTTTTTGATTTTTTGATTTTTTGATTTTTTTTATCATCATCTACATGCATGGAAAATAAAAGGCATAAGGCTTAGGAAAGTGATAACGTTCTAACAACTCCTGGAACTCGTAACTTTCCTTTGGATCTACGTCCTCTTGACTAGCTGAGGCCTGATAGTCAAGTCGTCAGTGGTTATGTCACCTTCGAGGCTTGTGATAGAGGTTCCCTCTTGACTCTGGATATCTTCAATCCCTTCCATAAATTGTTCACTTCCTGAATCGATATATCCCTTAAGGAGGCTCAAACTAGACTCGTCGCAAAAAGGGATGAACTCCGGATTCCTCGACGGGTTGGCTTCTTTGAGAATTTCGCCACCTTTTTCTTCGTTTGCTCCTTCACGTTTCTCATAGCATTGAGAGGATTTGAGTATGAAATTCCCCTCGCACTGATGTTGTATCTCTCGCAAGGAACTTTCCTTTTGGACTTTTTCCATATGGGGAAGGATCAGTATCTCCTCCTCATCTTCCAGAAGGATAAGGTCAGGCATGTAGTTGTTGGCTTTGGGAAACAAGATATTTGATGATGGTCGATGAACTTCATTGGGAGATTCTTTTGTATCCTCGGTCGCTCCCAATATTAGGATCGGTCCACCTTGTGTTCTGCCAGGATTGGTGCTCATAGCCGTTACATCCTTTGAACTGCCCTTTTTGAGTGGACATCTTGAGCTCTTGCTTTTCATTTTGCCTTCTCTGATCATGGGGACTTCTATCGGTAGTTCTCTATTTTCAATGAGATCCTGGATTTTGTGTTTCAGAGCCCAACATTCCTCTGTCGCATGTCCTGGTGCTCTGGAATGATAAGCACATATCTTGTTGGGATCATATTGCCTTCCTTTGGGATCCATAGGTGGAGCGAGCTCAGTGATCTTTTTCTGCGAAATTAACAGGGCTAATACATTTTTTGATGGGTCCCCCAAAAGTGTGAATACCCTTCTTTGCCTACTCTCCCCGACTTTCGATGCCGTAGGATTTCGAGGATTTGCCAGTGTTTGGCATGTTGATTGATATTTCTTATTTGGGAATTCGCATTCCTCTGGATAATTTTTCCTTTGTTGAGATCTTCTGGTAGTTTTATCACTCCACCTTTATTATCTATTCAGCATGCTTTGATCTTCTTCGATTAGCTGACTGATATTGGAGGGAGATATGCTATTCTGAATAACCTCCTCTTTCTCTCGGCTTTCTGATAGTTGAGTGAAAACCTGCCTCGTATCCTGATGTTGGCTCACTACCAAATTAGCCAGAAGAGTTACTTGATGTTGGATCGTATCCAATTTTTGTATTATCGTCAGACTCTCCTCTGTATTTTCCAGCTTGAGGACATTTGTTATGTTCCTTTGGGGGTATTCCTCTATCCTTCGTATATATTTACAATTTGGATACATTTCATCGCTTCCTTACCCAATCATATTTACTTCCTCTGTATCATGTTGTATCAGAAGGTTAGGGTTGGCATTTAGATGGTCATGTTGTTGGACCAAAATATCGCCGCTTTCGATCAGGTTTTGGATTTTATGCTTCAAGGACCAATAATCTTGTGTATCGTGTCCTGGAGATCCTGAATGGTAAGCATATCTCTGGCTAGGATTGTATCTTTTTCTTTTTGGATCCAGAGGTGGAGCCAGTTTGGTAATTTTCTTGTGATCTATTAACATCACCAACATGTTTTCAAGGGAATCTCCTAGTGGAGTGAACACCCGATTTTTTGTTCTTTTAAAATTTCTCTTTCGGTCCTGGTAATTGTTGAATGCAGTTTGTTGTGATGGCCGATTGCTTTCCCTCTTCCAAATGGGAGGACTACGGTTAAGTCTCCTAGACTGCCCTTGTGCAATGAGGGATACGTCTTCATCGCCTTCCTTGGGTACCCTTATAGGATCACTCGTATACCTACCAGACTGTATATGATCGTCGACTACTTTTAAGGCTGTGAGATCTTTAATCTTTCCTGCTTTCAGGCCCATCTCTGTCATTTCACCATGTTTGATCATCTCTGAGAATGGCTTTCCTATTCCGGCCAGAATCCTCACATAGTAAGGTGCCTCTTGGATGTCTATGAAAGTCATCACTATTTTAGCTTCGGTCATAGGCGGGCTGACTTATGCTGCCAGACGTCTCCATCTTTGGGCATACTCACGAAAAGACTCGGTACTCTGCTTTTTGACTTTGGACACTTGATACCGATCCGGAACCATCTGAGACTGGAAGCTGTGTTGAGTTAAGAAGGCATGAGCTAACTCTTCCCAACTGTGAATTTTGGCATTGTCAAGTCGGGCATCCCACGTCGTAGCCTCTCTAGTGAGACTCTTTTGGAAAAGCTGCATTAGGAGGCTTTTATCTTCAACATAAGACCCTAGCTCGCCAATGTATACTTTCAAGTGCGTATAAGGATCGGCTGCCCCATTGTACTTTTCAAACTCTGGGACTTGGAATTTGTCAGGATATCTAGCCCCTGGGAATATGCAAAGATCTGAATAGGTGAAACTTCCAAGGTTTCCAATCCTTTTGATTGAATAGATGGTTTCTTCCATTTGTTGAACTTTCCTTCGAATATTGCCGGTTTCCCGATCTTCCCTAATATCTACGATTTCAGGGGTTTTGTTGGTTCTTTTACTGTATCGCGGTTCAGGGATCTGTTTTTCCCCCTTTTTGTCAGTACTTTGATTACCACCCTATGAGGAGGACTCTGTTTGATTGAGTGTTGGCTGGCCCTGAGTGCTTTTACTTTGTTCCCTTAGAAAGATAGCCAACTCTGCTATTTGATTCTTAAGTCCCTCAAACTCTTTTCGAGATACGAAACCCGACTCGCATTGGCTACTTTCAGCCATGTCGGTGGATAGGCTTCGTGCCTTTTTAGATTATGATCTAGTAGTGAGACCACTTTTTTATACTTACAACAAAACGTAGGCATGCTAATTTACTGAGGTAGGTAAGGACAGGATGCATGATGTATTTTTTAGAACCGAGGTTAGTTGCTTTGATGGTAGGATGATAGGATATTTATCTGACAGGAAAGTAAATCTTTCATTATGTCATTTACATTGTGCTCCTCAGTAATTGTAGACTTGACATGGAATTGAAAGAGGAAGGCATGAAGAAGCTTCCCTTCGAATTTGGTTAATCAGAGGCTGACCTATCTTAGGTGGCTCTCGCGGCTTTTGTTTTGGCATAAAGGCTCCCAGATCATCGCAATCTACTAGAAGGGAAATTAATCCGATCGTTCAACTGGAGTGAATCTTTGTGGTGTATTTTCATGAGACACCCCTAGAGACTTAATCGTCCCCAGAGTCATTACTTAACACCGACCGGGTTATCCTCCTTGTGAGAGGGACACACAACATACATTCTCATACATCGTGCATTACCGTTAATGCATGTAATGACAGTTGGGTGCGAAGCACTAAAAAGGGTGAGAAGCACTATTAAGGGTGCGAAAGCACTAAAGCAGGAAATAATTCATTCACATTCATTTAATGTAAGGACGTAGCATTTACTCATCCATTGACTGTGGAGACACACGATTTCACGCATTCAATAGTTTTGAAAGGGAAATGTTTAAAAAGATTAGAAAACGGCCTAAGCCCTCTACTGTCCCCAGCAGAGTCGCCACCTGTCGACGTTGGAAAATTTAAGAATCCCACGGGTCGGTTCAAAACCCGGGTTTCCTCAAATCGATCTTCCTAAGTACCTTATTCTTTTTATTTAGGAAAAAGGTTTTGAAGGGTTTTTTAGGAAAGAGGCCAACATGTATTATGTCGATGATTTGAATGTTTTAACAGAGTCGCCAGTTGGTAGATTTGAAAATGGTTGTACCAACTCAACCGAGTTTGATTTAAAAAGAGGCCCAATCGCTGGACACTGTCGAAACTTGATCTTTGAAATCGGAGTTTTGAGTTCGGGGGCTTGGTTAAGTGTGGGGAAGGTGTTAGGCACCCCATGACTCCCGTGTAAACACGGTACCACATCTTTTAAATATTTTACTTAAAACTGGAATGCGTGAGTGAATGCTGTTTGAAAATTGGGCCTATGTTTGATTGATTGAAAGCTTTGACAGGCTTCGTTGAACCTATATACGAAGGGTTTGATTTGATTTTAAAATCAGTCTTTGATTTGATTTGCAAAAGTATTTGATTTGATTTTCTTGAAACTCTTTTCTTTTGATTGATTTGAAAATGATGTTTTGAAAGCTGGTTTATCAGACCCATACGCTGACATAGGAATTGAAACCGATTTATACTTCCAATTTTATCTTTATAGCCTTAAGGATGCATGTGAATGGTGATTTGTCGGGCTGCGAAGCATCCTCGACCACGGAAATATACAAGTGTCGGCTTCCTCATGGGTATGAAAACCATCGGAGGGACACTGACACGACAATTGACATTTCACTATGATGAGACCTTAAATCCGGATAACCATTTTAAGGTCTGTGTATGTACATTTTTACAGAAAAACTGGCAGGGTACATCTGAAAACTGGAGTTTGTCCATCTTGGGAATCAGATCCTGATCGATTTGATCTTGAATTCCACGATTCCTAGGCTCACATATGAGTAGCCCATAAACCTGCACAGTTTAAATTTGCAAAGAAACGGATATATATATATATATATATATATATATATATATATATATATATATATACATCCTCACGTCACAATGGAACCAAGGATTCATCAGTAAATTTTGGTTGCGCGTCACCAAAGTGTCTCGTTCCCACTAGATAGCGATCTAAGGGACGCGAGGTTACTTTTGAAGCTGAAACTAGAAAGAAAGCTAGATTTGAAGAAATCTCAGCCATTCTAACTTCCCAGTTCAGTCTGGAGGTTTTGAACCTTTTAAAAACTAGAATTGGCGAGATTTAAATAAATCTAGTCTACCCGCAGATATGTCAGTGCAGATTTATATACAAATGAATATTAAATGCAACAGTTGAATAAATTGAGAAAAGTAAGATATACATATACATATATGTATAAAAGCTGTAAAAGGGCGATGAGTTTTCACTCGCAAGCCCGGACTAGAATTAAAATATATATATATATATATATATTTATAAACACTGTATAAAAACCACAGAATTAACGAGCCTGGACATAAATGAAATATATATATAAAAACAATAAAAAGGGCGATGCGTTTTCACGCCGGTGCCCGTACTGGAATTGAAATTGACATAAAGTAGTCACACAGTGACTGGGGAGAGCACCCAGTATGGGGAAGTGTGCAAAAGCAGTAAAATGGCCACGAAGTAATCCAGGCCGGACTGAAAATATATATATATATTGATAGAAATGTAGTCAACCAATACTGGTGAGAGTCGTTTATATATGCGTAAATATATATAAAAGTGGTAAACTATCTCGGATTTGACATCCGGGCGTGACAGAATTGAAATGTTAGTACATATACAGTTAAATATATACAAAAAAGGGCCAAACCCGGACTGGGAAGATAACCCAGTCTGGCGAAGTTGCTAGAACGTGTGTGCTAATGCATTGAAGCTACTAGAGTCGACGAATCGTCAATCCGAGTTGTAGAAATGCAAAAATTTGCTTTTCTGTACAAAAATGTACCAAATTTGGACGAAAACGGCCGCAGAAATAAGTTCCGGGCATATTTAGAATATGAAACTTCGTGTGCAAGTGGAAAACAGTGCAAAGTAGTAGTATTGACTTTCTGATCGTAAAAATACTTATAATGGACTGCAATACGGGCTTTTTGCCAAATCGTAGGCTCTATACGTCCAAATCTACCAGTTATTTTCTGATATGTGGTAATATATGGGTATATCTACGTGTTGGAGGGAAAATATTTGAGTTTGGAAGAGGTTTAAAAGTCGAAAAATTGAACTGGCAGAGCTTCGCTGCATTTCGAAAACTTAAAAATGAAGGGGGAGGGTGCACGTTTATTTATAGGTCAGGGAGCCCTAGCTCTACCAGCGGCTACTGCAGGTAGAGGTGCTGCTCCCCTAAGTGGGGCCCACATGTCGGGTTCTATTATCTTGAAGTACGTGCACTCCGAATAGCGCGCAGTTGAAGTCAGAACTTTCAAACTTTTGATCGGAGCGTCCGTTTGAGGCGTGCGATACCTTTCCGGAAAGCCCTTGCCGAGAGTGTCGCAATGACATGGGTAAAACATTTTTCGGGATCATTATTGTGGTTCATTCTGACTTCGATGACATTAATTCGGCTTAATTTTGACCGAATCGGTTGAGAGTTGGATAAAATGATCGTTTTCCCCTCCCGAGGTTGCCTGTGGTGTCGGCATGGTATTTTATGGATCAGGCTTCCCAGGGTTGTCTCTAGGCTGAATTGCACTTCCTGGATTGACGTCGGGGCTGATCTGTACATCTCAGGCTGAGACCGGGGATGACTTGACATGTCCTGGGTTGATGTCCAGGTTGACTTGTACCTCCCGGGTTGAGATCGGGGCAAATCTTGATGGCCCGATATTGAGATCGGGATTGATCGGTACCTCTTGGGTTGAGGTTGGGGCTGTCTTGTACCTTTCAGGTTGTTGCCGAGGCTGATTTAAAGGCCCGATATTAAGATCGGGGTTGATCTGACGGTCCGATTGGAGATCGAAGCTGGATTTACGGTCCGATTAGAGATCGAAGCTGGCTGGATTACCGATATCGGTGATCGAATTTAACTGGATTACCGATATTGAGGATCGGATTTGAGTTGAAGGACCGACAGGGGTGGCCGGGTTTAGATTGGAGGCTCAGTATCAGAACCGGGGTTGAGTTAAAAAGACGGCTTTGCCCTCCTACAGTATTAGTAATAGGAGAACGAAATTTCGATTGTCTACAGTTTGGATAGCTAAAAGGAAATTGGAGTTTTAACTATCATCAACTAAGGAGTAGTTGAAACGACTCACATTACTTTCAACAGTTCGATAATATAGGAATTAAGAACCAATAGACTTCTTAGTAAGCTTTAGAAATAACTTAAAGCGAATTAAAAGAGTAAGTAGATCTTGCTTGAACAACTAAGCCAAAATCACATCACTTATGACAAAACTTCAATACTTGTGCATTATGAGCAATAGAATACAATATAACTTGTGTAATACATAACAAGTTAAGAATCAAAAATGAACTTGCATGGTATAATGAGCAAAGGTTAGAGAACTTGCACAATGAAAAGATACAATGATAAAGCTTGCCTAGCGTACAAGAATGGTTTAGAAACTTGCACAATATAAATAACAAGTTTAGAAATAAAAACTTGCTTAACGTAAAAGAATAAGGATTAGAGAACTTGCCTCAAGCGTAAGCTATACTTTAATAAGTACAATCACTTCCACAATTATCCTACACATTTTATTACGTTTAAAATGTCTATTAGTACTTAACTATAACGTTTAAACCGTTGAACTTCATACTCAAGTCCAACCTAACGACATGGTTACGACGTACGTCGATACTAATACACATACGTGAGGCTAAACTCACAATCAAACACCTCATACACGTATAGCACTATTACTATCATATTGCACCTTATGGTAATAATATCCAACACACATATCATATAACAACATAAGACTTCAATCTATCTTAAACACATCAAAAGCATGTTATCTCATTACCTATTACACTTATCAAGTCATAAAAATAAGTTAGCTAAACAAACGCGAAATGAAAACTTAACAAAGCAAAACCACATTTCCCGCACAGCAAGGTCTCCCACCGGGGTGGGTCCTCCATGGGTTAAAGCCCCGTTGGGTTGGGGCCCACTGCTGTGGGAACCCCCCAGCTCGCGAACGGTAGAGAAATAAGCCTATTTGGCTTATTTCTCCACACCAAAGTCCGTTTTTTCTCAACATGATGAACATGAAACTTGATAACAACAAAATTTTGGACTCTTTAACATGATTATAACATATAAAATCTTTACAACACAAAATCAAAACCAAGTTTTCATGATTTTTAAAGAAAACTACAATATCAAGTTTTCTTGACAAAATTTGCTATTACAAATTCGTTTTTCAATCAATTCATGTAATTCCAATTGCAATAACTCTAATTCTTAACATATTAACATAACTCATGATCAATTTAAACAATAACCCTTAATCAAACACCAATTTGATAGTTCAAAGGCTATTCTTTCAAAATTAGTTTACAGTAAATCATTTTGAACATAATTTCTTCTTGTTTATCGAAATTACATGGATTGAATTGTTAAAACAACCATATAACTCATATAATAACATCAATATATATATATATATATATACGTCAAATATATACATCTTGATCACATAATTTACACAAAAGGCTTTTACAAAGAAGTTCTTTTATAAAGAAACATGGAATATGTAAAACACAAAATAGAGAAGATTTAAGCATGGAGATTATACCCTTTTCTAGCTTGGATAGGAGAAGAGATGGAGATGATGATGGTGTATTGTTCTTCTCTTGCTTTCTCAAAGCTTCTTTTTAATTAACGCAGTAGGGAGTGGAGGTGGAACCTCAGGCTCCACCTCCACTCCCTAGCGAACGCTCCCACCTTTTTTGAAGAATGTGACATCCCAGATCATATGATATCATCTGTAATTAATACAAGTATACGTGCTCATCATATGACATCTCACAGAGAGGCATCAATAATTCATGCTAATTTTTCATATTTTACACATTTTATTAACATGTAAATACCATGTATAAACCTAGCCCTAGGGTTTTTAACTAAAGCTTAAATAGTTAAAACGCAATAATCTATCCATTGTATAGTGTATATGATTCAGATCATTATTGAATTAAAGGTCACTAGCCATATACTTGTATACTTTAATCAGAGGTAATAAACCTTTAATCATATTAGAAAATATTTTAGTAAACCTTTATTAAGGAAATGAATAGGACTGTTACATTGGACATGTCCTATGCTCAGCATTGAGTTTAATACCCTATGTGGTACTCATCGATAACAATTCGGAATTTGTACAATATGTATAGTGAAAAGAGTTAGGGAACTTGCATTTAATATCAAATCAAATGAAGTTAGGAAACTTGCTTACAAGGTCCATTGTATAAAGTCAATACAAGGCTTAAGATAATTGCACAATATTCAAAGTTATGTAAGATAGAGAACTTGCCTTATGCGTAGTTTATCAACCTAAAGCTTATCAACACTTCACGGAATAAGATATCCTATTGTAACACAGTTACGCATATATGTATTTTCATTAGTTACATAAGTCGAATACATATACTTGATATGTAAGTTAAACACACATATAAGATCCTAACTTAGTCGTACAATCCTACACGTATGCCGTTACATATCTTACGTATACATAGCACATAATCAATTTGTATGTTACTATATACTAAAATGACATAATTCGTAGTTATCGTTGAATTAGCGTTTTGAAAGTTTATAAATACTTATCAATCCATGGTTTCTTATCGTTAACATGTTCATTAATACTTGTACATCCTAATAATCATGCATTGCAGTTTAGGACATTAGTAATAGCATGCATGCAGTTTCAGATTATAAACAACATGGTCAGATTACACTGCAAGGCGGCGCGACCGCGCTGGATTTGAACTAGGGAGTGACGTGGCCGCGCTGCTCCCAGTTCAAACCAGAACTGAAAAGTCAATTTGCATGGCCTAGCTCGCTTACTCGCATACATTGATGATGACACATGCAGAACATACACGTTATGAGGTTTATGATTAGATTCGATGTTACATCTTGCCTTTAACATAGTTCGTTATCAACTTTCCATTTAACAAGCTTAGCGTGTTCATTAGAAAGGCTTCTCATGTTTAGCTATTATACTTATGCAATGAGGTCAATAAGCCTTAATCATACATGCTCAAGTCATCCTAGTCATGTATTTTAAAGTAGCATATTTTACTTCTTTAAAACTCATTTGAAACTATGCTTGATTAGTTTGCAACGTACATGGCTAGTTAGGTGTACATGTCAGTCATGTCTATGTGCATACGATATCTTATCATGATAGTCATAAATTTCTGAATACACATAAGGTAGTTATTAACATCTTTAATTCTCAAACTCGTAAGTTTTCTTTGAAATTCTCATGTTAAACCAACCAAGCATGCAAAGTAACTTGTTAAACCGTAGCTAGATAATATTGTAATTAAGGGTGTAAATGAACCGAGTCGAGTTTATTCAATAACGAAAAGTTTCCACCTAACTCTATCGGTGCTGGGATGTACGAGGAGATATATGACCGCAAACATAAAATTACAGGATAGAGTTGGAGAGCTAGCAGATGTACGATAAACCACCATAGAGCAGAAGGATGAGACAGATCAAGATCTTGATGAGCGTCTTGGGAATGCGGAGTGGAAGCTGGTTCAGACAGAGAGTCAAAGGGATGATTTGTTAGCTGAGGTTGACAAATTGAAGGGCGACATGAAGGAAGAGATAGCGAAGCGCGCTAGAGTCAAAAATGTTTGGATGAAGGCTACTCAGCGTGTTGACCGTGCGAAAGATAATGTTCAGGCGAAAAAGGCTAGGATGAATGAGACGGACTATGCTTTTCATTCAGCTATTGATAGGGCCCAGGATCGAGTCTTTTATTATCCAGCTCAGTTCGAGGACAAAAGTTGAAGGGATATAGCTAAAAAGAATTACAAATTACCATTTACTTAGGCTATATGTATTCATTGGTAAATCAAACAATGATAATAAATTGAGAATCTATAATATGAGATGTCCATACTTTGTTATGTATATGAGACCTTAAACTACTCCTGATCGTAATAAATATTTATTAGTGTGCTCTATTTAAGATGGGACATACAAATCTAATATGCGGCTAGTTATTTATTTCACAACTATGTCATATTATATACACTATACAATGAATCACATAAAGGAAATAATACCCTTATTATGTACTCATCAAAAGGAGCAATAAATAGTGGCTCAATTTTGTTATGGTTTTCCGTAAATTTTTCAATCCTTTAAAACAATAACATATTGGAAAAAGAGAACAAATGATTTTATTTCCTAAAAAAAAATAGACTATATAAATCTTAAACTCTAAATAACATACCTTTTTCTGTTATTTAAGCCAATTCTAAACCACTGATCAAACATAACATCTTCAAATATCGAAGGCATTCCCATACAAACATTTGGAAATGCAGACAGACCTCTGCGTAATGGTCTATCATCCACAACAGAAGAAGTTGAATCAGCTGAACCAAACTTCGACGTATAAGGACTCCTCAATACAGCACTCTTCGCAAACGTACGAACAGGCCTACCAATTGGTTTAGATGCAATTTTCTCAACTTCAATACAATGGAGTATATCCTGTGTCGTTAAAACCATCTCATCAAGTAGCAACCTGTCTGGTGCTTCAATTTTACTCCCATTTAATATTTTTCAAGACATGACACAAAAAACAAGTACAATATCAAATTAAAAATCCAAACAGATTCAATAGTAACATAAACACTGTATCAAAGTAACTAATACAAACTGTAAAGGTAACTAATGTTGAAAAAAATACAAACCTCAACGGGGTAGACAGGTTATTCCCATACCGACTGGGAACTGATTATCTTCCTAACACGAAGCCAAACCTCATTTTCTAAACCTTAAATTAGCCATCTGTAGCATAGGGTTGTAATATATCATATCCAATGGAAACTTCATCTAATAGTTGTAAGTTATGTATACTCAACGTACTTATTCTCTAATAAGCACCTACATACTTACTTTAGTGTCTCCACATAAATGATTATGAGATAGATCATCCTCATCCAATGAGCAAGCAACGTATGTACCAATCTATCCGGATTCACTAATCCCCATTTTAGTAATTCAACGATTGGGAACTATTTTAGTTTTAAGCTATCTAAGAATTTAGATCTCATTAGCATGATCATCATCATGATTCTAAAAGAATTTCTTAAAACTATGGGCTATGTAGATAAATAAATGTCTTTAATTAAATAAAACCTTTATTAAGGAAATGAATAAGACTGTTACAAAGTATATGTTTTATCATCAAATATGATTGGCTTGTGTGCATATTATTTCAATCTCCCACTTGCACTAAAACCAATCATCATGGTATCTCACACCCATCTTCTCTAAGTGACGATCGAACTACTGTTGTGTTAAAGCGTTAGTAAATGGCATGATATTTAACTCAGAAAGGTGACTTCTTCCCCAACTTTATCAGTGCGTTATTAAAAGTGTAAGCATTCGTTGGCTTCATGGAGGTCCTAGTCAAATAATATTACAAAACCACAAATAAATAGCACATTTCTTTATAAAGAAGGATGGACATCTCTTAGAGCACTAATACTTGTGAACAATAATAAATCAAACAATTTTAGAAAACCAGATAGGCATGATTGTTCCATCTACGAGAAGCTTTGTTCAACCCATGAATGGATCGTTATAGCTTACAGACTTGATTTGTTCCAACCTTTGAAACAAATCCCTCTGGCTGTGTCATATACACATCCTCCTCATGTTTTCCATTGAGGAAGGTCGTTTTCACGTCCATTTGCCAGATTTCATAGTCGTTATAAGCTGCAATCGCAAGCAAAATCCTAATGGACTTAAGCATAGCTACTGGTGAGAAAGTTTCATCATAGTCAACTCCTTGTCTTTATTTGAAACCTTTTGCAGCCAGTCGGGCTTTATAGGTCTCTACCTTCCCGTCTGCTCTAGTCTTTCTTTTAAAAAAACACATTTACACCCAATAGGCTTAATGCCTTCAGGTGGTGAAACCAAAGTCCATACTTTGTTTTCATGCATGGAGTCCATTTCGGATTTCATGGCTTCAAGCCATTTCCCTGAGTCTTTATTACTCATAGCATTTTCGTAATTCAATGGATCATCATCATTCATGATGTGTACGTCATCGTCATCCTCTATAACGAATCTATACCTCTCAGATATCTTCGGTACTCCTCCAGATTTACAAACAGGGTGTGGTACATTAACTATACTGACTACACAATAGAATTAACTTAATATACCCTATGTGGTAATTGTTTATAATGTGACATTTCAGTATCATGTTTACTAGTTATTTCGGCCATCCCAATTATGTATTAATTATATCTCGATATTGATTACATATAAATTACATAGTTTATATGTTGGTGTATTTGTATCTATGTGATACATGATACAAGTTTGTTCACTAATTTTATAAGCACAGAGGATTCCTGCCGATCAAGGATTATGATTGTAGGACATAATTGATAGAGTGACATCAATTTAAACACATAGTTTCTAAAAATAAGTATGTATTCAAAGATTAATGTTAATTCTAGTATCATCAATTTCCCATTTTCTTATTCGAAATATAAACTTTTTTATTGAATAATTAATAAATAATAATGTGTACTTCTTCACCTCTAAATTCTAATTTAATTAAAATAATTTTCATATTTTCATAAAATTTTGAACAATGATTGTTGAATTATTATAATTTACATCCCTAATAATTTAATAAATTATAACTCATGTCATAAAGCACATAAATAAAATCATTAATCATCATGCAATGACAATTTGACTAATTAAAGAATGATTCAATACAGTTGTTTACATGTACATGAGTTATTGAAATTGTAAAATCAAGATAAAGAATAGAGAAATCAAGTTTTCAATATATGTATCGAGACTTCAGTAATAGCGTAATAATCGTTAAATTATTTACTAAGTAATTTTGAAACTTTAAAAAACTATACAAAAATTTGAAGATCGAAAATAAAAGCTAGATATTAAATTTAAAAATTTTAAAAAAAATGAATATTAATTAAAAATGATAACAAAAGAAATACATTACTAATACTAAATTGTGAGTTTTTGATAATCATTTGTTTGTAGACTCTACTTGAAGTGGTTGGATCTTGAAGAGTTGAAAGGCTTTTCGATATTAATATTTGATTGTTGATATTTATAAATCAAGAATTTCTAAGTACTTGTTAACTTTTAACTTTTAAGTTCTAACTTCTAAGTTCACCAGAATATTATTAATTAAAAATATGTAAAACTATTCAGTACTCATCCGTTTTTGCTCGGGAATTGTTCTTGAATTTTCGAGAAACACGTAATGATAGGATTCTAAGACGAGATGGAATATGTAATAATATTTCATTTATGGCTCGCAAAGTTTTCGCTTGCGGACTTAAAATCCTAAGTGTTAGGGAAAGTGAAATCTAAGAATAATTGTTTACGTATAATAATAAATGATTATTATACGTAATGAATACGAGTATAATATGATATATTGTACGAGTATAATACGAAGAGGATAAGGAAATTAATACGATGCATAATACAAATTTTATACGAAGTAAATACATTTAATTTGAATTAAATTTAATAACTTAAACCGTGGGTCGAACCGATGGGTTAACAGGTGGGTTAAACCCATGGGACAACCTATGGGCACATGGGGTGACATGCGGAGCATGTGGGGTGCTTGTGCTAGCACATGCTACCACATGGCTTCACATGGCAAGACATAGGCTTAAGGAGGTTTGGTCCTAATGACCAAACTACCCTAAGCCTTGCAATTCTATAAATAGAGAGGCTTTGGCTAGCCTTTTGGTTGTTTGATCAAATTCCACCAACATATAGAGAGAGAGAAGAGAAGCTAGTTCATGCTTTGATAAAAAAAACCAAGCAAACCAAGGAGCTAAGAAGTAATTGAGTCTCTATACTCAAGCATACAAAGGTCATCAAAGGTATAAGGAAAAGAACTCGAACAAGAAATTTTAGAGACTGCGATCAGGAGGGGCACATTTCACCCAACTGGTGAAATGTTATGGAGTCTTTTACCTAAGGTCCCTGATTATGACAATAGCTGAATGCCCGGGTAATTGTTTATAATGTTTAGCTAAAAACTGATATATACCGATTTTTTTGTACCGAAACGGAAAGAATTTAGATATATGCTTTAAATTAACATAGTAGGATATCTAAATTCTAACTGTATTTCAAAATTAAAAATATTTTCATACATTGCAATCGAATGTTGGGGAGGGGGGGAGGCAGAAAAAAAATGGGCATCAAAATGGCCCATATTTTCATTACTGTTTATGCTTTACTACGGTATATCTTCTATATTTTCTTTTAGATATTAGCCACCCCCTTTTTGGAGGCGAGGCTAATCCCATGGAAACCTGCAATTTACCCGCAGACCACGATTACAAATTGATCACAAATTCAGTCTCATCCCTATTACCAGAAATGCAACTTATTATGCAAAGACCACGCTTCAAAGCCTTGAAAGGCATTTGAATAGAAGACTACTCTAATTCCGAGAGAAGAAATACGCAAATACCAAACAAATTGAAACCTCATTAGAAGCCCTTTCAGGCTTTCATTAAATTTGGTCGAGCAAAGAACAAAAACAAAAACCAAGATTTAGATAAACAAAAGAGAAATAAAAATGCTTAATTGGTCTAAAATGTAACTTTCCAATACCAAGTAGTATTCTCATAATCACAAGTAGCTCGATGAAAAATATCAAAATCATCAGATGCATTATTTCCACATAAAGCCCGATCTCTGAAAGGACATTGAAGTGATTATACGGACAATTGCTGGAAAGTACTATACTTTATTTTGTTTCCCTCTTCTCGACAAACTTGTTAACACCAATGAGTATCTTAAAAGATACTTTGTGCAGTCAACATATCTTTAACCGTTGAACTGAGAGAAGGGTATATTACAAAAAATGTCATTTCCCCTGCTGTTTCAATCGTGAGTGTCCACTTTCAAAAGTCAAATTTTTTGGCTATAACTGTTGGAAAAACTCCTCCAATTATAACTGTCTTTGAAAAATTAAATAAACCAGAAAATAATATCACAATAATAAATCAAACACAAGACACCAAATTTTAGGTGGAAAACCCTCTAAAATTAAGAGGTAAAAACCACGGGTCGAACTCCGAACAATTTCACTATAATCAACTGTGAATACAAATATCCCTTCCAAGTTTTATAACTAAAAACTTGAAATATTAAGAAATTGAAAGAATACAAGAATACCTCAATTAGAGTGAAAACTCAAATTACCTCACCACTAGAACCTTCGAATTAATTAAAGTCTTCAAGCAATTAATTAACCCGAACGGATGATGACAATTTGTGAATAAACTTTCACAAAAACCCTCTCAATTTTCTCTCAATTCTCACAGTTTTTCGTTCTCTCTATTCCGAGTATTAATCTCAAAACAGAGCACTCAAAATTCTGATTACTTGTTCTTTTTTTGTGTCCTACTACATCACAAGTCCATGTATATATATAGACTCCTTGAGTTGATCCAAGTTGATCTTGGATTGAAAAAACCCACTCAAAGCTTTCTAATATAATATATATACTTCCAGAATCCTAATTCATGTTGGCTTGGGAACTCACACCATTCCCAAATCCTTTTCCATATAAGAGATATATATTCCCTTAATTCCTTTTCCAATTAGACTTTTGTCTAAAAGACCTCATGGGTTTGGACCCCCACAAACCCAACAATCTCCCCCTCCAAATCCATGAGAGGAGGCTTTCACCGTGACTCCGTCACTTGGAGTCCATCCCGACCAACTCCTTGCAAAACTCTAGTTTGTCGCGAGTTACAACCTTTGTCAACATGTCTGAGGGGTTCTCGTCGGTATGAACTTTTTTCACTTTCATCAATTCATTTTCCATCACTTCTCGAAGCCAGTGATAACGAACATCAATGTGTTTGGTACGATTATGATACGTGGCATTCTTGGTCAAGTCAATTGCACTTTGACTGTCACAATAAACCACATACTCATCCTGTGTCAAACCCAACTCTTGGAGAAATCGTTTCAACCATAACATCTCCTTGCCTGCTTCCGTAGCGGCGATGTATTCTGACTCAGTTGTAGACAAGGCAACACACTTCTGCAACTTGGATTGCCATGATACAGCTCCCCCTTGCAAAAGTAAATAAATACCCTGAAGTAGACTTCTTCTCTTCAGAACCTGCCATGTCTGCATCTGTAAAACCCTCCAAGACTGGACTCGAACCACCAAACCCCAAACACAAACTGGAAGTAGCTTTCAAGTATCTGAGAATCCACTTAACTGCCTCCCAATGTTCTCTACCAGGATTTGACAAATATCTGCTCACAACGCCAACTGCATGAGCAATATCTGGCCGTGTACAAACCATCGCATACATAAGACTCCCTACAGCAGAGGAGTAGGGAATTGCTGCCATATCATCTCTCCCTTCCTTAGTAGAAGGACACATACGCTTTGTCAACTTAATATGATTGGCCAGTGGTGTGCTAACTGGCTTAGCATCACCCATGTTGAACCTTGCAAGCACTCGTTCAACATACTTCTCTTGTGACAACCACAACCTTTTAGCTTTTCTGTCACGAGCAATCTTCATGCCCAAAATCTGCTTAGCCGGGCCTAAGTCCTTCATATCAAAGGACTTGAATAACTCACCCTTGAGCCTACGAATCATATTACCATCTTGCCCGACTATCAACATATCATCTACATATAACAACAAAATAACGAAGTTATCATCCGGGAACTTTTTAACATACACACAATGATCTGCAATTGTTCTGCTATAACCTTGATCCATCATGAATGAATCAAATTTCATGTACCACTGCCTTGGGGCTTGTTTCAGGCCGTACAAACTTTTCTTCAACCTGCAAACCAAGTGCTCTTTCCCTTTAACTTCAAATCCCTCTGGCTGCTCCATGTAGATTTCCTCCTTCAAATCACCATGAAGGAATGCAGTTTTCACATCTAGTTGCTCAAGCTCAAGATCCATACTAGTTACTAACCCCAACACTGCTCGAATAGAGGTCATTTTTACAACCGGAGAAAAAATCTCATCGAAATCAATACCTTGCTTTTGAGCAAAACCCTTGACCACCAATCGAGCCTTGTACTTCACTAGTTTTTCACCATCCTTTTTCAGCTTGAACACCCATTTATTCTTCAATGCTTTCCTGCCCTTCGGAAGTGTAGTCAGCTCATAAGTGTGATTCTTGTGCAACGAATCCATCTCATCCCGCATAGCTCTCAGCCAATTGTTCTTCTCTTTATGAGTCTTAACTTCCTGAAAAGTTTCTGGCTCCCCCTCCTCAGCAACTAAAAGATATTCAGACGAAGGATACCTGACTGATGGCACATGTTCTCTGGTAGATCTTCTTAGCTGAGGTTCTTCAATATCAAGTTGAGGGGGTTGCTCCCCCTGCTCAACACTCTCTGCATCTGATCCATCACTATCGTGCAACTCTGTATCAGTCACATCTTCATTCTGACCTCCTTCTCCAACTGTGGCATTCTGTAATGGCGAAGGAACTCCGCTGAGGTCTGGAACTTTATTTTTCTTAGGTTGTGTAACATTATCAAAATTCTCATAATTTTGGTGCTCATGAAACACCACGTCTCTGCTTCTGAACAATTTTCTCTGAACTGGATCCCATAACCTGTACCCAAATTCTGCATCTCCATAGCCAACAAACACACATGGAGTAGATTTGTCATCAAGCTTCGATCGTTGTTCCTTGGGGATATGTGCAAAAGCCTTGCACCCAAATACCCTCAAATAAGAATAGGACACATCCTTACCACTCCAAACCTTCTCTGGAATCTGAAAGTCCAACGGTGCTGATGGAGATCTATTAATCAGGTAGCAAGCGGTACGAACAGCTTCACTCCAGAATGACTTAGGCAGCTTAGCCATTCTCAACATGCATCGGACTCGCTCAATAATAGTGCGGTTCATTCTCTCAGCCACACCATTATGCTGTGGGGTGCCAGGAACTGTCTGCTCATGTCGAATACCGTGTTTCACACAATATGCTGCAAACTCTTTTGAAGTGTATTCCCCTCCGTTGTCACTGCGAAGACACTTCAATAATTTTCCAGTCTCTCTTTCAACCATAGCATGGAAACTCTGAAAATGCTGGAATACCTGGTCTTTTGTTTTCAACAAAAACACCCACACCTTACGTGAAGCATCATCAATAAAAGTAACAAAATATCTATTACCACCTAATGACTCAACCTCAATGGGACCACATACATCAGAATATACTCTCTCAAGTAACTCAGATTTTCTTTTAGAGGAGCTGCTAAAAGAAACTCTATTCTGCTTACCAAATAAACAATAATCACAAGGGTTTAGTACAGTACCTTTAGCAAAAGGAATGAGGGACCTCTTTGCTAACATCTGCAACCCTTTCTCACTCATGTGCCCAAGCCTTTTATGCCACAGATTCGGTGAAGATTCATCTTCAATTGCATTAAACTCGCTAGAACACACTTTTACATGAGTTTTGTATAATGAGCAACAAGCAGTACCTCTAGCGACTACCATAGTACCCTTGGTAAGCTTCCACTTTCCGCTGCCGAAGTGATTCTCATAGCCTTCCTTGTCCAAGGCCATACCCGAAATCAAGTTGAGGCGCAAATCTGGAACATGTCTCACATCCCTCAAAGTAATAGTACAGCCTACATCTGTCTGTATGCAAACATCACCAATTCCAACAATCTTGGACTGATCAGTGTTACCCATCCTCACAAACCCAAAGTCTCCGACTTTGTACGTGGTGAAGAATTCTTTCTTGGGAGTAGCGTGATACGAAGCACCTGTATCAATAACCCAATCAATCTTCTGATCAACAACATGTAAGCATTCTTCTTCCCCGAACGAAAGAAGCACAACATCCTCAGTAACTGTAGCTGCAGTATTCTTCTCCTCAACTTTTCCTTGCTCACCAGTTTTCTGCTTGGCTAACCAGATCTTGCAATTTCTTTTGAAGTGACCCTCCTTGTTGCAATGAAAACACCTGTATGTAGCACCTTCTCTTGTATTTGACTTGCTCCTATGATTTCTGAAATTTTTGCTTTTACTGCGATTCAAGTTTCCCTTGTGAGATCCCCTGAAGTTACTTCTACCCCTGTTCTCTGCCACAAGTGTTTGTGTCTCAAAATTCAAACCCTGCTCCTTTCGTCTTGTTTCCTCGTTGTGTATGCTGTCCTTGACCATCTGCATGGTTATCTTTCCTTCCGGAGCTGAATTGCTTAGTGACACAACTAAAGTTTCCCAACTGTTAGGCAATGAACTGAGAAGCAACAATGCCTGAATCTCATCCTCAAGATTCAACTTCATGGTAGACAACTGGTTCACCAATCCCTGGAACTCACTCATATGCTCGGATACACTACTACCATCTTTATACTTCAGGTTCACAATCTTTCGAATCACAAAGGTTTTATTCTGAGCATTCTTTTTCTCGTACATGGACTCTAATGTAGTCCACAGTGTATAAGCATCCGTTTCCTGCGAAATATGGTGGAACACACTTTGATCGATCCACTGTCTGATGTGATCGATCGTTTTTCTGTTCATCTTTTTCCAATCAGCCTCGGTCTTGTCCACTGGCTTTTTCCCCTTAAGCTCCAGTGGATCATACAAATCCTTGCAGTAAAGGATGTCTTCCATTCTAGGCTTCCATATCGAAAAATTAGATGATGTCAATTTAATCATGGCGCCACTTGATTCATCCATTTAATTTATCAAAGACCCACCGCGCAAAGAACCTTGCTCTTGATACCACTTTGTTGGAAAAACTCCTCCAATTATAACTGTCTTTGAAAAATTAAATAAACCAGAAAATAATATCACAATAATAAATCAAACACAAGACACCAAATTTTACGTGGAAAACCCTCTAAAATTAAGAGGTAAAAACCACGGGTCGAACTCCGAACAATTTCACTATAATCAACTGTGAATACAAATATCCCTTCCAAGTTTTATAACTAAAAACTTGAAATATTAAGAAATTGAAAGAATACAAGAATACCTCAATTAGAGTGAAAACTCAAATTACCTCACCACTAGAACCTTCGAATTAATTAAAGTCTTCAAGCAATTAATTAACCCGAACGGATGATGACAATTTGTGAATAAACTTTCACAAAAACCCTCTCAATTTTCTCTCAATTCTCACAGTTTTTCGTTCTCTCTATTCCGAGTATTAATCTCAAAACAGAGCACTCAAAATTCTGATTACTTGTTCTTTTTTTGTGTCCTACTACATCACAAGTCCATGTATATATATAGACTCCTTGAGTTGATCCAAGTTGATCTTGGATTGAAAAAACCCACTCAAAGCTTTCTAATATAATATATATACTTCCAGAATCCTAATTCATGTTGGCTTGGGAACTCACACCATTCCCAAATCCTTTTCCATATAAGAGATATATATTCCCTTAATTCCTTTTCCAATTAGACTTTTGTCTAAAAGACCTCATGGGTTTGGACCCCCACAAACCCAACAATAACATAGTCAACTGTCAAGACTAAAACTTACTTAAATATGGATAGATTTGATATTTTCATTTTGGCAGAGGACCATCATCATTTTGGATCCAAAAAGGAAAATTAGATTCTCAATTTGAACATGGACTCTAATTTAATTTGGGTACAAAGTAACTGTACCAGCAGCATTAAATATGTTTCCAAGGCCTTAATCAAGGATAGAAAGTTTTCTAGAGATTGTGCATGCATGATGAGCAAAACTCAGTGAGACAGAAAACAGCAGGTTATCTTGATTATGGTTAGCAAAGCAGAAACTCAGAACACTGCAGTAACATTCTATACCTTAGCTGTCTGTGTGTCGACAACCTTGTTCTCAACCAGATCACATTTGTTTCCCACCAAAAGCTTGCATACGCTGTCATTTGCATATCTATCAATCTCACTCAACCCACTGCTTAACATTATTGAAACTCTCCATCTCCGTAACATCATAGACAATCTGTTGCAAGGTCACTGCAAGTAAGAACGAGTAAATGAAATAATATCCCTAATCTACATTAGGGATAGGAAAAAGTAAATTTTACAATTCAGTAATTCATATATCCTTGGATTTGGTTTACACATTTTATACTGGTTTTGCGAATATAATGGCTTTTGACTAGAATGTTGATTTATCTCCGTATTCTTTCTGTTTTACACCTAGTTACCTCTATAGAACTACTGCTTTCCACATCCCTTCCTCTTTATTCTTCTTCTTCTTTCTACTATACTTCTCTCTTCTTATCCCCCCCCCCCCAGTTTTATCCCTTTCTAACCATTGTACTACGTCAGTCAGGAATTCAGTCCAAAAAATATTGATTTACTTCAGAGGACACTTTCCCAGTCCAAAGTATATTCCAGGACTCAGTTCAAACATGTGTTTAGTCTCATGGCTGGCACATAACCTAAGTACTAATAAATGTTAAAGCAGCTGGCATGATATCAAAATGGAGTGGTCAAATTAAGACTCAAATGCTATAGCCAACAACTAGAGAAGGAAAAAGGTAAAGAGCGAATGAGTAATTAGTATCTGCCAAAACAAAGGATATTGCATTGACATGCTTCTGTTTTCTGAACATGAGCCAACTTATCATGAATAATTTCACTGCCAACAGTGCAAAGTAGTAGTATTGACTTTCTACTTTATTATTTTATTAAAACCAAAAGCTTTAGATGTTGATGTTGGAATAATCATCTTTATATTGTTAAACTCTGCAATCAGATCCCGATCGATTTGATCTTGAATTCCACGATTCCTAGGCTCACATATGAGTAGCCCATAAACCTGCACAGTTCAAATTTATAAAGAAACGGATATATATATATATATACATCCTCACGTCACAATGGAACCAAGGATTCATAGTAAATTTTGGTTGCGCGTCACCAAAGCGTCTCGTTCTCACTAGATAGCGATCTAAGGGACGCGAGGTTACTTTTGAAGCTGAAACTAGAAAGAAAGCTAGATTTGAAGAAATCTCAGCCATTCTAACTTTCCAGTTCAGTCTGGAGGTTTTGAACCTTTTAAAAACTAGAATTGGCGAGATTTAAATAAATCTAGTCTACCCGCAGATATGTCAGTGCAGATTTATATACAAATGAATATTAAATGCAACAGTTGAATAAATTGAGAAAAGTAAGATATACATATACATATATGTATAAAAGCTGTAAAAGGGCGATGAGTTTTCACTCGCAAGCCCGGACTAGAATTAAAATATATATATATATATATATATATATATATATATTTATAAACACTGTATAAAAACCACAGAATTAACGAGCCTGGACAGAAATGAAATATATATATAAAAACAATAAAAAGGGCGATGCGTTTTCACGCCGGTGCCCGTACTGGAATTGAAATTGACATAAAGTAGTCACACAGTGACTGGGGAGAGCACCCAGTATGGGAAAGTGTGCAAAAGCAGTAAAATGGCCACGAAGTAATCCAGGCCGGACTGAAAATATATATATATATATATATTGACAGAAATGTAGTCAACCAATACTGGTGAGAGAAGCAGTTATGGTGAGAGTCGCTTATATATGCGTAAATATATATAAAAGTGGTAAACTATCTCGGATTTGACATCCGGGCATGACAGAATTGAAATGTTAGTATATATATAGTTAAATATATACAAAAAAGGGCCAAACCCGGACTGGGAAGATAACCCAGTCTGGCGAAGTTGCTAGAACGTGTGTGCTAATGCATTGAAGTTGCTAGAGCCGACGAATCGTCAATCCGAGTTGTAGAAATGCAAAAATTTGCGTTTATGTACAAAAATGTACCAAATTTGGACGAAAACTGCCGCAGAACTAAGTTCCGGGCATATTTAGAATATGAAACTTCGTGTGCAAAGTAGTAGTATTGACTTTCTAATCGTAAAAATACTTATAATGGACTGCAATACGGGCTTTTTGCCAAATCGTAAGCTCTATACGTCCAAATCTACCAGTTATTTTCTGATATGTGGTAATATATGGGTATATCTACGTGTTGGAGGGAAAATATTTGGGTTTGGAAGAGGTGTAAAAGTCAAAAAATTGAACTGGCAGAGCTTCGCTGCGTTTCGAAAACTTAAAAATGAAGGGGGAGGGTGCACGTTTATTTATAGGTCAGGGAGCCCTAGCTCTACCTGCGGCTGCTGCAGGTAGAGGTGCGGCTCCCCTAAGTGGGGCCCACATGTCGGGTTCTATTATCTTGAAGTACGTGCACTCCGGATAGCGCGCAGTTGAAGTCAAACTTTCAAACTTTTGATCGGAGCGTCCGTTTGAGGCGTGCGATACCTTTTCGGAAAGCCCTTGCCGAGAGTGTGGCAATGACATGGGTAAAACATTTTTCGGGATCATTATTGTGGTTCATTCTAACTTCGATGGCATCAATTCGGCTTAATTTTGACCGACTCGGTTGAGAGTTTGATAAAATGATTGTTTTCCCCTCCCGAGGTTGCCTGTGGTGTCGGCACGGTATTTTATGGATCTGGCTTCCCAGGGTTGTCCCTAGGCTGAACTGTACTTCCCGGATTGACATCGGGGCTGATCTGTACATCTCAGGCTGAGACCGGGGATGACTTGACATGTCCTGGGTTGATGTCCAGGTTGACCTGTACCTCCCGGGTTGAGATCGGGGCTAATCTTGATGGCCCGATATTGAGATCGAGATTGATCGGTACCTCTTGGGTTGAGGTTGGGGATGCCTTGTACTTTTCAGGTTGTTGCCGAGGCTGATTTGAAGGCCCGATATTAAGATCGGGGTTGATCTGATGGTCCGATTGGAGATCGAAGCTGGATTTACGGTCCGATTAGAGATCGAAGCTGGCTGGATTACCGATATCGGTGATCGGATTTAACTGGATTACCGATATTGAGGATCGAATTTGAGTTGAAGGACAGACATGGGTGGCCGGGTTTAGATTGGAGGCTCGGTATCAGGACCGGGGTTGAGTTAAAAAGACGGCTTTGCCCTCCTACAGTATTAGTAATAGGAGAACGAAATTTCGATTGTCTACAGTTTGGATAGCTAAAAGGAAATTGGAGTTTCAACTATCATCAACTAAGGAGTAGTTGAAACGACTCACATTACTTTCAACAGTTCGATAATATAGGAATTAAGAACCAATAGACTTCTTAGTAACCTTTAGAAATAACTTAAAGTGAATTAAAAGAGTAAGTAGATCTTGCTTGAACAACTAAGCCAAAATCACATCACTTATGACAAAACTTCAATACTTGTGCATTATGAACAATAGAATACAATATAACTTGTGTAATACATAACAAGTTAAGAATCAAAAATGAACTTGCATGGTATAATGAGCAAAGGTTAGAGAACTTGCACAATGAAAAGATACAATGATAAAGCTTGCCTAGCGTACAAGAATGGTTTAGAAACTTGCACAATATAAATAACAAGTTTAGAAATAAAAACTTGCTTAACGTAAAAGAATAAGGATTAGAGAAGTTGCCTCAAGTGCAAGCTACACTTTAATAATTACAATCACTTCCACAATTACCCTACACATTTTATTACGTTTAAAATGTCTATTAGTACTTAACTATAACGTTTAAACCGTTGAACTTCATACTCAAGTCCAACCTAACGACATGGTTACGACGTACGTCGATACTAATACACATACGTGAGGCTAAACTCATAATCAAGCACCTCATACACGTATAGCACTATTACTATCATATTGCATCTTACGGTAATAATATCCAAGCACACATATCATATAACAACATAAGACTTCAATCTATCTTAAACACATCAAAAGCATGTTATCTCATTACCTATTACACTTATCAAGTCATAAAAATAAGTTAGCTAAACAAACGCGACATGAAAACTCAACAAAGCAAAACCACATTTCCCGGACAGCAAGGTCCCCCGCTGGGGCGGGTCCTCCATGGGTTAAAGCCCCGTTGGGGCGGGGCCCACTACTGTGGGAAACCCCCAGCTCGCGAACGGTAGAGAAATAAGCCTATTTGGCTTATTTCTCCACACCAAAGTCCATTTTTTCTCAACATGATGAACATGAAACTTGATAACAACAAAATTTTGGACTCTTTAACATGATTATAACATATAAAATCTTTACAACACAAAATCAAAACCAAGTTTTCATGATTTTTGAAGAAAACTACAATATCAAGCTTTCTTGACAAAATTTGCTATTACAAATTCATTTTTCAATCAATTCATGTAATTCCAATTGCAATAACTCTAATTCTTAACATATTAACATAACTCATGATCAATTTAAACAATAACCCATAATCAAACACCAATTTGATAGTTCAAAGGCTATTCTTTCAAAATTAGTTAAATTAAATCATTTTGAACATAATTTCTTCTTGTTTATCGAAATTACATGGATTGAATTGTTAAAACAACCATATAACTCATATAATAACATCAATATATATATATATATATATATATATATATATATACGTCACATATATACATCATGACCACATAATTTACACAAAAGGCTTTTACAAAGAAGTTCTTTTATAAAGAAACATGGAATATGTAAAACACAAAATAGAGAAGATTTAAGCATGGAGATTATACCCTTTTCTAGCTTGGATAGGAGAAGAGATGGAGATGATGATGGTGTATTGTTCTTCTCTTGCTTTCTCAAAGCTTCTTCTTCTCTCTCTTTTTCCTCTTCTTCTTCTCTGTGTATTCTCTCTAAATCTCTTTGTTTTATTTCTTTCTTTGTTTTTTAAAACTAACGTATCTTTTGTATAACATATATATCTGATATACATATAGTATACATATAACTATATAAAATATATAACTCCTATATATTAATTATATACACTAACTACTAATTAATATATAGGTTACAAGAATTTGAAAAGTCTAAGGCCATGTTTGGCAAAATAAAATTATTTTAAAAATAATTTCTTTTATTAACTAAGGCCATGTTTGGTAAAACAAGTTTAAAACAAAAGTAAGACCTTGTTTGGTAAAATCAATTAAAACTCATTTTTATTTTTTTTAATAAATCTTTAATCCATAGATTAAATGCTACACTTATTTAATTAAATTGCAACCTTCTAATTTAATTAAATATACACTAACATTCATTAATTAATTAAAAATTCACATAATACTCAATTGTCACACTTGCAATTCTCTTATTAAACATAATTCATGTAACAATTAGTAATTTACTATACACACTTAGCACATAATATTATTCTAATTTAATTATTCTTATTTAAATTAGAATTATGCAACACCATTTCTTTCATATCAATTTAATAAATTCTATTGCACTTAATTAAATTATCCACAACTATCACACACTTTATAAATTACATAATTTATTTATTTATCTCAATAAATAAATTCAATAAAATATTTATTTAATTCAATAAATATTTACGATTAATATATAAAAATCTCATTCGTTACAATCTTCCCTTCTTAAAAGGATTTTGTCTCCAAAATCACAACATAAAAAAAAATCTCATCTATTACATTCTTCCCCCCTTGAAAGGATTTTGTCCCCATAATCGATATATAAGGGGTTACACAAATAATTAAGCAAATAATTGAGGATATGATTTCCTCATTACATCTTCGAGTTCCCACGTGGCTTCTCAGCACTGTGGTTCCTCCAGATTACCTTAACAGAAGGTATCACTTTATTTCTAAGTACTTGTTCCTTTCTACCAACTATTTGAACAGGAACCTCTTCATATGTTAAGTCTTTATCAAACTGTTAAGGCTCATATTCTATTACATGTTTATAGTCGTGTTTGTAAGGTCGTAACACGGAAATGTGGAAGATGTTGTGTATATTCTCTAGCTCTGGAGGTAACGCCACCTCGTAAGCTACCTCACCCACCTTTCGTAGTACCTCAAAAGGTCCAATAAATCGGGGACTCAGCTTCCCCTTCTTGCCAAATTGAATTTCTCCCTTCCAGGGAGATACCTTCAGGAAAACGAAGCTTCCTGGTAAGAATTCTCGATTCTGTCGATGTTGATCGACATATTTCTTTTGTCTGTCTTGAGCAGCAACCAATCTTGCCCTGATCAGCTTCACGATCTCAGCAGTTAGTTGTACCAATTCCGGTCCCAACAACTGACGTTCACCGACTTCTTCCCAGCACAAGAGAGTTCTGCATTTTCTGCCATATAACGCTTCGTAAGGTGGCATGCCGATACTCTAGTGATAACTATTATTATAGGCGAACTCCACCAACGGTAGATGATCATCCCAGCTTCCGTTGAAGTCTATAACGCAAGCTCTCAGCATATCCTCTAGCGTCTGAATCGTTCTCTCACTCTGACCATCCGTTTGAGGATGATATGCTGTACTCATTCTAATTGTGTTACCAGACACTCTTGCAAACGCTTCCAGAAATTCAACATAAAACGCAGATCTCTGTGGGACACAATTGACATTGGAACATCGTGTCGAGAAATAACCTCCTTGACGTACAGCTTCACCAATTGTTCTAAGTTGTACATAATCCTGATCAGTAGAAAGTGGGCTAACTTCGTCAGTCAATCCACTATCACCCATATCGCGTCAAATCCCTTCTGAGTCGCTGGAAGACCAACCACGAAATCCATCGTGATATGCTCCCACGTCCACTCTAGAATTTCCAATGGTTGTCGCAATTTGTTAGGTCTCTGGTGTTCTGCTTTGACACCAACCTGTGACACCCCTAAATCCGGGTACTTCGTTTTCACATGATTTGGTGTTCACTTTCTAATTAAAACATACATCTACCCAATAATAAAGAATTGTAAAGTAAATTACAACCTTCATAAATAATTAAATAAATTCTTCCTTAAAAAAATTACAACTTGTCCAAAATAAAATCTCAGGGTTATCTAAACCTTGACATCAATAAATTAGTGCGAAAATAAAACATCATTAACTAAGTCTTATTACAATCAGATATTGAAGACAACAAGTCCTCACTTGCTCATCTTTCATTTTCCTTTACTTGTTGACGGTACGTCAACATTCTTGGCTTCAACTGCAAGGGGTTGTAAAATATGCAAGAGTGAGCAAACAAAAGCTCACTTGAAATACAACAGTGATATAACATAACTGAATAACTTCGAAAGGTTTGAATGACTTTACATTCATCAAAATAAAGAATTAAATAATAATTCTTTCATCATTTTCAAAGTTCGAATATAGAATTTATCTGTGGGTCATACGACCTTGAACTATGTCCTAGGTTATAAATATTTCTATATAAAACCTTTAACAGTCATTGAGACTATGGACCTTTAACTCGTACTTAGGGGGATTAACCATTCGTACCATGTATTGTGCGCAAACATTCAATGCTTTCGCGTAGTAACCTCTCCTAATAAATAGGGTTGTTCATCTCAGTATTTGAATACAAGTCCGTACCAAAGAAAGTTTGGTTTGGATAGCTAAAAGGAAATTGGAGTTTCAACTATCATCAACTAAGGAGTTATTGAATCGACTCACATTACTTTCAACAGTTTGATAATATAGGAATTAAGAACCAATAGACTTCTTAGTAAGCTTTGGAAATAACTTAAAGCGAATTGAAAGAGTAAGTAGATCTTGCTTGAACAACTAAGTCAAGATCACATCACTTATGACAAAACTTCAATACTTGTGCATTATGAACAATAGAATACAATATAACTTGTGTAATATATAACAAGTTAAGAATCGAAAATGAACTTGCATGATATAATGAGCAAGGGTTATAGAACTTGCACAATGAAAAGATACAATGATAAAGCTTGCCTAGCATACAAGAACGATTTAGAAACTTGCACAATATAAATAACAAGTTCAGAAATAGAAACTTGCTTAACGTAAAAGAATAAGGATTAGAGAACTTGCCTCAAGCGCAAGCTACACTTTAATAATTACAATCACTTCCACAATTATCCTACACATTACATTACGTTTAAAACGTCTATTAGTACTTAACTATAACGTTTAAACCATTAAACTTCATACTCAAGTCCAATGTAACATCCCTAAATCCGGGTACTTCGTTTCTACATGATTTGGTGTTCACTTTCTAGTAAAACATACATCTACCCAATAATAAAGAATTGCAAAGTAAATTACAACCTTCATAATACTTAAATAAAATCTTCCTTGAAAAAGGATTAAAACTTGTCCAATGTAAAATCCCAGGGTTAACTAAACCTTAACATCAAACAAAATAAATGCAAAAATAAAATATAGTCACTAAGTCTTATTATAATAGAAATTCAAAACAATAAGCCTTCACTTGCTCATTTTTTCTTTTCCTTTACTTGTTGACGGTACGTCAACATTCTTGGTTTCAACTGCAAGGAGTGGTAAAACATACAAGAGTGAGCAAACAAAAGCTCACTTGAAATACAATAGTGATATGATATATGTGAATAGCTTCAAAAGAGTTTGAATAACCTTACTTTCATCAAAATAAAGAATTGAATAATAATTTTTCCATCATCTTTAAAGTTTGAGTATAGACTTTATCTGAGGGTCATACAACCTTGAACTATGTCCTAGGTTATAAATATTTCTATTTAAACCTTTAACAGTCATTAAGACTATGGACCTTTAACTCGTACTGAGGGGGATCAACCCTTTGTACCATGAATTGTGCACAACCATCTTAACGCTTTTGCATAAATGTCCCCTAATAGATAGGGTTGTTCATTCTCAATATTTGAATACAAGTCCGCACCAAAGAAAGTTTGGTTTGGATAGATAAAGGAACTTTAGAGTTTCAACTATCATCAACTAGGAGTAGTTGAATAGACTCACAGTGCTTTAACAGTTCAATAATATAAGAATCATGAACCAATTGTAAGATATAGAAATAATCTACATAATAAGTAAACATGCTTTAGAAATAACTTAAAGCAACTGAAAGAATAAGTAGATCTTGCTTGAATAATTAAGTCAAGAGCACAATACCATGACAATAATTGCATTATGAACCTTGGAATACAATATAACTTGTACAATACATAACAAGTTAAGAATCGGAAATAAACTTGCATGACATATTGAGCAAGGGTTAGAGAACTTGCACAATAAAAAGATGCATTGATAAAGCTTGCATAGCGTACAAGAATAGTTTAGAAAGTTTGTACAAAGTAAATAACGAGTTTATAAATAGAAACTTGCTCAACGTATAAGAATAAGGATTAGAGAACTTGCCTCAAGCGCAAGCTACACTTTAATAACTACAATCACTTCCACAATTACCCTACACATTATGTTCAAAACATCTATTAGTGCCTAACTACAATGTTTAAACTATTGAACTTCTTACTCAAGTCCAACTCACAACGTTGTTTACAACATAGGTTGCTAACTAGCCACATACGTGAGTATATACTCACGACATACATTCATAAGCTTATAACGCTTTAAATCGTGTTGTGTACCTTATAAAAGTAACCCACTCATACACATATAACACATTCATATAAACTTCAATCTATCTTAAACATATCAAAAGCATGTTATCTTATTACCTATTACACTTATCAAGTCATAGAAATACGTTAGCTAAACAAACGGGGCATGAAAACTCAACAAGCAAAAACCAAACTTCCTAGATAGCATGCTAACCCGCTGGGGCGGGTGGTACAAGGCAAGAAGCCCCACTGGGGCGGGTCCTCCATCTGGTGGAATTGCCAGTTCGCGAATTGGCAGAGAAATAAGCCAATTTGCCTTATTTCATCACACCGAATTCGATTTTTCTCAATATGATTAACATGAAACTTGCTAACAACAATATCTTGAACTCTTTAACATGATTATAACATATATAATTCTTACAACACATGATCAAAACCAAGATTTCATGATTTATTTGAAGAAAACACCATATTAAGCGTTCTTGACCAAATTTGCTATTACGAATTCATTTTTCAATCAATTCAAGTAATTCCAATTGTAATAACTCTTATTCTTAACATACTAACATAACCCATGATCAATTTAAACAATAACCCACAATCAATACCAATTTGATAGTTTCAAAAGCCATTTTTCAAGAATTGGTTCACCGAAAATCATATGAACACAATTCTTCTTGCTTATCAAAATTACATAGATTGAATTGTTAAAACAACAATATAACTCATATATAATCATCAATATATATATATATATATATATATATATATATATATATATACATCACACATATACATTATAATCAAATAATTTACACAAAAAGCTTTTACAGAGAAGTTTTAAACTATGAAAATATTGAAGAACATAACTTAAAACTTGTTTTTAAGACAATTGAATTCTAAAAATCCTTTCATGGCATACAATTACATATGAATACAACATATACATATAAAATCCATGATTTTACAATTTCATAAAAACCTAGTTTGACAGAGAATAAACACAAAATATATGAATTGATTCTACAATTATAAGGGTTAAGATGATACCCTTTGCTATGGGTGTGGAAGAAGATGATGATGAGTTTGATTTTTTGAAATCCTTCTTCTTTCTCTACTTCTCTAACTTTTCTCTGAGTTCTTCTTCTCTGCTCTATTCTCTGCTTTCTTTCTCTCTTTGAAAAACTAACGTATACTTATCTAACATATATTATATAATATACATATACATATATACTATATATGTAACCTATTTTATTAATATAGGTAATAAGTATAATACTAATTACCATATTAACTCTTACTAAATGATAGGTTACAATAATTTGAAAAGCTAGGCTATGTTTGGCAAACTTAAATAAAACAAATTCTTTTATTAGCTAAAGTCATGTTTGGTAAAACAAGTTTAAAAGAAAAGTAAGGACTTGTTTGATAAAATTACTTAAAAATCTTTTTCCATTCTTTTAATAAATCTTTAACCCATAAGTTAAATGCTACACTTATTTAATTAAATTACAACATTCTAATTCAATTAAATAAAAGTTAACATTCACATAATACTCAATTGTCACACTTGAAATTAAATTCATGTAACACTTAGTAAATTACAATAAATACTTAGCACATAATTTTAAATCTAATTTAATTATTATCAATTGAATTACAATTACGCTACACCATTACTAACATATCAATTTAATTAAATATTACTCTTAATTAAATCAGTCCACACAATCACATAATTTATTTATTTAACTCAATAAATAAATCACATAAAATATTTATTCACTCAATAAATACTATAATTTAATATATAAAATCTCAATCGTTACATCCAACCTAACAACATGGTTACGACGTACGTTGATACTAATACACATACGTGAGGCTAAACTCATAATCAAGCACCTCATACACGTATAATACTTTTACTATCATATTGCACCTTACGGAAATAATATCCAAGCACACATATCATATAACAACATAAGACTTCAATCTATCTTAAACACATCAAAAGCATGTTATCTCATTACCTATTACACTTATCAAGTCATAAAAATAAGTTAGCTAAACAAACGCGACATGAAAACTCAACAAAGCAAAACCACATTTCCCGGACAGCAAGGTCCCCCGCTGGGGTGGGTCCTCCATGGGTTAAAGCCCCGCTAGGGCAGGGCCCACTGCTGTAGGGAACCCCCCCAGCTCGCGAATGGCAGAGAAATAAGCTAATTTGGCTTATTTCTCCACACTAAAGTCTGTTTTTTCTCAACATGATGAACATGAAACTTGATAACAACAAAATTTTGGACTCTTTAACATGATTATAACATATAAAATCCTTATAACACATAATCAAAATCAAGTTTTCATGATTTTTAAAGAAAACTACAATATCAAGCGTTTTTTAATAAATTCATGTAATTTCAATTGCAATAACTCTAATTCTTAACATATTAACATAACTCATGATCAATTTAAACAATAACCCATAATCAAACACCAATTTGATAGTTCAAAGGCTATTCTTTCAAAATAGAGAAGATTTAAGCATGGAGATTATACCCTTTTCTATTTTGGATAGGAGAAGAGATGGAGATGATGATGGTGTATTATTCTTCTCTTGCTTTCTCTAAGCTTCTTCTTCTCTCTCTTCTTCTTCTTCTCTGAGTATTCTTTCTAACTCTTTCTGTTTTCTTTATTTCTTTGTTTTCTAAAACTAACGTATCTTTTGTATAACATATATATCTGATATACATATATTATACATATAACTATATATAACATATAACTCCTATATATTAATTATATACACTAACTACTAATTAATATATAGGTTACAAGAATTTGAAAAGTCTAAGGCTATGTTTGGCAAAACAAAATTATTTTAAAAACAATTTCTTTTATTAACTAAGGCCATGTTTGGTAAAATAAGTTTAAAATAAAAGTAAGGCATTGTTTGGTAAAATCAATTAAAACTCCTTTTCAATTCTTTTAATAAATCTTTAATCCATAGATTAAATGCTACACTTAGTTAATTAAATTGCAACCTTCTAATTTAATTAAATATACACTAACATTCATTAATTAATTAAAAATGCACATAATACTCAATTGTCAGACTTGTAATTCTCTTATTAAACATAATTCATGTAACAATTAGTAATTTACTATACACACTTAGCACATAATATTATTCTAGTTTAATTATTCTTATTTAAATTAGAATTATGCAACACCATTTCTTTCATATCAATTTAATAAATTCTATTGCACTTAATTAAATTATCCACAACAATCACACACTTTATAAATTACATAATTTATTTATTTAGCTCAATAAATAAATTCAATAAAATATTTATTTAATTCAATAAATATTTATGATTAATATATAAAATTCTCATTCGTTATAATCTTCCCTCCGTAAAAGGATTCTGTCCCCAGAATCACAATATAAAAAAAATCTCATCTATTACAAGGACACTAGGTGTTAAGACTCCCCTATGGATCTAATAACTTAGGTAGCAAAGTCCACAAAACTAAACGAGTCTAGTGATTATTATTTATATATTTTTTTATATCTTACTTGTGCAATGTTCAACTCTCTTAGGCTTTTCAAAGTTACCCTTTTAGCAAACGTTCCACCAACGACTCCCAAACCAGTTGATTTTAGGGCGTTGGGTGTAGAAACACCCCTAAGGCTTACTTGTTCGAGTAACAGAGACCACAGAGTTGAACTAAGCCAGCTTTAAAATTTTTAATGTTTTAACGTATATATAGATACTCCATTGTACCCCCAAACTTAGTTCCTTGCCTATTTTTGTCTTTAAAGATGTTTTACTGATTTTATTAAATTTTATCACTAACTTTCTTACCTGAAGCATATTATATAAAGATTTGAATTCAGATTGAACAAATAGTCAATAAAGTGTGTTCCTTGCTAGCATGAGTTTTAGACAAGTATAATTAATTTCACAATTAAAGTCTTCACTTAGCATCAATTTTTAATTATGTTAAAGTAAAACTATCAATCCAGTCTTTTCATTGGCAAAAATTAGATACTATATTATTTATAAATTAATTCATGTAACTAAATGTCAAACACAACCTAAAATACACTTCTATCATGCAACATACCCTAAAATACTTAAATAAACATGCAACTATTAGAATACACCCCAAACTTAACATATGCAATATCCTCATTATATAAAGATTAAAAAGTTAGGCACTGAGGACTTCCTTGAAAGATCGAGGCTTTACTCCTTGTCAGCATCATCTGCTTCTTCATTAACATCATCCTCAAAGGATAAGTCAGGTGGTGGGTACACAAACAAAGGTGGAGGTATTGGTAACTAGTATGGAGATGTCGCTGAATTCATTCTGCTGAACATCTCTATTAATGCGACATTACAATTTAAATTGTAGGAATATATCTCCGCTTGACGCTAAGCAATTCGATACTATTGTATATCCATTCGGTCAAAACCCTGCTTGAATTTGTGTGGCCACCAAGTTAATCCTTCTAGTATGATGTCTTAAGTCCCGACGAATGTCCTCAGTAAAATTGGGTGGTGACATAGAGCTTCCAACCGTAGTAGGGTTCTCATCTGGCTGCTGGTAGGTTGCTCGACAAGCTCTGGAGGAACAATAATAAAGCCCAACCCTCTTGGGTGTAATTCTCCCCCAGCCCATACCTTATATCGAACCATAACTGAATGGTCTATTAGGGCTAATGGAGCCTGTAGTGCTTTGTTTGTATCCCACTTTACCCCAGCTCGTTTGCACAGTGTGGTAATCAAAGAATAATGAGGGATTCCACCGGAAGTGCCTCCATCTATGGCCTTAGCGATAGACTCATGTATGGCTTTTCCCACATCTACAGTTTCACTTTGGCAATACAGAAAAGTAATGTTGCTCGTTGGTTTATAACATCAGTCATATGCATACACGACATAAACTTTGCGTATATGAAGGCATGCCACGCTTTCCCGTAGCAACTCAGCTTTGATGAGGGAAAAAGAACAACCTCTTGCCTATCCTTCAGTTTCCATTCAGTTCCAGGTTCACACGGTGCTTCAATTACCTCAATGTAGTGTAGCTCGCTCTAAATATTCCAAATACCACTGCCACATATTTTCTCTATCCCGTAGTAAGCATTTATTGCCTTTCAACCAACATTTACTAATTTTCCATGAACCCAAATTGAGTTTCTTTCAACCTCCTTTGCATTGGCATAGAATTCCTTAACAATTTTGACGACCGACGGCTCATGTTGAGCGGTATAAGCTAGCCATTTTTTACTTCGAATCATTTGTAGTAACCCATCATCTTCTGCCTCTGGCAATAAACCACGCTTAGGAATTAGCGTTTTACCAGAAAGCCAGTTATGATATCTTTTGGATGCATTATGTCTTATAAATCTCTTTTTGTCAAACTTTTTTGAAGTACCCAAAGTCTCTCCTCTATACCTTTTAGGAGCTATATGCCTAGTGTGTCAAATCCTTGCCCAACGAATGATGTTAAGTGGCTAAATTGGCAAAAACATTCTTTGTGGCAATTTCTGAAACGCTTGAGGTGCACTATTCAAAATAACCTTTGTGAAGGCTCTCCCCCAAACTTATTTTGCACCAAATATGTCAATTAACTAAGCACACAATCCTTCCAATGCAATATCATCAACAAGTAAGAATACCCAAACCTAATTGAGCCAACACAAACTCAATGGGTGCTCAAACAAATATAGAAAAATTTCTTCAATGTATGAACTAGTGCAACCCCAATCAAGCAATTTCAAGTAATCAAATATAAATCTTGGTTAAACTTACTTGTTTATGTCACTAGAATGTGTTCCAATTCGATTGATGAACCAATTTGGATGCTTGATGAGTGAGGTCTAATCCATGTGTTCATTATGTAGGTGAGCGACGAGACTAGTGAGTGTAGAAGAAGAAGAAAAATTACTTGCCTAGTTGAGTTTGGATAACAATTTGTGCTTTTGTGTCGTTTGTAATTTTAGAACATGGAGGGAGAATCGTACGGGTTTGGGAGGTGGATATATAGATGATTTAAATTTGGTTTGGGGTAGGAGAGCCAAAGAGTTTTTGATTTGGTTTTGCAAGAGTGGTGCCCGATTATGGCTTTAATGTTTTTTTCAAAGTTTGGGCAGGAGCGCCTAGGCGCTTGGTTTTGTGAAGGCTGGAGCGCCTAGGCGGTTGAAAGCAGAATATGTTGGTAATAGTAAGCGCCTAGGCGGTTAAAATGGGTATGGGAAGGGCGCTTAGGCGATTGGGCTATAAAAGGTACTGTATTTAGGAACCTAGGTGCTTGGTATATGTTTGGTTTGGGCGCCTTGGCGCTTGGGCTTGACTTAGCAATTTTTGAGCATCATTCAAGCTTTTCCCTGCAAATCCAATAATCCCAACATCAAAAATTATTTGCAGAGAGATGCTTCATGAATGTAAAAGCTAAACTAAGGTAAACATAAATACTATAAAACTAAATTAACTACACTACTAAACACAGTGATTGAACTAAAAATTAACGAAAAATGATTTGAAATCTGGGTTCCCTCCAGGGTAACGCTTAGTTTAACATCCTCAACCCAACTTTGTCGACTCTGTTCTAATTAATAAGGCTAACAAATGTCTTTTCCAGATCGATACAACCCCCATAGTAATGTTTCAAACTTTGACCATTGACTTTGAAGTTGCGTTTCAAATTTGGCTATTCAACTTCCACAGCTCTGTGAGGAAAGACCTGACCAACGGGATTTCAATTTCTCTGGAAACAGTTTAAGTTTGGAATTATATAACAAAACTGTTTGTCCTGGTTCAAACTTTCTATCTAGAATTTTCTCGTCATGCCACCTCTTGACCTTCTTTTTACACAATTTTGCATTCTCATACGCTTGTAGTATGAATTTATCCATTTGATTTAATTGTAAGAGGTGCTTTTCTCCCACAAAAGACATATCAAAGTTTAACTTTTGGATTGCCCAATACGCATTGTGCTCCAATTCAACAAGAAGATGGTCTGCCTTCCCATATACTAACATGTACGGAGACATCCCTATCAGAGTTTTGTAGGCTGTACGATATACCAATAGAGCATCATCTAGCTTGGTTGCCCAATCTTTTCGACTAGGGTGCACTATCTTCTCAAGGATTCATTTCACTTCTCGATTAGATACCTCGACTTGACCACTTGTCTGAGGATGGTAAGCAGTAGCTATCTTCTGAGTGACTCCAAACTTAGTGAGAATAGCTGTAAACTGCTTATTACAGAAGTATGTGCCTTCGTCATTGTTGATTTCATGAGGAGTACCAAATCTGAAGAAGATGTTCTTGCGTATGAACTTAACCACAACTTTAGCATCATTGGTGGGCGATGCTATAGCTTCAACCCATTTCGAAACGAGTCATCCGTTAGAAGTATATAGGAGTTACCAAAAGATGAGGGAAATGGTCCCATGAAGTTGATGCCCCAAACATCAAACAATTCAACTTCTAGGATTGTATTGAGTGGCATCTCGTGCCGCTTTGATATGTTACCAACTCTATGGCATCTGTCACACTTTAGTGCAAACACACGGGCATCCTTAAAGAGCGTTAACCAAAAGAATCCACATTGTAGCACCTTGGCTACCGTTCTTTCTCCCCCAAAATGTCCACCATAATCAGATGCATGACATTAATGTAGAATGGTCTCCATTTCGACTTCAGGAACACACTTTCTTATTACTTGATCTCCACACTGTTTAAATAAAAATGGCTCGTCCCACAGATATTGTTTCACATCATGGAGAAATTTTATTTTCTGCTGACTCGTTAAATCTGGTGGAAACATCACGATGAAATTTACATAATTTGCATACTATGGTGTTTCCATCCTTACCGCAAACAGTTGTTCATCAAGGAAAAATTCATTGATCATTGTTTTATCACCCTTTTTTAGTTCTGCATTCTCTAACCATGATAAATGATCAAAAACTTTATTTTTTGTTACTTTTTGGTCTCAAATCTCCAAGTCAAACTCTTGTAGCAATAACACCCATCGAATCAACTCGGCTTAGCATCTTTCTTTGCTATCAAATACTTAATTGCCGAATGGTCTGTAAACACGATCACCTTTATCCCAATCAGATATGAAAGATATTTGTCAAACGTATAAACGACTACTAGTAGCTCCTTCTCGGTGGTTGTATAGTTCAGCTGTGCATCCGATAACGTCTTACTAGCATAGTATATAGTATGGAAAATTTTATTCTTACGTTGGCCAAGAACTGTGCCAATTGCAAATTCGCTAGCATCGCACATTAATTCAAACGGGATACCCCAATCTGGTGCTATGATTACCGGTGCAGTGACTAATTCCTTCTTTAACACATTAAAAGTTTCTTGGCATGCTTTTACAAAATTAAATGGGACATCCTTCTCCAAAATATTGCAACGTGGCTTCATAATTTTGGAGAAGGTCTTTTATAAATCTTCTAAAGAAACCTGCATGTCCCAAAAAAACTTCAAATACCATTTACTGAAACTGGTTGCGGAAGGCTCTCAATAGTTTCAGTCTTGGCTCTTTCTACCTCAATTCCTGCTGATGAAACTCTATGGCCCAAGATTATTCCATCTTGCACCATAAAATGGCATTTCTCCCAGTTTAACACCAAATTCGTTTCCAAACACCATTTGAGCACAAGTGTAAGATTTTCTAAGCAATAATTAAACGAATCCCTAAAAACTAAAAATTCATCCATAAATACCTCGAGATTCTGTTCGACCATATCTGAAAAAATAGTCATCATACACTGTTGAAATGTCGCTGGCGCATTATATAACCCAAAAGACATTCTGTGGAAGGCAAAGGTATCATATAGGCATGTGAATGTCATGTTCTTCTGATCCTCGGGTGCTATGGCAATCTGATTATAACCTGAGTATCCATCCAAGAGGCAATAATACTCATGCCCTGCAAGCCTGTCCAGCATCTGATCTATGAACGGTAAAGAAAAATGGTCCTTTCGAGTGGCCTTATGCAACTTTCTGTAGTCCATACAAACTCGCTCACCCATAACTGTCCAAGTAGAGATCAATTCATTATTCTCATTGGCAACTATTGTCATTCCCCCTTTCTTCGGCACACATTGAATTGGACTTACCCATGAGCTGTCTTAGATAGGGTAGATAACTCTTGCATCTAACCATTTTATGATTTCCTTTTTGATAACTTCTTTCATTATGGGATTAAGTCTTCGTTGTTGTTCAATAGTTGGTTTTGCTTCATCTTCCAGCAAAATTTATTCATACAAATTGATGGGCTTATCCTCTTAATATCAGTCAAAGTCCACCCACGAGCTGTCTTATATTACCGAAGTACCCTTAGTACCTTTTCTTCTTGAATCTCATCTAGTGATGCAAAAATAATGACTGGCAAGGTAGAAGAATAACTAAGGTAGGCATACTGTAGATGATTAGGTAGTGGCTTAAGTTCCAGAGTCGGCAGTTCTTCCAAAGATGATTTCACCTTTTATGATGGTTTTCCCAAGTAATCCAAGGGTTCAAATTTTTGCATTACTTCAGAGATAAATCTAATATCTGAGCCAGTTCTACAATAGTTGAGCCCCCAAATATGTTTTCACTTACCAATGCTGCTTCAAGAGGGTGTTATTCCACTGATTCAATAAATACCTCCCTAATTGCTCCTTCAATCAAATCAACTCTAAAGCACTCTTCCTCTTCCTTTAGAAATTTCATAGCCTTGAAAACATTAAAAGTTACCTCTTTATCTTGGACTCTCATCGTTAACTCTCCCTTCTGCACATCAATTAATGTCCTTTCTGTGGCTAAAAATGGTCTTCCAAGGATAATTGGTATGTCCTTATCTTCTTCATAGTCCATCACAATGAAGTCGGCTAGAAATATGAATTTATCCACTTTAACTAATATGTCTTCCACAATGCCCCTCGTATATATCACTGATCAATTTGCGAGTTGTTGAGAGATATTCGTTGGCTTTGGTGCTGATGATCTCAACTGAGTGTAAATCGAGAGTGGAATCAAATTAATGCTTGCACCCAAATCATACAAACATCTATTAAAGAACTGAGGTCCAATTATGCATGAAATGGTGAAGCTACTCGGATCCTTCAACTTTGGTGGTAACTTCCTTTGTAGAATTGCACTACATTCTTTCGTCAAAGCCACTGTTTTGAACTCCCCTAGCTTCCGCTTCTTTGCTAAGATATCCTTCATGAATTTGGCATAGCTAAGCATTTGTTCTAAAGCATCTGTGAATGGAATATCAATTTGTAGCTTTTTAAACACTTCCATGAACTCGAAAACTGTCTATCTAATTTATGCTTCTACAATCTTTGTGGAAACGGCCCAAGTGGTGTGACTGCAGTTTGGTTTTTTTCCTTCCTCTTTTCCATAACTCTTTCCTCAGACTTACTTTTCGAATTGCCATTCTCATTTTCACTATCCTCAGCAGGAATTATTTTCTTATGCTATTCTGAATCTGTAGCCAACTTCTTCCTACTTTTGAGTGTAACTGCCTTACATTGTTCATTGACATCGTTCCTCGAATTTTTCTCAATATCACTTGGTAAATAACCTTGAGGTTTGTTATTTAAAACAGTGGCTATTTGCCCTATTTGGTTTTCAAGATTTCTTATTGCAGCTGATTGGTTTTTCGTTGTCGCTTTAAATTGAGTTGTCAATCTTGCTAACAATTCTTCCATCTGTGATTGCTTATCAAGTTGTTGAGATTGTGGGTGTTGGTGGGATTGTTGAGGCTGAAATCCAGGTGGGTATGGGTGCCTTGGAGTTTGTGACTGATTATTACTCCAAGAAGCATTTTGGTGATTTCTCCCTCCCGGATTGTAGTTGTTTGAATAATTGCCCTGCTGCCTATTATAATTGGAAACAAACTGGATTGACTCATGATTTATTGCATCTATCTTCTTCGTAAGAGCATAAATCTGAGATGTCACTTGAGCTGATAACGTTGTCATCGCATCTACTTCGTAAACCCCGGTTGTCCTTGGTTGAGTCCTTCTTGTTGTTGGCAACTTCAGACTCTTATGATCCGTAAATAGCTCACACTTTTCCCCATAGAGATAATGTCTCCAAATCTTAAGGACAAATACTACTGCTGATAATTCTAGGTCATGGGTAAGGTATCCCTTTTCATAATCCTTTAACTAGCGTGACACGTACGCAATGACCTTACCATTTTGCATCAGCACGCAACCTAGTCCCTTGTGTGACGCATCACTATACACCGTAAAACCTCCCATATTATCTGGTAAAGATGACACATGTGCTTCACTTAGTTGCTTCTTCAACTCCTGAAAGTCCTCATATTTCTCCGTCTATACGTACTTGACCGTCTTCCTTGTCAGATTAGTTATCGGCGTTGCTATCTTTGAGAAATCTTTAATAAACCTCCGATAATAACTTGTTAATCCTAAGAAACTCCTAACCTCTATCGGCGTCTTTGGTTGTACCCAATTTTTCACCTCTTCTAACTTTGCAGGATCCATAGAAATTCCCTCCTTGTCAATAATGTGACGCCCCCAAATTTGAGTACCTTTAAACCCTGAACAAGGTGCTACACGGTACTACAATATTCAAAACATATTATGTCAGGAATATGCATGTGAATGTTATTCCTTTATATATAAGATTTGATGATGAAGTTAATGAATGAATATGCAAATATGTCTGCATTGATAAAAGCTGTAAAGTTCTTAATAGATGATAGACAATATGGACAAGGACTTAGATTGAAAAGACCAAATGTGTTAGGTTGATCTGATATGAATGAATAGTTTTATAAAGTCCTTCAAAAGACCATAATGTACAAGGACTATGAATAGAAAGATTAAACTTGTTAGGTTGATCTTATAAAATTTAATAGATATGCTTATTTGATCGAAAAGCACTGCACCAGCCATCATAGTCTGCCAAGCGAGTTAAGGCAGAATCGTAGACTACACTCAAAATCGTAGAAGCTATCTGTCGAGCGTCTACCGAACTAAAACAAGAATTATAGGCCTCACTCAAAATCGTGGAGTCTACAAGTCGTCACCAATCAGAATCTTAGTCTGATAAGCCAGCCAAGAGATTACAGAAGTCAAGGCAGAAAATGTAGTCTGTCATGGTCAGAATCATAGACTACAGAATCGTATTCTGCAGAACCAAAGCCAAATCATAGTTTGTCAAGTGCTCACAATGCTAAGGTAGAATCGTAGAGCACTCTATGATTCTCAATATATGAGCAATCCTGAAGTGTATACATAGATCTCATCATATGATAAGAGTAATCAAGTTTCAGAATGCAGTCTACTTGAAGAGTATCAGAAAGCATTCTCTGAATGGCCTACAAGTAAATAGAAGATCAAAGCACCAACTCTATCAGCCAGGTTGATTGAGAAGTGAAGAGCCATTCATAAGGAGTCTTCTACAAGCGCTCATCAAAAAATAACTATTGTAGTGTCTGTCAAACAAATATAAGATTTCTCAACGATCGTAGTGTTGGCTACAACAATCGTAGTGTTTGCCAACTAGCAGTAGAGTTTGATAAAGCACCTACAGAGGACAGACGAAAAGGATTGTCTATGCTCAGCCTCACCATGAAGAATGATCAAGAGGTCACATGGCCGAAAATTAAGGAAGTTGAGCATGAATAATCAAAAGAGTCATGTAAACCAAAGGGCCAAAGCAGTCATCCAATTTATCAGTTCTTGAAGAAAGGCAAGACAAGCAGGATCATAGAACAGACTGCAAGAGCTAAGTGCAAAATGGTACAACATTGTCAAATCGCAGAGCACTCTCAGAATTGTAGAGTTGTCAAAGTTAAGTCACCTTGCGATTTCCACAGACAAACTACGACCAAGTACATGAGCGTCAGCATCAGAATCATAGAGTTCATTCGTCTTATTATTGAGACTTAGCAATATCTAATAATGAAGACTAACATACGAACGTTGCTAATTAAGAGTTCCGATGCACTCACCAACATCCTTGGTCTAAATCGAGGAAGCAAAAGGAGAAAGAAAGGAGATTACCAACTAGTCTACTGGAAGTGACGTTTCAGAGGTGTTAGGTAAAAAAGTAGACTGCTATGTAAGGCAGGTCAAAAAGGAGATGTCACAACAACTAAGTATGTCTACATCAAAGAACTCAGAATATTTGAGGCTTTTCAAATAGCTCTCAACGGTTATATTCCAACGGGAAGCTGATGGATGAACCTATAAAGAGCTGAAGCTTCAAAGAGATAATGTTGTTGACTCGAGATGAAGTGAGTCATATAGAGCTTAACAGGAAAAAAAATTCTCAGTGAGAGTGAGACAACCACAGAATGAGTGAAGCACATCTAATGAGAATCTTACACTGCTAAAAGCTTTTGTGACGCCCCCAAATTCGGGTACTTGAAACCCGTACTTGGTGCTACACGATACCATTCATTCGAACTGCTTAATATATTATAAACTTAAAAATTATATCAAAGTTAACTAATCCCCAAGTACGGCAACCCTTAAGTACTTTATTACATGATAGATACCATATTATCACAATACAAAGTTCTAAATATTACAACTAACACTTTATAGCTATTCCTTCAGCTTCCCCTTTCCTTTGTCCTTGCCAGAACCTTCTGGTCGATAACGCTTAACTGAAAATATTTAATTTAAAGCAAGATTGAGCATTTAATTACTCAGCAAGTAATATCAGATAATAAACATCAGCTGAAAGAAATAAATGTTTTCTTTGAAGATTACTTCTACAATGAATCAATAGTTATGAAGCCATTTGAAACCATTCATAACAACATATCAAACTGTTTACAATTTTGAAACGATGTAGTGACTATAAATGCTGAGCGGTTAATAGACCTTGAACCATTGTTTTCAAGTTTGAAAAGGTTTGTACAAAAATTCATCTGCAAACCGTCATAACTTACGGACACGTTGGGTGATCAACCTGTATGCCCTATATTGATCAACACTACTTAATAGAACGATATTTTACTTTCATCATAAATGCCTTTGGCGCATAAAAATTTCTCAATTTCGGGATGTTCATACTCAGTCTGGAATCCGAACTAAAGCAATTCAGTTGGATGACTTTATCATAAACAATAATATTCAATGATACCTTTACAACTATGTCTAGACGAGTCAAATAGCTTAGACAACTTTTAAACCATGTATACATACCGAAATTCAATAGTATGTATCAACACTTGTTCAATTACAACAATTTATACAAGTGAGGACACTTGCATAACCAAACTTAACTTACAAAGAACAGAATAATTTTGATTATATATGAATCATATGAAGACAGTAATAAGATACTTGTAAACAATGAACGAATCAAATGAAATTCGAGAGTTTTCTTGAATATAATTGAATTAAGAATACTTATTCAATCAAAGATCCATTGAATAAATGCAAAGGTTCAGATACTTACTCAATGAAAAGTAGATTTAAGAAACTTGCTTACACAAAGATCCATTGCATAAAGTAAATGCAATGGTTAGAATACTTGCCTTGATCGTTGCTTACTGCTACGCAATATAGTTTTATCTTTAATACAAAGATCTACCATTAATAAGATTATTCTTGCAATCAGTATATCACATAATATTTCATAATACTACTACTTTATAAGTAATTTATCTAACATGTAATCACATAATCAAACATTAGATAACATCTTAACACCATACGTATTCACAATTCTAAACCTAGCACACATCGAGTCTTTAACAGTGTTCAATATAGTATGCTGAGTGGTTTCCCACAAACAACCAACAAACTAGTTTTCTATCTCGTCTACACTGTTTTTATATAACGAGTTAGATCGTTAACTAGTTCGTATATACCTCCGCTTCCTGAAGGAATCGTTTAGCCCAGATACTATACATCAACCATTAAAGAGTACGACTCTACTACTTTAGATTTAACGCTTATCCTTTTATTTTATAAGTTCTTATTATAACTTGGTCAACTATTTATGAATTCAGCAAACTGAATATATTATTTTAGCTAGCCGAATCCAAGATGTATTCCCTTCCTAACATTTTCAGAATCTAATCCAGCAACCTGGATTAACCAATTCAGCAAGCTGAATTACCATATTCATGAAAATATTAAATCATCTTTTTTTTTCTTTTGGCCACACATATATACATATATTTCATATACAAAAATATTTTTTCTGGAATTTTTCAATTTCATTTAGTATTTTTTAAAAATTCGTTTTTAGTTCGTAGCTTAAGAAATTAGCTATATCATGCTCAACCCCAACAATTCCCAACTCTTGGAAGAATCTTACACGTATTAACGTGAACTTCCAGTTTAAATTTCGTGGCTATCGGAGTTATAGAACTCCAGTTATAGCGATCTTCGTTGGAAAAACCTAAATATTGAAATGACTATAACTAGGCCGATTTAAGTCAGAATACGCTCATCTTTGAACATGAGCTACTTTATATTATATATTTTCATTTTCCAAAAATTTTGAATTTATTTCATTATTTAAGTTACCAAACTGCCCTTGGCATTTTTGGGCAGATTGCTTTTTGTCATATTTCAGATTTGGCCTACTTTGCTAAAAATAGTCCACACAAAAATCTATAATACTTTTTTTAGTGATTCTACTTGAAAATGTTAAAGACTCATAGATCTAACTCTAGGACTTGACCACACTCAAAAATTCAAAATACAATGAGAGATATGGTTGTTTGAATTTCATATTTCGTTTTTTCAAAAATCTGATTTTCAATCCTTTGTGATATCTAAGAAAACTTCCATGTTCTCACACATTAACCAACATAAACCATTATAATACATACTAATATCTCATATACTAGTGGATCTACCATGATCCATGATCTATTTCATAAAAAAAATCACCAAACACTAGATTAAACACTATTATGGCTAAGAAAAATTAGGGTTTTCTAACTTTTGAAAACCTAGTTTTTATTTCATGCTTTAGATCCAACTTTTGATCCTTAAAAGGGATAGATCTAAACATGAAACACTTATAAACACATAGATCTAAGGTTTTAAACCTCAAGATCATAACTTGACATTATCAAAAATAAAATTAAACAAAAAGGAATTAAACTATAATAAGTAAGAACCTTTTTATACCTTAGCTTGTTCTTCTCTCTTCTCTTCCTAAGATTAGATTAGAAAACTATGAAAGTACAAAAACTCTCCCTCTCTCTCTTCTATATGGTGGCCAAAATAAGCCCCTCTCTCTCTCTCTATCTCTCTCTTGCTTTGATTTGCTAGCTTAGAAAGAAGTGAGATGAAAAAGAAATAAACATGGTTTTGTGACTTGGCAAAAAAAATTGTGTAGATATAATTTGCATATATCTAATTCATCTCCTAACAACTCTCTCTCTCTCTCTCTTTCTCATCATTATAAGCTTGCTTGAAAGCTAAAGATTACTTGTAGACTTGGATAAAGTTAGTGGCTTGAATAAAAGCTTGATACATATGTGTAGTTGGTGAGAGTTAGTAGAATGTCATCATTTCATTCACTCCCCCTTCCTCTCTTCCTTGTGGCCAACCATATGGGCCTTATTTGTCCCATTTAGTTTGTTTTTTTAAGGCTCATTTAGCTTACTAAAGGTCCAAAATGTCCCCTCTCCCATTGGGCTAAGTTTGGGCTACTCAATTAATTCTTTGGGCTTGAAATCAACATGGTTTCATACTTTCAACTTTTATCTTATCCTAATCATTTAATTAGGGTTTTCATTCCCCTCCTTTGTAATTTAAATTCTTACTCATATATCTTTAATTTCATAACCCAATTAAAATTACTTTACTTAGGTTATAAAATTAATTATTTGAGATGTATAAAATAAATCTTTTAGGGTTAGTATATATTTTAAATATTAACATTCTTCCATATTATAATCCATTAGGTTATTTAATTATCATACCTAATATATGTATTAGGTTACCTAACTTTATTCTTAATTCTCTTTATATACAAAATAAATGTATACACATTATATAAGGTATATTTATTTAATCAATTACATAACCCACATAAGTCATCACATCTTCTATTAATGTATTAACTTAATAGCCCTAATAGGCTTAATACGTTATGACCACTCACATAATCACTATATATAATTCATATCAATAATTAATTACTTAAAGATTGTAAATCTTTTTAATTTTACCATTCAAGGTTAACATTCAAGCTATATTAATTTTTAACGTAACTTATCTTACTATTCCTTAATCAAAAGTATTAAGTATTCATCTTATTTAATAAATAAATTAACTATCTAGCTTAATTCACATATTCACTTATATAGTTCAAGTACTTTCTAAAAAAAAATTTATTCGTAAAATTATAGTCGTATAAAATTCTCGGTCCTTACATTCTCCCCTCCTTATAAGGATTCCGTCCCCGAATCACCATTACCGTACGCTTAATTTTATGTCTATCCTTAATTTTTTTTTATTGAATTACTACATTCTCTCCTCCTTATAAGATTTCGTATTACGAGTCCAGAACTACTGCGCGTCTTGATCCATTGCTTGCGGTCTGCTTGAAGTAATTATGGTAGTTCTCAATGGAACTAAATTCCTCCTTCAAAATTCTTTTATTAACAAGTTATTATTATAATATATATCTTTTCCTGAAATTGTCATTCGTATGTCTATATTCAAGGGTTCCTAACATTCACAAGGGTAAACGTACTTATCTTAATTAACAACCTCACGGTATATAAAAAAAATAGGTTATATCCGAATCAAGCATATACATTGGTATAATTGATCTGAATCATACCTAGAACTCCATCTCCAGCTGCTACTGTATCTTGGACCGTCATATTGAAGGTCCTTGCGGTTGATTTACTTGGTGGAGTTGGACCAGTTATTGTGAGTCTCCCACTACTTTTCCCTACATTGGCATTTCTCCCATCGGTTCTCCTTTTCGGACAATCCCTCACCATATGATCTGTCGATCCACAAATAAAACACCCCCTATTCTTCCTTTGATTGGGGCAGTTAGGAGAGACGTGTCCCTCTTGCCCGCATTTAAAGCACACAAACTTCCCCTTCAGACACTCACCCGAGTGATTTTTCCCACAGTTACCACATTGCTCACCCTGCTTTCTTATACCTCCCTGCTTATTATCAGTATTTCCAGAATTGTTCCACTTTATTTTTCCACTTCCACTTCCACTTCCACTTCTTCCCTCCACCTTAGCAGCTCCCTCGATTTTACCCTTATTTTTCTTTTCCTTGTTATAGAGGCTCATGGCCTCACTTCCTCCTTCGGCTATGATAGCCTTTTCCAAGAACGATACAAAAAAATCAATCTGCAACACCGCCACCTTATTATAGAGCCAGGGTTTTAGGCCCTGCTCAAACCTTCTTGCCTTCCTTGCTTTTGTATCCACTTGGTGTAGAGCGAACCAAGCTAACTCAATAAATTTTGCAGCGTATTCCGCAACGGTCATATTTTCCTACTTTAATTCTAAAAATCTAACCTTCATCCTGGCCTGTATACTGGACGAGAAATAATTCTCGAAGAACAGTTCCTTAAACCTAGTCCATGCTACCTACTCCTTCTCCAGCTCTAGTTTGATTTGCCTCCCACCAAAAATTCGCCTCCCCCTTCATCATATAGGTAGCAAAAGTTGTCTTTTGTTCCTCTGCTACCCTAGATATAACAAAAGCCTTCTCCATCTCCTTCACCCAAGTTTGGGCTTCTATAGGGTAAGTTATCCTTCTAAATTCAGGCGGTCCTACTGCCTTGAAGTCTTTAAAGTTTACCAATCAATTATTTGTCCGATTTCTTGCTGCTGGTGCTCCAGTTTGTATGGCTTGTGCCAACATATTCACGAGATTTTGCATTGGGTTTTCATGACCTCCTTCAGTATTCACCGAGCTTTCCTCCCTTTGGATTCGATTTTGTCGTCTTGGCAACATTATCTGGTTAAACAAAACCTTAAATTATTCTTTCTTGTTTTTACATTTTATGCCTCATTGTATAAGTGTTAACATTTTAAAAAAAATGTAACACGAGATCTTAAACTCAGACAAGCATATAATCAGATATACATTTACTATCTTAATTCTGAAAACTTATTTACTTAATCAAACATATATTCTTATTCATTCAACAAGTTCATAGTACTTCATATCATATAACACATATTGCTATAAACATCTACTATCCCTTTGTGACAACAAAAGTCTGGAATCCCTGCTATAACTTATACAAAAGTTGGGGGTAATACATTACACACATATGCATATCATATACACATCATACATGTTCATAAAATTATTCATCCTACTTATCTCCTATACCCTCCCCTGATCCTGGACAACCTTTAGCCTGGTGACCTACTAACCCACATATAAAACACACACCTTGCTTTGGATTGGGACAATGAGGAGAGATATGTCCCTCATGTCCACAATTGTAGCATACGTTTTGCCCTTTCCTGTATACGCCTTCATGATTCCTTTTACAGTTTGTACACTTTCCTATTTTTTTAAAGTTTAGTTTTCTACATCACTGTCATTCATCTGTCTTTTTCCCTTTTGGCTTGGAGTTGCACACGATATGCTGCATTTGGCTCCCATCTGATCTATTTGGATCTTCACCTTATCTTGTTCTTCCATTATTTTGATTAAAGCCTTTTGCAATTGACTATTTAGTAACTTTTCTATTTTCCACAACTTTTCCAGAGAAGAAACCTTATTCTTCAAATTCTGCACTTTAGTTGATGCCTGGTCAGCTCCAACTTCCGTGTCCGAATCACTATCTGTCAGTACCACCGTTACTGGTTCTGGTACTATATTTTCCAAAATGATCACCTCATCAGTGTTGCCTTCAATGTGAGCTCTATTTCAGCTATTGGCTTAGACATTGGCTCGGATAGAGTGATTTGCTATTTCTTCACGATATGAGAGTCTCGTAATCCTTTTTCGCCTGACATCTACACATAATTTTATTTCTGATTAGTACATATTATAAACACATAACAAACAATAGTTTCATATAAGTTACTTTTATTTTATTTTATGACAAATTTCCTTAATTCGTCTCCTTTAAACCCTATTTGAGTTACTTATTTTTCAACTCTTCTATCTAGCCTAAGGTTATAGCCTAAGGTATCCCCACCCAAGGTTTCTAACCTACAGCTTTGGTACCAACCTGCGACACCCCCAAATTCGGGTACTTAAAACTCGTACTCGGTGCTACACGATACCATTCATTCGAACTGCTTAATATATTATAAGCTTAAAAATTATATCAAAGTTAACTAATCCCCAGGTACGGCGACCCTTTAGTACTTTATTACATGATAGATACCATATTATCACAATACAAAGTTCTAAATATTACAACCAACACTTTATAGCTATTCCTTCAGCTTCCCCTTTCCTTTGTCCTTGCCAGAACCTTTTGGTCGATCACGCTTAACTAAAAATATTTAATTTAAAGCAAGAATAAGCATTTAATTGCTCAGCAAGTAATATCAGATTATAAACATCAGCTGAAAGAAATAAATATTTTCTTTGAAGTATACTTCTACAACGAATCAATAGTTGTGAAGCCATTTGAAACCATTCATAACAACATATCAAACTGTTTACAATTTTTAAATGACGTAGTGACTATAAATGCTGAGCGGTCAATAGACCTTGAACCATTGTTTTCAATTTTGAAAAGGTTTGTATAGAAATTCATCTGCAAACCGTCATAACTTACGGACACGTTGGGTAATCAGCCCGTATGCCCTGCATTGATCAACACTACTTAATAGAACGATATTTTACGTTCATCATAACCGCCTTTGGCACATAAAAATTACCCAATTTCGGGATGTTCATACTCGGTCTGGAGTCCGAACTAAATCAATTCAGTTGGACGACTTTATCATAAACAATAATATTCAATGATACCTTTACAACTATGTCTAGCCGAGTCAAATAGCTTAGACAGCTTTTAAACCATGTATACATACCGCAATTCAATAGTATGTATCAACACTTGTTCAATTACAACAATTTATACAAGTGAGGACACTTGCATAACCAAACTTAACTTACAAAGAACAGAACAATTTTGATTATATATGAATCATATGAAGACAGTAATAAGATACTTGTAAAATATGAATGAATCGAATCAAATTCGAGAGTTTCCTTGAATATAAATAAATTAAGAATACTTGTTCATTCAAAGATCCATTGCATAAATGCAAAGGTTCTGATACTTGCTCAATGAAAATTAGATTTAAGAAACTTACTTACACAAAGATCTATTGCATAAAGTAAATGCAAAGGTTAGTGTATACACTCAAAATTTTGGTTTCCTATTACTAACCATACAGGAGGGCAAAAGCGTATTTTTTCACTCTGGATCTCAACCCCGGTCACTATACCGAGATGTCAGTAAAACCCCGGCAACACCGGGATGTCAGTGAAGCCCCGGTGACCATACCGGGATATCAAGCAGCCCCGACGACAACCCTAAGATGTCAAGTTCAACCCCGGTCACTACACCGGGTTGTCAAGTCAAACCCCGGCAACACCGGGATGTCAAGTGAAGCCCCGGTGACCATACCAAGATGTCAAGCAGCCCCGACGACAACCCCGGGATGTTAAGCTCAACCCCGGTCACTACACCTGGATGCCAAGTCAAACCCCGGCAACATCGGGATGTCAAGTGAAGCCCCGGTGACCATACCGGGATGTTAGTAGCCCCGGTGACAACCTCGAGATGTCAAGCTCAGCCCCGGAGATAACCCCGGGATGTCAATTCAAACCCCGGCAACACCGGGATGTCAAATGAAGCCCCGATTATAATCCTGGAGGTACAGGAGCCCCGGCGACAACATTGGGAAGCCAAATCCACTTAGAAGACAACCTTAAAGCATCATATCATCCCCAGAGACAACCCTGGGAAACCAAGTCAGCCTCGGAGACAACCCTGAGGACAAATAAAGTCTGCTGGAATCAAAACCTCAAAAATAACCCCGGGCAGACAGTCGAAGACCGTGCCTGTACAAGAGACAACCCATAGAGGGGCAAAATGGTTATTTTACCAACTTGAAGCCAATCCAGTCAAAATCAAACAGAATTGATGCCATCAGAGTTAGAAAGAATTATAACATTAATGCCGAGTGAAAACAGCACAATACAGCTCAACGGATAAACTGCGAAGAAACAAAGATCTGATTATGAACCCATCTTCTTCGACTCAAAAAAGGCTTAGTCCCATGTCATTGTGACGCTCTCGGTGAGGGCTTTCCAGAAAGGTATAGCACACCTCAAACAGACGCTCCAATCAAAAGTTAGAAAGTTTCGAACCTGACATCGCGTTGCTCAGAGTGTCGTACTTCGAGACAACGGGACCCACCATGTGGGCCCTGCCACGTGGAGCCGCAGGTAGACCCACGGCTGCCTCGGGTAGGCCTGCCTCCATCGGGTCTTTAAATATAAGTGCCCCTTGCCAAAAAAGAAGAAAAAAAATAGAAAAATGCTCTGAAACTCTGCCCATTTCATTTCCTAGCCCGACTTCTAGTACTCCAAACCCAGATTTTTTTAATCTAACAAGTAGGTATACTCATATACTACAACATACACAAAATTAACCGGTGGAAACGTCCATTTGAAGCATACCAAGTGGCAAAAAGCCCATGTAGCAGTCCATTGTAAGTATTTTTACGATCAGAACTCGTTTTCTACTTCATTGCACATTTATACACGTGCACGTAAAGTTTCATCTTCTGGTTTTGCTCGGAACTCAGTTCTGTAACCGTTTTTGCGTACTTTTTAGTACATTTTAGTACATATATACGTTTTTTCGCATTTGCACAACCCTAGATCGACGATCCGCTGCCTTTAACCGCTTATATATATATACATATATATTAATTTTTTGGGACTGGGTCGCTGACTCGTGTCCTTTTTGGCTTTATTATGTATATATTTGACTATATATATACTAACTTTTCAATTCTGTCAAGCCCGGATGGCAAATCGGTGGTAGTTACTGCTTTTGTATATATAACTATATATTTTTTTTATGACTTCATTTGGCCTGGATTACTATTGCGTGGCCTTTATTGCTTTAATATATATATATATATACTAACTGTATATATTAACAGTTATATTTCAGTTTAGCCTGGATTGGAAATTTGTGGCCTTTTTATTGCTTTTATATGTATAATATAAATATTTCCATTCTGTTGAGCCTAGATAAATTCGTGGCTCTTTACAGCTTTTATAATATAAATATATTTTAATTCTGTCGAGCCTGGATTAATTCGTGGCTCATTTATAGCTTATATATATATATATATATATATATATATATATATATATTTCAATTCTGTCAAGCCTGGAATACTCCGTGGCTTTTTACAGCTTTTATAAATATATATATATTTTCATTCCAGTTCCGGCATAGGATAGCATATCCGTCGCCCTTCGCAGCTTATATATATATATTTACGTTCCATCACGGGCCTGAGAGTGAAAACTCATCGCCCTTTACAGCTTTCATATATATATAATTATATATATGCTTGATTCCTTGTGATTAAATTTCTGCTTTAAATATTCATTTGATATGAATTGGCCCTGACATCAATTTGGTAAGTTAGATTTCTTTAAATCTAGCCCTTTTTGCCTTTCCAACGGTTCAAAATAGGTCCAACCGGGAAGCTAGAATGGCTCAGATTTATTTAAATCTAGCTTTCTTTCTAGTTTTATTCATTTTAAATCAACCTCGTGACCCTTAGATAGCTATCTATTGGGAATGAGAAGCTTTGGCTATGCGCAAGCAAGAATTTAACTGATGAATCCTCTGTTTTACGACGTATAGATGTAAATATACACTTTCTATAAATATCTGTCCTGTGCAGGTTTTCTTGGCTTCTCTCTGTGAGCCTAGGAATCATGGGATTCATGATCAAACTGATCAGAATCTAATTCCCATGATGGACATACTCCACATTATAAATGTACCTTGCCAGTTTTTCTGTAAAAATGTACATCCGAAAGGCCTAAAAACTGTTATTCGGGTTTAAAGTCTCAAACATAATGAAATAATGGTTTGGTGTGCTAGAGTCACTCTAATGGCTGTCATGCCCATGAGAAGACCGACATTTAAAAATATTCTGTGGCCGAGAATGCTTCACAGCCCAACAATTCACAATTCAAATCGAGCGAAAAGGCTTAACAGAATAAAATGGTAGTATCAATATGCTTCAATTCATACGTGAGCGTAAGGGTTTGAAAACCAACCTTTCAAAAACATCATTTTATATCTTGTCTAAAAAAGGACTTTTGCAAATCAAATCAAACCCTTCGTATATAGGTTCAACGAAGCACGTCCATACTTTCAAATAAAACAAACATAGGCCCAATTTCTTTTAGCATTCACACACACACTGTAAATAAAAAAAGAAATATTGAAAAGATTTTGGTACCGTGTTTTCACGGGAGTTTGGGGTGCCTAACACCTTCCCCCCACTTAACCAAGCCCCCGAACTTAGAACTTTGGTTTCAAGATCAAGTTTCGATAGTGACCAGTAATAGGGCCTACTTTCAAACAAAACTCGATTGAGTTGGTACAACTATTTCAAATCTACCAACTGGCGACTCTGTAAATCGTTCAAATCGTCGACATGATACATGTTGGCCTTTTCCTAAAAAATTTCACCCTTCATAAAATAGACAAGGTAATAAGGGTAGAAAACAAAAGACTTAAGAAGAGAGAAAGATTCGGTCCAACGCGACAGGATTTTTTCCCGATGTCGACATGTGGCGACTCTGCTGGGGACAATAGAGGGCTTAGGCTGTGTTCAAATCTTTTCAAAATTTCCATTTATATCTGCGTGTGTGTGGATGCTGCGTTTTACATTGAATGGATGTGCATGAATGCTTCACTGCTTTATATTAGTGCCTCGCACAATGTCATCATGTTATACGGTGAGACGCGATGTATGTGAATATATGTTGTGTGATTCCTCCACCAGGAGGCAAACCCGTCAGTGTTTGATTACTGGACTCAAAGAAGACTAATTCTACGAGGCTCAGGAAAGTCACCACTCAGATCTGCTTCAATTGAAAGATAGGATTAATTTCCCCTCTAGTAGATTGCGATGATCTAGGGACCTTCATGTCGAAAAAATGCGAGAGTAGCCTAAGATAGGTCAGTCTTTGATTAACCAAATTTGAAGGGAAGCTTCTTCATGCCTTCCTCTTTCAATTCAATGTCAATTTCTAAATCTCCAATGTAAATATCAAGATTCAATTTATATTCCATGTCATGTAAATCCTGTCATCAGAACAACTGACCTTTGTTTTACAGGATAAGATTAAAAAAGAGAATTGATATTTCCACAAGAAAAATTAATTTTTTCACAAGGCACCCCTCATATGAATAGTAAACGGGACCCACATTCATGTGAGTGAAACCTTGTAAAAATATAAATTTCCCTTGTGGAAATATCAATTCCCTTAAACAACCTCAAAAATAAACACATTGCATAGCATGCATCCGGTTGATATCTACATTAGGAAATTAACACACCTATGTTAGTTGTAAGTAAAAATTGGTTCGATCACCAGATCGAAATCTAACAAAGCACTAAGTCTATCTCCAGACATGACTTCAAGTGCTCAGCCAGAATCCACCCCTGTCTCTAGGGAGGAATTTGAACGACTGAAAAATCAGATAGCTGAATTGGCTATTTTCTTGAGAGAGCAAAGTAAAGGCCTTCAAGGAAAACAAACAACCGGTCATGCAGATCCATCTACACCCGGTAGCAGTCAAGAGACCGGGAAGAAAGATACTCAGACTCCTAAACCACAGAACCAGGATATGACCAACAAAACCCCTGAAATCACCATCCTTAACAAAGAGCCGGAAGCTGGTGATATTCTGAAGAAGGTACAACAAATGGAAGAAACCATCCGGTCCATCAAAGGGACTAGGGCATTTGGCAGTGTCAATTATTTAGACTTGTGTATAATCCCAAGGACTTGCTACCCTGAAAAATTTCATGTCCCTGATTTTGAGAAATAGGATGGATTGGGAGACCCCTACACTCACTTAAAGGTATTCATTGGAGAAGCTTAGATCCTATGCAGAGGACGAGAAGCTCATGATGCAATTATTCCAGAAAAGTCTGACCGGAGAGGCTAGAGCTGAGTATGACCGACTGGACAATTCAAAGATTCATAGATGGGAAGAGTTAGCACATGCACTCCTCAATCAATATAGCTTTCAGTCCCAAATGGCTCCAGATAGATATCAAATCACCAAAATTAAAAAGCAAAACACCGAGTCAATCAAAGAGTATGCCTAACGATGGAGGCGGGTGGCCGCACAAGTCACCCCACCTATGACTGAGTCTGAGATAGTCATGACCTTCATCGACATTCAAGAAGCTCCGTATTATGAAAGGGTCCTAGCAGGCATAGGAAAACCATTCTCGGAGATGATCAAGCACGGAGAAATGGCTGCAATGGGGCTGAAATCTGGGAAGATAAAGGATCTTACCGCCTTGGAAGTTGTTGCTAAGCATATCCAATCCGAGAGTTATAGGAGTAATCCCCGGAGAGTACATAAGAAGAAAGAAGAAGAAGTGTTCTTAGTATTGCAAGGACAGAATCAGAGGAGCGAGTCGAGCAGCATGCCCATTCAAAAGAGGAACTATTCCCCTTTCCAAGCTCCATCCCAAACTTCTAATCCTCCATTTTAGAAAAATTTGGAGGCCAGACGTTAGAGAACGTTCACCCCTTTAGAGGATTCACTAGAAAATGTGTTGAAACTGTTGACAGTGCAAAAGAAGATTGTACAACTCCTTCCACCAACCAGTACCGGTGGACGAAATTTTAACCCAAGTAAGAAGTGTGCATACCATTCTGGATCCCTGGGCCATGATACACAAGACTGTTGGTCTCTCAAGCACAAAATCCAAGACTTGATAAACAACGGAGATATTGTAATGACCAAGCCCGAACAACCGCACGTGCAGGATAATCCCCTCCCTCAGCACAAAGAGGATAGTGTCAATATGATTAGCATGAAGAATGGAGAAGGATCCAAATACCTCCAGTATCTCAGAGAATTAACTTAATCCAGCAACAATAGCCCAGATAGTTAGGAAATCTCAGAAAGGCGATCCCTGATAGAACAGGAAATCAAATCCATTAAGGAACAGATTGGACAGTTGGCGGATCTGGTCATATATCAACATCAGATAACAAGGCAGCTGATAAACCAGACCAACCAGTATGAAGCGAGTCCTCCCACACAGAAAATTAGTCCCGTCGCCATGAGGGATCATTACCGATTTCATGAGCATGAACCCTGGGCCTATAAGGTGGTTATGGAGGAGAAGTTCCAAGCTGATAGGGAATTTACCTTTTAGAGGAATTTCACTAATTTGAATCAACCGATGAAGGAAATCCTCGATCCAAAAAGTTTAGGATCTGTTAGTATCATTCCAATGCGCCCGGTTATGACATCGAGGATTGCTGGGGACTTCGTCACCTAATTCAGAATCTTATTGAAAATGGTGAACTGATAAGAGGAAATCAAGATTATGGCTTTCCCGATGAAGAAGCATTCTTTATTCCCACGGCATGGAATCAAGGAATAGTGGCTGTTATTTTCTGTGAGAAGGAGCTAGTTGTGACACCCTTAATACTGTTAGGGAAAAGGGTCCAAGAAGCACAGAATCCTGTGAAGGTAGCCGCACCCGAGCCTTTAATCTTTCCTTTCAGACCCCAATATCCAGTGATCAGTCTGAAAAAAGACCCATGGAACTATGGGAATGATGAGGGTTCCACCTCGAACAATATTGCCAGCATATCCAAGGAGAATCCATTACCTGCCTCAGCGGGTGATCAGTCCAGTCACCAAGGCTAAAGAGAAAATGGCTGAAGAGAAAATTGAAGAATTCCTCAGCAAAATAGGGCATAACGAGATCAAGGTGGTGCAAAGCCTGAAAGATGAACCCAAGCAGATGTCCATCCTAGATCTGGTCTTATCCTCGGTGGATCATCGTAACATTCTGGTGAAAGTACTGGAGGAAGCCCATCTTCCAAAGACAGTGGATGTTGAAAAATTCTGTCACGTGATAGAACACATCTTCAATAACAATGTGATATCTTTCACTGACGATGATATACCCGCAAAGGGGAAGGGTCATCGCAAGTCACTTCTAATAGCAGTGATGTCATTAGGGTATGTGATAGGAGGTGTGCTAATAGATGGAGGATTATCTCTAAACATCTGCCCCTACGATACCTTGGAAAGAATGAAAATCAACCCAAACTGGATCCGTACAAGTCATGTAGTTATCCGGGCTTTCGATGGGTGTTGCCAAGAGGTTGTGGGAGAAATTGAGCTTCCATTGGAGATCGGCCCCCACACTTTTTATGTATCCTTCCAGGTACTCAACATTACCACCGACTATAATTTGTTGCTGGGAAGGTCGTGGATCCACATGGCCGGAGCAGTTCCATCCACCCTCCATCAGTAGCTCAATTACATTATCAATGGCAACCTAATCACGGTGAATGCTGAACCAGAATACCCTGTCTGCATACAGGGAGACATGCCAGTGATCAGTTTAGATGAAAGGATTGAACCTGCTAGGTTTCAAACATTGGAGGTGAGCAATACTCAGTACCTACCAGTTGGGGCACCAGCCTTGAAACCAAAGGTCTCTCCCGAAGTGATGACGGTAGGTCAGGAGATGATACCTTTGGGTTTTTGCCCTGGAGAAGGGTTAGGGAAAAATTAACAAGGTATCAAGAGTCTGGTACAAATCCCGAGCCAGCCATGGAAAGCCGGATTGGGTTATTCATCCAGGTCAAACCACCGGAACCCACACAAGCACCCAAAGGCTCATGCTTCCATTATACTGTTCCCAAACCTCACTGATACTGGATTTTTAAAGCCAATGAGGAAGATTCCCGTTGTTGTGTCAGCCATGTTGCTTCCTCTAATCATACCCATAAGTGAGAGAAGAGCCCCAAAGCCTGATGGGGAGAGCAAAAAGGGAAAAGAAAAGTTCCTGTACGAAGGACAAGACCCATTTACTAACATACATGTTCTCATACACTACGAGGGTATGAATGATGATATCCCAGACAGTGATGAAGAGGATCAGATCCAAATTCCTCGCATCAAGAAAGGAAAGGGGGACAGTTCAAAGAAAAACCCTGGCTCTGATCTGAAGGATGTCTTAGTCATCATCTAGGAAGAGACAGACTACCACAAATCTTGTATCCTCCATATTCAGGAGAACCTAACCCTGGACAACTGGAGCAGCGTCCCTTGCCTCATTCAAAAAGGGACTCCAGGATTGGATTTGTTTGTCCCTGCTGATAAGATGTCAACCTGTTACAGTGACTACGACTTTGATGTCGAACTGAACTTTGACTTGATGGAGATCGATCAAGAGGAGGTAGATGACTATGAGGTGCCCGAGGAGATCAAAGAATGGATTGAAGATAAACCCAAACCAAACCTCGATCAAACTACCACTGTCAATATCAAAACCTCAGAAAACCTCAGATAAATCTAGATAGGCCTAGGCCTCACCCAAGACCAAAGAACCGACCTGATTGAAATCTTAACATAGTTTCAGGATGTGTTTGCATGGTCACATGAAGACATGATTGGTCTGTCTACTGACATTGTCATCCATCGACTCCCCATCAAAGATGGATTCAAGCCAGCCAAGAAGAAACTCAGGCGGTTGAGACCTGAATGGAGTCTGAAAGTCAAAGAAGAGGTCGTCAAATAATTTAAAGTCGACATCATCATGGTATCAACATACCAGGAGTGGCTGTCAAACATAGTTCCCATGCCTAAGCCAAGAGGGAAGGTACGAGTATGCGTGGATTACAGGGATTTGAACAAAGCATGCCTCAAAGACAACTTCCCAGTACCTTTCATCCACATCCTGATAGATAATACGGCGCAGTACGGTATGCATTCTTTTATGGAGTGCACGTACTTTGAGACGACGGGACCCACCATGTGGGCCCTGCCACGTGGAACTGCAGGTAGACCCGCGGCTACCGCGGGTAGGCCCGCTTCCATTGGGTCTTTAAATACAAATGCCCCTTGCCAAAAAAGAAGGAAAAAAATAGAAAAACGCTCTAAAACTCCGCCCATTTCATTTACTAGCCCGACTTCTAGTACTCCAAACCCAGATTTTATTACTCTAACACGTAGGTATACTCATATACTATTACATACCCAAAATTAATCGGTGGAAACGTCCATTTGAAGCCTACGAAGTAGCGAAAAGCCTGTGTAGCAGTCCATTGTAAGTATTTTTATGATCAGAACTCATTTCCTACTTCATTGCGCATTTATACACGTGCACGTAAAGTTTCATCTTCTTATTTTGCCCGAAACTCAGTTCCGTGGCCTTTTTTGCGTACTTTTTAGTACATATATACGTTTTTTCGCATTTGCATAGCCCGAATCGACGATCCGCAGCTTTTAACCGCTTATATATATATATATACATATATATTAAACTTTTTGAAACTGGGTCACTGACTCGTGTCCTTTTTAGCTTTATTATGTATATATTTGACTATATATATACTAACTTTTTAATTCTGTCAAGCCCGTTTGGCAAATCCGTGGTAGTTACTGCTTTTGTATATATAACTATATATATATAATTTTTTTTTGACTTCATTTGGCCTGAATTACTGTTTCGTGGCCTTAATTGCTTTAATATATATATACTAACTATATATATTAACATTTATATTTCAGTTTGGTCTGGATTGGAAATTCATGGCCTTTTTACTTCTTTTATATATATATATATATATATATATATATATATATATATCCATTCTGTTGAGCTTGGAAAAATTCATGGCTCTTTACAGCTTTTATAATATATATATATATATATATATATATATATATATATATATATATATATATATATATATATTTCTGTCGAGCCTGAATTAATTCGTGGCTCATTTACAGCTTTTTTACATATATATATATATATATATATATATATTTCAATTCTGTCAAGCATGGAATACTCCGTGGCCCTTTACAACTTTTATAAATATATACATATTTCCATTCCAGTTCGGGCATAGGATTTGAAATCCGTCGCCCTTTACAGTTTATATATATATATATATATATATATATATATATATATATATATATATATATATATATATATATATTTCCATTCCAGTTCGGGCATAGGATGGCAGATCCGTCACACTTCACAGCTTATATATATATATTTACGTTCCATTACGGGACTGAGAGTGAAAACCCATCGCCCTTTATAGCTTTCGTATATATATATAATTATATATATGCTTTTTTCATTGTGATTAAATTTCTTCTTTAAATATTCATTTGATATGAATTGGCCCTGACATTAATTTGGCAAGTTAGATTTCTTTAAATATAGCCCTTTTTGCCTTTCAAACGGTTCAAAATAGGTCCAACCAGAACCGGGAAGCTAGAATGGCTCAGATTTATTTAAATCTAGCTTTCTTTCTAGTTTATTCATTTTAAAGAAACCTCGCGACCCTTAGATAGCTATCTACTGGGAACGAGAAGCTTTGGCTGCGCGCAAGGAAGGATTAGAATGATGAATCCTCTGTTTTGCGACGTATAGATGTAAATATACATTTTCTGTAAATATCTGTCATGTGCAGGTTTTCTTGGCTTCTCTCTATGAACCTAGAAATCGTGAGATTCATGATCAAACTGATCATAATCTGATTCTCACGACGGACAAACTCCATATTACAAATGTACCCTGCCAGTTTTTCTATAAAAATGTACATCCGAAAGACCTTAAAACGGTTATCCGGGTTTAAGGTCTCAAACATAATGAAATAATGGTTTGTCGTGCTAGAGTCACTTTGATGGCTGTCATGCCAATGAGAAGACCGGCATTTGTAAATATTCTATGGTTGAGGATGCTTCGCAGCCCTATAATTCCCATTCAAATTGAGCCAAAAGGCTGAACAGAATAAAATGGAAGTATCAATATGCTTCAATTCCCACGTGAGCGTAAGGGTTTGAAAGCCAACCTTTCAAAAATATCATTTTCATATCTTTTCTAAAAAAGGACTTTTGTAAATCAAATCAATTCGTATATAGGTTCAACGAAGCACGTCCATACTTTCAAATAAAACAAACATAGCCCCAATTTCTTTCAGCATTCACACACTGTAAATAAAAAAGAAAATATTGAAAAGATGCGGTACCGTATTTTCACGGGAGTTGGGGGGTGCCTAACATCTTCCCCCCACTTAACCAAGCCCCCGAACTTAGAACTTCAGTTTCAAGATCAAGTTTTGACAGTGTTCAGTAATTGGGCCTACTTTCAAATAAAACTCGGTTGAGTTGGTACAACCATTTCAAATCTACCAACTGGCGACTTTGTAAACCGTTCAAATCATAGACATAATACATGTTGGCCTTTTCCTAACAAACTTCACCCTTCATAAAATAGACAAGGTAATAAGGGAGAAAATAAAAAACTTAGGAAGAGAGAAAGATTCGGTCCAATGCTACAGGATTTTTTCCCGACGTTGAGAGTTAGAATACTTTCCTTGATCGCTGCTTACTGCTACGCAATATAGTTTTATCTTAAATACAAAGACCTATCATTAATAAGATTATTCTTGCAATTAGTATATCACATAATACTTCATAATAATACTACTTTATAAGGAATTTATCTAACATGTAATCACATAATCAAATATTAGATAACATATAATCATGTTATCTAATATAATCATGTTTATCTAATATAATCATGCTTATGTACATATATAATCAGATCATATAATTATGTTTTCAAGTTCAGAATTTAAAGTATACATGGCTCATTGAGTTTGCACTTTGAAAACTTAAGTTCCCTTTGGAAACCATGCTATGGTAAGTGGTTATATACAAGGTCCCTTAAAATAGTATGTCAAGGACTTATATAGGCTCAATGACATTATACTAGCATGCTCCACATCTTAGAACCCACAAAAAATCATTTTTTGATTTTGCATAAGTGCGCGGGCGCACCCTGTTTGTACTTGGGAGTGGCGCGGCCTCCAGCCAGGAGAGCTTCTGCAATAGCAGAGCTTCCAACCCAATTCAGAAGGATCAGAGTTTCCTCTTACTTCAGATTACTCTCCCTCAATACACTCTCTAGGAACTTAGCAATAATCTCAGCAAAAACAAATAAGGAGAGGAGCTTGCTATTTATAGAAGAATGAATATCTAAACAATTGCTTTGCACCATGAATCAAACTATTGGAATGAAGGAGAATACAATGGACATTGGATAGTTCGTGCAATAGTGTTGGCAACTCCATCAACCCACTCCCCTCATCATGATCTCTAGATTGCTGAGTTTGATTTGTAAGAAATGGCTAGGCTTAGGCTATTGAGTGTACGCGTGAAGAGAAGAAATGAGACACTCTTTGAGGGACAAACTAATTCTCAGCATTTGGCAATTGAAGTAATGTTACAACTTAAGGTTTTATTACACATACATATATTATACATACATGAATACTTAGGCTAATACACTTACATATATATATAGGTTTTACATTCATTTGGGTGTATACATGGATTTTAATGATATAACAATATTACATGGTAGCAAATTGGGGTACATGTGTACACATCAATATATAATCCATGTACATTTTGATAATGCCAAATTATGATTTAATTAGGTAGTGACATACCATATTATCATAAATCTTATTATTTTAATTATTTTACTTATTGAAATAATTATTAATATAAATTATTTATATAGTCTAATTTAATATTCCATAAAATACACACTAATGCACTACACATAACACATGGTCACATAAACACCATTTGTGTAGTTTATACCATTCATTAATCTTACTATATAGTTTCCATATTATATAGTCTCACTAAAGTGTCACACTACACTTTATAATATAGTTTGGTTCAACATTGCACAATATACACATAATATGTATTCATATGGGTCCATTTATGTAGTTCATGTGACTTACTCCCCTTTACCATATAGTTCCTATATTACATAGTCATATCACAATGTCACACTATACTTTATATTATATAGATGTAGTTAATATATAATATGTGATTACCTATCGTTACACTTAGCAATTAATCGAACAAGCATTGTTCTATTATATAAATTAATTATTTATTCATTAACTATTACTCATAAAAATCATTAATTAATAATATATTATTAATTAATCATCCATTTATTAATTACTTCTTTAATTAATTAAATCATCATAATTCTTATCACCGTGCCACACAAGGCATTATACGAGCTTATCATAAACTCCACATTTTTCTCAATTATTATAAATTTAATTTGAATTAATTGAATTACTCATCTCACAACACATCAACATTTATATTCAAACAAATATTCATTTTCTTATTATATCAATATTAATATTTATTCATAAAATTCACGGTTCTTACATCCTCCCCCCCTTAAAAAAATTTCGTCCTCAGAATTGTTACAAGGTTACACAAATAGATGGGAATAGTCCCTCATCATCATATCTTCTAATTCCCACGTAGCCTCCTCGACATCGTGGTTTTGCCAAAGTACTTTCACAGAAGATATAACTTTATTTCTTAAGGCTTGCTCTTTCTTATTTAATATTTGGACAGGAATTTCTTCATACGCTAAGTTTTTCTCTACTTGAATGGGCTCATAAGAAATCACATGCTTGTAGTCGGCCTTGTACGGACGCAACACGGAGATATGAAACACGTTGTGGATGTGCTTCAACTGAGGTTGTAATGCTACTTTGTATGCCACTTCGCCCACTCGCTTCAATATCTCGAACGGTCCTATGAATCTCGGACTCAATTTTCCCTTCTTGCCGAATTGTATTTTTCCTTTCCAGGGAGATACTTTCAAGAAAATGAAACTACCGACTTTAAAGTCCTGGTCTTGTCGATGCAAGTCTGCGTTTTTTTTTTGGCAATCTTGAGCTGCTACCAGTCTGGCTCTTATTACTGTCACCACGTCTGCGATTTGTTGTACTAGTTCTGGTCCCAACATTCGTCATTCTTCGACTTCGTCCCAACATAACAGCATTCTACACTTTCTTCTGTAAAGAGCTTCGTACGGTGGCATGCCGATACTCGCATAGTAACTATTGTTATAAACGAATTCTACTAAGGGTACATGGTCATCCCAATTTCCCTTGAAATCCATTACGCAAGTCCTAAGCATGTCCTCTAGCGTTTGTATTGTTTGCTCACTTTGTCCGTCTGTCTGAGGATGATACGCGGTACTCAACCTCAGCTGTGTTCCCATCCTCTCTTGTAAGCTTTTCCAGAAGTTTGACTTGAAGCGCGGATCTCGATCAAAAATAATTAACACCGACACTCCATATCGTGAAATAATTTCCTTTGCGTTTAGGCTTGCTAACTGATTCAAATTATATCCAATCTTAATCGGTAGAAAATGTGCGGTCTTCGTTAGTCGATCCACGATAACCCATATGGCATCAAAACCTTTCTGCGTGATTGGAAGTCCCACTACGAAATCCACCGTAATGTGCTCCCATTTCCACTATGGTATTTCCAACGGTTGAAGTAAACCACTCGGCCTCTGGTGCTCTACTTTGACGCGTTGGCAAGTAAGACATCTACTAACGTACTCTGCGACTTCCCGTTTCAGATTGGGCCACCAAAAATGTTGCCTCAAATCTCGGTACATCTATGTGCCTCCTGGATGAATGAAATATATCGTATTGTGTGCCTCGTGCAAAATTTCTTCCCTCAGCTCGGTTACCACTAGCACCCACACTCTCCCTTCGAATCTCAAGATACCGTCTTTATCCATTCTGAATCTTTCCTCTTCATTCTCTACGATCCTCTTTCTGATTTTCTCGCACTCTTCATTCTTTTCTTGTGATTCCTTCACTCTATCCAACAAGGTTGGACGAGCTTTCATTACAAATAACTTTTCCTCAGACCTCCCCGGTCCCTTTACCTCTATTTCCAACTTCTCCATTTCCCTTATTAACTCCTCCTGAGTCGTCAAGTGAAACAATTTCTCCCTTCCTTTCCTGCTCATAGCGTCTGCAACTACGTTTGCCTTTCCCGTGTGATAAAGAATATCACAGTCATAATCTTTAATTAATTCTAACCACCTCCTCTAACACGTGTTCAACTCCTTCTGTGTGAAGATATATTTCAGACTTTTGTGGTCCGTGTATATCTCACATTTCTCTCCGTACAAATAATACCTCCATATCTTCAACGTAAAAACTACTGCCGCTAACTCTAAGTCGTGAGTAGGGTATCATTTTTCGTAATCCTTTAATTGTCGTGATGTATACGCAATGACCTTTCCATGTTGCATGAGCACACAGCCAAGTCCCTTGTGCAATGCATCACTATATACCATGAAACCTCCCGCATCGTCTGGTAGTGATAATACAAGCTTTTCGTTTAATCTCTTCTTTAACTCTTTAAAACTTCCTTCGCATTTGTCCGTCCATACAAACTTTACCGTCTTCCTTGTCAGATTGGTCAACGGGGTTGCTATCTTAGAAAAATCTTGGATAAATGTTCGATAGTACCCAGCTAACCCTAAGAAACACCTTATCTCTGTTGGTGTTTTTGGCTGCTCCCAACTACTCACTGCTTCTATCTTCGCAGGGTCTATTAAGATTCCATTCTTATCCACCACGTGTCCTAAGAATTGAACCTTCTCCATCCAAAATTCACACTTAGAAAAACTTCGCATACATCTTCTCCTTCCTTAGCGCCTCTAAAATAATTTTTAAATGTTCGACGTGCTCTTCTTCCGTGTTCGAGTAGATCAAGATGTCGTCGATGAAAACTACCACGAACTTATCCAAGTATGGCTTGAAGACTAGGTTCATCAAGTCCATGAATGCTGTCGGTGCATTAGTCAATCCGAATGACATTACCAAAAACTCGTAGTGTCCATAACGGGTTCGAAACGCAGTCTTTGGTATGTCTTCTTCTCGTACCTTCAGTTGGTGATAACCTATCCGTAGGTCTATCTTCGAGAAACACTTCGCTCCCTTCAATTGATCAAAAAGGTCGGCTATCCTCGGTAGTGGATATCTATTCTTGATCGTTACTCTGTTCAATTCTCGATAATCGATACAGAGCCTCATCGATCCATCCTTCTTTTTAACAAACAACACTGGTGCTCCCCAAGGAGACACACTCGGCCGTATATAACCTTTATCTAATAACTCTTGCAGTTGTATCATCAGTTCTTTCATTTCTACTGGCACCATACGATATGGAGCTTTCAAAATCGGTGCCGTTCCCGGTGCTAAGTCTATTACAAATTTGATTTCTCTGTCTGGCGGAAGACCAGGCAGATCGTCTGAAAATACATCTTGAAATTCTCTTACTACAGATATATCCTTAATTTTTACTCTCTTTTTCTGAGTATCTATGATATAAGCTAAATAACCTACACATCCTTTCCTTAACAATTTCTTGGCCTGCATCATCGTAAGACAACACAATTGCTTAAGCGATGAGCTACCATAAAACACTACCATAGACTTATTCGGAGTCTGAAGGTTCACACTTTTATTCTGACAATCAATTATCACAGCATGGTTATACAACCAATTCATTCCCAATATCACGTCAAATTCTCCCAATCTAATCGAAATTAAGTCTACGCTCAGTTCATGATCTCTAATGTTTGCGCGACAATTTCGGTAGATGAATTCTACAGGGATCACTTCCTTATTTGCAACTTCTATGTCTAAAAGATTCTCTAATCGTTCTCGGGGTAAATTAAGTTGACTAGCAAATTCTTCAGATACAAAAGAATAGGTGGCACCCGAATCAAATAATACATATGCATTTATATCATTGATTGGGATTATACCTGACACCACGTCCTTCGCAGCTACTGCGTCCTGGACGGTCATGATAAAGGTCCTAGCGGTTGGGCGGTTGGATTGTGTTGGTCCGCCGATCATTAATTTGTTGCCTCCCCCTGGTTGGCCACTTCCTCCGCCGCTTCCCTTCTTCGGGCAATCCTTGATTCGGTGCTCAGTTGAGCCGCAAGCGAAACACCCTTGGATCTTCTTCGGCTTTGGACAGTTGTGCGAAATGTGTCCCTCCTGTCTGTAATTGTAGCAAGTACTATGCCCCTTCCAGCACTCACCCTGATGATTTTTCCCACACTTCGGGCATCCCTAAGCCCTCTTCTTAAAACCTCCACAAAAATTTCCCGACTGATTATTTTTGTTGTTATTGTTGTTGTTGTTGTTATTCTCCCACTTTCTCTTTCCTAAGTTACTTCCCCTCCTATTGCTTCCTCCTCTACGGCTTTCTCCTCCCATATTCTTACCCTTCTTTTCCTTGTTATATAGACTTAAGGCTTCACTGCCACCTTCTGCAATGATCGCCTTCTCCAGCAATGTCACAAAGGAATCAATCTGAAGAACTGACACCTTATTAAACAACCAAGGCTTCAGTCCTTGCTCAAAATGTCTAGCTTTCCTCTCTTCATCCCTACCTGGTGTTCTGCAAATCGCGCTAGGTCATTGAACTTAGCCGCATACTGCACCACCGTCATATCACCCTGCTTCAGTTCTAAAAACTTAACCTCCATTCTATTCTTCATGCTTTTCGGGAAGTAGTTCTCGAAAAATAGCTTCTTAAATCTCTCCCAAGCTATTATCCCTTCTCCTGCCCTTTGCTGATTCACTTCCCACCAGTAGTTTGCTTCGCCCCTCATCATATACGTGGTGAATATCGTCTTCTGGTCTTCACCCACACGAGCGATGGTGAAGGCCTTCTCGATTTCTTTAATCCATGTCTACGCCATGATCGGATTGGTAGTACCTTCAAACTCTAGAGGTCCTACGCTCCTAAAGTCTTTAAAACTCGTGACTGGGGCTGCTTGAGGATTGGGGCAAACGGGTTCGTTGTTCCTTCCCCTAAGAGCCTCTCCTAAAAAATCCACTAATTTCTGGATTGGGTCTACTTGTTCTCTCTCATTGTTCACTGATTCCTCAGGTGCAGTTAATCTACGTCTGGGCGACATTTTTTGCATCACAAAATTTTCACTTTTATTATTCAATTATATTACTTAAGTATTTCTCTGATGCTAAAACAGAATAGAATTTATAACACGTTTCTGAATAAGATCATTTATATTCATATGCCAATTTATTTCATTACATGATTATCCCTAGTATACTGTTATAAATGCCAACACATATCCCCTATTATCACAAAAGATGGAGAAAATACTAACATACTACCCCTCTAACATATGCCTACTCGGGGTTTACAACTATCCCATATCTTACACAAAAGATTAGGATTACATCACTATATACATCACATAAAGTAACTACTAATGCTACTACTAGACTAACTCAGGGATCTCATCCCAACATCCCATGCTCCATAGCGCTCTTGTACTCGATCTGCGCTATGTATGCCATCAGCTCTCTGCTCATAGTATGTCGGGTCTGTCCCTGCTCTACCGGGTAGTGGTATACACCATCGATCACCCTCTCAATAGCTGAGCGAAACACGTAGCCCATCTTGTTCACCTTCCTCTTCTTGCATCTGACTTCATCCTCTAAGTCTTCTGATCTCTCATTCGCTGCTTCCCACTTCTCCTCAAAGTGGATCCTATCCATCACCTCCAACTCTAGCTGAGTACGGAGAGCCTCTTTCTCTGTCTTCTCGCTTAACTCTCTCTGCTACACCTCTTTCAACTTTCTTGCCAAATCTACATTCCTGGACACCGACCTGTGGAACAAAGTCCACATCTAGATCCCTGTCTCCCTGTGGTATGCAATCTCTAACTCCATCTCCTGCATCACTAGCTTCCTGTTGTGGTCCTCGTCTCTCAGTTTCTGGAACTCAGACTCCCTCTCTTGAGTCTCAGCCTCCAGCTTCTGTACTCTACAGTCTAGCTCTAGTATCTGCTCCTCGTACTCTCCTAACATCTGCTCCTCGATAGTAGCCTCATCAGAGTCCTCTATGGGCTCATCCTCCATCGGCTCGTCCTCCATAGGCTCCTCCTCTGGATCGGACTTTACCTCAATCCCGTCCTCGTCATCAAACTCGGACGGTGCAACTGCCTGCACAGGCACAGCCTCTAGAGGTGCCTCATATACAACATGTATATCTCGGGGCTCCTCCTCTGCCACTCTACTAGGTCCTCCCATGTCTGTCATCCTACAACTACAAACACAAGACAAACAAACAACTCCATTAGAATGTTAAATAAAACATAAGTTCATTGTATAGAATGAAATTATATTTCATAACACACTAAGTCTCTCTAGGAAAACTCTATATGAGTTTCATCCATTTCTATCTTCTAAGTTCTCCTAAGTTATAATCTAAGGACTCTCGCTCCTAAGGTTTATAACTACAACTCTGATACCAACCTGTGACGCCCCCAAATTCGGACGGCCACGATCTCGAATTCGGTTTGTCATGTTCTAATTACTAATACAATAATAATATCTCGCGCAATAGAAATACACATACGAATAGATTATATTTATTTAATATAACCATTCATGTCCCAAGGCTTCGTAACTTAAACATCTCTTACATCTTAAACATAGCTTAAGCATACATAATCTTAACTAATACATAATTGAATAGAATCTTATTACAATCAACATAAAAGTTCTACATAAATAACAAGTTACTCTGTAGCCTTACCCTTGCCCTTATCAGTGCCCGAGGGTCCGCATTGCTCTGCCTTAACTGAAATGTTTTTATGGAAAAGCAAGAATGAGCAACGAGTTTGCTCAGCAAGTAATATAGCAATAAGGATGAATACAGTTTTTAATTCTCTAAGGACACAACAATAGGTGATAGTTCAAGACTAGCAAGAAGTATTAATAATTCTCAATAACAGTCGCTAAGGACAGAAAGATATCAAAAGATTCAATGATTAAATCATTTCCGGATTTCAAAACAACGAATACTGAGCAGTCACTAAGGACTAGGAACTTCTACTAGAATTAACAGTAATATGCTGGTAATCCAATAAGACAAGTACAACAGGTGATCAGCCTAAAGTACTCTACGTTATGCATATCGTTTAATCGTACTCAAGTGCGCACGTCGGTCTCCTGACAAATATAGTTTCCCCTTAAAAAGGGTTGTTCATCTCAGTCAATTATAAGATTCCACACCAATCAATTGGTTTAGATAGCTTTCTAACATAAGATATTAGTCTAGCCGAATCAAATGGCTTAGACACTTTTGTAATACATTTGGGAACGATAAGTTCAACTACTTGCAACAACATCCAAATATAAAGTTGATATTTGGATAATAACGAATATTAGTTGGCATGGCAACAATTCGGATTTAGACACTAGGTAAAGTGAAGGGAGTTAAGGAACTTGCATCAAAGAGATAAGGTTTAGATACTCGCATAAAGTAAATGCGTCGGTTAGGATACTTGCCTGATGCGTAGTTGACCAATGTAAAGCTTATCAACACTTTTCGAATCCTATTATAACATATTTACGTATATAGGATATTCATTAGCTACGCCCATGATATACATACTTGATATGTAAGTTAAACACACGTATACGATTCTAACTTAGTCGTATACTCCTATACGTAAGTCATTACGTACTTTACATACACAAAATACAAAATCAGTTTGTGAGACACTATGAAGTCAAATAACATGGTTCGTAACTATCGCTTGACTTAACATTTGAAGTTTATAAGCACTTTATCAAATCTTTAATTCTATCGTTAGCATGCTCATTGACACTTTGAATACTATATTGGACATGTATTACAGATTAGGATAACAATACAAATATATAGCAAGTTCGAATTTCAAATAAGTAGGCTCTGCCCATTCTGCATATTGGCGCGGCCGCTCTTGGTTGGCACTAAGAAGTGGCGCAGCGGCGCTGCTCCTGGTTCAAACCAAGACATGGTTGTCCCTGCATAATCCCAGCTCATCACGATTCGTACTTATATGATGAATTATGCAAAACACACATGTCAGGATATTGATAACTAAGTTCGACCCTACATCTTGTCTTTAACATAGTTCGTTATCCATTCTCATTTAATCAAGGCTTTAAGTGTTCAATTAACAAAGTCTCTTACGTTTTAGCCGTTATACATATGCTATGAGGTCAAACATGCTCACGTTAGTTTAGTCATATATTTCAAGTTATGAAGTTCCACCTTCTTTAACACTCGTCCTAATCCATGCTCAACTAGTTTACAATGCGTATGACTATTTAGGCATTCGTGTCAATCATGTCTATAGGCATAACACACCCTAACATGATGGTCAAATTTTAGAATACTTGTAACATAGTTATTGACAAAACTAGTTTTCAAACTCTTAAGGTTTCTTTTGAAAATCTCATGTTAGCCAACCAAGCATGAAAAGCTACTTCACTTACTATACATCATACTTTCATATACACATAACTAGACCACATAAGCATGCTCATAAGTTCCTAACTCAAAGTGTATATAGTTTATCAAGTTCGTATTTGAAACTCTAAGTTTCAATTAGTAGGTCATCAAAACTATTCAAGCATGCAATGTAAGTTCACATATTTTATATCATGCTTTCATGCTTATGTACATATGTAATCAGATCATATAATCATGTTTTCAAGTTCAAAATTTAAAGTATAAATGGCTCATTGAGTTTGCACTTTGAAAACTCAAGTTCCATTTGGAAACCAAGCTATGGTAAGTGGTTATATGCAAGGTCCCTTAAAATAGCATGTCAAGGACTTATATAGGCTCAATGACATTATACTAGCATGCCACATCTTAGAACCCACAAAAAATCATTTTCTGATTCTGCATAAGGGCGCGGGCGCACCCTGTTTGTACTTGGGAGTGGCGCGGCCGCGCCACTTCGGTTCCAGCCAGGAGAGCTTCTGCAATAGCAGAGCTTCCAACCCAATTCAGAAATCCTTCTTGTATCATACTGGATTACTACTATATTGCATATATAACAAGTGTATGGACTCTACTAAAATCATCTTACATATCCCATTAACAAGAATTTATGAACTTTCCTATGAATTGATAATTGCAAATTTCAAAGTATGAACAAGTGTTATACCTCTTAAGCTTTCAAATGGACATAGTTTCCTCTTACTTTAGATTACTCTCCCTCAATACACTCTCTAGCAACTTAGTAATAATCTCAGCAAAAACAAATGAGTAGAGGAGCTTTTTATTTATAGAAGAATGAATATCCATACAATTGCTTTGCACCATTAATCAAACTATTGGAATGAAGGAGAATACAATGGACATTGGATAGTTGGTGCAATAGTGTTGGCAACTCCATCAACCCACTCCCCCTCATCATGATCTCTAGATTGCTGAGTTTGATTTGTAGGAAATGGCTAGGCTTAGGCTATTGAGTGTACACGTGAAGAGAAGAAATGAGACACTCTTTGAGGGACAAACTAATTCTCAGCATTTGGCAATTGAAGTAATGTTACAACTTAAGGTTTTATTACACATACATATATTATACATACATGAATACTTAGGCTAATACACTTACATATATATATAGGTTTTACATTCATTTGGGTGTATACATGGATTTTAATGATATAACAATATTACATGGTAGCAAATTGGGGTACATGTGTACACATCAATATATAATCCATGTACATTTTGATAATGCCAAATTATGATTTAATTAGGTAGTGATATACCATATTATCATAGATCTTATTATTTTAATTATTTTACTTATTGAAATAATTATTAATATTAATTATTTATATAGTCTAATTTAATATTCCATAAAGTACACACTAATGCACTACACATAACACATGGTCACATAAACATCATTTGTGTAGTTTATACCATTCATTAATCTTACTATATAGTTTCCATATTATATAGTCTCACTAAAGTGTCACACTACACTTTATAATATAGTTTGGTTCAACATTGCACAATGTACACATAACATGTATTCATATGGGTCCATTTATGTAGTTCATGTAACTTACTCCCCTTTACCATATAGTTCCTATATTACATAGTCATATCACAATGTCACACTATACTTTATATTATATATATGTAGTTACTATATAATATGTGATTACCTATCGTTACACTTAGCAATTAATCGAACAAGCATTGATCTATTATATAAATTAATTATTTATTCATTAATCTACTATTACTCATAAAAATCATTAATTAATAATATATTATTAATTAATCATCCACTTATTAATTCTTTCTTTAATTAATTAAATTATCATAATTCTTATCACCGTGCCACACAAGGCATTCTACGAGCTTATCATAAACTCCACATTTTTCTCAATTATTATAAATTAAATTTGAATTAATTGAATTACTAATCTCACAACACATCAACATTTATATTCAAATAAATATTCATTTTCTTATTATATCAATATTAATATTTATTCATGAAATTCACGGTTCTTACATTTAATCCACTAAACCTTCCTTATTTTATCAGTATGCTAAAGTTTCATCATGAATCTCCAAACCAACCACCAACATGCACTTCATATCAACTCTAGAAAGCTATTAAAGACTTGAGATGAAGAAGATAGATAGGTTATTAGTTGGTTACCTCTTGTGTTCTTGATTAGATGATGATCTTGATTGAGTAGCAAGTCTTCCTTCTTGATTTCCAAGCTTAGCACTCACTTCTCTCTCAATTTAAGTGTTAGTGGATTTGTGTAAAATAAATAAACTAACACATCTCTTTCTATTTATAGAATAGACAAGAATTAGGGCATTTAGGTTATTATGTACTTAATTAGGTTATTAATTGGTCACTTTAGATTAAGTATCTTATGTTCAAACCCCCTTAGGTTTCATTTCTTACAAATCATCCCCTCCTCCACCTCCTTACTATTTGAACCATGGTTGAGTTTAATGGTGAATCACCATTACTTTTGTGGCCAAAACTCATTATATTTACAAGTGGGAAGATATTCTAAAAGGACCAAACCTCCTTTGACCATGAAGTGGCCAGCCATGTGGGGTTATGGGGCCCCAATGGGTTTGGTTCGTCCCTTTTTCCCACCCATTTTATTCATGGGTTGACCCATGGGTTTGGATCTTGGGTTGGGCTTAAATTATATTCACTTTGGGCTTTCCTTTGGGCTTGATTTAATAATTCTTTGGGCCTTGAATTAAATTCACTTGGGCCTCTTCATACTTTCCATTTTGGGCTTCTTAAAGTCAAAGTACATTAACTAAATAACCCATCTTGACTATGGTTGACTTTTTGACTTTGACTTTCCGTATTTCTTTCGTATAATTTTAGTATTCTATTAGTATAATAATTTGTATTATACTTGTACTATCCTTTGTATTATACTAGTATAATGCCTCGTATTATACTTGTATTCTTTCTTTATTAAATTTATATTATACTTAATTATATTCTCAAAATCCAACGCGTAGGCTAAAACTGTGTTTTTAGTTTCTGAATTTATTGGATATTTCATTTTTCCTCAGAATTCTAACATTACGTGTTTTCTGGAATCTCTAAAAAAATTTTGTAGCAATTATTGATGAATAATGTTTTTACGTAAATTTCTCAGAAATCTTTAATTTTTGTCTTGAAAATTCTTACTCATTTATTCTTGCACGCACCAAAATTACTACCACATTCACACCATCCTAGGTCATAAAACGACATTCAAATATATAATACAAATAATATTCATTAAATATTATTTTATTCATTAATATTCCACAAAACTTAATTATTAAACTAAGTAAAAATTTCTCGGTCGTTACAAATAACGTGCCCTAAAAATTGAATTCCCCTTTCAACCAGAATTCAAACTTTGAAAATTTTGCATATAATTTCTCCTTCCTTAATATCTCTAGTGAAAGTAGTATGCACACAAGCCAATCATATTTGATATGAAGAAGCATATACTTTGTAATAATCTTATTAATTTATTAATAAAAGAATTGTTTAATAAAGGCTTATAATTTATCTACATAATGTTGTTATATTAAATGTAATAGACCCATAGTTTTAAGTAATGCTTTTAGAATCTTGATGATGATCATGCTAATGAGATCTAAATTCTTAGATAGCTTAAAAACTTAAATAGTTCCCAAATCATTGGATTACTAAAAAGAAAATTAGTGAATCTAGATAGATTGGTACATATGTTGCTTACTCTTTGGAAGAGAATGATCGATCTCATAATCATTTATGTGAAGACACTAAAGCAAGTATGTAGGTGCTTATTGGAGAATAAGTGCACTGAACGTGGCTCGCTAAGGAATACCTAATAGAGTTTTACTTGTCTATCAATAGAAATTCTTTTAGTGATAGTAGTACAAGTATTCCTTAGACTTGAGATCATCATAGTATCTTGTGTATGATGAGTTATACTTTGACATATCCTTTAAGACCCTAAGAGTATATCAAAGGGTACGTTTGGGTATAATAATTTATATATGAAGATAATGAATGATCAACAAAGAATCTACTGCTTCTAGTAAAAGAAGAGAATGTCCTATGTGATTCGATAAATGACAACTTAGTAGTCCTTGGCCAAGGCAGAATGAAATTAGAAAGTAGTTTCTAATTTGCATTATCTAGATTTGTGCATTAAAGGATCAAAATACATAAAATTAAATAAAATAAGACTTGATAGTAATTTCATGTCTTATATTTAATTGGGACATTGTATGGTGGAAAGAATGAATTGTACAGTAACTATTTACTCAAAGGTTCTTTTATGATTAATGTTAAAATCTATATTATCTGGAAAGTCATTGACCGCTAAGGGGGCTTACCCTTATTATAGAATAAATGTTATTTATTTAAATAATTTAAATAGTTTAATTTATTTATTTAAATAAGATTATAATTGTTCTAATTAATTTATTGACAACCGGTTTAATATGGAGAACCTAAAGGGTCACACCAAAAAAGGAAGAATATTTATTTAAAAAGTAAATGACATAATTGTAATAATAAGTTAAGTGTATTTAATTGAATCTATGGTGATAGAATAAATCAAATAACTTAATATTTAATATTTAATATTTTAAAAATATTAAATATAAATTAATATGAGGAGTCTTATTATTATTATTATTAGTTTAATTCCTAAAGGAGTTTGAGAATTAATTAATAAAAGTACTCTCATATATTTCTAATAAGATTAGGATGCTAATTAATTAAAAGAGTTTAAATAATTATTCCTAATAAGATTAGGAGCCTAATTAATTAAAAGAGTTTAATTAATTAAAATAAAACCCTACTCCTAAATTTTTTATGAGGGTTACCTATATCTATAAAAAAGAAAGTCTTATTATAGATTAGGGTTACACAAGTTACACACTAACAATTTCAAGAGTTGTGAGAGTACACTTATTCTATAGAGATAGAAACTAGGGTTTTGTCAAACACCCATCTTCTTGAATACTTGTTCTTCCTTGGTGGATCACCTCTAGAGGCCAAACGCTTGGGTGACTAATGTTGATCAAAGGAAGAAATCAAACCCGGTGGATTCAAGTTGAACGTGAAAATAAATTAGAGTTGAACTCGTACTTGAGGAAGCTAGTTTTTACAAGGGTATGAATCTGATCTCCATCTCTTTTCTATTGAATTGATAATTATGCATAAAGTATGATCATGGTGATGGTTTGTATAAAATTTTAAAAACTCCCTTTAATCGCGCTTCAACTATGTTTATGTGATTTGATTACGTAATCGCGATATATACAAACATAACATCCAGTACTATCCTTAAATGCTCGGCATGCTCCTCTTTAGCTCTAGAATACACCAAAATATCATCAATGAATACAACCATAACCTTGTCCAAGTATTGCTTGAACACTCTCTTCATCAAGTCCATAAATGCGGCTGGAGTGTTCGTCAGTCCAAACGACATCACTAGAAACTCATAATGGCTGTAACGAGTTCTGAATCCTGTATTTTGTACATCTTCCTTCCTCACCTTTAATTGATGATAACCAATTCTCAAATCAATTTTGAAAAATTCTTTTCTCCGTTAAGTTGATAAAAAAGATCATCTATTCTTGGTAACGGGTACTTATTCTTAATCATCACTTTGTTCAATTCCCTATAGTCCATGCAAAATCTCATCGATCTGTCCTTCTTCTTTACAAACAATATCGGTGCTTCCCATGGAGAGACACTCGGTTGAATGTACTTCTTAACCAATAATTCCTTCAGCTGGACCATTAACTATCTCATTTCTATAGGAGCCATCCTATACGGTGCTTTTGATATTGGTGCTGTCCCCAACACTAAATCAATCACGAACTCTATTTCTTGGTCTGGTGGAAGTTCTAGAAAGACATCCACAAACTCATTAACTATAGGTATCTGTCCCATTTAAGAATTCACCATCTAAGTATCTACTACATGAGCCAAATATTCTTCACATCCTTTCTTTAACAGCTTCTTAGACTGCATCATCGTCAGGCAACATGATTGTCTTGGCGACTTACTACCATAAAATATACCCTTAGACTTATTTGGTGTCTGAAGGCGTATGCTCTTCTTCTAACAATCAAAAACTGTCTCATGGTAAAATAACCAATCCATTCCTAGGATTACATCAAATTCTCCTAAGCTTATCGGAATTCAATTCACGCTTAACTTATGTCCCCTTATTTCCACACAACAGTTCCTATGGATATACTCAACACGGATTACTTCTTTGTTTGCAATCTTTATATTCATTGGGTTTTCTAACTTTTCGCGAGGTTGTTGGGTAAAATCTAGTTACGCACAACACACAAGTATACGTGGTTAACAAGTAATAAAGTGATGAGTAGAGTATCGTTCTCACAGAGAAAATAACTGAAATTTATCCTAACAACTACCAATTTTATATTATCTCAATTTTATTAAACGAATAGTCAAGTTATGAAATCTCTGAAAATTACTAACTAATTAAGAATCTACTAACTACCACTGGATTTGATCAGATAAAGGAGATTTAAGCCTACAACTTCACTTAATGTTTCACTTGGATCGACACACTTCCTGTTAAATCAAATTAACTATCCCAGATTGTTAATCAAGAACACAAAAGTAAATATAACCATGTCTTAATGCATTATACCCATATCAACTTAAATCCACAAAAGATAGAATTAAATTGAACACCCCAATTAACTAATCCACTATATCTCTATGTGAATTACAATTAAAGAAGGTTTAAGCATAAGTTTTTCATTAGATTACATGTGATGCATAGGTATATCTCTATCCTAGGCACAAATTATGAATCCCAACGACATGCAGAAATCACAATCACATGTTACTATGATTAGATCTAAACCTATATTCCGTCTCTCGAGTTCATATAGATTATCAAAGTAATTGTTGATCAGGCAATTAAATAATTAAGCATAAATCATAATAGACAACACTGGAAATAGTCTCAATAAATTAATACGAAAGTATGTCAATCTTCATTACACAAAGAGATCAATTGTAGACTTAAATAGTGAATTAGTTCAACATCATTGAATAAGAAACCAAAATCCATAAATAGAATAAGATTATAAATACAAGACTAGAGATGAAGCAAGAGAATAGAAATTGTAGTTCAATCTGATGCTCTTCTCCACGTTTGCCTTAAATCCCTTGTGCTAGACTGCTTGCTAAAATTCTCCCAACATGTGATCAAAACTAAGGCTTAACTAATGATCATGATAAAGTCTTCTTGGCCCCTCTATTTGCCTTTTATACTCTTCCAATCGTATACCAAATCCATCACCAGCAGCCCTCCAGAATCCTACTTGAGCAAGGAAACCATAAGTCATCTGTCGCGCACCCCGCCCCGACGGGTAGTTTGTACTAAGGAAGGCCCACCTCTGCGGGTGTAAAATGCCTTATCTGAGAAGTAACCCCCACCCCGACAGGTGTTTTGCACTATGAAGGCTGGCCCCGACGGGCTGTCTGGTCAAGCAACTGAGAAATTATCCTTTTAAGCTCCGTTTTTCCCGCTTCCATCCTGCAACCTGTTCCTGCACACACAACCACGAAAACGTATAAAATGCTCCAAAACTTACTCAAAGTAGCATTGAATCAAACTTAAAATGTAACTGATTCGTAGGTATAAAACCCACTCATCAAATACCCGCAAACTTGAGACTTTGCTTGTCCTCAAATAAAATACAAATGCAAATGCATACTATCTACATGACTACAAATCCAGTCTGTCCATCGGTCTGAAGTTCAACAAGGTTACCTCAGAGAAATCAACAATAGCTATGATTAGCAAAATCCAACCTAAGACACATCAGCGATCCCAAATCAATCTATAAATCAACACATGTTATCACTGCTTTTGTGTGTGTGTGTGTGTGCTCAACAACAATGTAAACCGACTGCAGGTCAAATACATCACATAATATGTTTCTTAGAGGAAACTGTGACGCCCTCAAAATAGGTTCAATACCAACCCATTCTAAGTCGCCAAATATATGGTACAGAATCCAAATACAATCTTTTATAAATACGATCGTGCAAAATACGACAACACAAACTGTGAGTTTCATTACAAATCGTATATGATACGAAATATAAACACTCAAATTCAATCCTCAATAATTACAATTATTATCACACTATTTTACAAAAATAGTGAGGAATACTACTGCTGTGACGCCCCTAAATTTAGGTACTTGAAACCCGAACTTGGTGCTACACGATATCATTTCTTTGAGCGAAATAATATAAATAACAAACTTAATTTACATATCAGAGTTGTCTAATCCCAGGTACACGACCTTTAAAACATTCATTACATGATAGATAATAAATATTATTGTCCTAATAAAGTCTAACTATTACACAAGATACCATAAAACTTATTTTTGCAGCTTTCCTTTCCCTTTGTTTTTGTCAGAGCCTTCTGGTTGATCACGCTTAGCTGAAAATATTTAATTTACAGCAAGAATGAGCATTCAATTGCTCAGCAAGTAATAGCAGTTAATAAACTTTAGCTAAAAGAAGTAAATATTTTCTTTGAGGTATACTTCTACAACGAATCAATAGTTGTGAAGTCTTTCGAAACATATCTTAATAACATATCAAATTGTTTAAAATTTTCGTTTAAAATTTTGAAACGACGTAGTGACTATAAATGCTGAGCGGTCAATGGACTATGGACTTTTATTTTTCATTTTTAAAAAGGTTTAAACAGAAATTCATCTGCAAACCGCTCTGGTCTTACGGGCATGTAGGGTGATCAGCCCCATTATGTCCTGTATTGATCAATACTATCTATTTGAACGATAAATGCGTTCACTCTGTTCGCCTTGGGCACAAAAAATATTTCCCATTTCGGGTTGTTCATACTCAGGTTGGAGTCCTAACTAAACAATTCAGTTGGACGACTTTATCAAAACCAATACTATTCAACAATACAATTCGAACTATGTCTAGCTGAGTCAAATAGGTTAGACAGTCATAAATACCTACTGAAGTTTGATAGTATGTAACAGGGTTTGTCATATCAAAGAATTTCAAGTTCAATATTTCTTATTTGAATATAGTTGTTTATACAAGTGGGGACACTTGTATAATAACAGACAATAATGAGATATTAATAAATAATAACCGAATTGAATAAAATTTCACAATATAAGAATAATTTCATAAACGAATCATGAATTATCATTATGGATATGAATAATTTACAATAATTATTCATGAACATGCCTTTTATTGGATACTTGCTCAATATAAAATTTTGAGTAAGGTTAGAGTACTTGCTTTGATAGCTGATGACTGCTACGTAGTATAGCTTACACTTTTATCTTTAATACAAAGTCTTATCATCAATAAAATTATTTTTTTAATTAGAATAATACAACTTAACACATAATACTGCTTAAACATGTTGTCACATATTCATGTCAGTCAGTACAACACATAAGAACGTAGACCTAGTCAAACTATATCGGTTTGGTTTGAGTTTGGTATCGTTTCGGCATCCCGATTGCATTATCGGATAATTACTGAATTTATTTTTAATAAAACTTTGTTCAAGAACTTAAATATTATATTAGATAATTTAATTATCATTTATAATATTTTTTCAAATATTAAAATCATTTATAATAATTTTTTAAATACTTATATCATTTTTAATGATTTAATTATCAATTAATATCATTATCAATAATATTGAAATAATTTAAAATATTAATGAAATTTATGTCAACACTTTAAAAGTTATTTATTATAACTTCAAAATATTTTTAAAGCCTTAATATTACCTTTAAATGATTTTCAAGATATTAAAATCATTTTTAAATAATTATCATTAATATTAAAATATTAATGTTATTCATATCAAAATATTAAAAGTTATTTATTATAAATTAAAATATTTTTAAAATATTTATTTCATCTTTAAATGATTTATAAAATATTTAAATCATTTTTAAATAATTTATTTAATATAATTATTAAATAAATTTATTATCATTAATATTAAAATATTAATGAAATTCTTATCAAAATATTATAAGTTATTTATTATTACTTAAAATACTTTTTAAAACTTTAATATCATTTTTAAAATATTAAAACCATTTTTAACTAATATATTTAATTTAATTATTAAATAAATTTATTATCATTAATATTAAATTATTAATGACATTTATCTCAAAATATTAAAAGTCATTTATTATAACTTAAAATATTTTTAAATACTTTAATATCATTTAAAATGATTTTTAGTATATTAAAATCATTTTTAACTAATTTATTTAATATAATTATTAAATAAATTAAATATCATTAATATTTAATTAAATTAAAATATTAATAAAATTTATGTCAAAATATTAAAAGTTAATTTTTTATAACTTAAAATAATTTTATTAATTTATAATAATTAATTTCTATTTATTATAATTAATTTAATTAATTTTCGTTTAAACCGTCGTTAAAGGGCTATCACGACGGACACTGTCGCTATAGGTGTTCTTGAGCAACTCATGAACAACTCGGTCAATGCCAAGGGTCCTAGTTTGACCGAAATTTACTGACAGTATGATCGATTTCTGGGTAGTTAAGTGTGATGAGCTTGTAGTACTAGTGTAACACTACACATACATGTTCATTTCATTATCAACAAACATTTATTTTGGGAATTGCATATTCAGATTTGATATTGAAAGTAAATATAAATGCTTAAGTGAACAGTCCTTAAGAAAATCATTGTACAAGGACTTAGATGATAGATCAAACATGTTAGGTTGATCTGAACCTTAATGTTTATCATTTTTGTAAATGAATGTATAGAAGAAAAGATCAAACTTGTTAGGTTGATCTATTTGAGCTGTAAAAGTTAAAGTCTTGACAAAATCGTAGTCTGTCAAAGACAGCATCCGAAAGACAGGGCAGAATCGTGGAGCTTAAGCAAAGATATCGGAATCATAGTCTGCCAAGAGATTCAAGCCTACAGAAGTTAAGGCAGAAAACGTGGAGCTTGAGTGAAGATATACAAACTAGAAGTCTGCCCAAGAATCAAGTCTGCAGAGGACAAGGCAAGAATTGTCGAGCTCAAGTGAAAGCATCAAAGAATCGTAGTTTGCCTCAGAAGCCACACTGAGAGTCATAAAAGTTGAAAAGCATCTGCCGAGCCAAGTTAGGAATCGTAGAGTGCTATTAGAAGTGTGAAGTCTGCAAGACAAACAAGCAAGGAATTGTAGTCTACCGAGAGCTTAAGCGAAATCGTAGTGTGCTCTACGAAGAAGTCTGAATCACGCTGTGCAAAGCTAACACACAACGATTGTGTCACAATGACCATAATCGTAGTGTTCCTCCAGTCAACATCAAAGATTAAAGATCTAATGAAGGGAGGAAGAGTAACAAATGAAGAAAGGCTTATAGTCGTTGACAAAGTGATAGTCCCAATATTTTCATATTCATCCGTAGTCCAAATCGAAGAAGCGTATTGTAGAAGCTAAGGATAGGACTAAAGCAGCCTGCAGAAAACACCTTTTCAAGTGTTAGGTGAAAGATACAGTCTGCTGTGTCACTGAGCCAGGCGGCAGAGCAGCAGAAAAGCAAGATGTCAACATCACTGCATAGAAAACGTCTGGAGCATTATATGAAGCAACGGGAGCATTCAAAACGGCTATTTTTGAATGGCTCTTTTATAAGGAAATCAGACAAGGATTCAGACCAAGTAAGCAAGACGCATAAAGAAAGAATACACTGAAAAAAAAGCTCAAGAACACTCAACGAGCAACACTACGATACTGAAGAAAAGCTTGCTTCGCTACTCAGTCCTTTGAAAGACAGAAGCTGAACTGCAACTGAGTAGCACACCTCAAACTAACAATTGCCTATCCAAGTGAGGTACCAAGTCAGAGGACTTGAAGAAGTTCATAAGTGAACTAAGTGAATATCCAAGTTAAAGGACTTGAAGAGTTCAGAAGTGAACTAAGAGCAGATCAAAGTCAAAGGACTTAAAGAGTTCAAAAGTGAACTAAGTGAAGTTCCAGGGCTGCTGGCCTTGAAGGGATCTAAGTGGTCCATTTGTAAGAAAACATCCTTAGTGGATTTCCTACTCGTGGAGTAGAAGAGTGGATTAGGAGTCGCGTTGGCTCTAAACCACTTAAAACCCTGTGTCTCATTGTCTCTCATTAACTGCTATAACTGCTATATCTGTTATAACTGCTTTAACGGTTTATCTCGCCTTAACTGCATTATCTTGAAGGGGAACAAAACATATATTCCGCTGCAGTCAGTATCACCAATACTGACTAAGTATTTTAAATAGAGAAATTTTAAAATATCTATTCAACCCCCCCCCCCCCCCTTGTAGATAATTAGCGTGCTTTTGGGAACTAACAATTGGTATCAGAGCAGGTTCTCATATCTAAGCATACAAGCCTGAGAAGATCCTATGGCACAACTGATAAGCAAAATCAAGACAGGTGGAGGAAGCAAACCACCAATGTGTAACAAAGATAAATTTGCAAACTGGAAAGTTCGGATGTAGGCGTACATGGATTCAATAGATGATGATCTATTTGAAACTATTCTGAACGGGACCTATATTCCAAGAAGGCTTGCACCAACTCTAGAAAATCCAGACAACATGGTGGTCAAGGTCAAATCTGAATGGACTGAAAATGAGAAGACAGATGTTTAGCTTGACAAGAAGGCTAAGAACATCTTGTTCCAGTCTTTAGAAGACAGTCTGTTCGAAAATGTGGTTAACTGCAAAACTGCAAAGGAAGTCTGGGAAGCATTACTCATCATGCATGAAGGAACTGAAGAAGTCAGAGAAAACAAGCAATCTCTACTGACTCAATAGTATGAGATGTTTGCTCATGTCTCAGGAGAGAATGTCACTTCCACTTATGAAAGATTCACTACACTGCTCAACTCTCTCAGAGCCTATAGAAAGTCCTATCCAAACAAAGATCTAGTCATCAAGTTCATGAGGTCTTTGCCAAGTAGATGGGATGCTAAGACCACTGCAATCAGAGAAGCAAAGAATCTGCATGAAATGACAGTTCAACAGCTCTACGGAAACCTTCTTACATACTAGCTTGAACTGACTCAACGAGCAGAAACTCTATCAGAAGGAAGAAGGAAGGACAAAGGAGTTGCTCTCAAAGCAAAGGAAGAGATCTCCAGGGAACAGGTGGAAGATGAGTCTGACTCTGATGAAGAGGATGACATTGATGATGATGAAGCTGTAATGCTGGCCAGAAGATTCAAAAGACTTATGCTCAAAGGCAGAAGCAGCAAACCTAAGAAGTTCAACAATAGCAGCAGTCAGGAGCAGATCAATGACCTATCCTATAACTGCAAAAAGCCTGGGCATTTCATTGCCAATTGCAACAAGCCTATCAGGGAAGAGCTGAAGAGAAAGTCAAATCAAAAGAAGGAGCTCAAAGGCTACAGAAAGAATAAAAAGAAAGACAAAGGACTTGTAGCTGGAAGTTCATGGAGTGATTCAGACAATGACACTAACACTGAGTCTGAAGATGATGAAGCACCTCAAAAAGCCAACCTATATCTGATGGCCAAAAATGCACCAAGCAGGAAAGATGCTGAAGCAGTCATAGACAAGGTATTTGACTTTAACTCTCCTGATATAGACATTGATGATTTCAGAACTGGCATTCGTGATATGTCAACTGATCTATATCAACATATGAAGTGGCTAAAAGTTCTATCTAAAGATTATACTGACCTTCAAAAGAAGAAAGAAAAGGTTCAGAAAGAGTTAGAAGTAGCTCTACTAAATTCTAACTCTCTCTCTAAACTTGAAGATGAGAATAAAATCTTAAGAGAGACAAATGAACTGACCATACAGAGAGAGTGAGATCTAACCTCTAAGATTGAGGAGCTAGAAAAGACTATCTCTACATGGAATAGATCTTCTTCATCCATGGACTCCCTGATATCCAATCAAAGAAGTGTCTCTGATAGAACAAGCTTAGGGTTTGGGGAATCAACCTCAGAACCCTGTGTGGGAAAGACTAAAGAGATTAATGTAAGTAATGCTTCTAACTTAAATAGAAGTATTACATTCGTTAAGTCCACACAAAAGGATGAACCAGTGCAACCTTGCTCTTCTGAACCAAGACGTGTTCCTAAACACTACGGATCTCGTGCTGGCTTAGGGTTCAAAAAAGTGAAGAGTAATTCAGTCACCACTGTCCTACCTCGACGAATCGTAGAGTCGAGTAAAACTGACTCCACCGATCAACTTGGAAGGAATCGTGGTGTTGAGACTCACTTAGCACAGAACATGAACTCCAGGGCTACATGGAAACGGAAGATGAAATTTAAGGGTAAAGTCAACAAATATCCACACAAATCCAATTGGAGAAAGCATCCACACACACACACAAATATAAATTATGTTTGATTTTTTGCCTGTGGAAGGTTTGGTCATAAAATTGCATCATGCTTTCAAAATACTGTGCATGGAAGACCCAAAGTCAAGCAGATTTGGGTTCCTAAGGGTACTAACATTGCAGGACCCATGCTAGTCTGGGTACCAAAATGAAAGCTGAATATGTTTGCAGGAAATGAGCACCACGACTACCACATGGTATCTGGACAGTGGTTGCTCAAGGCATATGACCTGGAAATAAAGCCCTCCTGTCAAATTATATAGAGAAGGAGGGACCAATAGTTATCTTTGGAGATAACAGCTCTGGCAAGACAAGAGGCTATGGTTCGGAAATGGTGCAGTGTCCTTCAGTAAAGTGGCTTATGTTGATGGTCTAAAGCACAATCTTCTTAGCATCAGCCAACTCTGCGATAAAGGCCATCTAGTTACCTTCCTCAACAATCAATGTCAAGTCAGAGATCTGGAGACATCCTCTATCAAGCTGACAGGAACAAGAGAAGGAAATGTATACATTGTCAATCTTGCTCAGCTCAGTACTGATGAGACAGTATGCTTCCTTGCTAAAGCCACTGAAGAAATAAATTGGCTTTGGCATAAAAGATTATCTCATCTCAACTTCAAGAGTATGTCTAAACTAGCCTCCAAAGATCTGGTAGCAGGATTACCCAAGTTCAACTTCATCAAAGAAAGACCATGCAATGCATATCAGCTTGGAAAGCAAACAAGGAGCTCATTCAAAGGCAAAGAAGTCAAATCAATTGACAGGCCCCTACAGTTACTTCACATGGATCTCTTTGGGCCAATTCTGACTGTGAGCTTAGGAGGGAAGAGATACTCACTAGTCGTGGTGGATGACTACACCAAATACACATGGGTGTTCTTTCTCAACTCAAAAGATGAGACAAGCTCCCAACTGATAAAGATGTTCAAGCTGGTGATGAATGAAAAAGGAGAGACCATCAAGGCAATAAGGAGTGATCATGGCAGAGAGTTTGACTTCTCAGAAATGGACCAGTTCTGTGCAGACAATGGCATCAGTCACAACTTCTTAGCACCACGAACTCCTCAGTAAAATGGAGTAGCTGAAAGGAAGAACAGAACACTTTTAGAAGCCGGAAGAACTCTACTTGCAATAGCTCATCTACCTAAATACTTTTGGGCAGAAGCCATCAACACTGCGTGCTACACACAGAACAGATCTCTTGTACACTCTACGCTAAAGAAGACTCCCTATGAGCTGTGGAAAGGAAGAAAGCCAAATGTCAGTTACTTCCATGTGTTCGACTGTTCATGCTACATTCTCAACAATGGAAAGCAATATCTGACTAAGTTCCAACCTAAGTCAGATGAAGGAATCTTCCTTGGTTATGCAACAGACAGCAAAGCCTATAGAGTGCTCAACAAGAAGACACTAAGTGTTGAAGTCTCAATCCACATCATCTTCGATGAAACAGACTCGGATAAGTCTGCACCACCAGACACTACGATTGACGATACTGACACTACGAATGAAGTGGTCGAACCCAACACTACTACAGCAATTCCTGAAAAAAAAAATTATAGTGTCCGAAGAAGAACTCGTAGAGAGAGCTGAACCAAACGACGATTCTGAACAACAAGAACCAGAAGTCAATCTTGAAGAGTTCAGACAAGAAAGCACCAGAACTGATGTTCCAACAGGGAACAGGTGGGCAAGAGATCACACTCAAGATTTAATTATTGGTGATCCAACTGCCAGAATAAGAACAAGATCTGTAACTCAGAATGAATGCTTCTATTTGAGTTTTCTATCACAAATAGAACCCAAGAAGATTGAAGATGCCATGCTAGACGCAAGCTGGATTGAAGCCATGCAAGAGGAACTTAATCAATTTGAAAGAAGTAAAGTCTGGAGATTAGTTCAAAGACCAAAGAGTCACCCAGTCATCGGCACCAAATGGGTCTTCAGAAACAAAATGGATGAAGATGGGGTGATCACTAGAAACAAAGCAAGACTGGTGGCCAAAGGTTATTCTCAAGAAGAAGGCATAGACTACGATGAGACCTTTGCACTAGTGGCCAGACTTGAAGCTATCAGAATGTTCCTTGCATTTGCTGCTCACATGAAGTTCAAAGTATTCCAGATGGATGTCAAGAGTGCATTCCTAAATGGTGAACTTTAAGAAGAAGTCTACGTGGAGCAACCCCCAGGTTTTGTCAATCCAACCCTCTCTGATTATGTCTATAGATTAGATAAAGCCTTATATGGACTTAAACAAGCACCTAGAGCATGGTATGAAACATTAACAAACTTTCTTATTGAAAAAAGATTCACTAGAGGTAGAGTAGACACTACACTATTCCTTAGGAAACACAAAGATAAAGTCTTACTAGTTCAAATATATGTAGATGATATTATCTTTGGTTCTACTGATGAAAATCTGTGCAAGAGATTTGCCAAGCTTATGTAGAGCAAGTTTGAAATGAGCATGATGGGTGAGCTGAACTTCTTCCTTGGACAACAAGTAAAACAAACTGATGAAGGAATTTTCATAAGCCAAGCCAAGTACATTAAAGACTTACTCAAGAAATATGGTATGGAATCAGCTACTCCCATGAAAACACCAATTGCTCCAGCAACTAAGCTTGACAAAGATGAGAAAGGTAAAGGAATTGATATTACTCAATACAGAGGTATGATAGGCTCCCTTCTCTACTTAACTGCCAGTAGACCAGATATAATGTTTGCAACATGTATATGTGCTAGATTTCAAGCTAATCCTAAGGAATCACACTTAACTGGTGTAAAAAAGATTTTCAGGTATCTTAAAGGTACACCCTATTTGGGTCTATGGTATCACAAAGAGTCCTCATTTGAACTGACAGGATATTCAGATGCTGACTTTGCAGGATGCAAAATAGATAAATAAAAAAAAGTACCACTGGCACTTGTTAACTACTAGGCAATAGACTAGTGTCTTGGTTCAGCAAGAAGCAAAACTCAGTATCAACTTCAACAGCAGAAGCTGAATATATTGCTGCTGGTAGCTGTTGTGCTCAAATCCTATGGATGAAGAATCAGCTAGCAGATTATGGGTTTGATTTCAAATCTATACCCATATACTATGATAACACAAGTGCTATAGCAATAACAAATAATCCTGTCATGCATTCTAGGACCAAGCATATAGAAATAAGATAACATTTTATTAGGGATCATGTTCAAAATGGGACAATATCCTTGCAATACATTCCTACTGAAAATAAACTTGCTGATGTGTTTACAAAACCATTAGATGAATCCAGATTTAATAAACTAATAAGTGAGTTAGGTATGTTAAATTTACAACCATAAATTCTATACTCTAGATGGTGCTAACCTTGCAGATGTAAAGGCTAAGTCAAAATCGTAGAGATGGCTTAGAGGAACCACGATCGTGGAGTGATTCAATTAAGACATAAAGGCTCACTGAGATAGCAACAACAAGTCAAGCAACCCTTTTGATAAGTGTCTCAAGACAAACCTGATCCTTAGTGTCAAGCTAAGAGGTTGGCCCTTCCTGAGCAACCTTAACCTAGAAGGCTTGCCATTTCAGAAGGCATCACAGAAAGCCGTAGAGTCAATGATCAAGAAGCAAGCAAAGGATTGAACTTAACAATCGTGGAGTGGATCTAGACATTCGTAGTCTTCTCACAAGGGCACACCAGCTCAGGGGGAGCTAAGGGCAGAACAGAGATTTCCACATGGATTAAAATCGTGGAGTTTTGCAGAATCCAACACGTGTCCCACGACGCTGAATATACGGAGGGAAGTGTTTAAAACTATTTTAAACTGTCATATGTCAGTTCATCTTCGAATTTCAAAAGACTATCTTTCTTTCTCTCTCTCTCTCAAACGAAACCCTAAGTTTCAGAAAGCTAAGCCAAGTTCATTTATTTTAGGAAAATCAATCTAAATCAATGGCTGCTTCCAGAATTATCTCGGGTTTTCAGCTATGCTTTGACGAATTTGAAGATGCTAGTCCAGAAATGCACAAAATTCTTTCCCTGCTAAATAAAGCTGGACTCAAGGATGCCCTAAATACCGACACACTTGTATTCACAAATTTGATGAAAGAGTTCTACACAAATGGAATTGTTAAAGGAAACTTCATCCTCACCAAAATCAAGGGCGAGCAGATTCGACTCAACTCAAAAAGCATAAACCTTGCCCTAGGGTTCATCAATGAAGGTCTTCCATCACTGGACAGAAAGATGAAACACAACAAAACTGAAGGAAAGAGTGGCTACAGGAAGAAAGAGTTTCCCCAAGAATATGAGTTTCTTGCTGAAATTGTTGAAAAATGCATATTCTGCAAGAGCTCTGGCCACGATACTGTCAATGAAAAACAACTGAAGCTCATGACAGCTATCAGATACAGAGTTCAACTCAACTATGGAGCTCTACTAATGGAATGGTTTGGAAAATGGATGGAAAGCTCCAAGAAGACCAAGAGTACTGTAAAAATGCCTTATGGAAGATTTATCAGCATGATACTAGAAGCTACACTGGGCGACAAGATTAAAGATGAAGAAGGCATCTCCATTGTCCCCAACCAGAAGACAACCCAGCAATTATTTCAAAACTGGAAGAAAAACCTGGCAAAAAATGTAAAGATAAAATCTAAAATTCTATCTGCTGTAAGGGAGGAAGCCTGGGAGGTAGAAGAAGAAGGAGTAACTGAAGAAAATGCTGAAGCCTTGATCAAAAGGAGGAAAGGAAATAAGAAGATGAATGAAGATGTATCAATGGCTGAGGAACCCCAAGACCCAACCACCGAGGCACTTCAAGCATGCCCTGATGCTGAAATGGAGTTTAGTGGCTTAATGACTGAAAGAGCTATTACTCCTGAGACAGCTCAAGCATCATAGGAGACTCTAAAAGAGAAGGAGAAGAAGAAGAAGAGGGAAACAAGTGAGGACATGGCTGAAAGAAGTATTGAGGCTCAAAAGAAGAAGAAACGCAGTCACAGACCAAGGAAGCTTACACTTACTACGATTAAGGAGTCTTCACCAATCGTAGAGTCCAGGCAGGCTGCTAGTATGGAAGAAGATGCTGCAACAGTCTCTCAGCCCGAACAGACAAACAGGGCTGAAGCTGAAGAAGGTTCTGAAGATGCAGTCAAGCCCAAGAGAAAGAGGACATTGGTCAAGAAATACATTCTTATCAATGAGGAAGTATTGAGGGAAAAGGACAGAAAAAGAGCTGATGAGAAGGATAAACAGATTACTGAGTCGCAGGAAGAAGAAACTCAGGAAGCTCAGAATCAAGAGAATGCTACAGCTGAGGGGGAGCTACTAGAGAATCTGAATGAAGTAATGCTAAATCAGTTTCCAGTCACAGAGTCCCAAAACTCTGTGACTGATGAACCATATAACCAACTCATCTTCGTCGAGCGACCCGTTAACCATCCAATAATGATTAAGCACATCACACGAGTTGTCAAGGAAATGCTTGCAAACTCAATCAGTGAAACACCAACCTTAGATGACACACGACAATTCGGGCATGCTAATCAATCCGAAAAAGAAATCATAGAGTGTTCAGAACAGCTCAAAGAGACACAAACACATACATCTGAGCCAAACACTATGCTTATCCAGCAAACTCCTTCCCCTCTAACCCAAGCAGACATTCCACCATCCTCCAACAGTGAATACTTTGACATAACTCTTGCTCTCAAAAGTTTGTCAAGGAGAGATGAACACACTACAGCTACTCCTCCTCCTCCAGAAATACAACAAATTCTAGATCAATTGGCTCTCATGCCAACAAAGGAGGAGCTGACTGCCACACTGAGTTAAATAGGGTCAGAATCTGAAAAGGTCCTTGAAGAACATTCTCTTGCTCTTCACCATAGATTTGACAACATTCGTGACTCGGTCAAGACTCTGCCAGGACATTTGGGAACGGAACTTACTAAATCATTAAGGGCGATCTTCAGAGAAATGGCTAAAAGCATCAAGGCAAGAGATGTTATTCATTTTGCCGAGGCCAAGAAGTAGAAAGAAGCCTTGCTGCAAATGCAAAAGAATCAGCAAACTCAAAATGAGCTGATGGCGGAATAGATTTTAGCACTGCGTATCGCTTTGAACCAATTCCAAGAATGCTATGCTACTCAAATCTCCTAGAACAACGATGCCGTGAAAATGCTTCAGCAACAAAGAAGGGTCACTGAGGCTTTAGTTGATGAACAAACCAGTGACATTTCTCAACAAAGAACTCAAATGCATGCCCTGGTAGACAGAATCAGACGGCTCTCAGACGATATTCGAACCCTTGATGATGACATAAAGGGGGAGAAGATTGGGCAAGGAGATAAAGGCAGAGGTGGAAGACCGAGGCAGACGCACATTCAACCACCACCTCTGCAGCAGGAAAGGCAAAGGCAAACTCGTACTGGTCAATCGTCGGGTGGTAACTCCAGGAGTCCAAATGGCAGAGGTGGAAGACCGAGGCAGATGTACATTTAACCACTACCTCTGCAGCAGGAAAGGCAAAGGCAAACTCGTACTGGTCAATCGTCGGGTGGCAACTCCAGGAGTCCAAATGTTCAAACTGCACGATCTGATCAGTATCTTCAGCAACCTCCAGTGGGAATACCTCTTCAAAGACATCAAGGTCAAGCGTCTGGCTCATAAGGCATGACTTCTGCATAGTCCAGATATGAGCTAGAAGACATTGAATGAAGAGATGAGCAAACCAGAAGGATGAGAGCTGCTGAGTCTTCGAGGAACAAGAGACAAAGAAAATAGAGATAAGCCTAAACTTAATTTTGTATTGATGTTTTTATGCTTGAATGTAATATCTCTTCAAACATCAATAAATTCATGCTTATTCTCTAAAAATTTCAGTTGCTCACTGAAACACTAAGCCATATTTGCTTTCTAACATTATGCATTTAGAAAATGATGCTATGATATAAATCTCCTTGATTATGTCAAACTCAAATAGGGAGAGATTGTTGGGAATTGCATATTCAGATTTGATATTGAAAGTAAATATAAATACTTAAGTGAACAGTCCTTAAGAAAATTATTATACAAGGACTTAGATGATAGATCAAACATGTTAGGTTGATCTAAGCCTTAATGTTTATCATTTTTGTAAATGAATGTATAGAAGAAAAGATCAAACTTGTTAGGTTGATCTATTTGAGCTGTAAAAGTTAAAGTCTTGACAGAATCGTAGTCTATCAAAGACAGCATCCGAAAGACAGGGCAGAATTGTGGACCTTAAGCAAAGATATTGGAATCGTAGTCTGCCAAGAGATTCAAGCTTACAAAAGTTAAGGCAAAAAACGTGGAGCTTGAGTGAAGATATATAAACTAGAAGTCTGCTCAAGAATCAAGTCTGCAGAGGACAAGGTAAGAATCGTCGAGCTCAAGTGAAAGGATCAAAGAATCGTGGTTTTCCTCAGAAGCCATACTGAGAGTCATAAAAGTTGAAAAGCATCTGCCGAGCCAAGTTAGGAATTGCAGAGTGCTATTAGAAGTGTGAAGTCTACAAGACAAGCAAGCAAGGAATCGTAGTCTACCGAGAGCTTAAGAGAAATTGTAGTGTGCTCTATGAAGAAGTCTGAATCACGCTGTGCAAAGCCAACACACAATGATTGTGTCACAATGACCATAATCGTAGTGTTCCTCCAGTCAACATCAAAGATTAAAGATCTAATGATGGGAGGAAGAGTAACAAATGAAGAAAGGCTTATAGCTGTTGACAAAGTGATAGTCCCAATACTTCCATATTCATCCTTAGTCCAAATCGAAGAAGCGTATTGTAGAAGCTCATGATAGGACTAAAGCAGCCTGCAGAAAACACCTTTTCAGGTGTTAGGTGAAAGATACAGTCAGCTGTGTCACTGAGCCAGGCGGTAGAGCAGCAGAAAAGCAGGACGTCAACATCACTGCACAAAAAATGTCTGGAGCATTAAATGAAGCAACGGGAGCATTCAAAATGGCTATTTTTGAATGGATCTTTTATAAGGAAATCAGACAATGATTCAGACCAAGTAAGCAAGACGCATAAAGAAAGAATACACTGAAAAAAAGCTCAAGAACACTCAACGAGCAACACTACGATACTGAAGAAAAGCTTGCTTTGCTACTCAGTCCTTTGAAAGACAGAAACTGAACTGCAACTGAGTAGTACACCTCAAACTAACAATTGCCTATCCAAGTGAGGTACCAAGTCAGAGGACTTGAAGAAGTTCAGAAGTGAACTAAGAGAAGATCCAAGTTAAAGGACTTGAAGAGTTCAGAAGTGAACTAAGAGCATATCCAAGTCAAAGGACTTGAAGAGTTCAAAAGTGAACTAAGTGAAGTTCCAAGGCTGCTGGCCTTGAAGGGATCTAAGTGATCTATTTGTAAGAAGACATCCTTAGTGGATTTCCTACTCGTGGAGTAGAAGAGTGGATTAGGAGTCGCGTTGGCTCTGAACCACTTAAAACTCTGTGTCTCATTGTCTCTCATTAACTGCTATAATTGCTATATCTGTTATAACTGCTTTAACTGTTTATCTCGCCTTAACTGCATTATCTTGAAGGGGAACAAAACATATATTCCGTTGCAGTCAGTATCACCAATACTGACTAAGTATTTTAAATAGATAAATTTTAAAATATCTATTCAACCCCCCTTCTAGATAACTAACGTGCTTTTGGGAACTAACAATTTATACCGGATTCAGTGGCCAGTCAAACCAACCAACCAAGGCTATTTTTCAATTTATGGGCAGCCAAGAAACGTAAAGTTAATGCCGGTCAATGCACTTGTTAGCCTTAGATCTTTCAGTCTGATCATGGTTTGGGTGTGTTAGACGTCGGGCTCTATAGTATAACTACCAAGGTACACTATTCGAGCACTTATATAGTCCAAATATCAACACAAAGAAAGATCTAGGTTTTACAAAAACTGGTCAGGACGCTGTTCAAGAATTCTGGGTTACCCAGAAAACAAATCTGGACGGTCAACGCCTTTTGACCGATTACTACATTCAATTCGTGCAATTCTAAGGTTCGAGACTTCTCTGGACTTGTAGTCCTCATGTCAGAGTACAATTTGACCAACATATAACATCTAATTAGTCTACCGGTAGCGAGATCAAGGCAGTCAAAGTGACTATCAGAATGTGTTCTTTCGGTTTTCTGGGTTACCCAGAAAACCTATTTCGTGTTCGGTCAACGGGTTTTGACCGTTCATATCTTTCAATCTACACTTGCTATGATCATGATTACACTTTCAGAATACTAATAACATGGCATAGTACATACAAACACATAAACACAACATATGATGAACAAAATGAGATCTATAGGCCCCGACTTTGGCCTGTCAGACAGCTTTTTAGGGTTCATGCAATTTTCAAAAATTCCTTTTTTCGTGCATCTAGATATTATAGAAATGTTATTTCTTAACCCATATCACTAATTAACGTATCACAGAACATATTTTAACACTTAATCATAACATTTAACGAAAAATTAAAGATCTAGTTTGGTTAGGATTTTATACCTTTCTTGAACCAATTTTCTGATTTCTGACTTGGATCTGTTATGGTTTAGTGTATGGGATGTTATTGTTTGATATTATGACCAAGTTAGAGAGAGAATTTTGTGGGTCTTAGAGAGAGAAAGAAACTTGGCTTGTGAGAGAAAAATAATTGAAAGCTTTTTTTTCTATCTTTAATTCCTATCCATTTGGTTCAATGGATCTGATCAGCTAGATGTCAAAGATTTGGTTGATTCACTTGAGATTTGAGCATGTGATAAAATCCTAGCATATATCTTGTAAAGATTTGCAATCTAGCTAATAAAACAAATCCAAAAATGTCATTTTTGTAAATTATAAATTCTTTTAAGGGTATACTTATCTATGAGACATACTTCTAGGGTTTAATCCATAGGTTTTAACCTTTAGGGTTTGCCCAATAATTCTTAGGGTTTGAAAAATTAACTAGGAATTATTTAAAAATTTAATCCTTCCTGGTTACTTTGTTGAGTTTTCGGTAATCGATACAAACCCTTCATCCGGTGACTGTTTGTGTTGGTATTAGTTTATTGTTCTCATTTGCCACGACTGTCATACCGCCCTTTTTAGGAACACACTGTACTGGACTTACCCATGCGCTCTACGATATTGGATAAATAATTCATGCATCTAGGCATTTCATAATTTCCTTTTTCACCACCTACTTCATGATTGGATTAAGTCTCCGCTGTTGCTCAACTATGGGTGTCACATCATCTTCCAAGAGGATCTTATGCATACAAAATGATGGACTTATCCCCTTTATGTCCGTGATGGTCCATCCAATTGCAGATTTGTACTCATGGAGAACTCATAGCAGCTTACTTTCCTAAAATTTATTAAGTGCAGACGCAATAATAACAGGCAAAATAGATGAATTACCCAAATACACATACCTGAGATGGTTAGGAAGTGGTTTGAGCTCAAGTGTAGGAGGCTCTTCTAACGATGACTTCATACATACCACAGATTTTTTTGTACATTCCAAAGGTTCAAAAGGAATTCTAAACTTACTAACCCTTGGCAATTCGTCCAATATTTGTAGATACTGTATCAGTTTCGGATCATCCATGCCAGTATCCCCCAGCAAGGTAGTTTCCAAAGGATCTGTATTCAACATCCTCACAAACTCATCATCTACCGCTTTCTCGATTACATTTATACGGTAACATTCTTCATCATCCTTAGGAAATTTCATTGCCTCGAACACATTGAATGTCACTTCTTGATCATGAATGTAAGACCCCAACTTTTATGAATAAAGATTTAATTTTCTTTATGTATTATTTTGAAATAGTAAGGTGTTGATTTGATAAATGTGAAAAGTTATGGGTGAAATATGCAAATATTTCAAAATAAGCAAGTGGTTATAAAATATTCATTGTTGTCGGGGAATATTCATTTGGTCGTGGAATATTCTTGTTGTCGGGGAATATTCGTACGACGGCGCAGCTATTTGTGGGCCCCACAACGGAATAACTGTCGGATATAGAAAGCAACAAAAATAACCTTTTTATAAAATAACGGCGTAGTTGTTACCGTTAGTACTGTTGAAATACCCGGTGGTTAAAATACAGTAATACGCGGTGTTGCACAGTAGCACACGGTATTGCACAGTAATTTTAATTATTGATTCTTACGTAAGAAGTCACTTGCTCAATAATTGTTACAGTAATTACTGTTCAATATTTTATATTATTAATTCAATAATTGTCACTTCACAGTATTTCGCATTATCAACTCAATAATTATATTATTTGAATAATATTATTAGATAGCATTATTGACAATGTCTAAGAAAGTTCTGTCTAGGAGGGGTTATTTAATTGCGCGCCAGTAAGGAGAAGTCCTTATCGGAAGGCCCTCTCTTTCCTAGGAACGACCTGGTTGTCAATATTGTAGTTCTATAATATTATTTGTGAATAATTAATTATTGATTTATATGATAAGGAAATATTTATTTTGTGGATATAAAAGAAGAAATTAGTGCTGATGTGTTTGTATCAGTATTTTGGTGTGGAAAATCATCCGTTTGTGGATTTCGGCCATTTTCGGTTGGGAAGTTAGAGGGATTAAAAAGCGTTGATTAATTGTGTGATGAGTAACATAACCATTAGAGGAAGTTGTCGACACTCGAAGGAAGTTATGGCGATATGTGGCATTTTGTAAGTTGGGACCCATAGGTCATCATCTAAGAGTCACTTTCGTAAATAGTAACTCAAATAGTAACTTGCCTTTTTGTTTTTCCAAGAGTTACTTGCCTCTTTGTTTTTCCAAGAGTTACTTGCCTCTTCGTTTTTTCAAGAGTTATTTGCCTCTTCGCAAATTGTAGTTGCCTCTTCAATATTACAAGGAATCATTTTGGACATTCGTTAAAGCCAAGGGCCACTTTCAATTCTTCTATAAATAGAAGTTCAATTCTTTATTATTTCTCACCACCAATTCACAAAGTTATACAAAGAGAAGCTTTAGAGAGAGAATAAGAGAGAAAGAAGAAGAGTATTCTGCTGCTATACTATTGTAGTGTCCAAACTTCTACTAAGGTAAGGGGTATTATTTCTTTCGTATTTGTAAGGGATGTTATTTTCTTTCGTAAACGATGTTATTCTTTTCAATATCATTATAACAAAATATTGTCATGGATTTTATTATGAAATTCTTACTTTTTTCGTCGGGGTTACTATTCACGTGTACGGCACTATTCACGTATACGACACTATTCACGAAAAAAAATTAAATTTTCTTTTATTTGTCCAAGTTGCTTGTTAAGGTTCCTATCTTTAATTGGATCCAAGTTTTGAGCTCTATTCTTGAATTTTGCTCCACAAAGTATTATTATGGAGTATTTTTGAACTTGGCTAAATTAAAATGTGAATCCTTAATCTTTGTCCTTTATCTCACTGGATTCGTTATTTATATTGTTTTTCATCATCCTTAGTCCTAAATGGTGATATAACTGAATATCTTTGGCCTGTAGAACAAAGATGAATGATTACCTGATGAATATCTTTGGTCGTAGTGCAAAGATGACAGGTGTTGAGATGAACATGACCAACTGATGACACAAATGAATATCTTTGGCCGTAGTGCAAAGATGAATATTTGATTCGAGATGTATATTAATTGATGTTACAGGGATAAAATGTTGATGATGGACTTCTAAATCATAGAAGATAGTGGACTTCATTCTCTACTTAACTCTTCTAATGAATTGTTATTTCTGCTGCGAATATTGATTTAAAACTTGTTGTCCATAATATTTTATCTGAATTATTGAAGACTAACGATAATTTATTTTCCATTATCTTATTCATAATATTCTTTACTGGGCTAGTTGAGCTCACCCTTTTTATCTATTGTCCTCTTCAGGGAATGAGAATATCGCAGGAACTAGTCGGGGAACAGAGTGATGGTCTGAGTTAGAACAGTAGTAGTCCTCACTATTTCTAATGAATAGTGTAATAATAATTGTAATGAGGAATTAGTTTGAATGTTAATATTTTCTACATATTTGTATTGACACTCACAGTTGTGTGGTCGTATTTTGCACGACCGTGTGATATAAAAGTTTGTATTTAAATTCTTTACTATGTATTTGGCGACTCAGAATAGGTTGGGTTGACTGGACCTATTCTGGGGGCGTCACAATGAACCCTCATAGTCAATTCTCCTTTTTGTACATCGATGAGTGTTCTACCTGTAGGCAAAAACGGTCTCCCTAGTATGATAGGAATATCCTTATCTTCTTCGTAATCCAAGATGATGAAGTCAGCAGGAAATATGAACTTATCCACCTTCACTAAGATGTCCTCCACAATTCCCCTCAGATATGTTACCGACCTGTCTTTGAGCTATAGAGAGATGTTTGTCGGTCTCGGTGCCGGTAATCCCAACTGAGTATAAATCGATAAGGGCATCAAATTAATGCTAGCACCCAAATCGCACAAACATGTACTGAATGATAAGCTACCAATGGTGTAAGGAATGATAAAGTTGCCCGGATCTTTTAATTTTGGCGGTAGCTTCTTTTGTAATATGGCACTGCACTCCTCAGTTAAAGCTACTATCTCAAAATCCTCTAACTTCCTCTTCCTTGATATAATTTCTTTCATGAACTTGGCATCTGCTCCAATGCTTCCGCAAACGGTACATTGATCTATAATTTCTTAAAAACCTCGAGGAACTTGGAGAACTATTTATCCAATTTATGTTTTTGGAATCGCTGTTGATATGGCACTCGTGGAACCCCTACTATTTTCTCTGCCTGCCTCTTAACCACTTGATCATCTTCAACCTCTTTCCCAGCTGTTCCCTCTGCTTTTTCCTCAATTACTGACTCCTTAGATGGGTTTTCTGCACTTTACTCATTTAATTATTTCCCACCACGAAGTGTCACTACTTGACATCATCTTTCTTTGGATTGACTTCCGTGTTACTTAGTAGAGCTCCCTGAGGTCTGTTTATCAAAATATTTGCCATTTGTCCCATCTGATTCTCTAGATTTTGGATTGCAGCCGCTTGACTCTTCAATGATACCTCATTATTTGCTATGTATTTCATTAATAACTCTTCCAATTCTGACTTCTTTTCTGGCTGTTGAACTGCCTGAGGTTGCTGATTTTGAAAACCTAGGGGTATGACGGACATGGAGCTAAGTGATGATTTTTATTATTACTCCATAAAAAGTTAGGGTGGTTCCTTGCCCCCGGATTGTAAGTGTTCTGATATGGATTTGGGGGCCGAGTTTAACTACCCACATACTGTACTACCTCTGAGTTGATTGCATACTGCTCGTCAGATATGATCCTACACATAATTAACATATAAAAGCCACCTGCTGAATGTTTGCACATGCAATTACATCCATTTTCTTTGACAATGTAGACATCTGAGCTGCCAAAGCTATAATTGCGTCCATTTCTACAACCCCAACTACTTTAGGTTGAGTCATCCTCATAGTTGGCCACTAGTAGTTGTTAGCGGCCATGGTTTCTAACAGTTTATATGCCTCTTCAAACTTCTTAGCCAAGAATGCTCCTCCCGAAGCTGTATCTATGTTTGTCCAAGTATTACTACCTAACCTATTGTAGAATGTGTTCATCTGCAGCCACTTAGGTAGTCCTATGATGTGGACATCTCCTCAACAGTTCTCTGTACCTTTCCCAAGCTTCATACAGTGATTCCCCATGCTGTTGTTCAAAGGTGGTAATATCATTCCTTATTTTTGCAGTTTTAGCCAGTGGGAAGAAATTTGCTAAAAATTTATGGGCCAAATCATCCCAAGTAGTAATAGTGCCCGGTGGTAATGAATGAAGCCAACTTTTAGCCTTATCTCTCAATGTAAACAGAAATAACCGAAGCCTCACTGCATCATCTGTCACTCCATTATACTTGAAAGTATCACATATCTCTAAAAAGCTCACCAGATGTTCATTCGGATCATTGTTAACCAATCCCCCAAACTGTACCGAGTTCTGAATCATCTGAATTGTACCTGGCTTGATTTTAAAAGAATTTGCTGTAATGGCCGGTCTAGTGATACTTGATTGGAGTTCGTTAATTCGCGGTGTAGCATAATCCCGCAGTGCTTTTTATTCTTCTCCAGCCATGATATCCGGTGTTTCTAATGTTTCTCGAGTTTCCTTGATCCATTAACCGCTGAAACCTTTTTTTGATGTCGTCCTCATAAGGTAATAATTCTGGCTTCTTTGATAGAGTTTGCATACACTACTCGTGAGTACCTAAAACAAGGAGTAAAATAAAAACCAAAAGTGTTTAACTAAAACTGATTTAATTAAATTGATATTGAAAGTGATAAACACAGTTATAATTCCCCAGCAACGGCGCCAAAAAACTTGTTGGGTAAAATATAGTTACGCACAATACGCAAGTATACGTGGTCAACAAGTAATAAAGTGATGAGTAGAGTATCGTTCCCATAGAGAAAATAACTGAAATTTATCCTAACAACGACCAATTTTATATTATCTCAATTTTATTAAACGAATAGTCAAGTTCTGAAATCTCTAAAAATTACTAACAAATTAAGAATCTACTAACTACCACTGAATTTAATCAGATAAAGGAGATTTAAGCCTACAACTTTACTTAATGTTTCACTTGGATCGACACACTTCCTGTTAAATCAAAGTAAATCTCCCAGATTGTTAATCAAGAACACAAAAGTAAATATAATCATCTCTCAATGCATTATACCCATATCAACTTAAATTCACAAAAGATAGAATTAAGTTGAACACCCCAATTAACTAATCCATTATATCTCAATGTGAATTACAATTAAAGAAGGTTTAAGCACAAGTTCTTCATTAGATTACATGTGATGCATAGGTATATCTCTATCCTAGGCACAAGTTATGAATCCCAACGACATGCAGAAATCACAATCACACGCTACTATGATTAGATCTAAACCTATATTCCATCTCTCGAGTTCATATAGATTATCAAAGTAATTGCTGATCAGGTAATTAAATAATTAAGCATAAATAATAATAGACAACCCTGGAAATAGTCTCAATGAATTAATACGGAAGTATGTCAATCTTCGTTACACAAAAAGATCCATTGTAGACTTAAATAGTGAATTAGTTTGACATCATTTAATAAGAAACCAAAATCCAAAAATAGAATAACATTCTGAATACAAGACTAGAGATGAAGTAAGAGAATAGAAACTGTAGTGCAATCCGCTGCTCTTCTCCACTTTTGCCTTGAATCCCTCGTGCTAAACTGCTTGCTTCAATTCTCCCAATTCTCCCAACACGCGATCAAAACTAGGGCTTTGCTAATGATCATGATAAATTCTTCTTTGCCCCTCCATTTGCCTCTTATACTCTTCCAATCGCATACCAAATCCATCACCAGAGTCCTACCTGAACAAGGAAACCATAAGTCATCTGCCCGCACCCCCACCCCGGCGGGTAACTTGTACTAAGGAAGGCCCACCCCGGCGGGTGTAAAATGCCTTATCTGAGAAGTAACCCCCGCCCTGGCGGGTGTTTTGCACTATAGAGGCCCCCCCCCCCCCCCGGCGGGCTGTCTGGTCAAATAACTGAGAAATTATCTTTTTAAGCTTCGCTTTTCTTGCATCCATCCTGCAACCTGTTCCTGCACACATAACCACAAAAATGTATAAAATGCTCCTAAACTTACTCAAAGTAGCATTTAATTAAGCTTAAAAGGTAGCTGATTCGTAGGTATAAAACCCACTCATCAGAGGTACATCTTATCTTCTAGCAAAATTATCAAACACAAATGAACAGGTAGCTCTCGAATCAAATAATATATAGGCATTTATATTATTGATTGGAATAATACCTGACACCACGTCCTTTGATGCTATTGCATCTTGCACAGTTATGTTAAACGTTCGGGCTGTCGGCTTGCTTTGCTGAGCTGGCCCTCCAACAACTAGCTTATTATTTCTACCCTTGTTGTCGCTTCCTCCATCATTACTCTTGTTCAATGGACAGTCCTTAATTTGATGACCCGTTGCTCTGCACGAATAACATCCTCCTTTCTTAGGTTTGGAACAATTGGGAGTGATATGCCCTTCTTGTTCGCAATTATAGAACACATTCTTACCCTTCATACATTCCCCAGAATGATTCTTTTTGCAGTTACTACATGTCTTCTTCTTCTGCTGTGTATTCCCTTGTTGGTTCCCTGAGTTATTGTCACTGTTGTTGTTCCACTTGCGCTTGTTGTTGTTGCTACTGCCACATCTGACATTCTTATTTCCACCTTCGTTCCTTTTCTTATTTCTCTCCCGATTATACTTTGATACTGCTTCACTTCCTCCTTCCGCAATGATCGCTTTTTCTAACAGATTTGAAAATTAATCAATCTGTAACACAACTACTTTACTAAATATCTATGACTTCAGTCTGTTCTTAAAACATCACGCCTTTCGTTCCTCAGTGTCCACTTGATGTGGAGTGAACTTAGCTAGCTCGTTGAATTTGGCAGCGTACTCTGAAACTGACATATTCTCTTGCTTCAATTCTAAGAAATTAACCTCCATCATTCCTTGCATACTTCGTGAAAAGTAATTCTCAAAAAATATCTCTTTAAATCTTTCCCACACTATAACCTCTTATCTGGCCCTATTCAGATTTGATTCCCACCAGAAATTTGCTTCACCTTTCATCAAGTAGGTAGCAAAAGCCGTCTTTTCCTGCTCAGTGACCCTCACAATAATGACGGTTTTCTCCATTTCCTTCACCCATGTTTGAGCTTCAACTAGGTCCATTGTTCCCTTAAACTCTGGCGGACCAACTGCCTTAAAGTCTTTAAAATTTTCCAAACGATTCTCTGGCGTATTCCCTGTGGTTGGTGGTCGATTATGCATTGCTTCCGCTAACATGTCTATAAAGTTCTGCATCGGGTCCACGTGACTTCCTTTGTCATTAAAGGATTCTTCCACCCTTTGTTTTCGAGTTTATCTTCTCGGTGGCATTGTCTGATTAAACAAAACTTTAAATTATTTCTTTGTGTTTTACATTTTATGCCAGATCTTATTAGTGTTAATATTTACAATTTAATGCGCAATTCAAGCTCAATCAAACATGTCATAATAATGTCGCATTTATACCCATATACCAAATAGTAGTGTCAAACACTTACAATTTTTTTGGCATATTCCTATAAATGCTATCTATCCCACTTAGTCAACAAAAGATGGGATCTACCATAACTACATTCCCCTAAAACACACAATATGGGGATGTATCATAGTCACATACCACCTCTCATAGTCTGACTTTCACATCATATATATAACCTTTGAAGAAAAGGGGTTCTAACTACATCTATATACAACATATGCCAACTAAACCATGAAATCACTTCATGCTGCAAAGAACAACATCCTCATGCTCTTGCTGTGCAACCATGTCCACTACCCGACGACATACAGAGCGACTAGTCTGGCCCTCCTCAGTGGGGTACCTCCTATCCCTGCCTCTCAGACTCCCAAAAGATGTATCCAACACAAAGCCCAGAGTCTCAATCCTAACTGCACCTTCCTGAACCTCTTTCTCTAACTGATCTACCCTTCTGGCAGCTTGAACCCAAGTTTTCTCTATCCGGATCTTGTCCGCGATCTCTAAGTCAAATTCGAGCTTCATGGCCTCATGCCCAACTCTCAGCTCACCTAACTTCAATTCCTCATGCTCTATTTTCTCCCTCAGCTCAGCATTCCCAGTCACCAACTGATGCAGCAATGGTCCAATCTTTTATGCAGTGGTCGTATACCCCTGTAGCTGTACCTTCAACTCTCACAACTCATCCTCCAACTAATATGCTAACTCCTTGTACTGGACCCCCATGAATTGGTGTGTCAGATTTTGCTCTTCTAAATGTCCAACTCGGTCCTCTAGCTCTACATTCCTATCTTCTAGTTCTGAATTCCTGTCCATCGGCTCCTCTATCACGACACCCTCAGCAGTGCCCTCAGTCTCCTTATACTTTATCGGCTCCTCCTCTTCAAATATTGGATCCTCATACGGTTCCATCTCTATATTAAATTCAGGATCCTCTGTGGGGTCCATCTTTGGCTCTGACTCATCCTGGTAGGACTGAGCAAAAAATGGGTATAACCGAATTACCGAACCGAACCGAAATAATTTAACTGAAATTTTCTGATTATTCAATTTTTTTTAATATTTCGGTTATAACCGAAATTAATTACGGTATTCGGTTTGATATTACGGGTTCCATTTTAAGTTATTTGGTTAAACCGAATTACCGAATAAGACTAAAGTTATCTAAATATATTATATATGTTAATATGTCTTTCTCCGTGTCTCGGACTCAGTGTCTCCTACTATACTCTCCTGACTTCTAATCCTTTACTTTACTCTTTGTCTCTTTCTTTCTTTACTATATCTGAATATCTGATCATCTGAACTCTGAAGACTCTCAATTCTCATCGCGACATAGCCTATCATCCTCATCCAGTCGGACCATTCATCTCTGAACTCTCATCTGAGAGCAACAAGAGCTAATCGTCATTCCGATTCGCCTACCGGTCATCTCCCATCGCCATTCTCTTTCATTCTACCGGTCATCTCTCATCGCATTTCGCCTTATCGGCTCATCCTACCCAATCGGTCAGTCCCCAAATCGCACGTCGGAGACTCGGACATCGCGACTCCACTGTTTCAGTTAGTATTTTTTTCTCAGCTGGGTAGCCTGGGTTTATTGATGAAAAGAACTAAAATTTAAGCTTTGGCTAAATGGTTTGATTTCTCTGCGCTGGATTATTTGGAAATTTCATGGAGGTTCTGTTATCTAGCATGGAATTAAGCTTGGCCTTTGTAATTTTGATTTTTCCTCTTGTCAGTTTACAGATTCGTTTAATATTTATTTATTCTTTTTGTACTGTCAAATGTTGCATTTTTGATTGCTTGCTATCTTGCTGATTTATAGAATATGTTGTTGATTGAATGGTCTCTGTAATTTACAAAATAACTCATGAAAAAATAAAGCACAGGTTCGGTTATTATCCGAATTCCCGAATGTAAAATTCGATAATTCGGTGTTCGGTAATTCGGTTAGTTTCAATTTTCGGTTAATATTTCGGATACTAAAATAATGAATAATTCGGTATTCGGTTATAATCGAATAGCCTATTCGGTTCGGTTATAACCGAATACTCACTCCTACATCCTGGGCAACTGGCTGGACTGGCTCAGATGCAACTATCTTTGTCCACACTATATTCTTGTCCACTGGCTCATCCTCAACTGCGAAACTATATTGACCATTCTCAGGCATCCTATAATCACAACACCAACAACAGATAAAAAATAACGTCATCATCACAATAAAATATATTCATTGATAAAATGAAGGTATATTTTATTATGCATAACCCATACTCGATGAATTTCCACAATCCATCTCCTAGTGCCATATACCTTCTGAGGTTATAACCTAGGTTTCGCATCCTAACTTTTATAACCTACATCTCTTATACAAACCTGCGACGCCCCCAAAACTGGGTTCCATAACCTCGAGTTTGGTGCTCACGGTCCATCATCTTCAAACACATTCTATAAACTAACGCGGAATATATAAAAATAAATTGTTCATTACAAAAGGTTCTACAACTTCCTATGTTCTAACAACCTTAACTTAAACATACACCTCAGTTGCTCAAAAGGTTTACATAAGCAAATTACATAAAGTAACAAAATAGTTAAATTTGCATATTAAACTATTCTTGAACTTTTTTCTTGCCTTTGTTCTTCTTTGAGCACTCGGGCTTAACTGAAATAAATATTATGATATAACAAGAGTGAGCAACTACTTCGCTCAACAAGTTCAAATAAATAATAAATACAAGAACGATATATCATGATTGGAAAAGAATTAACTTCTGAATTTTCAACAATATATAATGATTGTGAAAGAACGACAATCAAGTTTCTATATATGAAAGTTTGAATCAATACTGTTAAGTGGACATCATAGACCATGAACAAATACTAAGGTATATCAGTAATTAAATTGGACCTTTTAATGGTTTGGTTTTTAAGGGGATCAGCCTTTCGTACCCTATGCATATGCATAATATTTAGGAAACTGGCGAATATTCGGTTTTTTAAAATATTGTCTTAATAAAAATTGCTCTTTTTCAGTCTTACTGTAAGAGTCTACACCAACTATTGGTTTGGAACAACTTTTAAAAATATTTGAGTTAACGAATTTATACATGCTTTGTCTAGCCGAAACAATTAGCTTAGACTTACTTCTTAAACAGTTCAAAAATAATAAAACTTTAATTGTTTCACAGTTCAATAATGAAATCGATCTTCAATGACACACAAGTGCAATTAACAATAATAACATCGATGTGGATTAATTTTCAATAATTAAACCTGTAACGAATGAGTATTTGTGTAATTAAATTTTAATATTAATTAAATTAAATAAATATTTTAATTGATTTATTTATTGAGTTAAATAAATAATTTATGTAATTGTTGTGGAGTAATTTAATTAGGTGCAATATGTTAATTAAATGAATGTTAATTTAATTGATGTGTAATGATTTTATGGTATAGTTTAATTTAATTGAGATAATTAAATTAAATGAATATTATGTGATAATTGTTACATGAGATTATGATTAGCGAGTAATTATAATTGTTATGTGGCAAATTTTATTTGATTAATTGATGTTATCTTTAATTTAATTAAATTGAAATGTTAAGATTTAATTAATTAAAGTGTAACAATGAAAGTATGTGTTAAAGGATTTATTAAGTAAATTAAAGGGTTTTTAAATTAGTTTTGCCAAACAAGGCCCTTAACACTGTTTTTAAAGAGTTTTACCAAACAAGGCCCTTGCACCTATTTTAAAGAGTTTTTAACAAACATGGTCTTAACTATTAAAAAACTATTTTTTAAATATAATGAGTTTTTGCCAAACAAAGTCTTATGGCTTTTAAATTTCAAAAATATAAAACTGATAATTTATTAAGAAATTAATTGTAATTATTATTAAGTAGATAGCAGTTACATATATTATATAATTATATGTAATATATGTATAATGTATATCATTTATATTTTGTAAAACTACGTTAGTTAAAACAAAGAAGAGTTAGTCAATGTTAGAAGAAGAGAAAAAAAAAATACAGAGAAAAGTTAGAGAAAAGGGAGAGAAGAAGAAGGAGGAGGAGGAGGAATCCTTGCTAAGGAAAAACAATCATCATCATCTTCTTCTTCACTTCAATTAGCAAAGGGTATAGTTTCTAAACTTATAGTTTTAAAAACTGTGTTTTATATTCTACAAGTTTTATTCTCTGTAAATATGAGTTTTCATGAAAGTATATATTGTGATGCCCCCAGAATAGGTCCAATCAACCCAACCCATTCTGAGTCGCCAAACACATGGTACAGAATTCAAATACAACTTTTATATTACACGGTCGTACAAAATACGACCACACAACTGTGAGTGTCAATACAAATATGTAAAAAATATAAACATTCAAACTAAGTCCTCATTATAATTATTATCACACTATTTATTAAACATAGTGAGGACTACTACTGCTCTAAATCGGACCATCACTCTGTCCCCCGACTAGTCCTTGCGACATTCTCATTTCCAATATATGAAAAGGGTGAGCTCAACTAACCTAGTAAAAAATATTATGACGAAGAAAATAAAGACCAATTTATCATTAGTCTTCAACAAATCAGATAAAATATTATGGACCACAAGTTTTAGATGAACAACTGCAGCGGAAATAACAATGCATCAGAAGAATTAAGTAGAAAATAATGTCTACTATCTTCTATGATTTGAAAGTCTATAATCAATATTTTATCCCTGTAACATCAATCAATATATTTCTTGAATCAAATATTCATTTTTGCACTACGGGCCAAAGATATTCATCAAATAATCATCCATCTTTGCACTATAGCCAAAGATATTCATCAAATAATCATCCATCTTTGCACTACAGGCCAAAGATATTCTTTTGTATCACCATTTAAGACTGAAGATGATGAAAAATATTTTAAAGAACGAATCCAGTGAGATAAAGTACAAAATTAGGGATTCGTAATTTATTTTATCCAAGTTCAAGAATACTCTATAATAATTAATTGTGGAGTAAAATTCAAGAATGAAGATCAAAACTTGGATCCAATCAAAGATAGGAACCACAATAGCCAACTTGGACAAAGAAAAGAAAATTTAATTTTTCTGTGAATAGTACCGTATTTGTGAATAGTGCCGTATACGTGAATAGTGTCGTATACGTGAATAGTGTCGTATACGTGAATAGTAACTCCAATATGAAAAGGTAAAAATTTTACAATAAAATTCATACCAATATTTTGGTGTCATGATATTGAAAGAAATAACATCATTTTTGAAAAAAAAAAATAACATCCCTTACCTCAAAAGGACAGTATTTCTGACTGGAATATCGGATATAATACTGAAGGAAACTTGCACTGAATACTCACAAAAATACGCTCGATATTATAGAGAAAGAAACTTATGATTCTGGTGTGATTTTCAAATTTTTATTCAGCACCCTATTTATAGGAAAATGCTTAGAATGCCAAAGCAGAAAATTTAATAAAATATTATATTTATTAAAAATCTTTCGCACACCTCCTTAACCAATTCATCAGCCCACACAAGTGGGGCCCACCATTAAAAAAATGTTTTTATTAAAAAAATATTTGTCAAAAATTAATTATTTCGGAACTTCAATAATTCATAATAAATAGCCCTTTTATCAGAAAAATTCGAATCTTATGTCCATTCCATAGGAAATTTAATTCTCTACAACTTTGTAGAAGAAAGTTTTTCTAAATTTCAAACATAAATTGTCTGAAATCCACATACGGATGATTTTTCACACCTCCATTCTAATAAAATACTGATAAAACACATCAGCATTAATTCCTTCTTTTATATCCACAAAAATAAATATTTTCTTATCATATAAATCAATAATTAATTATTCACAAATAATATTACAGAACTACAATATTGACAACCAGGTCGTTCCTAGGAAAGAGGGGGCCTTCCGATAAGGATTTCTCCTTACTGGCGCGCAATTAAATAACCCCTCCTATACAGAACTTTCTTAGACATTGCCAATAATGTTATCTAATAATATTATTCAAATAATATTAATTATTGATCTGATAATGGAAAATACTGTGCAGTGACAATTATTGAATTAACAATAATATAAAAAATACTGTGTAATATCATGTGCTACTATGCAACAACGCGTATTACTTTACTTTACCCATCGGGTATTCCAACAGTGTTAACGATAATCGTTATTTTTAAAAACTTATTATTGTCGTTTTCTTCATCCGAAAGTTTTCCTTTATGGGGCCAACAATTGGCTGCGCCGTCGCACGAATATTCCCCGACAGCAAGAATATTCCACGACCAAACGAATATTCCCCGACAACAATGAATATTTTATAACCACTTGCTTATTTAAAATATTTGCGCATTTTACCCATAATATTTCACATTATCAAATTAACCCCTGACTATTTCAAAATAATATATAGAGAAAATTTAATTTTTATTCATAAAAGTTGGGGTCTTACATATATAAACATGAATTATATGTATAAATTGTGTTTATATATGCTTATAATTAAATTGTATGCATAATTTAGTTGTTTAAATCATGTATACATGATGAACATGAAGAATTCATGTTCACCAAAAGTTATAGTGAATTTGTTTTGATAATTGGCTTCTTTTAAAATCAAATTTGATGTTTGACTGTAAATTATTATACAAATTGATTATAGATTATGTTTGTAACGAATGAGAGTTTTATATATTAATTATAAATATTTATTGAATTAAATAAATATTTGATTTGATTTATTTATTGAGTTAAATTAATAAATAATGTGATTATTGTGGAGTGATTTAACTAAGTGTTATATATTAATTAAATTAATATTTAATATTTTATTTAATTGATGTGTGATGATTTTATGGAGTAGTTCTAATTTAATTGAGATAATTAAATTAGATGAGGTTTATGTGATGATTGTTACATGAGATTATAATTAGCATGTAATTATAATTGTTATGTGGCATTTTTATGTGGTTAATTGATGTTAGCTTTTAATTAATTAAATTAGATGTTAAGGATTTAATTAATTAAAGTGTAATATTAAAATATGTGTTAAAGAAATTATTAAAAGAATTAAAAAAAGGGCTTTTAAATAAGTTTTACCCAACAAGGCCTTTACTTTTGTTTTAATCTTGTTTTACCAAATAGGATCTTAAACTCAAAAAGTTAGTTTTTAAAAATAAATTGTTTTTGCCAAACAAAGTCTTATGACTTTTGATTTTCAAAAATATATAACTGATGTAATTAGTATGGGATTTAATTGTCAATTATTATAATTATTATATGATTGTCAGTTATATGTATATATGTTTTATGTATAATATATGTATTATATTATACGTTAGTTAGAAAGGTTAGTCAGTGTTAGAACAAAACAAAGAAAAGAGAATACAGAGAAGAGAGAAAAGATAGAGAGAAAAGGAAGAAGAGAGAAGGAGAAGGAGAAACAAGTTTGAGAAATTCAACACCATCATCTTCATCTTTTCTCCTAGCACTAATCAAAGGGTATAACCTCTAAATTCAGTTTATATATTTTGTTTTATGTTTTTCATATAGTGATTCTCTGTAAACATGAAATTTCATGAAAATTGTATGATCATGGTATATATATATATATATATATTGTTTTATAGCATGTTTATGTATGATTGTATGCTTGGTTTAGTTGTTAATTCATGCATAAACATGAGGAATTCATGTTCTTCAAAGAGTTACAGTAAAAGTAATTTTAAATTATATATATATATATATATGCGTGTATAGTTTTCTCTTAAAAATCAAAGGAATCCATGTTTGATTGTTTATTTTGTTTAAATTAATTGTAGATGATGATAGCATGTTTAAGGATTTAATTACTATACTTGAAATTGTGTGAATTGGTTTTAAAACAAAAGTTCAGTGTTCAATTTTATCAAGAACACTTAACAATGACTTTTCTTCAAAAATCATGAAATTGAGTTTTTATTATGTGTTTTAATGATTTAATGTGTTAAAACATGTTAGAAACTTTAATATTATGTTTTCTGTAAAGTGTTATATGTATTATGTTGGCTGAATTCAGAACTCGATGTGGAGAAATAAGCCAAATTTACTTTTTCTCTGCACAGTTTGCGAACTGTCTGCGTTCGCTGCAGGGGCCCGCCCCGGCGGGCATGTCAAGGCCAAAACCCCCACCTTTGCAGAGGGGTTGCAGAAAATAATTTTTTTTATTTTTTTGTATATTTTGAAAAGCTAATTGTATGCAATAAATTTTATGACATAATAAGCATACATTAAAATGCTAAATGAATAGTAATATATTATATGAATAAAATATAATATGTAATTATAATTGGATTAATTATAATTAAAGTAAAGGTTTAAATTATAATTGGTTAATTATAATTATAGTTTGATTAATTTTAATCAATTGAATGTTAATTTAAATTATAATTTATTTAACTATAATTTAATGATGTAGTTTGATTAATTATAAATTATAATTTGTTTAATTATAATTTAATTAATATAAGATGTAATTATAATTTAATTAATTATAATTAAAGTGATTGTTTAAATTATAATTTGTTTAATTATAATATGAGTACATAATTATTATTTGATTTAATTATGTGAGCAAGTAATATGATTATGTGATGTGATTAATAAATTATTAACTTAATAATTAAACAAGAATGAGTTAACCTAGATGGGTTAACTAATTATGTGAATTAGTTATGTGTTAACTAATTTAGATTATTGTGATTAAATATATGTGTGTAGGAAGTGTTAAAGAACGTGATTTTAATAACTTCTCAAGAGTATACAATCGAATAAGTATTGTATAACTAGAATCATGCTTTTAAAGGTAATATAATATCTCATATGAAATCTCAACTTGACTAACAAGTATAAGAACTTGTATCATGATAGTATTTCAAGAATAGAAAACTTGCTTAATAAAAGTAAACTTTGAGTTTAGTAACTTGCTTGACATAAGAATAAGGAACAGAACGCTTATTCAACTTAAAGAGTTTAGATAAGAAAACTTGCTTAACGATAATGAGTTAGAGATAGAATACTTGCCTCGTGCGCAAGCTACAAATCTAGTTACAATTCAATTCCTCAACGTCCTACACATTACATTATGTATACGATGTCGATTAGTTTCATAACTTCTATGTTCAACTGTTGAACTTTTCATTTAAGTTCAACTTACAACTTTGTTCCAAGTGATAACTTATTAACTAATCACATAACATAAGTATGAATTTACAATATGCTTATCACATAGGTATAATCCTTTAAACAATCATAATCAAGTTTTACAATAACAATATTCAAGTTCGCACTTAGTTTGTTAACTTGAACCTTCACATTATCTTATACATGTCAACAACTTAGTTTATGAACATGAACTTCAAATCATATAATATGTGTTAATAACATGTTATAGCATAGCATTACATGTTCATCAAGTCCTCAAGTAGGTTATAGCATAGTATTACACTAGGTACGACGTTTCGACATTCATTCGTTGCACGCCCGATTCATCCCTCTTGCGTACGCTTAACATGCTTATATAACTTGTCTAAAATATCATTGATTAATGTAAAACATCATTATATTTTATAATATTCATGTTTTATAACTTAGAACAACATCTTTTATCGTCGAGAGCACTACACTTGCGTACGTGCATGTCCCGTTACATTCTCCCCCCCACCCTTTACAAAGATTCTGTCCCCAGAATCGCTTACACATAAATTACGTAAATAACTGTGGGAAATTTTTCATCAGATGCTCTTTGAGTTCCCACGTAGCTTCTTCAGCGTTGTGGTTTATTTCTGAGAACTTGCTCTTTCCTGTCAACAATCTGAAAAGGAATTTCTTCATAGGATAAGTCTTTCTCAAATTGTAGGGGTTCATATTCAATCACATGTTTGTAACCGGGTTTGTAAGGTCGTAAAACTGAAACATGGAAGACGTTGTGGACATTCTCTAGTGCCGGAGGTAAGGCTACCTCATATGCGACTTCTCCAATCCTTCGCAGTACCTCAAAAGGTCCAATGAACCTCGGGCTCAATTTCCCCTTCTTACCGAATCTGATCTTTCCCTTCCAGGGAGAGACTTTCAAAAATACAAAGCTACCCGATTTAAATTCAACATTCTTACGGTGTGGATCGGCGTATTTCTTTTGCCTATCTTGAGCTGCTGCCAGTCTTGTTCGGATTACTTTGACTATCTCTGCTGTTTGTTGTACCAGTTCTGGTCCTTGTAACTATCTCTCACCAACTTCATCCCAGTAAAGTGGAGTTCTACACTTTCTGTAGTACAACGCTTCGTAAGACGGCATGCCAATACTAGCGTGGTAATTGTTGTTGTAGCCGAATTCAACGAGCGGTAAGTGATCATACCAATTTTCTTTGAAATCCATGATGCACGCTCTCAACATATCCTCCAATGTCTGGATCATTCTTTCACTCTGGCCATCTATTTGAGGGTGATAAGCCATACTCATTCTTAACTGTGTCCCCATGCACTCTTATAGTCGCTTCCAGAAGTTTGAGGTAAAGCGCGGATCCCTATCAGAAATAATTGACACCGGAACTCCGTGCCTCGAAACAATCTGTTTTACATATAGCTTTGTCAACTGGTCTAAGTTGAATCTGATTTGATCGAAAGGAAGTGTACGGATTTCGTCAATCGATCAACGACAACCCATGTAAGACCCCGAATTTTATGAAATGAAAGTATTCAATTTTTCTTATAATTATTATTTAGTAGATGGTTAAATTGAATAGATGTTATAAGTTATGGGTGATTTATGCAAAATTTTCAAAATAATCAAGTAGTAATAAAATATTCATTGTTGTCGGAGAATATTCGTTTGGTCGTGGAATATTCTTATTGTGGGGGAATATTCGTACGATGGCGCAGTCATTTGTGGGTCCCATAACGAAAAATTATCGGATGAAGAAAATGACAAGAATAAGTTTTCTATAAATAACGGTGTAACGGTTACCGTTAACACTGTTGAAATACCTGATGGGTAAAGTAATATGCGTTGTTGCACAGTAGCACAAGGTATTGCATAGTATTTTATATTATTGTTGTTTCAATAATTGTCACTGCACAGTATTTCTTATTATCAAATCAATAATTCATATTATTTGAATAATATTATTAGACAGCATTATTGGCAATGTCTAGGAAGTTCTGTCTAGGAAAAGGGGTTAGTTAATCTAATTGCGTGCCAGTAAAGAGAAATTCTTATCGAAAAGCCCCCTCTTTCCTGGGAACGACCTGATTGTCAATATTGTGGTTATGTAATATTATTTGTGAATAATTGATTATTGATAGTAATGATAAGGAAATATTTAGTCAATGTGGATATAAATAGAGGAATTTTTAGTAGAGTGACAATTGTTAAAAAATTGATATTTTATCTTTTTTGATAAAATAATTCATTCGAATATATTATTATAATATTACATTATAAGTGTATAGTGTGATAATATAATAATATAATAATAGTGATATTTTTTTATAATAAATTCACGATATATGATTAAAATGAGGTGGAAGAGGAAAAAAAATGGAATTGGAATTTTTGTTAATAATTATAAATATTTTAATATATACATACATATATATATATATATATATATATATATATATATACGCGTGTGTGTATGTGTGTGTATGTGTGGTTAGTGGAGGTATGATTGGAAGTTAGTGGAAAATTATGAAAAAGGAAGAAAAAGGAGAGAGAGAGAGAGAGAGAGAGAGAGAGAGAGAGAGAGAGAGAGAGAGAGAGAGAGAGAGAGAGAGAGAGAGAGAGAGAGAGAAAGTGGGAAATGGTGGGAGAAAAGGGGGAGAGAGGAAGAGAGAAAGGAGGAGGAAAAAAGAAGAAAAGGAAGAGAGTGGGGGAAAAAGGAAAGGAAGAAAGAGAAGAAGAAAAAAAGAGAGAGGAAAAAACGTGGAAGAAAAATGTTGGTGTCTTCTTGTTTGTGAAATAAGCTGAAGAAAAATAATTTCAAGAAGGGTGTGCGGTACAATATTTGTCTGTACGTAGAGTTGGGTCATTTTTCGTTTGGAATTTGAAAAAACTTTCTTCTACAAAGTTGTAGAGAATTAAAATTCCTATGGAATGGTCATAAGATTCGTATTTTTCTGATAAAAGGGCTATTTTTTTTTTATGAATTATAGAAGTTCTGGAATATTGGGTCTGGATTGATTTTTGGGGTTATAAATATCTTTTAAAAGAAAAATATTTGTTAAATATTGGTGGGCCCCACTGGTGGGCTGATGAATTGGTCAGGAGGTGGGCGTGAATTTTTTTTTTAAAATAATAATATTTTATTAAATTTCTGCTTTAGCGTTCTAAGCATTTTCCTATAAATAGGGTGCTTAGTTTATAATTAAAAATCACACCAGAATCAGAAGTTTCTCTCTCTATAATATCGAGCGTATTTTTGTGAGTATTTCGATACTTTGAGTGTTGTTATACAGTGCAAGTGTTCTTCAGCATTATATCTGATATTCCAATCAGAAGTACTATTCTTTTGAGGTAAGGGATGGTAAGGGATGTTATTTTTGTCGTAAATGATGTTATTGCCTTCAATATTATTTCATCAAAATATTGGTATGAATTTTATTATGAAATTTTTACCTTTTTCGTCGGGGTTACTATTCACGTATACGATACTATTCACAAATACGATACTATTCACGAGTACTATTCACGAAGTATGATTTTTCTTATGAAAATTTCTACCTTTTCATGTCGGAGGTTACTATTCACGTATACGACACTATTCACGTATACAGCACTATTCATGAATACGGTACTATTCACTGAAAAATTTAATTTTCTTTTCTTTGTCCAAGTTGGCTATTATGGGTCCTATCTTTGATTGGATCCAAGTTTTGAACTTCATTCTTGAATTTTGCTCTACAAATGATTATTATGGAGTATTTTTGAACTTGGATAAACTGATTTACGAATCCCTAATTTTTGTCCTTTATCTCGCTGGATTCGTTCTTTTAAAATATTTTCATCATCTTCAGTCTTAAATGGTGATACAAAAGAATATCTTTGGCCTGTAGTGCAAAGATGGATAATTATTTGATGAATATCTTTGGCCTGTAGTGCAAAGATGGATAATTATTTGATGAATATTTTTGGCCTGTAGTGCAAAGATGAATGATTACCTGATGAATATCTTTGGCCTGTAGTACAAAGATGACAGGTGTTGAGATGAACATGACCACTGGTGATACAAATGAATATCTTTGGCCCGTAGTGCAAAGATGAATATTTGATTTGAGATATATATTGATTGACAAGGATAAAATATTGATGATGGACTTTTAAATCATAGAAGAGAGTAGACATCATTCTCTACTTAACTCTTCTGATATATTGTTATTTTCGCTGCAGTTGTTGATCTAAAACTTGTTGTCCATATTATTTTATCCGATTTGTTGAAGACTAACAATAATTTATTTTTCATTATCTTTGTCTTAATATTCTTTACTGAGCTAGTTGAGCTCACCCTTTTTATTTATTGTCCTCTTTAGGAAATGAGAATGATGCAGGGACTAGTCGGAGAACAGAGTGATGGGCAGAGTTAGAGCAGTAGTAGTCCTCACTATTTTTGTATAATAGTGTGCTAATAATTGTAACTGTCGATGACTGAAGTTGAGCATTTATATTTTATATTATATATGTTATGTATTGAAGCTCACAGCTTGTATATTCGTATTTTTCACGACCTTTTGTTATAAAAGATTGTATTTGGATTCTATACCATGTATTTGACGACTCAGAATGGGTTGGGTTGATTGGACCTATTCTAAGGGCGTCACAACCCATTCTGTGACAAATAAGATTTTTATAATTTAATTTAAATATTTATTAAAATAAATAAATGTTTTTCAATGATTTAATTATTGAGTTGAATAATTAATTAATAGAATTATAGTAGATTAATTTAATTATATGTGTTACATTAGTTAAATTAATGTGGATAATTTTTATGTTCAAAATATGTATTTAATTGAGCTTATTTGATTAAATGAATTATTTAAATAAGCATAAAGTTAATCTAATTAATTTAATAATTAATTAGAGATTTAATGAGTTGACATAATTAATAAATGTGAATTTTAATTATGTGACTATGTGATTTAATGTGAAACTATTCTATTTTATTTACTTAATTTAAATAAAATTAATTGATTAATTAGAAGTGTGACGATTAACTATATATTAAGAGTTTTATTAAAATAAGAGGAAAGAAAGAATATAAGGGGTAAGCAAACAAGACCCTAAGGGGAGTTGGTCAGTTAACCCACTATGGGATTAACTGACGACCACTTACCCATTATACTTGTATACATATACGTATTATATATCATATATCATATATCAGTCTTCTTTATTCATCAATTAAGAAAAATAGAGAGAAAACAGAAAGAGAAAAAGAGAGAAATTAAGAAGGAGAATTGAGTGAAGAAGAGATTGAAGAATTAAAGTATACATCTTAACAAACTAGCAAGGGTAATTCTTTCATCTTTGAATTTAAATTCATGTTCTTATATTTCCATTTACGTATTTTAAAATATTCTCTGAAAATAGAATTTCATAAGTTTATTATTTATTACTTGATGTTAGATGTTTATTAGCATACATAACTCAATTGTATGTGATTTATATCTAGTTTAGAGTAATTAATCCATGAAAGCATGTCTAAATTAGAGTTTTAAAAAATTACAGAGTTTTCATTTACGTGTTTTTAAAATCCTCTGTTAAGAACTATTTTTGATAATTAACTTAAGATGTGATATTATATGTAACGACTCCAAAATTCATACAATAATGTTCTCCTTTTCAATCGTTAACAATACAACTTTAATCTATCTTTACATCACTATTCGATATTAAAATCACAAAAAATGCAGACTATTTAAAACTTTTATACAATCTTTCTTTATTATCCTGAATCGCAACCTTTACATTACAAATATTTGATTCAGTTCTATTACATGAATCGCTTACTCTAAGTTACTATACAAAGTATTACATCTCAAGCAATATCCACTATACACCTGATAGCTCAACTTTACAACTTTAGCAAGTATAATACATCCAAAACAAACACATTAATCATCTAGAATAAATAATTTCTTGCATCGCTATTGATCTTAACATTCAATTAGCACGCATCATTACCTTGCATCCTTGACCTGCAAAAGTGGTTATTTGCAAGAGTGAGCTCGACAACTGAGTAAGACCTAACAGTTTTCATGCATCACATAGCACATAATAACATGCTCAACATACATCTCATAATCATCAAAGTAACATGGCATACATGCTTTAATTCACATAACAAATATAAAGACTGAGTTCCTTACTCAATCAACATTCTTTAATCAATCAATGTAGTCATAAATTGACTTTAACATTTCATGCTTGCAACATATATAACATATCATGCTCTTTGCAAAATAATTTAAAACAGTTCATCATCAAGTTCACGTAGAAAATAGGAACTGAAAGACTTGCCTTGATCGTTGTTTACCAATAACAGATTAACAGCTTACAGCTATCTGCACTTCACGTCCCCTTTTGCTTTGCTTATTGGAACGAAGGGGATGATGCTATCTCAAGCTTCCTTCCCTCTTCTTCCTCTTTCTTATTCTTCTTCCTTCTTCTTCTCTTTTCCTTCTCTTCTTTGTTTCGTTCTTTTCACTTTTCTAACTGAATAGCACTTAGCCATCTAACGTATATTGTAATATAGGTATAACTTACATATACATATATTACATAATTATACATATATAACTTATAACATAATGACCATAATTATAATAATTACACTTATTACAATTAATAATATAGGTTACACATTTAGAATTTAAAAAGCCTTAAGGCTTGTTTAGCAAAACAAGTTATTTTAAAAAATAAATTTTTAGTAGTTAAGGCCTTATTTGGGTAAAACATGTTTAAAACAAAAGTAAGGGCCATGTTTGGAAAAAGGTTTTAAAAACTCTTTTAATTCTTTTTAATAAATCTTTTAACACATATTCTTTATGTTACACTTTTAATTAATTAAATATTAACATTCTAATTTAATTAATTAAAAGTTAACATCAATTAATCACATAAAATTGTCACATAATTATAATTACTCGCTAATTATAATTTCACGTAACACTCATCACATAACTCATCTAATTTAATTATCCCAATTAAATTAGAACTATAACATAAACTTATTACGTCAATTAAATTAAATATTAAATATTTATTTAATTAATATATTACACTTAATTACATTACTCCATAATAATCACATAATCTCAATAAATAATTTAATTAAAATATTTATTTACTTCAATACATATTAAAATTAATATATACAATTCTCTTCACACAAAATCACATATTTCACAATAGATGACACGTATACACATACTCAAACTAGAAACATCTCATAATAAGAATTTTATTTATTAAATTCTCATTTATAAATTCTTAAAAATCCGGGATGTCACATCCTTCCCTCCTTATAAGGATTCCGTCCTCGGAATCAACGAAACCTCCCTTACTCAGTTTTCACAAAAAATCTCTTTCACAATTTTATTGTTGAATAACTTCAACACGTTAACTTAGCAAAAAGTTTTACATATATATATACTTCATTCATTTCTTCAACAACTATTAGGTTTTATTACATAACCTTCAATTAAACACAATCATATATCAAATATTATATATTCTTTAACTCGTTCGTTTCCTTTCTAAGGATCACTACTATATACTCCACTCGTAGAATTCATATACTTCATAACTCACCATCTATAATTGTTCGGGTTATCACATTCACCCCTTCTTCTAGGAATTTCGGTTACCTGCTGGTACCCATACTCTTTCTTCAAATCTCAAAATACCGTCTTTATCCATTCAAAATTTCTCTTCCTCATTTTCTGTGATCCTCTTTCGGAATTTCTCACACTCTTCATCCTTTTCCTGGGCTTCCTTTACTCTATCCAACAATGTCGGATGAGCTTCCACCACAAACAACCTTTCTTCAGACCTCTCGGGTCCCTTTACTTCTATTTCCAATTTCTCCATCTCTCTTATCAACTCTTCCTGAGTCGTCAAATTAAATAATTTCTCCCTTCCTTTCCTGCTCAGAGGGTCGGCAACCACGTTTGCCTTCTCCGGGTGATAACGAATATCGCAGTCATAGTCTTTGATTAATTCTAACCACCTTCTCTGCCGCATGTTCAACTCCTTCTGTGTGAAGAAATATTTCAGAGTTTTGTGGTCCGTGTATATCTCACATTTCTCCTCGTATAGATAATGCCTCCATATCTTCAACGCAAAAACTACTGCCGCTAACTCTAAGTCGTGAGTAGGGTATCGCTTTTTGTAATCCTTCAATTATCGTGACACATACGCAATGACCTTGTCGTGCTGCATAAGCACACAGCCAAGTCCCTTGTGCGATGCATCACTATACACCACAAAATTTCCCGCATCATCTGGTAATGATAACACAGGTGCTTCGCTCAATCTCCTTTCAGTTCTTGAAAACATTCTTCGCATTTGTCGATCCATACAAATTTCACCATCTTTCTAGTCAAATTGGTCAACGGGGTTGCTATTTTAGAAAAATCTTGGATGAATCTTCGATAGTACCCAGCTAACCCTAAAAAGCTTCTCACCTCCGTCGGTGTTCTCGGTTGTTCCCAATTACTTACTGCTTCTACCTTCACAGGGTCTACAGCGATTCCAATTTTTTCCACCACATGACCTAAGAATTGAACCTTCTCCATCCAAAATTTGCACTTTAAAAATTTCGCATACATCTTCTCCTTCCTTAGTGCCTCCAAAATAATCTTCAGATGTTCGGCGTGTTCTTCCTCTGTCTTCAAGTAGATCAAAATGTCGTCGATAAAAACCACTACAAATTTATCCAAGTATGGCTTGAAAACTCGGTTCATCAAGTCCATAAATGCTGCCGGAGCATTAGTCAATCCAAATGACATTACCAAAAACTCGTAGTGTCCATAACGGGTTCGAAACGCAGTCTTTGGTATGTCCTCATCCCTTACTTTCAGTTGATGATATCCTGTTCTTAGGTCGATTTTTGAGAAACACTTTGCTCCCTTCTGTTGATCAAACAGGTCGTCTATCCTCGGTAGCGGATATCGGTTCTTGATCGTTACTCTGTTCAATTCTCGATAATCGATACAGAGCCTCATCGATCGTCCTTCTTCTTAACGAATAGTACTGGTGCTCCCCAAGGAGAAACACTCAGTTGAATGTAACCCTTATCCAACAACTCTTGCAATTGTATCATCAATTCCTTCATTTTTACTGGTGTCATACGATATGGAGCTTTCAAAATCGGTGCCGTTCCCAGTGCTAAGTCTATTACGAATTCGATTTCTCTGTCTGGCGGAAGACCAGGCAGATCGTCCGGAAACACATCTTAAAATTCATTAACTACGGATATATCCTTAATTTCTACTCCCTTTTTTTCGAGTATCTACGATGTAAGCTAAATAACCTACACACCCTTTCCTTAACAATTTCTTGGCCTGCATCATCGTAACGCAACACGAATGCTTAAGCGATGAGCTACCATAAAACACTACCTTAGACTTACTCGGAGTCTGAAGGTTCACACATTTGTTCTGACAGTCAATTATCGCAGCATGGTTATACAACCAATCTATTCCCAGTATTATGTCAAATTCTCCCAATCTAATAGGAATCAAGTCTACGCTCAAATCATGTTCTCTAATGTTTGCGCGACAATCTCGATAAACGTATTCTACAGGGATCACTTCCTTATTCGCAACTTCTATGTTCAAAGGATTTTCTAATCGTTCTCGGAGTGTACTAAGTTTACTAGCAAATTCTTCAGATTTAAAAGAACAGGTGACACCCGAATCAAATAATACATAAGCATTTATATCATTGATTGGGATTATACCTGACACCACGTCCTTCGCAGCCACTGCATCCTGGACGGTCATGTTAAAGGTTCTGGCGGTTGGATTGTGCCGGTCCGCCGATCATAAGCTTGTTTCCTCCCATTACCCATGCTTACATACTTGTCTAAGCTTATAGTAATTCATTACACTTAGCAGCTTTTTAAACAGAAGTCAAAATTGCAGCAAGCTGCTGGAGCAGCTGCGCAGCTGCCCAGTGCAAAACTGGCGCAGCTGCGCCGGCTGGCGGCCAGCGGCAGACAGTTCTAGTTTTCGACAGCTCCAAAATCCAAACACAGAAATTCTCTACAAAATCAGTTAAAAAACATCTACATTGACTATTTACACATACATTGGCTTATATATCAATCATTTAACATTATTGAATCACCAATTCATGAATTCCAACTTAATTTCAAGAATTGAAGTTTTCACAGAAATCTTAGAAACAGAAACACAAAATGAAATTGAAGAATAAGGAAGCTTATATAGTAATTCTAACATATATATAATTCCTTTTAGCAACTAATTATCATTCTCAAATCACAAAACCATAACTTCCAACTAGAATCAAGAATTCATGAATTTGCAGAGAATACAAACTGAAGAATCATGAAACATAGATTATACCTTTGCTATGAATTAAGCTTGCTAAATTTGAATTCCCAACTCTCTGTGACTATCTTGCTATCACTCACAATGTAATCTGATACTTGAACAAACTCTCAGCGAATAAAATTGAAGGGGAAAAGCTTGTATATATAGAGGAATGAATGTCCAGACAATGCATTTCTCCTCCAACTCAAACCAACGGGAAAATAGATTGTATGAAGGTTAAGAGATGGTAGGTAATTGGTTGGTGAATGTAATCATAATTCCCACTCCCTTGTTCATCATGATAGCTAAGCTTGGGAGAAGAATGGGGAGAATAGGCCTTAGCCTTATGTCAAGCACGTGAAGGAGAATGAGACTAGCATTTAGGGACAAGGCACAATACTAACTCAGCATTTGCAACATACTACACTTAAATAATTATACACATATGTATTAAATACTTAAGCTATCTACACATATATATATTTTATACATATGTCTTTAATTAAAATGTCACACTATAATTCACATAATGTAGTAAGTGTGACTTGTACATATATAATCCATGTAGCTCACATAGTTTAGTTGATCATAACATATAGTTTCAATCACATTGCACTATATAACATAGTTTAGGTATACTTGCATGGTCACACTTAAGTGTTTTTCTACACTATCTAATAGAGTGGTATCCCATATATTTTATATTTAATACTTGCACACTTGCACATAACAATTAACATAATCTTATTTACTAATTTGTTTCATTATTCATAATGTCAAATAAATAAATTATTAATCTTATTGATTAATTAACAATAATATTAATTAATCCATTCCTCGTTAATTAATAAAATTATTAATTTTCACAACTATTGCTCATTTATCACGCACAGTATATAAATATAAAGCTTATTATATTATAGACACGTTGCTCATTATTATTATTATATTTCTTACAATAATAATAATTACATATTATTAATCAATCACAGTTAATATTCCACAATAATTAATTAATATTCTACGATAACAATTAATTAATATTCTACAATTAACAATTAATATAGATTAATTGTTCTCTTAAATTAATATAATCATTCTTATATTATGTCACTGTGCCACACAAGGCTATCAACGAGTTTATCGCAAACTCCATAAGTTTCTCAATTATTATTATAATTATTCAATTTTATATAATTAAATCAATCCTTCTCACAACACAAAATTATTTATATTCAAATAAATTCTCATTTCCATTAATATATTTATTTAATAATATTAGAAATTTCTCGGGTATTACATATTCTCTATTGTTTCTAAATATCAAATATAAATATGAGAAAAGAATCACCTTCTCGTCATATATATATATATCGATAGCACGACACCAACCTTCCACCGATTATCAATATGATAAGCCAAGTGTAAGCTCAAAACCCTTGCCCATACAAAAATTTGTACAACTCTGCCACCACATGAGTCCTCAGTTGAAATCTCACTTAACTCTATCTTACACATAACTTCTCGCTCTATACTCGATACAGACTTCTGTATCCCATCATTTATAACTCCTCGTGAGTTAATCTCGTACTATATCAAAGTACATTCTCGTTATAGTCTCAAACTATAACTATTCAATCATTACAGACCATCTGTCTTTCAACGTTAAAAGATCACGCCGTGATCTTATTCTATAATCATCTTCTTATGATTCTTTTCTTATCTCATTATCATTTTGTTTTAAAAACTTCTTATCTTACCTCTCATCATATCATACTATGATTTCATTTATGCTTTTAGTATTATAGACTCTGTCTATTCATCGTTATTCGTCATCTTTATTATTGGAGTTAGACAACTCCTGATTCTTATCTCTATATCTCTTCAAGATTCTTCTTTGAATCTTCTTGTTTATTTATTAACTCTAAGAACTTTCTAACTTCATTCATATTGCTCAATATTTTATTCAGATTTTATTCCTCGCCATTCTAATCTTCTTATAACATCGCTAGGACTTCACACATCCTACACTTCTACGTATGTGAAAAGAATCACCTTTTCGTTATACGTAACTAAACTTAACTTCTTATTCTCTAAGGTCATAGCCTAAGGTACTCTTACCTAAGGTGTATAACCTACAAGCTTTGATACCAACTATAACGACTCTAAAATTCATACAATAATATTCTTCTTTTCGATCGTTAACAATACAATTTTAATCTATCATTACATCACAATTCGATATTAAAATCACTAAAAATACGGAATATTTAAAACTTTTATACAATCTTTCTTTATTGTCCTGAATCGCAACCTTTACATTACAAATATTTGATTCAATTCTATTACATGAATCGCTTACTCTAAGTTACTATACAAAGGATTACATCACAACCAATATCCACTATACATCGGATAGCTCAACTTTACAACCTTAGCAAGTATAATACATCCAAAACAAACACATTAATAATCTAGAACAAATAATTTCTTGCATCGCTATTGATCTTCACATTCAATTAGCACGCATCATTACCTTGCATCCTTGACCTGCAAAAGTGGTTATTTGCAAGAGTGAGCTCGACAGCTTAGCAAGACCTAACAGTTTTCATGCATCACATAGCACATAATAATATGCTTAACATACATCTCATAATCATCAAACTAACATGGCATACATGCTTTAATTCACATAACAAATATAAAGATTGAGTTCCTTACTCAATCAACATTCTTTAATTAATCAATGTAGTCATAAATTGACTTTAACATTTCATGCTTGCAACATATATAACATATCATGCTATTTGCAAAACAATTTAAAACAGTTCATCAACAAGTTAATGTAGAAAATAGGAACTGAAAGACTTGCCTTAATCGTTGTTTACCAATAACAGATTAACAGTTTACAGCTATCTGCACTTCACGTGCCCTTTTGCTTTGCTTATTGGAACGAAGGGGATGATGCTATCTCAGGCTTCCTTCCCTCTTCTTCCTCTTTCTTCTTCTTCTTCTTCTTCCTTCTTCTTCTCTTTTCCTTCTCTTCTTTGTTTTGTTCTTTTCTCTTTTCTAACTGACTAACACTTAGCCGTCTAACGTATATTGTAATATAGGTATAACTTACATATACATATATTACATTATAATACATATATAACTTATAACATAATAACCATAATTATAATAATTACAATTATTACAATTAATAATATAGGTTACACATTTAGAATTTAAAAAGCCCTAAGGCTTGTTTGGCAAAACAAGTTATTTTAAAAAACAGATTTTTAGTAGTTAAGGCCTTGTTTGGGTAAAACAGGTTTAAAACAAAAGTAAGGGCCTTGTTTGGGAAAAGATTTTAAAAACTCTTTTAATTCTTTTTAATAAATCTTTTAACAAATATTCTTGATGTTACACTTTAATTAATTAAATCTTAACATTCTAATTTAATTAATTAAAAGTTAACATCAATTAATCACATAAAATTATCACATAATTATAATTATTAACTAATTATAATTTTACGTAACACTAATCACATAACTCATCTAATTTAATTATCCCAATTAAATTAGAACTATAACATAAAATTATTACGTCAATTAAATTAAATATTTATTTAATTAATATATTACACTTAATTATATTACTCCATAATAACCACATAATCTCAATAAATAATTCAATTAAAATATTTATTTACTTCAATACATATTAAAATTAATATATACAATTCTCTTCACACCAAATCACATATTTCACAATATATGACACGTATACATATACTCAAACTCGAAACATCTCATAATAAGAATTTTATTTATTAAATTCTCATTTATAAATTTTTAAAAATCCGGGATGTCACATTATATGTGTTAGTATATGTTAATAACATGTTATATATTATGTATACATGAATCACAGTGATTAATTTCATGTAATCAAGTTTTAATTGAGTTTTTCAAAAGTTACAGAATATAAAAGTTGTATATATGGCCCTTACGTACAAATTAAATGCTTGAATCGTTTGTTTAACTTTAAATTGATGATTGAATATAATTATACATGTTTAAACGAACAAAACAGAATTTAAACGGACGGGTTCGGTATATTAAGGAATCTGTAACGTCGAAATTCATGCTTTTCCTTAATATTTTACAAAATATTGAAAATAGCAAAATTAAATGTTTTGATTTGTGTAATTATGTGATTTAAAGTTTTAGAAGCATGCTAGAATCGATTTATGATATTCCTGTGAAGTTTATACTTCATGGGTAACATTACAAATCGTTATATTTGTATAAATTAGAGTTAATTGGGATGTTCTGTGTGTTCTTAGCGAACCGCAGAATCTGGGCCTGCGTCGTAGCGCGGCCGCGCCGCTCCAAGGAACAAATGGAGCGCGCCTGCGCCGCTCCAAAGAACAAATGGAGCGCGGCCGCGCCCTACCTGCAGAATTTTAGAATTTTTCTAAGTGCTTCGAGTTTTCAAAGATGTGTTTAAAAATCTAATGCAATGAACATGAAGACATATTAAGCATATAATAAGATGGTAACAACTTACGTTATGTGAATAATTAGTAAGTTAATTTCATAACTTAAATCGTTATTTGTAAAGTCTAATAACGTGTTCAAAGACCAATGTTGTGATTCGTTGAGTATATCGAACTTATGATTAATGGGTATTATGAATGTATTGATATGTAGGATTTAATAAGGAATGCGAATTAGTTGTAGCTTGTGCAAGAGGCAAGTTTCCTAAATTCAAACCTTTAAATTGAGCAAGTTTCTAAACTTTACTTTATTGAGCAAGGTCCTTAAATTCTTAATTATTCATTGATTAAGTCTTAGACTTGTATTCTATATCGAGTAAGTTCTTGTTCTTAATTGTTCAAGTTCAATATTTCATATTAGATGTTATAATTCTTTTAAAGCATGATTCTAGTTATACAATACTTATTTGATTGTATACCTCTTGAGAATTATTATTCGAATTGACTTTCAGTTTATTGTTGAACCTTGTAAGACTAGCAAACCCTTATTGATTCGACTAGTCCATAGTTGATGAGCGTTCTAAATTCTAGAACTATTATTGAGCTTATCCAAACCAAACATCCTTTTGTGCGGACTCTGATGTCAAACTGAGATGAACACCCCTATTATAGGGGATTATTTACACTTTAGCGTTGAGATATTGTGCACAGTATCGTACTAAGGGTTGATCCCCCTAAGTACGAGAAGTAGAGTCCATAGTTTTATGACTGTTAAAGGTTTCAAGTATAAACACTTGACAACCTAGGACATAGTTCGAGGTCTTATGACCCTCAGAAGCTCTTTTGATTCTTGTTATTAATTCTTGATTCAAAAGCCGAGTTTTCTTATTCAAAAGTCTTTGATTCACTCGCATGTTATTATATTATTGTTATATTATTATACTTGTGGGCAATCGTGCTCACTCTTGCGTAATAATAATATTGCAGTTAAGAACGAAAGATCTGACGAGCCTTCCACTAGCAAAGGCAAGGGCAAAGTCAACAAGTGTTAAAGACTTGTTGTTTTATTGATAATGTTTATTAAGACTTATGTTACTGTTGTGTAAGACTCATTTATTTGTTTATGTTTTCGCACAGACGTTTAAGGTTAGTTTGACCTGGGATTGATGTATTTATATTCAGATGTTGTAACCCCATAAGGGGAGGATTTATTTCTATCTATTTATTGGTTTTCATTTTTTATGGGTAGATTGACATACGATATTTGTACAGTGAACACCAAATTCCGTGAAAATTAAAGTACCCTGAATTTGGGGTGTCACAGGTTGGTATCAAAGCCGTAGGTTATGAACCTTAGGTGGGGGAAAACCTTAGGGTAGTAGCCTTTTAAGAGATCGAGAACATAGTTAGGATAAACTCTTATCGAGTTCTAAGAAAGATAATAATTTACCTTATGTGCTATATGTTTATACTTATATACTCGAGTATCGATTAGCATCACGTAATAACTAAAACTTAAAATTTGATTTGTCAGGATGACGGATGATGGAGAACCTAGTCAGCCTAGGGACGTTATACCCCGAGAGGCTAGAGAGGAGGAGCCCCGAGACATCCACACAGTCTGGGAGCAGTTAGTTCGACGAGAGCCATCTCCCTTGATTATAGTCGTTGGTCGGGAGCATGAACCGGTGTTTGATTCAGAGGAGGAGTATGAGGAGATAGAAATTCATGCTGATGCGGCTGAGGAGGATGATGAAGACCCTGAAGAGTTCCCATCGAACTCTATCAGTTCTGAGATGTACGACGAGTTGTATGACCATAACATATAGTTACGAGATACTGTTCAGGAGTTGAGGGAGCAGACGGTTACTCAACAGTCTACCATTGAGCAGAAGATGTTGAAGTTGAGACTCTTCACACAGGTCTTGGAAACGTAGAGTGAAAGTTAGTTCATGAGAAGGGCCAAGTTGAGCAAAATTCAGAGGAGATAGAGAAATTGAAAAAAGAATTGAAAGAGAAATCAGCAAGGCTTGCCATAGCGGAAGAGGCCTGGGTGAGGGATTCACGACGTGCAGATCTTATAGAAGATAACTGTCGGGCGAAGAAGGCCAAGCTTGAGGAAACGCACTATATGCTTCATAATGCTATTTATGAGGCCCAGGATTGGGTTATGAGATATCCAGTTCAGTTCTAAGGTCTACCATGCTACATGCTATATCGCAGGACGATGTCCCGTATTATGGAAGAAGAGCGTAGCAAAGCTGTTCGACGCCTTGGTAGGCAGTGATAGGAACAGTTTGATTATGTGCAAACCTATCTGGTAGTTAATAATGTAAATTCCAATGTGCTTATAAACAGATGAATATTTTGATGATTTAAATCCTGTAGATTCTTTATCTCGGGATAGTTGATGTAAATAGCAGTGTTGCTATCGTATTATGTTAAAACTTTTGATTAAATAAAATATTAGAGTTATTTGAGATGATTATGTGTTAAGTGATTATGTTAAAATGTTTAAGTTAAGCCTTAAGTATTTAAATGATTGAATAAGATCTAATAACCGTATATCTTAATAGAAATATGCCGCCGAGAAGAAGACCAAACCGTCTACCAGCCCAAAAAGGGTCAACAAATAATAATGATGCTAATGCCAATGCGAACCCTGTTCAACAGTTAGTAAATCTTCTAATGGGATAGATGAACAATCAGCCTCAAGCTCCACCAAATACCTCATTTAAGGACTTCAAGGCGGTGGGATCGCCAGAGTTTAAAGGATCCATAAACCCGATAGAAGCTTAAACTTGGGTTATGGAGATGGAAAAGGTTTTTGACATCGCTAGAGTCAGTGAGGACTAGAAAACAGCTTATGCTACGTTCATGCTGAAATCAGAGGCCAGCTATTGGTGGCAGGCATACAAGGTCCTTGGAGAAGAAGGTGTGATCATCTCGGAGAGGTTTAAGGAGATGTTTTTCGAGATGTACTTTCCAACCAACTCGTAGAATCAGATGGAAGTTCAATTTTTGGAGCTCAAGCAACAACATGTCTGTACCAGATTACGCTGCAAAGTTCAATGAATTGGCTAGGTTTGCTACGTATCAAGTGCACACTAACGAGAGGAAGGTTAGGTGATTTGAGCAGGGACTAAAGCCCTGGCTGTATAGCAAAGCGTTAATGTTCCAATTGAACACTTTTGCTGGGGTGCTGGAGAAGGCCATACTAGCTGAATGTGGAAGCGATGCGGTGACTAAGTACAATCAGGATCAAAAAAAGAAGAAGAATGAAAGCGAAGGAAATAACAAGGCTAGTGACAGTAACACGGGAGGAAGTAACAATTAGAAGAGGAGGTGGACTGACAACTCGTCAACTGGAAATCAACAAGGAGGCCAGAAGAAGAGAATCAAAGCATGTCCGACCTGAGAGAAAGCTCACCTGGGGGTTTATATGAAAGGAAAACGGGTGTGCTACAATTGTGGTCAGGAAGGCCACATAGCACCTAACTGTCCTAACCCAAAGAAGGGCGCCTGCTTCACATGTGGGTCGAAGGACCACTTGGAAAGAGACTACCCTAAAAAGGCATCTGGAGGGGCAGGATCAGGAGGGAACAAGGGAAACAGCGGTGGCAACTCTCTAACTATCACGGGACCAACTGCAACCAACCGACTGATTGCCACGACGTTCAATATGACAGTACAGGATGCTGTACAGTCTCGCGATGTGGTGTCAGGTATCATTCCAATCAATAAATTTAATACTTATATATTATTTGATTCGGGTGCTACTTTTTCATTTATATCCGATGACTTTGCTAAGAACTTAGAATTGCCTAAGGATGAGTTAGAATACCCTATGAACATAGAAATTGCAAATTGAGAAGTGATCCCAGTTAAGTACGTACACAAGAAATATAGAGTGGATATTAAGGATAACGTTATGACCGTAGATCTTATCCCTATTAGACTTGGAGAATTCGATGTTATCCTGGGAATGGATTGGCTATTCAATTATGGGGCTGTAATTGATTGCCAGAAGAAATGTATTAACTTTATGACTCTGTCAAAGGTTGTGTTTTATGGCAGCAAGTTGCCGAGACAAGCGAGTTGTCTGATGATGATGTAGGCCAGAAAGTTGTTAAGACAAGGCTGTGTAGGATATTTAGCCTACATAGTCGACAGTCGTAAAGATAACCCAAAATTGGAAGATATACCAGTCGTGAGGGACTTCGTAGACGTATTTTTGGATGATCTACCAGGACTTCCGCCAGACAGAGAGGTTGAGTTTGTGATCAATTTAGAGCCAGGAACGGCTCCATTATCGAAGGCACCGTACCGGATGGCTCCGGTAGAGATGAAAGAATTGATGGTATAGCTGCAAGAGCTATTGGACAAGAAGTACATACAACCGAGCGTATCGCCGTGGGGAGCGCCGATGTTATTTCTAAAGAAGAAGGACGGGACAATGCGGCTCTGCATCGACTACAGAGAACTGAATAAGGTCACCATTAAGAATAGATATCCATTACCGAGGATCGACGATCTGTTTGATCAATTGAAGGGAGTGAGATACTTTTTAAAAATAGACTTAAGGAGTGGTTATCATCAACTGAAGGTGAGGCCAGAGGATGTTCCGAAGACAGCATTTAGGACTCAATATGGTCACTACGAATTTTTGGTGATGTCATTCGGTCTAACGAATGCTCCTGCAAGCATTTATTGGCCTAATGAACGGAGCGTTCAATCCGTTTTTGGACAAGTTCGTGGTGGTCTTTATCGACGACATTTTGGTATATTCGAAGACCAAGGAGGAACATGTAGAGCATTTGAAAGTAACATTAGAGGCATTGAGAAGAGAGAATTTGTACACCAAATTTTTGAAATGTGAATTATGGATTGAAAGGATGCAATTTCTTGGACTATGTGATTGATAAGGATGGAATTTCGGTAGATCCCTCCAAAGTCGAAGCTGTGTTGAACAGGGATCAGCCGAAAACACCAGTCTGAAGTGAGAAGTTTTATTGGATTGGCAGGCTATTATAGAAGATTCATTCAGGACTTTTCCAAGATCGCAACTCTGCTGACAAATTGGACTAGGAAATCGATAAAATTTGTTTGGATGGAGAAGTGTGAGGAAAGCTTCCAAGAACTTAAGAAGAGGTTAAGTACAGCACCTGTGTTATCTCTTTCGGATGATACAGTAAAGTTTGTGGTTTATAGTGATGCGTCGCATAAAGGACTTGGTTGTGTGCTTATACAAAATGGCAGAGTCATTGCGTATGCTTCACGACAATTGAAGGACTATGAGAAGGGGTATCCGACCCATGACTTAGAGTTAGCTGCAGTGGTATTTGCTTTGAAGATCTGAGACACTATTTCTATGGGGAGAAGTGTGAAATATATACAGACCACAAGAGTCTAAAATATATTTTTACACAGAAGGACTTGAATATGCGCCAGAGAAGGTGGTTGGAGTTAATAAAGGACTATGACTGCGAGATTTTATACCATCCGGGTAAAGAAAATGTGGTTGTTGACGCCTTAAGCAGAAAGGGTTGGGAGAAATTGATGATGTTGACCGCTCAGGAGGAGCTAATTTCAGCGATGGAGAAGCTGGAGTTGGAAGTGAAGTATCCGATGGAGATTGACGAAAAGCTGTTCCAGATGCAAGCTGGTACAACTTTGCTGGATAAAGTTAAGGAAGCTCAACTTCAGGACAAAGAATGTGAGAAGGTAAGAAAGAATATATCTGAAGGAATCGAATCGAGATTTAAGATAAACAGTAAGGGACTACTGAGATTTGAGAACAGAGTTTGGGTACCGCTAGAGCCAGAGATTAAGGAAGACATTTTGAGCGAGGCTCACAGCTCACGATATTCAATTCACCCTGGTAGTACCAAGATGTTCCATGATCTTTGACAGCATTTCTAGTGGCCGAATTTGAAATGAAATGTTGCAGAGTGTGTTGCCAAGTGTATGACATGTCAGAAAGTGAAAGCAGAATATCAGAGGCTGAGTGGTTTGCTACAACCTTTAGAGATCCCAGAATGGGAATGGGAACATATTATGATGGATTTCGTGGTTGGCCTTCCGACAACTCAGAAAGGCTATGACGCAGTATGGGTTATCGTTGGCCGATTGACGAAATACACATATTTTCTTCCGATCAGAATCAGATTCAACTTAGACTAGTTAACAAGGTTATATGTGAAAGAGATTATTTTAAGGCACGAAGTTCCAGTGTCAATTATTTTCGATAGCGATCCGCGCTTTACATCAAACTTCTGGAAGCGACTACAGGAATGTATAGGAACGCAGTTGAGAATGAGTACGACCTATCACCCTCAGACAGACGGGCAGAGTGAAAGAACGATCCAGACATTGGAGGATATATTGAGAGCGTGCATCATGGATTTCAAAGAAAATTGGGATGATCACCTATCGCTCGTTGAATTCGGTTACAACAACAGTTACCACGCTAGTATTGGCATGCCGCCTTACGAAGCGTTGTACGGCAGAAATTGTAGAACTCCATTATACTGGGATGAAGTTGGCGAGAGATAATTGCTAGGTCCATAACTGGTACAGCAGACAGCAGAGATAGTCAAAGTGATTCGGACAAGACTGGTAGCTGCTCAGGATAGGCAGAAAAAATACGTCGATCCACACCGTAAGAACGTAGAATTTGAATCGGGAAGCTTTGTGTTTTTGAAAGTCTCTCCCTTGAAGGGGAAGATCAGATTCGGTAAGAAGGGAAAATTAAGCCCGAGGTTCATTGGACCCTTTGAGTTGCTGCGAAGGATTGGAGAAGTTGCATATGAGGTAGCCTTACCTCCGGCACTAGAGAATGTCCACAACGTCTTCCATGTTTCAGTTTTACAACCCTACAAACCCGATTACAAACATGTGATTGAGTATGAACCCCTATAATTTGAGAAAGATTTATCCTATGAAGAAATTCCTTTTCAGATTGTTGACAGGAAAGAACAAGTTCTTATAAATAAAGTTATACCTTTTGTTAAGGTAATTTGGAGGAACCACAACGCTGAAGAAGCTACGTGGGAACTCGAAGAGCATATGATGAAGAATTACCCGCATTTATTTTCTTAATTTATGTGTAAGCGATTCTGGGGACAAAGATTTTGTAAGGGGGGAGAATGTAAGCAGATGAAATTTTTAATTGAACCGTGATTCTGGGGACAGAATCCTTTTAAGGGGGAAAAGATGTGACAAATAAGATTTTTGTAATTTAATTTAAATATTTATTAAAATAAATGAATGTTTTTTGATGATTTAATTATTGAGTTGAATAATTAATTAATAGAAGTGTAGGTGATTAATTTAATTATATGTGTTACATTAATTAAATTAATTGGAGAATTTATATGTTCAAAGTATGTATTTAATTGAGCTTATTTGATTAAATGAATTATTTAAATAAGCATAAAGTTAATCTAATTAATTTAATAATTAATTAGAGATTTAATGAGTTGACATAATTAATAAATGTGAATTTTAATTATGTGACTATGTGATTTAATGTGAAACTATTCTATTTTATTTAATTGATTTAAATAAAATTAATTGATTAATTAGAAGTGTGACGATTAACTATATAATAAGAGTTTTAATAAAATAAGAGGAAAGGAAGAATATAACGGGCAAGCAAATAAGGCCCTAAGGGGAGTTGGTCAGTTAACCCACTATGGGATTAACTGACGACCACTTACCCATTATGCTTGTATACATATACGTATTATATACCCCATGTCATATATCAGTCTTCTTTATTCATCTGTTAAGAAAAATAGAGAGAAAACACAGAGAGAGAAAGAGAGAAATTGAGAAGGAGAATTAAGTGAAGAAGAGATTGAAGAATTAAAGTATACATCTTAACAAACTAGTAAGGGTAATTTCTTCATCTTTGAATTTAAATTCATGTTCATATATTTCCATTTAAGTATTTTAAAATATTATCTGAAAATGGAATTTCATGAGTTTATTGTTTATTACTTGATGTTAGATGTTTATTAGCATACATAACTCAATTGTATGTGATTTATATCTAGTTTAGAGTAATTAATCCATGAAATTATGTCTAAATTAGAGTTTTGATAAGTTATAGAGTTTTCATTTACATGTTTTTAAAATCCTCTGTTAAGAACTATTTTTGATAATTAACTTAAGATATGATCTTATAAGTGTTAGTATATGTTAATAACATGTTATATATCATGTATACATAAATCATAGTGATTAATTTCATGTAATCAAGTTTTAATTGGATTTTACAAAAGTTACAGAGTATAAAAGTTGTATATATGGCCCATATGGCCCTTACGTACAAATTAAATGCTTGAATCGTTTGTTTAACTTTAAATTGACGATTGAATAGAATTATACATGTTTAAACGAACAAAACGAAAGTTAAATGGACGAATTTGGTATATTAACGAATCTGTAACGTCGAAATTCATACTTTTTCTCAAAGTTTTACTTAATATTGAAAACAGCAAAATTAAATGTTTTGATTTGTGTAATTATGTGATTTAAAGTTTTAGAAGCATGCTAGAATCGATTTATGATATTCCTGTGAAGTTTATACTTCATGGATAACATTACAAATCGTTATATTTGTATAAATTGGAGTTAATTGGGCTGTTCTGTGTGTTCTTCGTGAACTGCAGAATCTGGGTCTGCGTCGCAGCACTACCGCGCCGCTCCAAGGAACAAATGGAGCGCGGCCGCGCCCTACCTGTAGAATTTAAATTTTTTTCTAAGTGTTCAAGTTTTCTAAGATGTGTTTAAAAACTTAATGCAATGAACATGAAGACATGTTAAGCATATAATAAGATGGTAACAACTTACGTTATGTGAATAATTAGTAAGTCAATTTTATAACTTAAATCGTTATTTGTAAAGTCTAATAACGTGTTCAAAGACCAATATTGTGATTCGATGAGTATATTCGAACTTATGATTAATGGGTATTATGAATGTATTGATATGTAGAATTTAATAAGGAATGCGAATTAGTTGTAGCTTGTGCAAGAGGCAAGTTTCCTAAATTCAAACCTTTAAATTGAGCAAGTTTTTAAACTTTACTTTATTGAGCAGGTTCCTTAAATTATAAATTATTCATTGATTAAGTCTTAGACTTGTATTCTATATCGAGTAAGTTCTTGTTCTTAATTGTTCAAGTTCAAGATTTCATATTAGATGTTATAATTCTTTTAAAGTATGATTCTAGTTATACAATACTTATTCGATTGTATATCTCTTGAGAATTATTATTCGAATTGATTATCAGTTTATTGTTGAACCTTGTAAGACTAGCGAACCCTTATTGATTCGACTAGTCCATAGTTGATGAGCGTTCTAAATTCTAGAACTATTATTGAGCTTATCCAAACCAAACTTCCTTTGGTGCGGACTCTGATGTCAAACTGAGATGAACAACCCTGTATAGGAGATTATTTACGCTTTAACATTGAGATATTGTGCACAGTATGGTACTAAGGGCTGATCCCCCTAAGTACGAGAAGTAGAGTCCATAGTCTTATGACTGTTAAAGGTTTCAAGTATAAACACTTGACAACCTAGGACGTAGTTCGAGGTCTTATGACCCTCAGAAGTTCTTTTGATTCTTGTTATTAATTCTTGATTCAAAAGCCGAGTTTTCTTATTCAGAAGCCTTTGATTCACTCGCATGTTATTATATTGTTGTTATATTATTATACTTGTGGGCAATCGTGCTCACTCTTGCGTAATAATAACATTGCAGTTAAGAACGAAAGATCCTTCCACTAGCAAAGGCAAGGGCAAAGTCAACAAGTGTTGAAGACTTATTGTTTTATTGATAATGTTTATTAAGACTTATGTTACTGTTGTGTAAGACTCATTTATTTTTTTATGTTTCTGTACAGACGTTTAAGGTTAGTTTGACCTGGGATTGATGTATTTATATTCCGATATTATAACCCCATAAGGGGAGGATTTATTTCTATCTATTTATTGGTTTTCATTTTTTATGGGTAGATAGACATACGATATTTGTAAAGTGAACACAAAATCCCGTGAAAATTGAAGTACCCGAATTTAGGGGTGTCACACATACTGCGTCGTAGCCTTTCTGAGTCGTCGGGAGGCCAACAACGAAATCCATCATAATGTGTTCCCATTTCCATTCTGGGATCTCTAAAAGTTGTAGCAACCCACTCGGCCTCTGATGTTCTACTTTCACTTTCTGACATGTCAGATACTTTGCAACACACTCTGCAACATCTCGTTTCAAATTCAGCCACCAGAAATGTTGTCCAAGATCCTGGTTATCTTGGTACTACCGGGGTGAATCGAATACCGTGAGTTATGAGCCTCGCTCAAAATGTCTTCCTTAATCTCTGGCACTGGCGGTACCCAAACTCTGCTCTCAAATCTCAGCAGTCCCTCACTGTCTATCTTGAACCTCGGTTCAGTTCCTTCAGATATCTTCTTCTTCATCTTCTCACATTCTTTGTCCTGTAGTTAAGCTTCCTTAACCTTATCTAGCAAAGTTGTACCAGCTTGCATCTGGAACAGCTTCTCGCCAATCTCCATCGGATACTTTACTTCCAATTCCAGCTTCTCCATTGCTTAAATTAGCTCCTCCTGAGCGGTCAACATCATTAATTTCTCCCGCCCCTTTCTACTTAAGCCGTCGGCAACAACGTTTGTTTTACCCGGATGGTATAAAATCTCGCAGTCATAATCCTTAATTAACTCCAGCCATCTTCTCTAGCACATATTTAAGACCTTCTATGTAAAAATATATTTCAGACTCTTGTGGTCTATATATATTTCACACTTCTCCCTATAGAGATAGTGTCTCCAGATCTTCAAAGCAATTACCACTGCAGCTAACTCTAAGTCATGGGTCGGATACCCCTTCTCATAGTCCTTCAATTGTCGTGACGCATACGCAATGACCCTGCTATTTTGCATAAGCACACAGCTAAGTCCTTTATGCGACGCATCACTATAAACCACAAAATTTCCTATGTTATCCGGAAGAGGTAACACAGGTGCTGAACTCAATCTTTTCTTAAGCTCTTGGAAGCTTTCCTCACACTTTTCCTTCCAAATGAATTTCACCGATTTTCTAGTCAAATTCGTCAGTGGAGTTGCGATCTTGGAAAAGTCCTGAATGAACTTCTATAATAACCTGCCAATCCAAGAAAACTTCTCACTTCCGACAGCATTTTCGGCTGATCCCAGTTCATCACAGCTTCAACTTTAGAGGGATCTACCGAAATTCCGCCCTTATCGATCACATGTCCAAGAAATTGCACCCTTTCAATCCAGAATTCACATTTTAAAAATTTGGCGTACAACTTCTCTCTTCTCAATGCCTCTAATGTTAATTTCAGATGCTCTATATATTCTTCCTTGGTCTTCGAGTATATCAAAACATCGTCAATAAAGACCACCACAAATTTGTCCAAACATGGCTTGAACACTCAGTTCATTAAGCCCATAAATGCTGCAGGAACATTCGTTAGACCAAATGACATCACCAGAAATTCATAGTGACCATATCGAGTCCTAAACGTTGTCTTCGGAACATCCTCTGGCCTCACCTTCAGCTGATGATAACCACTCCTCAAGTCTATCTTTGAAAAGTATCTCGCTCCCTTCAATTGATCAAACAGATCGTCGATCCTTGATAATGGATATCTATTCTTAATGGTGACCTTATTCAGTTCTTTGTAGTCCATTCAAAGTCGCATCGTCCTGTCCTTCTTCTTCATAAATAACACTGGTGCTCCCCACGACGATACGGTCGATTTTATATACTTCTTGTCCAGCAATTCGTGCAGTTGTACCATCAATTCTTTCATCTCTATTGGAGCCATCCGATACAGTGCCTTCGATATTGGAGCCGTTCCTGGCGCCAAATCGATCACAAACTCAACCTCTCTGTCTGGCAGAAGTCCTGGCAGATCGTCCGGAAATACGTCTACGAAGTCCCTCACGACTGGTATCTCCTCTATCTTCGGGTTTTATTTATGACTGTCGACTATGTAGGCTAAATATCCTATACATCCTTGTCTTAACAACTTCCTGGCCTGCATCATCGTCAGACAACTCACTTGTCTAGGAGACTTGCTGCCATAAAACACAACCTTTGACGGAGTCATAAGGTTAATACATTTCTTCTGGCAATCAATTACAGTCCCATAACTAAATGGCCAATCCATTCCAAGAATAACATCGAACTCCCCAAGTCTAATCGGGATAATATCTATATTCATAATGTTACCCTTAATATCCACCCTATAGTTGTTGTGTATGTACTTAACAGGGATCACTTCTCTATTCGCAATTTCTATGTTCATAGGGTATTCTAACTCATCCTTATGCAATCCTAAGTTCTTAGCAAAGTCATTGGATATAAATGAACAAGTAGCACCCAAATCAAATATTGATCGGAATGATACCTGACACCACATCGCGAGACTGCACAACATCCTGCACTCTCATGTTGAATGTCCTAGTAGTCGGTCGGTTGTTTGTGATTAGTCCTGTGATAATTAGAGCATTGCCACCGCTGTTTCCCCTGTTTCCTCCTGTTCCTGTCCCTCCAGATCTTTTCTTAGGACAGTCCCTAGCCAAATGATCCTTTGAGCCTTAAGTGAAGCAGGCGCCCTTCTTTGGGTTAGGACAGTTAGGTGCTATGTGGCCTTCCAGACCACAATTGTAGCACACCCATTTTTCCTTCATACAGACCCCCAGGTGAGCTTTCCCGCAGGTTCGACATGTTTCAATTCTCTTTTTTTAACCTCCTTGATGATTTCCAGTTGACGAGTTGTCATTCTACCTTTGTTTCTGATTATTATTTCCTCCCGTGTTGCTGCCACTAGCCTTAGTATTTCCTTTGCTCTCATTCTTCTTCTTCTTCTGATCCTGATTATACTTGGTCACGGTGTCGCTACCTCCTTCAGCAAGGATGGCCTTCTCCAATACTCCAGCAAAAGTGTTCAACTATAACATTGACACTTTGCTATACAACCAGGGCTTCAGGCCATGTTGAAACCTCCTTGCCTTCCTCTCGTCGGTGTGCACTTGATACGTGGCAGACCTAGCCAACTCATTGAATTTCGCCGCATAGTCTGGTACCGACATATTCCCCTGCTTGAGCTCCAGAAATTGCACCTCCATCAGGTTCTGTGAGCTGGTTGGGAAATACATCTCGAAAAACATTTCTTTAAACCTCTCCGAGGTTATTACGCCTTCTCCTCCTCGGACCTTGTTTGCCTGCCACCAAAAGCTGGCTTCTGATTTTAACATGAACGTTGCGTAGGCGGTCTTCTGGTTCTCCCTAACTCTAGCGACGTCGAAAACCTTTTCCATTTCCATAACCCAAGTCTGCGCCTCAATTGGTTTAATGGTTCTCTTAAATTCTAGCGGTCCCACCGCCTTGAAATCCTTGAATGAGGTGTTCGGTGGAGTTTGTGGCTGATTGTTCATTGCTCCCGTCAGAAGATTCATCAACTGCTGAACGGGGTTTACGTTGGCATTAGCATCTTATTGTTCGTTGACCCTTCTCGGGCTGGTCGGCGGTTAGGGCGTCCTCTCGGCGGCATATTTCTATTAAGATATACGTTTATTAGATCTTTATTCATCTCTAAATATTTAAGACTTAACTTAAACATTTTAACATAATCACTTAACACATAATCATCTCAAATAACTCTGATATTTTATTTAATCAAAAGTTTTAACATAATACGATAGCATCACTGCTATTTACATCAACTATCCCGAGATAAAGAATCTACAGGATTTAAATCATCAAAATATTCCTCTATTTATAAGCACATCGGAATTTACATTATTAACTACCAAAGAAATATCCACATAATCAAACTGTTCCTATCACTGCCTACTACGGCGTCGAACAGCTTTACTACGTTCCTCCTCCATGATGCGAAACATCGTCCTGCGATCTAGCATATACCAGGGCAGATCTTCGAACTGGACTGGATAGTACATCACTCGATCCTGGGTCTTGTCAATTGCATTCTGAAACTTATAGTCTGTCTCCTCTACTGTGGCACGCTTAGCTGATTCTTTTTTAATGTCGTTCTTCAGTTTCATTATATTTAGCACACTTCGAGTCTCTAACAGTATTCAATATAGTATACTGAGTGGTTTCCCACAAACAACCAACAAACTAGTTTTCCATCTCGTCTACACTGTCTTTCACAGTGAGTTAGATCGGTTGCTAGTTCGTATTAACCGCTGCTCTCTAATAGAATCGTTTAGCCCAGATACTATATCTCTACCATTACAGACTACGACTGTACTAAATTATAAACTTAACTTATTCAAAACATTAAATCTCATGACCCAAAACTGGCTCATGCTCCTGAACAGTATCCCGTAACTCTATGTTACGGTCATACAGTTCATCGCACATCTTAGCGCTGATAGAGTTCGGTGGGAACTCTTCAGGGTCTTCCTCCTCCTCTTCGGCTGCCTCAGTATGAACCTCAATCTCCTCAGGGTCTTCCTCAGAGTTCTCCTATGAGTCAAACACCGGCACATGCTCCTGACCAACGACTGTGATCAAAGGAGATGGCTCTCGTCGAATCAGCTGTTCCCAGACTGTGTGAATGTCTCGAGGCTCCTCCTCTCTAGCCTCTCGGGGTACAATGTCCCTAGGCTGACTAGGTTCTCCAACATCCGTCATCCTGACAAATTAAATTTTTTAAGTCTTAGTTATTACGTGATGCTAATCGATACCCTCGCAAGTAAATAAGTATAAGCACATAGCACATAAGTAAATTTATTATCTTTCTTAGAACTCGATAAGAGTTTATCCTTACTATGTTCTCGATCTCTTAAAAGGCTACTACCCTAAGGTTTTCCCCCACCTAAGGTTCATAACCTACAGCTCTGATACCAACCTGTGACACCCCCAAATCCGGGTACTTCAATTTCCATAGAATTTGGTGTTCACTATACAAATATCATCTATCTATCTACCCATAATAAATGCAAACCATGCAATAGATAGAAATAAATCCTCCCCTTATGGGGTTACAACATCTGAATAATAAATACAATCCCAGGTCATACTAACCTTAAATCTCAAGTGCGGAAAGGTAAACAGATAATAAGTCTTACACAACTTTAACATAAGTCTTAAACATAAACATATCAATTAAACAACAAGTCTTCATCACTTGTTGACCTTGCCCTTGCCCTTGCTAATAGAAGGCTCTTCGGACCTTTCGTTCTTAACTGCAATGTTATTATTACACAAGAGTGAGCACGATTGCCCACAAGTATAACAATATAACAACAATATAATAACATGCGAGTGAATTAAAGACTTTTGAGTAAAGAAACTCGGCTTTTGAATCAAAAATGAATATAAAGAATCAAAAGAACATCTGAGGGTCATAAGACCTCGAACTATGTCCTAGGTTGTAAAGTGTTTATACTTTAAACCTTTAACAGTCATAAGACTATGGACTATACTTCTCATACTTAGGGGGATCAGCCCTTAGTACCCATACTGTGCACACAATATCTTAACGCTAAAGCATTATTAATCCCCCATAATAGGGGTGGTTCATCTCAGTTTGACATCAGAGTTCGCACCTAAGGAAGTTTGGTTTAGATAAGCTTAATAATAGTTCTGAATTTTAGAACGTTCATCAACTATAGACCAGTCGAATCAAAAGGGTTCGCTAGTCTTACAAGGTTCAACAATAAATGATATTCAAATTGAATAATAACTTCTCAAGATTATACAATCGAATAAGTATTGTATAACTGGAATCATGTTTTTAAAGGTAATATAATATCTCATATGAAATCTCAACTTGACTAACAAGTATAAGAACTTGTATTATGATAATATTTTAAGAATAGAAAACTTGCTCAATAAAAGTAAACTTTGAGTTTAGTAACTTGCTTGACATAAGAATAAGGAACAGAACGCTTATTCAACTTAAAGAGTTAGATAAGAAAACTTGCTTAACGATAATGAGTTAGGGATAGAATACTTTCCTCGTGCGCAAACTACAAATCTAGTTACAATTCAATTCCTCAACGTCCTACACATTACATTATGCATACGATGTCGATTAGTTTCATAACTTCTATGTTCAACTGTTGAACTTTTCATTTAAGTTCAACTTACAACTTTGTTCCAAGTGATAACTTATTAACTAATCACATAACATAAGTATGAATTCACAATATGCTTATCACATAGGTATAATCCTTTAAACAATCATTATCAAGTTTTACAATCACAATATTCAAGTTCGCACTTAGTTTGTTAACTTGAACCTTCACATTATCTTATATATGTCAACAACTTAGTTTATTAACATGAACTTCAAATCATATAATATGTGTTAATAACATGTTATAGCATAGCATTACATGTTCATCAAGTCCTCAAGTAGGTTATAATATAGTATTACACTTGGCACTACGTTTTGACGTTCATTCGTCGCACGCCCGATTCATCCCTCTTGCGTACGCTTAACATGCTTATACAACTTGTCTAAAATATCATTGATTAATGTTAAACATCATTATATTTTATAATATTCATGTTTTATAACTTAGAACAACATCTTTTATCGTCGAGAGCACTACACTTGCGTACGTGCATGTCCCGTTACAGAGGTGGTGAATACTTAAGCAATGATTTTCTCAATTGTCTCAAAGAAAATAGTATAATATCATAATGGACTCCACCAGCCACACCACAGTTGAACGGTGTGTCTAAAAGGATAAATCGAACATTTTGGGACATGGTTCGTTCCATGATGAGTTTTACCGATCTTCCAGTTTCCTTATGGGGATATGCCCTGAATTGGCTGCATACCTACTTAGCAAGGTACCTACTAAATCAAATCCTATCAAATCCTTATATTTCTCCTTTGAATTACTCATATATATATCCTATGAATTTCAAATCCGTCCCAACGACTCCATATGAGTTATGGACAAGGAGGAAACCAAATCTTAAGCATGTTAAGATTTGGGGTTATCCAAATTATGTCAAAATTTTTGAGAATAATAAGCTACAGATTAGATCCGACAAGTGTAGATTCGTGGGATACCCTAAAAAAACATCAGGGTATTATTTCTATCATCATACTGATCAAAAGGTGTTTGTTGCGAAACATGTTGCCTTCTTGGAAAAGTAGTTTATCCTTGAAGGGGTAAATATGAGTAAGATATATCTTGAAGAAGTTCAAGAACCACAAAATACTATGGATCAAATTAAGGTACCTGACAACTTGAAAAAACCTACTATACCATAACATATTCGTAAGTCTAAAAGAGTATCGAAGATACCCGAAAGGTATGAATTCATCACAGAGGATGATAATGCTCATAGATGATGATGATTAATTGAATTACGAGAAGGATATGAGTAGTACAGGCTCAGAGAAATGGCTAGAAGCCATGACATCCGAGAGGGATTCGATGTATAAAAACCAAGTATGGACTTTGGTTTCATCACCTAAGAGCATTAAGCCTATTGGGTGCAAATGAATCTTTAAAAGAAAGACTGGAGCGGACGGCAAGGTAGAGACCTATAAATCCTGACTTGTAAAAGATTTCAAACAAACATAAGATTTTAACTATGATGAAACCTTCTCACAAGTAGTTATAATCAAATTCATTCGAATTTTGCTTGCGATTGCAGTTTATTATGACTATGAAATTTGGCAGATGTACGTGAAAACGGCCTTCCTCAATGCGAAACTTGAGGATGATGTATATATGATACAGCCAGAGGGTTTTTTTTTTCAACGATTGGAATAAATCAAGTCTATAAGCTACAACGATCCATTTATGGATTGAAACAAGCTTCTCGAATGTGGAACATCCGTTTTGATGAGACAATCAAATTAAGAGTTTAATTTTATCAAAAATAAGGATGAGCCTTGTGTGTACAAGAAGGTTAGTGGGAGCATTGTTTCAGTCCTAGTATTATATGTTGACGATATATTAATAATATGGAATTATGTTCCTATGCTACAATCGATCAAAATTTGGTTATCTAAGCACTTCTCCATGAAGGACTTGGGTGAAGCATCCTATATTTTAGAGATAAGAATCTATAAAGATAAATCTAAAAGGATGCTTGGCTTGTCCCAAAGAACGTACATTGACTTGATGCTAAAGAAATTTATCATGGAAGATTCCAAGAGAAGTCTCATGCCATTGAGCCACGAAATATATCTCTCCAAGAAACAGGCCCCAAAGACACTTGAGGAGAGAGACCGTATGAGTAATATTCTTTATGCTTTAGCAATAGAATCTATCATGTATAGTATGATATGTACTAGACCGAATGTCGCTAATGCAATTAGTGTGACGCCCCCAAAATAGGTCCACACAACCCATTTTGAGTCACCAAATACATACTACAAAATCCAAATACAAACTTTCCTACTTAATACTAATAACTTGTCGTGCAAAATACGACCACACATAAACTGTGAGTTTCAATACAAATATTGTACCGTATATAATACGACAATATCCACACTCAAATTAAGTCTTCATTACAATTATTGCCGTACTATTTTACAGAATAGTGAGGACTACTATAGTAACTATCTCGGACCATTACTTCGTTCTCCGACTAGTCCCAGCTACACTCTCATTTCCTGAAAAGAACTATAGAACAAAAAGGAAAAGGGTGAGCTCAACTAGCACAGTAAAGAATATTATGACTAAGATAAATAAGAATAAATTATATTTAGTCTTCAATAATGATAAATCAGATAAAATATAATGGACAACAAGTTTTAGATCAACAACTGCAGTGGAACAAATAATCTATTAGAAGAGTTAAGTAGATAATGATGTCTACTATCTTCTGCGATTTAAAGGTCCATCATCAATATTTTATCCCTGTAACACCAATAAAAAATTATGCAAATTAACATTTTATCTTTGCATTACTGGCCAAAGATATTCATTTGTATCACCAGTGGTCATAATCATGCCAAACAACAATCCATATTTGCACTACTAGCTAAAGAGAACTTTCACCACAAGTATTTGCCTGTAACATTAAAGGTCATGATTATACCAATACGCAATTTCTGGTCATAGTCATACCAATCAACAGTTCATATTTGCACTATAGGCCAAAGATAACTTTTTACCACAATTTAAGTCTAAGGATGATGACAATGATATAAAGGATGAATAAAAGTGAGATCAAGGATAAATATTAGAGATTTATAATTAATCCAAAGTTCAAGAAAGTCCATATTGTCAACATGATAACCAGTTGTGGAGTAAAATTTAAGAATGATATTTAAGATTCATATTTCAAAGATAATTTGGACAAGGAAAAAGAAACTAAACTCCGTCGTGAATAGTATTCCAGTATGAATAGTACCCCGGATGAAAATATTAAAATTTAATAAGAACGTTTAGACAAATATTCTAGTAAAATGATATTAGATGAAGCGCAAACCTCAAGGAATTTTTAATCATTTCAGAAATTATAGAAGCAATGTAATACCCGTGAATTTTATAAATAATATTAATATTGATATTAATAAACGTATGAATATTTATTTTAATATAAATGTTTATGTGGCATGAGATGGGTAACTCAATTAAAGTAAATTGAATTTATGATAATTGTGAAATGTGGAGAATTTAAGATGAGCTTATGAAATATCTTGTGTGGCACGAAGATGGACTTAGTGATGGTTTAATTAAATTAAAGAAACATGTAATGAGTGATCATATGTTATATAGTGACTACATCTATTTTATATAAAATAAGGTGTGACATTTCAATATGATTACATGACATATAAAACTATATGATAAAAATTAAATGAATCATATAATTCTGTTAGGTTACATAAATAAACTTATGTGACAACATGAGGTGTGGTGGATAAAGTTAATGTGTACTTTAATGGGAGGAATTAGATTAGAATAAATAAATATTTATTATTAAATGATTACTTCAATAATTAAGTATAATTGAAATAATAAAGATTTATAAAAATATGGGTTCATAGTTGTAAGAACCCGAATTTTCAGATATTATTAAATAAGAATTTAATAAATAAAATTCTTAAACCGTGAGATGGGTTCGAATAAAAAGATATATATGTGATATGAGGTATGTGGTATTATATTACATAGGGTAATATGGACTATGTAATATGTGTTTTTGTGATTAATGAATATATTATTAATATATATTTGTTATTTATTTTAGAGACGATTCAATTGAGGTAAAGGAGGTGGATAAATTCCTATCGATATTAAATAATTTATAGAATTATTTTATCATAGTAAGTTGGTGACATTAAATATCCTTAATGTATAATCACCATATTCTTGAGTATGTGTATTAATAACTAGTATGTTTATAATATAGGTTATTAATAGCACTTAAGCTATCCGTGAATAGGTTTGGATAGTGAAGCATGAGTTAGTTAAGGAATTAACTAATAAGAATAAATATCAGTTAATTTAAGTTGGGAGTTATATTATGGAATAATATAATGTTAATATTGAACCTTAATAATATGGTGCAGGTTTAATTTACTTAAGTAAAGGAGTGAATTAATATATATGTTGAATATATGATTATAATTAGTACCTTCTATATATTACTTAGAATGGTAATATGTGTGAAAGTCTAATGTACAAATAACGTTAATAGATATATATACGTTATTAAAGAGAAATGGAAATCATTATATCTTTAAATAAATATTTGAAGAAATTGTTTTGGGAACAATTTATAGAAAAGAAAGAGAAATAATTATTATAAAGGATATTAAAATAAATTCTAATATTGAATTATTTTAATAAAGGAGGAAATATTATTTTTGAATAATAATATTACCCTATATATTTTTGGTATGATGTAATAAGTGTGATTAATTAATATGGTAAATACATTAAAACATATTTGCTATATATAAATAAATTGATGGAAATAAATTATTATAATAGAAAATAAACTTATTACCTATTTTCTATATATAATGTATGTACATGTGCCATACATGTAATTATTTTAGTAGATATTATATTAAGAATAATATCTTGAGACAATAAGTAATTATTTTCTAACAATGAATATCTTTATTTGGAGAAAACATAATATTTTATGTTATGGCAAAGTACATAATTCCTAATGTATTTTCAAGAAAGTTTATTAATGAAAGAAAACTAAGTTATTTCAATATATTAAATAACTTAAGTTATTATTTTATCGTAGATTTTATAATAATTAATAGAGTAAATATTAATTATTCTAGTGTAAAGGTTATACATATAATTGTTTAAGGTAGCTAAATAATTTAGCATTAAAGTGCATGTGTCACACAAACCTTATATTAAAAGAATATTAAAGTGTGATGGGAGTGATAATAAGCTTAAGGTAAGCTTGTGAGATATGCCTAGTGTGGCAAAGTGGTGGAATAAACATTCATTAAATAAATTAATGAATGAATAATTAATGGAATTAATTATTATTATTATGTGAATAAATTTCTATGTGCAATGATGTGTAATTATAAGTTATATAGTAGCTACATCTATATAATATGGAATGAAGTGTGACACTTCAAGAAAACTATATAATATAGGAAACTATATGATTAAGTGTATTAATAAAGTTACAATAATGGGGTGTGACACTACTCAATTAAAATATATTCGGTATTGTCAAATGTACATGGATTATATGATTGGGTGTATGTGTGACCCTATCATATCATATGGTAATAACATTAAGTTATTAGATATAAGCTTGCAAATTAGTCCATGTGAGAACAATAATGGTCAATCAAGTGGTTAGGGTACATGAATAGTGGTAGTTGGTGGGAGTTAGCCACCAACTTCCCTTTTGCCCTTTGGGTAATAACCATAGGAGAATAATAGCTTGATAATGAATAGATGCAATACATTGGTGTGTAGAGCTTGTTAATTCAATTACTACATTGTTGCTAAGAAAACATATAATAAGAAATATAATTACACCATGAGCATGTTATAAGGTGTAATGATGAGGAAGGACCATGAATAGTAGTAGTTGGTGGAGTTAGCCACCAACTCCTCTTTGACCATTGGGTATTACCCATAGGAGGGTAATAGATTGATTATAATAGAGAACATGTAAATTAGTAATGTAATGGTATTACTTTATGAACATATTATAAGATGTAACATTGAGTATAATATTATCTTAGGAGATTATATTATTATAAACTTGTGGACTATTAAGTACTAAGTTCACATAATTATGCCTTGTGTGGCATAAATAATGAAGTTAAATCAAGGGGATTTAATGGGAAGTATTAGAAGAAAATGAATGGTTGATATTAATTATCATTATAATATTTGAGTATATTTGTGATAATAATTTTATGAAAAATGGTGGGATGATAGTACCCAACCATATTATATTTAGTCCAATTAGAATATTAGCTTAACCTATGTACATGAGGTACATGATTATATGTAGTAGTGTATATTTAAAATATGAGTATACAATAAAATAATATATCATGGATATATTATAAATAATTATTAAATTAATAAAATTTAATAATAAAGGAAACAATGTAATGTGATAATACCCGATAGAATTATATCCGGTAAGATGAGATATATATGGATGATATATGATACATTGTAATTAGAGATTTTATTTACAATTCATTCATAACCTAAGCTATATGTATGAATGTGTATATATGTATATATTATAACCTATGTGTTTATAAAATGAAATGTGATATAGCCTTGGTAAGTGGTGGACTATATAACATTAGTATGAGGTAATTGTAAGCAAGTTGCTGAGATTTAGTGGCATTGTCCCATATTAAGTGCCCACTTTCTCTTCCTTTTCTCATTCACGTGAATGGCTAAGGCTAGCCTATCTCCTTCATCTCTCAACTTCCTAGCTAGCAATGAGTGTGATGATTGTGAGGGGTGTGGGATTGATGATGGATTTCACCAACTCCTTACTAACCTCTTGTTAACCTCCATGTCTTTGATCAACCCATTGGTTTGATTCAATGTGCAAGAACCAAATTGGGTCCATAAATTCTCTATAAATTGAAGCTTCATATTCACAAATTGAAGTTGCTAAATAATTGCTAAGTTGATATAGAGAATATGGTGATGAGAGTTATGTGAGAAAACTGATTTGGGAAGCAAGCTTAGTAATTCAAAGCTCCAAGAGGTATAACTCTTACTTTAAATTCTTAGTTGTGAGTTTATAAATTCATAAGAGATTTCATGAATTAGTGGAGAATTGATATGTAAGATGATGTTAACATGTTAAGTAGAGTCTAAATATATGTTATAAATACAATATGATGGCTTTCAAGCTTGTTACATGAAGTAAGAAAAGGATTAGCTGAAGCTCTGTTTTAGCAGTAAAGTTTCTGGTCTGGAAACGGGGACGCGCGGCCGTGCGTCTCCCTAGTACAAATGGGGCGCGGCCGCGCCCTCTGCAGAAACTTTTGGTGATTTTGTGTTTTCTGGTTGGTTAAGCATACTAGTTAGACTCTAATAATTTCAGAAAGGGGTCTGACATGTGTACTAAGGTTGTCATGCACATAGTGAGTTGTATTAGTTGGTTTAACATAATTTCCTAAAAGAAAACGTAAAGTTTTGAAAATGAGACTTGACGAATTTTGTGTTCTTTGAGTCGGACTTTTGAGACATGTGTAAGTGTCTTGGTTATGTGTATCAATGGGTATGAAGGTAGTTGTTGATTAATTACCTTGGCTAATAGTAAACAATTATACCTTGTTGTAGTGGAGTTTTTAATGAAAACTTAAGGTTTTATAAATGAATTTTGGCGTATATAAGTCATGTTTATATTCTGACTTTTTAAGCATGATTATATGGTTTAGATATGCATGATATGTGAGTTGAAGGTATTGAGCATACAATAGAACACATTGTTTAAATTAAAAATGATTTCAAAAGACAAACTTAGAGTTTTTGGACGTATATATAGGATGTCCACGTTCTGATCATTGAGCATGTATAGATGACTTATATATGTGTTCTAATATATGAGAATCATGACTACAAGGTACTTTGCATATACTTAGTTACCTTTGTTGACTTAAAGTGATTTTTATGAAATGTTTAGAATGTGTAAGATGATAGCATCAAACACGGAGTGAGTTATATTATGATCATACGGGCATGTATATTAGGATTCATTATGCCTATAGACATGTTGACATAAGCATCATGTGATGAAACATGGATTTCACCTATGCACGCATATTCGAGAAAATGAATTTCAAAAGCGTAGACTATGTGATTAAGTATACATGTGTAGTATAAGCACGAGCATGCCTACTTAGTGTGGTTAAGCCTTGTTATGTGATAACATGACTTTAGTAGTTGAGCTTTATTGATTTAAGTAATTCAACGTAGAGCTACGCTATTCAAAGCTAAATAGTTCGAATATGAATTTGAAAACCTACTTAATGTGTGTGTATAATATATATCAGAATGCATGATATGTTAGGACCAAACTAAGTTTATGAAATCTAAGTTCTGGTTCTGGCAGGGAGTCGCGCGGCCGCGCCACTCCCAAGCTTAATTGCCGCGCGGCCGCGCCGTGTTGCAGAGCTGCCAAGAACAGTTTGTTAACTGTCTGGTCCTAAGTTATTTTCCTTAAGGACCCTAAGGACCGAAATAGAATGGTTTCTATAGAATAAGTATGAAGGTATGATGTTGTAACATCGTGGTTATCCTAAGATAGAGTGAAACGAAACCAAGATTAGAAAACGATATACGAATTGTTATTCTATTAAGAGCATATGAAATGTATGACTGATGGATGTAAATCCATGATTATATAACTGTGTAGGAATACACAAAGTGCAGATAGCTTTAAGCAGTTAAGTCGTAGTTGTTAAACTACGAATCAGGCAAGTCTTTCAGTTCCTATTTGATATATGAATTCAATAACTGTTAGTTGAATTATATTATGCTGTGATAATGTGAACTTATATATGAATTGTATATGAGATATAAATGAGATTGAAAGTTGATCTTTGATGATATACTTGTTATGTGAAAAGTAACATGCGTAGTAAATATAAATTGTTTATAAATGCATGAATTGAGTATAATGTTGTATGCTATGTGATGCATGAAAACTGTTAGAATTGCTGAGCTGTCGAGCTCACTCTTGCAAATAACCACTTTTGCAGGTTAAGGACTTACGATAAAGACTTTGTGCTTCTTGATTGATAAAGATAGATAGTATCACAACGAAGAATACTGATTAGATTATTACTCGAACCATGTCTAGGTTCTAGTAGTTGTACTTGATATTTGTTTACGAGGTTTAATGCTTGTCGTACTATAAAGATGTATTAGATAATACATAGAGGATATCGAGTTGAGTTGTAAATACTTATACGATAACTCAGATAAGAAGGAATCATATTTTATAATTGATTCAAGGGTTATAATTGATTCAAGTTATGAAATCAATAAAAGATTTTATTCAAGGAGGATTGAAAAAGTTTAAATTATTCCGCATTTTAGTAACATCGAACATGGTGTAAAGATGAGATCTTGGATATAAATAGAATTTATATTCTAAATTGTAATAAGTAAAGATGTATTCTTTTAGTAATGAATAAAAGATATAATAATTTGGCGATAATAGTATCGTGACTGCACCGAATCCGAGGTTTCGAAGGAACGTGGATTTGGGGGCGTCACAGGTTGGTATCAAAGCTGTAGGTTATAAACCTTAGGTAAATGTACCTTAGACTATAACCAGAGAGAGTGAAAGATAAGATTAAAATATATCTAAATGAAGATTCAAAGAAGAATCTCGAAATATCTAGAGAATGAGAATCAGGAGTTTCCTAACTCCGGTAATAAAAATGCTAAGATGATGTCTATAAGATGTATATGACAAAGATAATGAGAATAAACTCAGATGGAGTTTGGTTGATAATAGGGAAAGAACCCTAAGGTATAGTGATGATCACGACGTGATCAGATTGAACTGTGAAATGATAGATAGTCTGTAATGACTAAGTATGTTTAGCTTGATGCTATAAGAGAATGTACTATGATAAAGTACGAGATGAACTCATGAGGAGTTGTATGTGATGAAACATAGAAAGCTCGTAATGAGCAAGTGATAGAGTAAGATATGGTTAAGTGTTGGAATTCCATTGAGGACTCATGTGATGGCTTAGTTGTACAAACTTTTGTATGGGCAGAAGTTTTGTGCTTGCACTGAGTGTGTCACATTGATAATCGTTGGAATGTTAGTGTCGCGGTATCATTATACATATGGCGAAAAGGTGATTCTTTTCTCATATTTATTTTGATAGATAGAGATTTCTAAGATATAATTAGATAATATTAAGTTTAGGTGCGAGTTCTTAAAACTCATGCCTATGACAAGTTCGTGACTCATAATCGTATGATGGGACCCCTCAGCGAATGGACGATTTTGGTCTGACTAGGATAAGTTCTTCAACCCATATGATTGTGGTAAGTTCCTGAACTTCCATGGTATGGTAAGTTGGTGAGCTGTACTGAGAATAGATATATTATATAAGAGTTTTGGAATAGTAAGCATTGATGGTGGTAAGAGATTGAAGCGATGGAGAAATTGGATTTTCCTAAATCCTCTAGCTACGCTAGATTTTCAATAATTATTGACTTCGTGCTAGTGTTTGCACTTCGGTTTTCTTGAGAAAACATTGGGTCAGGTAACTGAACTAATGAGTTTTAAAAACAACACCGTTATTCGTATGTCTACGCTATTTGTTTCGGCTAAGACAAAAATGATTTGACAATCTTTCAAAATATATTTTGACCTTGTGCATCATTTGATATGATGTAGAATGGTAAACGATGGAGTCATCAATGCAATTGAACCTAGTGTTGGTTGTGATCGAAAGATCGTCAGCCCACTATGGTATGTTGTAATATGACAAAGTCATAAAATGGCGGAATCCTCAACGTACTACTAATCTAGTATGGTATCATGACGTCATAAAAGAATTTTTGGTTTTCTTGTAAATTATAAAGAAGGTCAATTAAGTTGGCTAAATTATTTTGATTGATGTCCGAATTGTTGATGAGAGTCTAAGCTATTTGATTCGGCTAGGCGACTGTTGGAAAGAGATTATAGAATTCAAACATTCTTGTGTATTTATGCCAAACCAGATTGTTCTGGTGCGGATTTTGATGTTGAAAAGCTGTGGTGAACAACCCTATAAAGGGGACATGTTTTCGGGGACAATGGTTCCGAACGTAATGCATATAGTCGTTACAAAACACTACGTTGCGGCCCAACATAGTGGTACAATAGGCTGGCCACCTAGAGTACGTGTGGAAAGTGTTTTTAGTCTTTGTGATTGATAAACACTCTGGTTTGCGATGTGAAGAATTGTGTTGAAGCATTAGTAAACCTGGAGAAAAGTTCACGGTCTTGTGACCCCTCAGCATAAATTGGAATCTGAGTTATTCATACTACTTCCCGATTATTGAAAAATCGTGGAAGATTCTTATTCTTCTAAAGGATGAATGTAGTAAGTAGAATGTTCCTTAGAAAGGAGAAAGTGATAGAATGCAATTGAGAAAGTTTTAATAATAAAACTTCTGAAAAGAGAATGGATAAAATTATTCAAGAGAATATGTAATAATCGAAATAGCACCGAGTAGAAGAAGTTTCGGTGATTCCGAGGACGGAATCCTTATAAGGGGGAGAGGATGTAAGAACCCGAATTTTCAGATATTATTAAATAAGAATTTAATAAATAAAATTCTTAAACCGTGAGATGGGTTCGAATAAAAAGATATATATGTGATATGAGGTATGTGGTATTATATTACATAGGGTAATATGGACTATGTAATATGTGTTTTTGTGATTAATGAATATATTATTAATATATATTTGTTATTTATTTTAGAGACGATTCAATTGAGGTAAAGGAGGTGGATAAATTCCTATCGATATTAAATAATTTATAGAATTATTTTATCATAGTAAGTTGGTGACATTAAATATCCTTAATGTATAATCACCATATTCTTGAGTATGTGTATTAATAACTAGTATGTTTATAATATAGGTTATTAATAGCACTTAAGCTATCCGTGAATAGGTTTGGATAGTGAAGCATGAGTTAGTTAAGGAATTAACTAATAAGAATAAATATCAGTTAATTTAAGTTGGGAGTTATATTATGGAATAATATAATGTTAATATTGAACCTTAATAATATGGTGCAGGTTTAATTTACTTAAGTAAAGGAGTGAATTAATATATATGTTGAATATATGATTATAATTAGTACCTTCTATATATTACTTAGAATGGTAATATGTGTGAAAGTCTAATGTACAAATAACGTTAATAGATATATATACGTTATTAAAGAGAAATGGAAATCATTATATCTTTAAATAAATATTTGAAGAAATTGTTTTGGGAACAATTTATAGAAAAGAAAGAGAAATAATTATTATAAAGGATATTAAAATAAATTCTAATATTGAATTATTTTAATAAAGGAGGAAATATTATTTTTGAATAATAATATTACCCTATATATTTTTGGTATGATGTAATAAGTGTGATTAATTAATATGGTAAATACATTAAAACATATTTGCTATATATAAATAAATTGATGGAAATAAATTATTATAATAGAAAATAAACTTATTACCTATTTTCTATATATAATGTATGTACATGTGCCATACATGTAATTATTTTAGTAGATATTATATTAAGAATAATATCTTGAGACAATAAGTAATTATTTTCTAACAATGAATATCTTTATTTGGAGAAAACATAATATTTTATGTTATGGCAAAGTACATAATTCCTAATGTATTTTCAAGAAAGTTTATTAATGAAAGAAAACTAAGTTATTTCAATATATTAAATAACTTAAGTTATTATTTTATCGTAGATTTTATAATAATTAATAGAGTAAATATTAATTATTCTAGTGTAAAGGTTATACATATAATTGTTCAAGGTAGCTAAATAATTTAGCATTAAAGTGCATGTGTCACACAAACCTTATATTAAAAGAATATTAAAGTGTGATGGGAGTGATAATAAGCTTAAGGTAAGCTTGTGAGATATGCCTAGTGTGGCAAAGTGGTGGAATAAACATTCATTAAATAAATTAATGAATGAATAATTAATGGAATTAATTATTATTATTATGTGAATAAATTTCTATGTGCAATGATGTGTAATTATAAGTTATATAGTAGCTACATCTATATAATATGGAATGAAGTGTGACACTTCAAGAAAACTATATAATATAGGAAACTATATGATTAAGTGTATTAATAAAGTTACAATAATGGGGTGTGACACTACTCAATTAAAATATATTCGGTATTGTCAAATGTACATGGATTATATGATTGGGTGTATGTGTGACCCTATCATATCATATGGTAATAACATTAAGTTATTAGATATAAGCTTGCAAATTAGTCCATGTGAGAACAATAATGGTCAATCAAGTGGTTAGGGTACATGAATAGTGGTAGTTGGTGGGAGTTAGCCACCAACTTCCCTTTTGCCCTTTGGGTAATAACCATAGGAGAATAATAGCTTGATAATGAATAGATGCAATACATTGGTGTGTAGAGCTTGTTAATTCAATTACTACATTGTTGCTAAGAAAGCATATAATAAGAAATATAATTACACCATGAGCATGTTATAAGGTGTAATGATGAGGAAGGACCATGAATAGTAGTAGTTGGTGGAGTTAGCCACCAACTCCTCTTTGACCATTGGGTATTACCCATAGGAGGGTAATAGATTGATTATAATAGAGAACATGTAAATTAGTAATGTAATGGTATTACTTTATGAACATATTATAAGATGTAACATTGAGTATAATATTATCTTAGGAGATTATATTATTATAAACTTGTGGACTATTAAGTACTAAGTTCACATAATTATGCCTTGTGTGGCATAAATAATGAAGTTAAATCAAGGGGATTTAATGGGAAGTATTAGAAGAAAATGAATGGTTGATATTAATTATCATTATAATATTTGAGTATATTTGTGATAATAATTTTATGGAAAATGGTGGGATGATAGTACCCAACCATATTATATTTAGTCCAATTAGAATATTAGCTTAACCTATGTACATGAGGTACATGATTATATGTAGTAGTGTATATTTAAAATATGAGTATACAATAAAATAATATATCATGGATATATTATAAATAATTATTAAATTAATAAAATTTAATAATAAAGGAAACAATGTAATGTGATAATACCCGATAGAATTATATCCGGTAAGATGAGATATATATGGATGATATATGATACATTGTAATTAGAGATTTTATTTACAATTCATTCATAACCTAAGCTATATGTATGAATGTGTATATATGTATATATTATAACCTATGTGTTTATAAAATGAAATGTGATATAGCCTTGGTAAGTGGTGGACTATATAACATTAGTATGAGGTAATTGTAAGCAAGTTGCTGAGATTTAGTGGCATTGTCCCATATTAAGTGCCCACTTTCTCTTCCTTTTCTCATTCACGTGAATGGCTAAGGCTAGCCTATCTCCTTCATCTCTCAACTTCCTAGCTAGCAATGAGTGTGATGATTGTGAGGGGTGTGGGATTGATGATGGATTTCACCAACTCCTTACTAACCTCTTGTTAACCTCCATGTCTTTGATCAACCCATTGGTTTGATTCAATGTGCAAGAACCAAATTTGGTCCATAAATTCTCTATAAATTGAAGCTTCATATTCACAAATTGAAGTTGCTAAATAATTGCTAAGTTGATATAAAGAATATGGTGATGAGAGTTATGTGAGAAAACTGATTTGGGAAGCAAGCTTAGTAATTCAAAGCTCCAAGAGGTATAACTCTTACTTTAAATTCTTAGTTGTGAGTTTATAAATTCATAAGAGATTTCATGAATTAGTGGAGAATTGATATGTAAGATGATGTTAACATGTTAAGTAGAGTCTAAATATATGTTATAAATACAATATGATGGCTTTCAAGCTTGTTACATGAAGTAAGAAAAGGATTAGCTGAAGCTCTGTTTTAGCAGTAAAGTTTCTGGTCTGGAAACGGGGACGCGCGGCCGCGCGTCTCCCTAGTACAAATGGGGCGCGGCCGCGCCCTCTGCAGAAACTTTTGGTGATTTTGTGTTTTCTGGTTGGTTAAGCATACTAGTTAGACTCTAATAATTTCAGAAAGGGGTCTGACATGTGTACTAAGGTTGTCATGCACATAGTGAGTTTTATTAGTTGGTTTAACATAATTTCCTAAAAGAAAACGTAAAGTTTTGAAAATGAGACTTGACGAATTTTGTGTTCTTTGAGTCGGACTTTTGAGACATGTGTAAGTGTCTTGGTTATGTGTATCAATGGGTATGAAGGTAGTTGTTGATTAATTACCTTGGCTAATAGTAAACAATTATACCTTGTTGTAGTGGAGTTTTTAATGAAAACTTAAGGTTTTATAAATGAATTTTGGCGTATATAAGTCATGTTTATATTCTGACTTTTTAAGCATGATTATATGGTTTAGATATGCATGATATGTGAGTTGAAGGTATTGAGCATACAATAGAACACATTGTTTAAATTAAAAATGATTTCAAAAGACAAACTTAGAGTTTTTGGACGTATATATAGGATGTCCACGTTCTGATCATTGAGCATGTATAGATGACTTATATATGTGTTCTAATATATGAGAATCATGACTACAAGGTACTTTGCATATACTTAGTTACCTTTGTTGACTTAAAGTGATTTTTATGAAATGTTTAGAATGTGTAAGATGATAGCATCAAACACGGAGTGAGTTATATTATGATCATACGGGCATGTATATTAGGATTCATTATGCCTATAGACATGTTGACATAAGCATCATGTGATGAAACATGGATTTCACCTATGCACGCATATTCGAGAAAATGAATTTCAAAAGCGTAGACTATGTGATTAAGTATACATGTGTAGTATAAGCACGAGCATGCCTACTTAGTGTGGTTAAGCCTTGTTATGTGATAACATGACTTTAGTAGTTGAGCTTTATTGATTTAAGTAATTCAACGTAGAGCTACGCTATTCAAAGCTAAATAGTTCGAATATGAATTTGAAAACCTACTTAATGTGTGTGTATAATATATATCAGAATGCATGATATGTTAGGACCAAACTAAGTTTATGAAATCTAAGTTCTGGTTCTGGCAGGGAGTCGCGCGGCCGCGCCACTCCCAAGCTTAATTGCCGCGCGGCCGCGCCGTGTTGCAGAGCTGCCAAGAACAGTTTGTTAACTGTCTGGTCCTAAGTTATTTTCCTTAAGGACCCTAAGGACCGAAATAGAATGGTTTCTATAGAATAAGTATGAAGGTATGATGTTGTAACATCGTGGTTATCCTAAGATAGAGTGAAACGAAACCAAGATTAGAAAACGATATACGAATTGTTATTCTATTAAGAGCATATGAAATGTATGACTGATGGATGTAAATCCATGATTATATAACTGTGTAGGAATACACGAAGTGCAGATAGCTTTAAGCAGTTAAGTCGTAGTTGTTAAACTACGAATCAGGCAAGTCTTTCAGTTCCTATTTGATATATGAATTCAATAACTGTTAGTTGAATTATATTATGCTGTGATAATGTGAACTTATATATGAATTGTATATGAGATATAAATGAGATTGAAAGTTGATCTTTGATGATATACTTGTTATGTGAAAAGTAACATGCGTAGTAAATATAAATTGTTTATAAATGCATGAATTGAGTATAATGTTGTATGCTATGTGATGCATGAAAACTGTTAGAATTGCTGAGCTGTCGAGCTCACTCTTGCAAATAACCACTTTTGCAGGTTAAGGACTTATGATAAAGACTTTGTGCTTCTTGATTGATAAAGATAGATAGTATCACAACGAAGAATACTGATTAGATTATTACTCGAACCATGTCTAGGTTCTAGTAGTTGTACTTGATATTTGTTTACGAGGTTTAATGCTTGTCGTACTATAAAGATGTATTAGATAATACATAGAGGATATCGAGTTGAGTTGTAAATACTTATACGATAACTCAGATAAGAAGGAATCATATTTTATAATTGATTCAAGGGTTGTAATTGATTCAAGTTATGAAATCAATAAAAGATTTTATTCAAGGAGGATTGAAAAAGTTTAAATTATTCCGCATTTTAGTAACATCGAACATGGTGTAAAGATGAGATCTTGGATATAAATAGAATTTATATTCTAAATTGTAATAAGTAAAGATGTATTCTTTTAGTAATGAATAAAAGATATAATAATTTGGCGATAATAGTATCTTGACTGCACCGAATCCGAGGTTTCGAAGGAACGTGGATTTGGGGGCGTCACAATAGTACTCAGCTAAATTATATTACAGTATTATCTGGACTAACCAAATGTACATATGATAATGAATATATATAGCTCTAACTTACTACCATGTAATAACATTCCCCATTAAAACTACATTGTAAACTAAAAAAAGAAAAAAAGGATTAAAACTTAGCATTTTAGTATACATTTCATTTACAAATGCTGAGTGTTGGAGTGTCCCACTTTTATTGTCGCATCTCTTTCTTCATTCACATGTAATAGACCATTGGCCTAAGCTTAGCCTTTTTTCTCTTTGCAATTTATCAGGCTTTCAAATGATGGAGGGAGTGGTCTCAATAGTGATTGGGGAACTATTCTACCAAATCATTATTGTCCACCATCTTTTTCTTCTCCTTGCTAAACAAAATTGGTGGACAAAGCTTTTGTATGGATTTTTTATTTTCTATAAATTGAGCTCTCATCTTCTTCATTCCACTTTACTGAGTTTTCTACTAAGTTAATATAGAGTGTGAGTGTAGTGAATTGAGTGAGCAATATGAAATTGAGAGCAAGTTTAGCCAAATTCAAGCTTCAAGAGGTATTACTACTATTCTACATTCTTGATTTCAAGCTTGACAAATTTCTAGAACTATCATGAATTCATTGTTAATTGAATTATAAGTTGATATATATATATGGGTTATCTAAGCTTACATGTATGTTTGAAGACAATATGATGATATGTAAGCATGCTAAATGAATGAATTTCTGAATAGAACTTTGAACTCTGCAGAAGCAGAAGGCAGTCTGTGTTTGTAACGGAGTGGCGCAACCGCGCCACTTTCTAGTGCAAACACAGCTCGGGCGCGCCATAGGGCATCCATGAAATCCCATTTCTGCTGCTTTCTGTGATGATGAACATTATAGTTAACGTGATTGTGGACATGCTAACATGAGTAACTTATAAAAGTATGTGAACGAGTATAACCGTGATCCGAAGCCCTTGCATGATATGAATTTCGTGAACTTAAATTCTAAAAGAAACAATTAAAAAAATGAAACTTGACGAACTAAGTATATTTTAAGTTCTGGTTTTTGAGCATGCATACATGGCTTAGTTGGTATATAATAGTATAATATATAGATCCAATATATCTTGAATGCTTGGTTGGTTTAACATGTGATTTTCAAGGAAAACTTAGGAGTTTGAAAACTAACTTTGTTGACAACTACCCTATGTTGTATTCTAAAATTTATGAATACCATGATAGGATATGTGATGCATCTAGACATGATTGATACGTTCACCATCTAGCTAAGTATGTTGCAAACTAGTTAAGCATAGTTTCAAATGAATTCTAAAGAAGTAAAACTATGCTAATTTAGAATACATGAGTAGAATAACTTGAGCATGTATATTTACGGTTACTAAACTCATTATATGGTATAATGGTTAATCATGAGAAGCCTCTTGAGAATAGAACTCATTAGGCCTTGTTAAATGAAAGGTTGATATAAAACTATATAGGTTGGAAGTAAAACTTAAAGTAGGACGGGAACCAAACCAAATCAAAAACCTCATAACATATATGTTCTGCATGTATCCTCATCAAGGTATGCTAATAAGTGGTCTAGGTTCATGCAGGCTCAATGCAGTACTAGTTTTGGACAGGGAGCAGCGCGGCCGCGCCACTCCCTAGTCCAAATCCAGCGCGGCCGCGCCACCCTGCAGTGTGGTCTGATCATGGTAATTAAAATCTGAAACTTCATGCATGCTTATATTGATATCCTAATACTGCAATAGACGATTGATAGGATGTACAAGTGTAATGTATATGATGACTATAAGAAACTAAGTATTGATGAGTGTTTCTAAAACTTTCAAAACGCTAAGTCAACGACGATTACAAAGCTATGCTGATTGATTACGTAGTAACAAGTGAATTAATTTTTGTAATGTGTGTGTTTAAAGTACATAATAGAATACGTGTAGGATCGATGGCTTATGTATTGAGTTGGCATAACTAATGTGTATATATATATACATAAATAGGATACTATAAGACCTAGCGGTGACGTTAAGCTTTAGGTTTGTAATCTAAGCAAAAAGGCAAGTTTCTTAACTTCATTTGTATTCATATTGAATGCAAGTTCCCTATCTTACACAACTTTAAATATTGTGCAAGTATCCTAACCTATTCATCTACTTTATGCAAGGGATCTATGATTATGCCAGTTCCTTAGCTTCGTTTTTATAATTGAATGCAAGTATCTAGATCTTGATTCTTATTGTAAAACTTCAAAATAATTATTATATCAAACATACTTATATTGAGCAAATATTTACATTCGTATGACTACTATTCATAAATCGTAGAATTGATTTCATATCTCGACTCATGTTACGAGAAGTGAATTTATTAATTTCTAAAAGTCGTCTAAGCCATTTGATTCGACTAAACTATTATCGTGTGTTAGAAAGCTATCCTAAACCAATTGTCTTGGTGCGAACTCTTACAAATCTACTGAGATGAACAACCCTCATTGAAGGGTAAATTATATAACTGTCGGGGAACTGACGTGCGCACATGCAAGTATAATTAAATGTTATACATAACGTAGGGTACTTTAGGCTGATCACCTATTGTACTTGTTTTTATTGGATTTTCAGCATAATACTATTAATTCTAGTAGGAGTTCATAGTCCTTAGCGAATGCTCAGTGTTCATTATTCTTGAACCATGAAATGGTTAAACTTTGAATCATGTTGATATCTTTCTATCCATAAGTGACATTTATTGAGAACTATTAATTCTTCTTGTTATTCTTGAACTATCATTTACTGTTATACCCTTAAGATTTGAAATTCATATTATTCACCCTTATTGCTATATTACTTGCTGAGCAAACTTGTTGCTCATTCTTGCTTTCCCTAAAATATTTCAGTTAAGACAGAGCAGTGCGGACCCTCTGGCATAGATAAGGGCAAGGGCAAGGGCAAGGGCAAGGGCAAGGCTACGACGCAACTTTGTTCTCTTTAGATCATTATGATGTTGTAATAAGACTTATTTCATTATATGTATTAGTTATGTTTAAGATATGTTTAAGTTACGAGACCGTGGGATGTGAATAATTATATTAAATCAATGTAAATTATTCTATTATTCTATTGCATGAGATTTTTGTATGTTATTAGAATTAGATCGTGATGCACCGAATTCGAGACACGAGTGGTCTGAATTTGGGGGCGTCACAAACAATACTTACCATAGTAAGTTTAGATTTAGGAATATGAAATGAAATAATATCACTTACATAATATGGAGTATGAAAGAAAATGATATCCCTTACGAGTATTGAAAGAAAATAATATCCTTTACAAGTATTGAAAGAAAAATAATATCTATTACCATAGTAGAAAACTAGATCTGACTGGTGTAAAGGATATTATCCTAAGAAAATTGTGCACTATAATCTACACTCAAAGTATTTTTATACTCAAAAGAAATACTCACAATAATGTAGTATAAACACTTGTGTTTTTTGGTGTGTTTAGGATGAAGGGTTACCTCCCCTTTTATAGTGCAACTCGGAGGAAAAAAGTAAATAAACCTGCCTAACTTTCTTTTTCTCTGCCTAACTTTAGTTTTCTTATTGTTTGAGGGCCCACAAATTTGGAAACAAATGAATTGCATGAGCAAATTTCAACCCACTAATTAGGAAAAAAAAAGAGGACAAAGGACTATGCAAGAGGATGCTGCGCACACTACTTTTGAAAACAAAGCATCCAAATATAATTTGCTCACCTCCGCCCCTTTTATCACATGCTTATATATATATATATATATATGTATATATATATATATATATATTATAATAATATTACTATTTAAACAATTAATAAATTATATTATTATATTATCACCTTATACTATTATAATAAAATATTATAATAATCTATTTGAATGAATATTTTATCGGAGAAGATAATTATGGTGTCATAGAAAAATATGTCAAACTTTCAACAAATGTTTCATGCTAAAATTTCTCCATTTGTAACAAAAATTGAACAAATATCCATCACATAATAATTATTCACAATTAATATTATAAGCTCATAATATTGACAACCAGATCATTCCCAGTAAAGAGGGAGCTTTTCGATAAGGATTTATCTTTATAGGCGCGCAATTATATAGCCTAACTCCTTTTCTCGACAGAACTTTTTAGACATTGTCAATAATGCTAACTAATAATATCATTCAAATAATATAAGTTATTGTGTCGTATTAATAATATAAAATATTGTGCAGATGTTACTGTAATAATTATTGAATCAATAATATGAGATACTACGCAATATCTACTGTGATAATTATTAAATGAGTGACTTTTTACGTAAGAATCAATAATCAGATATACTGTGCAATACGGTGTGTTACTGTGCAATACCGCGTATTATTGTACTTTTATCACTAGGTATTTCAATAGATAACGGTAAAAGTTCTGCTGTCAATTTTGTTAAAAAAAATTGTCGTTTTCTATATCCGACAGTTATTCTGTTGTGGGGCCCACTAATGATTGGTTATTTCTACGCCGTCGTACGAATATTTCCCGACAAAAAGAATATTCCCCTACAAAATGAATATTTTTTGACAACTATTTAATTTGTATAATCTGCACATATCACCCATAACTATAACATTTATTAAATTAACACCTTAGTATTTAGAATAATATTTAGAGAAAATTAAATCTTATTCATAAAAAGTTGGGGTCTTACAACCTCTCCTCCTTATGAAATTTCGTCCTCGAAATTGACGTACGTACCTGGTATTTCGAAGATGTGAGGATACCTTGCTCTCATTTTAGATTCTAATTCCCAGGTCATTTTCTCAATATCATGATTTCTCCATAAAACTTTGACTTGATGTATAACCTTTGAGCGTAGAATCTGTTCCTTCTTTTCTAAGATCTTGACAGGTACCTCCTCATACGTTAAATCATCTGCTATCCCGTCTGGTTCTAATTAAATAATGTGGTTCGGGTCTTTCACATATTTACGAAGCATAGATATGTGAAAAACTGTTATGAACACGAGACATACTTGGCGGTAAGGTGAGTCTATAGGCCACAGTTCCTACTAGGTCTAGGATTTAAAATGAACCAATAAATCGAGGGTTAAGTTTTCCTCTCTTTTTGAATCTCGTAAATCCTTTCCATGGACAACACGTAACAATACATGGTCTCCGATATTGAATTCCACATACCTTCATTGAAGATCAGCGTAACTCTTTTGTCGATCTAGTGCTGTTTGTATACGTTGTCGGATCATTTGAATATTTTCCATAGTTATGTATACCAATTCTGGTCCTAACAATGTTGCTTCACCCACCTCATCCCAATATACTGGAGAACGACACTTTTGTCCATACAATGCCTCGAATGGAGCCATACATATACTTGCTTGATAACTGTTGTTGTAGGAGAATTCCACCAATGGTAAGTACTTGTCCCAACTTCCTTTAAAGTCTAGTGCACAGAGTCTTAATAGATCTTCGAGAGTTTAAATAGTCCTCTCCGATTGTCCATTTATCTGGGGATAATATGCAGAACTGAATCGTAATTTAGTGTCAATATTTTTTTACAAGCTGACCTAAAATCTTGAAGTGAATCTAGAGTTTCGATCAGAAACTATGGATATTGGCATACCATGCAGTCTTACAATCTCGTTTATGTATATACGAGCAAGACGTTCAAGTGAATAATTCTCTCGTATGGGCAAGAAATGAGCAGACTTAGTTAATCTATCGATAATGACCCAAATTACATCTAAGCCTTGAGAAACCTTAGGAAGACCCGTCACGAAATCCATGTTGATGTGTTCCCACTTCCATTCTAGAATTTAAAGTGGTTGCAACAGACCTTTTAACACTTGATGCTCTGCCTTGACACGTTGACAAGTTAGACACCTTGAGACAAACTCTGCGATCTCTCTCTTCATATTGCTCCACCAAAATATATGTCGAAGATCATGATACATTTTGGTACTTCCAAGATGGATTGCAAACAGTGTGTTGTGTGCCTCCATCTTGATTTTATACTTTAAATTAGGGTCGTTAGGAACACAAAGTCTAGAGTTAACTCGAAGTATCCCTTCCTCGTTAATTCTTGCTTCTAGAACAACACCTTCTTAAACTTTCTTCTACATATTCACCAGCTCTGGGTTTGTAACTTGAGCATCTTTAACTTTATCGATTAAATTTGGTTCTACTCGTATATTTGACATCTTCACGTGAGTCCTTGGAGTCTTTAACTCTATCCCCATCTTTTGTAAGTCAAATAAAATGGGCCTTTATGTTGACAATATTGCACTCGTACCCGCATATGATCTTCTACTCAAAGCGTCAGCTACCACATTCGCCTTTCCAAGATGGTATTAGATGGTATATTCCTAATCTTTCAACAATTTAAGCCAATGTCATTACCGCATGTTGAGTTCCTTTTGGGTGAAAAAATATTTAAGGCTTTTATGATTTGTATAGATCTCCACTTTCTCCCCATACAGGTAGTGTCTCCAGATCTTTAACATAAAAACTGACTGCGGCCAACTCTAGATCATGAGTAGGATAGTTCCTCTCATATTTTTTGAGTTGTCGAGAGGCATAGGCTATGACTTTTTCGTGTTGCATAAGAACACAACCTAGACCTCTGCCTGAAGCATTGATGTAGATGATAAATCCATTCTAATCTGATGGTATTGTCAGAACAGGTGCTGAAATGAGTCTCCTCTTGAGTTCTTGGAAGCTCTTTTCACATTCCTCGCTCCATTTGAATATTGTATCTTTTCGAGTTAGTTGAGTTAATGTAGTAGAAATTTAAGAAAATTCTTCTACGAATCTTCGATAATAACCAGCTAGGCCCATAAAGCTACGTATTTCGGTTACTGACTTAGGTTACTCCCAGCTTTGTATTGCTTCAATCTTCGCAGGGTCAATTGATGTTCTATGTTTCGATACAACATGCCCAAGGAATGCTACTTCCTCAAGCCAGAACTTGCATTTCTTCAATTTGGTATATAGCTTGTTTTCACAGAGCTTTTGGAGTATCAGACTCAAGAGTTGCTCATGATCTTCATGGCTTTTAGAATAAATGAGGATGTCATCAATAAAGACAACCACGAAATGATCCAAATATTCCTTGAATATTCAGTTCATCATATCCATGAAGGATGTAGGAGCTAGTCATTCCAAAAGACATGACTAGGAATTCATAATGCCTGTATCGAGTTCTGAAGGCAGTATTTGGAATGTCATCAGTTTTAATCTTTAACTGATACTATCCAGAACGAAGATCGATCTTTGAAAAGAATTGAGAACCTTGCAACTGGTCAAACAGATCATCAATGTGAGTTAACGGGTACCTATTCTTGATGGTGACATGGTTCAACTCTAGATAGTCAATGCAAAGTCTCATACTCCCATCTTTCTTTTTTACAAATAAAATAGGAGCACCCTAAGGCGATGTACTAGGACGAATGAAACCAATGTCTAACAACTCCTATAGTTGGGCTTTTAACTCCTGAAGTTCAATAGGAGCCATTCTATATGGGGTTTTGAAAATGGGTTTTGTACCGGGTTCAAGGTCTATATAAAATTCGATTTCATGTTTTGGGGGTAGGCCAGGAAGTTTTTCAGGAAATACATCAGGGAATTTATTAACAGAAATATCATTCAAATCTGTCGTATTTTTGTTTAAATCGGTGACATGGGCTAAGAAAGCTTGACATCCTTTTTTTAATAAAGGAATGACTTTATGGCTTGAGATGACAGTGATTGATTTCAATGGTTTGGTTGCTTGAATTCACATAATAGGTTGGTTAGGAATATGAAAAATAACGACCTTACAAAAACAATCAATTTTAGCATAATGAGTAGTTAACCAGTTAATTCCTAAAATAATATCAAATTCAAGTATTTTCAAAGAGATGAGACCAATAGGTAATGTATCGATTTGAATCAAACAAGATTTATAAATATTAGATGTAATGAAGGTTTCTCCTAACGGAGTTTCAACAGATAAATCAAAATCTAATTTATCAGGAGTCAAGTTCAAACGTTGAGCACAAGTAGGTGAAATAAAAGAGTGGGTGGAACCGGTATCTAATAAGGTATAGACTTCATAAGAGTTTATAATGAGCTTATCGGTTATGACTTCATCTGGTTTCCATGCTTTTTGGGATATTACGACAAAAGCTCTCCCTTGAACCACATGTTTTGACTTATCCGTGACAGCCTTTGGTGTCACCATTACAACTGGACTTGACTTTGTTATAAGACAGAATCGAGTTAAGTGACCATCCTTTCCACAACTGAAACACACTTTGGAAGGCTGTGTATAGTTTGGATTGATGTGTCCCTCCTGTCCGCATTTGTAACATCTGATTGGTGGTCGTTCTCCTCCCCTAAAAAGGGGTGTTGGTGCTTGTACTGCTGTCGATGTCTTTCCGTTGTCATTGGTCAATTTCCTCTTCTTAAAGTTATTTCCACTTGATTCACTTCTTCGATTATCCGGGCCAGGATTACCACCTAAGTGTTTACCATTTCTAGCATGATAATTCCCTCCCTCGCTGGTTCTCATTATTCTTTTGATTATTTCCACTGGTACGATTGTTATCGTGTTATCGATTGTTGTCTCTTGGTTGCAATGTTTCTTTCTCCCGTTCCACCAATTGAACCCTATCCACGATATCTGAATATAAACGAAGTTTATGAGATATAAAATGTTGGAGAATCTCAAATTTCAAACCTCATAAGAACATTTGGGTCATGCGTTCTTCATTATCCACCAAGTGCGGCGCAAATCGGAATAGCTCGGCAAATTTGGCCTCGTATTGTGAGACGATTATATTATTCTATTCCAAATTAATAAATTCCACTTCCTTCATATGGCGATTGCTTTTCGAAAAATACTTTTCATTAAAGAGCTCTTGAAACTCTACCCAAGACATTTCATGTGCGAAACGATGTGTACACTTCACATACTCTCACCAGTGGTCTGCCTCTTCTCGTAACATAAAGGTAGCAAATGGAACCTTTTGATCACCAGCATAACGCAGTACATCAAATATCTTAGTCATTTGTTTGAGCCACGTCTCCGCCTTGAGTGATTCCGACTTTTCAAGAAATTTAGGTGGTCCTAACTCCTTGAACTGCTTGGCAGTGACCATTCGTGAGTTACCCACATTTCTACCGGTATTATTAGCAATAGTTCCTCTCGCCTGGTTCTGCAAAAATTGCATAAAATTTCAAAAAAACTCATCATTCATCATGTTGTTAGCACCATGATTTTCTGAGTTTGTAGAAATATGATTTGTAGCTTCCTGATTCTCAACCACAATTGTCTCATAGTTCATTTTTTTTAGATGTCATTATGAAATATGGCCACAAGACAAAGGATAGTTAAAGAAATTGACATGTCACATCTTATCCCTATTTATCAATCGATTAATTAAATAACGAAAAAACCTAGGTAGGACATACTAGCGAAAGATTTTACTCTTCTCTCCCCTCCTAATTTTAATACCAGATCTATACCAGAAATCACATCCCCAAACTCTGATACCAATGAAAGTAGTATGCATACAAGCCAATCATGTATGATGATAAAGCATATACTTTTGAGACAATCTTATTTATTTATTAATAAAATATTTATTTATTAAAGGCATTTAATTATCTATATGGTGCTGTTTTTATAATATGTAAATAACCCATAGTTTTAAGCAATGTTTTTTGAATCATGATGTTGATCATGCTAATGAGATCTAAATTCTTAGAAAGCTTAAAAACTAAAATAGTTCCTAGTCATGGGATTACTAAAAAGAGAATTAGTAAATCCGGATAGATTAGTACATATGTTGCTTGCTCATTGGATGAGGATGATTGATCTCATAATCATTTGTGTGGAGACACTAAAGCAAGTATGTAGGTGCTTATTGAAGAATAAGTTCACTGAACGTGACTCGCTATGGAATACCTAACGGAGTTTTACTTGCCTGTCAATAGGAATTCCTAATATGATAGTAGTACAAGTGATTCTTGGACTTAATATCATCATAGTATCTTGTATGTAATAAATTATACTTTGACTTATTCCTTAAGGCCCTTTAGGGTATATAAAAGGGTATGCTTGGGTATAATGAGTTACATATGGAGATAATGAATGATCAATAAAGAATCTACCACCTCTAGTAAAAGAAGAGATATGTCCTATGTGATTCGGTAAATGACAATCCAGGAATCCTTAGCCAAGGTGGAATGAAATTAGAAAGGAGTTTCTAATTTGCAATATTTGGAGTTGTGCATTTTCTAGTTGAAATACATATAATTAAATAAAATAAGACTTGACAGTAAATCCATGTCTTATATTTAATTGGGACATTGTATAGTGGAAAAATTGAATTGTACGGTAACTATTTACTCACAGGTTTTTTTATAATTAATGTTGAAATCTCTATTATCTGGAAAGTAGTTGATCGCTAGGGAGGCTTATCCCTATTGTAGAATAAATATTATTTATTTAAATAGATTATTAGTTTAATTTATTTATTTAAATAAGATTAGAATTGTTCTAATTGATTTACTCACAATCGGTTTAATATGGAAAACCTAAAGGGTCACGCCATAAAAGGAAGAATAATTAGCATAATCGTAATAATGCATTAAGTGTAATTAATTTAATCTATGGTGATAGAATAAATTAAATAGCTTAATGTTTATTATTTAATATTTTGAAAATATTAAATATAAATTAATAAGAGATGTCTTATTAATATTATTACAATTATTATTATTTTAATTTCTAAAGGAGTTTAGTAATTAATTTAATATTAGTACTCTCATTTATTCCTAATAAGATTAGGAGACAAATTAATTAAATGAATTTAATTAATTATTTCCAATGTGGTGGGAAGCCTAAATTAATTATTTAGAGTTTAATTAATTAAATGAAATCCCATGTCTAATAGGATTAGAAGAGTTGACCAAAATCTATATAAGAGGAGTCTTATAATAGATATCAGTTGATGTAATTCTAATTGTTGGAGAGTACTTTTTTTTCTATAGATGATAGAAAACTAAGCCAACCACCCTCCTTCTTGATAATTCATCTTCTTTGGTGGATCACCTCTAGAGGCCAAACACTTGAGTGGCTAACGTTGATCAAAGGAATGAATCTAACCGGAAAATTCAAGGAGATCACAAAGAACAAGGAGTTGAACTCGTACCTGTGGAAGCTTCGTTCTACAAGGGTATGATTCCATAACTTCTTATTTATCGTATTAAATTAATAATTTGCATAAAGGATGATCCGGGTAATGGTTTTGTAGAATTTTTTTAAACTCTGATATACCATGCTTCCGCTAATTTTTGCAATTTGATTGCGTCACGATTTCGTACAAACCCAACAGTGGCATCAGAGCCAAACCTTTATGCAATTATTAATTTTTTTGATTCCATATATATATATGGGTATGTATTTAGAATAATTTATTGGGCATAGTTTTAATTGTATAAAATTATTGTTTTCTTAAATAGAGAAAAAAAACAAAAACGAAACAGTTTTTTCTTTCTTTCTTTTCGGCGGTGATTTCGTGAAAACAAAGCATGCTAAAGTTAAGTGACCCACGGATTTCTTTTGTTTGTAATTCACGAACTCAATTTTTTTTTAAAAAAAGAAAAGGAATCACGTGATTAGTTTTAAAGGAGTCTGCAGGATTACAAAAGATGATAACATTATATATAATAACGTAAAGACTTCAGGTTACTTTTCTATATAAAAGGTAACTTAGCATGATTTCATAAAGTGATTCACGTTTTCAAAGCAAGATGTGAACTTAGGATTCTGGAGAATTTGTAAAGTTATTATAATATATATATATATATATATATAAATATATAATATTTTAATAATTTTATAATTAAAATAAAGAGTTTATTTTAATCTTGAAATTGAATTTCATGCAATTTAAAATTGCCCATTAAATGATACTCATATATATATGGAATGTTTTAATTCATGAGATGGATATTTAATTATTGATATATATGGTGATATGTATGATAATAAATGGGGATTGATTATGGACTATTTGACCAATATGATTGGATTTTATTTTAGTTGAATGCTTGAATGAATGGGTTTTATTAAATGGGGTCTGCGTACCTTGCCTTCTCTGATTTATTTCTCGATGTAAATTCTATCTCTCTCCTATGTGCTTCCCCTTGACTGCTGATCAAGGTTTCTATTTAATTTAAATAGTTTATGTAATAGAGATAGTTAGAATTATCTTGGAGACCAAGGAGCAAGGAGCGCTGAAGACCCATTTTTATGGAGCCTGAGATTTAAATGTCATAGTTATATTTAAATTTAATTCTTGCACTCCTAGGTTTGACCTTTTGGTTCACTTGGTGGCTCTAGTGAACTAAACTAGAATAAAAGTCCATAATCAATCCGGGTAGAATATAGTATTCTATATTGCATGCTAAATATTATATATATTATATTTTATGCAAACATGCTTCACATGTTTAATAAAATGACGCGTATTTTATATATATATGTGCATGCGCTGGTAAACAAGATGAGGCAAATAACAACAAACCCCTCAAAGAAATAATATTAAGTCTGAAGCGTTCAAAGATATTTGGAATATAGAACGTCGCCTTCTAGCATGATAAATTAATAGAGTATTAAATATTTAATATGAGCTTGTTGTGCTATCCACAAGGCGAGTATTGAGTATTTAAGATGTTAATTAATCACATTTGATGCGTATCAATAAAATTGAACGATCTAGTCTTGTTATGCTATCCATAAGGACGAACATTTTTCTTTTTTGAATTTATGGAAGTGCTAGGCTGGACTTAACTTAAATTATTTTAGTTCGAATATGCACACACTTGACCATTATGATTTAAGAGGCAAAATAAAAGGAGTTACATGGTGATGTAATTGACAAGAGTTGACTACCTATTTATTTGTATATCGCTTGTTGTTCTATCCACAAGGTTATATACATTTGAAATGGGATCCTTATTCTCACTAGCAAATCTTTAATTAGATGTTGCCGAACTATATAAGTGAGGGTAATATAGTTTGATAAAAATAGTGGGAGATACCAATTTAAAATAAAGGCCTAAATTTATTTTGTATGCAAAAATTAATAAAAATGAAGATTTGCTAAAATATTGTCTTTTCACATGCAGAATTTTAAAAATGTCAAAATCACTAATCTCACTACGAAGCATACTTGATGCAAATAAGCTTACCAGCCCGAATTATGAGGTCTGGCTAAGAAATCTGAGAATTATTCTCACTGCTGAAAAGATTTCTTATGTCCTAAATTCAACTGTCCTTGAATCTGTTTCGGAAACAACCTCTAAGGAAGAGATTACCACTTTCAATAAGTGGCAAGATGATGCATCTGTGGCTTAATGCGTCATGCTCGCATCCATGAATAACGAGCTTCAGCGTCAGCACAAAAAAATGGATGTTCCTGCTATGCTGCTTCACCTCAAGGAGTTGTATGGTGAATAGAGTAGGACTGCTAGATATGAGATATCTAAAGAGCTCTTCCAATCTCGGATGATCGAGGGCACTGCCGTCAAGACTTATGTCCTAAAGGTGATCAATTTGATTGAACGCCTTAGACAGCTTGGGTTCGTCATGGATGGGGGGTTGAGTCAAGACTTGGTCTTGTAGTTACTCCCTGAGACCTTCTCGCAGTTTGTGGTTAATTTTCACATGAATAAGCTAGATGTCAGCTTGCCTGAGCTGCTTAACATGCTGAAAACTGTAGAAGGTCACTTCCCATCCAAGAAGAACCATATCTTGATGGTGGATTCTTCCAATAAAAGGAAGAGGCCCAAGGTATCTTCTGAAAAGAAGAAATCCAAGAAGGCTAAGGGAAAGGGGAAAGAAAAGGAACAAAAGAAACATGAACCAGCTAAAGGAATGCGCTTTCATTGCAATGAGTCGGGACATTGGAAAAGGAACTGCAAAAAATTTCTAGCAGATAAGAAGCTTAGAGAAGCTTCGACTTCCAATCAAGGTTTGTTTATGATTGAAATTAATTTTTTTGAAAGTCATAATTCTACTTGGGTATTGGATACCGGCTGTGATTCTCACATATGTAACACTGTGCAGGGACTGGTCAAAAGTAGAAAGCTGAACAATAATGAGGTGATTCTACGAGTGGGGAATGGAGTAAAGGTCGCTGCATTAGCTGTAGGAACTTATTGTTTAGCAATGCCTTCAGGCAAGTCCATTTATCTTAATAATTGTTATTATGTTCCGAATATTATTAAAAACATTATTTCAATTTCTGTATTAGATATGGATGGATTTGATATTATAATAAAAAACAACAGTTGTTCTATTTATAAAAGCAATGTTTTATATGGTGTTGGTAATTTGCAAAATGGACTTTATATACTTGACTTGCATGAAAATATACTTCAAATAGAACAAACTAAGAAAAGGAAAAGAGATTATATTAATTATACCTATATGTGGCACTGTAGACTCGGTCATATTAATGAAACAAAATTATCCAAGTTGCATAAGGATGGGCTCTTAGAGCTATCTGATTATGAATCATATCCAACTTGTGAATCTTATCTCATGGGTAAAATGACTAAATCTCCTTTTAGTGGAAAAGGAGAAAAAGTTACAGAGTTGTTAGCGTTGGTTCACACAGACGTTTGTGGACCTATGACAACAAATGCACAGGGTGGGTATTCTTATTTTATTACTTTCACTGATGATCACTCAAGATTTGGATATGTGTATTTAATGAAATATAAATCAGAATCATTTGAAAAGTTCAAAGAGTTCAGAAGTGAAGTAGAGAAATAAAAGGGCAAGAGTATTAAAATACTTCGATCAGATCGAGGTGGAGAATACTTAAGCAGTGAGTTTCTCAATTATCTCAAAGAAAATGGTATAATGTCACAATGGTCTCCACCAGGTATTGTTGGGTTTGTACGAAATCGTGACGCAATCAGATTGCAAAAATTAGCGGAAGCATGGTATATCAGAGTTTAAAAAAATTTCTACAAAACCATTACCCGGATCATCCTTTATGCAAATTATTAATTTAAAACGATAAATAAGAAGTTATGGAATCATACCCTTGTAGAACGAAGCTTCCACAGGTACTAGTTCAACTCCTTGTTCTTCGTGATCTCCTTGAATTTTCAGGTTAGATTCCTTTCTTTGATCAACGTTAGCCACCCAAGTGTTTGGCCTCTAGAGGTGATCCACCAAGGAAGATGAATTATCAAGAAGGAGGGTGTTTGGCTTAACCTTAGTTTTCTATCCTCTATAGAAAAGGAGTACTCTCCAACAATTGGAATTACATCAATCTAATATCTATTATAAGACTTCTCTTATATAGACATTGGTCAACCCTTCTAATCCTATTAGACATGGGATTTCTTTTAATTAATTAAACTCCTTTAATTAATTTAGGCTTCCCACCACATGGGAATAATTAATTAAATTCATTTAATTAATTTGTCTCCTAATCTTATTAGGAATAAATGAGAGTACTAAATATTAAATTAATTACTAAACTCCTTTAGAAATTAAAATAATAATAATTGTAATAATATTAATAAGACTTCTCTTATTAATTTATATTTAATATTTCCAAAATATTAAATAATAAACATTAAGCTATTTAATTTATTCTATCACCATAGATTAAATTAATTATACTTAATGCATTATTACGATTATGCCATTACCTTCTTAAATAATTATTCTTCCTTTTATGGTGTGACCCTTTAGGTTCTCCATATTAAACCGGTTGTGAATAAATCAATTAAAACAATTTTAATCTTATTTAAATAAATAAATTAAACTAATAATTTATTTAAATAAATAATATTTATTCTACAATAGGGATAAGCCTCCCTAGCGATCAACGACTTTCCAGATAATATAGATTTCAACATTAATCAAAAAGAACCTGTGAGTAAATAGTTACCGTACAATTCAATCCTTCCACCATACAATGTCCCAATTAAATATAAGACATGGATTTACTGTCAAGTCTTATTTTATTTAATTATATGTATTTCGATTAGAAAATGCACAACTCCAAATAATGCAAATTAGAAACTCCTTTCTAATTTCATTTCACCTTGGCCAAGGATTCCTGGGTTGTCATTTAACGAATCACATAGGACATATATCCTCTTTTACTAGAGGTGGTAGATTCTTTATTGATCATTCATTATCTCCATATGTAACTCATTATACCCAAGCATACCCTATATATGCCTTAAAAGGTCTTAAGGAATAAGTCAAAGTATAATTTGTTACATACAAGATACTATGATGATCTCAAGTCCAAGGATTACTTGTACTACTATCACATTAGGAATTCCTATTGACAGGCGAGTAAATCTCCATTAGGTATTCCATAGCGAATCACGTTCAGTGAACTTATTCTCCAATAAGCACCTACATACTTGCTTTAGTGTCTCCACACAAATGATCATGAGATCAATCATCCTCATCCAATGAGCAAGCAACATATATACCAATCTATCCGGATTTACTAATCCCCTTTTTAGTAATCCCACGATTGGGAACTATTTTAGTTTTAAAACTTTCTAAGAATTTAGATCTCATTAGCATGATCATCATCATGATTCTAAAAGCATTGCTTAAAACTATGGGTTATTTACATATTATAAAAACAGCAACATGTAGATAATTAAATGCCTTTAATAAATGAATATTTTATTAATAAATAAATAAGATTGTTTACAAAGTACGTGCTTTATCATCATACATGATTGGCTTGTATGCACACTACTATCAATCTCCCACTTGCACTAAAGCCAATCGCCATGGTATCTCATACCCATCTTCTCTAAGTGACGATCAAACTGCTGTTGTGTTAAAGCTTTAGTAAATGGATCTGCAATATTATCTTGAGAGTCTACACGCTCCAAGGTGACGTCTCCTCTTTCAATGATCTCCCTGATCAAGTGAAATCGCCGCAACACGTGTTTAGATTTCTGATGAGACCTGGGTTCCTTAGCCTGTGCAACTGCTCCTGTGTTGTCACAGTAAACGGGAACTGCTTCTCCAATGCTAGGAACCACACCAAGTTCAGTTATGAACTTCTTCATCCAAACAGCTTCCTTTGCAGCTTCACTTGCAGCTATATACTCTGCCTTTGTCACTGAATCAGCAACTGTTTGCTGCTTGGAACTCTTCCAACTCACTGCGCCTCCGTTCAAGGTAAAACATACCCCGAAACAGATTTACTGTCATCTTGGTCCGTTTGAAAACTTGAGTCTGTGAAGCCCTCGAGTTTTAATTCAGACCCACCGTAGACAAGAAAAATATCTTTAGTCCTTCTCAAGTACTTTAGGATATTTTTCACTGCCTTCCAGTGCTCTTCTCTAGGATTCGACTGGTATCTGCTCGTTACACTAAGTGCATGAGCAACATCCGGTCTAGTACATATCATACCGTACATGATAGATCCTATTGCAGAAGCATAAGGGATCTTACTCATACGGTCTCTCTCCTCAGGTGTCTTTGGGGCCTATTTCTTGGAGAGATGTATTCCATGGCTCATCGGCATGAGACCTCTTTTGGAATCTTCCATGCTAAACCTCTTTAGCATCGTATCAATGTACGTTCCTTGGGATAAACCAAGCATCCTTTTAGATCTATCTCTATAGATCTTTATCCCCAAAATATAGGATGCTTCTCCCAAGTCCTTCATGGAGAAGTGTTTAGATAACCAGATTTTAATTGATTGTAGCATAGGAATGTCATTCCCTATCAGTAATATATCATCAACATATAATACAAGGAATGAAATTACGCTCCCACTAACCTTCTTGTACACACATGGTTCATCGTCATTTTTGATAAAATCAAACTCTTTGATTGTCTCATCAAAACGAATGTTCCATCTACGAGAAGCTTGCTTCAATCCATAAATAGATCGTTGCAGCTTACAGACTTGATTTATTCCAACCTTTGAAACAAATCCCTCTGGCTGTGTCATATACACATCCTCCTCAAGTTTTCCATTGAGGAAGGCCGTTTTCACGTCCATCTGCCAGATCTCATAGTCGTTATAAGCTGCAATTGCAAGCAAAATCCGAATGGACTTGAGCATAGCTACTGGTGAAAAGGTTTCATCATAATCAACTCCTTGTCTTTGTTTGAAACCTTTTGCAACCAGTCGGGCCTTATAGGTCTCCACCTTGCCGTCCGCTCCAGTCTTTCTTTTAAAGACCCATTTACACCCAATAGGCTTAATGCCTTCAGGTGGTGAAACCAAAGTCCATACTTTGTTTTCATACATGGAGTCCATTTCGGATTTCATGGCTTCAAGCCATTTCCCTGAGTTTTTATTACTCATGGCCTGTTCGTAATTCAATGGATCATCATCATTCATGATGTGTACCTCATCGTCATCCTCTATAACGAATCCATACCTCTCAGGTATCTTCGGTACTCTCCAAGATTTACGAACAGGGTGTGGTATAGTAGGTTCTTCTACTTGGTCAGGTACCTGACTTTGATCCGTGGTAATTTGTGGTTCTTGAACTTCTTCAAGATATATCTTACTCCCACTGACCCCTTCATGGATAAACTCCTTTTCCAAGAAGGCAGCATGTTTCGCAACAAACACCTTTTGATCAGTTAGATGATAGAAATAATACCCTACAGTTTCTTTAGGGTATCCCACAAATCTACACTTTTCGGATTTAGTCTGTAGCTTATCATGTTCAAACTTTTTGACATAAGCTGGACAACCCCAAGTCTTAACATGCTTAAGATTTGGTTTCCTCCCCTTCCACATCTCATATGGAGTCTTTGGGACGGATTTGGTAGGTACCTTGTTAAGTAGGTATGCAGCCGTTTCTAGGGCATATCCCCAGAAGGAAATTGGAAGGTCGGTAAAACTCATCATGGATCGAACCATGTCTAACAGTGTTCGATTTCTCCTTTCAGATACTCCATTTAACTGTGGTGTACCTGGAGGAGTCCATTGTGAGATTATACCATTTTCTTTGAGACAATTGAGAAACTCACCGCTTAAGTATTCTCCGCCTCGATCTGATCGAAGTATCTTTATACTCTTGCCCGTTTGTTTCTCTACTTCACTTCTGAACTCTTTGAACTTTTCAAATGATTCTGACTTGTATTTCATTAAATACACATATCCAAATCTTGAGTGATCATCAATGAAAGTAATAAAATAAGAATACACACCCCGTGCACTTGTTGTCATAGGCCCACAAACGTCTGTGTGAATCAATGCCAACAACTCTGTAACTCTTTCTCCTCTTCCACTAAAAGGAGATTTAGTCATTTTACCCATGAGACAAGATTCACAAGTTGGATATGATTCATAATCGGATAGCTCGAGGAGCCCATCTTTATGCAACTTGGATAATCTTGTTTCATTGATATGACCGAGTCTACAGTGCCACATGTAGGTATAATTAATATCATCTCTTTTTCTTTTCTTAGTTTGTTCAATTTGAAATATATTTTCTTTTAAGTCAAGTGTATAAAGTCCATTTCGCAAATTTCCAATACCATATAAAACATCGTCTTTATAAATAGAACAACTATTGTTCTTTATAACAACGTTAAATCCTTCCATATCCAATACAGAAATTGAAATAATGTTTTTAATAATATTCGGAACATAATAACAATTATTAAGATAAATGGACTTGCCCGAAGGCATTGCTAAATAATAAGTTCCTACAGCTAATGCAGCAACCTTTGCTCCATTCCCCACTCGTAGGATCACCTCATCAATGTTCAGCTTTCTACTTCTGACCAGTCCCTGCACAGTATTACATATGTGAGAACCACAGCCGGTATCCAATACCCAAGTAGAATTATGACTTTCAGAAAAATTAATTTCAATCATAAACAAACCTTGATTGGAAGTCGAAGCTTCTCCAAGCTTCTTCTCTGCTAGATACTTCTTGCAGTTCCTTTTCCAATGTCCCGGCTTGTTGCAATGAAAGCACATTCCTTTAGCTGGTTCAGGTTTCTTTTGTTCCTTTTCTTTCCCCTTTCCCTTAGCCTTCTTGGATTTCTTCTTTTCAGAAGATACCTTAGGTCTCTTCCTTTTATTGGAAGAATCCACCATCAAGATATGGTTCTTCTTGGATGGGAAGTGACCTTCTGCAGTTTTCAGCATGTTAAGCAGCTCAGGCAAGCTGACATCTAGCTTATTCATGTGAAAATTAACCACAAACTGCGAGAAGGTCTCAGGGAGTGACTGCAAGACCAAGTCTTGACTCAACTCCCCATCCATGACGAACCCAAGCTGTCCAAGGCGTTCAATCAAATTGATCACTTTCAGGACATGAGTCTCGACGGCAGTACCCTCGGTCATCCGAGATCGGAAGAGCTCCTTAGATATCTCATATCTAGCAGTCCTACTCTGTTCACCATACAACTCCTTGAGGTGAAGCAGCATAGCAGGAGCATCCATTTTTTCGTGCTGACGCTGAAGCTCGTTATTCATGGATGCGAGCATGATGCATTGAGCCACAGATGCATCATCTTGCCACTTATTGAAAGTGGCAATCTCTTCCTCAGAGGCTGTTTCTGAAACAGATTCAGGGACAGTTGAATTTAGGACATAAGAAATCTTTTCAGCAGTGAGAACAATTCTCAGATTTCTTAGCCAGTCCTCATAATTCGGCCCGGTAAGCTTGTTTGCATCAAGTATGCTTCGTAGTGAGATTAGTGATTTAGACATTTTTAAAATTCTGCATGTGAAAAATAACATTTTAGCAAACATTCATTTTATTAATTTTGCATACCAAAATAAATTTAGGTCTTTATTTTAAATTGGTATCTCCCACTATTTTTATCAAACTATATTACCCTCACTTATATAGTTCGGCAACATCTAATTAAAGATTTGCTAGTGAGAATAAGGATCTCATTTCAAATGTATATAACCTTGTGGATAGCACAACAAGCGATATACAAATAAATAGGTAGACAACTCTTGTCAATTACAACACTATATAACTCCTTTTATTTTGCCTCTTAAATCATAATGGTCAAGTGTGTGCACATCCGAACTAAAATGATTTAAGTTAAGTCCAGGCCTAGCACTTCCATAAATTCAAAAAAGAAAAATGTTCGTCCTTGTGGATAGCACAACAAGACTAGATCGTTCAATTTTCTTGATAAGCATCAAATGTGATTAATTAACATCTTAAATACGCAATACTCGCCTTGTGGATAGCACAACAAGCTCATATTAAATATTTAATACTCTATTAATTTATCATGCTAGAAGGCGACGTTCGATATTCCAAATATCATTGAACGCTTCAGACTTAATATTATTTCTTTGAGGGGTTTGTTATTATTTGTCTCATCTTGTTTAGCGCGCATGCACATATATATATAAAATACGCGTCATTTTATTAAACATGCGAAGCATGTTTGCATAAAATATAATATATATAATATTTAGCATGCAATATAGAATATTATATTCTACCCGGATTGATTATGGACTTTTATTCTAGTTTGGTTCACTAGAGCCACCAAGTGAACCAAAAGGTCAAACCTAGGAGTGCAAGAATTTAAATTTAAATATAACTATTACATTTAAACTCGGGCTCCATACAAACGGGTCTTCACGCGCTCCTTGCTCCTTGGTCTCCAATTTCTTCAAGATAATTCTAACTATTCTTATTACATTAAACTATTTAATTTAAATAGAAACCTTGATCAACAGTCAAGGGGAAGTACATAGGAAGGAGATAGAATTTTACATCAAGAAAAAAAAATTAGAGAAGACGAGGTACGCAGACCCCATTTAATAAAACCCATTCATTCAAGCATTCAACTAAAATAAAATCCAATCACATTGGTCAAATAGTCCATAATCAATCCCCATTTATTTTCATACATATCACCATATATATCAATAAATAAATATTCATCTCATGAATTAAAACATTCCATATATATATGAGTATCATTTAATGGGCAATTTTAAATTGCATGAAATCCAATTTCAAGATTAAAATAAACTCTTTATTTTAATTATAAAATTATTTAGAATATAATATATAAATATATCATATTTATTTTTTAAAAAGAAGTCACCTTCTTTTATTAAAAGAGTCCTGCAGGTTTATTAAAAAAGTCCTTTCATGATGGGTCACCTTCTTTTTGGAGTAGGAAAGAGACAACACCTTTTCTTTGCAGAATTCAAGATTAGCACCAAAAAAAAATTGTGATTCGTCCCAAAAAAAAGTCTTTTTTTTTAAAAAAAAAAAAAAATATATAATTTTATACAATAAAATTATGCCCAATAAATTATTTTAAATACATACCCATATGTATATGAAATCAAAAATAAATTAATAATTGCATAAAGATTTGGCTCTGATGCCACTGTTGGGTTTGTACGAAATCGTGACGCAATCAGATTGCAAAAATTAGCGGAAGCATGGTATATCAGAGTTTAAAAAAATTTCTACAAAACCATTACCCGGATCATCCTTTATGCAAATTATTAATTTAAAACGATAAATAAGAAGTTATGGAATCATACCCTTGTAGAACGAAGCTTCCACAGGTACTAGTTCAACTCCTTGTTCTTCGTGATCTCCTTGAATTTTCAGGTTAGATTCCTTTCTTTGATCAACGTTAGCCACCCAAGTGTTTGGCCTCTAGAGGTGATCCACCAAGGAAGATGAATTATCAAGAAGGAGGGTGTTTGGCTTAACCTTAGTTTTCTATCCTCTATAGAAAAGGAGTACTCTCCAACAATTGGAATTACATCAATCTAATATCTATTATAAGACTTCTCTTATATAGACATTGGTCAACCCTTCTAATCCTATTAGACATGGGATTTCTTTTAATTAATTAAACTCCTTTAATTAATTTAGGCTTCCCACCACATGGGAATAATTAATTAAATTCATTTAATTAATTTGTCTCCTAATCTTATTAGGAATAAATGAGAGTACTAAATATTAAATTAATTACTAAACTCCTTTAGAAATTAAAATAATAATAATTGTAATAATATTAATAAGACTTCTCTTATTAATTTATATTTAATATTTCCAAAATATTAAATAATAAACATTAAGCTATTTAATTTATTCTATCACCATAGATTAAATTAATTATACTTAATGCATTATTACGATTATGCCATTACCTTCTTAAATAATTATTCTTCCTTTTATGGTGTGACCCTTTAGGTTCTCCATATTAAACCGGTTGTGAATAAATCAATTAAAACAATTTTAATCTTATTTAAATAAATAAATTAAACTAATAATTTATTTAAATAAATAATATTTATTCTACAATAGGGATAAGCCTCCCTAGCGATCAACGACTTTCCAGATAATATAGATTTCAACATTAATCGAAAAGAACCTGTGAGTAAATAGTTACCGTACAATTCAATCCTTCCACCATACAATGTCCCAATTAAATATAAGACATGGATTTACTGTCAAGTCTTATTTTATTTAATTATATGTATTTCGATTAGAAAATGCACAACTCCAAATAATGCAAATTAGAAACTCCTTTCTAATTTCATTTCACCTTGGCCAAGGATTCCTGGGTTGTCATTTAACGAATCACATAGGACATATCTCCTCTTTTACTAGAGGTGGTAGATTCTTTATTGATCATTCATTATCTCCATATGTAACTCATTATACCCAAGCATACCCTATATATGCCTTAAAAGGTCTTAAGGAATAAGTCAAAGTATAATTTGTTACATACAAGATACTATGATGATCTCAAGTCCAAGGATTACTTGTACTACTATCACATTAGGAATTCCTATTGACAGACGAGTAAATCTCCATTAGGTATTCCATAGCGAATCACGTTCAGTGAACTTATTCTCCAATAAGCACCTACATACTTGCTTTAGTGTCTCCACACAAATGATCATGAGATCAATCATCCTCATCCAATGAGCAAGCAACATATGTACCAATCTATCCGGATTTACTAATCCCCTTTTTAGTAATCCCACGATTGGGAACTATTTTAGTTTTAAAACTTTCTAAGAATTTAGATCTCATTAGCATGATCATCATCATGATTCTAAAAGCATTGCTTAAAACTATGGGTTATTTACATATTATAAAAACAGCAACATGTAGATAATTAAATGAATAAATGAATATTTTATTAATAAATAAATAAGATTGTTTACAAAGTACGTGCTTTATCATCATACATGATTGGCTTGTATGCACACTACTATCAGGTATATCACAGTTGAATGGGAGTATCTGAAAGGAGAAATCGAACACTGTTGGACATGGTTCAATCCATGATGAGTTTTACCGACCTTCCAATTTCCTTCTGGGGTTATACCCTAGAAACGGCTGCAAACCTACTTAACAAGGATACCTACCAAATCCGCCCCAAAGACTCCATATGAGATGTGGAAGGGGAGAAAACCAAATCTAAAGCATGTTAAGACTTGGGGTTGTCCAGCTCATGTCAAAAAATTTGAACATGATAAGCTACAGACTAAATCCGACAAGTGTAGATTTGTGGGATACCCTAAAGAAATTGTAGGGTATTATTTCTATCATCCAACTGATCAAAAGGTGTTTGTTGCAAAATATGCTGCCTTCTTGGAAAAAGAGTTTATCCATAAAGGAGTCAGTGGGAGTAAGATATATCTTGAAGAAGTTCAAGAACCACAAATTACTATGAATCAGAAGAACCTACTTTATCACACCCTATTCGTAAATCTAGAAGAGTACCGAAGATACCTGAGAGGTATGGATTCGTCATAGAGGATGACGATGAGGTACACATCATGAATGATGATGATCCATTGAATTACAAACAGGCTATGAGTAATAAAGACTTAGAGAAATGGTAGATGACCATAAAATCTAAAATGAATTTTGAAGCTATGCTCAAGTCCATTTGGATTTTACTTGCGATTGCAGCTTATTATTATTATATCTAGCAAAATGGACGAGGAGACGCCCTTCCTCAAATATACATTATTAGAGGAGAATGTATGTATGATACAACTAGATGGATTTGTTTCAATAGTTGAAGCAAATCATATATATGAGCTACAACAATCCATTTATGGATTGAAGCAAGCTTCTCATAAATGGAACTTTCGTTTTGATGAGATAATCAAAGAGTTTGATTTTATCTAAAATGACGATGAACCATGTGTGTACAAGAAGGTTAGTGGGAGCGCAGTTTCATTCCTTATATTATATGTTGATGATATATTACTGATAGGGAATGACAATCCTATTCTACAATCGATTAAAATATGGTTATCTAAACACTTCTCCATGAAGGACTTGGGAGAAGCATCCTATATTCTGGAGAAGATCACTGTGAGACAGTGATAAACATCTTAAATTACTTAACTGACACTAAGGATGTCATTATATCACTTGATGAGTCTGAATTAAACTAGAGTGCTAAACAGACTCAAGTTTTTAGACTGACCAAGATGATAGCAAATCCACTTTAGGGTAAGTCGTTAGCTTAAAAGATGGTGCAGTGAATTGGAAAGGTTCTAAACAACAAAAGGTTGCTGGTTTAGTGACAAAGACAAAGTATATAACTCTAAGTGAAGCTGAAAATTGATGTTTCGGAAGAATAGTTCATTACAGAACTAGGAATAGTTCCTAACTCTCATCTTGAATTCGAATATGTGTTGCAGCACTTTGATTAAAGAAATCATTGAAAGAAGAGCATATAGACTCTCAAGATAACATTGCAGATCCATTTACTAAAGCTTTAACATAACAACAGTTTGATCGTCACTTAGAGAAGAAGGGTATGAGATACCAAGGCGATTGGCTTTAGTGCAAGTGGGAGATTAAAAGTAGTATTCATACAAGCCAATCATGTATGATGATAAAGCATATACTTTGGAGACAATCTTATTTATTGATTAATAAAATATTTATTTATTAAAGGTATTTAATTATCTACATGGTGCTATTTTTATAATATGCAAATAATCCATAGTTTTAAGCAATGCTTTTAGAATCATGATGTTGATCATGCTAATGAGATCTAAATTCTTAGAAAGTTTTAAAACTAAAATAGTTCCTAATCATGGGATTACTAAAAAGGGGATTAGTAAATCCAGATAGATTAGTACATATGTTGCTTGCTCATTGGATGAGGATGATTGATTTCATAATTATTTGTGTGGAGACACTAAAGCAAGTATGTAGGTGCTTATTGGAGAATAAGTTCGCTGAACGTGACTCGCTATGGAATACCTAATGGAGTTTCACTCGCCTGTCAAAAGGAATTCCTAATGTGATAGTAGTACAAGTGATCATTGGACTTGAGATCATCATAGTATCTTGTATGTAATAAATTATACTTTGACTTATTCGTTAAGGCCCTTTAAGGTATATAAAAGGGTATGCTTGAGTATAATGAGTTACATATGGAGATAATGAATGATCAATAAAGAATCTACCACCTCTAATAAAAGAGGAGATATGTCCTATGTGATTTGGTAAATGACAACCCAAGAATCCTTGGCCAAGGTGGAATGAAATTAGAAAGGAGTTTCTAATTTGTATTATTTGGAGTTGTGCATTTTCTAATCGAAATACATATAATTAAATAAAATAAGACTTGACAGTAAATCCATGTCTTATATTTAATTGGGACATTGTATGGTGGAAGGATTGAATTGTACAGTAATTATTTACTCACAGGTTCTTTTATGATTAATGTTGAAATCTATATTATCTGAAAAGTCGTTGATCGCTGGGGAGGCTTATCCCTATTGTAGAATAAATATTATTTATTTTAATAGATTATTAGTTTAATTTATTTATTTAAATAAGATTAGAATTGTTCTAATTGATTTATTCACAACCGGTTTAATATGGAGAATCTAAAGGGTCACACCATAAAAGGAAGAATAATTATTTAAGAAGGTAATGGCATAATCGTAATAATGCATTAAGTGTAATTAATTTAATCTATGGTGATAGAATAAATTAAATAGCTTAATGTTTATTATTTAATATTTTGGAAATATTAAATATAAATTAATAAGAGATGTCTTATTAATATTATTACAATTATTATTATTTTAATTTTTAAAGGAGTTTAGTAATTAATTTAATATTAGTACTCTCTTTTATTCCTAATAAGATTAGGAAACTAATTAATTAAATAAATTTAATTAATTATTCCCAATGTGGTGGGAAGCCTAAATTAATTATTTAGAGTTTAATTAATTAAATGAAATCTCATGTCTAATAGGATTAGAAGGGTTGACCAATATCTATATAAGAGGAGTCTTATAATAGATATCAGTCGATGCAATTCCAATTGTTGGAGAGTACTTTTTTATAGAGGATAGAAAACTAAGCCAACCACCCTCCTTCTTGATAATTCATCTTCCTTGGTGGATCACCTCTAGAGGCCAAACACTTGGGTAGCTAACGTTGATTAAAGGAAGGAATCTAACCCAGAAATTCAAGGAGATCACGAAGAACAAGGAGTTGAACTCAGTACCTGTGGAAGCTTCGTTCTACAAGTGTATGATTCCATAACTTCTTATTTATCGTATTAAATTAATAATTTGCATAAAGGATGATCCGGGTAATAGTTTTGTAGAAATTTTTTAAACTATGATATACCATGCTTCAGCTAATTTTTGCAATTTGATTGCGTCACTATTTTGTACAAACCCAACAACCAACTGTAACGCCCCCAAAATAGGTCCACACAACCCATTTTGAGTTGCCAAATACATACTACAAAATCCAAATACAAACTTTCTGACTTACTACAAATAACTTGTCGTGCAAAATACGACCACACATAAACTGTGAGTTTCAATACAAATATTGTACCGTATATAATACGACAATATCCACACTCAAATTAAGTTCTCATTACAATTATTGTTATATTATTTTACAGAATAGTGAGGACTACTATATTAACTATCTCGGACCATTACTCCGTTCCCCAACTTGTCCCAGCTACACTCTCATTTCTTGAGAAAAATAATGGAACAAAAAAAAAGGGTGAGCTCAACTAGTCAGTAAAGAATATTATGACTAAGATAAAGAAGAATAAATTATCTTTAGTCTTCAACAATGATAAATCAGATAAAATATAATGGACAACAAGTTTTAGATTAACAACTGCAGCGGAACAAACAATCCATTAGAAGAGTCAAGTAGATAATGATGTCTACTATCTTCTACGATTTAAAGGACCATCATTAATATTTTATCCCTGTAACACCAATCAATAATTATGCAAATCAACATTTTATATTTGCACTACTGGCCAAAGATATTCATTTGTATAACCAATGGTCATGATCATGCCAAACAACAGTCCATTTTTGCACTTTGGGTCAAAGAAAACTTTCACCACAAGTCTTTGCCTGTAACATTAAAGGTCATGATTATAACAATACACAATTCTTGGTCATAATCATACCAATCAACAGTTCATCTTTGCACTACGAGCCAAAGATAACTTTTCACCACAATTTAAGTCTAAGGATGATGACAATGATATAAAGGATGAATAAAAGTGAGATCTAGGATAAATATTAGAGATTTATAATTTATCCAGAGTTCAAGAAAGTTCAAAATGTCAACACGATAACCAGTTGTGGAGTAAAATTTAAGAATGATATTTAAGATTCATATTTCAAAGATAATTTGGACAAGGAAAAGCAAACTAAATTCCATCGTAAATAGTACTCTGACATAAATAGTACCTCGGATGAAAAGATTAAAATTTATTAAGAAAGTTTAGACAAATATTCTAATGAAATGATATTAGATGATGCACAAACCTCAAGGAATTTTTAATCATTTCAGAAATTATAGAAGCAATTATCGACGTCGAGAAAAAATCATGTCACCATTGGACAGAATCTTTCTCTCTTCCTAAGTCTTTTGTCTTCTACCATTATTACCTTATCTGTTTTATGAAGGGTGAAGGTTTTTTAGGAAAAGGCCAACATGTACCATGTCGATGATTTGAACGGTTTACAGAATCGCCAGTTGGTAGATTTGAAATGGTTGTACCAACTCAACCTAGTTTTATTTGCAAGTAGGCCCAATTTGCTAGACACTATCGAAACTTGATCTTGAAACCAAAGTTTTAAGTTCGGGGGCTTGGTTAAGTGGGGGGAAGGTGTTAGGTTACCCCCCAACTATCGTGAAAACACGGTACCGCATCTTTTCAATATTTCCCTTTTTATTTGCAATATGTGTGTATATTGGAAGAAATTGGGCCGACATCTGTTTGATTTGACAGTATTGACGTGCTTCGTTGAACCTACATACGAAGGGTTTGATTTGATTTGCAAAAGTTCTTTTTAGACAAGATATGAAAATGATGTTTTGAAAGGTTGGTTTTCAAACCCTTACGCTCAGGTAGGAATTGAAGCATGTTGATACTTCTATTTTTTATCTTTTCAGCCTTTTGGCTAAATTTAAATGGTGATTGTCGGGCTGCGAAGCATCCTCGACCACAGAATATATACAAGTGTCGGTCTTCTCATGGGCATGACAGCCATCGGAGTGACTCTAGCACGACAAACCATTATTTCATTATGTTTGAGACCTTAAAACTGTTTAAACCCGGATAACCGTTTTAAGGTCTTTCGAATGTACATTTTTACAGAAAAACTGGCAGGATACATTTGTAATATGGAGTTTGTCCATCGTGGGAATCAGATTCTGATCAGTTTGATCATGAATCCCATGATTCCTAGGCTCACGGAGGGAAGCCAAGAAAACCTACACAGCACAGATATTTGCAAAAATATATATATTTACATCTAGACGTCGCAGAACCAAGGATTCATCAGTCAAATCATGGCATGCGCATAGCTAAAGTTTCTCGTTACTAATAGATAGCGATCTAAGGGTCGCGAGGTTGCTTTAAAATGAATAAAACTTAGAAAGAAAGCTAGATTTAAATAAATCTTAGCCATTCTAGCTTCTCGATTCCGGTTGGACCTATTTTGAACCGTTTGAAAGGTAGAAATGGCTATATTTAAAGAAATATAGCTCGCCCAATTGATATCAGTACCAATTCATATCAAATAAATATTTACAGCAAATATTTAATCACAATGAATAAAGAATATATATATATATATATATATATATATTTAATTATATATATACGAAAGTTGTATAGGGCGGCGGATTTCAAATCCTATGCCCGGATTGGAATGAAAATATATATATATATATATATATATATATATATATATATATATAAAAGCTGTAACAAGCCATGGGGTAAGCTAGGCTTGACAGAATGGAAATATATATATGTATAAAAGTAATAAAGGGCGACGGATTTCAAATCTTATGCCCGGACTAGAATGAAAATATATATATTTATAAAAACTGTAATGCGCCACGGAGTAATCCAGGCTTGACAGAATGAAAATATATATATAGGTATAAAAGTTGTAAAGAGCCACGAAATAATCCAGGCTTGACGGAATGTAAATATATATATACATATATATATATATATATATATATATATATATGTTGTAAAAGCTGTAAAGAGTCATGAATTTATCCAGGCTCAACAGAATGGAAATATATATATATATATATATATATATATATATATGTATAAAAGTAATAAAAAGGCCACAGATTTCCAATCCAGGCTAAAAAGAAATATAAATGTTAATATATATAGTTAATATATATATATATATATATATATATATATATATATATATTAAGCAATAAAGGCCACGAATTAGCAATCCAGGCCAAACGAAGTCAGAAATATATATATATATATATATATATATAGTTATATATATAAAAGCAGTAGCTACCACGGATTTGTCATCCGGGCTTGATAGAATGAAAAGTTAGTATATATATAGTCAAATATATACATAATTAATTTAAAAAGGCCACGAAGCGATCCAGGCCGTGCAAGTTGGTACATATATATGTATATAAAAGCACGTAAAAGTCGCGGATCGTCGATTCGGGCTGTGTAAATGCGAGAAAACGTATATATATATGTGTATATATATATATATGTGTATATGTATATATATATATATATATGTGTATATGTATATATATATATATATATATATATATATATATATATATATACTAAAATGTACCAAAAAGTACGTAAAAACGGTCACAGAATTGAGTTTCGGGCAAAATCAAAAGATAAAACTTTACGTGCACGTGTATAAATGCGCAATGAAGTAGGAAACAAGTTTTGATCGTAAAAATACTTACAATGGACTGCTACACGGGCTTTTTGGGAGTTCGTAGGCTTCAAACGGGCGTTTCCACCGGTTTATTTTTGGTATGTTGTAGTATATGAGTATACCTACGTGTTATAGTAATAAAAACAAGGTTTGGAATACAAGAAGTTGGGATAGGAAACGAAATGGATAGAGTTTTAGAGTGTTTTTCTACTTTTTTCTATTTTTTGACAAGGGCACTTATATTTAAAGACCGGATGGAAGCAGGCATACTCGCGGCAGTCGCGGGTCTACCTGTGGCTCCACGTGGCAGGGCCCATATGGTGGGTTCTGTCATTTCGAAGTACGTGCCCTCCGAACAACGCGATATCAGGTTCGAAACTTCCTAACTTTGGATCAGAGCATCCGTTATCGGGGCTTCACTTGACATCCCGGTGTTGCCGGGGGTTGACTTGACATCCCAGTATAGTGACTGGGGTTGAGCTTGACATCCTGGAGTTGTCACCGGGGTTGAGTTTGACATCTCGGGGTTGTCACCGGGGGCTGCTTAACATCCCGGTATGGTTACCGGGGCTTTACTCTACATCCCGGTGTTGCCGGGGTTTGACTGACATCCTGGTAGTGTAACTGGGGTTGAGCTTGACATCCCGGAGTTGTCATCGGGGCTGCTTGATATCCCGGTATGGTTACCGGGGCTTCACTTGACATCAAGACTTCACATCCCGATATAGTGACCAGGGTTGAGCTTGACATCCCGGTATGGTTACCGGGGCTTCACTTGACATCTCGGTGTTGTTGGGGTTTGACTTGACATCCCGATATAGTGACCGGGGTTGAGTTGACGTCCTGGGGTTGTCACCGGGGCTTCTTGACATCCCGGTATGGTTACTGGTGCTTCACTTGACATCCCGGTGTAGTGACCGGGAAGAAAAAGATAGTTTTACCCTCCTGCAGGGTTAGTAACAGGAATGCAAAATTTTGAGTGTCTACAGATGCCCCTCTTTATCATGTTTATGCAATACAATGGATTAAACAGGATAAAGATTGCTAGACACTGGAAATATGATAGATGCAAATGTAATGCAACTGCATAGCATGATATGTTATAAATGTTAGATACCTTCGAGGGAGTAGGGCTATCATTGGCAGGCTATCACTGGTAGGCTATCACTGACTGTTCTCGTCACTTTCTGCTGGGGATGACGTTGTCCATGATAGCCTTTTGGGGAAGATTTTCTCTTGGCTGATGCCGTTAGATATCTCTGAACTCGACGTTGGGGTTGTCACCAACGCTCTTCGCCTTCTGATAAGCTTTCTGACTTCATTCTCTGCTGGGGATATTCTTTTTGTGATGAGTTATCCGATTGGAGATTCCCGATGCCTATCCTGATGATAGCTCCTATCAACTTACACTGGTCTATTGACCTTAACTTGAATCCGACTAGAATGGTAGTTTATCAGGTTTGACCATCACCGAACCTTCTCAGTGCCTACACGAACGGTAGTTGCAACGGTCGATTGAATCACTGACGATGCTCCCTTTGGGGATTTGTATAATAGATTCCATCATCTGTTCTCTGTGGGGATAAACTTATACACTGTTTTCATCATCGGCTCATTCCCGGTGCTTCAATGGAGTTATTGCCAATAACTGTCATTTATTCTGAATTTCGCTGAAGTAACCTTCAACAGCTTCACCACCGGATCATTCCCTATTCTTCGCTGGATTTGTCGCCAATGGCTGATAGTGTCAGACCCTCTGACCTTTATTGAAGTAGCCTTCAATGGCTAATATCATCAGATCGTTCTCGATGCTTCATTGGGGTTGTCGCCAACGGCTGATCGTGTCAGACCTTCTGACTTTCGCTGAAGTAGCCTTCAACGGTTGATACCAGCGGACCGTTCCAGATGCTTCGCTGGAGTTATCACCAACGGCTGACATTGTTAGACCCTCTGACCTTCGCTGAAGTATCCTTCAACGGCTGATATCACCGGACCGTTCCCAATGCTTCGCTGGAGTTGTCGCCAATGGCTGATAGTGTCAGACCCTTTGACCTTCGTTGAAGTAGCCTTCAATGTCTGATAACACCGGACCATTCCCGATACTTCTCTGGAGTTGTCGCCAACGGCTGATAATGTCAAACCCTCTGACCTTCGCTGAAGTAACCTTCAACGGTTGATACCACCGGACAGTTGACGTTGCTTCGCTGGAGTTGTCGCCAACGGTTGAAATGTCAAACCTGGTTAATCTCAACATGGGGGGTACTCTTTCTGACAAATCACACTCTCGAATAAATATGTATACCTGGGTACAATCAAAACCTGCCACTCATACCGTCGGACCTTCCTGATGCTCTGACAACGGCAATTTTCAGCTGTTCTTCGCAGTTTTTCAGCAGTTTTCATCATTGGTCCCCAGATATCTCTTCGGGATAATAACCAATGGCTTACATGAAGTTCTTCCCTCCGTTAGGAATCCGCTGCTTATATGTAGGATTTTAGACCAATCCGCTTAATCGCGTAGCAGTTTTTTTATGGATTTGACTTTCCAGCTTCTGTAAACTCTGTTTCCACTCGAACTGGGAGCCACAGGTAGGGGTGCGGCAACCGTAGGTAGGGCTGCTCCCTCCTGCGAGTTTAAGTTGAGCTCTCGTGGCTTTTCAAATTCATTTTTAGTTTTGAATCCTAAAGGAAATCCAATTTTCTTTCTCAGATCTACGGAGTTCGGGCAGATTTTTTCAGATTTCGTCACCGTACAAATGCTCTGCGCATCTCTGGTAACGTTTACATCCTTTCTTTTCCAGTTTTGACCGTTAGAATGTTATAAACCATGTAGTGCGCTTTTAAACACAATGTATCAAATATGTATGCATATATGACTTGATAAAAAAATTAGACTTAGTAAATATGCACATTTTACTATGCTGAACGTTTTGATGTAAACAAATTTGAATTATGAGAAAGTCAATTGACGCCCTTTTTGATCAGTTTACTCATCCTTTTTGAGGCCTAGTGAGCCTGGATTTTCAACTAAAAATGTCCATGGTAATTTAGCTACCATACGGAGTTTACTTTTGATTTTTTTTTTTCATAAATATGAACTATTTTTTTGGGTACGTGTGCTACTAAATGGCCACCTAGTCATGCCTGTGTGCATGCGGACAGTCCATTTTACATAGGAAACTCTGGCAAAAAAAATTCAAAATCCTGAATATTTAATAAACATGCAATTTTAACTCTACCGGGGATTTTGGTTGACCCATACATGTTTTAGGACTTAAAAATGCAGGAATTACTGATTTAATTTAAAAAGCCACAGGTTTTAGGCTTACCTCAGCCCTTCTAAGGTGATTTAGAGACTTTATCCAGGTTATGAAGACAGATAGACCCGGTAGTGCCATCAGGGTCGTTCCAGGAGTTAGACGGAGGAGAGTCTCCGATTATCCTCAGCCACGGCCGGCCTAGCCTCCTCGCAGTTTGGCTGAGTCAGTGATTCGTCCTATCTGGGTTGATCCGCCGATTGATGTGGACGATGAGGATGTATATTTTGTTGATCCTATCCCAGGTCAGGCTTCACGTTCGGAGCTTCCAGGCATTGTGGTGCCACTTCAAAAGCTACTGAGAGATTTGAGGCGCCATCCATCGAGATACCTTCATGCCAACGAGGTGACTGAAGTTTTTCTTCTAGATTTTCTTTCTTTCTTTTGCCATTTTCAAGGCACAGGCTTGATCTGGATTAGTCTTTTTTGATGCAGGTTCCCTGCTTTACGCAGCCCAGGGGGAACTGGTTCAATGTGCATTCTTTGTACCATACTCTGCATCCAGAGTACTGGGCCATTGTTGACACCTTGGGGTTTCAGGCGTTCTTTTCTATCCTTCCCCGCCGTTGCCAGTGGGGTTATATAAGGGCTTTATCTGAGCGCTAGTTCCAGTCTCTCCATTTATTGGATTATGAGGTGATGATGACGCCTATGGACTGGAGGTTCATCACCGAGATAGAGTTCGCAAATGAGCCAGTGCCGGTTGTGGCTGACATTTCACCTACTACCGTTCAGTCCCTCTTGGGAGTTCTTGTGACGGCTATCAAGGGTCGGACGGTCTGTTCTGGTTCCTTGAGCGTAGATGCACAGAGTGAGGCTTTGACTAAGCCTCTGCCTGATGATCAGAGGGTTAGAGATCGCATCTTGCGACGACTATTTTTAGTGATCATCAGGGGTTGTTTCCTTGCAAACAACTCCTCGACCGTGTCCTTTGCCCTGGTCAGCGATACTCGATATGTGGAGCGCCTCAATAATTTTAATTGGGGTACCTACACCTTTGCCTATTTTCTCCGAGGGATGCACATGCGCTCGAAGGGTGTGACGGAGGCTTGGTTAGGCTTTTACCAATTCCTGCTAGTGAGTACATCTCTCTTTTACCTTTTTGATTGCCTCATTTATATTTGTCAATCTTGATTACTGAGGACTTTTGATATTTGTATGGCCAATTTTGGGCATATGAGAGGCTTCCTTGCCTACGTCCTGCCACTACTTTAGGCTTGGAGACTTATCCTTTGGGACGGCTCTGGCATCACTTCACATTGATGGAGGTCCCTGTAGCCGAGGGATTCACCCATTCCCGATTATAGCTAGAGCTATTGACGGCCGAATTGATCTAGTGGGTCCCGTATACCTCAGACTTTTTGACAGTCGGGTTTGAGGACAGATTTTCCACTGGCTGGGAGTTTGCATTATCCACCCGTCGAGTTCTATTTTTAATAGAGGGAGGTTGGGAGCTCTATTTAGGAGAGCGTGCTATTAGGAGTACCACGGGAGATGTCCGCATTCCCTTTAATCGTCCTTTTTGGCATCATTGGCCATTAGCTCAACCACTTACAGACATTCCTATGGTGGGCGTAGATGGCTTCACCCTGTCAAAAGGTCCTTACAGCTAGGAGGCATTTCAAATTCGGTGGAGTCCTCGTACCATTGAGGCTCAGACTCGTGCTACCCAGTTTATGGCAGACATGGTGTCGGGGTCTGTGATGATGACAGACTGGATAGCTTGCCTCCGAGACGACTCATCTGGAGCAGATTACCGGACTGACCCATCAGTTGGAGAGAGCTTATTTATTCATCAGGAAACTTGGCTGGGAGCCATCCGAGGCAGACTTTTTTGATCCTTCCAGCTCTGGAGCGGGCCCTTTCACAGGTCCATTTTCTAGCAGCTTTGCAGGTGATGACCCTCCCTTGTATCGACCGGACATTCCCACTGGCCGATACTTTGTGACTCAGGAGGAGTTGGAGCAGGTTAATAGCCTGGAGACAGATATTCTTGATCTCCTCAGATAGCTTTTCTCGCTATATCTTTTGATAGGCCTCTGTTTAGGTATTGGGCAGATGTGCCCTATTTCTCGTTATATCTTTTGATAGGCCTCTGTTAGTAATTGGGCAGTTGTGCCCCATATCCCTGTACTTTTTATTTTGTATTTTATTAGCAGACAAAGATGATGCTTGCAGTAGATAGTTTATTCTAGATATGCATGATATTTCCTATCTATTGCATTATGTTTATCATTGTCATTATGCATATATTATGTCATGGATATGCATTTAGACAGGTGAGTTTAGATTTGACCCCTGGATGGTCTTATGATACGGTCATACAGATGTCGTAATCTACGGTCAGCCGTATTGAGCACTCGCCACCATCTTTGGTAGCATCCTCATTGAGGTCTTGGTACAATAGTATGCCCCATACAGCTAGAGGGGCAGTAGACCAGATGTTGGGGCATTCCTTGGCCCTTCTAGATTTCTTGGTTCCGTATGGATTCGTGGATGGCATTCTATCCTGTTGGATACCTGAGCGACATATTTTCCGCTTTGGGCTCCATGAGTTGACTCCTACCTTAGAGGAGAATGAGCATCTTATAGGCTTGGCACTAGATCTGCCTTGCGCTCGCACAACTATTAGTGATATGAGGAGACTGTTTATGACTATGTCGGGTCTGAGACGTAGAGTAGTCACCGAGGAGATCATTTCAGGACATGTGATATCCATCGACTTTCTAATCGATCGCTTCGGCCAGCTCGACAGCTACGATCGACACTCTGTGATTTTATCAATTTGGCAGATGAGTGGCAATTGGCTCGGGTAGACGTTTTGTTAGCCTAAATCACGACCTATGTATACATGTCACTATATTTGGACCATTTAGATATTGTCTTGATGGTCGTGGTTCATGCCCTCAGACAGGGTAGTACTATTCTGTCGGTGATACTGGCCGAGACCTTGAGGTCAGTTACCTTTTGTAGTACCCATCCGAAGGGGTTTTTTAGAGGTAGCTCTATGCTGCTGTAAGTATGGTTCATGACATATTTGCATCCGATTGGCACATTTAAACACCATGGGTACTGCTTTACCCATGAGATAACCATGTCTTATTCCTTCCCGCCAGCGGAGTGTTCGGATACAGCAACATGGTCGGCCTTTCTATCAGATATTGAGCATCCCTTTTCGATCCTACCATGCTCAGGGCTTGTCTCCCCTTACAGCTTCATCACTCATGCAGTCGGCATGGATTATTTGCCTCTAGCGGGGTTGAGAGGGGTGACCACTTACCATCCGTTGGCAGTTATGGGTTAGTTTGATCAGTTCCAAAGCTTATAACAGTTTGATGGGGCCGTCGATCAGCGGATATCAACTTCATCTTTATCGTCATCTGAACTGATCAGGATTTATGAGTGTTGGACTCATAGGGAGAGGGATGATTTCTCTACTAGTCATCCGAATCGCTCTCTAGAGTATTTTGCATGGTTGGAGGCCGATATAGCAGCAGATGCGGTTATCCAATTAGCTCCGATCATAGATTTAGATAAGGAGGATCCTATTGAGGATCCTAATTCTCCCACTGAGGATGGGTTGTTCACCGGCTTAACAACGGCTCTAGTTAGTGACCCTCCGAGCATTCCTGCAAGTACAGATCCAGCTATTGCTAATTCACTAGCTCGGATAACTTTTGAGAGAGATCAGACTAGGGCGTTGATGTTGACAGCCCTATCTAGCAGAGACACAGCTTTTGCTGCGAGAGACGAGGCTCGAGCTACTCATGATGTAGCATTGGTTGAGAGAGACGAGGCTCGATCTACCCGAGATGCAGCTCTCGAGGAGAGAGATGAGGTTCGCTCTACCCATGACGCAACTTTTGAGGAGATTGAGGAGGCATTAGTTACCCAGGATGTTGCTTATGTTGAGAGGGATGAGGCCATAGCTACCCGGGATGTCTATATTACAGACAGCACAACACTTAGATCGTACACAGACAGCCTAGTTGGAGAGATGAGTGCTTTAATAGATGGCCACATCAGCACTATGCAGATGGCTGTAGATGTTCTTGCCCGTATGGAGGCTGAGGGTATTGAGTTTGCAGCTGATCCTCTATCAGTAGAGAGAGATGCCATGTTGGTATTATTATCCCGCTTGGCCACGGGTTCATAGACTAGCTTTATTTTTCCTGCACATACTAGATCAGCCATTTTTATCATGTACAGGATACAGTGTATATATCAAACAGTATTATATATATCAGAGAAATATATTTTGATTCACTTCCTTGTTGGATATGTATTGTCATTGCTGAGTGATTACCATTTCTTTCATGACTTGCTATTGTTGATGTATCATGAGCTTTTCCTTGATGGATAGACAGTGAGATGCTGGAGAATATCTCAGACGGGCCTGTTGACCAGGGAGACTTGATAGAATTTAGGTTTTATCGGGTTTCGGTGTCTTGGGACTGGTTCTTTTTTTATTGGCTTTTTGTTTTTCTTTGAAGGTCGCACCGCACTATGAATGGCTGCCTACGTACCCCAGGGTGGAGGGAGATCAGGTCATTCTTAGTTCAAGTTTTTGTGTGAAAGGTTTGAGAAGTGTCTCTTCTGAGTTTGGTTTGATGGGTTTTTGAACTTTTTTGTTTGGTTTGGAGGGTTTTGAATTTTTTGTTTGGTTTGACCGCACCAGGAATGGCTGCCTACGTACTCCCGTGTGGAGGGAGATCAGGTCATTCGTAGTTCAATCTTCTAGTGAAAACTGAAATGATTTGATTGATTCGCAGGACCAGGATGATGGCTGGCAGGTGCTTTAGACATAGTACCTTTTCACGGTGTCTGAGTTGATAATCTGGGGAAATTCGCTCCCGTCCATCTGTCGCAATCTGATAGCTCCTCCTGTCAATACTTCTTTGACAATGAAAAGGCCTTCCCAAAGTGAACTTTCCTTTGGCTTCATCTTGATTGGCTAGGACTTTCTTCAATACCAAGTCGTTATCTTTGAATTGTCGGATTCAAACTTTTTTGCTGTATGATCGAGCAATCCTTTGCTGATATAACTGCCCGTGGAAAATGGTTTTAGCTCTCTTCTCATCTATCAAGGACAGCTGATGGTACCTCTCTTGCAACCACTGATCCTCTTCCATTTAAGCGTCTATTAACACTCTCAAGAACTCTATTTTTACTTCTATGGGCAGTACTGCTTCCATACCATAGACCAATGAGTAGGGGGTAGCCCCAGTAGAGGTACACATTGATATCTTGTATGCTAACAGAGTCAGAGGCAACAGGTCAGGCCATCCTTTGTGATTGGCGGACATTTTCTGCATGATCTTCTTGATATTCTTATTGGCCGCTTTGACAGCACTATTCATCTTGGGCCGATAGATGATGGAATTGAGATACTTGATATAAAACTTGCTGCATAAATCTCTCATTATCTGATTATTTAGGTTCTTGGTGTTGTCTGTGACGATCACCTACGGCTGTCCATATCGACAGACGACATTGTTTCTGATGAAACCAATGATTACCTCCTTGGTGACTTTGGGAAAAGAGGCAGCTTCAACCCACTTGGTGAAATAATCAATCATGGCGAAGATGAATCGATGTCCTTTGCTGGCTTTAGGTTCTATCAGCCCAATCACATCCATTCCCCACATGGAGAAAGGCCATGGTGAACTCATATTATGCAGCTCATTTGGAGGAGAGTGAATAGCATTTCCATGGACTTGGCATTGGTAGCATCTCCTGATGTGATCATCACAATTTGCTTTGAGAGAGACCCAATAATGCCCTGTTCTTAATATCTTCTTGGCCCACAAATGACCACTCATGTGTGGACCACAGACTCCACCGTGTACTTCATCCATTAATCTCTGGGCTTGCTCTTTATCGAGGCATCTTAAATGGCCTATTCCAGCATCCCTCTTGTAAAGTGTATCTCTGCACAAATAGAACTTCATGGTCATCTTATGAATTCGCTTTCGTTCGGCTTGGCTTGCCCCAGCGAGTGTAGATCCATCTCACAGATATTCCTTGATGTCTTGATACCAAGGCTGTTTGATAGGAGGTATTTTATCTTATACTTCTCCAATGTAATTCCCGTATGTCGGGGCCTTTTGGTTTGTGAATTTGATGTCAAGAGGTCCCTTCCTACCTGATATGTTGATTAGTGAAGCCAACAATGCCAATGCATCCGCAAAGTCGTTCCTACCTCGAGGGATGTGGATGAAGGTTATCTCTTTAAATACCATGGATATGTTGATGACCTGCCGGTGATAGGGCAGCAAATGCAATTCTTTGGTGTGATACGCCCCGGTGGTTTGTCTAATGACTAACTCAGAATCTCCAAAGACTAGTAGACGTTTGATATCCATGGACTGGGCTAATTTTAACCCCATTATGCAGCCTTCATACTCAGCCGTGTTGTTAGTGTTGACAAACTGCAACTTGGTAGCCACATGATATTGTTCCCCTGTACTAGAGATGAGGACTGCCCCAGCTCTGGCACCTTCTATGTTCACTGCTCCATCGAAATACATTTTCCAAGGTTGGACTGTATTCTCTTAACAAATTTGTTAAATTAGTATGATTCCGTCGTCCGGGAAATAAGTATCCAAAGGTTCAAAAACCCCTGACGGAGCTTCGGCCAGTTGATCTGCAATGCCCTGCCTTGATGGACTTCTGAGTCACTTAGACAATGTCGAACTGTTAGAGGATCAACTGCCATTTGGACAATCGATAATTCAACATTGGTCTGCTAAATACGTACTTCAATGGATTCATAGGGGATATGAGGTAAGTCGTATGCCCATGCAGATAATGTTGTAACCTCATGGCGGCGCATGCTAATGCACAACATGTCTTCTCAATCAGTGTGTACTTCTATTCGCTGCTGCTGAATCTTTTGCTAATGTAGTAGATAGCTCTCTCCTTGCTACTATCATCTTTCTGTCCCAGCATACAGCCCATTCCATTGGCATTGACGGACAAGTACATAAATAGGGGAACTTCTTCCCTCGAGGATTCCAAGACAGGTGCTTCGATCAGCTGCTTCTTGATGGCAAGGAAGGCTTTTTGGCAATCCTCATTCCATTTCGTGGAGGAATTCTTCCTTAGTAGCTTGAAGATGGGTTCACAAGTTGTTGTGAGCTAGGAAATGAACCGGCTTATGAAATTGATTCTTCCCAGAAACCCGTGTATCTCATTCTTTGATTAGGGTACTGGCATCTCCATGATGGCTTTAATCTTAGCGGGATCCAACTCAATGCCTCTATTGCTTACCAGAAATCCCAACAACTTGCCCGATTTGACACCAAAAACACATTTGGTTGGATTCAGCTTGATGTTATACTTATGCAACCTGTTAAACAGCTTCCTGAGATGGTTGATATGATCGTCCTCCTTTCGAGATTTTATTATGATATCATCCACATAAACCTCTATCTTTTTATGCATCATGTCATAAAATAGGGCCATCATGGCTCGCTGATACGTGGCACCAGCATTGATGAGGCCGAATGATAAACGTCTATAGCAGAAGGTTCCCCAGGGAGTGATGAAGGCTGTCTTCTCCCTGTCCTCTTCAGTGACTATGATTTGATGCTAACCAGCAAAGCAATCCACGAAAGAATACATGCCATACTGCTTAGTATTATCTATCAGGATGTAGATGAAAGGTACCGGGAAATTATCTTTGAGGCAAGCTTTGTTCAAATCCCTATAATCCACACATACTCGTACCTTTCCTCCAGGTTTAGGCATGGGAACTATGTTCGACAGCCACTCCGGGTATGTTGATACCATGATGATGCCGGCTTTGAATTGTTTGATAACCTCTTCCTTGACTTTTAGACTCCACTTGAGTTTCAATTGCCTGAGCTTCTGCTTGACTGGCTTGAATCCATCTTTGATGGGTAGTCGATGGCTGATAATGTCAGTAGACAAGCCAATCATGTCTTTATGCGACCATACAAACACATCCTAAAACTGTGTTAAGATTTCAATCAGGTCGGTCTTTGGTCTGGGGTGAGGTCCAGGCCTATCTGGATTTCTTTGAGGTTTTTTGAGGTTCCAATATTGACAGTGGTGGTTTGGTTGAGGTTTAGTTTGGTTTTGTCTTTGACCCATTCTTTGATCTCCTCGGGCACCTCATAGTCATATACCTCCTCTTGATCAACTTCCATCAAGTCGAAGTTCAGTTCTACATCAAAGTTGTAGTCACTGTGACAGGTTGGCATCTCATCAGCAGGGACAAACAAATCCAATTTTGGAGTCTTGAAAACAAAATGATTTTGCTTTAATATATGAAATTGCTTAAACATACAAAGCATTTAGCAAAGCATGACAAAAGTTACTGCTATAGCTATGCAACTAAAATAAGTAGTAAATGAAACCATGTTACAAGGCAGACGGACTCTCTGCCCTTTTACCCTTTTTGAATGAGGCAAGGGACACTGCTCCAGTTTTCCAGGGTCAAATCCTCATGAATAGGGAGGATAAAGGAATTGTGCTCATCTGTCTCATCTCTGATGACGACTGAGATATCCTTCAGATCATGGTCGGGATTCTTCTTTGAACTGCCTCCCTTCCCCTTCTTGATGCGAGGAATTTGGATCTGATCTTCTTCGTCACTGTCTGGGATATCATCATTCATCCCCTCGTAGTGCATCAGACAATACATGTTAGCAAATGGGTCTCGTTCTTCATACATAAACTTTTCTTTTCCCTTTTTTCTCTCTTTATCAGGCTTTGGGGCTTTTCTCTCATTTACCTGTATGATTGGAGGAAACAACATGGCTGACACACCAGCAGGAATCTTCCTCATTGGCTTCACAAATCCGACATCAGTGAGATTTGGCAGTAGAATCGTAGAAGCATGAACTTTTGGATGCTTATGTGGGTTCCGGTGGTTTGACCCAGATGAATAGCCTAATCCGGCTTTCCCTGATTGGCTCGGGATTTGCACCGGACTCTTGATACCTTGCTGATTTTTTCCCAACCCTTCTCCAGGGCGGAAACCCAAAGATACCATCTCCTGACCCACCGTCATTACTTCGGGGGAAACTTTTGGTTTCAAGGCTAGTGCCACAACAGGTAAGTACTGAGTATTGCTCACCTCCAATGCTTGAAAACTAGTAGGTTCAATCCCTTCGTCCAGACCAATTACCGGCATATCTCCCTGTATGCAGACAAGGTATTTCGATTCGGCATTTACCGTGATTAAGTTGCCATTGATAATGTACTTGAGCTATTGATGGAGGGTGGATGGAACTGCTCCCGCCATGTGGATTCATGGCCTTCCCAGCAATAAGTTGTATCCGGTGGTAATGTTGAGTACCTGGAAGGATACATAGAAAGTGTGGGGACCAACCTCCAGTGGCAGCTCAATCTCTCCCACAGCTTCTCGGCGGGACCCATCGAAAGCCCGAATAACCACATGACTGGTACGGATCTGGTTTGGGTTAATCTTCATTCTTTCCAAGGTATCGTAGGGATAGATGTTTAGGGACGATCCTCCATCTATAAGCACACCTCTGATCACATACCCTGATGACATCACTGCTATGTGCAGTGACTTGCGATGACTCGTCCCCTATGTGGGTATATCATCGTCAGTGAAAGATATCACATTATTGTTGAAGATGTTCTCTATCACATGACAAAATTTCTCAACATCCACTATCCTTGGCAGATGGGCTTCTTCTAATACTTTCACCAGAATGTTACGATGATCCACCGAGGATAAAACCAGGTCCAAGATGGACATCTGTTTGGGTGCATCCTTCAAGATTTGCACCACCTTGATCTCGTTATGCCTCATTTTAATGAGGAATTCTTCAATCTTCTCTTCAGCCACCTTCCCTTTGGCTTTGATGATTGAATTGATCACCCGCTTAGGCAGGTACAGTGGGTTTTCCTTTGATACATTGGCAATGTTGTTTAAGGTTGAACCTTCATCATTCCCATAGTTCCATGGGACTCTTTTCAAACTGATCACTGGATATTGCGGTCTGAATACCTTCATAGGATTTGGTGCTTCTTGGACCCCTTTCCCTGGCAGTATTAAGGGTGTCCCAACTAGCTCCTTTTCATAGGAAATAACAGCCACTATTCCCTGATTCTATACTATGGGAATAAAGAGGGCTTCCTCACTAGGATAACCGTAGTCTTGATTTGCTTTTATTAGCTCACCACTTTCAATCTGATTCTGAATTACGTGACGAAATCCCCAGTAATCTTCGATGTCATGACCGGGTGTATGGAATAGTACTGGCAGATTCTGTCAGGCTTGAATTTCCTGGATCGAGGGTTCACCGAGGGCAACAAGTCTGCAACCATCCTTTTATTGATCAGCATTTGGAGGATTTCCTTCATTGGCTGGTTCAAATTAGTGAAGTTCCTTTGAATGGCAAACTCCCTATCTGCTTGAAACTTCTCCTCCTTGGCCACCTTGTCGGCCCAAGGTTCATGCTCATGAAATCAGTAATGATCCCTCATGGCGATGGAACTAATTTTCAGTATGGTCTGGTTTATCAGCTGTCTTGTTATCTGATGTTGATACATGACCAGATCTGCCAACTTTCCAATCTGTCGCTTAATGGATTTGATTTCTTGTTCCATCAAGAACTGCCTTTCTGAGAGTTCCCAACTATCTGGGCTTGATTGGGTTATCTCTCCAATATAACGAAGGTGTTTGGATCCTTCTCCACTCTTCGTGTTGATCATGTTGACACTCTCCTCTTTGTGCTGAGGAAGGGGATTATCTTGCACTTGCAATTGCTCCGGTTTGGTCACCACAATATCTTCGTTGTCTATCAAGTCTTGGATTTTGTGCTTAAAAGACCAACAGTCTTGTATATCATGGCCCGGGGATCCAGAATGGTATGCACACTTCTTGCTTGGGTTGAAGTTCCGTCCACCAGTACTGGTTGGTGGAAGGAGTTGAACAATCTTCTTCTACGCTGTCAACAGTTTCATCACATTCTCGAGCTGAATCCCCTAAAGGAGTTGAACAATCTTCTTTTGTGCTGTCAACAGTTTCATCACATTCTCGAGTGAATCCCCTAAAGGGGTGAACGTTCTCCGACGTCTGGCCTCTGTAGTTTTCTAAAATGGAGGATTAGAAGATTGGGTTGGAACTTGAAAAGGGGAATAGTTCCTCCTTTGAATGGGCATGCTGCTCGACTCGCTCCTCTGATTCTGTCCTTACAGTACTAAGGACACTTCTTCTTCTTTCTTCTTGTGTACTCTCCGGGGATTACTCCCATAACTCCCGAATTGGATATGCTCGGCAACAGCTTCCAAGGCGATAAGATCCTTTATCTTCCCAAATTTTAGCCCCATTTCAACCATTTCTCCATGCTTGATCATCTCCGAGAATGGTTTTCCTATGCCTGCTAGGACCTTTTCATAATGCGGAGCTTCTTGAATGTCGATGAAGGTCATAACTATCTCAGACTCAGTTATAGGTGGGGTGACTTGTGCTGCCACCCGCCTCCATCGTTGGGCGTATTCTCTGAATGACTCTATGTTTTGCTTTTTGATTTTGGTGAGTTGATATCTGTCTGGCGCCATCTGGGATTGAAAGCTGTATTGATTGAGGAAGGCATATGCTAGCTCTTCCCAGCTATAAATCTTAGAGTTATCTAGTCGGGCATACCGGGCTCTAGCCTCTCCAGTCAAACTCTTCTAGAATAATTGCATTCTGAGCTTTTCGTCCTCTGCATAGGATCTGAGCTCTCCAATGAATACCTTTAAATGGGTGTAGGGATCTCCCAATCCATCGTATTTCTCAAAATCAGGGACTTGAAATTTTTCTGGATAACAAGCCCTTGGGAATATACATAAGTCTGAGTAGTTGACACTCCCAAATGCCCCAGTCCCTTTGATGGACCGGATGGTCTCTTCCATCCTGCTGGACCTTCTTCAGAATATCACCAGCTTCCTTCTTTGGATCGAGGTTGGTGATTTCAGGGATTTTATTGGTCATATCCTGGTTCTGTGGATCAAGAATTTGAGTGTCTTTCTTTCCGGTATCTTGACTGCCACCGGGTGTAAATGGTTCTGCATGACCTGTGGTTTGCTTCACCTGAAGGCTTTTGCTTTGTTCTTTCAAGAAAATAGCCAATTCTGCTATCTGGTTCTTCAATCCTTCAAACTTTTCCCTAAAAACAGGGGTTGATTCTAGTTGAGCACTTGAAGCCATGTCTAGAGAAGGACTTAGTGCTTTCTTAGATTTTGACCTAGTGACAGGACCAATTTTTACCTACAATAAAAGTAGGTGTGTCAATTTCCTGATGTAGGTATCGGTCGAATGCATGCTATGCAATGCGTTTATTTTTAAGATTTTTTAATCTTATCCTGTAAAACAAAGGTCAGTTGTTTTGATGACAGGATAGTATGACAGGATTCATATGACATGGAATGTATATTTACATTGAATCTTGAAATTTACATTGGAATCGGAAAATATTACATTGAATTGAAAGAGGAAGGCATGAAGAAGCTTCCCTTCGACTTTGGTTAATAAAAGGCTAACCTATCTTAGGTTACTCTTGCGGTTTTTTGGCATGAAGGTCCCCAGATCATCGCAATCTACTAGAGGGGAAATTAATCCGATCTTTCAATTGGAGCAGATCTGAGTGGTGCCTTTCTTGAGCCTTGCAGAATTAGACTTCTTTGAGTCCAGTAATCAAACACCGACGGGTTCGCCTCCTAGTGGAGGAATCACACAACATACATTCACACACATCGTGTCTCACCGTATGAAATGATGACATTGTGCGAAGCACTAATATAAAGAAGTAAAGCATTCATTCACATCCATTTAATGTAAATGCAGCATCCACACACACGCAGATATAAAAGGAAATTTTGAATAGATTTGAACGTGGCCTAAGCCCTCTACCGTCCCCAGCAGAGTCGCCACCTGTCAACGTCAGGAAAAAATCATGTCACCGTTGGACATAATCTCTCTCTTCCTAAGTCTTTTGTTTTCTAACCTTATTACCTTATCTGTTTTATGAATGGTGAAGGTTTTTTAGGAAAAGGCCAACATGTACCATGTCGACCGCCAATTGGTAGATTTGAAATGGTTGTACCAACTCAATCGAGTTTTGTTTGCAAGTATACTAAATTTGCTGGACACTATCGAAACTTGATCTTGAAACAGAAGTTCTAATTTTGGGAGCTTAGTTAAGTGGGGGGAAGGTGTTAAGCACCCTCCAACTTCTGTGAAAACACGATACCACATCTTTTTAATATTTCCCTTTTTATTTGCAATGTGTGTGTGTATGCTGGAAGAAATTGGCCCTACATTTGTTTGATTTGAAAGTATGGACGTGCTTCGTTGAACCTATATACGAAGGGTTTGATTTGATTTGCAAAAGTCTTTTTTAGACAAGATATAAAAATGATGTTTTGAAAGGTTGGTTTTCAAACCCTTACGCTCACGTAGGAATTGAAGCATGTTGATACTTCCATTTTTTATCTTTTCAGCCTTTTGGCTCAATTTGAATGGTGATTGTCTGACTGCAAAGCATCCTCGTCCATAAAATATATACAAGTGCCGGTCTTCTCATGGGTATGACAGCCATCGTAGTGACTCTAGAATTATAAACCATTATTTTATTATGTTTGAGACCTTAAACCCGGATAATCATTTTAAGGTCTTTCGGATGTACATTTTTACAGAAAAACTGGCAGGGTACATTTGTAATGTGGAGTTTGTCCATCGTGGGAATTAGATTCTGATCAGTTTGATCATGAATCCCACGATTCCTAGGCTCACAGATGGAAGCCAAGAAAACCTGCACAGCACAGATATTTGCAAAAAATGTATATTTACATCTAGACGTCGAGAACCAAGGATTCATCAGTCAAATCCTGGCATGCGCATAGCCAAAGCTTCTCGTTCCCAATAGATAGCGATCTAAGGGTCGCGAGGTTGCTTTAAAATGAATAACACTTAGAAAGAAAGCTAGATTTAAATAAATCTTAGTCATTCTAGCTTCCCGGTTCCGGTTGGACCTATTTTGAACCGTTTGAAAGGTAGAAAGGGCTAGATTTAAAGAAATCTAGCTAGCCCAATTGATATCAGTACCAATTCATATCAAATGAATATTTACATCAAATATTTAATTACAATGAATAAAGAATATATATATATATATATATATATATATATATATACACACACGAAAGCTGTAAAGGGCGACGGCTTTCAAGTCCTATGCCCGGACTGGAATGGAAATATATATATATATATATATAAAAGATGTAAATAGCCATGGAGTAATCCAGGCTGGACAGAATGGAAATATATATATGTATAAAAGCAATAAAGGGCAATGGATTTATGTATAAACCACCCTCCATCGCCATAGGTCCCTGTCCAGCCTTTGTAAGTCTCGTGTGTGTGAGCAGTTTTGGCTTTCTGGGAATCATTAGATGATAGGGTATGTGTTTATGTTAAGCAAAGAAAGGGGTATGTATGGAAGAACCCAGAGATATTAAAACCTTTAATTTTTAAACATGAGTAGATTATTCAGATCTAGTTCATCGGTTAGTAATAGATCTTCTCTTCCTTCTGTTCCAAACATAGTTAACCAAGAAGAACATAGTTATGAAAATATTAATCAAACCCTTAATAACTGGAACATACCTAGTGTGTCTCCTAAGGAGATTTACCAGTCAACTTTTATTGATAATTTTAGAACTGATTATAATGTCAAAACTGTTGAACGTGTTTATGCTATTAATAAAGAATATGAAAATTGTAGTCTTCTTTCTCCTGAGGTTATTAATAAACATCGCAAGAAAGGATATAATTTTATTCATATTGGCTTAGTTCAGGTTGCAGTTAAACCATTAACTATTAAAGGAATAAACTCAAGTATCTTTTTATGTTTAAGAGATGCTCGTTATCTCAATTATGCTCCTAGTATTATTGGAATCATGGAATCTAGTCTGCATGATGGTCCTATCCATTTTAATTGCTTTCCAGATCTTCCTTTGAGTTTATCTGATATTAATTTATTAAAAGCTTTAACTCTAAATATTAAAACTGCTGGCGAGATAACTCAAATGATTGAGGGTTCTCAACCTATAGCCTTGATTTACAGAATTTATTATAAAGTTATGAAAACCAATTTAAATATTCACGCACTCAATAAAAGTCCTAAAGATCATACTGTGTTAATTCAAAGTAGTACTAATAACGCTAATATTCAAACACCAAAGACTATTCTTTGGAAAGACGTTACGTTACCTAGTCAATGGATTCTTCCCCAAGAAATTCCGCAAAAACCTATTAATAATAATTTATTAAATTTAGATAATATTAAACAATTTTCTGATGGTACTGTTCGTGTCAGTTTCGAACGTATTAAAAGACCTTTTATTATTGAAGAATTTACTAATTCTTCAGTCCCTTCTGCTTCCAGAAGAGATACCGAAGTTTTAAGTGACTTTTCTATTCCTGATGTTAAAATGAAAGGTGTGTTGAATCAGGGACAGACAAGTCATCCTTGTTATACCCCGGCCTTTCATGCTGAAGGAGAACAAGATGATGTGTCTCCTACAGTTTCTATAGGACCTTCTCCCTCTGATTTTGAAGCCCCTATTAATCACCAGTTAAGAGTCATTACTAAAGTCTCTAAATTAGATTGGGACAGTCTTGTTACAGATTTTAATTCCAAAGCCAATCAACAAAAACGTCATGTTTTCCGAAATATGTACAATAAACATGATAGAGATAAAATTGTCCATAATTGGAAGAAATATATTATGCTTACTGGAGAGAACCTTACATTTTATGATTGGTATGATAAACATCATTCTCAGTGTAAAGTTCTTACTAAATCCCAATGGTTAAAAGAGGATAAGTCTAAAACTTTAGCCTCTCATCCTCCCTTAGAAGCTATTCTTTTACAAGTTAAAAATGCCTCTGTGGTTGCTAGTCCTTTTAAGGTCGCTGACGGTAAAACTGATGATAAAAAAATCATTGAACAAAATAATTTCACTAATCAGTATATAGCCACCATAGGTAAACAACTTGATAAAATTGAAGAAAAATTTGATAATACCCTTATTAAAAATCCTAATAAGAAACTAGATCAACCTTTATTAACCTTCCTTGATAATAGAGACGGAAAGGGATTGCCAAGCAAAGATTCTGACCTAGTTAAAAGTATTGATAAGCTCATTAAAAAGATTGGTTCCAGTACTGGCGAAGCTAGTGGAACTGTGGCCATCATTGATCAGATTCAAGAATCTGATGATGATTATGATAGTGATTCAGAAGAGATTTCTGAGGTCACTTCTGTTCCTGACCTTACTGAACAATTAAATAAGTTAACTTTTAATAACACAAGTGTTACAAAAAATTAGTATACTAGACCAACTCCCCCCGATCTTTAATTTGAAGAGAAAAACCTTGATAATCAATTTTCTGTTTCGTCTAATAAAATTTATGAATGGAATATTGATGGTTTTAATGAGCATCAAATTCTCACTAAGATGAACCATTTGTCTATGGTAGCCAATAGTTATATCACAGCGTTTAACAATCTTACTCAGCCCGATATCGTTGAAATATTAACTAATGGTTTTACGGGTGTTCTTCGTTCTTGGTGGGAAAAACACCTGGATGAGGACGCTAGGAATTCTATTATTCATGCTTACCAGTTAGATGACAATGGTCAGCCTATCTTCAGAGAGGATATTGGCTTTGGTGTTCCTGATGGTATTAACACGCTAATTTTCACAATAATAAAACATTTCATTGGAACCCCTAGCAATATTACTGAAAGAATTCATGATCAGTTAAGTAATCTCACTTGTCCTACCTTAAGTGATTTTAGGTGGTACAAGGATGTTTTTATTTCACGCGTTATACTTCGTAATGATAGTAACAAACCCTTTTAGAAAGAAAAATTTGTTAATGGTCTTCCTTCTTTATTTGCTCATAAAGTCCGTGAAGAACTTAGTAAAACTTTAGGATATATTGATTATGATAATCTGACTTATGGTGATATTATTAGCTATATTCAAAAAATTGGACTGAAAATGTGTATTGACTTTAAAATTGCTAAACAAGCCGCTAAAGATAAAAGAAAAGCTAAATATGAGCTTGGTACCTTTTGTGAACAGTATGGTTTACCTCCTATTGCCCCTTCTAGACGAAAATATAAGAAGAAGCAAATGGAAAGTCACAAAAAACGTAAGCATCATAAGAAGCGTTCTAGTCAAAATAATAACAAGAAAAGCTATTATGATAAACCTAAGTCTAAAAGAAAAACTAACAATAAAAAACCTGCTTTAAAATCTAGTGAAAAGAGTAAAATAACTTGTTACAATTGTGGTAAAAAGGGACATTATAAAAATGAGTGTAAGTTAAAACAAAAGTTAAGTCAATTAAATATCTCTAATGAAGATACTGAAAATTTTTTAGAGTTAATAAGGATTCAGTCGGATGTTGATAATAATCACTCTGATATTCCTTTTTCTTCTAATAATGATGATGATAGTAATCAGACCCCTAGTGAAGATAATGAAGTTACTCTTTGTACTGATAATTGTAGATCTGATTGTTGTAAAACTGTTAATGTTCTTAACAAAGAAGATCAAGAAAGCTCTTTGTTAATCGAGTTAATTAGTAAGCTTACTGATGAAGATTTAAAATTGCAGTACATGAAACAGTTAAAAGAATTATTTACTAAAAACAATTCAGAAAAGGCTAAGGTTATTAAAGGAAAAGACAAACCGGTAATTAGCCTTAATAAAACCCTTGAAAGATTTAAGACGGCTGAGAAAGAAATAACTCTTCCAGAATTAAATCAAGAAGTTAACAAACTTAAAAAGGAAATTTCTGGTCTTAAGTCTGATATCTCTGAGTTAAGAAAAGATATGACCAATTTGGCCTCTAAAAGGTCAGATCTTCATATTTCTGATTCTTCCGATAGTGAGGATCAACCTGAATCTTCAGGAGCCAAGGATGAGGAGTCCTTGCTTATGGTTCAAGGTAATTCTTTAAAAAGATTGAAAGATATAACTATTCAAAAATGGTACATCATGGTCCGTTTAATGATTAATGGAACCTTTGCTATTCAACTTCTTGCTCTAGTGGATACTGGTGCAAACCTTAATTGCATTCAGGAAGGTTTAATCCCTACCCAGTTCTATGTTAAAACCAATGAACGATTAAACTCTGCTAATGGTAGCTGTATGGAAATAAAATATAAACTTCCTAGAGTTCATATTTGTCAAGATAATATGTGTTTCAAAACTTCCTTTGTTCTAATTCGCAACTTGACTGATAAAATAATTTTAGGGTTACCGTTTATATATTTATTATATCCGTTCACTACTAGTAACAATGGTTTGACCACTGAACACCTAGGACAGAAGGTGATATTTGAATTCATCACTCAACCTAAGGAAAGAGACTTAAAATTCATTCAGAATGAGTCTATTTCAAAGTCGCTCAATTTGTTAAATTGTAAAACTTCTCAGTTAAAATACTTAAAACAAGAGATTAGGTATAAACATGTTGAGGATCTTCTTCTACTTGATAAGATTCAGGATAAGATAGAAGAGCTTCGTCTATTTATAATAAAAAATTTATGTGCTGATTCTCCCAATGCCTTTTGGCATCGTAGGAAGCATGTTGTTAAACTTCCTTATGCTAAGGAATTTAAGGAGCATTTAATTCCTACTAAGGCCAGACCTATCCAAATGAGTCATGGGATGGTGATCTCTCTGAGAAGAAGATCAACAGCACCCACCGGCGAGGAAGGAGCCGGACCTCAACAGTCAACAATCCACAGTCAGACGACGCTGGCCCCCCAGGGTCCCACAGTCATCGGATGTGTTGATTGCATCTGATGATGATTGGGGCATCCGATGACTGTGGGACCCTGGGGGGCCAACGTCGTCTGACTATGGACTGTTGACTGTTGAGGTCCGGCTCCTTCCTCGCCGGTGGGTGCTGTTGATCTTCTTCTCAGAGAGATCACCATCCCCTATAACTGTTGAGGTCCGGCTCCTTCCTCGCCAGTGGGTGCTGTTGATCTTCTTCTCAGAGAGATCACCATCCCCTATAGGATTTAGTAATCCAATAGAGAGCTTGTGAAGACTTAGATTCCTATCTAACGAATCTTCAGCACTCTTGCCTTCTTCCTTAGACATGTTAAGTTTCTATAATCGAGTCTGTTTGTAAGTAAACCCCAGTTACTTGTTTGTAATTATTTCAATATTCAATAAAGTTTTATTTTTAAAACTCTTGTTTATACTTATGAACTGCTGTTATTATTTCTTATAGTTTTGCTATAGTTGTAATTCAGCTTTATATGCGCCTCTTTCTTCTATATTTATAAAATCTGTAAAGGGCCACGGAGTAATCCAGGCTTGACAGAATGGAAATATATATATATATATATATAGGTATAAAAGCTGTAAAGAGCCACGAAATAATTCAGGCTCGACGGAATGTAAATATATATATATATATATATATATATATATATTGTAAAAGCTGTAAAGAGCCATGAATTTATCCAGGCTCAACAAAATGAAAAAATATATATATATATATGTATAAAAGCAATAAAAAGGCCACGGATTTCCAATCCAGACCAAACAGAAATATAAATGTTAATATATACAGTTAATATATATATATATATATTAAAGCAATAAAGGCCACGAATTAACAATCTAGGCCAAACGAAGTCAGAAAAATTTATATATATATAGTTATATATGTAAAAGCAGTAGCTACCACGGATTTGCCATCCGGGCTTGACGGAATGAAAAGTTAGTATATATATAGTCAAATATATATATAATTAATTTAAAAAAGCCACGAATCAGCGATCCAGGCCGTGCAAGTTAGTATATATATGTCTATATATATATATATATATATATATATATATATATATACACATAAAAGCGAGTAAAAGCCGCGGATCGTCGATCTGGGCTGTGCAAATGCGAGAAAACGTATATATATACTAAAATGTACTAAAAAGTATGTAAAAATGGCCACAAAATTGAGTTTCAGGCAAAATCAAAAGATGAAACTTTACGTGCACATGTATAAATGCGCAATGAAGTAGGAAACAAGTTCTGATCGTAAAATTACTTACAATGGACTGCTGCACGGGCTTTTTGCCACTTCGTAGGCTTCAAACGGGCGTTTCCACCAATTAATTTTTGGTATGTTATAGCATATGAGTATACCTATGTGTTAGAGTAATAAAAACAAGGTTTGGAGTACAAGAAGTCGGGCTAGGAAATGAAATGGGCAGAGTTTCAGAGCGCTTTTCTATTTTTTTGGCAAAGGGCACTTGTATTTAAATACCCAATGGAAGCGGCCTACCCGCGGCTGCCACGGGTCTACCTGCAGCTCCATATGGCAGGGCCCACATGGTGGGTCCCATTGTCTCAAAATACGTGCACTTCGAGCAACGCGATGTCAGGTTTGAAACTTTTTAACTTTTGATCGAAGCGTCCGTTTGAGGTGTGCTATACCTTTCCGAAAAGCCCTCACCGAGAGTGTCACAATGACATAGGACTAAACCTTATTCGAGTCCAAGAAGACGAGTTCATAACCAGATCTTCGTTTCTTCGCAGTTTGTCCGTTGAGCTATATTGTGCGGTTTTCACTCAAGATCATTGTTATGGTTCTTTCTGACATTGATTGCATCAATTCAACTTGATTATGACCGAATTGGCTTCAAGTTGGTAAAATGACCATTTTTCCCCTCCAGGGGTTGTCTCCTGTACTGGCACAGTCTTCGACTGTCCTCCCGGGGTTATTTCCGAGGTTTTGATCCCAGCCGACTCTATTTATCCTCAGGGTTATCTTCGAGGCTGACTTGGTTTCCCAGGGTTGTCTCTGGGGATGATGAGATGCTTTGGGGTTGTCTCTGAAGGTTGAATTGATCTTCCGGTGTTGTAGTCGGGGCTCCTATACCTCCCAGGTTGTCACCAGGGCTGCTTGACATCCTGGTATGGTCACCGGGGGACTACTTGACATTTTGGTGTTATCGGAGTTTGACTTGACATCCTGGTATAGTGATCAGGGTTGAGCACGACATCCCGGGGTTGTCGCCGGGGCTACTTGACATCCCGGTATGGTTATCGGGGCTTCACTTGACATCTCGGTTTTGCCGAGGTTTAACTTAACATCTAGATATAGTGATCGGGGTTGAGCTTGACATCTCGGAGTTGTCACCGGGGATGAGCTTGACATCCCAGGGTTATCACCGGGGCTGCTTGACATCCCGGTATGGTTATCAGGGGTTTTACTTGACATCCCGGTGTTTCCAGGGTTTGACTTACCATCCCGGTATAGTGACCGGGGTTGAGCTTGACATCCTGGGGTTGTCACCGGGGCTGCTTGACATCCCAGTATGGTTATCGGGGCTTCACTTGACATCCCGATGTTTTCGGGGTTTGACTTGGCATCCCGGTATAGTGACCGGGGTTGAGCTTGACATCTCGGGGTTGTCACCGGGGCTGGTTGACATCCCAGTATGGTTACTGAGGCTTCACTGACATCCCGGTGTTGCCGGGGTTTGACTTGACATCCCGGTATAGTGACCGGGGTTGAGCTTGACATCCCGGGATTGTCACCAGGGCTGCTTGACATCCCGGTATGGTTATCGGGGCTTCACTTGACATCCCGGTGTAGTGACAGGGAGGAAAAAAGCAATTTTACCCTCCTGCAGGATTAGTAACAGGAATCCAAAATTTTGAGTGTCTACAGCATTACTGACCATAGTAAGTTTAGATTTAAGAATATGAAATGAAATAATATCACTTACATAATATGGAGTATGAAAGAAAATGATATTCCTTATGAGTATTGAAAGAAAATAATATCTTTTACAAGTATTGAAAGAAAAATAATATCTTTTATAAGTATTGTAAGAAAAATAATATCCTTAACAAGTATTGAAAGAAAAATAATATCATTTACCTTAGTAGAAAATTAGATCTGACTGGTATAAGGGATATTATCATGAGAAAATCGTGCACTATAATCTACACTCAAAGTATTCTTATACTCAAAAGAAATACTAACAATATTGTAGTATAAACACTTGTGTTTTTTGGTGTGTTTAGGATGAAGGGTTACCTCCCCTTTTATAGTGCACCTCGGAAGAAAAAAAATAAATAAACCTGCCTAACTTTCTCTTTCTCTGCCTAACTTTCTCTTTCTTTGCTTAACTTTCATTTTCTTATTGGTTGAGGGCCTACAAATTTGGAAACAACTGAATTGCAGGAGCAAATTTCAACCCACCGATTAGGAAAAAAAAGGACAAGGACTATGCAGGAGGATGTTGCACACACTACTTTTGAAAACAAAGTATCCAAATATAATTTGCTCACCTTCACCCCTTTTATCACATACTTATATATATATATATATATATATATATATATATATATATATTAATGTATATATATATATATATTATAATAATATTACTATTTAAACAATTATAAACTATACTATTATATTATCACCTTATACTATTATAATAAAATATTATAATAATATATTTGAATGAATATTTTATCGAAGAAGATAATTATGGTTTCATAGAAAAATATGTCAAACTTTCAACAAATGTTTCATGCTAAAATTCCTCAATTTATAACAAAAATTGGATAAATATCCACCACATAATAATTATTCATAATTAATATTATAAGCTCACAATATTGACAACCAGATCATTCTCATGAAAGAGGGGGCTTTCCGATAAGGATTTATCCTTATTGGCGCATAATTATATAACATAACCCCTTTCATCGACAGAACTTTATTGACATTGTCAATAATGCTAACTAACAATATCATTTAAATATTATAAGTTATTGTGTCGTATTAATAATATAAAATATTGTGCAGATATTACTGTAGCAATTATTGAATCAATAATATGAGATACTATGCAATATCTATTGTGATAATTATTAAATGAGTGACTTCTTACGTAAGAATCAATAATCAGAGATACTGTGCAATACTGTGTGTTACTGTACAATACTGCGTATTACTGTACTTTTATTACTGTGTATTTCAACAATTAACGGTAAAAGTCTTTAAAGTTGGTTACCGAAACTGCTTGCGGGTTGTTGCGTACTGGTTCATTGTTTCTCCCTAGAAGGGCTTCTCCTAACAAGTCGACTAATCGTTGAATAGGGTCTACTTGATCTCTCTCATTATTGACCGATTCCTCTGGTGCCGTTAGTCTACGCCTGGGCTACATTTTCTGCATCATAAAATTTTGTTTTATTATACCATTATATATTTTAGGTATTTCTTTAAGGTAAAGATTTATAACACATTTTTGAAACAAGTACATTTATATTCATATGCCAAAATCGGTACATCATAAGTGATCATTTCCTAGCATACTTCTAAAAATGTTACCATATATCCCCTACTATCACAAAAAATGGGGAATACAACACACTACCCCTCTAACAGAACATGGGGTTTACATAAGCTATCCCATATCTCACACAAAAGATTGGGATTACATAATAATACACGTAAAAATGTACAACTACAACTACTAAACTCCTAAAACCTCATCCTAACATCCCGCTCTCCACTGCGCTCTTGTACTCTATCCATTCTTTGTGTGCCATCATGTCCCTGCTCATGGTATAATGAGTCTGTCCCTGCTCCGTCGGATAATGGTACACACCATCAATCCACCTCTCCATGGTCGTGTGAAAGGCGCAGCCCATCTTGTTCATCTTCTTCTTCTTGCATCTCACCTCATCCTCTAGGTCATTGTCCCTATCATCGTCTCCCTCCCTCTTCTCCTCGAAGGTAATCCTCTCCATAACCTCCATTTCCAGCTGTGTGCAAAGAGCCTCTTTCTCGGTCTGCTCTCTTAGTTCCTTCTCCTCTGATTGTTCTATCTTTCCTACCAGCTACGCATTATAGGACAATAAATGGTGTACTAGAGCCCCTAGCTGTGTTCCTGCTTCCTTGCGATATGTAATTTCTACCTCCATTTCCTGCATCTAAAGCTTCCTCTTATGGTCGTCATCCTTCAGCTTTTGTATCTCAGTTTGTCTCTCCTGAGCCTTTGACTCTAGCTCCTCAACTCTGCATCCTAACTAAAGAATCTGCTCCCCATACTCACCCAACATCTGGTCCTCAAATTTGGTCTCATCGGGATCTTCTATGGGCTCGTCCTCCATGGGGTCCTCCTCAGGATTTGACTCCATCTCCTCGTCGTCCTCATCCTCGACAGGGGCCACTACCGAAATGATCTCAGCTATCAAGGGTGCCTCGTATACCACGTGTATGTCACGTGGCTCCTCCTCTATAACTCTACTAAGTCATCCCAAATTCGACATCCTACAACCATAAACACAAGACAACAAGAAACAAACTTCATTAGAATGTCAAATAAAACATAAATTCATTGTATGGAATGAAAATATATTTCATAACGCCACTGACTCTCTAGGAAAACTTTACATGAGTTTTATCTCTTTCTATTCTCTAAGTTCTTCTAAGTTCCTCTAAGGTTATAATCTAAGGATTCTCTCTCCTAAGGTTTATAACCTAATGCTTTGATACCAACATGTGATGCCCCCAAATTCAGATACTCATACCTCGAATTCGGTGCTTCACGATCTAACTTTAATATCATACTAAAATCATCAACAACAGAATAATAGAATAATTTACATCGTTGTAACACAATTATTCTCGTCCCAAGGTCTCGTAACCTTTAATACAACATTACATAAATAAGTCTAAGACATAACTTAAAACATAATATTAATCACTTATTAATAAAATATAATAATAACTTTTCTAGCTTAAAGGACTATAGTTATTCCATAGCCTTGCCCTTGCCTTTGTCTGTAATAACCAAGAATTTATGTGTTGCATTGTAAATAAATATGTTAATTAATCTGTGATATATTATGGATGACTAAGTGATTAAGTGATTATGTGAATAATATGATATAAGTATTTAAAGAAAGTCTCACTAATAAGTTAAATAAGTTAGTGGACTAACCTAAGTATTTTAAGAATCCAGAAAATTGATTTAAGGTGTTAAACCCTAATTACATACTCAATATACTTGAATACAGCAAGTCTAATTAGGTTATGTAAGTGAAATAACATTATTGATTGATAAGAATATGTAAATATAAAAAATAATGAGTATTAGTTCAAGAGATAATAAATTAAGAAGAGAAAGTAATTTAAACAAGCCCAATTATTTATTTAAGCATTAAACTTGTAGATAAATTGATTTAAGATCTATTAAACTAGCTCAATATAACATGTATAGGGCAAGTATAATGATGGCACAATTTAATTATGGGTGGAAGCCCAAGTTCATTTTTGTTAGTAAACAAAATAAGAAAAAAATGCAAACCCAGAAGGAATTAACTAAAAGCTCAAGCTTGGCCCATTTAAGAAAGGGTATATTAGTCATTAAATGAAGCATATAATAAAACAAAAGTGGGGAGAAGATAAGGCCATGTGGCCGATTTTGGAAGGAGAGGAGCAAGGGAGATGAATGTGACGATTATGTTTATTTTATTAGGTAATTCACTTTATTAGGTGTTGATTTTTTATTTGGACACCACCTTTGTTTTTTCTTGCAAGTTACAACTTTCATTATGATGAGAGAGAGAGAGGGAAAGCAAAACATGGTGATAATGTGTAACGCCCCCAAAATAGGTCTAATCCACCCAACCCATTCTGGGTCGCCACGAAATACACTCAACAAAAATTCCAAATATAAATATTTAAATTCTAACTTTTAAACTGTCGTATAAAATATGGCCACAGTTAAACTGTGAGTTTCAATACAAACACAGTACTCACACTTCAAATCAATGTTACGTTACATAGAGGTACAGTCAATAACTATTTTAGGAATTAAAATCTTGGGAAAATACTCAAGAAAACCTTCGTACATGAGAGGCCATGCATGTAAGTGGTAATAGATATCATATGACTTGAGAATTATCCTTGGTTGACTCAGTAGACCCCAAAGAAAAATGAGAAGATTACTATCATGCTCTTTCCAATGGTGGGTCTTTTCTTGCCATAAAATTATCTCTATTTTCTTCAATTGAGAATTAAATTCTAATCATACTCCAAGATTATATAGGTAGTACTTATAGATATAATCAGCAAGTGGATGTGCACAATCCTGTCATATGATAACACGAAGTCGTATGTCATTAGACATCTTGTATTATAGTGGCAAAAAACCCTTCCAAAGTTGGGTCCACCTCACCCTATTCGGTTCACCAAAATTAACGGTTAAATGACGTATAAAATACGACACACTTATCTAAAATTCTCAATAAATTATTTCCATACTATTTTGTGGGAAACTTCAATAGTTATAGACCCTCGTTCTATTCCCCCGTTATCCCCGCTCGACCCAGCTACACTCTTTTTGCCTAAAAGGAATTGTTAAGCAAAAGGGTGAGCACAAATAGCCTAGTAAAGAATATCATGACTAAAGATAATCAAATTATCAATAGCATTCGTCAGTAATAAATCAGAGATTTAGAACATGTGGGAGATGATAAAAATTTTCAACCATAGTTCCAGCGGAACGAACAATCCATTAGAAGAGTCAAATAGATCATAATGTCTATTATCTCCTCCACGTTAAAAGTCCACCAACAATATTGTATCCCTGTAACATCAATCAACAATTCCTGTCCATAATCATATAAATAGTCCATAATCATAATTATGTTGATAAATTCCTCTTCGCACCCAGGATGAAGGTAATTTTTGTCATTTGTCTTTACCTGAAACATCAAAGATCATAGTTATACCAAATCACAGTTCCTGTTCATAATCATGTTAATCATTTCATCTTTGCACCCAGGCCAAAGATATTCAACAACAGGTCATCATTGCACTACGGGCTAAAGATATTCAACAACAGATCATCTTTGCACTACAGGCCAAAGATATTCAACAACAGGTCATCTTTGCACTACGGGCCAAAGATATTCATATCTCAAAGAAATATCTAATCATTTCAGAATTTATATAAATAATAATTATAACTATGTTAATCAATTCACCTTTGCCCTTAAGCTAAAGATATTCAATTGTATTTTCAATGGTCATGATCATACCAGTAAACAATTCATCTTTGCACTACTAGCCAAAGAGAACCCATAGTCATGGTCATACCAATAATCTACCCATCTTTACACTCAAGTCAAAGAGAACTTCAATCACCATGAATATAAAAATATTATATATGATAATAAGAACAATATGATCAAAATATGAATCTAATTTCAAGAGTAAGATTTATAACTCAATAATAATTTGGTTAGAAAAAGAAACCAATTTTGTCGTGAATAGTATCCCGTAAATAGTATCTCGTGAATAGTACTTCATAAATAGTGACCCATAAATAGTAACCCCTGCATGAAAAGGTAAAAAATTTATAAAAAAAATTATACCAATATTCCGGTGAAATGATATTCAACCGTAACATGTACCGTATTCGTGAATAGTGTCGTATACGTGAGTCGTGCCGTATACGTGAATAGTAACCTCGATATGAAAAAGATAGAAATTTTATAAGAAAAATCATACTTCGTGAATGGTACTCGTGAATAGTACCGTATTAGTGAATAAGGTCGTATACGTGAATAGTGTTGTATACGTGAATAGTACCCCCAACATGAAAAGGTAAAAAATTCACAATAAAATTCATACTAATATTTCAGTGTAATGATATTGAGAAAAATAACATCATTTACGAGAAAAATAACATCCCTTACCATCCCTTACCTCAAAAGACAAGTACTTCTGACTAGATATAATGCTGAAGAAAACTTGCACTGTATAGCAACACTCAAAGTATCTAAATACTCACAAAAATACGCTCGTATTATAGAGAGAGAAACTTTTGATTCTGGTGTGATTTTCAATTCTAAACTAAGCACCCTATTTATAGGAAATGTTTAGAACGTCAAAACAGAAAATTTAATAAAATATCAATATTATTAAATTCCTACGCCGACCATCAATGGAAAAATAATTTCAACATTTTTTTACATGAGTGGGGCCCACCATTCTAGAATAAAATCTCCAGCATTCTACAAACAAGAGTGGGGCCCACCATATGTTTTAATTAAAAACATTTATTTTGAAACTTCAATAATTCATAATAAATAGCCCTTTTATCAGAAAAGTACGAATTTTATGTCCATTCCATAGGAAATTTAATTCTCTACAACTTTGTAGAAGAAAAGTTTTCCAAATTTCGAATGAAAAATGACCAAGATTCACATGCGGATAAAAGTCCAATTTCCTTCTCTTCCCTCCTTTTCTTCTTTCTTTCTCTCTTCATCTCTCCCTCTTTTCTCCCACCATTACCCACTTATTCTCTTTCCTCTCTCTCTCTCTCCCCATCAATTCCTCCTTTTCTTCTTTCTTTCTCTCTTCATCTCTCCATCTTATCTCCTACCATTTCCCACTTATTCTCTCTCCTCTCTCTCTCTCTCTCTCTCTCCCACCATCAATTCTTCACTCACACACACACACAAACACACACACGTATATATATATATATATGTATATATATATATATAATAATAAAATATTTATAATTATTAAAAATTTATATTCTATTTTCTCTTTTTCACCTCATTTATTCATATACCATGAATTTATTGTAAAAATATCACCATTTTTATATTATTATATTATCACATTATACACTTATAATGTAATATTATAATAATATATTTGAATGAATTATTTTATCGAAGAAGATAAAATATCCATTCTCAATAATTGTCTCTTTAAAAAATTCCTCCATTAAATAAATATTTCCTTATAATTTTTATCAATAATTAATTATTCACAAATAATATTGCATAACCACAATATTGACAACCAGGTTGTTCCCAGGAAAGAGGGGGCCTTCCGATAAGGATTTCTCCTTACTGACGCGCAATTAAATAACCCCTCCTAGACAGAACTTCCTTAGACATTGCCAATAATGCTATCTAATAATATTATTCAAATAATATGAATTATTGATCTGATAATGTGAAATACTGTGCAATAACAATTATTGAATTAACAATAATATAAAATACTGTGCAATACTGTGTGCTACTATGCAACAACGCGTATTACTTTACTTTACCCACTAGGTATTCCAACAGTTTTAACGATAACCGTTACGCTGTTATTATTAAAAAACACATTCGTGTCGTTTTCTTCATTCTACAGTTTTCTGTTATGGGGCCCACAAATGGATGCGCCGTCGTACGAATATTCCGCGACAAAAAGAATATTCCACGACCAAGTGAATATTTCCCGACAATAATGAATATTTTATAACCACTTGTTTATTTTAAAAATTTTACATATATCACCCTCAACTTTAATCTTTTATCAATTTAACCATTTACTGAATAATAAATATAAAAAAATTGAATACTTCTATTTCATAAAATCCGGGGTCTTACAATCTTCCAGTCTTAAGAAATTTCGTCCCCGAAATTTACGTACCTGGTATTCCGAAGAGGTGAGAATACCTTATTCTCATTTCAGATTCTATCTTCCCGGTCATTTCTTCTGTATCATGATTTCTCCATTGCTCATTCTAGAATACAACTTCAAAACAAAAGTTAATTGACATATCACAATTTGTCAATTTATTAAGTAAGAAAATTCAGCTTAGGTAAGTCCCACACTAGCGAAGTATATTACTCGTATCTACCCTCCTAGTTCTAGACTCAGATTTTCGCCAGTGACCATATCCCTAAGCTCTGATACCAAAATATAATGCCCCCAAAATAGGTCCAATCCACCCAACCCATTCTGGGTCACCACAAAATACACTCAACAAAAATTTCAAATACAAATCTTTAAATTCTAACTTTTAAACTGTCGTATGAAATACGGTCACAGTAAAACTATGAGTTTCAATACAAATACAGTACCCACACTTCAAATCAATGTTACGTTCCATAGAGGTACAGTCAATAACTGTTTTAGGAATTAAAATCTTGGGAAAATACTCAAAGAAACCTTCGTACATGGGAGGCAATGCATCTAAGTGATAATAGATATCATATGACTTGAGAATTATCCTTGGTTGACCCAATAGACCCCAAAATAAAAATGAGAAGATTACTATCATGCTCTTTCCAATGGTGGGTCTTCTCTTGCCATATAATTATCTCTATTGTCTTCAATTGAGAATTAAATTCCAACCATACTCCAAGATTGTATAGGTAGTGCTTATAAATATAATCAGCAAGTGGATGTGCACAACCCTGTCTTATGATAACACGAAATCGTATGTCATTAGACATCTTGTATGATAGTGGCAAAACACCCTTCTAAAGTTGGGTTCACCTCACCCTATTCGGTTCACCAAAATCAACGATTAAATGACGTATAAAATACGACACTCTTATCCAAAATTATCAATAAAATTATTTCCATACTATTTTGTGGGAAACTTCAAGAATTATAGACCCTCGTTCTATTCTCCCGTTATCCCGCTCGACCCAGCTATACTCTTTTTGCCTGAAAAGAATTGTGAAGCAAAAGGGTAAGCACAAATAGCCTAGTAAAGAATATCATGACTAATGATAATCAAATTATCAATAGCATTCATCAGTAATAAATCAGAGATTTAGAACATATGGGAGATGAAAAAAAATTCAACCATAGTTGCAGCGGAACGAACAATCCATTAGAAGAGTCAAATAGACCATAATGTCTATTATCTCCTCCACGTTAAAAGTCCACCAACAATATTGTATCCCTGTAACATCAATCAATAATTCCTGTCCATAATTATATAAATAGTTCATAATCATAATTATGTTGATAAATTCCTCTTCGCACCTAGGACGAAGGTAATTTTCATCACCTGTCTTTACCTGAAACATCAAAGATCATGGTTATACCAAATCACAGTTCCTCTTCATAATCATGTTAATCATTTCATCTTTGCACTCAGGCCAAAGATATTCAACAACAGGTCATCTTTGCACTACGAGCCAAAGATATTCAACAACAGGTCATCTTTACACTACAGGCCAAAGATATTCAACAACAGGTCATCTTTGCACTATGGGCCAAAGATATTCATATCTCAAAGAAATATCTAATCATTTCAGAATTTATATAAACAATAATTATAACCATGTTGATCAATTCACCTTTGCCCTTAAGCTAAAGATATTCAATTGTAAATTCAATGGTCATGATCATATTAGTCAACAATTCATATTTGTACTACTGGCCAAAGAGAATCCATAGTCATGGTCATACCAATAATCTACCCATCTTTACACTCAAGTCAAAGAGAACTTCAACCACCATGATTATAAAAATGTTATATATGATAATAAGAACAATATGATCAAAATATGGATCTAATTTTAAGAGTAAAATTCATAACTCAACAATAATTTGGTTAGAAAAAGAAACCAATTTTGTCGTGAATAGTACCCTGTGAATAGTAACCCGTGCATAGTACTTCATAAATAGTGCCCTGTGAATAGTAACCCCGGCATAAAAAGGTAAAAATTTCATAAGAAAAATTATACCAATATTCCGGTGAAATGATATTCAACCGTAATATGTACCGTATTCGTGAATAGTGTCGTATACGTGAGTCGTGCCATATACGTGAATAGTAACATCGATATGAAAAAGGTAGAAATTTCATAAGAAAAATCATACTTCGTGAATTATACTCGTGAATAGTACTATATTCGTGAATAGTGCCGTATACGTGAATAGTACCCCCAACATGAAAAGGTATAAATTTCATAATAAAATTCATACCAATATTTCAGTGTAATGATATTGAGAAAAATAACATCATTTACGTAAAAAATAACATCCCTTACCATCCCTTACCTCAAAAGATAAGTACTTCTGACTATATATAATGTTGAACGAAAGTTGCACAGTATAGCAACACTCAAAGTATCTAAATACTCACAAAAATACGCTCGATATTATAGAGAGAGAAACTTCTGATTCTGGTGTGATTTTTAATTCTAAACTAAGCACCCTATTTATAGGAAATACTTAGAACGCCAAAGTAAAAAATTTAATAAAATATTAATATTATTAAATTCATACGCCTGCCATTCGTGGAACAATAATTTTAGCATTTTTTATATGAGTGGGGCCCACCATTCTAGAACAAAATCTCCAGCATTCTACAAACAAGAGTGGGGCCCACCATATGTTTTAATTAAAAATATTTATTTCGAAACTTCAATAATTCATAATAAATGGCCCTTTTATCAGAAAAATACGAATTTTATGTCCATTCCATAGGAAATTTAATTCTCTACAACTTTGTAGAAAAAAGTTATTCAAAATTTTGAACGAAAAATGACCGAGATTCACATGCGTATAAAATTCCAATTTCCTTCTCTTCCCCCTTTTTCTTCTTTCTTTCTCTCTTCATCTCTCCCCCTTTTCTCCCACCATTACCCACTTATTCTCTCTCTCTCTCCCCCCATCAATTCCTCCCTTTCTTCTTTCTTTCTCTCTTCATCTCTCCAACTTATCTCCTACCATTTCCCACTTATTCTCTCTCCTCTCTCTCTCCCTCCAATTCTTCACTCACACACACACACAGCACGTATATATATATATATATATATATATATATATATATAATTAAATATTTATAATTATTAAAAATTTAAATTCTAATTTCTCTCTTCCACCTTATTTATTTATATACCATGAATTTATTGTAAAAATATCACCATTATTATATTATTATATTATCACATTATACACTTATAATGTAATATTATAATAATATATTTGAATGAATTATTTTATCGAAGAAGATAAAATATTAACTTTCAATAATTGTCTCTTTAAAAAATTTCTCCATTAAATAAATATTTTCTTATCATTTTTATCAATAATTAATTATTCATAAATAATATTACAGAATCACAATATTAACAACCAGGTCGTTCCCAGGAAAGAGGGGGCCTTCCGATAAGGATTTCTCTTTACTGGCGCGCAATTAAATAACCCCTCCTACACAGAACTTTCTTAGACATTGCCAATAATGCTATCTAATAATATTATTCAAATAATATAAATTATTGATCTGATAATGTGAAATACTGTGCAGTAACAATTATTGAATTAACAATAATATAAAATACTGTGCAATACCGTGTGTTACTGTGCAACAACGCGTAATTCTTTTACTTTACCCACCGGGTATGTGACGCCCCCAAATTCCTAGGATCGTTACGGGGTCGCTCGAATTCGGTTCGTCACGTGCTCATGGTAATACATCACAATAATAATACGACTAAATGTCGCATCGCACAGCGGAATAATACACAACTAATATCGAATAAATTATATTTAAATAATATAATTATTCATGTCCCAAGGTCTCGTAACTTAAACAGTGATTACATAGCTTAGACATATCTTAAGCATAAATAACCTTAACTAGTACATAATATCATAAGTTCTTTATTACAATCATAAAGTCCTACATAAACAAAGCTACTCAGTAGCCTTTCCCTTGCCCTTGTTGGTACTCGAGGGTCCGCACTGCTCGGCCTTAACTGAAATATTTTTAGGGAAAGCAAGAATGAGAACAAATTGCTCAACAAGTAATATACAATAAGGGTTTGTAATATAATTCTCCATTCTCGAAAGGGTATAGCAAGGTTTGATAGTTCAAGGATAACAAGAATATCAATAGTTCTCAATAACAGTCGCTAAGGACAGAATAATATCAATGTAATTCAATAATAAATCAATTCAAGATTTCAAGATAACTGAATACTGAGCAGTCACTAAGAACTATGAACTTCCACAGGATTTGACAGTAATAAACTGAAAATCCAACAAAAACAAGTACAACAGGTGATCAGCCTAAAGTACCCTATGTTATGCATAACACTCAATCATACTAATGTGCGCGCGTCGGTTCTCCGACAGTTATATTTTATTCTTCTCAGTCAAATACAAGATCCCGCACCAATCAATCGGTTTGGGTCGCCTTTCAATAATATAAGTCTAGCCGAATCAAATGGCATAGATCACAACAACTATAAGTTAAATTTCAAGATTTAAAATCTGAAGAATATAGTTCGACTTTTATCTTATTCATGAAGTATATGATTCATAATATCTGAATTTAAATCTCAAAAGTTTACTTGTACGTCAATAATAGCATATGCTAATTGAATGTTCAATAAAGAGTAGAGTTAGGAACTTGCTTACAACGTTCCTTGAATAAAGTAAATACGAAGGTCTAGGATACTTGCACTATAAATGAGTGTAAGTAAGGAAACTTACACTTTAAAAGAGTGTAAGTTAGAGAACTTGCCTTTAGCGTAGTTTATCCACGAAAAGCAAATCAACACTTTCGAATTCCTATCGTAATACAGTTACGCATATATATGATATTCATTAGTCATATAATTTAACTTCACATTTTGTCTTCAAATATACGATCAACACATAAGCTAAGTTTTAACCTAGCTACATAGTTATATAGAATAAAATTTCTATCCTTAACGTTCCTTCTTTAGAGTCTAAACACATTCTCATATCATATAAGATCGCAACAATTAGCAAACATGCTCTCATATTATTAATATCACATAAGACCACAAGCAATACTAAAATATATTTCATTTTAGCAAGTTTTGGCATTCCTATAAGTTAACCGTCAAAATCGGGTTCAAGTAACATCATATAATATCACGTAGCATGTATACATGTTTAAGGGATACTTTCATACTCGTTCAACCTTTTCACGTTCAATTTACATGATATAGGTTCTAGCTTTACATCTTTAGACAATTTAAGGCCTTACAATATCATGATATCATGTATACCATCATGCTTGTTATTTTAAACATACGAGGTGATCGCATAGCTAGTTTTAGGCATGCTCACAAGTAGTTATATCATACACGTATTACCATCCTAAATTTACCTTTATATGTTAGGGTCTTAGTTTAGGATTTCTAAGAACGTAAGGCCAAATATGGCCATGCAATCACAATGTATACAATTAATCATAGATACTTGCGAGAAGGTTATATCAATTGTAATATACATGCTTGCGATTGTCCACATCATTTATTCTTAACTAGCATTGTTCATTACTTTAGAAACATGCCTAAACTCACGCTTGGTTTACTACCGTTATATCAAACATATAAGAGTCATGCTTAGAGACATAATGAATTTAAACATGCTATCATAGATTCTTAGAATTCATCTATTCATACTAATGCAATTGGTTTTGAAAACATATCCAAGGTTGCCTTCGAAATCATTTTAACATGAATGATGGAATATAACATATCCAAGACAACTTTAAAACTCTTATCACATGTAATTAAGTTATGTCATCATCTTTTAAAAAAAATCAGAACCTACATCATGTAGCATTCATGTATATTAACTTTAACATATCAAGCTTTTTCTTGAAAACTTCTCTAACACAAGGTCTAACAAGTTTGGTCGTGAACAAAGATGCTATAACCACTATATCATACTTACGTATATCTGAATCAAGCACGTATACAACACAATAAGTTCAGAATTCATAGAACATGTATTACTTCAAAGTTTGTTTCTTTTTAAAATACTAAGTTTATCTCGTAAACCATATGCTTTTCGTTAACCATGTATGCTAGTATAATACAATATGTTTACATCGCCTTAATATTTTCATATACATGTGTTACACAAGCTAGCATGCAATCTTAAGCCAAATCAAACCATTAGTACGTAGTAAAAAACAAGCAGAATCAATCAACCATTTCCAGTGATCGACGCAGCTGCGCTGTGCCACAGTATTAAACCGGCGCAGCTGCGCCGTGTCTGGTTCGTCCCAGAGAGTTCCTAGTTTCGGCAGGTTCCAGGTCAAATCATGAAATTGCTTTACGAATTTGATTACAAGTAGCCATATGACAGTCTAAACATGTATATTAGCTAGTATAACAACTAAGAATAATTAATAAACATTACTTACTCACATAATCACGAATTACATACCCAATTCAAGACTTAGTATCTTGACAGTAATCTTAAATGAAGAACAAGAAAGCTATATTGTAATTCTAACATGTATATAAGTCCATATAACAACTAAACAAGCTTTCTATGATTCAATTAGCATGTATTGCATCCAAAATCAAGAAGCTTGAAATTTACATAGAATAAGAAATGGAGAATAAAGAATGTAGTTTATACCTCTTAAAGCTTAGTTTGCTTAACTTCTATTTTCTGCAATTGCTAGACTTCTCTAGCTCTCTATATCTCAGTAACTCACACTTCTCAACTTAGAATTTGACAGGCAATTTTTACAGTAACAGGAAATGAAGAATGGAGCTACCTTTTTATAGAGGAATTATTATCTAGTTAATGGCTTTCCTCAAAGGTTAGAATTCATGTGGTAGAAGAAGAGAACAATGGGTAATAAGGAGTTGCTCAACTACTCTTCCTCAGCCATATGCTTAGCCATCATCACCATAGAGTATAGCTGCTCAAGTTTACGCAATGGGATTATAGGCCACTGTTTGGCCACCGTTGGAGCAACTGATGGGTCTTATATCTTAGAAATCTTGCTTAGTTTGGTCCCAACAATGTAATTTTAATGCATGTCATTACTATAAATGGAAGGTTTAGGGATTATATGTACTCTTACCATTTAACCCATATACATTGGTTTCACATTATTCAATAATTAATGAAGATAACATAAAATAGTTAAGTATTATTAAATTATCTACCACATATTCATGATGTCTCACTTTAATGCATATTCACATTGTTACCTAGGCATCATGATGTATTCATAACACATAGTTTTACTATGTACAATCATGTAGTATAGTTTAAATATACTTGCACATAATAATTAATATAATCTTATTATGTTAATAACTTTACTTATTTGTTTCATTATTCGTAATGTCAAATAAATAAATTATTTATCTCATTGATTAGTTAACAATATTAATTAATCATTTCCTCGTAATTATTAATAACACTTAATTAATAATCGTAGGATTAATTATCACCTTAACAATTATAAATCTCAACATATTTATAAACAAGTAGTTTATTATTATTATATTTTTTGCAATAATAATAATCACGCATTATTAATCAATCACAGTTAATATTCCATAACCATTAATTAATATTCTACAATAGCAATTAACAATTAATATAGATTAATTGTTTACTTAATAATTCATTCGTTAATTAATATAATCATTAATATACCTCATCGTAGTGCCACACAAGGCTATCAACGAATTTATCGCAAACTCCATAAATTTCTTAATTATTATAATTATTGAATTAATCCTTCTCATAACACAAAATCATTTATATTCAAATAAATTCTCATTTCTATTAATATATTTATTTAATAATATTAGGAAATTCTCAGGTATTACAGGGTATTCCAACAGTTTTAACTATAACCGTTACGCCGTTATTATTAGAAAACACATTCGTGTTATTTTCTTCATCCGATAATTTTCCGTTATGGGGCGCAAAAATGGCTGCGCCGTCGTATGAATATTCGCCGAAAAAAAAAATATTCCACGACCAAGCGAATATTCCCCGACAACAATGAATATTTTATAACCACTTGCTTATTTTAAAAATTTTACATATATCACCCTCAACTTTAACCTTTTATCAATTTAACCATTTACTAAATAATAAATATAAGAAAAATTAAATACTTCTATTTCATGAAATCCGGGGTCTTACATAATGTATAGATATAAGTAATATATCAATACTTTTTATCTTTAAGTAAAATAAGTATAACTTTTTATTTTATTTTCTTTCATTTTCTAAGCTAAAGAAAGAGATGACAAAGAAAATAGAGAGAGAGTTCGGTGGGAGCTAGGAGAGAAAAGGAAGAGGGCTTGATCCTAAATGCACCCTAGATTCATAACTTACTACGGTTGGAGAAGAAGAGAAGCTAAGAAGACAATGTATAAAACTAATCTCTAAGTGTTATTCTATTTTCTTTTTAGTGATTTGATGGAAAAGGAGTTTATGATTTAGAAATTTAAAACTCTTTAATTTATGTGTTTTCTATGGATTTAAGTATGGATCTAACTAATTTAAGTGTTAGGAAGTGGATCAAAAGGAAAGAAAGGAAACTAGGTTTCTAGAAAACTAGAAAACCCTCGCTTTCTCTCCCTTTGATCAACTAGTATTTTATATCTACACCTTCTTTTCGCGATCCGTCAAAGAAGGGTGCTAGATATATGAGTTGACTAATAAACTCAAGTGGTAGCACTCAAAAATCACCTGTTGAAAAGTCGTGGTATGGGTTTTAGTCAAAATCGTCCATGTAGTGAACAAAAGAGAAAAAATCTTACTAATCAGTCTGCCACAACGGCATTTTATTCAACTTTTTATGCTTTAAAAATTCTGTGAAAATTTGGAGGGTTAATATCAGAGGTTATGTAGATCGTGTAAAAATTTGATAACTTTTGGTCATACAGAATGAGAGTTATGAATTTTATGGCCAAGGACTATTTTTAGAAATCTACCCACATAACTCTCTATGTGTAAGTCCAAAACTTATGCAATTATTACTAGAAGTACATATATATAATAGAAGTATACCCTGAAAATATCAGAATTTTTGGAGACAATTTTGATTTATGAAAAGTCTGACAATATTTGGCTATTTTGGACTATTTAAATATAGTAAATGAATTTTAAAAAATTCCATAAAAATATATTTTCATGAAGGGATTATATATAGTTACTTTCTTGAAAATAAATGGTTTTAGAGATGTTTTGCTATTTTTCATATAAATGATGTTATATGGATAAATGAATTAAATTAAATATATGATATGAAAAATATGAAAAATAAGGTTTTATGACTTGAGACCTTTAAGCATGGTTTATGTAAATTTTTGATGAAGGTTTCGTTCAGTTGTGAAGAGTTGTTATATTTATGGTGTTTTAAAATGCTTAAAAAGGATTAATTAATAAAAGATAAATAATTAAAATATATTATTTATTAATCGATTAAATGATTTAAAATATTTTACATGACTAATGATATTGGACTGAAATATTTTTAGTAATATTTGACTAAAATGTTATTAAAAAGTTAATAACATTAGCTTAAAATATTATTACATAATTAATAATATAAATGAGAAATTAAATTAGAGAATTAAATTATTTTAAATATAGTTGTTGAATTTGGTATTTAATGAACTATATTATGTATGTAGTAGACTGAAAAGAGAATTCAGGGTGCTGAATTGGATTTCGGGTTGCTGAAATGATTTCGGTCTACTGAGTTTGATTTTGGTCTACTGAAATTATGATTTCAGGATATTGAAATGTAATCTGATTTACTGAAATAGTATTTTCAGTTTACTAAGATGACATGTAAAGGGAAAACTTATAAGTATAAGTTATGACATGATTAAAAGATTATCAAAGTATAATAGTAATAATAAAACTTTAATGTAATGTCTAATACTTAACTATATGTTTGAATGTTGGACAATTTAATATATGATAATGAGATTATAAGTGAGCTATGCTATGATTAATTGAAAGATCAATTATAGGTCTTTTCTCTAAAGAAGTTAAAGTAAATTGCATAGCAGTAGACTACGATTGAGGCAAGTTCTCTAACTCAAACTTGAGTTATATTTTCAAAGCATGTTAGTGAATAATTATTGATGATTATTCACATCTAAACTGATTATTGCTATTTGTTCTTTGAGCAATTGAATTCTCGTTCTATTATTATTGAACTGTGAATTAGTTAAAGTTCTTTTATTCATGAACTGTTTATGATATAGATCTATGCTAGTTGTATCAGCTAGATCAAGCATGTTTAAATTTGTTAAATCAAATATGTTTTAAAAGCGGTGCTTAACCAATTGAAATGGTAAGGACTCATGACTGAGAAAAAGAATAACTTTACTAAAGCATTATTGGAAAATAATTGTTGTTAGCATACTGAGTGATTATGCATATTTTGCAGGGTATGAAAGGCTGATCTCCTTGATTACCAAACCTTATTAAAAGGACCAGTTTAAATACTGACAACCTTAGTATATGTTCATAGTTATTTCAAACCACTCAGCCTTTAATATTCAATTATTCGAACATTTAGTTATTGAGATTTAATTCATGTTTTTTCACTATCCATTTATCTGATTGAAGTTTGAAAGTTAAATTCTTTTCTAATCATAATATATCTCCTTCATATTAAAACTTGCTAAGCAAATTAGTTGATTACCCTTACTATATCATGACATTTATTTCAGCTAAGCCCGAAGGTTCGAGTAAGAAAGATAAGGGCAAGGGAAAGGTCCAAGAATAGTTAATATGAGTGTTTATGTATTATGATACACTATGTTTAATGATTATGTAAATATTTTGTGTTACTATATGTTATTAAGGTACTTTTAAGTTAAGGTAATAGACCTTGGGATATTGTATAAGACTTTATTATAATGAACAGTGTATGTTTATTATTCTGCAATAGTATATAGAATGCTTATGACGATGATGTATCGTGAGCACCAAACTCGAGATTAGAGAACCCGGATTTGGGGGAGTCACATTGTCCTTGCCTGAGGTACTGCCTTGCTCTGTCTAAACTGAAATATTTTTAAAAAAGCAAGAACGAGCCACAATTTGCCCAGCAAGTAATATAGCAATAAGGGTGAACAAGTATAGAGTTAGAAATCTCAAGGGTATAACAGTAAATGATAGTTCAAGAATTCAATGAATAACAAGAAGTACCAATTGTTCTAAATATGTTCTTTGAATTGAAATAAGAGTCACTATGGACTGAAAGATATCAACAAGATTCAAAGGTTTAATCATTTTAAAGTTCAAGAAGATTGAACACTGAGCAGTCACTATGGACCAAGAACTCTTGCTAGAATTTATAGTGTTTCGCTGAAAATCCATATGAACAAGTTGAAAGTAATATGCATACAAGTCAATCATGTTTGATGATAAAGCATTTACTTTGTAATAATTTTATTCATTTATTAATAAAAGTATTATTTAATTAAAGGCATTTAATTTATCTACATGATGCTGTTTTTATAATATGTGATAAACACATAGTTTTAAGCAATGCTTTTAGAATCATGCTAATGAGATCTAAATTCTTAGATAGCTTAAAACTAAAATAGTTCCCAATCGTTGGATTACTAAAAAGGAGATTAATGAATCTGGATAGATTGGTACATACGTTGCTTGCTCATTAGATGAGGATGATCGATCTCATAATAATTTGTGTGGAGACACTAAAGCAAGTATGTAGGTGCTTATTGGAGAATAAGTATATTGAACGTGGCTCGCTAAGGAATTCCTAATGGAGTTTTACTTGCCTATCAATAAGAATTCCTTAAGTGATAGTTGTACAAATAATCCTTAGTGTCGACGTCGAAAAAATCTTTGGTGATCCCTTTCCTTATATGTTTCTACCCTTTATGCCCTCTCTTTGATTTGTTTGATCTGAAGGGTGAATTTTCAGGAAAAGACCGACATATAATGTCGACGATTTGAAAAGTTTGATTTTATAGAGTCGCCAGTTGGTATGTTTGAAATGGTTGTACCAACTCAACCGAGTTTAGATTTGAAAAGTTTTGCAAGTAGGGACAATTATTGGACTCTGTTTAACTTGGCCTTGGAAACCGAGATTCATAGAGTTTGGGGGCTTGATTAAGCTGGGGGAAGGTGTTAGGCACCCCCCGACTTCTTTGAAACACGGTTACTGCGTCTTTTCAATTTCCCTAATTTATTTGCAATGTGTGTGTGTGTGCTTGCAGTAATTGGGCCTAAGTGCTTTATTTGAAAGTAGTGATGTGCTTCGTTGGACCTATATACGAAGGGTTTGATTTAATGAAAAGTCCATTTTTAGACAAGATATGAAAGTGATATTTTGAAAGATGGTTTTCAAACCCTTTCGCTAACATAAGAATTGAATCTTTTTAATACTTTTATTTTATTCTGCATTCGACTGATTTTGATTTTATTATCGGGATGCGTGATGAGTGAGTTTTATACCCACTAATCAGTATTCATTATAGCTTGATTCTGAATATTTTCAAGTAATTTGTCTATCATTTCTACTGGGTTTATACGTTTATGTGCAGGTAATGAAATGGAGGCGAAATGAGCTTTTAAAGGACAAATTGAGCATTTATTAGACCAAAGGAATTAAACAAGTTGTTCATACGAGAAGGAATTAGAGCTAAAAGGGCTGAAATGATGAGAATGGAATAAAGTTTGTGGGCTTTTAAACCCAATTTGGAAATTACATGCAAATATTGAATTTAATGGACATGCAAAGCAAGATAATCATGAATTATTCCATGCACATGCTGACAAGCAAAGCCCAAGCAACTACGAAATAAGCAATATAGCTGGTGGGCCACGCATGCAAGGTTTTATGTAGCAGCTTAAAAGCCATGCAACCCACGAATTCAGCAGCTTGAAAAAGGGAGAGTAGCAGCCAAGAAATCAACATGAAGCAAAAGAATTCAAGCTGTGTGGACAGAATGATATCCCGCTGGGGCGGGTGATGAAGAAGTAAACTCCCCGCTGGGGCGGGGAGGCGGAAGCTGCAGTCTCTTTTTCCTACTCTGACTCGATTGCATGAAGGACTTTAATTAGCTTGTGGCTGATTGGTGGGTTGCATTTATATGTTATATCATGAGACTGACCCGGATATAAAAGGAGGCTGGTAGTGGAGACTATAAAAGGATTGCTATGATATGAAGAGGAGCAATTGGGAATGACACGTAAGCAGCACATGAGAAAGGAACCTGATACAAGTGGGTCAGCTGTTGTTCTTTCCTTTCTCGGGTCGTGGGCAATCAATTGATTGGGCTGTGGATTGTGGGCTAGTATTGGACACGGACGCAAGAAGTGGAAATAAATGCTGGGCCCAAGACAAGTGTTACTAATTTCCTTGGCTGATTTGGATTGGGACTTAACCTGCTGGAAGGAAAGCAATAAAAAGTGGGGACTTGAGTCTTGGCTTGCTGATGTGGAGAGCATGCTTGATATAACGGAGAGGCATGAGCAGCATGTTTTCTTTTCGGATTGGGCTGGACTCCTTTACCATTTCAGATTATGGTGTAGCAAGTGGAGAAAATTGGTGGGCCACGATATATAGGGAGAAGGACTTGCAATATGAGAAAATGGGGGGTTGCACGTGATATGATAGTAAAGGAGGCGGCAGGAGGTAGTATATATATATTATATAGGACAGCTTAATAGAAAGAATTATTCTAATTAGTTTAGTTTAGTATTAAAATAAAATAATAAACCCTAGTTGAAAGGGGATTTTGGAGATTGAAGCACTTGGAAGCCATTGGAGATCCAGGTCAAGAGCAAGAAGGAGGACGAATTTGCCGGCAACAGATTCAATTCTTTTCCTTAATCTTTTTCTTATCTTTTAATGTGTATTCAAGTGTGGATTCTTAGTTTTAATTCAATGACAATGAACTAATTCTTTGTTTGAGATTACAATGGATCTTATTGTGTAGTTTGTTTTAATATGCTTCTATATCAATTATTGTGATCTATCGTTGAGATTGTGTAGTATGATTTAGAATTAATTGCTTAATTGCCTAGCTAACAATTACCGTGATAATCTATATGAAATTGATTGAGGAGTATAGATTTAGATCTGATCATAATAGCATGTGTTTGTGATTTCTGCATATATGGAAATCATAATTCGTGTTTAGGGTAGAAGTATGCCTTTACGCCATATGTAATCTTATAGAGAACTTGTGATTAAATCCTTTTTAATTGTAATTCACATAGAAATATAGTGGATTAGTTAATTTGGGTTTCTTGCTTAATTCTATCATCTATGGATTTGAGTGAGTATGGTATGATGCATCGAGAGGTGGTTATATTTATTTTCGTGTTCTTGATTAACAATTCAGAATAGTGAGAATAATTGATGAGGAGTGTGTTAACTTAAATGAAGCAATAAATGAAGTTGTGATATTAAATCTCCGTAATCTTAATTTAACTAGTGGTGATTTAGTAGTAGTTTAATTATATAATTTGAATTTCATTCGTTTAAATAAGATTGAGTTGGTTACGGGTTAGTATTTGGTGATTTTTGTTAAATAATTCCTCGTGGGATTGACACTCTACTTTCACTCTATTACTTGTTGACCACGTATACTTGCGTGTTGTGCGTAACTAGATTTTACACAACAAGTTTTTGGCGCCGTTGTCGGGGAATTAATTTAATAATTATTTAACAATATTAATTTCAATCAAATTAGTCTTAATTTAAACATTTTTTATTTATTTAATTCTCTTCCTATTTTACTCTTTTTTAGGTACCATGGCTGAATTCAATTATCAATGGCCATATACGAACATGACTCAACTAAGGAAAACAGGGATTGATGAACTTATATTAGCACAGATTGAAAAGCTTTCGAAGACGTTGGAGGTTATCGCAGCTCAACGGAGTCGAAGGATGGCAGTTACGTGTGACTATTGTGCTGGCAATCATTCAAGTCATCAATGCACCGTCAGTTTTAAACCGGTACAATATAGTGGTGATTACCTCAACAACTATGCTGAGCCTAACTATCATCAAGATTGGGGGTATCACCCACGTTCTTCATGGAGCTACAATTATAAAGACCAATACTACGCTCCAAATCCATCATACACACCGGAATTTTTATGTCCACCTCCATTGCCACAAGAAGAAAAGCTAGGTTGGGAAGAGGCTTTGGCCAGAATCCAAACAAAAAATGACGCGGCGAGGAAATCTCTACGGACGGAAATGAAGAATTTATCAATTCAAATAGGACAGATAGTGAATGCAATGAATAGTCGGCCCCAAGGAGATTTGCCAAGTGAAACAAAAAAGAATCCGAAAGCCGTGAATAACATTCCTCCAAACACTGGTCCTAATTACATGGATTTCGAAACTGATGGAGAGCCAAAATCAAATCTGTTATTGGATGAGCCATAAGAAAAAAAGTCAAATCTGGAGGAACTCATGTCAAACGTCATAGCAGACATAGAGGAGGGGAAGATTAGTCAGGAGTTATCAAGTCAAGATCTTAATAATCAGATGGAGCAACTCATCACTACCCCACCAAATGGTCCTAATTACATGGATTTCGAAACAGAAACAGATAATTCAGAGCTGAGGGAATGGTGGCTCAAGTTCGTAGCAGACATAGAGGAGAGGAGGATTAATCAAGAGAGTTTAATTCGAGATCAAGAGTTATCAACTCAAAATCTTAATAATCAGATGGAGCAACTCATCACTACCCCACCAAATGGTCCTAATTACATGGATTCCGAGACAGAAACAGATAATTCAGAGCTGAGGGAATGGTGGCTCAAGTTCGTAGCAGACATAGAGGAGAGGATGATTAATCAAGAGAGTTCAATTTGAGATCAAGAGTTATCAACTCAAAATCTTAATAATCAGATGGAACAACTCACCAACGCCTCAAACAACTGTCCTCCAAGTACTTGGATTTATGACATGGATGACGAAACTGACGGAGAACCCGAACCAAATCTGCAACTGGATGAGCCACAAGTTATTGAAAGTGTGGAAACAAATGGGGATAATAAAATAAAGGTCGACGAAGATCTAAATGGGTCTCCACCAGAGATCAAAGAGTCAGTCAGATTTGCAAAACCATGCCCGATTGGTAGTCATGTCGTCGGCAAAGCTCTTGATGACATAAGAGCGAGTACAATTTTGAAGCCATGGTGGGACGAGAAAGAGAAGATAGACAAAGAGCCCATTGTGTGTGACAAGCTTCCATGCCACAAAGTGATCACATACACAATGGAGAAAACACCTAGCTGTTGGACGTTCTTAATGGAGATTATACCGAATAAGAGAATGCTAGGTGACTTTGATGCACTGGGCATCGCTTGTGGGAACTTCCCAAAAGATTATTTTTTATTGATGGGGTTCCTCAACTTTCGAAGAGGAATTGGATAGCGTTGACCAGAAGAAGTCCGGCTGAAGGACTATAAATCAAGCGCTTATTGGGAGGCAACCCAAGTTTAATTTTTATTTTTAGTTTTTTTTAGGTTTCATATTATTTTTTAGATTTGTCATTTTTTTTAGGATTTAATAAACGTGATTCTATCATGTTCATAGGTGAGTCAAGTTCAACTCGAGTGTGGTGCCCGATTCATTCCAATGAGCTAGCTTATTCTTCAGACTTAACAGACAAGGAGGGACATTGCTATATCTTCAGGGAAGTCCTCTCTTTTAATTTCTTCTATCTTTGCCATTGAGGACAATGTCTGTTTTAAGTTTGGGGGTATTTATCATGTTTAGTATTCACTTGGGCAATGTTTTTATGGAATTTGATCTTGGCCAATGATAAGTGGGTGGTTAATGTTTTTAACTCTTGGAAAATTGATGAGCATGCTTAGTCTATATTTCAACTCATTAATTGGTTTTCACACTACTTGCGAATTTTTTGAAAAATTTTACACATATCCATTTGTTTAGCTAGTTGGGGTTGAATTTTTTTAGCTAAATGCTTATGAAAGATATCAGTGCAACTTGAGGAACCTTATTTGAGCATCATTTGAAGTGAAAATCAGGCACTCACATAAGTTTGGGGGAAATCTTGGGATATTTTTAAAAAAAAATTATTGGAACCTTCCTGAGTTGAATAATTGAATCTTGTGGTGGGTCGAGATGGAGCGTAAAACGCACTCCCCATAAACACAGGCACGAGATGGAGCGTAAAACGCACTCGTTTAAATGGAAATGGAAAGTGAGATGGAGCGTAAAACGCACTCATTAAAAAGATAGAAAGATATATTTTTAAAATACTTGGGAAGGGTTCATATGTGCTTAAATGTTTAAATATTCGGATGGTCCTCGAGAAAAATTTGTGCTTTGTCTTTATTAGTGGAGATTGATGTGATAAGAAGCTTTGATATTTGTTTTTTGAAAATCTTTTATGAGTATTGGTTGATCTTATGTAAATCATGACTAGTTTGAACATTTGGATGCACACACGCACTCAAAGGATCATGAGTAGATGTGGAACTGATGAAAATTGTTGAAATTCTTAGACATGACATTGTTTTGAAATTTTCTGTGGGTTATCATTTGTTGTAACCTTTGAGGCCCCTATTCAAATTCATATTGACTAATTGCCTGAGTGGATCATTGCTAGAGAATGAATATGTCTAATTTGTGTGTTTGCTTGAGGACAAGCAAAGTCTCAAGTTTGGGGGTATTTGATGAGTGAGTTTTATACCCACTAATCAGTATTCATTATAGCTTGATTCTGAATATTTTCAAGTAATTTGTCTATCATTTCAACTGGGTTTATACGTTTATGTGCAGGTAATGAAATGGAGGCGAAATGAGCTTTTAAAGGATAAATTGAGCATTTATTGGACCAAAGGAATTAAACAAGCTGTTCATGCGAGAAGGAATTAGAGCTAAAAGGGCTGAAATGATGAGAATGGAATAAAGTTTGTGGGCTTTTAAACCCAATTTGGAAATTACATGTAAATATTGAATTTAATGGACATGCAAAGCAAGATAATCATGAATTATTCCATGCACATATTGACATGCAAAGCCCAAGCAACTACGAAATATGCTAATATAGCTGGTGGGCCACGCATGCAAGGTTTCATGTAGCAGCTTAAAAGCCATGCAACCCACGAATTCAGCAGCTTGAAAAAGGGAGAGTAGCAGCCACAAAATCAACATGAAGCAAAAGAATTCAAGCTGTGCGGACAGACTGATATCCTGCTAGGGCAGGTGATGAAGAAGTAAACTCCCCGCTGGGGCGGGGAGGCGGAAGCTGCAGTCTCTTTTTCCTACTCTGACTCGATTGCATGAAGGACTTTAATTAGCTTGTGGCTGATTGGTGGGTTGCATTTATATGTTATATCATGAGACTGACCCGGATATAAAAGGAGGCTGGTAGTGGAGATTATAAAAGGATTGCTATGATATGAAGAGGAGAAATTGGGAATGACACATAACCAGCACATGAGAAAGGAACCTGATACAAGTGGGTCGGCTGTTGTTCTTTCCTTTCTCGGGTCGTGGGCAATCAATTGATTGGGCTGTGGATTGTAGGCTAGCATTGGACACGGACGCAAGAAGTGGAAATGAATGCTGGGCCCAAGACAAGTGTTATGAATTTCCTTGGCTAATTTGGATTGGGACTTAACCAGCTGGAAGGAAAGCAATAAAAAGTGGGGACTTGAGACTTGGCCTGCTGACGTGGAGAGCATGCTTGATATAAAGGAGAGGCATGAGCAGCATGTTTTCTTCTCGGATTGGGCTGGACTCCTTTTCCATTTCGGATTATGGTGTAGCAAGTGGAGAAAATTGGTGGGCCACGATATATAGGGAGAAGGACTTGCAATATGAGAAAATGGGGGGCTGCACGTGATATGATAGTAAAGGAGGCGGCAGGAGGTAGTATATATATATTATATAGGACAGCTTAATAGAAGGAATTATTCTAATTTGTTTAGTTTAGTTTTAAAATAAAATAATAAACCCTAGTTGAAAGAAAATTTTGGAGATTGAAGCACTTGGAGGCCATTGGAGATTCAGGTCAAGAGCAAGAAGGAGGACGAATTTGCCAGCAACAGATTCAATTCTTTTCCTTAATCTTTTTCTTATCTTTTAATGTGTATTCAAGTGTGGATTCTTAGTTTTAATTCAATGACAATGAACTAATTCTTTGTTTGAGATTACAATGGATCTTATTGTGTAGTTTGTTTTAATATGCTTCTATATCAATTATTGTGATCTATCGTTGAGATTGTCTAGTATGATTTAGAATTAATTGCTTAATTGCCTAGCTAAAAATTACCGTGATAATCTATATGAAATTGATTGAGGAGTATAGATTTAGATCTGATCATAATAGCATGTGTTTGTGATTTCTGCATATATGAAAATCATAATTCGTGTTTAGGGTAGAAGTATGCCTTTACGCCATATGTAATCTTATAGAGAACTTGTGATTAAATCCTTTTTAATTGTAATTCACATAGAAATATAGTGGATTAGTTAATTTGGATTTCTTGCTTAATTCTATCATCTATGGATTTGAGTGAGTATGGTATGATGCATCGAGAGGTGGTTATATTTATTTTCGTGTTCTTGATTAACAATTCAGAATAGTGAGAATAATTGATGAGGAGTGTGTTAACTTAAATGAAGCAATAAGTGAACTTGTGATATTAAATCTCCGTAATCTTAATTTAACTAGTGGTGATTTAATAGTAGTTTAATTATATAATTTGAATTTCATTCGTTTAAATAAGATTGAGTTGGTTACGGCTTAGTATTTGGTGATTTTTGTTAAATAATTTCTCGTGGGATCGACACTCTACTTTCACTCTATTACTTGTTGACCACGTATACTTGCGTGTTGTGCGTAACTAGATTTTACACAACAATGCGAAGCATCTTCGACCAAATAATATATACATAAGTGTCGAGCTCCTTTTGGGCATGAAAGAAATTGAAGCGACCCGAGCACCACAAACCACAATTTACTATGCTGAGACCTTAAATCCGAATAATCGTTTTAAGTGAAAGTAATATTCATACAAGCCAATCATGTACGATGATAAATAATATACTTTGTAAATAATTTTATTTATTTATTTATTAATAAAAGTATTAATTTATTAAAGGTAATTAATTATATACATGATGCTATTATAAATAACCCATAATTTTAAGTAATGCTTTTAGAATCATGATGTTGATCATGATAATGAGATCTAAATTCTTAGAAAGCTTAAAACTATAATAATTCCCAATTGTTGGATTACTAAAAAGAGGATTAGTAAATCCAGATAAATTGGTACATATGTTGCTTGGTCATTGGATGAGAATGATTGATCTCATGATCATTTGTGTGGAGACACTAAAGCAAGTATGTAGGTGCTTATTGGAGAATAAGTTCACTGAACGTGACTCGCTATGGAATACCTAATGGAGTTTTACTTATCTGTCAATAGAAATTCCTAATGTGATAGTAGTACAAGTGATTCTTGTACTTGAGATCATCATAGTATCTTGTGTGTAATGAATTATACTTTGACTTATTCCTTCAGACCATTAGGGTATATCAAAGGGTATGCTTGGGTGTAATAAGTTGCATATGGAGATAATGAATGGTTAATAAATATTCTACCACTTCTAGTAAAAGAAGAGATATGTCCTATGTGATTCGTTAAATGACAACCCAGTAGTCATTGGCAAGTCAGAATGAAATTAGAAAGGAGTTTCTAATTTACATTATTTGGAGTTGTGCATGTTCTAATCGAAATACATATAATTAAATAAAATAAGACTTGACAGTAATTCCATGTCTTATATTTAATTGGAACATTTTATGATGGAAGGATTGAATTGTATGGTAACTATTTACTCACAGGTTCTTTTATGATTAATGTTGAAATCTATATTATCTGAAAAGTCGTTGATCGCTAGGGAGGCTTATCCCTATTGTAGAATAAATATTATTTATTTAAATAGATTATTAGTTTAATTTATTTATTTAAATAAAATTAGAATTGTTCTAATTGATTTATTCACAACAAGTTTAATATGGAGAACCTAAAGGATCACACCATGAAAGGAAAAATAAGTATTTAAGAAGGTAATGACATAATCGTAATAATGCATTAAGTGTAATTAATTTAATCTATGGTGATAGAATAAATTAAATAGCTTAATGTTTATTATTTAATATTTTGAAAATATTAAATATAAATTAATAAGAGGAGTCTTATTAATATTATTATAATAATTATTATTTTAATTTCTAAAGAAATTTAGGAATTAATTTAATATTTGTACTCTCATTTATTCCTAATAAGATTAGGAGGCAAATTAATTAAAAGAATTTAATTAATTAAATCCCAATATATTGGGAAGCCTAATTAATTAAAGGAGTTTAATTAATTAAATTAAAACCTATTTCTAATAGGATTAGAAGGGTTGACCAATATCTATATAAGAGAAATTTTATGTTAGATATCGATTGATGCAATTTCAATTATTGGATAGTACTCATTTTCTATAGAGGATAGAAAACTAGGGTTTTGCCAATCACTCTCCTTCTTGAATAATTCCTATTCCTTAGTGGATCACCTCTAGAGACCAAACATTTGGGTGGCTAACGTTGATCAAAGGAAGGAATCTAAGCCGAAAATTTAAGGAGATCACGAAGAACAAGGAGTTAAACTCGTACCTGTGGAAGCTTCGTTCTACAAGAGCATGATTTCATAACTTTTTATTTATCGTTTTAAATTAATAATATGCATAAAGAATGATCCGGATAATGGTTTTGTAAAAAATTTTAAACTATGATATACCATGCTTCGCTAATTTTTTCAATTTGATTGCGTCCACGATTTCGTACAAACCCAACAGTGGCATCAGAACCAAACCTTTATGAAATTATTAATTATTTTGATTATATATATATATATATATATATATATGTGGGTATGTATTTAGAATAATTTATTGGGCATAATTTTATTGCATAAAATTATTTTTTATGAAAAAAAAAGGAAAAGTAAAATTCGCGAACTGTGATTAAAAAAAATGGTGAATTTTTTTTGGGATTAATCAATTACTTCTACAAGGCACTCAGAATTTCAAAAGGTGAGTTACGCTTTTCGCAAAAGGCTTAGTGGTCATTGATTTGTTTTCAAGGTGACCCAGGCACGTTACATGTGTGTGTGTATATATATATATATTAACATTACTATATATATATATATATATATATATATATATATATATATATAAGTATTCTGTAAGTATCCTGATTCACTTTTTTGGACTAAGATCACATCCTGGGTACTTAATATATATATATATATATATATATATATATATATATATATATATACATATAATATTCTTAATAATTTTATAATTAAAATAAAGAGTTTATTTTAATCTTGAAATTAGATTTCATGCAATTTAAAATTGCCCATTAAATGATACTCATATATATATATATATATATGGAATATTTTAATTCATGAGATGCATATTTATTTATTGATGTATATGGTGATATGTATGATAATAAATGGGGTTGATTATGGACTACTGACCAATGTGATTGAATTTTATTTTTGTTAAATACTTGAATGAATGAGTTTTATTAAATGGGGTCTGCGTACCTCGTTTTCTCTAATTTTTTCTTGATGTAAAATTCTATCTCCCTCCTATGTACTTCCCCTTGACTGCTGATCAAGGTTTCTATTTAATTTAAATAGTTTATGTAATAGAGATAGTTAGAATTATCTTGAAGAAATTGGAGGCCAAGGAGCAATTAGGAGCGCGTGAAGACCCATTTGTATGGAGTCCGGGTTTAAATGTAATAGTTATGTTTAAATTTAAATTCTTGCACTCCTAGATTTGACCTTTTGGTTCACTTTGTGGCTCTAGTGAACCAAACTAGAATAAAAGTCCATATTCAATCCGGGTAGAATATAGTATTCTATATGTGCATGCTATTATTATATATATTATATTTTATGCAAAACATGATTCACATGTTTTAATAAAATGACACGTATTATATATATATATATATATATATATATATATATATATATATGTCCATGCGCGCTAAACAAAATGAGACAAATAATAACAAACCTCAAAGAAATCATATTAAGTCTAAAGCGTTCAATGATATTTGAAATATCGAACGTCGCCTTCTAGCATGATAAATTAATATAGTATTAAATACTTAATATGAGTTTGTTGTGCACACACAAGACAAGTATTAAGAATTTAAGATGTTAATTTAATCACATTTTATGCTTATAAAGTTAATTAAACAATATTGTTTTGTTGTCCACACACAAGGATAATATTTTTCTTTTTGAATATATGGAGTGCTAGGTTGGACTTCACTTAAATCATTTTAGTTCGGATGTGCACACACTTGACCATTATGATCTAAGAGGCAGAATACAAGGAGTTACATGTTGATGTAATTGACAAGAGTTGTCTACCTATTTATTTATATATAGTTTGTTGTGCACACACAGGCAATATACATTTGAAATAGGATCCTTAATCTCACTAGCTAATCTTTAATTAGATTTTGCCGAACTATATATATGAGGGTAATATAGTTTGAAAACAATAGTGGGAGATACCAATTTAAAATAAGACCTAATTTATTTTGGTATATAACATTAATTAAATGAATGTTTGCTAAAATATTGTCTTTTCACATGCAGAAATTTAAAAATGTCAAAATTACTAATTTCACTGCGTACCATAGTTGATGCTAAAAAACTAACCGGGCCGAATTACACGGATTGGTTAAGGAATCTGAGAATAGTTCTCACTACTAAAAAGATTTCTTACATCCTAAATTCACCTGTCCTTGGAACTGTTTCAGAAACAGCCTCTGAGGAAGAGATTACCACTATTGTAAAGTGGCAAAATGATGCATCTGTGACTCAATGCATCATGCTCGCATCCATGAATAACGAGCTTAAGCGTCAGTATAAAAACATGGATGCACCTACTATGTTGCTTCACCTCAAAGAGTTGTATGGTGAACAAAGTAGGACTGCAAGATATGAGATATCTAAGGAGCTCTTCCGATCTCGGAAGACCGAGGGAACTGCCATTGAGACTCATGTCCTAAGGGTGATCAATTTGATTGAAGGCCTTGGACAGCTTGGGTTCGTCATGGATGGAGAGTTGAATCAAGACTTGGTCTTGCAGTCACTCCCTGAGACCTTCTTGCAGTTCGTTGTTAATTTCCACATGAATATGTTAGATGTCAGCTTTCCTGAATTACTTAACATGTTGAAAACTGCAGAAGGTCACTTCAGATCCAAGAAGAACCATGTCTTAATGGTGGATTCTTCCAAGAAAAGGAAGAGGCCAAAGGTATCTTCTGAAAAGAAGAAATCTAAGAAGGCTAAGGGCAAAGTGAATATGAAGGATCAAAAGAAACCTGATCCAGCTAGCAAGGGAATGTGCTTCCATTGCAACGAATAGGGTCATTGGAAGAGGAACTACAAGAAGTTTCTGGTAGAGAAGAAGCTTGGAGAAGCTTCGACTTCCAATCAAGGTTTGTTCATGATTGAAATTAATTTTTATGAAAGTCAAAATTTTACTTGGGTATTGGATACATGTTGTGGTTCTCACATATGTAATACTGTGCAGGGACTGGTCAGAAGTAGAAAGCTGAACAAGAATGAAGTTGTCCTACGAGTGGGAAATGGAGCAAAGGTTGCTGCATTAGCTGTAGGCACTTATTGTTTAGCATTGCCTACGAAAAAGTTCATTTATTTAAATAATTGTTATTCTATTCTGAATATCATTAGAAATATTATTTCAAATTCTGTATTTGATAAATAGGTTTTATACCTTCTTATTGGATATCAACTTACCATAACTGAGGCTTAATCTCATATGTTTTAGTAGCTTTTCATCCATTTTCTCTTTGTTTTGTAGATTGCATGATGGGAAACTAGCTTGGTGGCATCGTGGATGGATTGGATATGAAACCGGCTCGAGTAGGTGCAAATGGCTTGTGATGGAGTGTAGGTGATAAAGGTATGAGAGGATAAGATAGCAGCAATGTAGTAGCAGTAGTCTGCAGAAAACCAGGGCAGCGCGGCCGTGCCCTGGTAAAGCTTGAAGGCAGTGCACCTGCTCCTGGCATGGACCTCATCAGCAGGCAACGCGCTCGAGCCCAATCTGTGCTATGGGGCAGTGCGGCCGAGCCATGCTGGTTTGACCAGAGTTAACTTTTTACTAAAAGTCCCAAAATGATTGTTTTCTCTTTAAGGGTGTATTAGGAGGTTGAGATATTTTTTCATTGAACATTTTATTACTATTTTAGGGTTAGAGAGAAACACGGAGAGTCAGTAGCCTCTTCTTCTATATTTTTAGCTATCTCTCTTGGTTTCTCTTGGATTTTGCTAGATTAGCTTAGATTAGGGCTAGATTTGGGAGCATTGAAGTATTTGCTCAACATTGAAGGTTCAGATTTGAAGAGGAGACATCATATTTTCATCTCTCATTCCTTAGCTTCTCTTTATTTTCATCTTTGGCTTTTAATGTATGAATAATTTTGGATGATGGATATTGATTCAACTATGAACTAATTTCTATTATGGGATTTTAATGGATCTTAATGCTTAATTCAAATTTCTATGCTTCTTTGTTTAGACTTAATTGATTATGTATGGATTGTATAATGTGGTTTATTTTGATTGCCTAATTGCTTGATCACCAATTACCGAGATAACTCATATGAAATTGAGAAATGAATTATGAGTTCAGATTTGACCATATTAGCTTGTGTTTATGATTCTACATGGTGTTAGATTCCATAATTTGTACTTCGGATAGACATATACTGAAGTACCACTTGTAGTCATTTGAGAACTTGGACTTAAACCCTTATTAATGTTAAGTCACATAAAGATATAGTGGGTTATTTAATTTGGGTGTTCACATTTATTCTATCAATTGTGGATTTTATGTGATATGGATATGGTACATCGAGAGATGGCTATGTTTTGCTTTCGTGTTCTCAACTAACAATTTGAAGTAATCAATTGAACTTATCAGGAGGTGTATAAATTTGAGTGACGCATTAAGTGAAGTTATAATCCCATATCTCTCTTATCTGATTTAATTACTTGTTAGTTAGTTGTCTTTTGATGATCAACACTTTTATATAAATCACAATCTGCTCATCTGTTTAAGTAGACCGAAATAGTTATAAAACTGTTGCATGTTAGATTAGAGGCATTCATTATTCTCCGTGGGAACGATATTTTTCTTACTCTATATTACTTGTGGACCACGTGCACTTCCGTGTGTGTGATTATTTTGATTAGCACCCAAACAAGCCAACAGTATTATATATGGATGGATTTGAAATTATAATAAAGAACAACAGTTGTTCTATTTATAAAAAAAATAATTTTTATATGGTGTTGGAAATTTACGAAATGAACTTTACATACTTGACTTGCATGAAAATATATTTCAAATAGAAAAAACTAAGAAAAGGAAAAGAGATGATGTTAATTATACCTATGTGTGGCACTGTAGATTCGGTCATATCTTTGAAACAAGATTATCCAAGTTGCATAAGGATGGGCTCTTGGAGCTATCCGATTATGAATCATATCCAATTTGTGAATCTTGTCTCATGGATAAAATGACTAAATCTCCTTTTAGTTGAAAAGGAGAAAGAGTTACAGAGTTGTTAGCGTTGGTTCACACAGACATTTGTGGACCTATGACAACGAATGCACAGGGAGGGTATTCTTATTTTATTACTTTCACTGATGATCAATTAAGATTTGGATATGCGTATTTAATGAAATATAAATCTGAATCATTTGAAAAGTTCAAAGAGTTCAGAAGTGAAGTAGAGAAACAAACGGGTAAGAGTATTAAGTTTCTTCGATCAGATCGAGGTGGAGAATACTTAAGCGGTGAGTTTCTCAATTATCTCAAAGATAATGGTATAATCTCACAATGGAATCCACCAGGTACAGAACAGTTAAATAGAGTATTTGAAAAGAGAAATCGAACATTGTTGGACATGGTTCTGTTGGGTTTGTACGAAATCGTGACGCAATCAAATTGCAAAAATTAGCGGAAGCATGGTATATCAGAGTTTAAAAAAATTTCTACAAAACCATTACCCGGATCATCCTTTATGCAAATTATTAATTTAAAACGATAAATAAGAAGTTATGGAATCATACCCTTGTAGAACGAAGCTTCCACAGGTACTAGTTCAACTCCTTGTTCTTCGTGATCTCCTTGAATTTCTGGATTAGATTCCTTCCTTTGATCAACGTTAGCCACCCAAGTGTTTGGCCTCTAGAGGTGATCCACCAAGGAAGATGAATTATCAAGAAGGAGGGTGGTTGGCTTAGTTTTCTATCCTCTATAGAAAAGGAATACTCTCCAACAATTGGAATTGCATCAAGTAATATCTATTAGAAGAATCCTCTTATATAGATATTGGTCAACCCTTCTAATCCTATTAGACATGGGATTTCTTTTAATTAATTAAACTCCTTTAATTAATTTAGGCTTCCCACCACATGGGAAATAATTAATTAAATTCATTTAATTAATTTGTCTCCTAATCTTATTAGGAATAAATGAGAGTACTAATATTAAATTAATTACTAAACTCCTTTAGAAATTAAAATAATAATAATTATAATATTATTAATAAGACTCCTCTTATTAATTTATATTTAATATTTCTAAAATATTAAATAATAAATATTAAGCTATTTAATTTATTCTATCACCATAGATTAAATTAATTTCACTTAATGCATTATTACGATTATGCCATTACCTTCTTAAATAATTATTCTTCCTTTTATGGTGTGACCCTTTAGGTTCTCCATATTAAACCGGTTGTGAATAAATCAATTAGAACAATTCTAATCTTATTTAAATAAATAAATTAAACTAATAATCTATTTAAATAAATAATATTTATTCTACAATAGGGATAAGCCTCCCTAGCGATCAACGACTTTCCAGATAATATAGATTTCAACATTAATCATAAAAGAACCTGTGAGTAAATAGTTACCTATACAATTCAATCCTTCCACCATACAATGTCTCAATTAAATATAAGACATGAATTTACTGTCAAGTCTTATTTTATTTAATTATATGTATTTCGATTAGAAAATGCACAACTCCAAATAATGTAAATTAGAAACTCCTTTCTAATTTCATTTTACCTTGGCCAAGGATTCCTGGGTTGTCATTTAACGAATCACATAGGACATATCTCCTCCTTTACTAGAGGTGGTAGATTCTTTATTGATCATTCATTGTCTCCATATGTAACTCATTATACCCAAGCATACCCTTTTATATACCCTAAAGGGCTTTAAGGAATAAGTCAAAGTATAATTCATTACATACAAGATACTATGATGATCTCAAGTCCAAGGATCACTTGTACTACTATCACATTAGGAATTCCTATTGACAGGCGAGTAAAACTCCATTAGGTATTCCATAGCGAGTCACGTTCAGTGAACTTATTCTCCAATAAGCACCTACATACTTGCTTTAGTGTCTCCACACAAATGATTATGAGATCAATCATCCTCATCTAATGAGCAAGCAACATATGTACTAATCTATCCGAATTTACTAATCCCCTTTTTAGTAATCCCATGATTAGGAACTATTTTAGTTTTAGAGCTTTCTAAGAATTTAGATCTCATTGGCATGATCATCATCATGATTCTAAAAGCATTGCTTAAAACTATGGGTTATTTACATATTATAAAAACAGCACCATGTAGATAATTAAATGCCTTTAATAAATGAATATTTTTATTAATAAATAAATAAGATTGCCTCCAAAGTATATGCTTTATCATCATACATGATTGGCTTGTATGCATACTACTTTCAGGTTCGTTCCATGATGAATTTTTACCAATCTTCCAATTTCATTCTGGGGTCATGCCATAGAAACGGCTACATATCTACTAAATAAGGTCCCCTCGAAATCTGTCCCCAAGACTCCATATGAGATGTGGACAGGGAGGAAACTTGGTCTTAAGCATGTTAAGATTTGGGGATGTCCAACTTATGTGAAAAGGTTTCAAAATGATAAGCTTAGGACAAGATCTGATAAGTGCACGTTTGTGGGATATCCTAAAGAAAGTTTGGGATACTATTTCTACAATCTATTGAGCAAAAGGTGTTTATTGTGAAACACGCTGCCTTCTTGGAAAAGGAGTTTACCCTTGAAGGGGTTAGTGGGAGGAAAATAGATCTTTAAGAAATTTAAGAACCACGAACCATAAACCACTACAGATCAATTGGATCAACATGTCCAAGTAGAGACACCTACTGTACAACACCCTATTCATAAATCTGGAAGAGTACCGAAGATACCTGAAAGGTATGAATTCATTACAGAGGATGACGATGAGGTACACGTTATGAATGATGTTGATCCATTGAATTACGAACAGACTATGAGTAATTAAGACTCGGAGAAATGGTAGATGACCATAAAATCTAAACTAGATCTTTGAAGCAATGCACAAGACCATTTGGATTTTACTTGCGAATGCAGCTTATTTTTACCAGATCTGGCAAAATGGACGTGGAGACGCCCTTCCTCAAATATACATTATTAGAGGAGAATGTATATATGATACAGCCAGATGAATTTGTTTCAATGGTTGAAACAAATCATGCATATAAGTTACACCAATCCATTTATGGATTGAAGCAAGCTTCTAAAAGATGGAACATTCATTTTGATGAAACAATCAAAAGAGTTTAATTTTATCAAAAACGAGAATGAACCTAGTGTGTACAAAAGGGTTAGTGGGAGCATTGTTTCATTCCTTGTATTATATGTTGATGATATATTACTGATAAGGAATGACATTCCTATGCTACAATCGATTAAAATAAAGTTGTCTAAACATTCATTTGGGTAGAACATCCTACATTGAGGATATAAATCTGTATAGATAGATTTAAAAGGATGTTCGGCTTAACCCAAGAAATGTATATTCATTAGATGCTAAAGGCGTTTAGTATGGCAAACTCCAAAAGGTGTCTCATGATGATGAGCCATGGAGTGTATCTGTGACACCCCCAAATTCGGGTTCTCTAACCTCGATTCGGTCGTCATGATACAATATAAATATCCACCTCTAAACAACATACAATAACTAAATGCAGAATATAATAAACGTATGTCGTTCATTCAAAAGGTGTTACTAGTCCCAAGATTCGATAACCTTAATACAACCATACAAACATACCCTAGAATAGTCATTAGAGTTCATATTACATAACAGTAATTAAACTAATCATAAAGTAAAGTCTGCTCCTTGCAAACTACTACTACATCTTTCCTTTACCCTTGTCCTTCCCTGAAGTCTCGGGCTTAACTGCAATAGAAGTCATTATATAGCAAGAATGAGCAACAAGTTTGCTCAGCAAGTTTAAATACATCAATAAAGGATATATCATGATGAAAGAAATATATTTGACAATAAATTCAACAATATGAATATCGAAGGCAAGAAAAATAATTGCTTTTAGAATAACTGATAGTCAAGTAGACTTTGAACTATAAAAACTCCAATGGAATCAATAGCTGATTGACCCTTTGGTTACTGGCTACAGAATAAGTACTTGAGGGGATCAGCCTCGCGTACACCATGTATATGCATAACATTTAACTCTGCTGTTTGTATCTTTATATTAGATATCTGGGTACTCCCCTATATATAAGGGGTGTTCTTCTCAGTCTAAGAATCCTTACCATCAATTGGTTTAGATAGCTTTTATAAAATTTTATATAATTGTCTGACCGAACAAGGGTTCAGACTCTATCTGACGCAGTTCAAGAATTATAGAACTTTAAATAATGTACAAGTCCAAGACTGTACGAACTCAAGTGCACTAAGTGCGAACATCAAAAAGATTGATGTGGAATAATTGTAAAGTAATTAAACCACCTAAAGCATGCTTGGAAATAAAGTTCAAGCTTAAATGAATAACTTTCAATTTCAACAATAATCCTGCTCAATACAATATGAGAAGGATATAAAACTTGCACAATAATACAAGTACGAGTTCAAAAGAATTTGCTCATAAAGTTCCTTGAATAAAGTAAATACAAAGATAGGATACTTGCACAAATAAGGAGTGTAAGTCAGGGAACTTGCACAACCAAAGAGTGAAGTTCGGGAACTTGCTCACAAAATTTATCGAATAAAGTAATGCAAGGTTTTAGAATACTTGCAACACCATAAAGGTAGGGTTCGGATACTTGCCTGTTTGCGCAGCTACAAAATAATCTAGCTTTAATTAAATCTCGTTGAAATAACCTAACATTAACAAGTCGGTATTCCAATTAGCATGTGTAAACTAATATGAGTCTACACTTACAAGAATCTACTTATCATATAATTCTAGCATATAGTTCACGTAAGTCAATCTAATCCTATCTTAGATTTAACAAATTTAGATTATCTAGTTCCTATGCATCAATATAGGCTTGAACACATAGCACTTCAATTTAATCATGCAATACAGTTTAAGATACATACATTGTAAGGTTCTGTTCATATCTCAAGGTTATAATGTTCAATGCCAGTAAACCTTAAGTTAATCAATTTCATGTCTCAAGGGCACACTATTAAAGTCATAATATCACCTATTGAGACTATACCATATTTAACATGCATACTCGTGTGCATACTATACATGTATACTTTAATCCACATAATTCATGCCTTAGAAATGAATATGCATGCATATGTGAAATCCGTATATAAACAAGTGAGGTTCATGTCAATACGTCTATAGGCATGGTGAACTCTTATTTTTTATGTTTGCATGCTCATAACATAACTCACATGGTAATCGATGTTATTAACTTTCAAATCTTAAGTTTTCATTGAAAAGTACACTAAGTCAACTTAATATATACAAGGCATCTCGACATATAGTTTATATGCATTTGAAACACATATCAATGCCATATAAACATATTCAAATGGTCAGAATCTACAAGATAAAAGTTTGGTCAAGTTCACTTTGAAAAGTCTTAAGTCTTTCTTTGAAATCGTTTGAATCTTTGAATCAAGTATGCTAGTGCATGATTAACACTTTAAACATACATTTCATGTCAATATAAACCATACGGTCATGCTCACGAAAAATTAGAATGCGCACATGACACACACGTGTCAAAGTTCATATTAAAACTATAAGTTTATTTTAAAACCACAAGTTTTCTTTCTCTAATATATGCTAGCATGGTTACAAACATGTATGCTGCATCAAGGAACATATATTAAGAGTTAATACCAACTTTCATGCATGTCCAAATTGGTAACATCAAGATAGCATGATCAGATATGAAACAGAAAACAAAAATCAAGAACAGGCCCTGGCGCAGCTACGCCGCTGGCCAGTTCAATACTGGCGCAGCTGCGCAGGATGTCGGCCAGACCAGAAGCTAAACTGCTTCGGCAGTTCTGCAAACCGAACTCAGAAAAAAATTACGAAATTTGTTTCTATCATGACATATTGAAATTCTAACATATTTAGAAGTTTGTATAACACTTAGTAAGCATCTCTTTATCCAATAATCATCCAATTCAAATGAAATCAAGCATGTATGAATTTCAAGAATTTAGAATTTACAGAAAATAAGAGCATGACATAATTGTTTATACCTCTTGCTGCTAAACAATTCTCCCTCACTAATAATCTCTCTCAAAACTTACACTTACGAAAATCTCAGTAATGTTAACAATGAATGAGGAATGTCTTATATATAGGCAAATGGATATCCAGACAACTCAATTACCTTGCAAATTAATTCAAAGGATTGCAAGAATGTTCAATGGATAAGAGAGGGTGATTGAGAGTTGGTGATTCTCATCATGGATTCCATGCCCCTTGAAATCATTGGCTAGCTTTGTGAAGAAATTGAGGAAAAGTAGAGTGGTGTAGCCATGTGGGAGTTCACGTGTGAAGAATGAAATGGGCACTCGTATTGGAACAAACCAATTACTCAGCAACTAGCAATTACAATACTTATGTTATACACATATATACATATAGTATATACTTAAGCTACATGTATCCATTCCATATACATTTAAATAGGTGCTACAATGTTATTTCTAATGAGCAAATAATGATATAATGTATCAAGTAGTATATATACATATAATCCATGTACATTTTCCTTAATACCAAATATAGTTCAATTAAGCATTATTATTACTTACCATCATAACTGTTATTATAATAATTATAATAACTTATTGAAAGCATTATCAATTAATAATGTTTATTGATATTAATATAAGGTAATAGGGTATTCATTAAATTTTACCCACACATAACATGTAACTCACATAATGTCATTAATCTCACTATATAGTTTATAATGTATAGTTATATCAATGTGTCACCTTGTACTATATAAAATATATAGTTAACTACCATATATTAAAGGTTTAGTATCGCATGCTTGTATAAAATAATTAATCGGTTAAATATAATCTTATTATATTTATTAATCCGTTACACATTAATATATTATTTATTCTTAATAATAATAAATTCATACGTTATCGATTAATTACTCGTAAATAAAATTAATCAATGCGTTTAAATCCTTTCACTATATTCAATTAAATTGAATATTTAATTAATAACAATTCTTTCAATTCTCTGATGTAAAAGTCTTAAGGCTAGCTCACTAATTTAAATAAACTATTAGTGACTTCTTTTAATAACATCCTAGCATTTATTCGCATAGGCTCAACTCACATAATCACATAACCACATAAGGTTTAAACAGGCTCACAAAACTAACTCATTAAAAATTTAAATCACATATTAAATTAATAATGAAGTTTAAAATTTATGGTCGTTACAGTATCTCTCTAAAATTGTCCTCAATAAAAGAGAGATCGCATTAGTTACTATCATGTATGCAATGAAATATACGAGACTTGATGTTGATCAGTCATATTCTGGAGAAGATCACAGTAAGATAGTGATAAATATCTTAAAGTACTTAACTGACACTAAGGATATCATCATCACACATGATGGGTCTGAATTAAACTAGAGGACTAGGAATAGTTCCTAAGTCTCATCAAAGACGACAGCAAAATCACTTTAGGGTAAACCGTTACCTTGAAAGGTGGTGCAGTGAATTTGAAAGGTTCCAAACAGCAAAAGGTTGTTGGTTTAGTGACAAAAACAAAGTATATAACTATAAGTGAAGCTACAAGTTGATGTTTCAGATGAAAAGTTCATTACAGAACTAGGAATAGTTCCTAAGTCTCATCTTGAATCCAAATATGTGTTGCGGCACTTTGATTAAAGAAATCATTGAAAGAAGAGATGTCACCTTGGAGCGTGTAGACTCTCAAGACAATATTGCAGATCTATTTACTAAAGCTTTAACACAATAGTAGTTTGATCGTCACTTAGAGAAGATGGGTATGAGATACCATGACGATTGACTTTAGTACAAGTGGGAGATTGAAAGTAGTATGCATACAAGCCAATCATGTATGATGATAAAATATATACTTTGTAAACGATCTTATTTATTTATTAATAAAAAGTATTAATTTATTAAAGGTAATTAATTATATACATGATGCTATTTTTATAATATATAAATAACCCATAGTTTGAAGCAATACTTTTAGAATCATGATGTTGATCATGCTAATGAGATCTAAATTCTTAGAAAGCTTAAAACTAAAATAGTTTCCAATCGTTGGATTACTAAAAAGGGGATTAGCAAATTTGAATAGATTGGTTCATATGTTGCTTGCTCATTGGATGAGGATGATTGATCTCATGATCATTTGTGTGGAGACACTAAAGCAAGTATATAGGTGCTTATTGGAGAATAAGTTCACTGAACGTGACTTGCTATGGAATACCTAATGGAGTTTTACTTGTCTGTCAATAAGAATTCCTAATGTGATAGTAGTACAAGTGATCTTTGGACTTGAGATCATCATAGTATCTTGTGAATAATGAATTATACTTTGACTTATTCCTTAAGACCCTTAGGGTATATCAAAGGGTATGCTTGGGTGTAATAAGTTACATATGGAGATAATGAATGGTCAATAAAGAATCTATCACTTCTAGTAAAAGAAGAGATATGTCCTATGTGATTCGTTAAATGACAACCCAGTAGTCCTTGGCCAAGGCAGAATGAAATTAGAAAGGAGTTTCTTATTTGTATTATTTGGAGTTGTGCATTTTCTAATTGAAATACATATAATTAAATAAAATAAGACTTGACAGTAATTCTATGTCTTATATTTAATTGGGACATTGTGTGACACCCCCAAATCCGGGTACTTCATTTCCACATGATTTGGTGTTCACTTTCTAAATATAACATATATCTACCCAATAATAAAATGATTGCAAAGTAAAGTACAACCTTTATAAATAATAAAATCTTCCTTATAAAAAGGATTACAACTTTTCAAAACAAATCCCAGAGTTTACTTTAACCTTGACATAACATTAACTGCGAAAAATAAAAACATCACATAAAATCTGATTACAATTTCATTCAAAATAAATTAAACAAGCCTTCACTTGTTTAGCTTCCCTTTGCCTTTACTCATTGACGAGGCATCAACATTTTCAACCTTAGCTGCAATGGTTATTTAATGCAAGAGTGAGCAAACAATAGCTCACTGGAATACAACAATATATAAGACATACAAGAATATCTTTGAAAAGGTTTGAATAACTTTTACTTTCACAACGATAAAGAATTGAATAATAATTCTCTATCAATATTAAAAATTCGAATATAGAATTCATCTGAGGGTCGTAAGACCTTGAACTTTTGTCCTAGGTTATAAATATTTCTATTTAAAATCTTTAACAGTCATTAAGACTATGGACCTCAACTCATACTTAGGGGGATCAGCCCTTTGTACCATGTACGTGCACTATATTTAACGCTTCTGTGTGGTAACCTCCCCTAGTAAATAGGGTTGTTCATCTCAGTATTTGAATACAAGTCCGCACCAAAAAAAGTTTGGTTTGGATAAGCTTAAAAGGGTAATTTAGAATTCAACGTTCATCAACTAAGAAATAGTTGAATTGGCTTACAACAACCAAGAATAATTCATAAATAAAAGAATTACGAATTAACATATGCATTAGAATTAAACTTAAAGCATTTAAAAAGAATATATAGACCTTGCTTGAACAATAAGTTAAGATCACATTAAATCATGAACTTAAATTAAATACTTGTCCATTGCAGAATAAAAAGGACAATCTCAAACAATGAATATATGAACTTAAAGAACTTGTATAAAATTTAACGAGTTCAGGGATAAAAGATTTGCATAAAATTTAATACAAGATCAGGGTTTAGAAAACTTGCCTCAAGCGCAAGCTACTAATAAAATCACGTTCTAAAAATTCCTACACATATATATTTAATCACAATAACCTAAATTAGTTAACATGTAACTAATTCACATAATTAGTTAACCCCTCTAGGTTAACCCATTCTAGTTTAAATAAATAAATTAATAATTAACCATCACATAGTTAATTATACCACATAGACATGTTCACACAATTAAATCAATTAATAATTATGTAATTCATATTAATTATAATTTAAACATTTAATCTAATTATAATTACTCAAATTATAATCACATCTTATTTAATTAAATTATAAACAAATTATAATTTATAATTAATTAACTACATCATGCATTTACTAAATTATAATTACACAAATTATAATTTATAATTAATCATGCAAATATTGAATTATAATACACAAGATTATAATCTATAATTAATCATGAATTTAGTATAATTACATAATTTATAATTTATAATTATCATTCACTTGATTAAATTTAATCAACCATACTCATTATAATTTAACAAAATTATAATTTAAATTAAACCTTTACTCTAATTATAATTATTCAAAATTATAATCACAAATTATATTTTATTAATATAATTTATTAATATTCATTTAGCATTTTAATATAGGTTTAATCATACTATAAAAGTTATTACATAAAATTAGCTTTATAAAATATAAAAGAAAACAAGTTTCCTTTTTCCCTGCAACCCCCCCCCCCTGCCGGGGCGGGGGTTTTCCTTTTGATAGGCCCGCTGGGGCGAGCACCTTCCAGCGAACGCAAACAAGTTCGCGTACTGTGCAAAAAAAAAAATTAATTTGGCTTATTTCTCCACACCAAATTCTAATTCTAGTTCATGCAATTCATATCAATTCATAGAAAACATAAACTTAAAGCTTCTAACATGATTCTAACATACATAAACATGCTCCTAGACACAAAATCATCTTAAACAACAAGAATCCATGATTTAAAAACTCCAATTTTGATATTTTTTAAAAACTCATAGTTTTCACAAAATAATTCACTGTAAATAAAATTCTCTACCAATTCAATTCACAACACATGTAATATTTTTATAATTGAAGATAACATCATATTAAATTCTAATTAGGCATACTAACAACCAATTAAATCATAACTTTTATTCTAAAACTCAACCAATTACATGAACTTCATATGAACACATCTTTTCCATTAAAACATGCTTTATACAACGAATTGAATTATGAAAATCCTTGATTATGACATACAATTCATATAATAACCATTATAAACACAAGATATATATATATATATATATACATCATATTTATATAACTTCCTTGCTAAATTATAAACACAGAGAACTCAAAATCATGAAGATCATAAAATATATAAACAAAATAATAAGAGAATTGAGATTACCCTTTGCTTTGATGATTGAAGAAAATATGAAGATGATTTCTCCTAAGTTCTTCCTTGTTTTCTCTAACTCTCTATCTTTTTCTCTATATTCTTTCCTCTCTATTTCTAACACTGACTATCTCTATAATTAACGTAATATAACATATACATAACTGATATATGTATATAATATAAAATATAATTATATAATATATAGCTGCTAAATAATTATATCTCTACTTAATATATAGCAGTTACAAAACTTTTGAAAATCAAAAGCCATAAGGCTTTGTTTGGCAACAGGTAAATTTAGAAACTAGTTTAATTAACTAAAGTCTTGTTTGAGTAATTTAGGTTTAAGACTAGTGTAAGGGCCCTGTTTGGCAAAAGCCTTCTAAAATAAAAGTAAGGGCCTTGTTTGGTTAAAAAAATTATTTAAAAACTCTTTTCTTTATTTTAATAAATTATTTTAACACATGCTTTAATGTTACACTTTAATTAATTAAATCTCTAACATTCTTCTTTAATCAATTAAAACTAACATCAATTAATCACACAAAAATTGCCACATAATTATAATTACTCTCTAATTATAATTCATGTAACACTCATCACATAATTCATCTAATTTAATTCTCTCAATTAAATTAGAACTATACTATAAAATTAATATACATCAATTAAATAAATTATTAAATATTCATTTAATTAATATATAACACTTAATTATATTACTCCACAACAATCACATAATTTATTTATTCAACTCAATAAATAAATCACATAAAATATTTATTTAACTCAATAAATATTTAAAATTATTATACAAATCTCAATCGTTACACATTGTATGATGGAAGGATTTAATTGTACGATAACTATTTACTCACAGGTTCTTTTATGATTAATGTTGAAATCTATATTATCTGAAAAGTCGTTGTTCGCTAGGGAGGCTTATCCCTATTGTAGAATAAATATTATTTATTTAAATAGATTATTAGTTTAATTTATTTATTTAAATAAGATTAGAATTGTTCTAATTGATTTGTTCACAACATGTTTAATATGGAGAACCTAAAGGGTCACACTATAAAGGAAAGAATAATTATTTAAGAAGATAATGACATAATCATAATAAGGTATTAAGTATAATTAATTTAATCTATGGTGATAGAATAAATTAAATAGCTTAATATTTATTATTTAATATTATAGAAATATTAAATATAAGTTAATAAGAGGAGTCTTATTAATATTTTTACAATTATTATTATTTTAATTTCTAAAGGAGTTTAGAAATTAATTTAATATTAGTACTTTCATTTATTCCTAATAAGATTAGGAGGAAAATTAATTAAAAGAATTTATTTAATTAAATCCCAATATGTTGGGAAGCGTCTTATGTTAGATATCGATTGATGCAATTCCAATTGTTGGAGAGTACTTATTTTCTATAGAGGATATAAAACTAAGGTTTAGCCAACCACCATCCTTCTTGAATAATTCACATTCTTTAGTGGATCACCTCTAGAGGCCAAACATTTGGGTGGCTAATGTTGATTAAAGGAATGAATGTGACGAACGAGATTTTATAATTTAATTTGAATATTTATTGAATTAAATAAATATTTTTTGATGATTTAATTATTAAATTTAATAATTAATTGATAAAATTATATTAGATTAATTTAATTATATGTGTTACATTGATTAAATTAATATTGAGAATTTTATTGTGCAAAGTATGTATTTAATTGAACTTATTTGATTTAATTAATTATTTAATAAGCATAATGTTATTCTAATTAATGTAATAATTAATTAGAGATTTAAAGATTTGACATAATTAATAAAGGAGAATTTTAATTATGTGATAATATGATTTAATGTGAAGTTATGATATTATATTTAATTAATTTAAATAAGATTATTTGGTTTATAAAGGTGTGACATTAAAACTATGCTATAAGAAGTTAATTAAGTTAAATGAGAAAGGAAGAATTTAAGGGACAAGCAAACAAGACCTTATTGGGGGTTAGAGCCAGTTAACCCATTATGAGATTAACTGACGACCCATCACTCCACGATTAATTATATACGTATATCATATTAGCCTTATATCATATATCATTATATTACTTTCATCAGTTAGAGAATAAAGAGAAAAACTTGAGAGAGATTGAGAATTGAAGAAGAAGGCTTAAGGTTCTAGAGTTCTTTATCGTTAACTTATCAAGAAGCAAAGGGTAATCCCTTATCTGAGATTCTAAGTTCGTGTTTTTATACTTTCTCCATGAAAACTATTTTTAAAGCTCTTTGAAATTAAAGTATGGATGAATTATTGTGTATATGATGATATGTATGTTAGTATATGTTCTTAATATGTTTTATATCATGTATTCATGTTTTAAAATAATCAATTTCATGTAAACATGCTTTAATCAAAGTTTCATGAATTACAGAGTATGAAAAATATGAAGAACACGTATATATGGCCTTATATACAATTTGTATGCTTTAAATTGGTTGTTTAACTTAGATTTGATAACTGATTATGATTATAAATGTTAAAATAAAGAAAACAAACTTTGAACGGACGGATTCGGAGTTATAACGAATCCGTGACGATGATTTTCGTGTTTTTCTTCAAAACTGTCAAGAACACCAAGAACGGTGAAATTTCATGATTTGATTCAAGTAATTGCATGATTTAAGATGATAAAAACATGTTAGTAACATTGTATGATGTTTCTATGAAGTTCATACTTCATAGAAATCACTGTGTTAGTTTAATTTGCATTTAATTGGAGTATTTGGGCTAAAAACTATCAAAATCGCGAATTGGGGCTGAACTGCCAAGGCACGCCCGCCCCAGCGGCTCTAGACCCACCCCAACGGGCCTAACCCCCGCCCCAGCGGGGGTAGTGAAGAGAAAATTTTCTGTTTTGACCTCCTGTAGTAAAATAAGCATAACGTTTTCATACGAACTCCGATTAAGGCGATTCAGAATGATTCGGAAAGATAACGAGTAGACCTACAACTTTCATTCTTTAAGTTTTTCGATTTGAAATCGTTAAAATGGGTAAAAATAGCCATCTTTGTGACTGATGTGTATTCGGAGGCAATCGGAGGGCTTCGGACATGCACGCACACAAGTGTAGTGTTCTCGATAATAAAAGATGTCGTTCTAAGTTACATACATGAATATTATATGATTTGAAGTTCATGATTAATAAACTAAGTTATTGACATGTATAAGATAATGTGAAGGTTCAAGTTAACAAACTAAGTGCGAACTTGAATATTGTGATTGTAAAACTTGATTATGATTGTTTAAAGGGTTATAAATGTGTGATATGCATATTGTGAGTTTACATTCATGTTATGTGGTTAGCCATTGAGTAATATTATAAACCAAGTTATAAGTTGAACCTAAGTGAATAGTTCAACAGTTAAACATGGTAGTTATGAAAACTAATCGATGTCATATACATAATGTAATGTGTAGGACGTTGAGGAAGTGAATTGTAATTATATTTGTAGCTTATGCAAGAGGCAAGTATTATATCCCTAACTTACTATCATTAAGCAAGTTCCTTATCTAAACTCTTTAAATTGAATAAGCGTTCTATTCCTTATTCTTATGTCAAGCAAGTTACTAAATTCAAAGTTATTATTCAATTTGAATACCGTTTATTGTTGAACCTTGTAAGACTAGCGAACCCTTATTGATTCTACTAGTCCATAGGTGATGAGCATTCTAAATTCTAGAACTATTATTGAGCCTATCCAAACCAAACTTCCTTTGTTGCGGACTCTGATGTCAAACTGAGATGAACAACCCTGTATAGAGGATTTTTTACGCTTTAGAACCCTGTATAGAGGATTTTTTACGCTTTAGCGTTGAGATATTGTGCACAGTATGGTACTAAGGGCTGATCCCCCTAAGTACAAGAAGTAGAGTCCATAGTCTTATGACTGTTAAAGGTTTAAAGTATAAACACTTTACAACCTAGGACATAGTTCGAGGTCTTATGACCCTCAAATGTTCTTTTGATTCTTGTTATTCATTATTGATTCAAAAGCCGAGTTTCCTATTCAGAAGTCTTTGATTCACTCGCATGTTATTATATTGTTGTTATATTGTTATACTTGTGGGCAATCGTGCTCACTCTTGTGTAATAATAACATTGCAGTTAAGAACGAAAGGTCCGAAGAGCCTTCTACTAGCAAAGGCAAGGGCAATGTCAACAAGTGATGAAGACTTGTTGTTTATTTGATATGTTATTGTTAAAGACTTATGTTAAAGTTGTGTAAGACTATTTAGTTGTTCATGTTTCTGCATTTGACATTTAAGGTTAGTATGACCTGGGATTGATGTATTTATATTCAGATGTTGTAACCCTATAAGGGGAGGATTTATTTCTATCTATTGCATGGTTTGCATTTATTATGGGTAGATATATAGATGATATTTGTACAGTGAACACCAAATTCCATGGAATTGAAGTACCCAGATTTGGGGGTGTCACAGGTTGGTATCAGAGCTGTAGGTTATGAACCTTAGGTGGGGGAAAACCTTAGGATAGTAGCCTTTGTAAGAGATTGAGAACATAATAATTATAACTCTTATCGAGTTCTAAGAAAGATAATAACTTAACTTATGTGCTATGTGCTTATATTTATATACTTGCGAGAGTATCGATTAGCATCACTTAATAACTAAGACTTAAAATTTTATTTGTCAGGATGACGGATGCTGGAGAACCTAGTCAGTCTAGGGACATTATACCCCGAGAGGAGGAGCCCCGAGACATCCACACAGTCTGGGAGCAGTTAGTTCGACGACAGCCATCTCCCTTGCTCACAGTCGTTGGTCAGGAGCATGTGTCGGTGTTTGACTCAGAGGAGGACTCTGAGGAAGACCCTGAGGAGATTGAGGTTCAGGCTCAGGCAGCCAAAGAGGAGGAGGAAGATCCTGAAGAGTTCCCACCGAACTCTATCAGTGCCGAGATGTACGATGAGCTGTATGACCGTAACATAGAGTTACGTGATACTGTTCAGGAGTTGAGGGAGCGGACGATTACTCAACAATCTACTATCGAGCATAGGGATGGAGAGGTTGAGGCTCTTCACACACGTCTGGGAAACGTAGAGTGGGATTTGGTTCACGAGAAGGGCCAAACAGAGCAGAAGTCAGAGGAAATAGAGGAGTTAAAGAATGAACTGAAAGAGAAATCAGCAAGGCTGGCCATAGCAGAGGAGTCCTGGATAAGGGGATCACGACGTGCAGATCTTGCAGAAGATAACTATCAGGCGAAGAAGGCCAAGCTTGAGGAGACGCACTCTACGCTTCAAAATGCAATTAATGAGGACCAGGATCGGGTTATGAGATACCCAATTCAGTTCGAAGGACTACCTTCGTATATGCTAGATCGCACGCATTATGGAAGAAGAGCGTAGCAAAGCTATTCAACGCCTTAGCAGGCAGTGATAGGAATAGTTTAATTATGTGAAAACCTATCTGGTAGTTAATAATGTAAATTCCGATGTGTTTATAAATAGAGGAATATTTGATGATTTAAATCCTGTAGATTTTTTATCTCAGGATAGTTGATGTAAATGGCAGAGATGCTATCGTATTATGTTAAAACTTTTGATTAAATAATATATCAGAGTTTATTTGAGATAATGTGTTGAAGTGATTGTGTCTAAATATTTAAGTTAAGCCTTAGATATTTAGAGAATTGAATAAAGATCTAATAAGCGTATTTTTAACAGAAAAATACCGCCAAGAAGACGACCTAATCGTCGACCAACCCAGGAAGGGTCAAAGAATAACAACAACGACGCCAATGCTAACCCGTTTCAGTAGTTGGTGAATTTACTGACAGGAGCGATTAACAATCAACCACAAGCTCTACCAAATACTACATTCAAGTACTTCAAGGCGGTGGGACCGCCAGAGTTTAAAGGCCCCATAAACCAGATATAAGCTCAAACTTGGGTTATGGAGATGGAAAAAGTTTTTGATGTCACCAGAGTCAGAGAGGACCAGAAAACCGCTTACGCAACGTTTATGCTGAAATCAGAGGCCAGTTATTGGTGGCAAGCAAATAAGGTTCGAGGAGGAGAAGGTGTGATTACCTGGGAGAGGTTCAAGGAGATGTTCTTCGGGATGTATTTTCCGTCCAGCTCGCAGAACCAAATGGAGGTCCAGTTTCTGGAACTGAAATAGGGGAATATGTCCGTACCAGACTATGCGGCAAAATTCAACGAATTGGCTAGGTTTGCCACATATCAAGTGCATACTGGCGAGAGAAAGGCTAGGCGATTCGAGCAGGGACTGAAGCCCTGGTTGTATAGCAAAGTGTCAATGTTTCAATTGAACACTTTTGCTGGGGTGCTAGAGAAGGCCATACTCGCCGAAGGTGGAAGCGATGCGGTAACCAAGTATAACCAAGATCAGAAAAAGAAGAGTGAAAGTGAAAGAAATAACAAAGCTAGTAGCAGTAACATGGGAGGAAGTAACAATCAGAAGAGGAGGTCGACTGATAACTCATCAACTAGAAATCAACAAGGAGGTCAGAAGAAGAGGATCGAAGCATGTCCGACCTACGGGAAAGCTCACCTTGGGGTCTGTATGAAGGGAAAACGAGTGTGCTACAATTGTGGTCAAGAAGGCCATATAGCACCTAACTGTCCTAACCCAAAGAAGGGCGCCTGCTTCACTTGCGGCTCAAAAGACCATCTGGAAAGGGACTGTCCCAAGAAGGGATCTGGAGGGACAGGATCAGGAGGGAACAGGGGAAACAGCGGTGGAAGTGCTTTAACTATCACGGGACCAAATGCAACCAACCGACTGATCGCCAGGACCTTCAACATAACAGTGTAGGATGCTGTGCAGTCTCGTGATGTGGTGTCAGGTATCATTCTGATCAATAAAGTTAATGCTTATGTACTATTTGATTCGGGTGCTACTTGTTCATTTATATCCGATGACCTTGCTAAGAACTTAGAATTGCCTATGGGCGAGTTAGAATACCCCATGAACATAGAAATTGCAAATAGAGAAGTGATCCCTGTTAAGTACGTACACAAGAACTGTAGGGTGGATATTAAGGGTAACATTATGAATGTAGATCTTATCCCGATTAGACTTAGGGAGTTTGACGTTATCTTGGGAATGGATTGGCTATTCAATTATGGGGCTGTAATTGATTGCCAGAGGAAATGTATTAACCTTATGACTCTATCAAAGGTTGTGTTTTATGGCAGCAAGTCTCCTAGATAAGCGAGTTGTCTGACGATGATGCAGGCCAGGAAGTTGTTAAGATAAGGCTGTGTAGGATCTTTAGCTTACATAGTCGATAGTCGTAAAGAGAACCTGAAATTGGAAGATATACCAGTCGTGAGGGACTTCATAGACGTATTTCTGGATGATCTTCCAGGACTTTTTCCAGACAGGGAGGTTGAGTTTATGATCGATTTAGTGCCAGGAACGGCTCCAATATCAACGACACCATACCGAATGGCTCCGGTAGAGATGAAAGAATTGATGGTACAACTGCAAGAGTTACTGGACAAGAAGTATATCCAACCGAGCGTATCGCTGTGGGGAGCGCTGGTGTTATTTGTGAAGAAGAAGGACGGGACGATGCGGCTTTGCATCGACTACAGAGAACTGAATAAGGTCACCATTAAGAATAGATATCCATTACCGAGGATCGACGATCTGTTTGATCAATTGAAGGGAGCGAGTTACTTTTCAAAGATAGACTTGAGGAGTGGTTATCATCAGCTAAAGGTGAGGCCAGAGGATGTGCCAAAGACAGCATTTAGGACTCGATATGGTCACTATGAAGTTTTGGTGATGTCATTTGGTCTAACAAATGCGCCTGCAACATTTATGGACCTCATGAACAGAGTATTCAAACCATTTTTGGACAAATTCGTAGTGGTCTTTATTGATGACATTTTGGTATACTCAAAGACCAAGGAAGAACATGTAGAGCGTCTGAAATTAACACTAGAGACGTTGAGAAGAGAGAAATTGTACGCCAAAGTTTTGAAATGTGAATTCTGGATTGAAAAGGTGCAGTTTCTTGGACATGTGATCGACAAGGATGGAATTTTGGTAGATCCCTGTAAAGTCGAAGCTGTGATGAACTGGGATCAGCCGAAAATGCCGTCGGTAGTGAGAAGTTTTCTTGGATTGGCAGGCTATTGTAGAAGATTCATTCAGGACTTTTCCAAGATCGCAACTTCGCTGACGAATTTGACTAGGAAATCAGTGAAATTTTTTTGGATGGAGAAGTGTGAGGAAAGCTTCTAAGAGCTTAAGAAAAGATTGAGTACATCACCTGTGTTATCTCTTCTGGATGACACAGGAAATTTTATGGTTTATAATGATGCATCGCATAAACGACTAGGCTGTGTGCTTATACAAAATGGTAGAGTCATTGCGTATGCGTCACGATAACTAAAGGACTATGAGAAAGGGTATCCGACCCATGACTTGGAGTTAGCTGCAGTGGTATTTGCTTTGAAGATTTGGAGACACTATCTCTATGGGGAGAAGTGTGAAATATATACAGACCACAAGAGTCTGAAATATATTTTTACACAGAAGGACTTGAATATGCCCCAGAGAAGGTGGCTAGAGTTAATTAAGGATTATAACTGCAAGATCTTATACCATCCAGGTAAGGCAAATGTGGTTGCCGACGCCTTAAGCAGAAAGGGTCGGGAGAAATTGATGATGTTGACTGCTCAGGAGGAGCTAATTTCAGCAATGGAAAAGCTGGAATTGGAAGTGAAGTGTCCAATGGAGATTGACGAGAAGCTGTTTCAACTGCAAGCTGGTACAACCTTGTTGGATAGAGTTAAGGAAGCTCAACTTTAGGACAAAGAATGTGAGAAAGTAAGGAAGAAAATATCTAAAGTAACCGAACCGAGATTCAAGATGGACAATGTGGGACTACTGAGATTTGAGAGCAGAGTTTGGGTACCATCAGTGCCAGAGATTAAGGAGAACATTTTGAGCGAGGCTCATAGCTCACGGTATTCGATACACCCCGGTAGTACCAAGATGTACCAGGATCTTCGACAGCATTTTTGGTGGCCGAATTTGAAACGAGATGTGGCAGAATGTGTTACTAAGTGTCTGACATGTCAGAAAGTGAAAGCAGAACATCAAAGACCGAGTGGTTTGCTACAACCTTTAGAGATCCTAGAATGGAAATGGGAATATATTACAATGGATTTCGTGGTTGGCCTCTCGACAACTCAGAAAGGCTACGACGCAGTATGGGTTATCGTTGACCGACTGATGAAATCAGCTCACTTCCTTCCGATCAGAATCAGATTCAACTTAAACCAGTTGGCAATGCTATATGTAAAAGAAATTGTTTTGAGGCACGAAGTTCCGGTGTCAATTATTTCCGACTGATCCGCGCTTCACATCAAACTTCTGGTAACGACTACAGGAATGCATGGGAACACAATTGAGAATGAGTACGGCCTATCATCCTCAGACAGACGTGCAGAGCAAAAGAACGATCCAGACTTTAGAGGATATATTGAGAGCGTGTATCATGGATTTCAAAGGAAATTGGGATGATCACCTACTGCTCGTGGAGTTCGGTTACAACAACAGTTACCACGCAAGTATTGGCATGCCGCCTTATGAAGCATTGTACGACAGAAAGTGCAGAACTCCACTATACTGGGATAAAGTTGGCGAGAGACAGCTACTCGGACCAGAACTGGTACAACAAACAGCAGAGATAGTCAAAGTGATCCGGACAAGACTAGTAGCAGCTCAGGATAGGCAGAAGAAATACGTTGATCCACACCGTAAAAATGTTGAGTTTGAATCGGGTAGCTTTGTATTTTTGAAAGTCTCTCCCTGGAAGGGAAAGATCAGATTCGGTAAGAAGGGGAAATTGAGCCCGAGGTTCATTGGACCCGTTGAGGTACTGCGAAGGATTGGAGAAGTTGCGTATGAGGTAGCCTTACCTCCGGCGTTAGAGAATATCCACAACGTCTTTAATGTTTCAGTTTTACGCCCCTGCAAACCCGATTACAAACATATGATAGAATATAAACCCCTATAATTTGAGAAAGACTTATCCTATGAAGAAATTCCTGTTCAGATCGTTGACAGGAAAGAGCAAGTTCTCAGAAATAAAGTTATACCTTCTGTTAAAGTAATTTGGAGGAACCACAACGCTGAAGAAGCTACGTGGGAACTCGAAGAGCATACGCTAAAGAATTACCCACATTTATTTGCTTGATTTATGTGTAAGCGAATCTGGGGACAGAATCTTTGTAAGAGGGGAGAATGTAATGGGACGAAATATTTAATTGAACCGTGATTCTGAGGACAGAATCCTTTTAAGGGGGGAAAGATGTGACGAACGAGATTTTATAATTTAATTTAAATATTTATTGAATTAAATGAATATTTTTTGATGATTTAATTATTGAATTTAATAATTAATTGATAAAATTGTGGTAGATTAATTTAATTATATGTGTTACATTGATTAAATTAATGTTAAAAATTTTATTGTGCAAAGTATGTATTTAATTGAACTTATTTAATTTAATTAATTAATTAATAAGCATAATGTTATTCTAATTAATGTAATAATTAATTAGAGATTTAAAGATTTGACATAATTAATAAATGAGAATTTTAATTATGTAATAATATAATTTAATGTGGAGTTATGATATTTTATTTAATTAATTTAAATAAGATTATTTGGTTTATAAAGGTGTGACATTAAAACTATGCTATAAGAAGTTAATTAAGTTAAATGAGAAAGGATGAATTTAAGGGACAAGCAAATAAGGCCTTAGTGGGGGTTGGAGCCAGTTAACCCATTATGGAATTAACTGACGACCCATCACTCCACGATTAATTATATACGTATATCATATTAGCCTTATATCATATATCATTATATTACTATCATCAGTTAGAGAATAGAGAGAAAAACTTGAGAGAGATTGAGAATTGAAGAAGAAGGCTTAAGGTTCTAGAGTTCTTTATCATCAACTTATCAAGAAGCAAAGGGTAATCCCTTATTTGAGATTCTAAGTTCGTGTTTTTATACTTTCTCCATGAAAACTATTTTTAAAGCTCTTTGAAATTAAAGTATGGATGAATTATTGTGTATATGATGATATGTATGTTAGTATATGTTCTTAATATGTTTTATATCATGTATTCATGTTTTAAAGCAATCAATTTCATGTAAACATGCTTTAATCAAAGTTTCATGAATTACAGAGCATGTAAAATATGAAGAACACGTATATATGGCCTTATATACAATTTATATGCTTTAAATTGGTTGTTTAACTTAGATTTGATATCGAATTATGATTATAAATGTTAAAACAAAGAAAAAAAACTTTGAACGGACGAATTCGGAGTTGTAACGAATCCGTGACGATGATTTTCGTGTTTTTCTTCAAAACTGTCAAGAACACCAAGAACGGTGAAATTTCATGATTTGATTCAAGTAATTGCATGATTTCAGATGATAAAAATATGTTAGTAACATTGTATGATATTTCTATGAAGTTCATACTTTATAGAAATCACTGTGTTAGTTTAATTTGCACTTAATTGGAGTATTTGGGCTAAAAGCTGTCAAAATCACGAATTGGGGCTGAACCGCCAAGGCACGCCCACCCCAATGGCTCTAGACCCATCCCAGCGGGCCCGATGCAGCACCACACCCACCCCAGCGGGCCTAACCCCCGCCCCAGCGGGGGTAGTGCAGAGAAAAATTTCTGTTTTGACCTCCTGTAGTAAAATAAGCACAACATTTTCATACGAACTCCGATTAAGGAGATTCAAGATGATTCGGAAATATAACGAGTAGACCTACAACTTTAATTCTCTAAGTTTTTCGATTTGAAATCGTTAAAATGGGTAAAAATAGCCATCTTTGCGACTGATGCGTATTCGGAGGCAATCGGAGGGCTTCGGACATGCACGCACACAAGTGTAGTGTTCTCGATAATAAAAGATGTTATTCTAAGTTACATACATGAATATTATATGATTTGAAGTTCATGATTAATAAACTAAGTTATTGACATATATAAGATAATGTGAAGGTTCAAGTTAACAAACTAAGTGCGAACTTGAATATTGTGATTGTAAAACTTGATTATGATTGTTTAAAGGGTTATACATGTGTGATATGCATGTTGTGAGTTTACATTCATGTTATGTGGTTAGCCATTGAGTAATATTATAAACCAAGTTGTAAGTTGAACTTAAGTGAATAGTTCAACAGTTAAACATGGTAGTTATGAAAACTAATCGATGTCATATACAGAATGTAATGTGTAGGACATTGAGGAAGTGAATTGTAATTATATTTGTAGCTTGTGCAAAAGGCAAGTATTCTATCCCTAACTTACTATCGTTAAGCAAGTTCCTTATCTAAACTCTTTAAACTGAATAAGTGTTCTAATCCTTATTCTTATGTCAAGCAAGTTACTAAATTCAAAGTTATTCTTCAATTTGAATATCGTTTATTGTTGAACCTTGTAAGACTAGCGAACCCTTATTGATTCGACTAGTCCATAGTTGATGAGCGTTCTAAATTCTGGAACTATTATTGAGCCTATCCAAACCAAACTTCCTTCGGTGCGAACTCTGATGTCAAACTGAGATGAACAACCCTGTATATTGGATTATTTACACTTTAGCGTTGAAATATTGTGCACAGTATGGTACTAAGGGCTGATCCCCCTAAGTACGAGAAGTAGAGTCCATAGTCTTATGACTGTTAAAGGTTTAAAGTATAAACACTTTACAACCTAGGACATAGTTCGAGGTCTTATGACCCTCAGATGTTCTTTTGATTCTTGTTATTTATTCTTGATTCAAAAGCCGAGTTTCCTATTCAGAAGTCTTTGATTCACTCGCATGTTATTATATTGTTGTTATATTGTTATACTTGTGGGCAATCGTGCTCACTCTTGCGTAATAATAACATTGCAGTTAAGAACGAAAGGTCCGAAGAGCCTTCTACTAGCAAAGGCAAGGGTAAGGTCAACAAGTGATGAAGACTTGTTGTTTATTTGATATGTTATTGTTTAAGACTTATGTTAAAGTTGTGTAAGACTATTTAATTGTTCACGTTTTCGCATTTGAGATTTAAGGTTAGTATGACCTAGGATTGATGTATTTATATTCAGATGTTGTAACCCCATAAGGGGAGGATTTATTTCTATCTATTGCATGGTTTGCATTTATTATGGGTAGATAGATAGATAATATTTGTACAGTGAACACCAAATCCCGTGAAATTGATGTACCCGAATTTGGGGGTGTCACAATGAATATAACCCGAAAATTCAAGGAGATCACGAAGAACAAGGAGTTGAACTCGTACCTGTGGAAGTTTCGTTCTACAAAGGTATGATTCCATAACTTCTTATTTAACGTTTTAAATTAATAATATGCATAAAGAATGATCCGGGTAATGGTTTTGTAGAAATTTTTAAACTTTGATATACCATGCTTCCGTTAATTTTTGCAATTTTATTGCGCCCACGATTTCGTACAAACCCAACATTAAGGTCCCTCTTATTTACATTTACAAAAAACAGGCAAGCCGTATTTACAATTTAAATTTGTCCATCGTGGGAATCGAATCTAGATCCATGTGATTAATCGTAGATCCCGTGATTCCTAGGCTCACAGAATATTATCAAAAAGCCTGCAAAGTAGAGATATTAAAATAAAAGGCAAATTAAAATCTAGACGTCCCAAGACAAAGGATTCATCAGTTAAATTCTTGCATGCGCATAGCCAAAGCTTTCCGTTCCCTCTAGATACTGATCTAGGGTCGCGTAGTTGTTTTAAAATTTACAAAACTAGATTTAAATAAATCTTAGTCATTCTATCTCAACGATTCCAGTTTTACAACTTTTGAACCGGTTAAAAGTGAGTTATGGCTAGATTTAGATAAATCTAATCAATAAACTTTACATGAGAACAGATTTACATCAAATGAACAGTTAACACTGATATTTAATCACATTGAATAAGTAATATATATACTTATATATTTATTAAAGCTGGAAAGAGCCACAAATTTCCAATCCAGGCGTGACTGATCAATGTAAAAATATATATGTATATATATATATATATATATATATTGAAGCTAAAAAGGCCACAGATTAGCAATTCAGGCTAAACGAGTTAGTATATATATATATATATATATTAAAGTAAGAAAAAGTCACGGATTAGCAATCCAAGCTAACGGAGTTAATATATATAGTTATATATATATATATTAAAGTAGAAAAGGCCACAGATTCATAATTCAGGCATGACTGAGTTAATGTAAATATATATATATATATATAGTTATATATATATTAAAGCCAAAAATGTCACAGATTAACAATCCAGGCTAAAACACACACACACACACACACACACACATATATATATATATATTAAAGCGATAAAAATCATAGATTTGCAATCTAGACCGAAATAGCACTTATAAATATTTATATATATATATATATATATATATACTTATATATACACAGATTGAAGCCAGAAAGGCCACGAATTTGAAATTCAGGAGAAACTAAAAGCTATATATATATATATGATAAAGCAGTAAAAAGCTTCAGATCACAAGAAATCTTACAATATATAGTGCTACAGGATTTAAACCACTTGGTAGGCTTGAAAACTCCATTTTCATCGGTTAAAACTTGATATGTTAGTATATATATGTATACAAGTGTTTTGGAAGAGTAAAATTGAAGTTTGGAGCACTATAGGTAGGGTTAAGAGCTGAAATGGGCGGAATTTCCTCTTTTTTTTCTCTTCTTTTTTGGCTGATGGGGGGTCTTATTTATAGACCCGATCAGCCGCGGGTCTACCTGCGGCTGTTTTTGGTGGGTCCCACCTGGTGGGCCTCGCTGTCTCAAAGTACGTGCACTCCGACAAATGTGCAGTCGGCTTGAACTTTCATAACTTTTGATCCAAAAGTCCTATGGAGACGTGTCATAACATTCCGGAAAGCTCTTTTCGAGAGATACACAATGACATGAGACTTGACCTTTTTTCAATCCGACAAAATTGGTCGATGACCGAATCTTCAAGTCTTCGCAGTCAGTCCGTTGAGCTGTCTTGTGCAGTTTTTACTCAGGATTGAGGTTATGGGTTTGCATGACCTTCCTTGCAGTTATTTGACTTAATTTATTATTGAGTTGGCAAAATTACTCTTTTGCCCTTCCGGGTTGGTTCTAGGCTTGACGTGGTTGCAGCTGCCTTTCTCGGGGTTATCTCTGATATTCGACTGCTATTATCTCTGTCTTTCCTCGGGGTCATCTCCATGGTTGATTTGATATACCATGGGGTTGTGTCTAGGGTTTGATTTGATGTTGTAATCCTCTTGGGTTGTTCTCCAGAGTGGAAAAAGATGCTTTTGCTCTCCTATATGGTTAGTAACATGAAAATAAAATCTCGAGTGTCTACAGATGCCCCTTTTTATCATGTTTATGCAATGTAGTAGAATGAACATGATAAAGATTTACTAGACACTTGAAATATGACAAGATATATTTTTAATAATGAAAATCGCAATGCAATGAATTTTAAAATGTTTTCACAAATCGCATTTCGCACTTCGCAAATCGCATATCGTATCGCAAATTGCATTGCAAATCGCATCGCAAATTGCATATCGCATCGCATATCGCATCGTAAATCGCATTGCAAATCGCTTACCTTTATCGGTCATGGATAATGCTTGTGTTGGGGCTGACTTCAATGGTTGACTTTCATCAGTGCTGCTGATGTCTATGTTGGTGTTAACTCCAACGGTTTGATTTCCATCGGTGTTGCCGATGCTTGTTTAATGAAGATAAACTGAAATGTTTTCTACATTTTTGTTGGGGATGATGTTCCAAAATCATCGGATCTTCCCAATGTTTACACTGGCAGTTTACAACGGTGCCTACCATGCTAGTAGCTAACAACGGTGCCTACCTTGCTGGTAGTTGACAACGGTGCCTACCTTGATGGTAGTTGACAACGGTTCCTACCTTGCTGGTAGTTGACAACGGTGCCTACCCTGATGGTAGTTAATAATGGTTGATCACCGGACTATCTCGATGCCTACTCGAACGGTAGTTTACAAAGCTTTATCTCACCGAACTGTCTCGATGCCTAGTCGAACAGTAGTTTTCAACAGCAAATTTTTTCCTCAATTATGGGTATTTAATGCGTATATATATTTAACTCTACTGGGTATGCATGCTTAACTTTTTAATGGAGATGTTCGCTGATATAGTGCTTGTTGCACATGTGCAGACCACGCATGATGTGATGATCTTAATTTATCCTAGGTTGATGCATATGGTTAATTGAATTGATGTAGAACCATACCTCACCTTTTCTCAGGAGATTTGGAGTTTCTTTTCAGGCATTGATTTTGATAAGCCTATCAACTCTAACTCCCATATGGCTCCTTTTGTCATTCGCAGAGCAGATTTGGATGTTTCCCTTTCATATGTCGTCTTTGGTGGGGATCCTGCTGAGGCTGCTACTTTTTCCTTTTTGAATCTGGTGCTGGTCCCTCTGGAGGTTCCGACACTGATGGTTTTACTAGGAGATATCCTGATATATTCAATGACATAGTGTTTAATGGCTTACATCACCAGATCCTTCCCCGATGCTATGCTGGATTGACTCCAACGGTTCGATCATTGATTATGAAAAGGGGAGAGCTCTTTACTTGCGACCCTGATGGATTAGATGCTAGCTTGGTTGATGACCTGGGTGTTGCTTACGTCTTGGAGGATGTAGCCCATTCTTTCACTGCCCAGATTTGAACTTCAGTATAGAGGCCTCGACTTGTGAGGACTTGGCGCAGGTTGACATGTTTGATGATGTAGATTTCAATTGCCAGACCTTTTGTCGTCGGGTATCTATTTTTTTGAGTTAAAGACTCTCTTGAGAATTTTTCCTTTCTTTTACCGGGGCAAGTTTATATTACCATGATTTCTTTTAGGAATTCTCCCTTTGCTTTTGATGAGAAGCTTAATCCCGCCTTAGATCCCTTCCATTTCTTGGAATTGAAAAATGCCTCAGCTCTTGCATACGTTATTACCTGGGAGTCATATAAGAAACTCTTTATGTTGACCAAGTCGAGAGTAAGCAATATTATGCATTCCAAACGACTAACAAAATGCGCAAAAGCTTGATGTCTTGGGCCATCAGGGTTAGTATAATCTTATGAATGATGCATTTGAAGTTAAAGTCTATAAAATTGAATGCTTGTACTCACTGAGCTTTTATCTTATCACTAAAGATCTTGAAATTGAGTTATGAAATCAGAAGAAGACTTTTAAGCATCCATAGTCATTGCTCATGGGTAGGATCAGATTCAAAAGACTTATCTCCCTTCATTAGAGATACTTCATCTTCGCTCTAGACGTTATTTTTCGCAGAATTGACTTCATATGACACATGCACTATGAGTGACGCAACTCTTAGCAAGGGTTTCCTTTCCATGACTTTGCAAATTTTTCTTAATTTTCTTTTTTTTTCCGCCTAACTTTTCTCATTTTCTTAGGCTATTCAGAGTTACCCATTTAATGAGTTTTGGGCCAATGACTTCCAAACCAGATGGCTTTAGGGCACTAGGTGTAAAGACACCCCTTCAGGTTTACTTGCTCGAGTAACAAAGGCCACACTTCGAGATAAGTCAGGTGGTCTACTCTATTTTCTCCTCGCATGAGCTTGTGCAAGGTCCATTTTCTTAGGCTTAAATTACCCAATTTAGCGAGTGTTAGGCCGGTAACTCCCAAACTAGATGGCTTTAGGACACCAGGTGTAAAGACACCCCTCAGGCTTAATTGCTCGAGTAACCTAAGCCATGATTTGGATATGCTCAGGTCTAGCCTTCTTCTTTTTGAAATACTCATTTTCTTAGGCACTAAGTTACCCATGTAACGAGCGTTGGGCTGGTGACTCCCAAACCAGATGGTTTTAAGGCACTAGGTGTAAAGACGCCCCTCAGGCTTAATTACTCAAGTAGCCCAAGCCACGATTCGCGACATTAGACTTGGTATATATTTTTTTATCTTTTCATTAATTGGCATTGCTATTGCCATAGCTCATACCCAATAACTAAGAGTCGAGTCAATCGCAAAGTGCAGACATGTATATGAGGTCAAGTCTGCTTCTAAAAGCACTTTGAACTAGGATGTCATGCATAATCAAAAGGTTGAATAATCTTAATTCTCTAATCATTTAAAACCATTTTCTAACAATGCTGAACATGTAAATTGTCGTTAATGCATGTAAATGGAGACTGAAAGCACATAGAGTGATGAAAGAGTCGTACCTCACATGTGGGTCGCTGTATTTTGAGAAAAATATAATTGGAAAAGGGACCCCCTAATCTTACCAGATCGCCATAGAAATATCATGAGGGAAGCTCTGATGATGACAGACCATGCTGATGGTGCTGACTGGCACATTCTCCATTTTAGGATGGCTGACAAATGCCCCAGTATTAAGTTGTTGCTGTTTCTAAAATTACCCCAGTCTTATTGTATGGGTCCCAATATCGGGTTGTCATTGATTCTGAAATTGCCTCAGCCTTGCTTGTCGTCTGGGGTAATTGCTTTGTTGTATATTTGATAGATGGGCATATAAGATGCCGAGATTGCAAGAGTCTTTTACCGCATGACCCCCATGGTGAACAGGTAGTGGATTTTATCTTTAATGCTTGGATGCCCCAGTCATTATTTTTTATTTGTAGGAGCAATTGGCTTTGATGATTTTCTTCTGATTTTATGCAGATTTGTGACCAAGGGTGTCTAAAAGCTCAGCTTGGTTTGCGATGTGATGGCTTCAGCCAGGCTTGATTTGATCTACAAGGTTTGTCTTGTGACCTTTTTCTCAGGGAATAGGTTGTTGGGTTTTGAGATAGACCTTTCTATGACGGTCGTGTTAGGTTTGTAAGATCAAATTAGCATGTAACAATTACATACATAGAAACGGAAGCATAAAAATAGAGTTTTAAAATTTTTCTACAAACCAATTACCCGGATCATCCTTTATACAAATTATTAATTGAAAACGATAAATAAGAAGTTATGGAATCATACCCTTATAGAACTAAGCTTCCACAGGTAAGAGTTCAACTCATTGTTCTTCGCAATCTCCTTGAATCTCCGGGCTTGATTCCTTCCTTTGATCAACGTTAGCCACCCAAGTGTTTGGCCTCTAGAGGTGATCCACCAAAGAAGAAGAATTATTCAAGAAGGAGAGTGGTTGGCTAAACCCTAGTTTTTTATTCTCTATAGAAAAGGAGTACTCTCTCTAACAATTGGAATTGCATTAACTGATATCTAGCATAAGACTCCTCTTATATAGATATTGGTCAACCATTCTAATCCAATTAGAAATAGCGTTTCATTTAATTAATTAAACTCCTTTAATTAATTAGGTTTCCCAACCCATTAGGAATAATTAATTAAAAACTTTTAATTAATTTGCCTCCTAATCTTATTAGGAATAAATAAGAGTACTAATATTAAATTAATTTCTAAACTCCTTTAGAAATTAAAATAATAATAGTTGTAATAATATTAATAAGACTCCTCTTATTAATTTATATTTAATATTTCCAAAATGTTAAATAATAAACATTAAGCTATTTAATTTATTCTATCACCATAGATTAAATTAATTACACCTAACATATTATTACGATTATGCCATTACCTTCTTAAATAATTATTCTTCCTTTTATGGCGTGACACTTTAGGTTCTCCATATTAAACTGGTTGTGAATAAATCAATTAGAACAATTCTAATCTTATTTGAATAAATAAATTAAACTAATAATCTATTTAAATAAATAATATTTATTCTACAATAGGGATAAGCCTCCCTAGCGATCAACGACTTTCTAGATAATATAGATTTCAACATTAATCATAAAAGAACCCTTGAGTTAATAGTTACCGTGCAATTTTATCATTCCTCCATACAATGTCTCAATTAAATATAAGACATGGATTTACTGTCAAGTCTTATTTTATTTAATTATATGTATTTCGATTCCAAAATGCACAACTCCAAATAATGCAAATTAGAAACTCCTTTCTAATTTCATTCCACCTTGACCAAGGATTCCTGGGTTGTCATTTATCGAATCACATAGGATATCTCTCTTCTTTTACTAGAAGCGGTAGATTCTTTATTGATCATTCATTATCTCCATATATAACTTATTACACCCAAGTATACCCTTTGATATACCCTAAGGGTCTTAAGGAATAAGTCAAAGTATAATTCATTATACACAAGATATTATGATGATCTCAAGTCTGAGGATCACTTGTACTACTATCACATTAGGAATTCCTATTGACAGGCGAGTAAAAATCCATTACGTATTCCTTAGCGAGTCACGTTCAGTGTACTTATTCTCCAATAAGCACCTACATACTTGTTTTAGTGCCTCCACACAAATGATCATGAGATCAATCATCTGCATCCAATGAGCAAGCAACATATGTACCAATCTATCTGAATTCACTAATCCCCTTTTTAGTAATCCATCGATTGGAAACTATTTTAGTTTTAAGCTATCTAAGAATTTAGATCTCATTAGCATGATCAACATCATGATTCTAAAAACAATGCTTAAAACTATGGGTTCTTTACATATTATAAAAACAGGATCATGTAGATAATTAAATGCCTTAAATAAATGAATACTTTTATTAATAAATAAATAAGATCGTTTCCAAAGTATATGCTTTATCATCATACCTGATTGGCTTGTATGCATACTACTTTCAATCTCCCACTTGCACTAAAGTCAATTGCCATGGTATCTCATACCCATCTTTTCTAAGTGACGATTAAACTGTTGTTGTGTTAAAGCTTTAGTAAATAGATCTGCAATGTTGTCTTGAGAGTTTACACTCTCCAAGGTGACGTCTCCTCTTTCAATGATGTCCCTGATCACGTGAAATCGTCGTAACACGTGTTTGGGTTTCTGATGAGACCTGGGTTCCTTAGCCTGTGCAACAGCTCCGGTGTTGTCACAGTACAAGGGGACTGCTCTTCCAATGCTAGTAACCACTCCAAGTTTAGTTATGAACGTCTTCATCCAAACAGCCTCCTTTGCAGCTTCACTTGCACTTATGTATTCTGTCTCTGTCACTGAATCAGCAACTGCTTGCTATTTGGAACTCTTCCAACTCACTGCGCCACCGTTTAAGGTAAACACATACCCCAAAATGGATTTACTGTCATCTTGGTCCGTTTGAAAACTTGAGTCTGTGAAGTCCTCGAGTTTTAATTCAGACCCACCGTAGACAAGAATACATCCTTAGTCCTTCGTAAGTACTTTAGGATATTTTTCACTGCCTTCCAGTGCTCTTCTCCTGGATTCGACTGATATCTACTTTTTACACTAAGTGCATGAGCGACATCCGGTCTAGTACATATCATACCGTACATGATAGATCCTATTGACGAAGCTTAAGGAATCTTACTCATACGGTCTCTTTCCTCAGGTGTCTTTGGGGCCTGTTTCTTGGAGAGATGTATTTTTAATGGCTCATCGGCATGAGACCTCTTTTGGAATCTTCCATGCTAAACCTCTTTAGCATCTTCCATGCTAAACCTCTTTAGCATCAAGTCAATGTCGTTCCTTGGGATAAGCCAAGAATCCTTTTAGATCTATCTCTATAGATCTTAATCCCCAAAATATAGGATGTTTCTCCCAAGTCCTTTATGGAGAAGTGTTTAGATAACCAGATTTTGATTGATTGTAGCATAGGAATATCATTCCCTATCAATAATATATCATCAACATATAATACAAGGATTGAAACAGCGCTCCCACTAACCTTCTTGTACACACATGGTTCATCCTCGTTTTTGATAAAATCAAACTCTTTGATTGTCTCATCAAAATGGATGTTCCAACTACGAGAAGCTTGCTTCAATCCATAAATGGATCGTTGCAGCTTACAGACTTGATTTGATCCAACCTTTGAAACAAATCCCTCTGGCTGTGTCATATACACATCCTCCTCAAGTTTCTCATTGAAGAAGGTCATTTTCACGTCTATCTGTCAGATCTCATAGTCATAATAAGCTGCAATCGCTAGCAAAATCCAAATAGACTTGAGCATAGCTACTGGTGAGAAGGTTTCATCATAGTCAACTCCTTGTCTTTGTTTGAAACCTTTTGCAACCAGTCGGACCTTATAGGTCTCTACCTTGCCGTCCGCTCCAGTCTTTCTTTTAAAGACCTATTTATACCCAATAGGCTTAATGCCTTCAGGTGGTGAAACCAAAGACCATACTCGGTTCTCATCCATGGAGTCTATCTCGGATTTCATGGCTTCTAGCCATTTCCCTGAGTCTTTATTACTCATAGTCTGTTCGTAATTCAATGGATCATCATCATTCATGATACGTACCTCGTCGTCATCCTCTTTGACAAATCCATACCTATCAGGTATTTTTGAGACTCTTCCAGATTTACGAATAGGCTGTTGTACAGTAAGTTCATCCACTTGATCAGGTACCTAACTTTTATCCATAGTAATTTGTGATTCTTGAACTTCTTCAAGATATATCTTACTCACACTAACCCCTTCATGGATAAACTCCTTTTCCAAGAAGGAAGGATGTTTTTTCAACAAACACCTTTTGATCAGTTGGATGATAGAAATAATACCCTCGTGTTTCTTTAGGGTATTCCACAAATCTACACTTGTCGGATTTAGTCTGTAGCTTATCATTTTTAAACTTTTTAACATAAACTGGACAACCCCAAGTCTTAACATGCTTAAGATTTGGTTTTCTCCCTTTCCACATCTCATATGGGGTCTTTGGGACGGATTTGGTAGGCACCTTGTTAAGTAGGTATGTAGCCGTTTCTAGGGCATAACCCCAGAAGGAAATTGGAAGATCGATAAAACTCATCGTGGAACGAACCATGTCCAACAATGTTTGATTTCTCCTTTTAGATACCCCATTTAACTGTGGTGTACCTGGTGGAGTCCATTGTGAGATTATACTATTATCTTTGAGACAATTGAGAAACTCACCGCTTAAGTATTCTCCACCTCGATCTGATTGAAATTTTTTAATACTTTTGCCAGTTTGTTTCTCTACTTCACTTCAGAACTCTTTGAACTTTTTAAATGATTCAGATTTGTATTTCATTAAACACACATATCCAAATTTTGAGTGATCATCAGTGACAGTAATAAAATAAGAATACCCTCCCCGTGCATTCGTTGTCATAGGTCCACAAACGTCTGTGTGAACCAACGCTAACAACTCTGTAACTCCTTCTCCTTTTCTACTAAAAGGAGATTGAGTCATTTTACCAATGAGACAAGATTCACAAGTTAGATATGATTCATAATAAAATAGCTCTAAGAGTCCATCCTTATGCAACTTGGATAATCTTGTTTCATCGATATGACTAAGTCTACAGTGCCACATATAGGTATAATTAACATCATCTCTTTTCCTTTTCTTAGTTTGTTCAATTTGAAATATATTTTCATGTAAGTCAAGTATGTAAAGTCAATTTTGCAAATTTCTAATACCATATAAAACATCATTATTATAAATATAAGAACTGTTGTTCTTTGTTATAATATTAAAACCATTCATATCCAATACAAAAATCGAAATAATGTTTCTAATGATATTCGGAACAAAATAACAATTATTTAAATTAATGGACTTGCCCGTAGGCAGTGCTAAACAATAAGTGCCTACAGCTAATGCAGCAACATTTGCTTCATTTCCCACTCGTAGAACAACCACATCATTGTTCAAGTTTCTACTTCTGACCAATCCCTACATAGTATTACATATGTGAGAACCACAGTAGGTATCCAATACCCAAGTAGAATTTTGACTTTCTGAAAAATTAATTTCAATCATAAACAAAACTTGATTATGATTTGAAGCTTCTCCAAGCTTCTTCTGCTTTTGTTCTGCAGTTCCTCTTCCAATGACCCGGCTTATTGCAATGGAAGCACATTTCTTTGCTATCTCGATTAGGTTTCTTTTTATCATTTCTTATCGCCTTGCCCTTAGCCTTCTTAGATTTCTTCTTTTCAGAAGATACCTTGAGCTTCTTCCTTTTCTTGGAAGAATCATCCACCATTAAGACTTGGTTCTTCTTGGATGGGAAGTGACCTTCAGCAGTTTTCAACATGTTAAGTAATTCAGGCAAGTTGACATCCAACTTATTCATGTCAAAATTCACAACAAATTGTGAGATGGTTTTAGGGAGTGACTGCAAGACTAAATATTGACTCAACTCCCCATCCATGACGAACCCAAGCTGTCCAAGGCGTTCAATCAGATTGATCACCCTTAGGACATGAGTCTCAACGGCAGTGCCCTCGATCATCTGAGATCGAAAGAGCTCCTTAGATATCTCATATCTAGCAGTCCTACTTTGTTCACCATACAACTCCTTGAGGTGAAGCAACATAGTCGGAGCATCCATGTTTTCATGCTAACGCTGAAGCTCGTTATTCATGGATGAGAGCATGATGCATTGAGCCACGGATGCATCATCTTGCCACTTTACTATAATGGCAATCTCTTTCTTAGATGTTGTTTCTGGAACAGTTCCAGGGACAGGCGAATTTAGGACATAAGAAATCTTTTCAACAGTGAGAACTATTCTCAGATTCCTTAACCAGTCCCTGTAATTCGATCCGATTAGTTTGTTAGCATCAAGTATGCTACGCAGTAAAATTAGTGATTTCGACATTTTTAAATTTCTGCATGTGAAAAGACAACATTTTAGCAAACGTTCATTTAATTAATTATTTACATACCAAAATAAATTAGGTCTTATTTTAAATTGGTATCTCCCACTATTTTCTTCAAACTATATTACCCTTACTTATATAGTTCGGTAAAATCTAATTAAAGATTTGCTAGTGAGAATAAGGATCTTATTTAAAATGTATATAGCCTTGTGGATAGCACAACAAACCATATATAAATTGTGACAACCCAAAAATTTATAAGATCTTAAATGATTAAAATAAAGGTTAAAGAATAAAATCTAGATAGGAATTTAAGTATTTATTCAAAAAAAAATTAGAAGAACCTATATGGTTTACTATTTAGAACAGAGAAAATATGGGTTATAAAATTCTAAAACCCTAAAAATGAATTTATATGTACTTGAAAGAATGTTAAGGATAAGGTACTACAATACCTATAAATTTGATGTGAACTAAATTGTGTACGAAATTTTATAATGATACATGTGGATTATGTAAGTGGTTAAATAAATAAATAAATAAATATATATATATATATATATATATATATATATATATAATTTGAATGTGTATATAAATATATTTAGCATATAAAGAGAATTAAGAATAAAGACTTGTAACATAATATATATTAGGTATGAAAATTAAATAACTTAAGGGTTATACTATGTAAGGATGTTAGTATTTAAAATTTATACTAACCTAAGAGATTAATTTTATTATCATAATTTATTAATTTTAAAACTAATTAAAGCAAGTCTAATTGGGTTAAGAAATAAAATGTGCATGAGTAAGGATTTGATTTACAAATTGAGTGAATAGAAATCCTAATTAAATGATTAGGGTATGATAGAATTAAAAGTAGTGAACTATATTAATTTACATGGCCCAAGGAATTATTTAGGAATCCCAATGAGGATTTAATTTTGTAGCCCAAAATAATGGGATATGTGCTAATAGAATAACTATGGCTAGGAACTAACAATACTTGAGTAAAAGGTTGGAAATTGTGGGAATTGACTATATTGGCCATAAGAAAGGGATGAGAGATTGAGCATGTGTGGTAATTATTTGTTACTTTAGTAGTTTACCAACTCCTACCAACTCTTACATGTGTCACTTTAAGAATTAGCCTTCTCATTTGTTCAAGTGTGCAAGAAACATCAAGATGAGTAGAGAGAGAAAGCAAGAGATGAGATGAGAGATGTACCATAGATATACATATTATATCTATACATTATTACTAACCACCCATCCCATTTGGTAAATTAAAGATACATCAATTATTTTTTTAGTTCCTTTCTTCTAAAAAGCTTAAGAAAATAAAGAAAGAGAGAGAGAGAGAGAGAGAGAGAGAGAGGAGGCCATTTTTGGCAAGAAGAATAGGAAGAGGAGAAGAGGTTGATCTTTGAAGCATCCTAGGTTCATGAAGAAGAAGAAAGCAAGAGCAAAGATCTAGGTATAAAAGATTCCTACTTAATATAGTTTATTTTCTTGTTGTTTGATTTGATTTGATGGAATAAAGATCTAAGATTTCAAAACTCCAAAACCTTAGATCTACATGTATATAAGTGTGTTATGTGTTGATCTATCACTTTTGAGGATCAAAAGTTAGATCAAAAGCAAGAAAAGGAAACTAGGTTTTCAAAAAGTTAGAAAACCCTAATTTTATTAGCATAGATTATGTTTTGCTTGGATTTTGTGAAAGTTTAATGAAATAGATCATGGATCATTGTAGATCCTTGATCTTAAGGTGTATTAGTATGTATTATGATGGTTTATTATGGTTAATGTTTGATTAATCAAGAGATCATAGAAGTTTTCTTACAAAACACAAAGATTAGAAAATTAGATTTTTGAGAAAATGAAATATGAAATTCAAACGATCATATCTTTCATTCTATTTCAAATTTTTGAGTGTGGTCAATTTCTTGAGTTAGATCTATGAGTCTTCTAACATATCCAAGTGGAATCACAACAAAATTCCTTGTAGATTTCCGTATGGGCAATTTTTAGCAAAATAGGCAAAATCTAAAAAATGCCAAAAAGCAATCTACCTAAACTTTCTAGGGGCAGTTTCGGTAATTTAATTATTGAAATAAATTTCTGCCTTTTGGGATCTGAAAATATATAATATAAAGTAGCTCCTATCCAAAGATGAACTTATTCCGACTTAAATCGACCGAGTTATGGTTATTTTAAAATTTGAGTTTTTTCGACTAAAATCGTTATAACTGGAGTTTTATTACTCCGATGGTCACGAAATTTAAAACGAAAGTTCATGTTAATACATGTAAGATTCTACCAAGAGTTGAGAATTTTTGGAGTTGATCATGATATAGTTAATTTTCTTAAGTTACGAACTAAAAACGGACTTTTGAAAAATACTAAAGGAAATTAAAAAATTTCAGAAAAATTATTTTTGTGTATGGAATATAATTGTGGCCAAAAGATAAAAAATTAATAAGGTGATTTGGTATTTTTCATGAAAATAATTTAGTTATGAATAAATAATTTAGTAAATATTGAACAATTAAAATAAATTATTTTTAAGTTTAATAAATGATTAAAATATTATTAAAAGATTAATAATATTAGATTAAGATATTATTGAGTGATTGATAATATTTGAATTAAAGTGTTATTAAATCATTGGTTTAAAATATTATTTAATAATTAATAATATTAGTAAAGAAATTAGAATATTATTAAATAATTAATAATATTAATTGAGAGTTTAAAAGAGGAGTTAAGTTATTGAGTTAGACATTCAATAGATTATATTGAATTGTATGATGAATTGGAAATTTAATATGTTAAAAAGGGAATACAGTTTGAATTCAGCTTGCTGAATTGTGTATTTGGCTTGCTGAATTAATTATGTTAGCTTGGATTCGGCTTGCTCAATTGGTGGATTCGGCTTGCTGAATTAGTGAATCCAAGTTGTTGGATTGTAATTTAGATTGAATTTAGGTTGCTGGATTAGATATTCGGCTTAAATAATTATAAAGAAAAACTTATAATATGAAAGACTAAGTGTTAAATCATAAGGTATATGATAAAGTAGTAGTACAATCGTACTCTTTAATGGTTGATGTATAGTATCTGGGCTAAACGATTCCTTCAGGGAGCGGAGGTATATACGAACTAGCTACCGATCTAACTCGCTGTGAAATACAGTATAGACGAGACGGGAAACTAGTTTGTTGGTTGTTTGTGGGAAACCTGTAACGACCCCAAATTTCATACAATACAACTCTCGACATCGGTCATTAACAATACATCGAACTTTTAACTTTACTTCATTAATCGGTATTAAACTTAATAAAATGCGGAATAATTAAAACTTTCTATTTTCTTTCTTCATTTTCCTGAATCACAACCTTTATCATTAACATATCTTTGATTCAAATCTTTTTTATAGCTCACTTCATCAGAGGTATAAACAAAATCTTACCTTACAAATTAATATCCATTATACATCGGATAACTCAACTTACAACTCAATAATTATAATACATCTAAACCATCAGATATATTTCTCATCTAAAAGAAAATAATCCTCTTGAATCGCTATTGATCTCTATCATTCAGTTAGCACGTATCATTATCTTGAATTCTTGACCTACAAAAATGGTTATTTTGCAAGAATGAGCTCGACAGCTCAGCAAATCTAATAGTTTTCATGTATCACATAGCACATAATATAATTCTCAGATCATACATCATAATCGTTTAACTAAACATATCATATATACTGTACTTCGCATCTCAATTAAAGATTGAGTTCCATAACCCAATCAGTTTAGTCATAAATTGACTTTCACAGTATAAAACATCATTTATAATTTCACATCCATTCAACAGTCTGAACTACAACAATCAGTTACCAAATTTATAAATCAAATAGGAATTGAAAGACTTTCCTTTATCGTTGTTTACCAATAATAGATTAACAGCTTACAGCTATCTGCACTTCACATGCCCTACATAATTATATAATCATGCACATCAACTATTAGTCTCATCAAAAATATTAGTTGTAATATAAACTTTACTCTACATCCATAACCCTTCCTATTAATCAATACACAATGTTCAATTTGATTGTGTTAACTTTTGACTTATATCTCACTATATTTCTTCTTAGTCATACTCAAAGTTTATTCAAGTGTTTAAGTCTTGCTAGGACTCCTTATTGGTTTATATTAAACCCATTCCATATCTTATAATGTTCATTTTATTTGAGTTAAAACAGTTTTTAAGTTCATTAACACTTGGCACGGCGTTTTGACGTTCATTCGTCGCACGCCCGATTCATCCCTCTTGCGTACGCTTAACATGCTCATATAACTTATCTAAAATATCATTGATTAATATTAAGCATCATTATATTTCATAATATTTATGTTTTATAACTTAGAACAACATCTTTTATCATCGGGAGCACTACACTTGCGTACGTGCATGCCCGACGCCCTCCGATTGCCTTTAAAGACGCACCAGTAACAAAGATGGCCATTTTGACCCCTGCTAACGACTTCAAATTGAAAAACTTAAAAAATGAAAATTATAGGTCTACTCGTTATCTTTTCGAATCATCCTGAATCGCCTTAATTAAAGTTCGTATGAAGAAGTTATGCTTGTTTTACTAAAGGAGATCAAAACAGTCCCACCTGACACTATTTTGGCGCAGCTGCACCCCAAATGGCCTTGGGTGCAGTGCAGCTGCTCCCAAAATGGCCTTGGGGGCAGCGCAGCTGTGCCCATGAGCAGAATGGGTTTTCCCAAATTTTGTTCTTCGCGATTTTCAGACCATTTCTCCTTCCGATCTTCGTAACTAGAGTTATACACATCCAAATTAGTCCGTTTTCGATTCTATGGATTCATAATTAATAGAACTACAACATACCAAAGAATCAACAATTTACAGAAACATTAACTAACCCAAATCTTAACCCAAAACTCATGTTCATACTAAATTTTCATGTTTTAACATGTTTAGCGAATTCATTCACTACGCATTCGTTTCTTAACCAAATTGATTCATTCAACTTGTGTTCTTTTCGTTTTTCAACGTTCTTACAATATTCATCATCAAAATTCTTTTAAGATGAAAAACTCAATAACACCTAAACTAAAGTTTATAGTTTAGTTAAATACCTTTTCGATTCATTCTTTAGGCTTAGCTAGATGATATGAAACTTGATAAATCTTCTCCTTCTTGATTTGATTTTACAGAATTTCCACTCTCAGAATTCTACAAAGAATTACCTTCTCTCTCAATTTCTCTCTTCTCTTCTCTGCTTTTGCAAATGATGTAAAACTAACCCTTATTGCAATTGGGAGTTACACGCACGTAATAATCTTATTAGTTATAAAACCAAAAGTCACAAGGCATTGTTTGGCTTACCCAAATAAAACTTTGTACTATTTATTTTAATAATTCTCTTATTATAAGTCCCATTGTCACACCTTTATTTAATTTAATCATAATCTTTACACAATATTTACTTAACTAATAAAATTATAATTTTATTCAACAAATCATTAATCCTCTAATTTAATTATTTAATTAAATTAGAATATTTTCATTCCATTAGCGTAATAAGCTACGCACCGATTATAGAATCACTCATCATAAATCTCATCAATATTATCATACCTTAACAATTTATCCCATAATAATTTCCATCAAATATTCATTTTATTCCATAAATATCCCAATTAAAATATTTATTTAATTCGATAAATATTTTAACTACTCATGAAATTCACAGTCATATTACATTAACATATTACATCTATATGTAATATCTATAAATCTCTTATTTTATTAAAATAAATACATTAATTCATTATTTTAATTAAGTGAATCACTCACATTATTTATGAAATTTAATTCATCATAACTTCCATTGTCACAATAATAATCAAATTATATTGTCCAATAATAAAATTTTCAACTCAATTAAATTAACTAATTTTCTTCACTTTCTTGAATAGTTTAATTAAATATTAAACCTCTTTTACCCAATACATGAATATAGTTCTCTTCATACCAAATCGCACATTTTAGAATATAACACATATACACATACTCATACTCGAAACATCTTATAATAAAAATTTTATTTATTAAATTCTTATTTATTAATTCTTGAAAATCCGGGTTGTCACATCCTTCCTTCCTTATAAGGATTCCGTCCTCGGAATCAACGAAACCTCCTTTACTCGATTTTCACTAAATCTCTTTCACAATTATCGTTGAATAACTTAACACATTACCTTAGTGTAGATTTTATTTCAACACCTTCACTTAAACCTGGGACACTTCGAGTATTATATATTCTTTAACACTTTAACGTATTCTTTTCCTTTTTCTAAGGATCATTGCATAACATACTCATTGTAATCATTTAATATCCTGATTTAGCATCGTACACATATTCGGGATATCACATTCACCCCTTCTTCTAAGAAATTCGTCCTCAAAATTTTGATTTAATAATCTTCATTCATTTGATCTACCAAAATAGACTTTGCATTAATCTTTATTCACTGGACTATTGCGTTCTAAAACTGCTTCTTTCTAAGGAATATCCTTTTTGCCACATTCACCTTCAGAATAATATGAATCTTCCACAATTGCTCAATAATTGAAAATTGATATAAATAACTCAGAAATTTAAAAGATTTCAAATCATGCTGAGGGGTCATAAGACCTTGAACTCTTCTCCAGGTTTAATAGTGTATCACTACTGTAAACCATCTTTAATAGAATGTTTAGTAATCACACAGACTGAAAACACTCTCTGCAAGTACTCTAGGTGATCAACATATCGTACCCCTACGTCGTGCATAACGTATTACATTATAACATCGTAATGATTATATGCGTTACTTTCGAAACCATTGTCTTCGATAACGTGTCCCCTTTATAGGGTTGTTCACCTCAGTTTTCAACATCTGAATCCGCCCCAAAATAATTTGATTTGGCATACTTTGTCAAGAACGCTCGAATTTCATAAACATCTTTCAATATTTGTCTAGCTGAGTCAAGTAGCATAGACTTTTAGCAACAATTTGGACATTAATCGAAATATATATATATATATATATATATATATATATTTACCCAACTCAATAAATAATTTTTTTTAAGTTTAAGGAAACTAAAAATAAATAAATCTTTTTATAATATCCTGATACCGTACCATAGTAATGGTACGTTGAGGATTTCGTCATTATATGACGTCATCATACTACATCATACCATAGTAGGCTGACAATCCTACGATCACATCCAACACTAGGTTCAACTGCATTGATGACTTCCTCGATTATTGTTTCTACACCATATCAAATGATGCATAGAATATATAAAATATATTTTGAAAATTTCAAATCATTTTTGTCTAGCTGAAGAAATTAGCATAGACATGTGAATAATAGCACTGTTTTAAAAATTCATTGGTGCAATCATTTGTTCCAATATTTTTTAAAAGACTCAGAAGTGCAAACATCAGCACGAAGTCAATAAATTTAAAAAATATAGGATAGCTATAAGATTTAGAATATCCAATTTTTCTCCATCAATATAAATCTTTACTCCACCATTTCATTACTTAATCATTCTATTAATCTTCAACACCATCAATGATTTCTATACCATCACCATTCTATACCCAGTATAGTTCATCAAACTTACTCTTGGGTTTGTACGAAATCGTGACGCAATCAAATTGCAAAAATTAGCAGAAGCATGGTATATCAGAGTTTAAAATTTTCTACAAAATCATAATCCGGATCATCCTTTATGCAAATTATTAATTTAAAACGATAAATAAGAAGTTATAGAACCATACCCTTGTAGAACGAAGCTTCCACAGGTACGAGTTCAACTCCTTGTTCTTCGTAATCTCTTTGAATTTTTGGGTTAGATTCCTTTATTTGATTAACGTTAGTCACCCAAGTATTTGGCCTCTAGAGGTGATCCACCAAGGAATAGGAATTATCAAGAAAGAGGGTGGTTGGCTAAACCCTAGTTTTCTATCCAATATAGAAAAGGAGTACCCTCCAACAATTGGAATTACATCAACTGATATCTATTATAAGACTCCTCTTATATAGATATTAGTCAACCCTTCTAATCCTATTAGACATGGGATTTCATTTAATTAATTAAACTCCTTTAATTAATTTAGGCTTCCCACCACATTGAAAATAATTAATTTAATTAATTTGCCTCCTAATCTTATTTAGAATAAATGAGAGTACTCATATTAAATTAATTCCTAAACTTCTTTAAGAATTAAAATAATAATAATTGTAATAATATTAATAAGACTCCTCTTATTAATTTATATTTAATATTTTTAAAATTTAAATATAATAAACATTAAGCTATTTAATTTATTCTATCACCATAGATTAAATTAATTACACTTAATGTATTATTACGATTATGCCATTACCTTCTTAAATAATTATTCTTCCTTTTATGGTGTGACCCTTTAGGTTCTCCATATTAAACAGGTTATGAATAAATCAATTAGAACAATTCTAATCTTATTTAAATAAATAAATTAAACTATAATCTATTTAAATAAATAATATTTATTCTACAATAGGGATAAGCCTCCCTAGCGATCAATGACTTTCTAGATAATATAGATTTCAACATTAATCATAAAAGAACCTGTGAGTAAATAGTTACCGTACAATTCAATCCTTCCACCATACAATGTCCCAATTAAATATAAGACATGAAATTACTGTCAAGTCTTATTTTATTTAATCATATGTATTTCGATTGGAAAATGTACAACTCCAAATAATACAAATTAGAAACTCCTTTCTAATTTTATTCTGCCTTGGCCAATGACTACTGGGTTGTCATTTAACGAACTACATAGGACATATCTCTTCTTTTACTAGAAGTGATAGATTCTTTATTGATCATTCATTATCTTCATATGTAACTCATTATACCCAAGCATACCCTTTGATATACCCTAAGGATTTTTAAGGAATAAGTCAAAGTATAATTCATTACATATAAGATACTATGATGATCTCAAGTTCAAGGATTACTTGTACTACTATCACATTAGGAATACCTATTGACAAGCAAATAAAACTCTATTAGGTATTTCATAGCGAGTCACGTTCAGTGAACTTATTCTCCAATAAGCACCTACATACTTGCTTTAGTGTCTCCACACAAATGATCATGAGATCAATCATCTTCATCCAATGAGCAAGCAACATATGTACCAATCTATCCGGATTTACTAATCCCCTTTTTAGCAATTCAACAATTGGGAACTATTTTAGTTTTAAGCTTTCTAAGAATTTAGATCTCATTATTATGATCATCATCATGATTCTAAAAGCATTGCTTAAAACTATGGGTTATTTACATATTATAAAAATAGCATCATGTAGATAATTAAATGCCTTTAATAAGTTAATACTTTTATTAATAAATAAATAAGATTGTCTCCAAAGTAGATGCTTTATCATAATATATGATTGGCTTGTATGCATACTACTTTCACTTACCACACTTTGGAAGTTCAGGAACTTGTCACAATAATATGAGTTTAAGAACTTGTCCTAGCAATACGTAGTCCAAGAACCTATCAGGGACTGTCCATACGCTTAGGGGGTTCAAAAACATACATACGATTATGAGTCACGAACTTACCATAAGCATGAGTTTTAAGAACTCGTACCTAATCTTAATATCATCTTACTAAATCTCTATTGTTTCTAACTATCAAATATAAATATGAGAAAAGAATCACATTCTCGCCATATATATATCGATAGCGCGACACCAGCATTCCAACGATTATCAATATTATAAACCAAGTGTAAGCACAAAACCCCTGCTAATACAAAAGTTTGTACAACTCAGCCACCACATGAGTCCTCAGTTGAAATTCCACTTAATTCCATCTTACTCTTCTCTTGCTCTTTGCTCGATAAAGATTTTTATGTATCTCATCATCTATAACTCCTCGTGAGTTTATCTCGTACTATAACATAGTACATTCTCTTTATAGCATCAAACTATAACTATTCAATCATTACAAATCATCTGTCTTTTACAACTTTAAAAGATCGCGATGTGATCTTATTCTATAATCCTCTCCCTTAGGATTCTTTTCTTATCTCCTGATCGTTTTGTTTTACAATCTTCTTATCTTTCCCTTTCATCATGTCATATTATGATTTTATTTATGCTTTTAATCTTATAGACTTTGTCTATTCATTGTTATTCGTCATCTTGATTATTGGAGTTAGGTAACTCCTGATTCTTATCTTCATATCTCTTCAAGATTCTTCTTTGAATCTTCTTGTTTATTATCAATTCTTCATTTAAGAATTTCTAATTTCATTCATATTACTCAATATTTATTCGAGTTTACTCCTCGTCATTCTAATCTTCTTTTTACAATATTTCTAGAACTTACCTCATCCTAAACATCAACGTATGTGAAAAGAATCACATTTTCATCACACGTATTCATAACTCTATACTCGGTACACATCGAGTCTCTAACAGTGTTCAATATAGTAAGCTAAGTGATTTCCCACAAATAACCAACAAACTAGTTTTCTGTCTCGTCCACACTGTATTTCATAGCGAGTTAGATCGGTGGCTAGTTCGTATATATCTCCGCTCCCTGAAGGAATCGTTTAGCCTAGATACTATACATCAATCATTAAAGAGTAGGACTGTGCAATTACTTAAATTTAACTTCTTATTCTACGGTCATAGCCTAAGGTACTCTTACCTAAGGTGTATAACCTATCAGCTTTGATATCAACTGTAACGACCCCAAATTTCATACAATACAACTCTCGACATTGGTTGTTAACAATACATCGAACTTCTAACTTTACATCATTAATCGGTATTAAACTTAATAAAATGCGGAATAATAAAAACTTTCTATTTTCTTTCTTCATTTCCCTAAATCACAACCTTTATCATTAACATATCTTTGATTCAAATCTTTTTTATAGCTCGCTTCATCAGAGGTATAAACAAAATCTTGCCTTACAAATCAATATCCATTATACATCAGATAACTTAACTTATAACTCAACAATTATAATACATCCAAACCATTAGATATATTTCTCATCTAAAAGTAAATAATCTTCTTGAATCACTATTGATCTCTATCATTCAATTAGCATGTATCATTCCCTTAAATCCTTGACCTGTAAAAATGGTTATTTTGCAAGAATGAGCTCGACAGCTCAGCAAATCTAACAGTTTTCATGTATCACATAGCACATAATATCATTCTCAGATCATACATCATAATCTTTTAACTAAACATATCATACATGTTGTACTTCACATCTCAATTAAAGATTGAGTTCCATAACCCAATCAGTTTAGTCATAAATTGACTTTCACAGTATAAAACATCATTTATAATTTCACATACATTCAACAGTCTGAACTACAACAATCATTTACCAAATTCATAAAGCAAATAGGAACTGAAAGACTTGCCTTGATCGTTGTTTACCAATAACAGATTAACAGCTTACAGCTATCTGCACTTCACGTGCCCTACACAATTATATAATCATGCACATCAACTATTAGTCTTATAAAAAATATTAGTTGTAATGTAAACTTTACTCTACATCCATAACCCTTCCTATTAATCAATACACAATGTTCAATTTGATTGTGTTAACTTTCGACTTATATCTCACTATATTTCTTCTTAGTCATACTCAAAATTCATTTAAGTGTTTAAGTCTTGCTAGGACTCCTTATTGGTTTATATTAAACCCATTCCATATTCTATAATGTTCATTTCATTTGAGTTAAAATAGTTTTTAAGTTCATTAACACTTGGCACGTCGTTTTGACGTTCATTCGTCGCACGCCCGATTCATCCCTCTTGCTACGCTTAACATGCTCATACAACTTGTCTAAAATATCATTGATTAATGTTAAGCATCATTATATTTCATAATATTCATGTTTTATAACTTAGAACATCATCTTTTATCGTCGGGAGCACTACACTTACGTGCGTGTATGTCCTACGCCCTCCGATTGCCTTTGAATACGCATTAGTCACAAAGATGACCATTTTTGACCCCCTGATAACGACTTCAAATCGAAAAACTTAAAGAATTAAAATTATAGGTCTACTCGTTTTCTTTTTGAATCATCCTGAATCGCCTTAATCGGAGTTCGTATGAAGAAGTTATGCTCGTTTTACTACAGGAGGTTAAAACAGTCCCGCCTGACACTATTCCGGCACAGCTGCGCCCCAAATGGTCTTGGGGGAAGTACAGCTGCACCCAAAATGGCCTTGGGGGCAACACAGTTGTGCCCATGAGCAGAATGGGCTTTCCCAAATTTTGTTCTTCACGATTTTCAGACCATTTCTCCTTCCGATCTTCGTAACTCGAGTTATACACATCCAAATTAGTCCGTTTTTGATTCTATGGATTCGTAATTCATAGAACTACAACATAACAAAGAATCAACAATTTACAGAAACATTAACTAACCCAAATCTTAATCCAAAACTCATGTTCATACTAAATTTTCATGTTTTAACATGTTTAGCGAATTCATTCACTACGCATTCGTTTTTTAACCAAATTGATTCATTCAACTTGCGTTCTTTTTGTTTTTCAACGTTCTTACAACATCCATCATCAAAATTCTTTTTAGATGAAAAAATCAATAACACCTAAACTAAAGTTTATAGTTTAGTTAAATACCTTTTCAATTCCTTCTTTAAGCTTAGCTAGATGATATGAAACTTGATAAATCTTCTCGTTCTTCATTTGATTTCACAGAATTTCCTCTCTCAGAATTCCATAAAGAATCACCTTCTCTCTCAATTTCTCTCTTCTCTACTCTGCCTTTGCCAATAACGTAAAACTAACCTTTATTGCAATTGGGAATTACACCCACGTAATAATCTTATTAGTTATAAAACCAAAAGTCACAAGGCATTGTTTGGCTTACCCAAATAAAACTCTATTCTATTTATTTTAATAATTCTCTTATTATAAGTCTCATTGTCACACCTTTATTTAATTTAATCATAATCTTTACACAATATTTACTTAACCAATAAAATTATAATTTTATTCAACAAATCATTAATCCTCTAATTTAATTATTTAATTAAATTAAAATATTTCTATTCCATTAACGTAATAAGCTACGCACTCATTATAGAATCACTCATCATAAATCTCATCAATATTATCATACCTTAACAATTTATCCCATAACAATTTCCATCAAATATTCATTTTATTCTATAAATATCCTAATTAAAATATTTATTTAATTCGATAAATATTTTAACTACTCATGAAATTCACAGTCATATTACATTAACATATTACATCTATATGTAATATCTATAAATCTCTTTTTTCTTAAAATAAATACATTAATTCACTATTTTAATTAAGTAAATCACTCACATTATTTATGAAACTTAATTCATCATAACTTCCAATGTCATAATAATAATCAAATTATATTGTCCCATAATAAAATTTCTAACTCAATTAAATTAACTAATTTTCTTCACTTTCTTGAATAGTTTAATTAAATATTAAACCTCTTTTCCCCAATACATGAATATAGTTCTCTTCATACCAAATCACACATTTTAGAATATAACACATATACACATACTCGTATTCGAAACATCTTATAATAAAATTTTTATTTATTACTCCCTTCATCCCATAATAACTGTCGTTTTAGCTTCATGCACATAGATTAAGAAAGTCATTTAATGCTATCATTTATTAATTAAAATTTGTGTGAAATTTCATCACTACCCCTTTATGGGAAGTTGAAAACTATTAATACAAGAGAGAGAATTTCTTGGAACAATGAGAGAAGGTAAGGGTAATATAGGAAAGTAAATAATTTATTCGTTTAGAAAGTTGTAAACGACAAATAAATTGGAATAAATTTTTTCTTCTAAAACGACAGTTATTATGGGATGGAGGGAGTAAATTCTTATTTATTAATTCTTAAAAATCCGAGTTATCACAAAACTACTCAGAATACTGTACTGAATACTGTTAAAGACTTGATGTTTGCTGGATTTAAAAATTGTGAATACGTATGGTGTTAAGGTGTTATCTAATATTTGATTATGTGGTTAAATGTTAGATAATTTACTTATAAAGTAGTGGTATGATATGATATATTGATTGAAAGATCAATCTTAACAATGATAGGTCTTTATAATAAAGAGATTAAATTAGATTACGTAGCAGTAATCTACGGTACATGCAAGTTTCCTTAACTCAAACTCAAGTTATTATCTTTCAAAGCATGTTAGTGAATAATTATTGTTGATTATTCACGTCTATACTGATTATTAATTCGCACTTAGTACATGTTGCATATGTTCATTAGGTATGAAAGGCTGATCACCTTCATTACCATAAGATTCAGTTAAATTTGTTCATGGTCATTGTTGATCACTCAACATTATTGATTCAATCATTCAATTATTGACATTTTGATTCATGCTCTTTCACAATTATTATATTGTTAAAAATTTGAAAGCTTATTCTTTCTTTCAATCATAATATATCTTCATTGTATTTAAACTTACTGGGCAAATTAGTTGCTCACCCTTGCTATATCATGATAACAAATTTCAGATTAAGACGAAGGCTCGAAGAAAGACAGAGGCAAAGACAAATTTCAAAGAGTAGATTATTACGCATTTATAACTATTTAGTTATCATATGCAAATGATTTTGTAAACCTTTTTAATTACTTAAGGTATGTATTCAGTTAAGGTTAATAGACCTTGGGAAATATTATAGAATCATGTGAAATAAACACTTTATGTTTATATATTCCGCATTAGTTTATAAAATATGTATGAAGATGAAGTACTGTAACGTACCAGGTCTGAGGTTCTAGGGACCCGGATTTGGGGGCGTCACATAAATAAATAGGTAGACAACTCTTCGTTAATTACATCAACATGTAACTCCTTTTATTTTGCCTTTCAAATTATTTTGATCAAGTGGTAACACATCCGAGTCAAAATTATCTGAGTTAAGTCCAACCTATCAGTTCCATATATTTAAAAAAGAAAAAAAATTCCTTATGGATAGCACAACAAAATAATATTATTCAATTTTTTTTATAAGCATCAAATGTGATAAATTAACATCTTAAATACTTAATACTTGTCTTGTGGATAGCACAACAGACTCATATTAAATATTTAATGCTCTATTAATTTTATCATGCTAGAAGGGGACGTTCGATATTCTAAATATCTTTGAACACTTTAGACTTAAAATAATTTCTTTGAGGGGTTTGTTATTAATAGTCTCATCTTGTTTAGCGCGCATGCACACACACACACACACACACACACACACACACACATATATATATATATATATATATATATATATATATATAATACACGTCATTTTCTTAAAACATGTGAAACATGTTTGCATAAAATATAATATATATATATATATAGAATACTAGCATATATAGAATACTATATTCTATATGGATTGATTATGAACTTTTATTCTAGTTTGGTTCACTCGAGCCATCAAGTGAACCAAAAGGTCAAACCTAAGAGTGCAAGAATTAACTTTAAACATAACTATTACATTTTAACCCGAGCTTCATACAAATAGGTCTTCAAGCGCTCCTTGCTCCTTATTCTCCAATTCTTCAAGATAATTCTAACTAATCCTATTACATAAATTATTTAATTTAAATAGAAACCTTGATCAACAGTCAATGGAAAGTACATAAGAGAGAGATAGAATTTTACATCAAGAAAAAATTAGAGAAGAAGAGGTACGCAAACCCCATTTAATAAAACTCATACATTCAAGCATCCAACTAAAATAAAATTCATTCGCATTGGTCAATAGTCCATAATCAATTCCATTTATTATCATATATATCACCATATGCATCAATAAATCACATTCATCTTATGAATTAAAATCATTCTATATATATATGAGTATCATTTAATGGGCAATTTTAAGTTGCATGAAATCCAATTTCAAGATTAAAATAAACTCTTTATTTTAATCATAAAATTATTAAGAATAATATTATATATATATATATATATAATATTAACCAGGCTACTTAGATTCACGTTAACTATAATATATATATTATTAACCATGGTAATCTATGAATCTCCTGTGTCACTTTTGAATAACCAAATCAATGCTCACATTTGATTACTTAAAATAAAACAATCAAAATCCACGGATTTAGACTTGCATTACAGTGTACAAACGAAATAGATGTTCACGATTTTATATTAGGCTTCACGAATTGATTCCGTTTTTTTTTTGTTTTTATAAAAATAATTTTATACAACAAATTATGCCTAATAAATTATTCTAAATACGTACTCATACATTTATAGAATCAAAATAATTAATAATTCGCATAAAGTTTGACTCTGATACCACTGTTAGGTTTGTAAGATCAAATTAGTATGTAACAATTACATGCATAATAACGGAAGCGTAAAAATAGAGTTAAATTTTTTTTTTTACAAACCAGTTACCCGGAACATCCTTTATGCAAATTATTAATTTAAAACGATAAATATGAAGTTAGGAAATCATACCATTGTATAACTAAGCTTCCACAAATATAAGTTTAACTTCTTGTTCTTCGCGATCTTCTTGAATCTCCGGGATTGATTCCTTCCTTTGATCAACGTTAGCCACCCAAGTGTTTGGCCTCTAGAGGTGATCCACTAAGGAAGAGGAATTGTTCAAGGAGGGTGGTTGGCTAAACTCTATTTTTTTATTCTCTATAGAAAATGAGTATTATCTCCAAAAATTAGAATTGCATCAACTGATATCTAGCATAAGACTCATCTTATATAGATATTGGTCAACCCTTCTAATCCAATTAGAAATAGGGTTTCATTTAATTAATTAAACTCCTTTAATTAATTAGGCAACCCATTGGGAATAATTAATTAGACTCTTTTAATTAATTTATCTCATAATCTTATTAGGAATAAATGAGAGTACTAATATTAAATTAATTTTTAAACTCCTTTATAAATTAAAATAATAATAATTGTAATAATATTAATAAGACTCCTCTTATTAATTTATATTTAATATTTTCAAAATATTAAGTAATAAAAATTAAGCTATTTAATTTATTCTATCAATATAAATTAAATTAATTATACTTAACATATTATTACGATTATGCCATTACATTCTTAAATAATTATTCTTCCTTTTATGGTATGACCCTTTAGGTTCTCCATATTAAACCGATTGTGAATAAATCGATTAGAACAATTCTAATCTTATTTAAATAAATAATTTAAACTAATAATCTATTTAAATAAATAATATTTATTCTACAATGGGGATAAGCCTCCCTAGCGATAAACGATTTTCCAGATAATATAGATTTCAATATTAATCATAGAAGTTAAAGTAGTATACATACAAGTCAATCATGTTTGATGATAAAATATATACTTTGTAACAATTTTATTCATTTATTAATAAAAGTATTATTTAATTAAAGACATTTATTTATCTATATGGTACTGTTTTTATAATATGTGATAAACTCATAGTTTTAAGCAATGCTTTTAGAATCATGATGATGATCATGCTAATGAGATCTAAATTCTTAGATAGTTTAAAACTAAAATAGTTTTCAATCGATAGATTACTAAAAAGGAGATTAGTAAATCCGGATAGATTGGTACATATGTTGCTTGCTCATTGGATGAGGATGATTGATCTCATGATCATTTGTGTGGAGATACTAAAGCAAGTATGTACGTGCTTATTGGAGAATTAGTACATTGAACGTGCCTCGCTAAAGAATACCTAATGGAGTTTTACTTGCCTGTTAATAGAAATTCCTAATGTGATAGTAGTACAAGTGATCCTTAGACTTGAGATCATCATAGTATCTTGTGTATGATGAATTATACTTTGACATGTCCCTTAAGACCCCTAGGGTATATCAAAGGGTATGATTGGGTGTAATAAGTTATATATGGAGATAATGAATGATGAATAAAGAATCTACCGCTTCTAATAAAAGAAGAGATATGTCCTATGTGATTCGATAAATGACAATCCAGGAATTCTTGGCCAATGTGGAATGAAATTAGAAAGGAGTTTCTAATTTGCATTATTTGGAGTTGTGCATTTGAGAATAGAAATACATATAATTAAATGAAATAAGACTTGACAGTAATTCCATGTCTTATATTTAATTGGGACATTGTATGGTAGAAGGATTGAATTGTGGTAACTATTTACTCACAGGTTCTTTTATGATTAATGTTGAAATCTATATTATCTGAAAAGTCGTTGATCACTAAAGAGGCTTATCCTTATTGTAGAATAAATGTTATTTATTTAAATGAATTATCAGTTAAATTTATTTATTTAAATAAAATTAGAATTGTTCTAATTGATTTATTCACAACCGGTTTAATATGGAGAACCTATAGGGTCACACCATAAAAGAAAAAATATTTATTAAAGAAGCAAATGCCATAATCGTAATAATAAGTTAAGTATATTTAATTTAGTATATGGTGATAGAATAAATTAAATAGCTTAATATTTTGAAAATATTAAATATAAATTAATAAGAGGAGTCTTATTATTATTATTATTATTATTATTATTATTATTATTATTTAATTTCTAAAAGAGTTTGGGAATTAATTAATAAGATTCTTTCTCTCTCTCTCTCTTTCATATATATTCCTAATAAGATTAGGAGGTTAATTAATTAAAAGAGTTTAATTATTCCCTATAGGATTGGGAAGTCTAATTAATTAAAAGAGTTTAATTAATTAATATAACACTCTAATCTTAAATTATTTAGGAGGGTTGCCTACATCTATAAATAAAAAAGTCTTATTATGGAATAATGTTAGACTATTTATTTTCAAGAGTTGGGAGAGCACTCCTTTTTTTAGAGAGAAGGAAACTAGGGTTTAGCCAAACACCCCTCTTCTTGAATTCTTATTCTTTCTTGGTGGATCATCTCTAGAGGCCAAACACTTGGGCGGCTAACGTTGATCAAAGAAATGAATCAACCCGGTGGATTCAAGTAGAATGCGAAAAGGATTTGAAGTTGAACTCGTACCTGAGGATGCTAGAATCTTCAAGGGTATGAATCTTAATCTCCATCTATTTCGTTTAATTAATAACTGTGCATAAAGGATGATCCGGGTATATGATTTGTAAAATTTTAAAACTCTAATTTACCTTGCTTTCACTTATTTTATGCAATTTGATTGTATCCATGAATCTTACAAACCTAACAGTGGTATCAGAGCCTAACCTTTATGAAAGTTATTAATTATTTAGATTTAATATGTATATTGATATGTGTTTAGAATAATTTTTTTGGGTATAATTATTGGCATAGAATTAAATTTTTTGGAGAAAACTACACAATTCGCGAATTTGAAAAATAATTTCTGGAGACTGGCGCCGCAGCGCCAACTTCGTATTTTTGACACTGATGACGTGGCGCCGTAACACCTAAAGCTAGTTCACTAGCGGCACCGCAGCGCCTCACTATAGAAAAAGAAAATTAATTTTCTAATAATTTAATTTCTAATTAAAATAAAAGGTTTATTTAAATTAAAAATTAAATTTCATGTTTTTCTAGTAATTCTAAATTTAAATAAAGTAGTTTATTTTTATTTAGAATTGGATTAAAATAAAGATGTTTATTTTAATTAGAATTTAATTTCATTCTAACTAATTAGAGTTGAAATTGGATTCCATGATAACTAATTAGAGATGAAATTGAATTCCTTGTTTCCTAAAATAAAAGAGTTTATTTGTGTTTAGAAAATGGATTTCATGTTTCCTTAAATAAAGGAGTTTATTTAGATATGAAATAGGATTTCATATTAATCAAAATAAAGGAGTTTATTTTGATAAGGAATTGAATTTCACATATCTTGTTCCTCCCAAAAATATTTTTAAAAGTTAAAATAAATGAGTTTATTTTGACTTGGAATTGGACTCCATATTAATTAAAATAAAGGAGTTTATTTTGATTAAATAATTTGATTAAAAATAAAGGAGTTTATTTTTATTCAAAAATGGTTAAATTAAAATAAAAAGTTTATTTTGATTTAAATTTGGATTAAAATAAAAGAGTTTATTTTAATTTAGAATTGAATTTTATGCTAATTAAAATTGCCCATTAAATCAATATCAATGCATATATTGAATGTTTATTATTCATGAGATGAATGTTTTATTTATTGATGCATATGTTGATGTGTATGATAATAAATGGGGTTGATTATGGACTATTGACCAATGTGATTGGATTTTATTTTAGTTGGATGCTTGAATGTATGAGTTTTATAAATGGGGTCTGTGTACCTCGTCTTCTCTAGTTTTTCTTAATGTAATTTCTATCTTCCTCCTATGTACTTCTCATTGACTGCTGATCAATGTTTCTATATATAGTAAATAGTTTTTGTAATAAGAATAGTTAGAATTAAATTTTGAAGAATTGGAGACCAAAGAGCAAGGAGCGCGTGAAGACCAGTTTGTAATGGAGCCCGGGATTTAAATGTAATAGTTATATTTAAATTTAATTCTTGCACCCTAGGTTTAACCTTTTGGTTCACTTGGTGGCTCTAGTGAACCAAACTAGAATAAAGTCCATAATTAATCCGGGTAGAATATAGTATTCTAAATGTGCATGATTACTATATATATTTTATATATTATACAACATGCTTCGCATGCTAATTAATATGACGTGTATTATATATATATATGTATGTGTGTGTGTGTATGTGTGCATGCACGCTAAACAAGTTAAGACAAATAATAACAAACCCCTCAAAGATTTTATATTAAGTATTAAGCGTTCAAAGATATTTGGAATATCGAACGTCGACTTCTAGCATGGTAAAATAATAGAGTATTAAATATTTAATATGAGTTTGTTGTGCACACACAAGGCAAGTATTAAATATTTAAGATGCTGTTTTATTTCATTAAATATTTATAAGGAATTGAACATTACCGCTTTGTTGTGCACACACAAGGGCTGTAGTTTTCTTTTCACTTATATAGAAATGCTAGGTCGGACTTAACTAAGATCGTTTTGGTTCGGATGTGCACACACTTAACCATAATGATCTAAGAGGCAAAATACAAGGAGTTACATGGTGATGTAATTGACAAAAGTTATATACCTATTTATTTATATATAGTTTGTTGTGCACACACAAGAATATATATCTATTTGAAATAGGATCCTTATTCTCACTAGCAAATCTTTAATTAAATTTGCCGAACTATATATTGTGAGGGTAATATAGTTTGAAAAAAATAGTGGGAGATACCAATTTAAAATAATACCTAATTTATTTTGGTAATTAATAAAAGAATGTATGCTATAATGTTGTTAATTACAAATTTATTTATAGAATTTTACAATATCTAAATTACTATCACTGTGTAGCATATTAGATGCTAATTAACCGAATTAAATTAAATGGATTGGTTAAGGAATTTGAGAATAGTTCTCAAGGCTGAAAAGCTATCTTATGTCTTTAATACGCCTATCCCTGCAATGGTTGCAGACAATGCCTCTGAGAAAGAGATTGCTACTTTTAGAAAGTAGCAAGATGATGCATAGTTGGCTCAATGCATCATGCTCGCATCCATGAGTAACGAACTTTAGCGTCAGCATGAAACTATGGATGCTCCTACTATACTCTTGCACTTCAAGTAGTTGAATGGTGAGGAAAGTAGGACTGTTAGATATCAGATATCTTAGGAGCTCTTCCAATCTAGAATGACCGATGACACGACAGTATAGACACATGTCCTAAAGATGATCAATTGGATTGAACAATTAGGACAATAGGATTTTGTCATGGATGGAGAGTTGAGCCAAGATTTGATCTTGCACTCAATGACGGACTCCTTCTCACAATTATTGTGAATTTTCAGATGTACAAGCTAGATGTCAGCCTCGCTGATTTGCTTAAACATGTTGAAAAATAGTTAAGAGTCACTTTCCAATCAAGAAAGACCAAGTTTTATTGGTAAGGGCTAAAGGATCTTCTAAAAAGAAGGTAGATTCAAAGAAGGTAAATAGAAAGGCAAATACAAAGGATAATAAGAACAAAACTGATACGGATAGCACAGGAGTTTTCTTCCACTGCAATAAGACTGGATACTGGAATATAAACTGCAAGAAGCATCTTACAGAAGCTAACCAGAAGAAGCTTAGTGAAGCTTCGGTTACATATACAGGTTTGTTAATGATTGAAATAAATCTTTCAGTAAGTAAAGTTTCTACTTGGGTATTGGATACCGGCTATGGTTCTCATAAATACAGATTTATGAAGGGACCAAGCATAAGTAGAAAGTTAAACAAGGGGAAGTTTTCCTGCGTGTGGGGAATGAAGCAAAGGTTGTTCCATTAACTACAGGAACTTATTGTTTAGCGCCGCCTACGGGCAAGTCCATTAGTTTAAATAATTAACAATTTATTGAATGGACTTTACATACTTGACTTACATGAAAATAATTTTAAATTGAACAAACTAGTAAAAGAAAAGGAGATGATCATTCAAAAAGTTGAATATTTGTACTTGGTGAAATACAAATCTGAATCATTTGAAAGGTTCAAAGAATTCAGAAGTAAAACTAATTGGCAAGGTATTATGATTCTTCGATTTGATCGAGGAATAAATACTTATGCAATAAGTTTTAAGATCATCTTAAAAGGTTTTCTCACAATAGACGTTTTCTGATACACAATAATTGATTGATGTAGAAAAATTGTACCTTGTTGGACATGGTGCGGTCCATAATGATTTTACCAACATTCCAGTATCCTTCTAGGGTAATGCCTTGGAAACGGCTGCATATCTACAAAATAAGGTAACCTCAAAATCCGTCCCCAAGACTTCATAAATGTTATGGACAGGGAGGATTCATAATCTTAAGTATATTAAGATAAAGGGTTGTCCAGCTTATGTGAAAAGGTTTCAAAAGGATAAGTTTAGGATAAGATTTGACAAATACAGATTTGTGGGACATCCTAAAGTAAGTTTAGGGTAAATTTTCTATAATCCTATATAGCAAAAAGTGTTTGTTGCGAAACACGCTGCCTTCTAAGATAAAGATGTGATAGTAGTGTGCATACAAGCCAATCATGTATGATGATAAAGCACGTACTTTGTAAACAATCTTATTTATTTATTAATGAAATATTCATTTATTACAGGCATTTAATTATCTACATGTTGCTGTTTTTATAATATGTAAATAACCCATAGTTTTAAGCAATGCTTTTAGAATCATGATGATGATCATGCTAATGAGATCTAAATTCTTAGAAAGTTTTAAAACTTAAATAGTTCCCAATCGTGGGATTACTAAAAAGGGGATTAGTAAATCCGGATAGATTGGTACATATGTTGCTTGCTCATTGGATGAGGATGATTGATCTCATGATCATTTGTGTGGAGACACTAAAGCAAGTATGTAGGTGCTTATTGAAGAATAAGTTCACTGAACGTGATTCGCTATGGAATACCTAATGGAGTTTTACTCGCATGTCAATAGGAATTCCTAATGTGATAGTAGTACAAGTGATCCTTGGACTTGAGATCATCATAGTATCTTGTATGTAACAAATTATACTTTGACTTATTCCTTAAGACCTTTTAAGGCATATATAGGGTATGCTTGGGTATAATGAGTTACATATGGAGATAATGAATGATCAATAAAGAATCTACCACCTCTAGTAAAAGAGGAGATATGTCCCATGTGCTTCGTTAAATGACAACCCAGGAATCCTTGGCCAAGGTGAAATGAAATTAGAAAGGAGTTTTTAATTTGCATTATTTGGAGTTGTGCATTTTCTAATCGAAATACATATAATTAAATAAAATAAGACTTGACAGTAAATCCATGTCTTATATTTAATTGGGACATTGTATGGTGGAAGGATTGAATTGTATGGTAACTATTAACTCACAGGTTCTTTTATGATTAATGTTGAAATCTATATTATCTGGAAAGTCGTTGATCGCTAGGGAGGCTTATCCCTATTGTAGAATAAATATTATTTATTTAAATAAATTATTAGTTTAATTTATTTATTTAAATAAGATTAAAATTATTTTAATTGATTTATTCACAACCGGTTTAATATGGAGAACCTAAAGGGTCACACCATAAAAGGAAGAATAATTATTTAAGAAGGTAATGGCATAATCGTAATAATGCATTAAGTATAATTAATTTAATCTATGGTGATAGAATAAATTAAATAGCTTAATGTTTATTATTTAATATTTTGGAAATATTAAATATAAATTAATAAGAGGAGTCTTATTAATATTATTACAATTATTATTATTTTAATTTCTAAAGGAGTTTAGTAATTAATTTAATATTTAGTACTCTCATTTATTCCTAATAAGATTAGGAGACAAATTAATTAAATGAATTTAATTAATTATTCCCATGTGGTGGGAAGCCTAAATTAATTAAAGGAGTTTAATTAATTAAAAGAAATCCCATGTCTAATAGGATTAGAAGGGTTGACCAATGTCTATATAAGAGAAGTCTTATAATAGATATTAGATTGATGCAATTCCAATTGTTGGAGAGTACTCCTTTTCTATAGAGGATAGAAAACTAAGGTTAAGCCAAACATCCTCCTTCTTGATAATTCCTCTTCCTTGGTGGATCACCTCTAGAGGCCAAACACTTGGGTGGCTAACGTTGATCAAAGGAAAGAATCTAACCCAAAAATTCAAGGAGATCACGAAGAACAAGGAGTTGAACTAGTACCTGTGGAAGCTTCGTTCTACAAGGGTATGATTCCATAACTTCTTATTTATCGTTTTAAATTAATAATTTGCATAAAGGATGATCCGGGTAATGATTTTGTAGAAATTTTTTAAACTCTGATATACCATGCTTCCGCTAATTTTTGCAATTTGATTGCGTCACGATTTCGTACAAACCCAACAGTGGTATCAGAGCCAAATCTTTATGCAATTATTAATTTATTTTTGATTTCATATACATATGGGTATGTATTTAAAATAATTTATTGGGCATAATTTTATTGTATAAAATTATATTTTTTAAGAAAAAAAAAAGATTTTTTTTGGGACGAATCACAATTTTTTTTTTTGGTGCTAATCTTGAATTCTGCAAAGAAAAGGTGTTGTCTCTTTCTTACTCCAAAAAGAAGGTGACCCATCAGGAAAGGACTTTTTTAATAAACCTGCAGGACTCTTTTAATAAAAGAAGGTGACTTCTTTTTAAAAAAATAAATAGGATATATTTATATATTATATTCTAAATAATTTTATAATTAAAATAAAGAGTTTATTTTAATCTTGAAATTGGATTTCATGCAATTTAAAATTACCCATTAAATGATACTCATATATATATGGAATGTTTTAATTCATGAGATGAATATTTATTTATTGATATATATGGTGATATGTATGAAAATAAATGGGGATTGATTATGGACTATTTGACCAATGTGATTGGATTTTATTTTAGTTGAATGCTTGAATGAATGGGTTTTATTAAATGGGGTCTACGCACCTCGTCTTCTCTAATTTTTTTTTCTTGATGTAAAATTCTATCTCCCTCCTATGTACTTCCCCTTGACTGTTGATCAAGGTTTCTATTTAAATTAAATAGTTTAATGTAATAGAAATAGTTAGAATTATCTTTAAAAATTGGAGACCAAGGAGCAAGGAGCGCGTGAAGACCCGTTTGTATGGAGCCCGAGTTTAAATGTAATAGTTATATTTAAATTTAAATTCTTGCACTCCTAGGTTTGACCTTTTGGTTCACTTGGTGGCTCTAGTGAACCAAACTAGAATAAAAGTCCATAATCAATCCGGGTAGAATATAATATTCTATATTGCATGCTAAATATTATATATATTATATTTTATGCAAACATGCTTCGCATGTTTAATAAAATGACGCGTATTTTATATATATATGTGCATGCGCGCTAAACAAGATGAGACAAATAATAACAAACCCCTCAAAGAAATAATATTAAGTCTGAAGTGTTCAAATGATATTTGGAATATCGAACGTCGCCTTCTAGCATGATAAATTAATAGAGTATTAGATATTTAATATGAGCTTGTTGTGCTATCCACAAGGCGAGTATTGCGTATTTAAGATGTTAATTAATCACATTTGATGCTTATCAAGAAAATTGAACGATCTAGTCTTGTTGTGCTATCCACAAGGACGAACATTTTTCTTTTTTGAATTTATGAAAGTGCTAGGCTGGACTTAACTTAAATTATTTTAGTTCGGATGTGCACACACTTGACCATTATGATTTAAGAGGCAAAATAAAAGGAATTACATGGTGATGTAATTGACAAGAGTTGTATACCTATTTATTTGTATATCGCTTGTTGTGCTATCCACAAGGTTATATACATTTGAAATGGGATCCTTATTCTCACTAGCAAATTTTTAATTAGATGTTGCCGAACTATATAAGTGAGGGTAATATAGTTTGATAAAAATAGTGGGAGATACCAATTTAAAATAAAGACCTAAATTTATTTTGGTATGCAAAATTAATAAAATGAATGTTTGCTAAAATGTTATTTTTCACATGCAGAATTTTAAAAATGTCAAAATCACTAATTTCACTGCGAAGCATACTTGATGCTAATAAGCTTACCGGGCCGAATTATACGGACTGGCCAAGAAATCTGAGAATAGTTCTCACTACTGAAAAGATTTCTTATGTCCTAAACTCACATGTCCCTGGAACTGTTCCAGAAACAACCTCTGAGGAAGAGATTGCCACCATTGTAAAGTGGCAAGATGATGCATCTGTAGCTCAATGCATCATGCTCGCATCCATGAATAACGAGCTTCAGCGTCAGCAAGAAAACATGGATGCTCCTACTATGTTGATTCACCTCAAGGAGTTGTATGGTGAACAAAGTAGGACTGCTAGATATGAGATATCTAAGGAGCTCTTCCGATCTCGGATGACCAAGGGCAAGGTGAACATAAAGGAACAAAAGAAATCTGATCCAGCTAGCAAAGGAATGTGCTTCCATTGCAACGAGCCGGGTCATTGGAAGAAAAACTGCAAGAAGTTTCTGGCAGACAAGAAGCTTGGAGAAGCTTCGACTTCCAATCAAGGTTTGTTCATGATTGAAATTAATTTTTCAGAAAGTCAAAATTCTACTTGGGTATTGGATACCGGCTGTGGTTCTCACATATGTAATAATGTGAAGGGACTGGTCAGAAGTAGAAAGCTGAACAATGATGAGGTGATCCTACGAGTAGGGAATGGAGCAAAGGTTGCTGCATTAGCTGTAGGAACTTATTATTTAGCAATGCCTTCGGGCAAGTCCATTTATCTTAATAATTGTTATTATGTTCCGAATATTATTAAAAACATTATTTCAATTTCTGTATTGGATATGGAAGGATTTAACGTTGTTATAAAGAACAATAGTTGTTCTATTTATAAAGACGATGTTTTATATGGTATTGGAAATTTGCGAAATGGACTTTATACACTTGACTTACAAGAAAATATATTTCAAATTGAACAAACTAAGAAAAGGAAAAGAGATGATATTAATTATACCTACATGTGGCACTGTAGACTCGGTCATATCAATGAAACAAGATTATCCAAGTTGCATAAAGATGGGCTCCTCGAGCTATCCGATTATGAATCATATCCAACTTGTGAATCTTGTCTCATGGGTAAAATGACTAAATCTCCTTTTAGTGGAAGAGGAGAAAGAGTTACAGAGTTGTTGACATTGATTCACACAGACGTTTGTGGGCCTATGACAACAAGTGCACGGGGTGGGTATTCTTATTTTATTACTTTCACTGATGATCACTCAAGATTTGGATATGTGTATTTAATGAAATACAAGTCAGAATCATTTGAAAAGTTCAAAGAGTTCAGAAGTGAAGTAGAGAAACAAACGGGCAAGAGTATAAAGATACTTCGATCAGATCGAGGCGGAGAATACTTAAGCGGTGAGTTTCTCAATTGTCTCAAAGAAAATGGTATAATCTCACAATGGACTCCTCCAGGTACACCACAGTTAAATGGAGTATCTGAAAGGAGAAATCGAACACTGTTAGACATGGTTCGATCCATGATGAGTTTTACCGACCTTCCAATTTCCTTCTGGGGATATGCCCTAGAAACGGCTGCATACCTACTTAACAAGGTACCTACCAAATCTGTCCCAAAGACTCCATATGAGATGTGGAAGGGAAGGAAACCAAATCTTAAGCATGTTAAGACTTGGGGTTGTCCAGCTTATGTCAAAAAGTTTGAACATGATAAGCTACAGACTAAATCCGAAAAGTGTAGATTTGTGGGATACCCTAAAGAAACTGTAGGGTATTATTTCTATCATCCAACTGATCAAAAGGTGTTTGTTGCGAAACATGCTGCCTTCTTGGAAAAGGAGTTTATCTATGAAGGGGTCAGTGGGAGTAAGATATATCTTGAAGAAGCTCAAGAACCACAAATTACCACGGATCAAAGTCAGGTACCTGACCAAGTAGAAGAACCTACTATACCACACCCTGTTCGTAAATCTGGAAGAGTACCGAAGATACCTGAGAGGTATGGATTCGTTGTAGAGGATGACGATGAGGTACGCATCATGACTGATGATGATCCATTGAATTACGAACAGGCCATGAGTAATAAACACTCAGGGAAATGGCTTGAAGCCATGAAATCCGAAATGGACTCCATGTATGAAAACAAAGTATGGACTTTGGTTTCACCACCTGAAGGCATTAAGCCTATTGGGTGTAAATGGGTCTTTAAAAGAAAGACTGGAGCGGACGGCAAGGTGGAGACCTATAAGGCCCGACTGGTTGCAAAAGGTTTTAAACAAAGACAAGGAGTTGATTATGATGAAACCTTTTCACCAGTAGCTATGCTCAAGTCCATTCGGATTTTGCTTGCGATTGCAGCTTATAACGACTATGAGATCTGGCAAATGGACGTGAAAACGGCCTTCCTCAATGGGAAACTTGAGGAGGATGTGTATATGACACAGCCAGAGGGATTTGTTTCAAAGGTTGGAATAAATCAAGTCTGTAAGCTGCAACGATCCATTTATGGATTGAAGCAAGCTTCTCGTAGATGGAACATTCGTTTTGATGAGACAATCAAAGAGTTTGATTTTATCAAAAATAACGATGAACCATGTGTGTACAAGAAGGTTAGTGGGAGCGCAGTTTCATTCCTTGTATTATATGTTGATGATATATTACTGATAGGGAATGACATTCCTATGCTACAATCAATTAAAATCTGGTTATCTAAACACTTCTCCATGAAGGACTTGGGAGAAGCATCCTATATTTTGGGGATAAAGATCTATAGAGATAGATCTAAAAGGATGCTTGGTTTATCCCAAGGAACGTACATTGATGCAATGCTAAAGAGATTTAGCATGGAAGATTCCAAAAGAGGACTCATGCCGATGAGCCATGGAATACATCTCTCCAAGAAACAGGCCCCAAAGACACCTGAGGAGAGAGACCGAATGAGTAAGATCCCTTATGCTTCTGCAATAGGATCTATCATGTACGGTATGACATGTACTAGACCGGATGTTGCTCATTCACTTAGTGTAATGAGCAGATACCAGCCGAATCCAGGAGAAGAGCACTGGAAGGCAGTGAAGAATATCCTAAAATACTTGAGAAGGACTAAGGATATTTTTCTTGTCTACGATGGGTCTGAAATAAAACTCGAGGGCTTCACAGACTCAAGTTTTCAAACGGACCAAGATGACAGTAAATCTGTTTCGGGGTATGTTTTTACCTTGAACGGAGGCGCAGTGAGTTGGAAGAGTTCCAAGCAGCAAACAGTTGCTGATTCAGTGACAGAGGCAGAGTATATAGCTGCAAGTGAAGCTGCAAAGGAAGCTGTTTAGATGAAGAAGTTCATAACTGAACTTGGTGTGGTTCCTAGCATTGGAGAAGCAGTTCCCATTTACTGTGACAACACAGGAGCAGTTGCACAGGCTAAGGAACCGAGGTCTCATCAGAAATCTAAACACGTGTTGCGGCGATTTCATTTGATCAGGGAGATCATTGAAAGAGGAGACGTCACCTTGGAGCGTGTAGACTCTCAAGACAACATTGCAGATCCATTTACTAAAGCTTTAACACAACAGCAGTTTGATCGTCACTTAGAGAAGATGGGTATGAGATACCATGGCGATTGGCTTTAGTGCAAGTGGGAGATTGATAGTAGTGTGCATACAAGCCAATCATGTATGATGATAAAGCACGTACTTTGTAAACAATTTTATTTATTTATTAATGAAATATTCATTTATTACAGGCATTTAATTATCTACATGTTGCTGTTTTTATAATATGTAAATAACCCATAGTTTTAAGCAATGCTTTTAGAATCATGATGATGATCATGCTAATGAGATCTAAATTCTTAGAAAGTTTTAAAACTTAAATAGTTCCCAATCGTGGGATTACTAAAAAGGGGATTAGTAAATCCGGATAGATTGGTACATATGTTGCTTGCTCATTGGATGAGGATGATTGATCTCATGATCATTTGTGTGGAGACACTAAAGCAAGTATGTAGGTGCTTATTGAAGAATAAGTTCACTGAACGTGATTCGCTATGGAATACCTAATGGAGTTTTACTCGCATGTCAATAGGAATTCCTAATGTGATAGTAGTACAAGTGATCCTTGGACTTGAGATCATCATAGTATCTTGTATGTAACAAATTATACTTTGACTTATTCCTTAAGACCTTTTAAGGCATATATAGGGTATGCTTGGGTATAATGAGTTACATATGGAGATAATGAATGATCAATAAAGAATCTACCACCTCTAGTAAAAGAGGAGATATGTCCCATGTGATTCGTTAAATGACAACCCAGGAATCCTTGGCCAAGGTGAAATGAAATTAGAAAGGAGTTTTTAATTTGCATTATTTGGAGTTGTGCATTTTCTAATCGAAATACATATAATTAAATAAAATAAGACTTGACAGTAAATCCATGTCTTATATTTAATTGGGACATTGTATGGTGGAAGGATTGAATTGTATGGTAACTATTAACTCACAGGTTCTTTTATGATTAATGTTGAAATCTATATTATCTGGAAAGTCGTTGATCGCTAGGGAGGCTTATCCCTATTGTAGAATAAATATTATTTATTTAAATAAATTATTAGTTTAATTTATTTATTTAAATAAGATTAAAATTGTTTTAATTGATTTATTCACAATCGGTTTAATATGGAGAACCTAAAGGGTCACACCATAAAAGGAAGAATAATTATTTAAGAAGGTAATGGCATAATCGTAATAATGCATTAAGTATAATTAATTTAATCTATGGTGATAGAATAAATTAAATAGCTTAATGTTTATTATTTAATATTTTGGAAATATTAAATATAAATTAATAAGAGGAGTCTTATTAATATTATTATAATTATTATTATTTTAATTTCTAAAGGAGTTTAGTAATTAATTTAATATTTAGTACTCTCATTTATTCCTAATAAGATTAGGAGACAAATTAATTAAATGAATTTAATTAATTATTCCCATGTGGTGGGAAGCCTAAATTAATTAAAGGAGTTTAATTAATTAAAAGAAATCCCATGTCTAATAGGATTAGAAGGGTTGACCAATGTCTATATAAGAGAAGTCTTATAATAGATATTAGATTGATGCAATTCCAATTGTTGGAGAGTACTCCTTTTCTATAGAGGATAGAAAACTAAGGTTAAGCCAAACACCCTCCTTCTTGATAATTCCTCTTCCTTGGTGGATCACCTCTAGAGGCCAAACACTTGGGTGGCTAACGTTGATCAAAGGAAAGAATCTAACCCGAAAATTCAAGGAGATCACGAAGAACAAGGAGTTGAACTAGTACCTGTGGAAGCTTCGTTCTACAAGGGTATGATTCCATAACTTCTTATTTATCGTTTTAAATTAATAATTTGCATAAAGGATGATCCGGGTAATGGTTTTGTAGAAATTTTTTAAACTCTGATATACCATGCTTCCGCTAATTTTTGCAATTTGATTGCGTCACGATTTCGTACAAACCCAACAAGATGTTTATCATTGAAAGGCTAGTGGGAGGATAATAGATCTTGAAGGAGTTTAAGAACCACAAATCACTATTATTCAAAAGGAGGAACTTGTAGATAGACCTATTGTACCACAACCGAATCATAAATTTGGAATAGTACCGAAGATACCTGGGAGGTATGGATTCATCATAGATGATGATGATGAGGTACGAATCATAGAGGATGATGATCAAGTAATATACGAATAAGGCTAAGAGTTGTAGACACTCAGAGAAATGGTAGATGACCATAAAATCCAAAATGGATCTTTGAAGCAATGCTCAAGACCATTTGGATTTTACTTGCGATTGCAGCTGATTACTAAATTTGGCAAATAGATGTGGAGACGCCCTTCATCAAATATAAATTATTAGAGGAGAATGTATGTATAATACAACCAGATGAATTTGTTTCAATGGTCGAAGAAAATCATGTATATGAGCGACACCAATCCATTTATGGATTGAAGTAAGCTTCTCAAAGATGGAACATTCATTTTGATGAGACAATCAAAAGAGTTTGATTTTATCAAAAATAAGAATGAACCTAGTGTCTACAAAAGGGTCAGTGGGAGCGTTGTGACATTACTAAGTATTATAGGTTGATATACTACTGATAAGGAATGACATACCAGTGCTATAATCAGTAAAGATAAAGTTGTCTAAATATTCCTCCATGATTGATTTGGGTAGAACATCCTAAATTAAGGATATAAATCTATATAGATAGATTTAAAAGGATGCTCGACTTAACCCAAAGAACGTATATTCATTTGATGTTAAAGACGTTTAGCATGGCAAACTCCAAAAGATGTCTCATGATGATGAGCCATGGAGTGTATCTCTCTAAAATTGAACTCAATAAAAGAGAGATCGCATGAGTAACTATCATGTATGCAATGAAATATATGAGACTTGATGTTGATCAGCCATAATCTGGAGAAGATTACTGTAAGACAGTGATAAACATCTTAAAGTACTTAACCGACACTAAGGCTGTAATCATGATTCATGATGGGTCTGAATTAAACTAGAGGACTAAATAGACTCAAGTTTTCAGACTGACCAAGATGACAGCAAATCAACTTTAGGGTAAGTCGTTACCTTGAAAGGTGGTGCAGTGAATTGAAAAGGTTCTAAACAGCTAAGAGTTACTGGAAACCAATATCGGGATAACCAAATCACTGATCAACCATATTAGGATGTCAACTCAGCCTCGACATCAACCCGGGAGGTACAAATTAGCCCCGGTAGCAACCCGGGAAGTGCAGGTCATCCCAGACAGCAACCCGGGAAGTCAGGTCACCTTCAGACATAAACCTGAAGCATCACAACACCTCCAGAAGAAAACCTAGAATGACCACATCAGGCACAGAGGCAACACTGGGGACAAATAGACTCGAATGGTATCCAAGTCTTGGAAACAGCCCCCGAAAGTTAACTAGAGGCCATGCCGACACCAGGAGCAACCCTAGGAGGGGCAAAATGGTCATTTTACAAAATCCCAGCCGATTCAGTCAAAATCAAGCCGAATTAATGCCACCAAGGTCAGAAAGAACCACAACGGTGATCCCGGGTGAAAACAGTACCAGACGACTAAACTGTGGGGAAATGAAGACCCGGTCATGAACCCACCTTTTGGGACTTAAAAGGGGGTAAATCTTATGTCATTATAACACTCTCAGCGAGGGATTTTCGAAAAGTTATAGTACGCCTCAAACGGAAGCTTCGATCAATAGTTATGAAGTTTCGAACCTGACATCGCGTCGCCAGGCATGCACGAACTTCGAGACGATAGAACCGAGCATATGGGCCCCACCTTGGGGAGCCGCACCTCTACCTGCTGCAACAGCAAGTAGAGCTAAGGCTCCCAGGCTTATAAATAAACGTGCCCCCCGTTCATTTTCAACAATTCCAAAACGCAGCGAAGCTCTGCCCGTCTGATTTTCTGACTTTTACACCTCTTCCAAACCCTATTTTTACTCCAAAACATATACAAACCCATATACTACCACATATCAAAAAATCACCGGTAGATTTGGACGTTTAAAGCCTGCGATTTGGCAAAAAGCCCGTATTGAAGTCCATTGTAAGTATTTTTACGATCAGAAAGTTAATACTACTATTTTGCACTGTTTTCCACTTGCACACGAAGTTTCATCTTCTAAATATGCCTGGAACTTAGTTCTGTGGCCGTTTTCATCAAAATTTGGTACATTTTTGTACATAAACGCAGTTTTTTGGACTTCTACAACTCGGATTGACGATGCATCAACTCCAGCAGCTTCGATGCACTAGCACACACATTCTGGCAACTCCGCCGGACTGGGTCATCTTCCCAGTCCGGGTTTGGCCCTTTTCTGTACATATCTAACTTCAAACGTACTAATATTTCAATTCTGTCAAGCCCGGATGTCAAATCCGAGGTAGTTTATCGCTTTATATATATATTTACGCATATATAAGCGACTTTCACCATCACTAGTTCTCATATAAGTCCTGGTTGACTACATTTCTGTCAATATATATATATATATATATATTTATATATTTTCAGTCTGGCCTGGATTATTTCGTGGCCATTTTACTGCTTTTGCACACTTCGCCATACTGGGTGCTCTCCCCAGTCACTGGTGAACTACTTTTCTGTCCATTTCAATTTCAGTACGGGCATTGGCGTGAAGACCCTTCGTCCTTTTTACTGTTTTTCTATATATATATATATATATATATATATATTTTATTTCTGTCATAGCCTGGATTATTTCGTGGCTATTTACAGTTTTATATATATATATATATATATATATATATATATATATATTTCAATTTCAGTCCGGGCTTGCGAGTGAAAACCCATCGCCCTTTTATAGCTTTTGTATATATATAACTATATATATATATATATATATATATTGCTTTACTCAATTTATTCAACTGCTGCATTTAATATTCATTTTTATGAATTTGCACTGATATATTTGCGGGCAAACTAGATTTATCCAAATCTCGCCAATTCTAGCTTTCAAAGGTTCAAACAGGTCCCGACAGAACCTGGAAGCTATAATGGCTGAGATTTCTTTAAATCTAGTTATTTTTATAGTTTCAGCACTGAAAACAAACTCGCATCCCTTAGATCGCTATCTAGTGGGAACGAGACGCTTTGTCCATTCGCAGCTAGGATTTATTGATGAATCCTTGGTTCCATTGCGACGTGATGATGTATATATATCCATTTCTGTGCAAATTTGAACTGTGCAGGTTTATTGGCTACTCATATGTGAGCCTAGGAATCGTGGGATTCACGATCAAATTTATCGGGGTCTGATTCCCACGATGAACAAACTCCAGTTTATAGATGTACCCTACCAGTTTTTTTGTAAAATGTACATACATAGACCTTAAAACGGTTATCCGGATTTAAGGTCTCATCATAGTGAAATGTCAATTGTCGTGTCAGCGTTTCTCCGATAATTTTCATACCCATGAGGAGACCGACACTTGTATATTTCTGTGGTCGAGGATGCTTCGCAGCTCGATAAATCACCATTCACATGCAGCCTTAAGGCTATAAAGATAAAAATTGAAAGTAGCGATACGCTTCAATTCCTATGTCAGCGTAAGATAAACCAGCTTTCAAAACATCATTTTCAATTCAATCAAAAGAAAAAGCTTTTGAAAATCAAATTAAATGCTTTTGCAAATCAACTTAAATGCTTTTGCAAATCAAATCAAAGATGGATTTTTCAAATCAAATCAAACCCTTCGTATATAGGTTCAATGGAGCTTGTCAAAGATTTTAATCAATCAAATCAATAGGCCCAATTTTCAAACAGCATTCACTCATACATTCCAGTTTTAAGGGAAATATTGAAAAGATGCGGTACCGTGTTTACACGGGAGTCGTGGGGTGCCTAACACCTTCCCCACACTTAACCAAGCCCCCGAACTCAAAACTCCGATTTCAAAGATTAAATTTCGATAGTGTCCAGTAATTGGGCGTCTTTTCAAATCAAACTCGGTTGAGTTAGTACAATCATTTTCCAATTTACCAACTAGCGACTCTAAACGTTCAAATTGTCGACATAAAAACATGTTGGCCTCTTTCAAAAAAAACCCTTCAAAACCTTTTTCCTAAATAAAAAGAGTGGGGGTAGAGAGAACTTAGGAAGATCGATTTGAGGAAACCCGGGTTACGAACCGACCCGCGGGATTCTTAAATTTTTGAACATCGACAGGTGGCGACTCTGCTGGGGACAGTAGAGGGCTTAGGCCGCTTTCTAATCTTTTCAAACATTCCCCTTTCAAAACTATTGAATGCGTGAAATCGTGCGTCTCCACAGTCAATGGATGAGTAAATGCTGCGTCTTTACATTGAATGAATGTGAATGAATGCTTTCCTACTTTAGTGCTTCGCGCCCTTATTAGTGCTTCTCATGAACTGCCATTATATGCATAACGGTAAGGCACGATGTATGAGAATGTATGTTGTGTGTCCCTCTCACAAGGAGGATAACCCGGTCGGTGTTAAGTAATGACTCTGGGGACGATTAAGTCTCTGGGGGTGCCTCATGAAAATACACCACTCAGATTCGCTCCAGTTGAACGATCAGATTAACTTCCCTTCTAGTAGATTGCGATGATCTAGGAGCCTTCATGCCGAAACAAAAGTCGCGAGAGTAACCTAAGATAGGTCAGCCTCTGATTAACCAAATCCGAAGAGAAGCTTCTTCATGCCTTCCTCTTTCAATTCCATGTCAAGTCTCTAATTACTGAGGAGTACAATGTAAATGACATAATGAAAGATTTACTTTCCTGTCAGATAAATATCCTGTCATCCTTCCATCAAAGCAACTAACCTTGGTTTTGCAGGATAAAATCTAAAAAACACATCATGCATCCTGTCCTTACTTACCTCAGGAAATTGACATGCCTACGTTTTGTTGTAGGTATAAAAAAGTGGTTTCACTACTAGATCATAATCTGAGAAGGCACAAAGCCTATCCACCGACATGGCTGAAAGAAGCCAATGCGAGTCGGGTTCCGTATCTTAAAAAGAGTTTGAGGGACTTAAGAATCAAATAGTAGAGTTGGCTATCCTTCTAAGAGAACAAAGTAAAAGCACTTAGGGCCAGCCAACACTCAATCAAACAGAGTCCTCCCCACAGGCTGGTAATCAAAGTGCTGATAAAAAGGGGGAAATGCAAATCCCTGAACTGTGATACAGTAAAAGAACCAACAAAACCCCTGAAATCACCGATCTCAGGGAAGATCGAGAAACCGGCGATATCCGAATAAAAGTCCAACAAATGGAAGAAACCATCCGTTCAATCAAAGGGACTGGAAACCTTGGAAGTGTCACCTATTCAGATCTTTGCATATTCCCAGGGGCTAGATATCCTGACAAATTCCAAGTCCCAGAGTTTGAAAAGTACAATGGGGCAGGCGATCCTTATATGCACTTGAAAGTATACATTGGCGAGCTAGGGTCTTATGTTGAAGATGAAAGCCTCCGAATGCAGCATTTCCAAAAGAGTCTCACTGGAGAGGCTAGGACATGGTATGCTCGACTTGATAATGCAAAAATCTATAGTTGGGAAGAGCTAGCTCATGACTTCCTAACTCAATACAGCTTCCAGTCTCAGATGGTTCCGGATAGGTATCAAGTGTCCAAAGTCAAAAAGAAGAGTACCGATTCTTTCCGTGAGTATACTCAAAGATGGAGACGTCTGGCAGCAGAAGTCAGCCCGCCTATGACTGAAGTTGAAATGGTGATGACTTTCATAGACATCTAGGAGGCACCTTATTATGAGAGGATTCTGGCCGGAATAGGAAAGCCATTCTTAGAGATGATCAAAATGGCGAAATGACATAAATGGGCCTAAAAGCAGGCAAGATCAAAGATCTCACAGCCTTGAAAGTAGTCGCCGATCATATACAGTTTGGCAGCTATACGAGTGATCCAATAAGGGTACCCAAGGAAGGCGATGAAGACATATCCCTCGTTGTACAGGGGCAGTCAAGGAAACCTTACCATAGTCCCCCCATTTGGAAGAGGGAAAGATATCTGCCGTCACAACAGACTGCATTCAACAATTGCCAGGAGAGAAAGAGAAAATTCAAAAGAATGGAAAATTGGATGTTCACTCCACTAGGCGATTCCCTTGAAAACATGTTGGTGATTTTAATAGATCACAAGAAAATTACCAAACTGGCTCCACCTCTGGATCCAAAAAGCAAAAGATACAATCCTAGCTGGAGATGTTCTTACCATTTAGGATCTCCAAGACCCGATACACAAGATTGTTGGTCCTTGAAGCACAAAATCTAAAACCTGATCAAAAATGGCGATATTGTGGTCCAACAACATGACCATCCCAATGACAACCCCAACCTTCTGATGCCGCATGATACAAAGGAAGTAAATATGATCGGGTCAGGAAGCGATGAAATGTATCCAAATCATAAATACATACAAAGGATAGAGGAATACCCCCAAAATAACATAACAAATGTCCTCAAGTTGGAAAATACAGAGGAGGGTATGACAATAATGCAAAAATTGGATACGATCCAACATCAAGTAACTCTGCTGGCTAATCTGGTAGTGCGCCAACATCAGGATACGAGGCAGGTTTTCACTCAACTATCAGAAAGCCAAGAGAAAGAGAAGGTTCTTCAGAATGTAAGCCTATCTCCCTCTAATATCAGTCAGCTAATCGAAGAAGATCAAAGCATGCTGAATAGACAAGAAAGGTGGAGTGATAAAATTCCCGGAAGATCCCGACAAAGGAAAAATAGTCCAAAGGAATGTGAATTCCCAAATAAGAAATATCAATCAACATGCCAAACACTGGCAAACCCTCGAAATCCTATGGCACCGAGAGTCGGGGGAGAGTAGGCGGAGAAGAGTATTCACACCTTTGAAGGACTCATTGGAAAATATGCTAGCATTGATGGTTGCGCAGAGAAAGATTACTAAGTTGCTGCCTCCTAACAAGCCCGAAATGAAAAATTATGATGCCACAAAGATATGTCACTATCATTCTAACTCACCTGGACATACAACTGAGGAATGATGGTCTCTAAAGTACAAAATCCAGGATCTCATTGAAAATGGAGAACTAAAGAAAGAATTCCCCATGACCAAAAAAGGCGAGAGGGAGATAAAGAGCTCAAGATGTCCACTCGAAGCGGGTAGTTCAAAGGATGTGACGGCTATGAGCACCAATCCTGGCAGAACACAAGGTGGACCGATCCTAATACTGGGAGTAACTGAGGAGATAAAAGAATCTCCCAATGAAGTTTAACCACCATCATCAAATATCTTGTTCCCAAAGCCAACAACTACATGCTCGACCTTATCCTTCTGGAAGATGAGGAGGAGATATTGATCCTTCCCCGTATGGAAAAAGCACAAAAGGAAAGTTCCTTGCAAGAGATACCACATCAGTACGAGGAGGATTTCATACTCAAATCCTCTCAAGGTTATGAGAAAGGTGAAGAAGCAGATGAAGAAAAAGGTAGCGAAGTTCTCAAGGAAGCCAACCCCTCGAGGAATCTGGAGTTCATACCTTTCTGCGGCGAGTCCAGTTTAAGCCTCCTTAAGGGATATGCTGATTCAGGAGGCGATCAATTTATGGTAGGGATTGAAGATATTCAGAGCCAAAAGGGAACCTCTATCACAAGCCTCGAAGGCGACATAGTCACGGATGACTGGACTATCGGGCCTCAGCTAGCCAGGAGGACGTAGATCCAGAGGAAAGTTGTGAGTTCCAGAGGATGTTGGGACGTTATCCTTTTCTTAGCATTATGCCTTTTATTTTCCATGCATACAAAATCAAAAGACAAAAAAAAATCAAAAAAATCAAAAAGGAAAAAAAAATCAAAAATCGTGCCTTTCAAGCCAAAAGCCGGAACTACGAATGACCTAATCTCCCTCAACCCGGGAGTACGTAGGCAGCCATTTCTGGTGTGGTTAAACTAACCAAAAAATTCAAAAACCAATCAATCCAAACTCAAAAACCCAAGATAAATACTTTTCAAACCTATTTCTAACCAAACTAGCCGGAACTACGAATGACCTGATCTCCCTCAACCCGGGAGTACGTAGGCAGCCATCTACGGCGCGGTTTGACCTTCAAGAAAAAAAAATAAAGACCAGTTCCAAGACACTAAAGATAAATAAAAGACAAATTCTATCAAACCACCTAGTCAACAAGCCCTACAGAGGAAAATCAAAGCTGGACTCTGAACCCGTGGATAAGCGGGATAACAGTGCTAACATGGCAACTCTCTAAAGATATAGAAGCAGCTGCAAGCTCCTAACCCTCGATCTCCATACGAGCCAGAACATCCACTACCATCTACATACTATGGCCTGGTCCTTCTCAGCAAAGGCAGCCTCCCTAGTAACTCGAGTCTCGCCTCTATCAACAGAAGTCATATCTCTACTAGAATGGGCCGTCAACATCAACGCCCTGGTCTGATCTATCTCGAATGTCATCCGAGCTATCAAATCTGCCATAGCCAGATCTATTCCAGCAGGGATACTCGGTAAGTCACCAACCAAAGTCGTGGTCAAAGCCATCACCACCAACCATCATAAGCCTTTGAGTCCAATTCATTGGAGTCTGAAGGCATCTCGACATCAATTGTTAAAGTTGGAACAACAACACAGTGATATATCAAGCATAAACATCCGCAAGGACCGTCGAAGAGCTGAAGCCTCAATCTAAAACCTTTATCAAACCAGAAGAAAGGCCATCAAAGCCAATTGCTCCTACAAATCAAAAACAATGACTGGGGCATCCAAGTATTAAAGCCAAAATCTAATACCTGTTCACCATAGGGGTCATGCTGTACAAAAGCTCTTGCGATCTCAGCATCTTATCAGCCCATTTGTCGAACATACAACAAAGCAATCACCCCAGATGATAAGCAATACTGGGGAAATTTTAGAAATTGCGATAATTCAACACTGCGGCATTTATCAACCATCCAATGAAAATGCACCAGTCGGCACCATCAACATGGTCCATCATCATCCAAGCTTCCATCATTAGCGATCCAGTATGACCAATCGACCTTTGCCAATCATAATTTTCTTAGAATATTGCGATCCGCTGATAAGGTTCCACTCTTTCATCTCTTTATCTGCTTTCAACTTCTAGTTACATGCATTGGCAGGGGTATACGTGTTAAGTATAGATAAATCTTGCATTAGAATCTTAAGAAAAGGTTTTGAGAAGGAAAAAAGATTTTTGCTTAACTTGTTATGAATTGGATTAATTCCGATAAGCGTCCGTGGAGCGAGAATCACGGGAACGATTAGAGAATTAAGACTATTCAACCTTTTGATTAGATATGACATCCTAGTTCAAAGCGCTTTTTAGAGCAAACTTGACCTCATATGCATGTCTGCACTTTGCAATTGACCTGACTCTTAGTTCTAGGGTATGAAACTATAATGACAAGGATGAAAATTAGTAGCCAGCCTAATGTCTCGAATCGTGGATTGGGTTACTTGAGTTATTAAGCCTGAGGGGTGTCTTTACACCCGGTGCCCTAAAGCCATCTGGTTTGGGAGCCACCGGCCCAACGCTCGTTACATGGGTAACTCAGTGCCTAAGAAAATGAGCATGACAAGAAATCAAAACCTGAGCAGATCCAAAGCGTGGCCTAGGTTACTCAAGTAATTAAGCGCGAGGGGTGTCTCTACACCTGGTGCCCTAAAGCCGTCTGGTTTGGGAATCACCGGCCCAACATTCGCTGCACGGGTAATTTAGAGCCTAAGAAAATGAATCTTGTACAGGCTCAAGCGAAGATCAAAAGAGTAGACCGCCTGACTTGTCTCGAAGTGTGGTCTTTGTTACTCAAGCCAGTAAACCCTAAGGGGTGTCTCAACACCTAGTGCCCTAAAGCCGTTAGGTTTGGGAATCATTGGTCCAAAACTCGTTACATGGGTAACACTTAAAAGCCTAAGAAAACGAGACAAAGTTAAGCGAGAAAAGCAAAAAGTTTTACAAGATAAAAATAAGGTCATCTAGAAATCATAGAAGAGAAACCCCTGCTAAGGGTTGCGTCACACATAGTGCACATGTCATATGATCTTAATCTTGTGAAGAGCAGTGTCTAGAGAAAAGATGAGGTGTATCTGATGAAGGGAGAAAAGTCTTTTGAATCTAATCCTACCCATGAAAAATGACCATGGACGCTTAAGAGTTTTCTTACGATTTCGTAACTCATCAAGCGAAAATTTTGATCTCCTTAGGAAAAATTCATTTTCATGCTTAATTTTAAGATCTTTAGCTATAAGATACAAGCTTGGTGAATACAAGCATTAAATTTCATAAAACTCTAAACTTCAAATGCCTCATTCACAAGATCATACTAATCCCGACGGCCCAAGCCATCAAGCTGTCGGCACATATTGTTGTTTGTCTAAATGTGTAGGGTGTTGCTCACCGTGGACATGGTCAACAAAGCAAGTTTTTTTTTCTATGAACCCCAATAACAACCTGCGAAAGGGCTGGGGCATTTCTCCATTTCAAGAAATGGAAATGATCTACAGCGGGACTAAGTTCCTCATCAAAAGAAGAGGGAGAGTTCTTGAAAGAAATCAAGGCGACATCAGCTGTCCCTCTACAAAAAGGGAAAGATCTTAAACCAAGTCCTTAACTAGGGAAGAACAGATGCCCGATGACAAAAAGATCTAGCGAAGGAAATCTACATCATCAAACATGTCAAACTGCTCCAAGTCCTCACAAGTCGAGGCCTTTACACTGAAGTTCAAATCTAGGCAATGAAAGAATGGGCTACATCCTCCAAGACGTCAGCATCACCCGGGTCATCAGCCAAGCCAGGGCTAAACCAGCAGGGTCGCATGTAAAGAGTTGGCCCCTTTTCACACTCAATGATCAGCCGTTGGCATAACCCTAGCAAAGCATCGGGGAATGATCCAGGGACGAAGATAGTATATCAAATCCGATCCCCAATATCGGTCCTTTATGTGACACCCCCAGAATAGGTCCAATCTAACCGACCCATTCTGAGTCACCAAACACATGGTACAGAATTTAAATACAAACTTTTATATCACACAGTCGTGCAAAATACGACCACACAACTGTGCGTGTTAATACAAATATGTAGAAAATATAAACATTCAAACTAAGTCCTCATTACAATTATTATCACACTATTTTATAAAAATAGTGAGGACTACTACTGCTCTAACTAGGACCATCACTCTGTCTCCCGACTAGTCCCTGCGACATTCTCATTTCCTGAAGAGGACAATAGAATAAAAGGGTGAGCTCAACTAGCCTAGTAAAGAATATTATGACTAAGATAATAAAGAATAATTTATCGTTAGTCTTCAACAAATCAAATAAAATATTATGGACCACAAGTTTTAGATCAACAACTACAGCGGAAATAACAATGCATCAGAAGAATTAAGTAGAAAATAATGTCTACTATCTTCTATGATTTGAAAGTCCATAATCAATATTTTATCCCTGTAACATCAATCAATATATATCTTGAATCAAATATTCATCTTTGCACTATGGGCCAAAGATATTCATCAGGTAATCATTCATCTTTGCACTACAGGCCAAAGATATTCATCAAATAATCATCCATCTTTGCACTACAGGCCAAAGATATTCTTTTGTATCACCATTTAAGACTGAAGATGATGAAAAATATTTTAAAGAACGAATCTAGTGAGATAAAGGACAAAAATTAGGGATTCGTAATTTAGTTTATCCAAGTTCAAGAATACTCCATAATAATTAATTATGGAGCAAAATTCAAGAATGAAGATCAAAACTTGAATCCAATCAAAGATAGGAACCATAATAGCCAACTTGGACAAAGAAAAGAAAATTTAATTTTTTTGTGAATAGTACCGTATTCTTTAATAGTGCCGTATTCGTGAATAGTGCCATACACGTGAATAGTGCCGTATACGTGAATAGTAACTCCAATATGAAAAGGTAAAAATTTCACAATAAAATTCATACCAATATTTCGGTGTCATGATATTGAAAGAAATAATATCATTTTTGAAAAAATAACATCCCTTACCTCAAAAGAAAAATACTTCAAACTGGAATATTGGATATAATACTGAAAGAAACTTGCACTGAATAGTAACACATAAAGTATCGAAATACTCACAAAAATGCGCTCGATATTATAGAGAGAGAAAACTTCTAATTCTGGTGTAATTTTTAAATTATAACTAAGCACTTTATTTATAGAAAAATGCTTAGAACGCCAAACCAAAAAATTTAATAAAAAAATATTTTCACGCCCACCTCTTGACTAAAATCCATCAGCCACCAGTGGGGCCCACCTCCCATTAAAAAAATGTTTTTCTTAAAAAAAATATTTTTAACCTCAAAAATCACTTCCGACCCAAAATTCTAGAACTTCAATAATTCATGAAAAATATCCCTTTTATCAGAAAAATACAAATCTTATGTCCTTTCTATAGGAAATTTAATTCTCTACAACTTTGTAGAAGAAATTTTTTTCAAATTCCAAACATAAATTGTCCGAAATCCACAAACGGATGATTTTCTACACCAAAATACTGATAAAAACACCTCAACACTAATTTCTTCTTTTATATCCACAAAAATAAATATTTTCTTATCATATAAATCAATAATTAATTATTCACATATAATATTATAAAATTACAATATTGACAACCGGGTCGTTCCCAGAAAAAAGGGGGCCTTCCGATAAGAATTTCTCTTTACTAGCGCGCAATTAAATAACCCCTCCTAGACAGAACTTCCTTAGACATTGCCAATAATGCTATCTAATAATATTATTCAAATAATATGAATTACTGATCTGATAATGAAAAATATTATGCAATAACAATTATTGAATTAACAATAATATAAAAATACTGTGCAATACCATGTGTTACTGTACAATAACGCGTATTACATAATTTTATCCACCGAGTATTCCAACAATGTTAACGGTAACAACTCTGCCGTTATTTGTTAAAAACTCATTCGTGTCATTTTTTTCATCCGATAGTTTTCCGTTATGGGGCCCACAAATGGCTGCGTCATCGTACGAATATTCCCCGACAGCAAGAATATTCCACGACCAAACGAATATTCCCCGACAAAAATGAATATTTTATAACCACTTGCTTATTTAAAAATATTTGCACATTTTACCCATAACTTACCATATTAATCAAATCAACCCCTTACTATTCAAAATAATATATAGAGGAAATTCAATTTTTATTCATAAAAGTTGGGGCTTTACACTTTAAGCCAAATTCGATCCCCAATATCAGTCCTTTAAGCCAAATTCGATCCCCAATATCAATCGACTCCGATCTATCCCCACAAAGGATAGATGATGGAATCTATTATACAAATACTTAGAAGGGGCGTTGAGAAGGATCCAGGGATCGAATCTGCTCTGTGAATGCCAAAAGAAGTCATACGGGAGTTTAGAGTTACTAAGCATATCAAAATCCATGCCTGAAAATAAAATCTAAATCGCCTCAGAAAGGGTGAGGTATGGTTCTACATCATTGCAATTAAGCATATGCACCAACCTAGGACAAAATAAGATCATCACATTATGTCTGTTCTGCACATGTGCAACAAGCGCTACATCAGCGCACATCTCCATCAAAACATTAGGCATACATACCCAATAGAGTCAAAAATTCATACACATTTAATACACAAACTCGATGAAAAGTCTGCTACCGTTCGAGTAGGCATCGGGATAGTCCAATGATCAACCATTGTCCCTACCATTAGGGTAGGCACTATTGTAAACTACCGATGTAAGTTATCATCAGGATAGGTATCGGGAGCACCCAATAAGGTAACTCGACAAAAGAGATATATCCCCATCAGAGGAGCCTTCAGAAATGTACAACGACATTAGCCAAAAGAAAATTGCCCCTGATAGTAGCGACAGATTGGGGAAACCATTGGTCTTAAAACCAAGATGACAGCAAAGGCTATCATAAATAGCGTCATCCCCAGCAAAAATTTGGGAAACATTTCAGTTCATCCTCATCAAACGAGTATCGACAACACCGATAGAAATCAAACCATTGGAGTCAACACCAGTATAGACATCAGCAGCACTGATGAAAGTCAAACGTTGAGATCAGCCCCAACACAGGCACCGGTAAAGGTAATGCGATGCGATGCGATATACGAGGCAATTTGCTATGCGATGCTATTTGCGATGCGATATGCTATTTGCCAAAACATGTTAACATTCATTGCATTGTGATTTGCATCATTAATATCTTGTCATATTTCAAGTGTCTAGCAATCTTCATCTTGTTCATTCCATTGCATTACATAAACATGATAAAGAGGGGCATCTGTAGACACTCAAAATTTCGTTCTCCTGTTATTAACACTGTAGGAGGGCAAAGCCATCTTTTCAACTCAACCCCGGTCCTGATACAGAGCCTCCAATCCAAACCTGGCCACCCATCCTTCAACTCAAATCCGATCCTCAATATCGGTAATCCAGTTAAATCCGATCATCGATATCGATAATCTAGCCAGCTTTGATAGACAATCGGACCATCAATCTAGCTCTGATAGCCAATCGGACCATCAATCCAGCTTCGATAGTCAATCAGAGCGTCGATACAGCTCCGATAGTTAATCAGACCATCTATCCAGCTCTGATCGTCAAATCGGATCATTTATCCAATTTCGATCGTCAATCAGACCGTTAGATCATCCCCGATCTCAATATTGGGACATCAGTTAAAACTCGGTCACCAATATTGGGACAACCACAACACCGATCAACCATATTAGGATGTTAACTTAGCCCCGACAGCAACCCGGGAGGTACAAATCAGCCCCGACAGCAACCCAGGAAGTGCAACTCATCCCCAACAGTAATCTGAGAAGTCAGGTCACCTTCAGACATAAACCTGAAGCATCACAACACCTCCAGAAGAAAACTTGGAATGACCACGTCAGCCACAGAGGCAACACTGGGGATAAACAGACTCGAACTTGGAAACAGCCCCCGGAAGTCAACCAGAGGCCATGCCGACACCAAGGGCAACCCCAGGAGGGGGAAAAAGGTTCATTTTACCAACTCTTATCCGATTCAGTCAAAATAAAGCTGAATTGATGCCACCAAGGTCAGAAAGAACTATAACGGTGATCCCGGGTGAAAATAGCACCAGACGGCTTGACGAATAAACTGTGGGGAAACAAAGACGCGGTTATAAACCCACCTTTTGGGACTTAAAAGGGGTTAAATCTTATGTCATCATGACACTCTCAGCGAGGGCTTTCCGGAAAGCTATAGTACGCCTCAAACGAACGTTTCGATCAAAAGTTATGAAGTTTTAAACCTAACATTGCGTCGCCTGGTATGCACGCACTTCGAGATGATGGAACCGGTTATGTGGGCCCCACCTTGGGGAGCCTCACCTCTACTTGTGGCAGTAGCAGGTAGAGCTAAGGCTCCCTGGCCTATAAATAAACGTGCCCCCCGTTCATTTTTAATAATTCTAAAACACAGCGAAGCTCTGCCTGTCTGATTTTTTGACTTTTACACCTCTTCCAAACCCAAATATTTTTACTCCAACACGTAGACAAACCCATATACTACCATATATCAAAAAACCACCGGTAGATTTGGAAGTTTAAAGCCTACGATTTGGCAAAAAGCTCGTATTGCAGTCCATTGTAAGTATTTTTACGATCAGAAAGTTAATACTACTACTTTGCACTGTTTTCCACTTGCACACGAAGTTTCATCTTCTAAATATGCCTAGAACTTAGTTACATGGCCGTTTTCGTCAAAATTTGATACATTTTTGTACAAAAATGCAGTTTTTTATACTTTTACAACTCAGATTGACGATCCGTCAGCTCCAGCAGCTTCGATGCACTAACACACACATTCTGGCAACTCTGCCAGACTGGGTCATCTTCCCAGTCCGGGTTTGGCACTTTTTTGTACATATTTAACTGCAAATGTACTAACATTTCAATTTTATCAAGCCCGGATGTCAAATCCGAGATAGTTTACCGCTTTTATATATATTTACGCATATATAAGCGACTTTCACCATAACTGGTTCTCATACAAGTCCTGGTTGACTACATTTCTGTCAATATATATATATATATATATATATTTATATATTTATATATTTATATTTATATATTTTCAGTCCGGCCTGAATTATTTCGTGGCCATTTTAATGCTTTTGCACACTTCGCCATGCTGGGTACTTTCCCCAGTCACTGGTGAACAACTTTTCTGTCCATTTTAATTTCAGTACGGGATTGGCGTGAAAACCATTCGCCCTTTTTACTGTTTTTCTATATATATATATATATATTTCATTTCTGTAACAGCCTGGATTATTTCGTGGCTATTTATAGTTATATATATATATATATATATCAATTCCAGTCCGGGCTTGCGAGTGAAAACCCATCACCCTTTTATAGCTTTTGTATATATATAACTATATATATATATTGCTTTACTCAATTTATTCAACTGCTGCATTTAATATTCATTTTTATGAATTTGCATTGTTATATCTGCGGACGGACTAGATTTATCCAAATCTCGCCAATTCTAGCTTTCAACGGTTCAAATAGGTCCCAACAGAACCTGGAAGCTATAATGGCTGAGATTTTTTTAAATCTAGTTATTTTTATAGTTTCAGCACTGAAAGCAAACTCGCGTCCCTTAGATCGCTATCTAGTGGGAACGAGACGCTTTGGCCATTCGCAGCCAGGATTTATTGATGAATCTTTGGTTCCATTGTGACATGATGATGTATATATATCCGTTTCTGTGCAAATTTGAACTGTGCAGGTTTATTGGCTACTCATATGTGAGCCTAGGTACTGTGGGATTCACGATCAAATCGATCAAGATCTGATTCCCACGATAGACAAACTCCAGTTTACAGATGTACCCTGCCAGTTTTTCTATAAAATGTACAAACACAGACCTTAAAACGGTTATCCGGATTTAAGGTCTCATCATAGTGAAATATCAATTGTCGTGTCAGCGTCCCTCCGATAGTTTTCATACCCATGAGTCTGTGGTCGAGGATGCTTCGCAGTCCGACAAATCACCATTCACATGCAGCCTTAAGGCTACAAAGATAAAAATTAAAAGTAGCGATACGCTTTAATTCCTATGTCAGCGTAAGGGTTTGATAAACCAGCTTTCAAAATATCATTTTCAATTCAATCAAAAGAAAAAGCTTTTGCAAATCAAATTAAATGCTTATGCAAATCAAATCAAAGACGGATTTTTCAAATCAAATCAAACCCTTCGTATATAGGTTCAACGAAGCTTGTCAAAGCTTTTAATAAATCAAATTAATAGGCTTAATTTTCAAATAGCATTAACTCACGCATTCCAGTTTTAAGAAAAATATTAAAAAGATGCAGTACCGTGTTTACACGGGAGTCGTGGGGTGCCTAACACCTTCCCCACACTTAACCAAGCCCCCGAACTCAAAACTCCAATTTTAAAGATCAAGTTTCGACAGTGTCCAGAAATTGGGCCTTTTTTCAAATCAAACTCGGTTGAGTTGGTACAACCATTTTCCAATTTACCAACTGGCGATTTTAAACGTTCAAATCGTCGACATAAAAACATGTTGGCCTGTTTCCTAAAAAACCCTTCCAAAACTTTTTCCTAAATAAAAAGAATGGGGGTAGAGAGAACTTAGGAAGATCAATTTGAGGAAACCTGGGTTACAAACCGACCAGCGGGATTCTTAAATTTTCCAACGTCGACACCTGTCAATAGTATTCCTAATATGATAGTAGTACAAGTGATCCTTAAACTTGAGATCATCATAATATTTTGTGTATGATGAATTATACTTTGACATGTTCCTTAAGACCCTTAGGGTATATCAAAAGGTATGATTGGGTGTAATAAGTTATATATGGAGATAATGAATGATGAATAAAGAATCTATCGCTTCTAGTAAAAGAAAAGATATGTCCTATGTGATTTGATAAATGACAACCCAGGAATCCTTGGCCAAGGTGGAATGAAATTAGAAAGGAGTTTCTAATTTGAATTATTTGGAGTTGTGCATTTGAGAATCGAAATACATATCTATATAATAAAACAGAACTCATTTTAAATATTTCATTTGACAAAGCACAAAGACGGCTCAGATTCTTCCAACTTAATCTAATGGCTCACATCTCATCTCACATTAAAAAAAATCCAGCCCAAATCAACTATCTCTCCTGTTCACCAGTCCCTATTCCAAATCCACTTCTCCAATCCTTTCTCTTCACGATTTCTCCAAAATCAAAACCCCAACTCTACCTCCCTCTCTTTCTCTTCCCAATTTCCCCAAAAGCTACAGATTCGGCCCATTTGTATGAGCCCTCACTTTCTCTCTCACATACAGAGCACCATTTGTATGAGCCCTCAATTTCTCTCTCACATATAACATAGGTAAAGCAATGTTCTCGAAGCTGAAGTCAGCAATGCAATCGAATTTCAAAATTAAGAGCGTAGCAAAATTCGTACACAACCAAAACTTCGGACTCCTTAAAGGTACATATCATCTCCAGACTCCTTAAAGGTACATATTAAAGGACCAAAAAAAGATGCCCACTCAAGGAAACAGATTCATTTTTGATTTTCTCTTTCAGGGTTCGTGTATTAAAATCAATGTTTGTTCTACACCTTTTCTTTACAGTATTCGCAATGGGTCTGTTTGGATTCGCTTACGGTATTTGCTTATTTGGATTATTGTAATTATTGACATAATATGGTCATTGTTATTGCTATAATAATATGAAAATTTGTAAAAAAAAATTGGATCTATGTGGGAGCTCCAGAACTTATGGTATTTATAGGTGAACTCTTAAATTATGTCGTATCTACAATCAGTATAGTTTAATATTCTGATTCTAATTTGCTTTTTATGTGACACCACTGATAGCAGATCTATTATAAATATGAGACAATATTGCTATCATCCTGATCATAAAGAGCGGCTCACTTTGATGGGGTTTTAGCTTTTACTCCTTTCAAAAAATAATTGTATGTTGGGTTTTTTAAATTTTCATCTGCTTAATTTTCGGCGGGTGAGTTGGTTTGGAGAAATTAATTTTCCTTGATTTTTTATTTTTTTGGTCTTTTGTTCAAGTTGGTCGGCAGTTTTAGTGATTTTAGATGATGGATTAGTGAGATTTTGTATTTCCATTTTCGTTTCTTGATCATTGGTTAAATTTAGTCCATTCTATTTTTTGAAAGTAGCCATTGTTATTGTTCATTTTTCTGTATTCATCCAGGTTGTAATTGTCATATGAATTTTTTATTTTTTTTCTATCAATCAAATGGAAGTGATTATATGGACTGATGGTTGAATTGGGTTCCATGGTTTTTTGTGCTCTTTTTGTTTTTGTGGTTTCTCAAATGGGGATTGCCCAATTTGAGCTTTAAAGAGCTCATCTTTTCCTTTTTGCCCAATTGAATTTCTTTCTTTTTTTATTGTTTCGAAGTTTGATACATTTCCTAATAAATTGGTTTGCATGTTGTAGAAGATTATCTCGAGTGATTACTACCTGCCTTTCAGTTGGTAATGAAATCAATTTTATCTATTTTATGCATAGTTATATCAAGAATTTGCAGAAGTAAAAACTGATATTTATATAATTCAATTATTATGAGTTTGGGTATTTTTAGTAGGAGTGAATTGTTTGGATTTGATTCCATTTTTTCAGGTAGTTCATTCAGTATAAGTTAATGATTGTTGATGTTAGTTTGTTGATGTAGAACAAAGAGTGTGCAGATAGAAATAATTGAAGAAATGCTTTGTGACACCGTTGCAAGGAATTCACAAGTCTTGCTTCTTCATTACAAGGAATTGGCAATACCATCAGGTTGAAAGCTCAAAGTTCCATAAATTAATATTTAATCTCTTAATCTTTTCATGGAGATTATAAAATCTCATATTCATTTCCAAAATCTGCATTATTTGGTTGTTGTGTTATTGTGAAATTATTAGTTAGTCAGGCCAATTTAAACTTTGAAATTACGAAGAAGTGCATATATTTTACTCTGTAAATTAATGTATTTGATTTGTTTGTCATAGATCGTTTGATGGAGTTTGTTCCAGGATGCCAAAATTATTAGACACCTTGGGGGAAATGACTTTAGAAAATTCTGTTTCTAATATGGCTGCCCTGGTTCAGAAGTCATTTTTTGCAATTCAAACTGTTAATTGCTTAAGAATTTGATAATTTTGTTGTCCTTTGCACTGTTTCTTATTTTTTATATATATTTTATTTCTCCTTCAAAGATTACTAATTATTATTTGCACATTAAATCAGTGAAAATGGTGATTGAATTTGCAGGTGTTCTGTTCCATGAGCCAAAACCAAAAGGAACATAATAGGGACACATTATTAAGGTTTTAAATTAATGATCAGAAAGGAAAACAGGTATTAATTAGTACAACTTAATTAATAGATTGTTTTAAATTTATTGAAAACCCCAAATTTTCCATTACACTGGTTGATAACTTAAATGTTTCTTCAATTGTTGCATTTAAGTCTGTCATTATTAGTTGTTGGTGATGCTACACTTGAAATGTATTAGTTAAGTTATACCAGTTCTCGCAAAAAAAGTTAAAATAGAATAAAAATAGAAAACTTATGTAATATCATAAGAGTTGAGAGAAGATATGAATGGATTTTGAGTTTATGAGAGAGAGTTTTTTTGCATCTTTTATGTTATATGTTAAAATTGATTGGTGATTTAGATTCATTGACTTTGGGATTATATATAGTTTGTTATGAGTCTGATTTCTGTAATATTACTGAAAAGTAAATGATATTACTGATTTTTAATGTGTCTTCTACTTCACAAAATGAGTCTGATTTTCATTTTTTGAATGTTGATTCACAAAAAATCTTAAATTCAAAAATATAAATATGTATTTGAGTTATGTAAAAGGTGTTAATTATAAAATTTGTATTTTTCAAAATTTATAGTAATAATATAATTTTAAATTTTTTATGAATTGAATTTATATGATTTTAGAATGAAGGAGCTTAGTTGTTGTTATGCGGAGTAATAAGAAGGGAAATTATGGTTTAGAAACATGTACAAATGCTTATGAACTCTGTCCACAAAAATAATGCACATATTATATTCGATAAATTATTTCTTATAGATTCTTAAGCACAAAAATAAGAACTCTTGACACATGTTATATTAATTAAATGAAGTGATTTTTTATAAGTTTAAATAGGGTACGTATTTTAGACATTTATTAAATTAAGTATGATTTATGTAGAGATATTTGTCATTGTTTCTAGGAGCTTAAGGGTGTTCTTCGATATGTTCCCGAGATTTCATAAGTGGTTTGCAAAGCATACGCAGATCAAGTGTTAAATGCCACTAAGCAAGATGGGGAGGAGAAAGAGAAAGCAGTTATGCGGTCAATATTCACCCAACTCATGTCATCAAGTAAGGAGGTGATCTCCAAAGCATTAGCCAACCTGATTAGTCGTCTGAACTTGGAAAATAAAGTACACAGTAAATTTGTACTTTATCATTGTTCGGTACCATTATGCTTTAAGCTGTATGGACCAAGAGAATGCTTGGGAATTGTCTCATTTTGTGTTTTATTTCAAGTCGATTTTTTTGACTGTTAAACTTCATGCTTTATAAAAGAGATCTACATTTTATTGCATTATTATACCAATAATGTAAACTCCTGATAATAGAGTTTCATGCAACAAAGAGCAACTAATACATATGAGATGATTTTAACTGCTATATAGAAATTAATCTGACAAGTGTTCATTATCTTTAGCATTTTCAATCCTTTCTGTGAATGCTTTCTACTAGATGGATGTATTTAATAGTGTGTTCTCTGTTACGATAGATTTCAATTTTTATAAGTTTAAATATGGTAGCTTCATACTTTAGTGTCACAAAAGGGAAAGAACAGTTGGGTCTGAGTAATATGTTTATCAGTAATACTTTGGACTCTTAATTGACGAAAAATGTCATATTTTTAGTTTTGGTGGATTGAATTTTGAGTTTGTTTTTGCTTTTGGTACTATTTTGTGTGCGACTGTATCTTCCTTACATTGAATTATTGTGATTCTTTTAGTTTTTATTGGCTTAGTCATCTTTTTGCTATTGGGTGGTAATTTAGGACTTATTAGAGAATTTTAGCGTAATTATTTTCAAGTAATGTTTTTTTGTTTGTATAATTGGGTTTTATGGAATGTACTAATCTTTTTGTTTATGAGCTTCCAAAATTACCCCTACACAGTAATTTTCTTCGTATTCTCTCTCCCGTCTCTTTTTCCCCCAATTTTCACAAACAATCTTGGCACTCCGTTTTGCTCTTCCTGCCGGTGAGCAACGCAGACCATCTCCAGACTCCTTAAAGGTATATAGATGGTACATATAGTAAACAATTTGAGTGTTTTTCCCTCCAAAACACAAACAATTCTTTTGTCTCAATTAATTTCTTCAAAACAGTTTTCTCTCTCCTCCTCTTTCATTTAAAATTCATAATCCAGAACTAATCACCATCAGAGAATTAAGGTATGTTTTTACGTTGTAGTTTCCATACTTTGTTTTTCTTCTTTTCATGTATACTACATGTTCGACGAATTGATTCTTAGCATGTGCAGAGTTTTTTTTCCTCCTAAATATGCACCGAGCTTTGATCATATTGGCCTTTTATTTGACATTAATTATTTGATATTAATTTTCATATAATATGGTACAAAAAGTTATACCCTTTACAGACTAACATGTGAAAATGAATACATGAGAAAGACTTGAAAGTATTAGTTGGTATATTTGCATCTTTAGCTACTTTTTGCTTTAGTTTTATTAGGTAGTCAAAAAGATGTAGAAAATAAACTTGACATGTTCAACAATTCATCACATGATATTATTTGAGCGACAAAAATTCTTAATACTTGATTTGAACTCATTTTCTCTGCCTCAGAAAATAAACTTATCAAGACAGCCGTTTGGCAAGTTAAGAGAAGAAGGGTTCTAATTGGGAAATTAAGGAAGTGCAGATCATACTAAATTGAAAAAGAGTATTCAATTCAATTTCATAAGCAAGAATTGAATCAAACTTCAAACTAAAAAAGGGTATGAACTCTTCCTTTCCAAATTCATTGAGTTAGTTGAGTTTTATATTATGCACATTAGGTGTTTATAAAAATGCCTCTATGAGATTATCTTTCTAGAATTATATGTTAAAATTGATTGGTGATTTAGATTCATTGACTTTGAGATTATATATAGTTTGTTATGAGTCTGATTTCTATATTATTATTGAAAAATAAATGATATTATTATTTTTTAAAGTGTCTTCTACTTCACAAAATGAGTTTGATTTCCATTTTTTGAATGTTGATTCATAAAAAATCTTAAATTCAAAAATATAAATATTTATTTGAGTTATGTAAAAGGTGTTATTTATAAAATTCGTATTTTTCAAAATTTATAGTAATAATATAATTATAAATTTTTTGTGAATTGAATTTATATGATTTTAGAATGAAGGAGCTTAGTTGTTGTTGTGCGGAGTAATAAGGAGGGAAATTATGGTTTAGAAACATGTACAAATGCTTATGAACTCTGTCCACAAAAATAATGCACATATTATATTCGATAAATTATTTCTTATAGATTCTTAAGCACAAAAATAAGAACTCTTGACACATGTTATATTAATTAAATGAAGTGATTTTTTATAAGTTTAAATAGTGTGACGCCCCCCAGAATAGGTCCATTCAACCCAACCCATTCTGAGTCGCCAAATACATGGTACAGAATTCAAATACAAACTTTATATCATACGGTCGTGCAAAATACGACCACACAACTGTGAGTCTCAATACAAATATGTAGAAAATATTAAGATTCAAACTAAGTCCTCATTACAATTATTATCACACAATTTATCAGAAATAGTGAGGACTACTACTGCTCTAACTCGGACCATCACTCTGTCCCCCGACTAGTTCCCGCAACATTCTCATTTCCTGAAGAGGACAACAGATGAAAAGGGTGAGCTCAACTAGCTCAGTAAAGAATATTATGACTAAGATAATGGAAAATAAATTATCGTTAGTCTTCAACAAATCAGATAAAATATAATGGACAACCAACTTCAGATCAATATTCGTAGCGGAAATAACAGTTCATTAGAAGAATTAAGCAGAGAATAAAGTCTACTATCTTCTATGATTTAAAAGTCCATCATCAATATTTTATCCCTGTAACATCAATCAATATACATCTCGAATCAAATATTCATCTTTGCACTACAGGCCAAAGATATTCATTTGTATCATCTGTGGTCATGTTCATCTCAACACCTGTCATCTTTGCACTACAGGCCAAAGATATTCATCAGGTAATCATTCATCTTTGCTCTACAGGCCAAAGATATTCATCAAGTAATCATTCATCTTTTAGGACTGAGAATGATGAAAAATATTTTTAAAAAAACGAATCCAGTGAGATAAAAGACAAAGACTAAGGATTCGTATTTTAGTATATCCAATTCAAAAATACCTCGTAATAATCAATTATGGAGCAAAATTCAAGAATAGAGCTCAAAACTTGGATATAATCAAAGATAATAACCTCAACAAGCAATTTGGACAAATAGAAGAAAATTTAATTTTCCCGTGAATAGTGCCGTATACGTGAATAGTGCCGTATACGTGAATAGTAACCCCGACGGAAAAAGTAAGAATTTTAACATAAAATCCATGACAATATTTCTGTATAATGATATTGAGAAGAATAACATCATTTACGAAAGAAAATAACATCCCTTACCTCAAAAAGATAGTACCTCTGACTGGAATATCGGATATAATATTGAAGGAAACTTGCGCTGAATACTAATACTCAAAGTATTGAAATACTCACAAAAATACGCTCGATATTATAGAGAGAGAAAACTTCTGATTCTGGTGTGATTTTCAATTCTAACCTAAGCACCCTATTTATAGGAAAAGCTTAGGATGCCAAAGGAGACTAAAATAATAAAATAATATTATTATTTTTAAAATTCTCCAGCCGCCGGCTGCTACCAAAAAAATCAGATTTCAACAAAAGTGGGGCCCACCCATTAAATAATATATATATTTTCCGAAACTTCAATAATTCATAACAAATAGCCCCTTCGTCAGAAAAATACAAATTCTATGCCCTTCCATAGGAAATTTAATTCTCTACAACTTTGCAGAAGAAAGTTTTTCCAAATTCCAAACATAAATTATCCGAAATCCACAACCAGATGATTTCTCACACCAAAATATTAATAAAAACTCATCAGCGCCAATTCCTTCTTTAATATCCACAAAATAAATATTTCCTTATCATATAAATCAATAATTAATTATTCACAAATAATATTATAGAACTACAATATTAACAGCTAGGTCGTTCCCAGGACAGAGGGGGCCTTCCGATAAGGACTTCTCCTTACTGGCGCGCAATTAAATAACCCCTCCTAGACAGAACTTCCTTAGACATTGTCAATAATGCTATCTAATAATATTATTCAAATAATATGAATTATTGAGTTGATAACGTGAAATACTGTGCAACGACAATTATTGAATCAATACTACAAAATATCAACTGTAGCCATTATTGAATCAATCATAAAAAATAGCAACGTAGCAATTATTGAGTCAATAAAATATCAATGCAGCAATTATTGAGTCAATAATATAAAATATCAACGTAGCAATTATTGAGTCAATAATATAAAATATTGAACAGTAATTACTGTAACAATAATTGAGTAATGGCTTCTCACGTAAGACTCAATAATTCGAAATACTGTGCAATACCGTGTGCTACTATGCAACACCGTGTATCACTGTATTTTAACCACCGGGTATTTCAACAGTACTAACGGTAACAACCACGCCGTTATTTTGTAAAAAGTTATTTCTGTCGCTTTCTATATCCGACAGTTATTCCATTGTGGGGGCCCACAAATAGCTGCGCCGTCGTACGAATATTCCCCGACAACAAGAATATTCCACGACCAAACGAATATTCCCCGACAACAAGAATATTTTATAACCACTTGCTCATTTTAAAAATGTTTGCACATTTCACCCATAACTTTCGTATTTATCAAAACAACACCTTACTGTTTCGAAATAATATATAAAGAAAACTAAATCTTTATTCATAAAAGTTGCGGTCTTACAACCTCCCCTCCTTATGAAATTTCGTCCTCGAAATTGACGTACGTACTTGGTATGTCGAAAAGGTGAGGATACCTCGCTTTCATTTCCGTTTCCAACTCCCACGTCATTTCCTCAATTGCATGGTTTCTCCACAAAACTTTAACTTGAGGTATAATTTTCGAGCTAAGACATGCTCCTTCCTATCCAAGATTTTGACAGGTACCTCCTCGTACGTTAAATCTTCGGCTATCTCGTCTGGTTCTAACTCAATAATGCGGTTTGGATCCTTCACATATTTACGTAACACGGATATGTGAAACACGTTATGAACACGAGACATGCTTGGAGGTAAAGCGAGTCTATAAGCCACATTTCCTGTTCGGTCAAGAATCTCAAATGGACCAATGAATCGTGGGTTGAGCTTTCCTCTCTTTCCAAACCTTGTAACTCTCTTCCATGGAGCAATACGTAATAACACATGGTCTCCAACATTAAATTCCACGTCCTTTCGATGAAGATCCGCATAACTCTTTTGTCGATCTTGTGCTGTTTGTATACGTTGTCGGATTATTTGGATCTTTTCTGTAGTCATACGTACTAACTCTGGTCCCAACAATGTTGTTTCACCCACCTCGTTCCAACATACTGGAGAGCGACACTTTCTCCCATACAATGCCTCGAATGGAGCTACGCCTATACTTGCCTGATAACTGTTGTTGTAGGAGAATTCCACCAATGGTAAATACTTATCCCAACTCCCTTTGAAGTCTAGAACACAAAGTCTCAATAGATCTTCAAGAGTTTGGATAGTCCTTTCCGATTGTCCGTCTGTTTGAGGATGATAAGCCGAACTAAATCGTAAATCCGTACCCATAGCTTTCTGCAAACTGATCCAAAATCGTGAAGTAAATCTGGGGTCACGATCCAAAACTATGGATACTGGCATGCCATGCAATCTCACAATCTCATTCACGTACATATGAGCAAGACGTTCAAGGGAATAAGTCTCTCGTATCGGTAAGAAATGAGCAGACTTGGTTAATCTATCAACAATAACCCAAATCGCATCTAAGCCTTGAGAAACCTTGGGAAGACCCGTAACGAAATCCATCGTAATGTGTTCCCACTTCCATTTCAGAATCTCCAGTGGTTGCAATGGACCCTTCGGCACTTGATGCTCCGCCTTTACACGTTGACAAGTTAAACATCTCGAGATGAACTCCGCGATCTCTCTCTTCATATTGCCCCACCAAAATGTATGTCGAAGATCACGATACATTTTAGTACTCCCAGGATGGATTGCAAACGGTGTGTTGTGTGCTTCCATCATGATTCTATACTTCAAGTTGGAATCGTTAGGAACACAAAGTCTGGAGTTGACTCGAAGTATTCCATCTTCATCGATTCTCGCTTCTGGAATTGCACCTTCTTGCACCTTCTTCTTCATCTTCATCAGCTCCGCATCCGTAGCTTGAGCAGCTTTAACTTTATCAATCAAAGCTGGTTCTACACGTATACTTGACATCATCGCACTCGTTCCCACATATGATCTTCTACTCAACGCGTCAGCTACCACGTTCGCTTTTCCAGGATGGTATTGGATAGTATGATCGTAATCTTTCAATAGCTCAAGCCAACGTCTTTGCCGCATGTTGAGTTCCTTCTGAGTGAAGAAATATTTAAGGCTCTTATGATCCGTATAAATCTCCACTTTCTCTCCGTACAAGTAATGTCTCCAGATCTTCAACGCGAAAACGACTGCTGCCAACTCTAGATCATGAGTAGGATAATTCCTCTCATATTCTTTGAGTTGTCGCGAGGCATAGGCTATGACTTTCCCATGTTGCATGAGAACACATCCTAACCCTTTGCCCGAAGCATCGCTGTAAATAACAAATCCATCCGAACCAGATGGTATTGTCAGAATAGGTGCCGAAATAAGTCTCCTCTTGAGCTCTTGGAAGCTCTTCTCGCATTCCTCTCTCCAAACGAATTTCGTATCTTTCCGGGTCAACTGAGTTAATGGGGTAGCGATTTGAGAAAATCCCTCTACGAACCTCCGATAATAACCAGCTAAGCCCAGAAAGCTTCGTACTTCGGTCACCGACTTAGGTTGCTCCCAGCTTTGTATTGCTTCAATCTTCGTCGGGTCCACAGATACTTCACGTTTTGATACCACGTGCCCAAGGAATGCTACTTCCTCAAGCCAGAACTCGCATTTCTTCAGCTTGGCATATAGCTTGTTCTCACGAAGCTTTTGAAGTACTAACTTCAAATGGTATTTATGATCTTCACGGCTTTTAGAATAGATGAGGATGTCATCAATAAAGACAACAATGAATTAATCTAAATACTCCTTAAATACACGGTTCATCATATCCATGAAAGCAGCAGGAGCATTAGTCAATCCAAAAGACATGACTAAGAACTCATAATGCCCGTACCGTGTTCTAAAAGCAGTCTTTGGAATATCCTCAGTTTTAATCTTCAACTGATGATATCCAGAACGAAGATCGATCTTTGAAAAGAATTGCTCCTCCTTGTAACTGGTCGAACATGTCATCAATACGAGGTAACGGATACCTATTCTTAATGGTGACATGGTTCAACTCCCGATAGTCAATACAAAGTCGCATACTCCCGTCTTTCTTCTTTACGAATAAAACAGGAGCACCCCAAGGAGACGTACTAGGACGAATAAAACCGATGTCTAACAACTCTTGTAATTGAATCTTTAACTCCTGAAGTTCAATAGGAGCCATTCGATATGGGGTTTTAGAAATGGGCTTTGTACCGGGCTCAAGGTCAATAAAGAATTCAACTTCACGTTTTGGGGGTATACCGGGAAGTTCTTCGGGAAATACATCAGGAAACTCATTAACAACGGAAATATCATTCAAATCTGATGTATTCTGGTTTAGATCAGTGACATGAGCTAAGAAAGCTTGACATCCATTTTTCAATAAACGAATAGCCTTGGGATTTGAAATGATATTGACTGATTTTAGTGGTTTGGTGGTTTGAATTCGTACAACAGGTTGATTAGGAATATGAAAACTAACAACCTTACGAAAACAATCAATCTTGGCATGGTAAGTGGTTAACCAGTCAATTCCTAAAATCACGTCAAATGCAAGTATTTTCAAAGATATAAGATCGACAGGTAAGGTAAGGGTACCAATCTGAATCAAGCAAGATTTGTAAACTGTAGATGTAACAAAGGTTTCTCCTAACGGAGTTTCAACAGATAAGTCAAAGTCTAATTTATCAGAAGTCAAGTTCAAACGTTGAGCACAAGCAGGTGAAATAAAAGAATGGGTAGCACCGGTATCTAACAAGGTATAAACTTCGCAAAAATTTATGATTAACTAACCCGTGATAAATTCATTTGGGTTCCTCGCGTTTTGAGCAGTCTCGATAAACGCTCTTCATGGAACCACCGACTTTGATTTGTCTGGGACAGTCTTTGGTGTCACTATCCCAACTGGTCTTGACTTTGCTATACAGCTCATTCCACCCTCAACTGCTTCGTCACACTCCTGATCCATGATCTGAATCATTACTCTTCGATCCATATCGAATTGGGGTTGACCGCTATGCACAGGGTAATTCCAAACTCGATGTTTGATTCTCCCAATTGCTGTCCAAAAAGTAAAATCCATTTCGTTTATTTTGGCCTTCTTAGATCGGATGTCTCTTTCTAAAATATCAACGCGTCTTGCGGCTTCAATTCTCACTCGTTCCGTTGCTTCTTCTTTCAGCTGATCGTTGACATTTGCATTTTCAGATTCTAGCTCTAATATCATATGTTCTGCCAGAGAGAACTTCTGTTCAAGCCTCGCATAACGAGTAGCAAAATCTTGAATTTCTATATCCCTTTCTTGAATTATTGTATCCCTTTGTTCCACGGCTGTCTGTCGTTCTTCACCCTGCTCTTCTAACTCAAGAATACGATTTTGCAGTTCTACATTTTGATCATAAAGTTCTCCTAATAAATACTCCTCCTCAGGTTCCTCTTCTTCCTCACTCTCAGCTGCTACCTCTGCGACTAGCTCGGGTGCAACTATTAATTCTTCACTCACCACATGGATATTTCTAATTTCTTCTTCTTCTGTCATCACATTATCCTGGTTGGTGATTAAAGGTGTCTCCACGGTCTCATTCACTTCGTTGTTAACATTCTCAGCTGCCATTCTCAAATACTGCCATAAAACAAGGGTTAATTAAACAAATTAACATATCACATATTAACCCTATGCTCCGACTGACCAATTAAATACCACATAAGCTTAGGTAGGACACACTAGCGAAGGATTTACTCGTCTCTACCCTCCTAGTTCTATTCCCCGATCTCCGCCAGAGATCATATCCCTAAGCTCTGATACCAACTGTGACGCCCCCCAGAATAGGTCCATTCAACCCAACCCATTTTGAGTCGCCAAATACATGGTACAGAATTCAAATAAAAACTTTATATCATACGGTCGTGCAAAATACGACCACACAACTGTGAGTCTCAATATAAATATGTAGAAAATATTAAGATTCAAACTAAGTCCTCATTACAATTATTATCACACTATTTATCAGAAATAGTGAGGACTACTACTACTCTAACTCGGACCATCACTCTGTCCCCCGACTAGTTCCCGCAACATTCTCATTTCCTGAAGAGGACAACAGATGAAAAGGGTGAGCTCAACTAGCTCAGTAAAGAATATTATGAATAAGATAATGGAAAATAAATTATCGTTAGTCTTCAACAAATCAGATAAAATATAATGGACAACCAACTTCAGATCAATATTCGCAGCGGAAATAACAGTTCATTAGAAGAATTAAGCAGAGAATAAAGTCTACTATCTTCTATGATTTAAAAGTCCATCATCAATATTTTATCCCTGTAACATCAATCAATATACATCTCGAATCAAATATTCATCTTTGCACTACAGGCCAAAGATATTCATTTGTATCATCAGTGGTCATGTTCATCTCAACACCTGTCATCTTTGCACTACAGGCCAAAGATATTCATCAGGTAATCATTCATCTTTGCTCTACAGGCCAAAGATATTCATCAAGTAATCATTCATCTTTTAGGACTGAGAATGATGAAAAATATTTTAAAAAAAACGAATCCAGTGAGATAAAAGACAAAGACTAAGGATTCGTATTTTAGTATATCCAATTCAAAAATACCTCGTAATAATCAATTATGAAGCAAAATTCAAGAATAGAGCTCAAAACTTGGATATAATCAAAGATAATAACCTCAACAAGCAATTTGGACAAATAGAAGAAAATTTAATTTTTCCGTGAATAGTGTCGTATACGTGAATAGTGCCGTATACGTGAATAGTAATCCCGACGGAAAAAGTAAGAATTTCAACATAAAATCATGACAATATTTCTGTATAATGATATTGAGAAGAATAACATCATTTACGAAAGAAAATAACATCCCTTACCTCAAAAAGATAGTACCTCTGACTGGAATATCGGATATAATATTGAAGGAAACTTGCGCTGAATACTAATACTCAAAGTATTGAAATACTCACAAAAATACGCTTGATATTATAGAGAGAGAAAACTTCTGATTCTGGTGTGATTTTCAATTCTAACCTAAACACCCTATTTATAGGAAAAGCTTAGGATGCCAAAGGAGACTAAAATAATAAAATAATATTATTATTTTTAAAATTCTCCAGCCGCCGGCTGCTACCAAAAAAATCAGATTTCAACAAAAGTGGGGCCCACCCATTAAATAATATATATATTTTCCGTAACTTCAATAATTCATAACAAATAGCCCCTTCGTCAGAAAAATACAAATTCTATGCCCTTTCATAGGAAATTTAATTCTCTACAACTTTGCAGAAGAAAGTTTTTCCAAATTCCAAACATAAATTATCCGAAATCCACAACCAGATGATTTCTCACACCAAAATATTGATAAAAAACTCATCAGCGCCAATTCCTTCTTTAATATCCACAAAATAAATATTTCCTTATCATATAAATCAATAATTAATTATTCACAAATAATATTATAGAACTACAATATTAACAACCAGGTCGTTCCCAGGACAGAGGGGGCCTTCCGATAAGGACTTCTCCTTACTGGCGCGCAATTAAATAACCCCTCCTAGACAGAACTTCCTTAGACATTGTCAATAATGCTATCTAATAATATTATTCAAATAATATGAATTATTGAGTTGATAACGTGAAATACTGTGCAACGACAATTATTGAATCAATACTACAAAATATCAACTGTAGCCATTATTGAATCAATCATAAAAAATAGCAACGTAGCAATTATTGAGTCAATAAAATATCAATGCAGCAATTATTGAGTCAATAATATAAAATATCAACGTAGCAATTATTGAGTCAATAATATAAAATATCAACGTAGCAATTATTGAGTCAATAATATAAAATATTGAACAGTAATTACTGTAACAATAATTGAGTAATGGCTTCTCACGTAAGACTCAATAATTCGAAATACTCTGCAATACCGTGTGCTACTATGCAACACCGTGTATCACTGTATTTTAACCACCGGGTATTTCAACAGTACTAACGGTAACAACCACGCCGTTATTTTGTAAAAAGTTATTTATGTCGCTTTCTATATCCGACAGTTATTCCATTGTGGGGGCCCACAAATAGCTGCGCCGTCGTACGAATATTCCCCGACAACAAGAATATTCCACGACCAAACGAATATTCCCCGACAACAAGAATATTTTATAACCACTTGCTCATTTTAAAAATGTTTGCACATTTCACCCATAACTTTCGTATTTATCAAAACAACACCTTACTGTTTCGAAATAATATATAAAGAAAACTAAATCTTTATTCATAAAAGTTGGGGTCTTACAAATAGGGTACGTATTTTAGACATTTATTAAATTCAGTATGATTTATGTAGTGATATTTGTCATTGTTTCTAGGAGCTTAAGGGTGTTCTTCGATATGTTCCCGAGATTTCAGAAGTGGTTTGCAAAGCATACGCAGATCAAGTGTTAGATGCCACTAAGCAAGATGGGGAGGAGAAAGAGAAAGCAGTTATACGGTCAATATTCACCCAACTCATGTCATCAAGTAAGGAAGTGATCTCCAAAGCATTAGCCAACCTGATTAGTCGTCTGAACTTGGAAAATAAAGTACACAGTAAATTTGTACTTTATCATTGTTCGGTACCATTATGCTTTAAGCTGTATGGACCAAGAGAATGCTTGGGAATTGTCTCACTTTGTGTTTTATTTCAAGTCGATTTTTTTGACTGTTAAAATTCATGCTTTATAAAAGAGATCTACATTTTATTGCATTATTATACCAATAATGTAAACTCCTGATAATAGAGTTTCATGCAACAAAGAGCAACTAATACATATGAGATGATTTTAACTTCTATATAGAAATTAATCTAACAAGTGTTCATTATCTTTAGCATTTTCAATCTTTTCTGTGAATGCTTTCTACTAGATGGATGTATTTAATAGTGTGTTCTCTATTACGATAGATTTCAATTTTTATAAGTTTAAATATGGTAGCTTCATAGTTTAGTGTCACAAAAGGGAAAGAACAGTTGGGTCTGAGTAATATGTTTATCAGTAATACTTTGGACTCTTAATTGACGAAAAATGTCATATTTTTAGTTTTGGTGGATTGAATTTTGAGTTTGTTTTTGCTTTTGGTACTATTTTGTGTGCGACTGTATCTTCCTTAAATTGAATTATTGTGATTCTTTTAGTTTTTATTGGCTTAGTCATCTTTTTGCTATTGGGTGGTAATTTAGGACTTATTAGAGAATTTTAGCGTAATTATTTTCAAGTTATGTCTTTTTGTTTGTATAATTGGGTTTTATGGAATGTACTAATCTTTTTATTTATGAGCTTCCAAAATTACCCCTACACAGTAATTTTCTTCGTATTCTCTCTCCCGTCTCTTTTTTCCCCAATTTTCACAAACAATCTTGGCACTCCATTTTGCTCTTCCTGCCGGTGAGCAACGCAGACCATCTCCAGACTCCTTAAAGGTATATAGATGGTACATATAGTAAACAATTTGAGTGTTTTTACCTCCAAAACACAAACAATTCTTTTGTCTCAATTAATTTCTTCAAAACAGTTTTCTCTCTCCTCCTCTTTCATTTAAAATTCATAATCCAGAACTAATCACCATCAGAGAATTAAGGTATGTTTTTACGTTGTAGTTTCCATACTTTATTTTTCATCTTTTCATGTATACTACATGTTCGACGAATTGATTCTTAGCATGTGTAGAGTTTTTTTTCCTCCTAAATATGCACCGAGCTTTGATCATATTGGCCTTTTATTTGACATTAATTATTTGACATTAATTTTCATATAATATGGTACAAAAAGTTATACCCTTTACAGACCAACATGTGAAAATGAATACATGAGAAAGACTTGAAAGTATTAGTTGGTATATTTGCATCTTTAGCTACTTTTTGCTTTAGTTTTATTAGGTAGTCAAAAAGATGTAGAAAATAAACTTGACATGTTCAACAATTCATCACATGATATTATTTGAGCGACAAAAATTCTTAATACTTGATTTGAACTCATTTTCTCTGCCTCAGAAAATAAACTTATCAAGACAGCCGTTTGGCAAGTTAAGAGAAGAAGGGTTCTAATTGGGAAATTAAGGAAGTGCAGATCATACTAAATTGAAAAGGAGCATTCAATTCAATTTCATAAGCAAGAATTGAATCAAACTTCAAACTAAAAAGGGGTATGAACTCTTCCTTTCCAAATTCATTGAGTTAGTTGAGTTTTATATTATGCACATTAGGTGTTTATAAAAATGCCTCTATGAGGTTATCTTTCTAGAATTATATGTTAAAATTGATTGGTGATTTAGATTCATTGACTTTGAGATTATATATAGTTTGTTATGAGTCTGATTTCTATATTATTATTGAAAAGTAAATGATATTATTGTTTTTTAAAGTGTCTTCTACTTCACAAAATGGGTTTGATTTCCATTTTTTGAATGTTGATTCATAAAAAATATTAAATTCAAAAATATAAATATTTATTTGAGTTATGTAAAAGGTGTTATTTATAAAATTCGTATTTTTCAAAATTTATAGTAATAATATAATTATAAATTTTTTGTGAATTGAATTTATATGATTTTAGAATGAAGGAGCTTAGTTGTTGTTGTGCGGAGTAATAAGGAGGGAAATTATGGTTTAGAAACATGTACAAATGCTTATGAACTCTGTCCACAAAAATAATGCACATATTATATTCGATAAATTATTTCTTATAGATTCTTAAGCACAAAAATAAGAACTCTTGACACATGTTATATTAATTAAATGAAGTGATTTTTTATAAGTTTAAATAGGGTACGTATTTTAGACATTTATTAAATTCAGTATGATTTATGTAGAGATATTTGTCATTGTTTCTAGGAGCTTAAGGGTGTTCTTCGATATGTTCCCGAGATTTCAGAAGTGATTTGCAAAGCATACGCAGATCAAGTGTTAAATGCCACTAAGCAAGATGGGGAGGAGAAAGAGAAAGCAGTTATGCGGTCAATATTCACCCAAATCATGTCATCAAGTAAGGAGGTGATCTCCAAAGCATTAGCCAACCTGATTAGTCGTCTGAACTTGGAAAATAAAGTACACAGTAAATTTGTACTTTATCATTGTTCGGTACCATTATGCTTTAAGCTATATGGACCAAGAGAATGCTTGGGAATTGTCTTATTTTATGTTTTATTTCAAGTCAATTTTTTTGACTGTTAAAATTCATGCTTTATAAAAGAGATCTACATTTTATTGCATTATTATACCAATAATGTAAACTCCTGATAATAGAGTATCATGCAACAAAGAGCAACTAATACATATGAGATGATTTTAACTTCTATATAGAAATTAATCTGACAAGTGTTCATTATCTTTAGCATTTTCAATCTTTTTCTGTGAATGCTTTCTACTAGATGGATGTATTTAATAATGTGTTCTCCGTTACGATAGATTTCAATTTTTATAAGTTTAAATATGGTAGCTTCATACTTTAGTGTCACAAAAGGGAAAGAACAGTTGGGTCTGAGTAATATGTTTATCAGTAATACTTTGGACTTTTAATTGACGAAAAATGTCATATTTTTAGTTTTGGTGGATTGAATTTTGAGTTTGTTTTTGCTTTTTGTACTATTTTATGTGCGACTGTATCTTCCTTACATTGAATTATTGTGATTCTTTTAGTTTTTATTGGCTTAGTCATCTTTTTGCTATTGGGTGGTAATTTAGGACTTATTAGAGAATTTTAGCGTAATTATTTTCAAGTTATGTCTTTTTGTTTGTATAATTGGGTTTTATGGAATGTACTAATCTTTTTGTTTATGAGCTTCCAAAATTACCCCTACACAGTAATTTTCTTTGTATTCTCTCTCCCGTCTCTTTTTTCCCCAATTTTCACAAACAATCTTGGCACTCCATTTTGCTCTTCCTGCCGGTGAGCAACGCAGACCATCTCCAGACTCCTTAAAGGTATATAGATGGTACATATAGTAAACAATTTGAGTGTTTTTACCTCCAAAACACAAACAATTCTTTTGTCTCAATTAATTTCGTCAAAATAGTTTTCTCTCTCCTCCTCTTTCATTTAAAATTCATAATCCAGAACTAATCACCATCAGAGAATTAAGGTATGTTTTTACGTTGTAGTTTCCATACTTTGTTTTTCTTCTTTTCTTGTATACTACATGTTCGACGAATTGATTCTTAGCATGTGCATAGTTTTTTTTCCTCCTAAATATGCACCGAGCTTTGATCATATTGGCCTTTTATTTGACATTAATTATTTGACATTAATTTTCATATAATATGGTACAAAAAGTTATACCCTTTACAGACCAACATGTGAAAATGAATACATGAGAAAGACTTGAAAGTATTAGTTGGTATATTTGCATCTTTAGCTACTTTTTGCTTTAGTTTTATTAGGTAGTCAAAAAGATGTAGAAAATAAACTTGACATGTTCAACAATTCATCACATGATATTATTTGAGCGACAAAAATTCTTAATACTTGATTTGAACTCATTTTCTCTGCCTCAGAAAATAAACTTATCAAGACAGCCGTTTGGCAAGTTAAGAGAAGAAGGGTTCTAATTGGAAAATTAAGGAAGTGCAGATCATACTAAATTGAAAAAGAGCATTCAATTCAATTTCATAAGCAAGAATTGAATCAAACTTCAAACTAAAAAGGGGTATGAACTCTTCCTTTCCAAATTCATTGAGTTAGTTGAGTTTTATATTATGCACATTAGGTGTTTATAAAAATGCCCCTATGAGATTATCTTTCTAGAATTATATGTTAAAATTGATTGGTGATTTAGATTCATTGACTTTGAGATTATATATAGTTTGTTATGAGTCTGATTTCTATATTATTATTGAAAAGTAAATGATATTATTGTTTTTTAAAGTGTCTTCTACTTCACAAAATGAGTTTGATTTCCATTTTTTGAATGTTGATTCATAAAAAATATTAAATTCAAAAATATAAATATTTATTTGAGTTATGTAAAAGGTGTTATTTATAAAATTTGTATTTTTCAAAATTTATAGTAATAATATAATTATAAATTTTTTGTGAATTGAATTTATATGATTTTAGAATGAAGGAGCTTAGTTGTTGTTGTGCGGAGTAATAAGGAGGGAAATTAAGGTTTAGAAACATGTACAAATGCTTATGAACTCTGTCCACAAAAATAATGCACATATTATATTCGATAAATTATTTCTTATAGATTCTTAAGCACAAAAATAAGAACTCTTGACACATGTTATATTAATTAAATGAAGTGATTTTTTATAAGTTTAAATAGGGTACGTATTTTAGACATTTATTAAATTCAGTATGATTTATGTAGAGATATTTGTCATTGTTTCTAGGAGCTTAAGGGTGTTCTTCGATATGTTCCCGAGATTTCAGAAGTGGTTTGCAAAGCATACGCAGATCAAGTGTTAAATGCCACTAAGCAAGATGGGGAGGAGAAAGAGAAAGTAGTTATGCGGTCAATATTCACCCAACTCATGTCATCAAGTAAGGAGGTGATCTCCAAAGCATTAGCCAACCTGATTAGTCGTCTGAACTTGGAAAATAAAGTACACAGTAAATTTGCACTTTATCATTGTTCGGTACCATTATGCTTTAAGCTGTATGGACCAAGAGAATGCTTGGGAATTGTCTCATTTAGTGTTTTATTTCAAGTCGATTTTTTTGACTGTTAAAATTCATGCTTTATAAAAGAGATCTACATTTTATTGCATTATTATACCAATAATGTAAACTCCTGATAATAGAGTTTCATGCAACAAAGAGCAACTAATACATATGAGATGATTTTAACTGCTATATAGAAATTAATCTGACAAGTGTTCATTATCTTTAGCATTTTCAATCTTTTTCTGTGAATGCTTTCTACTAGATGGATGTATTTAATTGTGTGTTCTCTGTTACGATAGATTTCAATTTTTATAAGTTTAAATATGGTAGCTTCATAGTTTAGTGTCACAAAAGGGAAAGAACAGTTGGGTCTGAGTAATATGTTTATCAGTAATACTTTGGACTCTTAATTGACGAAAAATGTCATATTTTTAGTTTTGGTGGATTGAATTTTGAGTTTGTTTTTGCTTTTGGTACTATTTTGTGTGCGACTGTATCTTCCATACATTGAATTATTGTGATTCTTTTAGTTTTTATTGGCTTAGTCATCTTTTTGCTATTGGGTGGTAATTTAGGACTTATTAGAGAATTTTAGCGTAATTATTTTCAAGTAATGTTTTTTTGTTTGTATAATTGGGTTTTATGGAATGTACTAATCTTTTTATTTATGAGCTTCCAAAATTACCCCTACACAGTAATTTTCTTCGTATTCTCTCTCCCGTCTCTTTTTTCCCCAATTTTCACAAACAATCTTGGCACTCCATTTTACTCTTCCTGCCGGTGAGCAACGCAGACCATCTCCAGACTTCTTAAAGGTATATAGATGGTACATATAGTAAACAATTTGAATGTTTTTCCCTCCAAAACACAAACAATTCTTTTGTCTCAATTAATTTCTTCAAAACAGTTTTCTCTCTCCTCCTTTTTCATTTAAAATTCATAATCCAGAACTAATCACCATCAGAGAATTAAGGTATGTTTTTACGTTGTAGTTTCCATACTTTGTTTTTCTTCTTTTCATGTATACTACATGTTCGACGAATTGATTCTTAGCATGTGCAGAGTTTTTTTTCCTCTTGAATATGCACCGAGCTTTGATCATATTGGCCTTTTATTTGACATTAATTATTTGACATTAATTTTCATATAATATAGTACAAAAAGTTATACCCTTTACAGACCAACATGTGAAAATGAATACATGAGAAAGACTTGAAAGTATTAGTTGGTATATTTGCATCTTTAGCTACTTTTTGCTTTAGTTTTATTAGGTAGTCAAAAAGATGTAGAAAATAAACTTGACATGTTCAACAATTCATCACATGATATTATTTGAGCGACAAAAATTCTTAATACTTGATTTGAACTCATTTTCTCTGCCTCAGAAAATAAACTTATCAAGACAGCCGTTTGGCAAGTTAAGAGAAGAAGGGTTCTAATGGGAAAATTAAGGAAGTGTAGATCATACTAAATTGAAAAAGAGCATTCAATTCAATTTGGTAAGCAAGAATTGAATCAAACTTCAAACTAAAAAGGGGTATGAACTCTTCCTTTCCAAATTCATTGAGTTAGTTGAGTTTTATATTATGCACATTAGGTGTTTATAAAAATGCCTCTATGAGATTATCTTTCTAGAATTATATGTTAAAATTGATTGGTGATTTAGATTCATTGACTTTGAGATTATATATAGTTTGTTATGAGTCTGATTTCTATATTATTATTGAAAAGTAAATGATATTATTATTTTTTAAAGTGTCTTCTACTTCACAAAATGAGTTTGATTTCCATTTTTTGAATGTTGATTCATAAAAAATATTAAATTCAAAAATATAAATATTTATTTGAGTTATGTAAAAGGTGTTATTTATAAAATTCGAATTTTTCAAAATTTATAGTAATAATATAATTATAAATTTTTTGTGAATTGAATTTATATGATTTTAGAATGAAGGAGCTTAGTTGTTGTTGTGCGGAGTAATAAGGAGGGAAATTATGGTTTAGAAACATGTACAAATGCTTATGAACTCTGTCCACAAAAATAATGCACATATTATATTCGATAAATTATTTCTTATAGATTCTTAAGAACAAAAATAAGAACTCTTGACACATGTTATATTAATTAAATGAAGTGATTTTTTATAAGTTTAAATAGGGTACGTATTTTAGACATTTATTAAATTCAGTATGATTTATGTAGAGATATTTGTCATTGTTTCTAGGAGCTTAAGGGTGTTCTTCGATATGTTCCCGAGATTTCAGAAGTGGTTTGCAAAGCATACGCAGATCAAGTGTTAAATGCCACTAAGCAAGATGGGGAGGAGAAAGAGAAAGCAGTTATGCGATCAATATTCACCCAACTCATGTCATCAAGTAAGGAGGTGATCTCCAAAGCATTAGCCAACCTGATTAGTCGTTTGAACTTGGAAAATAAAGTACACAGTAAATTTGCACTTTATCATTGTTCGGTACCATTATGCTTTAAGTTGTATGGACCAAGAGAATGCTTGGGAATTGTCTCATTTTGTGTTTTATTTCAAGTCGATTTTTTTGACTGTTAAAATTCATGCTTTATAAAAGAGATCTACATTTTATTGCATTATTATACCAATAATGTAAACTCCTGATAATAGAGTTTCATGCAACAAAGAGCAACTAATACATATGAGATGATTTTAACTGCTATATAGAAATTAATCTGACAAGTGTTCATTATCTTTTGCATTTTCAATCTTTCTGTGAATGCTTTCTACTAGATGGATGTATTTAATAGTGTGTTCTCTGTTACGATAGATTTCAATTTTTATAAGTTTAAATATGGTAGCTTCATACTTTAGTGTCACAAAAGGGAAAGAACAGTTGGGACTGAGTAATATGTTTATCAGTAATACTTTGGACTCTTAATTGACGAAAAATGTCATATTTTTAGTTTTGGTGGATTGAATTTTGAGTTTGTTTTTGCTTTTGGCACTATTTTGTGTGCGATTGTATCTTCCATACATTAAATTATTGTGATTCTCTTAGTTTTTATTGGCTTAGTCATCTTTTTGCTATAGGGTGGTAATTTAGGACTTTACTGGAGAATTTTAGTGTAATTATTTTCAAGTTATGATTTTTTGTGTGTATAGAATTGGAATTTATGGAATGTACTCTGTAGACCAAAAACTAGAATGGGTTGCTGTTTATCCAACCTTTTCATTTCTATGAGGTTTAAGGTTATTGTATTCGAGATGTTGTTTGATTTAGCCAGGAGTGATATGGATTTGGCTTAATTGGAAATTTAGGGGAAGTGTTTGGATTAAATTTAGATAATAGCTAGAAGTATTTTGGCAAATATTATGAAAATTTTGCCTTCTATGAGGCTTTAGTTTAACCCAGTAGAGGAAAAAAGAAGGATAAAGTGGAATTCTTTATTTTTGTTTTTGGGGGTGGGTGGGTGTGGTTGGGGAGGGAAAGTGTTTCAGTGTTTCTCTGAGAATTTTGTAAATTAATCACCCATGTTGTGCATAAAGTGATTCCCGTTAGTCAAATTTCACTTGCATGTAGATATATAATATTAATTGTGTATTATTTCGATTTGTTTTAATTATCATGTAGTATTCCATCTGAGTAGCTTATTGTGATTGCATCAATTACATTTATACTTGGGCCCAGTATATAGCTGTTTCCTCTTAATTTTAGTAGATCTTATTAATTTTTTTAATAACTTATTTATTTTAATTTATTTTCATTAATGTCGTGACAGATGGATGACGACCTAGAAAATACTGTATGATAAGTTTTTCTTACTCATAATTTTTCTTACTTTTTATCTAATCTTTTTACCCGCTTATTTACTATTCAACGTTTTTTGTCTACAGGTTCGAAGACTTCGTCATAATAATGTAAGAGTGGTAATTCGCAATGAGTATGAACTAAATTGTCTCCGTATACGTGAGGTAGTGTAGCGACTAGCTAGATGTTTTGGTGGTTAGATATGTGTTGATGATTGAGTATGTATTAATTTCTGCATGTGTGCAGTTTTTGTGTTCCGTCTTTTGTAAATATAACTTAGTATACATGGTTATGATAATTTTGGTATGAAATGATGGTTTTTTTAGTGGTTTGGATATGTATCGTTGATTGTAAGTTTAGTAGACAGGTTTAGATTTTTTTGGATATCTATTTTTGAAGGAAACTCTGCTGAAATTTCTTGAAATTAGTAGCGACTAGCTTGATGTTTTTATGGTTGGATATGTATTGATGATTGAGTATGTATTAATTATTGTGGTGGTATGGTGAATTATGATAATTGTTAAGTCTAATTTTTCGTTACGTCGTGCCTTCAGGTACGGGCAATTACTAGTAATTAAATAAAATAAGACTTGACAGTAATTCCATATCTTATATTTAATTGGGACATTGTATGGTGGAATGATTGAATTGTACGGTAACTATTTACTCACAGGTTCTTTTACGATTAATGTTGAAATCTAAATTATCTGGAAAGTCGTTGATCGCTAAGGAGGCTTATCCTTATTGTAGAATAAATGTTATTTATTTAAATAAATTATTAGTTTTATTTATTTATTTAAATAAGAATTGAATTGTTCTAATTGATTTATTCACAACGGGTTTAGTATGGAGAACCTAAAGGGTCACACCATAAAAGGAAGAATATTTATTAAAGAAGCAAATGACATAATCGTAATAATAAGTTAAGTATATTTAATTTAATATATGGTGATAGAATAAATTAAATAGCTTAATATTTATTATTTAATATTTTGGAAATATTAAATATAAATTAATAAGAGGAGTCTTATTATTATTATTATTACTATTATTATTATTTAATTCCTAAAAGAGTTTGAGAATTAATTAATAAGATTCTTTCTCTCTCTCTCTCTCATATATATTTCTAATAAAATTAGGAGGCTAATTAATTAAAAGAGTTTAATTATTCCCAATAGAATTGGAAAGCCTAATTAATTAAAGGAGTTTAATTAATTAATATAAAATCCTAGTCATAAATTATTTAGGAGGGTTGTCTACATTTATAAATAAGAAAGTCTTATTATGGAACAAGGATAGACTTTTTAATTCCAAGAGTTGCGAGAGCACTCCTTTTCTAGAGAGAAGAAAATTAGGGTTTAGCCAAACACCCATCTTTTTGAATTCTTATTCTTTCTTGGTGGATCACCTCTAGAGGCCAAACACTTGGGTGGCTAACGTTGATCAAAAGAAGGAATCAACCCGGTGGATTCAAGTAGAACGCGAAAAGGATTTGGAATTGAACTCGTACCCGAGGAAGCTAGAATCTTCAAGGGTATAAATCTTAATCTCTATCTATTTCGTTTAATTAATAACTGTGCATAAAGAATGATTCAGGTATATAGTTTGTAAAATTTTAAAACTCTGATTTACCTTGCTTCCGCTTATTTTATGCAATTTGATTGTATCCATGAATCTTACAAACCTAACAAAAAGAACCCTTGAGTTAATAGTTACCGTACAATTCAATCATTCCGCCATACAATGTCCCAATTAAATATAAGACATGGATTTACTGTCAAGTCTTATTTTATTTAATTATATGTATTTCGATTCCAAAATGCACAACTCCAAATAATGCAAATTAAAAACTCCTTTCTAATTTCATTCCACATTGGCCAAGGATTCCTGGGTTGTCATTTATCGAATCACATAGGACATATCTCTTCTTTTACTAGAAGCGATAAATTCTTTATTGATCATTCATTATCTCCATATATAACTTATTACACCCAAGCATACCCTTTGATATACCCTAAGGTTCTTAAGGAATAAGTCAAAGTATAATTCATTATACACAAGATACTATGATGATCTCAAGTCTGAGGATCACTTGTACTACTATCACATTAGAAATTCCTATTGACAGGCGAGTAAAAATCCATTAGGTATTCCTTAGCGAGCCACGTTCAGTGTACTTATTCTCCAATAAGCACCTACATACTTGCTTTAGTGTCTCCACATAAATGATCATGAGATCAATCATCCTCATCCAATGAGCAAACAATATATGTACCAATCTATCCGTATTGACTAATCCCCTTTTTAGTAATCCATTTATTGGGAACTATTTTAGTTTTATAATTTCTAAGAATTTAGATCTCATTAGCATGATCAACATCATGATTCTAAAATCATTGCTTAAAACTATGAGTTATTTACATATTATAAAAACAGCATAATGTAGATAATTAAATTCCTTTAATAAATGAATAATTTTATTAATAAATAAATAAGATCTTTTCCAAAGTATATGCTTTATCATCATACATGATTGGCTTGTATGCATACTATTTTCAGGTCTCCCCTATACTTCTGTAGGTCAAAGGAGATCAAATCTTCTCACACTTCAGGAGTGTTGAGTTGCTGAAGGTTTGTATCTTAGGATGAATGTTATTCTATCCCTGCAACTGTTTGTCTTGATGTATCACTGTCTTTCCTTTTTTGGGACTTGTGCCAGATTTTATGGAATGACATTGAGGTGCCGTTGACTTTGAGGGTTTTTCTTGGGTGTGGACTTTGGTGTCCTGGGACTGGTTTTTCTTTGATTTGATTTTTTGATTATTTTTTTAGGGTTAGACAGCACCATAGATGGCTGCCTACGTACTCCCATTGATGGAGGAAGATCAGGTCTTTCGTAGTTCAGGCTTGGTCTGAACGGTTTGAGACGTGGGTTTTTTGTTTTTTGTTTTTGTTTGGTTTGAGTGGGTTTTTTTTTGGGTTTTTTGTTTGGTTTGATTGTACCAAAAATGGTTGCCTACGTACTCCCGTGGCTGATGGGAGATCAGGTCATTCGTAGTTCCAACTTAATGGATTTTTGGAGTTTTTAATTTTTTTTCTTGATTTTTTAATGTTTTTCTGATTTTTTCAATATTTACATGTATGGAAAAATAAAAGGCATAACGCTAAGAAAGTAATAACGTCCCAACATCTCCTAGAACTCACAACTTTATCCTCTAGATCTACGTCTTTCTGGCTAGCTGAGGCCTAATAGTCCAGTTGTTAGTGGTTATATTGCCTTCGAGGTTTGCGATGAAGGTTACCTCCTGGTCATGAATACCTTCAATTATGGCCATAACTTGATCGTCTTCTGATTCAGCATACCCCTTAAAGAGGCTTGTCGACGCTGGGAAAAAATTATAGTTTTGAATCCGTGTCCGTCCTTCCTAAGTTTATATTGTTTGTTTTTACCCTTTTCCATTCGATATGTCTATAGATTTTATTAAGTGAAGTTTCAAGAAAGTGCTACCGACATAAGTGTCGACGACTTTGAAAAAGATTGATTTTATTATTTTATAATTGGACCAAATGAGACAGAGTCGCCAGTTGGTATGGTCTAAATAGATGTACCAACTCATTCGAGTTTTAATAGTTTTTGCAATATGGTCCAATATGTGACTCCAAAAGATTGGTCTTAAACCCGAGATTCATGGAATTTGAGGGCTAGGTTAAGCGAGGGGGAGGTGTTAGGCACCCCCCGACTCCCGTGAAAATATGGTACCGCATCTTTATTGATTTCCTTTACATAAAATGTGTGTGTGTGTGCGTGTGTTTTATTTGGAAAAATTTATTCTAAGCCTCATCGTGAGTTATTTGGAAGTAACGTCGTTCCTCTTTTGCACCTATGTACGAAGGGTTTGATTTAGCAAAAGTTCATTTTTAGACAAAATATATATTTTATATGATATTTTGGGAAAACACAAGGTTTTCAAATCTTCGCCCGAATAGTAATTGAGGACTTTTGATACTTCCATTTATGATCTAATGTATATTCCCGACCCGCTTTATTGTTATTGAAAGCTCTTTGCTGTTTTATTAGAAATCATTTTGATGATATGCATTTAAAAAGTGCCAAAAAAGGTCGGATCATCATCGGGCATGTAAGCCATCTCGATAAATCCGAGCACCCACTATTAAAGTTTTCACTATCACGTGATCTTGAATCCGAATTCTCGGGAGTAACCCCTAGAGTTTGTCTTCAAGATCTAAATATTACATATACAATTATATTTGCGTTACTTAAACATTACATCACAAAAATCGGTCCTGGGAATCAAGTCGGGATCCAACCGGGGATCTCGACACCGAGACTCATAGGCTCACATTATTATGCTTGAATATATATGTACAATGTCCTAAACTTGATATTAGATGATTTCATCGGTTGAAATCACCGTTTCAAGCCATTTCGGACCCCTTTCGCCTCTAGATATAGATCTAGGGCTATATGGGGTAACTGGGACTGATTAAAAGCAATAAATACATAGATTTACCATGGATCTAAATCGATCTAGCATACGGGTTAAAGCTTCATGCTTAATAACCACTCAAAAGGCTAGATTCGGCTTAGATCTAGGTAGATCTAGCCTCCGGACTTGATTTACAACAAGATATGCACAATATAATCTGTAGAAACATAATATCTACCAACTATTACACAAAATACTTAGAAAACAACATGTTTAACTAGATTTAAACAATATATAACATCAATCTAGTATATTGAACAAAGTTTACAAAGAACGTAGATAAAAAGAGCGTATTTTTACCTTGGGGGACGCATGAACAAGCATTTTATCATTCGGGATCAACTTAGAACACTCTCGAGACTCCAAGTAGATGCTAAACAAGCTAAAATAACTCAATGTTAGTGTATATAGGTCCAACCCGAGGGCTTCTCTCTCTAGAATTGGTTTTCTCTCTCTAACTTCTTCTCTCTCTTTTTTTAAATGAGCTGATATTGCTCTATTAATCCATCGAAGCCAGCCGCATATATACATGCGGCCAGCCGCATGTATAGATGCTGCTGGGCTCCGCGGGTCCTGCAGTCTCGAAGTGTGTTCCTTCGGTCCTAGTTCAGAGAAAGTTGATCTCCGCAGGCCAAACTTTCGAAAAGTCTTTACAGAAGGCTGCAAAGTAAGGTTGAGTCTGACTGAATCGAGGTCCGGGAAGATGATGTTGGTAGCTGAGAGATATCTTCTGATTCCAGACTGCAGTTAACTATCTTATCTTTGATGGCACGCAGTGCGAGGTTTACTGCGGTGACTCCCGACGGACACTGTCTTAGCTTAGCGATCCTCGTTCGGTTCACGTCATGTTTGAATGTCATTGGCCCCTTGAATCATCCACATGGTTGTCTACGGGGTGACCAGATGCTTTTGCCCTACCTAAGGGTTGTCTCCGAAGTAAAATACACTTTTGCCCTTCTGTAAGGTTAGTATAAAGAAAGCAAAATTTTGAGTGTGTACAGATGCCCCACTTTGTCATGTTTATACAATGTAATGGAATGAACATGATAAAGATTACTAGACACAGAGAATGCATGAAAATGTATATCTGATGATGCAATGTCATGTATAAAATATGTCATGATATGTGAAATTATAAAAATGTCATAAGGATTATGTTGTCAAGGTTACAACGCCCACATTGGGTTGTAGCCAACGGATTACTTTATCGGGGCTGAGCTGACCTGAGTTTGAGTTATAGTCAATGGATTACCTCATCGGGGGTTATGCCTTCGTCTGCGTTGGATTGTAGTTAATGGTTTACATCATCGGGGTTGAGCCGATATCTTCACTGGTTTGTGGCCAACGGATTACTTTATCAGGGCTGAGCCGACCTACATTTGAGTGGTAGTCAACGGATTACCTCATGGGGGGTTATGCCTCCGTTTGCGTTGGATTGTGGTCAATGGTTTATATCATCGGGGTTGAGCTGATACCTTCACTGGTTTGTGGCCAACGGATTACACCATCGAGGTTGAGCCGATGCCTTCACTGGTTTATTTCCAACGGATTGCAACATCGGGGTTATGCCGATGCCTTCACTAGTTTGTTGCCAACAAATTACATCATCAGGGTTGAGCCGATGTCTTCACTAGTTTATGGCCAACGGAATGCATCATTGGGGTTGTGTCGATGCCTTCATTAGGTTGTAGCCAACGGATTACATCATCGGGGTTGTGCCAATGCCTTCACTGATTTGTGGCCAACAGATTGCACCATCGGGGTTATGCCGATGCCCTCACTAGTTTGTTGCCAACGGATTACACTATCAAGGATGTGTCGATGCCTTCACTGGTTTATAGCCAACGGATTACACCATCGGGGTTATACCAATGCCTTCACTGGTTTGTGGCCAACGGATTACACCATCGGGGTTATGTAGATGTCTTCATTGGTTTGTGGCCAATGGATTGCACCATCGGGGTTATGCCGATGCCTTCACTGGTTTGTTGCCAACGGATTACACCATCGGGGTTATGCCGATGCCTTCACTGGTTTGTTGCCAACGGATTGCACCATCGGGGTTATGCCGATGCCTTCACTGGTTTGTTGCCAACGGATTGCACCATCAGGGTTATGCCGATGTCTTCACTGGTTTGTGGTTAACGGATTGCACCATTGGGGTTATGCCGATGCCTTCACTGGTTTGTGGCTAATGGATTGCACCATCGAGGTTATGCCGATGCCCTCACTTGTTTCTTGCCAACGGATTATACCATTGGGGTTGTGCCGATGCCTTCATTGGTTTCTGGCCAACAGATTGCACCAACGGGGTTATGCTGATGCCTTCATTGGGGTGGATGCTGGTGGATTCTGAGATGTAGTATTGATTTTGACTGACTTTCTGGTCTTCCGGTGTTCAACGTTGGGGTTCCTGATCTAAACCAATTTTTTGCCTTTTTGGACAATTTTTAGAGTTTTTGGGGTCTAAAACTGACCCGAAAGGGTGTCTTTTTAAGTAATGTGACCATTCTGAACCCAAAATTACACATTTTGGACTGCACTTTACCAGCCGAGAAGCTGCAAGACCGCTCTAGGGCAGCCACACCTATACATGCGGTTGGAGCATGTATGGTTGAGGCTGTCCGTGATTGAGCTTATACCCTCGGGAAGGTTCATTTTTTTTCATTCGACTTGAGTTTTCTTGCTTTCTCTTTGAAAAATCCGAGCCTTATCTCAGATTTATGCTATTCCGGCTTGATTTGGAGCTATCCGTCACCGTACATCTCTTCTACGTACTACGGGTAACGTATAGACTCCATTTTTTCGTGTTTTCATCGGTGAAAAATTGTATTTCCTTCATTAAATGCATTATATCGAACATGTATGCATAGATAGCTTGATGGACATGTTATAATGCAATGCACGCTTACGTATCACCTTATGGACCGTATGGATGCGATATATTATCATTTATCAGTTAATCTAGACATTTATTATAGCTATGTGTTAGAACAACAATTTAAATTTCTATTTAATTGCTTGGCTGTGTTGGTGTACCCTTATAGGGTGGTTTAATGCATGCTTCGGGCATGTGGATAGTCCCTTTTATAGGGGAAACTCTGGCAAAAAAAATTCATGAGTTAGATGTTAGGGTCCTAGATATATGTGTAGATATGTTAGGATGCGAGTTGAAAATAATGTACACATATAATGGCACATGTAGGACATGCATGATGTGATGACCTAAATTATATTTTAGGGATTATATTCAAAATTTGAAAGGGGCAGGAATATACCTGAATTTTCTTTGATTCCTACGAACTCATTGTCTAGGTATGGATTCTGCAGGACCTAGCCGTTCTTCGTCTCACCGGGTCTCAAGCTGGAGTTCGCCGGCGGAGGCATCCCTCTGACGTTCCTACTCCACGGATTAGTAGGCAGGTTCAGCGATTGACGGAGCCAGTTCTGCGTCCTCTTGGTGAGGACCAACCTTATTTGGACGAGGAGGTTATCCATGAGCCTGAGGTTCCACCTCAGCCTACTGCGGTGTGACGATTTCTTCCTGGCATTCAGGTAGGCGTACTTAATTTGTTGGGTATGGATCTGAGCCGCCATCCATCTATTAAATTGCAGGCGAATGAGGTATATGATCTTTACATTAATTTTTCTTAATTTCTTTTTTCTGTCATCAACCGGTTTTCTTATCCTTAAGGTCGTGCAGGTTCCAGAGTTTACCCAGCCCAGGGGTAACTGGTTTAGCATATACTCTTTATATCATTCACTTCATCCCGAGTACAGGGCTATAGTGGATTCTTGGGGATTCGAGGCTTTCTTCACCATTGCTCCCCGTCGCTTCCCTTGGGGCTATTTACCAGCTTTATCAGAGCGATGGTTTCATCAGAGTCAATCCCTTCATTTGTTGGATTGCGAGGTTGTGATGGATCCCATGGACTGGAGATACATCACAGGCCTGGAGTTTACTGGGGACAGAGTGCCCTTAGAGATTGGTATCACTCCGACTGCTGTGCGCACCCTTTTAGAGTTTTCTTCTCAGGAGCGAGCCTTCAAGGCTCGTAGTATTCGGTCAAGATGCCTGAGCGTCGATGCTGCTCGAGGCACTCTACAGCAGCCATTACCTGCAGATTTAAGGGATAGAGATTGCATCTTGCGGCGTCTGTTCCTGACCATTATGAGGGGTTATTTCATTGCGAACAACTAGTCCACTGTTCCCTTTAGCTTGGTAAGGGCTGTTTGAGACATAGATCGCATTGGGGACTACGATTGGGGATCTTTTACATTCGTTCTCTTTCTACACGGGATGCGACTGCAATCCGAGGGAGTCACCAACGCCTGGGTCGAATTCTACCAGTTTCTCCTGGTAAGTCCTTTTGACTGAATTTCACTTGTCTGAATTTTGATTAGTTTTATCTTTTCCTATGACTAATGTCGGGTTCTTTGAATTAACAGTTCTGGGCTTATGGGAGGCTTTATTGTCTTTGACCTAGCTCTGTCCTGGGCTTGGACACTTATCATCGGGGACGTAGGCATCAGTCCACTTTATCGGAGGTCCCAGTTGCGGAGGGCTTTACCCATGCCCATCTTCAGCTGGAGACATTGAGGGCTTCTGACATAGTGTGGGTTCCTTATTCTGGAGAGCACTTGTCTGAGGAATTTGAGGATGATCTACCGATAGGGCAAGAGTATTATATGTCTACTCATCGAATTCCATTCCTGTTTGATGGAGGTTGGGAGCTCTACCTCGGGGAGCGTGCTTTTAGATGTATCACTGGGGAGATTCCCCTTCCTTTCCTTCCTCCAGCTCAGCGATTCTGGCCTTTATCTCAGCCAGTAGCAGCGATTCCCACTGTTGGGTGCGATGGGTTTCATTTGTCAGAGGGTCCTAACACTTTCGATGAGTTTTCCACTTGGTGAGGCCCTCGTACGATAGAATCTCAGACCCGGGCTACCCAGTTCCTGGGAGATATGGTTCTGGGGTCTCTCATGATGATGGACTGGATATCATGCTTCTAGGAGCCCTCTCATCAGACTCAGATAGCTGATTTGAGATGTCAAGTGGAGCAGTTATCCATGTATTATCGTCATCTAGGCGGAGACCCTTCATTGGCTGGTACTTTTGCCACTCAAGATCATGAGGCTGGACCATCAGGCACTGGTGGTTCTCATGGGGATGGACCCTTAGGCACTGGTGGCTTTCAGGGTGGAGGTGATCCATTTACTTATCTCCCGGATGTGCAGGAGATGCTTTATTGTCCAGATCCGCAAGATATACCTCATAGCTTAGACATGCAGGAGACGCCCACCCACGGTGACTTACCCCGGGTTGATCAGTTTGATGATTCTAACACCTTTCTGGAGGAGTTCGACATTGAGTTACAGCCACTTTATTAGTCATTGGGCATTAGTGCCCCAATATCTTGTACTTATTATTTCTTAGTTTTCATATGTATCACAGAGATGACAATGATGTAAAACTTATGTATTTGGCAGATATCTATGTATAATGTTTTTTATTTATTTATTGCACATGCTATATTATCAGTCGTTATGATGCATGCTTCGTATATATTTAAACGATTAGATAGAGATTGACCCCTGTATGGTATTTTTGACACAGTTTTTGGGACGCCCCCAAATTCAGGACCGCCACTTGGTCACTCGAATTCGGTTCGTCACGTGCTCGCAATAATACATCATAATAATAATACGACTATTTGTCGCATTGCACAGCGGAAATATAATACACAACTATTACCGAATAGATTACATTTAACTAATATAATTTATTCACGTCCAAAGGTCTCGTAACTTAAACAGTGATTACATAGCTTAGACATATCTTAAGCATAAATAACCTTAACTAGTACATAATATCATAAGTTCTTTATTACAATCATAAGTCCTACATAATTAAAGCTACTCAGTAGCCTTTCCCTTGCCCTTATCTGTGCCCAAAGGGCCACACTGCTCTTCCTTAACTGAAATATTTTAGGGAAAGCAAGAATGAGCACAAATTATCCAGCAAGTAATATACAATAAGGGTGAGTAATAAAATTCTCAATTCTCAAAAGGGTATAGCAAGGTTTGATAGTTCAAGGATAACAAGAATATCAACAGTTCTCAACAACAATCACTAAGGACAGAATAATATCAATGTGATTCAATAATAAATCAATTCAAAATTTCAAGATAACTAAATACTGAGCAGTCACTAAGGACTATGAACTTCTACTAGAATTAACAATATTAAACTGATAACCCAAATCAAAAATAAGTACAACAAGTGATCAGCCTAAAGTACCCTACGTTATGCATAACAATCACTCATACTCAAGTGCGCACGTCGGTTCTCCGATAATTATATTTTCCCTTCAAAGAAGGTTGTTCTTCTCAGCCAAATACAAGATCCCGCACCAATCAATTGGTTTGGGTAGCTTTTCAACAATATAAGTCTAGCCGAATCAAATGGCATAGATCACAACAATTATAAGTTCAATCTCAAGGTTTAAAGTTCGTAGAATATAAATCTAGTTTTATCTCATATATGATTCATAATATTTGAATTCCAATTTCAATAGTTTACTTGTACGACAATAATAGCACAAGCTAAATGCATGTACAATAAAGTGTAGAGTTAGGAACTTGCTTACAACGTTCCTCGAAATAAAACAAACACAAAGATAGGATACTCGCACTATAAATGAGTGTAAGTAAGGAAACTTGCCTTATGCGTAGTTTATCCACGAAAAGCAAATCAACACTTTCAAATCCCTATCGTAACATAGTTACTTATATATATGATATCCATTAGTTATATATTATAGCTTCATATCTTATCTTCGGATATACGATCGACACATAAGCTAAGTTTTAACCTAGCTATACAGTTATACCATATATTGTATCATATTAATATAGCTTTTATCCTTAACGTTCCTCTTTTCGAGTTTAACATATTCTCATATCATTAATATCACATAAGATCACAACAAATAGCAAACATACTTTTTTTAGCACGTTATAGCATTATTGTAAGTTAACCGTCAAATTGGATTCAAGTATCACATAACATATGATATCACATAGTATGTATACTTATTAAAGGATACTTTCATTCTTATTCAACCTTTCTTCGTTCCAAATATACGTGATATAGATTCTATGTCAATACTTTCAATAACTTTAAGCCATTCAAGGTCATGAAATTACAAAGTCTAACATGCTCACTTTGTAAACATATAAGGTAGTTATATAACTCTCATTAGGCATGCTTATGAGTATTCACATTTCATACATGTAACTATCACAGTAATTAGTTAAAAATATGCTCCGTTTACGCTAAATTTGAATTACGACACCTACTCATGGTATGTATACATGTATGATGCATGAGTGAGTCTAAAAGTGCTATCACATGTGTTCATAAATTTTAGAATTCAAAGCATGTTAACGTCCATGTTCAAAGTTCATATTTTCATTTGTAAAGCTCACTAATAAGGTTTGCATGTTCACATCACATTATATACCTAAGTTAATATGTCCGACATGTATTTCAAGGCCATATAAACATGCCTGAAAAATCAGAATACTTACATGATATCTATATGTCAAAGTCCAATTTTAAAACTCACATTTTAGTTAAGAATGTTCATTAGTGAGGTTTAACATGCTCTTGTCATACTATGAACCATATATACGTAAGTTTAACATTCCCTTCAAGTGGTTGTAGATTATATTAATGTTTTCCCCAAAGTCAAAATATAATCATGCTTTATATATGCTAACGTTCGTTTATGAAACTTTAAGTTTATTCCCACAACTACATGTCGTTTCATATACTTTGCATGCAAACATAGCAATACATGTTCACACTAGGTCTAGGTACATTACTATACATGTTTAACCAGACACCAAGCTTGTTTAAACTTATACAAGTAAGGCATGACTTAACAGATTACAACAGGAAAACATCAACTGAAGCAGGCTGCCGGCGCAGCTGCGCTGCGCCTGGGTGTAAACCCGGCGCAGCTGCGCCGTGTGCAGTTCATGCCAGATAGTTCCCAACTTCGGCAGGCATTATCCCAAATCACAAAATTACTTCACGAAAACAATTTTAAACAGTCACGTTATGGTTTAAACATGTTTGTAAGTCTATATAACAACTAACCAAGCAATTCATACTTCAATTGTCATCAGTTTCCACAATATCAAGAATTTAAGAATTTACAAAAAAATAAGAATTTGAGTTTACGAAATGAAGAACAAGGAATGAAATTATACCTTTGTAATGCAATTTGAATTCTCAACTTCTCAGAATACTAACACTGATATATAAATGCTCTCAATTTATTTTAACCAAAATCTCAGCAATTGAATTTGTGAGGGAGAGAGTTCATTTATAGAAGAATGAATACACAGTCAATGCTTCTAACCTTCAAATTAAACTAAAGATGAATGAATTGCATGCTAGATAAGAGGGAGTTGGTGAATGGTAGTTGAAGCTCATCATCAAAACCACTCCCTTGTTCATCATGATAGCTAATTTATGTTGCTGAGTTTAAGGAATATAGGAGAGGCTAGCTTCATGAGTGTTTCACGTGTACAAGGATTGTGTCTATTAATATGGGACAAGCAAATCATCTTCAGCATTCTAGCAACACTTATGTTATACATAATATCTACTCTTAGGTTATATCTTATATATATTTTATCCATACATAGGTTATAATTTAAATGCCACAATGCAAAAATACCTCAATGTAATTTGTACATATATAATCCATGTACATTTTATCACACCGGTATAATTTAATCGGATACTATCACATTTATTATTCAATTATATATTGAAGTAATCATCAACTATAATTGTTTACTATATATATTCATGATGTTCCATTTTAACGTATACTCACGTACCCATTGTCATTATGATGTATTCATAACATATAGTTTCAATATGTACAATCATATAATATAGTTTAAATATACTTGCATGGTCACACTTAAGTGTTTCTCTACACTATATAGTTGTATTCCATATACTTTATATTATTAATTATTGCATACTTGCACATAACAATCAACAATCAATACAACCTTATTATATTAATAACTTACTTATTTTTATTATTCATAATGTCAAATAAATAAATTATTCATCTCATTGATTAATGTAATTATTAATAATACTTAATTAATAATCATAGGATTAATCATCACATTCGCAAATATAAATCTCAGTATATTTATAAACAAGTGGTTTATTATTATCTTATCACTTGCAATAATAATAAAAAAACAACATACCAACAATTAATTATAGATTAATTGTTTAATAATTCCTTCGTTAATTATTAATATTTCTCATCATCTGTGCCACACAAGGCATTTAACGAGTTTAACGTAAACTCCACATTTCCTCAATTATTATAATTATTCATTTTAAAATAATTGAGTTAACTCAACTCATAACACAAAATCATTTATATTCAAATAAATATTCATTTCCATTAATATATTCATTTAATAATATATGAAAATTCTCGGGTATTACATCCTCCCCCCTTATAAAAATTTCGTCCTCGGAATTGCTACAAGGTTACACAAATAGATGGGGATAATCCCTCATTATCCTATCTTCTAATTCCCACGTAGCCTCCTCGACATCATGGTTACGCCAAAGTACTTTTACAGAAGATATAATTTTATTTCTCAAGGTTTGCTCTTTCCTATCTAATATCCGGACAGGAATTTCTTTGTACGCCAAGTTCTTCTCCACCTGAATGGGCTCATATGAAATCATGTGCTTGTAGTCGGCCTTGTACGGTCGCAACAAGAAAATGTGGAACACGTTGTGGATGTGCTCCAACTCGGGTGGTAATGCAACTTTGTATGCCACTTCGCCCACTCGCTTCAGTATCTCGAACGATCCTATAAATCTTGGACTCAATTTTCCTTTCTTGTCGAAACGGATCTTTCCCTTCCATGGAGATACTTTCAAAAATACGAAACTGCCAACTTTAAAGTCTTGGTCATGCCGATAAAAATCTGCATACTTTTTCTGGCGGTCTTGAGCTGCTACTAGTCTGGCTCTTATCACTGTCACCACGTCTGCGGTTTTTTAAACTAACTCTGGTCCGAGTATTCGTCGCTCTCCGACTTCGTCCCAATATCACGACATTCTGCACTTTCTTCCGTAGAGAGCTTTGTACGGTGGCATGCCGATACTCGCATGGTAACTATTATTATACGTAAATTCGACTAAGGGTAGGTGGTCGTCCCAATTTCCCTTGAAGTCCATCACGCAAGTCCTAAGCATGTCCTCCAGCGTTTGTATAGTTCGCTCACTCTGCCCGTCTGTCTGAGGATGATAAGCGGTACTCAACCTCAACTGTGTTCCCATTCTCTCTTGCAAGCTCTTCCAAAAATTTGACGTGAAGCACGGATCTCGATCAGAGATAATTGACACCGGCACTCCATGTCGTGAAATAATCTCCTTTACGTACAGACTCGCTAACTGGTTCAAACTGTATCGGATCGGTAGAAAATGTGCGGTCTTCGTTAGTCGATCTATGATAACCCAAATGGCATCATAACCTTTTTGTGTAACTGGAAGTCCTATCACGAAGTCCATCGTAATATGCTCCCATTTCCACTCCGATATTTCCAACGGTTGTAGTAACCCACTCGGCCGCTGGTGCTCTGCTTTTACACGTTGGCAAGTCAAACATCTACTAACGCACTCTGCGACTTCCCGTTTCAGACTGGGCCACCAAAAATGTTGCCTTAAAGCTCGGTACATCTTTGTACCTCCCGAATAAACGGAATACGTCGTATTGTGTGCCTCGTGCAAAATCTCTTCTCTCAACTCGGTTACTGCTGGTACCCACACTCTTCCTTCAAATCTCAAAATACAGTCTTTATCCATTCGAAATCTTTCTTCTTCTTTTTCTGCAATCCTTTTTCTGATCTTCTCACACTCTCCATCTTTCTCCTGTGCTTCCTTTACTCTATCCAACAAGGTTGGACGAGCTTCCATTACGAACCATTTCTCTTCTGACCCTTCCGGTCCTTTCACTTCTATTTCCAATTTTTCCATCTCTCTTATCAACTCATCCTGAGTCGTCAATTTAAACAATTTCTCTCTTCCTTTCCTGCTCAGAGCGTCGGCAACCACGTTTGCCATACCCGGGTGATAAAGAATATCGCAGTCATAAACCTTGATCAATTCTAACCACCTTCTCTGACGCATATTCAACTCCTTCTGTGTGAAGATATATTTCAGACTCTTGTCGTCCGTGTATATCTCATATTTCTCTCCGTACAAATAATGCCTCCAAATCTTTAACGCAAAAACTACTGCCGCTAACTCTAAGTCGTGAGTAGGGTATCATTTTTCGTAATCCTTTAATTGTCGTGATGCATACGCAATGACTTTGCCGTGCTGCATTAGCACACAACCAAGTCCTTTGTGCGATGCATCACTATACACCATAAAATTTCTTGCATCATCTGGTAATGATAATACAGGTGCGTCGCTCAATCTCCTTTTTAGCTCTTGAAAACTCTCTTCGTATTTTTATGTCCATACAAATTTCATCGTCTTCCTCATCAGATTAGTCAACGGGGTTGCTATCTTAGAAAAATCTTGGATGAATCTTCGATAGTACCCAACTAACCCTAAAAAGCTTCTCACCTCCGTCGGTGTTCTCGGCTGTTCCCAATTACTTACTGCTTCTACCTTTGCAGGGTCTACTGAGATTCCATTCTTAGCCACCACGTGGCCTAAGAATTGAACCTTCTCTATCCAAAATCCTCACTTTGAAAATTTCGCATATATCTTCTCCTTTCTTAGTGCCTCCAAAACGATCTTCAGATGTTCGGCGTGTTCTTCCTCTGTCTTCGAGTAGATCAAAATGTCGTCGATAAAAACCACTACAAATTTATCCAAGTATGGCTTGAAAACTCGGTTCATCAAGTCCATAAATGCTGCCAGAGCATTAATCAATCCAAATGATATTACCAAAAACTCGTAGTGTCTATAATGGGTTCAAAACGCAGTCTTTGGTATGTCCTCATCCCTCACTTTCAGTTGATTATATCCTATTCGTAGGTTGATTGTCAAGAAACACTTTGCTCCCTTCAGTTGATCAAATAAGTCGTCTATCCTTGGTAGCGGATATCGGTTCTTGATCATTACTCTGTTCAATTCTCAATAATCGATAAAGAGCCTCATCGATCCGTCCTTTTTCTTAACGAATAACACTGGTGCTCCCCATGGAGACACACTCTGTCGAATGTATCCCTTATCCAATAATTCTTGCAATTGTATCATCAATTCCTTCATTTATACTGGCGCCATACGATATGGAGCTTTCGAAATCGGTGTCGTTCCCAGTGCTAAGTCTATTACGAATTCGATTTCTCTATCTGGCGGAAGACCAGGCAGATCGTCTGGAAACACATCTTGAAATTCATTCACTACGGATATATCTTTAATTTCTACTCCCTTTTTTTCGTGTATCTATGATGTAAGCTAAATAACCTACACATCCTTTCCTTAACAATTTCTTGGCTTGCATCATCGTAACGCAACACGATTTCTTAAGCGATGAGCTACCATAAAACACTACCTTAGACTTACTTGGAGTCTGAAGGTTCACACACTTGTTCTGACAGTCAATTATCGCAGCATGGTTATACAACCAATCCATTCCCAGTATTACGTCAAATTCTCCCAATCTAATAAGAATCAAGTCTACGCTCAGTTCATATTCTCTAATGTTTGTGTGACAATTTTGGTAAACGTATTCTACAGGGATTACTTCCTTATTCGCAACTTCTATGTTCAAAGGATTTTCTAATCGTTCTCGGGGTGTACTAAGTCTACTAGCAAATTCTTCAGATATAAAAGAACAGGTGGCACCCGAATCAAATAATACATAAGCATTTATATCATTGATTGGGATTATACCTGACACCACGTCTTTCGCAGCCACTGCGTCTTGGACGGTCATGTTAAAGGTTCTGGCAGTTGAGAGGTTGGATTGTGCCGGTCCGCCGATCATCAGTTTGTTCCCTCCTTGTTGGCTGCTACCTCCGCCACTTCCCTTCTTCGAAAAATCCTTAATTCAGTGCTCAGTTGAGCCACATGCAAAGCATCATTGAATCTTCTTTGGTTTCGGGCAGTTGGGCGAGATGTGCCCTTCCTGTCCGCAGTTGTAACAAGTGCCGCGTCCCTTCCAGCACTCACCTTGATGGTTCTTTCCGCATTTTGGGCATCCCTCCGCCCTCTTCTAGAATCCTCCACGAAAATTTCCTGATTGATTGTTGTTATTTTTGTTGTTGTTGTTGTTATTCTCCCACTTTCTCTTTCCCAAGTTGCTTCCTCCGCTACTGCTTCCTCCAGTACGGGTCTCTCCTACAGTATTCTTGTTTTTCTTCTCTTTGTTATACAAGCTCAAAGCTTCACTTCCTCCCTTGGCAATAATAGCCTTTTCCAGCAGTGTTGCAAAAGAATCGATCTAAAGAACTGACACCTTATTGAATAGCCAAGGCTTCAGACCTTGTTCGAATCGTCTAGCCTTCCTCTCTTCATCACCAACTTGGTGCTCCGCAAATCGCTCTAGTTCGTTAAACTTAGCTGCGTATTGCGCCACCGTCATCTCACCTTGTTTTAACTTTAGGAATTTCACCTCCATTAGATTCTTCATGCTCTTCGGGAAGTAATTCTCAAAGAACAATATCTTAAACCTATCCCAGGTTATTGTCCCTTCTCCAGCTCTCTGCTGATTAGCCTCCCACCAATAGTTCGCTTCTCCCCTCATCATGTACGTAGCAAACACCATCTTCTGATCTTCGCCCACGCGAGCTATAGCGAAAGCCTTTTCGATCTCCTTGATCTAGGTTTATGCGACGATTGGGTCTGTAGTACCCTCGAACTCTGGGGATTCTACACTTCTAAAGTCTTTGAAGGTTGTTACTGGCACAGCCTGAGGGTTTGGGCGAATAGGTTCGTTGTTCCTTCCCCTAAGAGCCTCTCCTAACAGATCAACTAGCTTTTGGATGGGATATACTTGTTCCCTCTCGTTGTTTACTGACTCTTCGGGTGCAGTCAATCTACGTCTTGGTGCCATGATCTGCATCACAAATTTTTATTTTATTATTATTCAGTTATATCACTTAAGTATTTTCTTTTAATACAAAAAGAATAATTTACAACACGTTTCTGAAATAAACTTCATTTATATTCATATGCCAAATCGTTTCATTACATGATTTCCCTAGCATATTTTTATAAATGTTATCACATGTATCCCCTAATATCACAAAAGATGGGGGAAATACTGACATACTACCATACTACCCCTCTAACAAAAGCTTACTCGGGGTTCACATCATTATCCCATACTTTACACAAAAAGTTGGGATTACAACATAGTATATACATCACATAAGATAAATACTACTACTAAACTGTCTAAGGGTCTCATCCCATCATGCTACTCTCCACAGCTCTCTTATACTCGATCTGGGCTATATACGCAGTCAACTCTCGGCTCAAAGTATGTAGGGTCTGTCTCTGCTCCGCTGGGTAGTGGTACACACCGTCAAGCACTCTCTTAAATGTCGAACAGAACACGTACCCCATCTTGTTTATTTTCCTCTTCTTGCATCTGACCTTATCTTCCAGGTCATCTGCTCTCTCATGGGCCGCTTCCCACTTCTCCTCGAAGTGAATCCTATCCATAACCTCCAACTCTAGCTGAGTACGGAGTGCCTCTTTCTCAGTCTTCTTGCTCAATTCTCTCTGCTCTACTTCTTCCATCTTCCCTGCCAGATCTACGTTTCTCGCCACCGACCTGTGGAATAAAGTCCCCATCTGAATCCCTGCCTCCTTGCGGTAGGCAATCTCTACCTCTAGCTCCTGCATGGCCAACTTCCTCTGGTGGTCTTCGTCCTACAGTTTCTGGAACTCCGACTCTCTCTCTCTAGGGCCTCTGCCTCTAACTCCTGGACTCTGCAGTCCAACTCTAGGATCTGCTCCTCATACTTGCCTTGTATATGCTCCTCTAAGTTAGGCTCATAGGAGTCCTCCAGGGGCTCCTCCTCCGAAGGCTCATCCTCCATCGGCTCGTCCTCCATCTGTTCCTCCTCTGGATCGGATTCTACCTCAATCTCAATCTCATCCTAGTCATCAGACTCGGATAGTGCCACAGCCTGCACTGGCACAGCCTCTAAGGGTGCCTCGTACACTACATGAATATCCCTGGGCTCCTCCTCAACCACTCTACTGGGTACTCCCATATCTGCCATCCTACAATCACTAACACAAGACAAACAATAGCAACTCCATTAGATTGTTAAATAAAACATAAGTTCATTGTATAGAATGAAGTTACATTTCACAACAGACTAATTCTCTCAAAGAAAACTTTACATAAGTTTTATCCCCTTCCTAACTTCTAAGTTCTCCTAAGTTATAGTCTAAGGACACTCGTTCCTAAGGTTTATAACTACAGCTCTGATACCAACCTGTGACGCCCCCAAATTTGGGACCGCCACTTGGTCACTCAAATTCGGTTCGTCACGTGCTCGCAATAATACATCATAATAATAATATGACTATTTGTCGCATTGCACAGCGGAAATATAATACACAACTATTACAGAATAGATTACATTTAAATAATATAATTTATTCACGTCCCAAGGTCTCGTCACTTAAACAGTGATTACATAGCTTAGACATATCTTAAGCATAAATAACCTTAACTAGTACATAATATCATAAGTTCTTTATTACAATCATAAGTCCTACATAATTAAAGCTACTCAGTAGCCTTTCCCATGCCTTATCTGAGCTCGAAGGTCTACACTGCTCTTCCTTAACTGAAATGTTTTAGGGAAAGCAAGAATGAGCACAAATTGCCTAGCAAGTAATATACAATAAGGGTGAGTAATAAAATTCTCAATTCTCGGAAGGGTATAACAAGGTTTGATAGTTCAAGGATAACAAGAATATCAACAGTTCTCAACAACAATCGCTAAGGACGGAATAATATCAATGTGATTCAATAATAAATCAATTCAAGATTTCAAGATAACTGAATACTGAGCAGTCACTAAGGACTATGAACTTCTACTAGAATTAACAGTATTAAACTGATAACCCAAATCAAAAACAAGTACAACAGCTGATCAGCCTAAAGTACCCTACGTTATGCATAACAATCAATCATACTCAAGTGCGCACGTCGGTTCTCCGACAATTATATTTTTCCTTCAAAGAAGGTTGTTCTTCTCAGTCAAATACAAGATCCCGCGCCAATCAGTTGGTTTGGGTTGCTTTTCAACAATATAAGTCTAGCCAAATCAAATGGGATAGATCACAACAATTATAAGTTCAATCTCAAGGTTTAAAGTTCGTAGAATATAAATCGAGTTTTATCTCATATATGATTCATAATATTTGAATTTCAATATCAATAGTTTACTTGTACGACAATAATAGCACAAGCTAAATTCATGTCCAATAAAGAGTAGAGTTAGGAACTTGCTTACAATGTTCCTCGAAATAAAACAAACACAAAGATAGGATACTCGTACTATAAATGAGTGTAAGTAAGGAAACTTGCCTTATGTGTAGTTTATCCATGAAAAGCAAATCAACACTTTCGATAGTCATATATTATAGCTTCATATCTTATCTTCGGATATACGATCAACACATAAGCTAAGTTTTAACCTAGCTATACAGTTATACCATATATTGTATCATATCAATATAGCTTTTATCCTTAACGTTCCTCTTTTCGAGTTTAACATATTCTCATATCATTAATATCACATAAGATCACAACAAATAGCAAACATACTTTTTTAGCACGTTATAGCATTATTGTAAGTTAATCGTCAAATTGGATTCAAGTATCACATAACATATAATATCACATAGTATGTATACTTATTAAAGGATACTTTCATTCTTGTTCAACCTTTCCTCGTTCCAAATATACGTGATATAGATTCTAGTCAATGCTTTCAATAACTTTAAGCCATTCAAGGTCATGAAATTACAAAGTCTAACATGTTCACTTTGTAAACATATAAGGTAGTTATATAACTCTCATTAGGCATGCTTATGAGTATTCATATTTCATACATATAACAATCACAGTTATTAGTTGAAAACATGCTCCATTTACGCTAAATTTGAATTACGACACCTACTCATGGTATGTATACATGCATGATGCATGAGTGAGTCTAAAAGTGCTATCACATATGTTCATAAATTTTAGAATTCAAAGCATGTTAGCGTCCATGTTCAAAGTTCATATTTTCATTTGTAAAGCTCACTAATAAGGTTTGCATGTTCACATCACATTATATACCTAAGTTAATATGTCCGACATGTATTTCAAGGCCATATAAACATGCCCGAAAAATCAGAATACTTACATGATCTCTATATGTCAAAGTCCAATTTTAAAACTCACATTTTAGTTAAGAATGTTCACTAGTGAGGTTTAACATGCTCTTGTCATACTATGAACCATATATACGTAAGTTTAACATTCCCTTCAAGTGGTTGTAGATTATATTAACGTTTCCCCCAAAGTCAGAATATAATCATGCTTTATATATGCTAACGTTCGTTTGTGAAACTTTAAGTTTATTCCCACAACTACATGTCGTTTCATATACTTTGCATGCAAACATAGCAATACATGTTCACACTAGGTCTATGTACATTACTATACATGTTTAACCAGATACCAAGCTTGTTTAAACTTATACAAGCAAGGCATGACTTAACAGATTACAGCAGGAAAACATCAACTGAAGCAGGCTGCCGGCGCAGCTGCGCTGCGCCTGGGTGTAAACCCGAAGCAGCTGCGCCGTGTGCAGTTTATGCCAGACAGTTCCCAGCTTCGGCAGGCATTATCCCAAATAATAAAATTACTTCACGAAAATAATTTTAAACAGTCACGTTGTGGTTTAAACATGTTTGTAAGTCTATATAACAACTAACCAAGCAATTCATACTTCAATTGTCATCAGTTTCCACAATATCAAGAATTTAAGAATTTACAAAAAAATAAGAATTTGAGTTTATGAAATGAAGAACAAGGAATGGAATTATACCTTTGTAATGCAATTTGAATTCTCAACTTCTCAGAATACTAACATTGATATATAAATGCTCTCAATTTATCTTAACCAAAATCTCAGCAATTGAATTTGTGAGGGAGAGAGTCCATTTATAGAAGAATGAATACACAGTCAATGCTTCTAACCTTCAAATTAAACTAACAGATGAATGAATTGCATGCTAGATAAGAGGGAGTTAGTGAATGGTAGTTGAAGCTCATCATCAAAACCACTTCCTTGTTCATCATGATAGCTAATCTATGTTGCTGAGTTTAAGGAATATAGGAGAGGCTAGCTTCATGAGTGTTTCACGTGTACAAGGATTGTGTCTATTAATATGGGACAAGCAAATCATCTTCAGCATTCTAGCAACACTTATGTTATATATAATATCTACTCTTAGGTTATATCTTATATACATTTTATCCATTATAGGTTATAATTTAAATGCCACAATGCAAAAATACCTCAATGTAATTTGAACATATATAATCCATGTACATTTTATCACACCGGTATAATTTAATCGGATACTATCACATTTATTATTCAATTATATATCGAAGTAATCATCAACTATAATTGTTTACTATATATATTCATGATGTTCCTTTTGAATGTATACTCACATACCCATTGTCATCATGATGTATTCATAACATATAGTTTCAATATGTACAATCATATAATATAGTTTAAATATACTTGCATGGTCACACTTAAGTGTTTCTCTACACTATATAGTTGTATTTCATATACTTTATATTATTAATTATTGCATACTTGCACATAACAATCAACAATCAATACAACCTTATTATATTAATAACTTACTTATTTTTATTATTCATAATGTCAAATAAATAAATTATTCATCTCATTGATTAATGTAATTATTAATAATATTTAATTAATAATCATAGGATTAATCATCACATTCGCAAATACAAATCTCAGTATATTTATAAACAAGTGGTTTATTATTATCTTATCACTTGCAATAATAAAAACAAATCAACATACCAACAATTAATTATAGATTAATTGTTTAATAATTCCTTCATTAATTATTAATATTTCTCATCACTGTGCCACACAAGGCATTCAACGAGTTTATCGTAAACTCCACATTTCCTCAAATATTATAATTATTCATTTTAAAATAATTGAGTTAACTCATCTCATAACACAAAATCATTCATATTCAAATAAATATTTATTTCCATTAATATATTCATTTAATAATATATTAAAATTCTCGGGTGTTACAGTTTTACAGATGGCTTCCTCTGCCGTTGCTCGCTTGGATCACCTTCCGCTTAGTCGGATAGCTACCAGCTTGAGGGTTTTGCATGACCGTCTGTCAGATTCTGACTGCATTGCAGTCGGTCGCATGCTGGGCCATTCCTTATCTCTATTATCCTTTCAGGTTCAGAGGAGTTTGTTGATGGGATGCTCAGCTAATGGATTCCAGAGCGCCATATTTTTCGGTTTGGCTCTGATGAGTTGACTCCCACTCTGGAGGAGTACGGTCGCATCTCTGAATTATCGATGAAGGGGCTGTGTGCTCGGATAGCGTTAGGCCATATGCGCCGCCAGTTCATGACGGTTACCGGACTGAGGAGGGCAGTCGTACTGGTAGAGGTGGGTGGTAGCCACATTATTTCTATGGACTTCATGATAGGCCACTTTGCATCTGCTAACAGCTTCACTATTTATCATGGAGATTTTGCCATTTCATAGGAGAGATGGCACACTGCCCGAGTGGATGCCCTGGTCATACATGCCATTCTATGCTGACCATTTAGATGTTGGGATGTCGATGGCTGTTCGGGCTCTCTGAGATGACTGCACCATACTCCCTCTTATCTTGGTAGAGACATTGATATCAGCATCTTTCTGCCAGACTGTTGGGGATCAGGAGTTCAGAGGTAGCCCCGTTCTCTTATATATCTAGTTTATGACTCACCTCAGACCGATCGGTCGGCTTCGTCGTCATGGGTTTTGCTTTGGACATGGCATGTCACAGATCTACTCCTATCGCCCGACTTCCTGCATCGATGAGGCATGTTTGACTCTGTTCCTGGGTGCCATGGAGGAGCCTTTTGCGATAGTTATGTATTCTGGTTACTGCTCCTTTTTGAGTTTCACCACTCATGTAGCTGATCTGGATTTCCTTCCGTTGGCTGGTTTGAGGCGTGTGACGACCTATCATCCTCTGGCGGTGATGGGCCAGTTTGATCAGTATTAGGAGGTCCATTCATTTGAGGGGATTGAGGATTATCGCTTCCTCGTCTGCTCAGTTACCGAGGCTGATCTAGCTCGGGTTTACAGATTTTGGTCTCATCGACAGACAGCGGAGTTCAGAGACTGCCATCCAGGCCGATCTACACAGTACTCAGCTTGGCTAGAGTCGGATTTAGCACCAGACGCAGCGGACCAGGTTGAGACAGGATCTTTATCCGAGGATGATGGTGGGTCTATTGACGTTGAGGAGCCTATAGAGGATCCTGTTTCTCCGACTGAGGATGCTTTGTTTGCGGAGTTGGCAGCTTCTCTAGTTAGTACTGTCCCGAGTTCATCCTCAGTTTCTATGGAGCCGATGGACAGACAGCTTCACCTGGTGACCTTTGAGAGGGATCAGGCTCGGTCCATGATGTTGACCACCTTAGCTGGTCGGGATGCTGCTAGCGCTAAGAGATACGCAGCTTTTGTTGCCAGAGACTAGGCCCTCATTGATAGAGATATTGCCCAGACTTTTGCAGATGGACTCACTGGTCACGTTCAGGGTGTAGTGCAAAGTTAGGAAGATGTTTATCGCATGGCAGTAGAGATGCTGTGACGTGTCAAGGTACTGGAGCATGAGCTTAGGGATGCTCCTCAGACTGCAAAGACGACTGGATACTTGGCTATGTTGACTCGTCTTATTGCCGATTTATAGCCTTATTTTATTTTCCTGTACATACTCTGTCATTATCTTTTGTTATTGTTGGGTTTGTACGAAATCGTGACGCAATCAAATTGCAAAAATTAGCGGAAGCATGATATATCAGAGTTTAAAAAAAAAATTCTACAAAACCATTACCCGGATCATCCTTTATGCAAATTATTAATTTAAAACGATAAATAAGAAGTTATGGAATCATACCCTTGTAGAACGAAGCTTCCACAGGTACTAGTTCAACTCCTTGTTCTTCGTGATCTCCTTGAATTTCCGGGTTAGATTCCTTCCTTTGATCAACGTTAGCCACCCAAGTGTTTGGCCTCTAGAGGTGATCCACCAAGGAAGATGAATTATCAAGAAGGAGGGTGTTTGGCTTAGTTTTCTATTCTCTATAGAAAAGGAGTACTCTCCAACAATTGGAATTGCATCATCTAATATCTATTATAAGACTCCTCTTATATAGATATTAGTCAACCCTTCTAATCCTATTAGACATGGGATTTCTTTTAATTAATTAAACTCCTTTAATTAATTTAAGCTTCCCACCACATGGGAATAATTAATTAAATTCATTTAATTAATTTGTCTCCTAATCTTATTAGGAATAAATGAGAGTACTAAATATTAAATTAATTACTAAACTCCTTTAGAAATTAAAATAATAATAATTGTAATAATATTAATTAGACTCCTCTTATTAATTTATATTTAATATTTCCAAAATATTAAATAATAAATATTAAGCTATTTAATTTATTCTATCACCATAGATTAAATTAATTATACTTAATGCATTATTACGATTATGCCATTACTTTCTTAAATAATTTTTCTTCCTTTTATGGTGTGACCCTTTAGGTTCTCCATATTAAACCGGTTGTGAATAAATCAATTAAAATAATTTTAATCTTATTTAAATAAATAAATTAAACTAATAATTTATTTAAATAAATAATATTTATTCTACAATAGGGATAAGCCTCCCTAGCGATCAACGACTTTCCAGATAATATAGATTTCAACATTAATCATAAAAGAACCTGTGAGTTAATAGTTTCCATACAATTCAATCCTTCCACCATACAATGTCCCAATTAAATATAAGATATGGATTTACTGTCAAGTCTTATTTTATTTAATTATATGTATTTCGATTAGAAAATGCACAACTCCAAATAATGCAAATTAGAAACTCCTTTCTAATTTCATTTCACCTTGGCCAAGGATTCCTGGGTTGTCATTTAACGAATCACATAGGACATATCTCCTCTTTTACTAGAGGTGGTAGATTCTTTATTGATCATTCATTATCTCCATATGTAACTCATTATACCCAAGCATACCCTATATATGCCTTAAAAGGTCTTAAGGAATAAGTCAAAGTATAATTTGTTACATACAAGATACTATGATGATCTCAAGTCCAAGGATCACTTGTACTACTATCACATTAGGAATTCCTATTGACATGCGAGTAAAACTCCATTAGGTATTCCGTAGCGAATCACGTTCAGTGAACTTATTCTCCAATAAGCACCTACATACTTGCTTTAGTGTCTCCACACAAATGATCATGAGATCAATCATCCTCATCCAATGAGCAAGCAACATATGTACCAATCTATCCGAATTTACTAATCCCCTTTTTAGTAATCCCACGATTGGGAACTATTTAAGTTTTAAAACTTTCTAAGAATTTAGATCTCATTAGCATGATCATCATCATGATTCTAAAAGCATTGCTTAAAACTATGGGTTATTTACATATTATAAAAACAGCAACATGTAGATAATTAAATGCCTTTAATAAATGAATATTTCATTAATAAATAAATAAGATTGTTTACAAAGTACGTGTTTTATCATCATACATGATTGGCTTGTATGCACACTACTATCAATCTCCCACTTGCACTAAAGCCAATCGCCATGGTATCTCATACCCATCTTCTCTAAGTGACGATTAAACTGCTGTTGTGTTAAAGCTTTAGTAAATGGATCTGCAATGTTGTCTTGAGAGTCTACACGCTCCAAGGTGACGTCTCCTCTTTCAATGATCTCCCTGATCAAATGAAATCGCCGCAACACGTGTTTAGATTTCTGATGAGACCTCGGTTCCTTAGCCTGTGCAACTGCTCCTGTGTTGTCACAGTAAATGGGAACTGCTTCTCCAATGCTAGGAACCACACCAAGTTCAGTTATGAACTTCTTCATCCAAACAGCTTCCTTTGCAGCTTCACTTGCAGCTATATACTCTGCCTCTGTCACTGAATCAACAACTGTTTGCTGCTTGGAACTCTTCCAACTCACTGCGCCTCCGTTCAAGGTAAAAACATACCCCGAAACAGATTTACTGTCATCTTGGTCCGTTTGAAAACTTGAGTCTGTGAAGCCCTCGAGTTTTAATTCAGACCCACCGTAGACAAGAAAAATATCCTTAGTCCTTCTCAAGTATTTTAGGATATTCTTCACTGCCTTCCAGTGCTCTTCTCCTGGATTCGACTGGTATCTGCTCGTTACACTAAGTGAATGAGCAACATCCGGTCTAGTACATATCATACCGTACATGATAGATCCTATTGCAGAAGCATAAGGGATCTTACTCAGACGGTCTCTCTCCTCAGGTGTCTTTGGGGCCTGTTTCTTGGAGAGATGTATTCCATGGCTCATCGGCATGAGACCTCTTTTGGAATCTTCCATGCTAAATCTCTTTAGCATTGCATCAATGTACGTTCCTTGGGATAAACCAAGCATCCTTTTAGATCTATCTCTATAGATCTTTATCCCCAAAATATAGGATGCTTCTCCCAAGTCCTTCATGGAGAAGTGTTTAGATAACCAGATTTTAATCGATTGTAGCATAGGAATGTCATTCCCTATCAGTAATATATCATCAACATATAATACAAAGAATGAAACTGCGCTCCCACTAACCTTCTTGTACACACATGGTTCATCGTCATTTTTGATAAAATCAAACTCTTTGATTGTCTCATCAAAACGAATGTTCCATCTACGAGAAGCTTGCTTCAATCCATAAATGGATCGTTGCAGCTTACAGACTTGATTTATTCCAACCTTTGAAACAAATCCCCCTGGCTGTGTCATATACACATCCTCCTCAAGTTTTCCATTGAGGAAGGCCGTTTTCACGTTCATCTGCCAGATCTCATAGTCGTTATAAGCTGCAATTGCAAGCAAAATCCGAATGAACTTGAGCATAGCTACTGGTGAAAAGGTTTCATCATAGTCAACTCCTTGTCTTTGTTTGAAACCTTTTGCAACCAGTCGGGCCTTATAGGTCTCCACCTTGCCGTCCGCTCCAGTCTTTCTTTTAAAGACCCATTTACACCCAATAGGCTTAATGCCTTCAGGTGGTGAAACCAAAGTCCATACTTTGTTTTCATACATGGAGTCCATTTCGGATTTCATGGCTTCAAGCCATTTCCCTGAGTCTTTATTACTCATGGCCTGTTCGTAATTCAATGGATCATCATCATTCATGATGTGTACCTCATCGTCATCCTCTATAACGAATCCATACCTCTCAGGTATCTTCGGTACTCTCCCAGATTTACGAACAAGGTGTGGCATAGTAGGTTCTTCTACTTGGTCAGGTACCTGACTTTGATCCGTGGTAATTTGTGGTTCTTGAACTTCTTCAAGATATATCTTACTCCCACTGACCCCTTCATGGATAAACTCCTTTTCCAATAAGGCAGCATGTTTCGCAACAAACACCTTTTGATCAGTTGGATGATAGAAATAATACCCTACAGTTTCTTTAGGGTATCCCACAAATCTACACTTTTCGAATTTAGTTTGTAGCTTATCATGTTCAAACTTTTTGACATAAGCTGGACAACCCCAAGTCTTAACATGTTTAAGATTTAGTTTCCTCCCCTTCCACATCTCATATGGAGTCTTTGGGGCGGATTTGGTAGGTACCTTGTTAAGTAGGTATGCAGCCGTTTCTAGGGCATATCCCCAGAAGAAAATTGAAAGGTCGGTAAAACTCATCATGGATCGAACCATGTCCAACAGTGTTTGATTTTTCCTTTCAGATACTCCATTTAACTGTGGTGTTCCTGGAGGAGTCCATTGTGAGATTATACCATTTTCTTTGAGACAATTGAGAAACTCACCGCTTAAGTATTCTCCACCTCGATCTGATCGAAGTATCTTTATACTCTTGCCTGTTTGTTTCTCTACTTCACTTCTGAACTCTTTGAACTTTTCAAATGATTCTGATTTGTATTTCATTAAATACACATATCCAAATCTTGAGTGATCATCAGTGAAAGTAATAAAATAAGAATACCCACCCCGTGCAATCGTTGTCATAGATCCACAAACGTCTGTGTGAACCAACGCTAACAACTCTGTAACTCTTTCTCCTCTTCCACTAAAAGGAGATTTAGTCATTTTACCCATGAGACAAGATTCACAAGTTGGATATGATTCATAATCGGATAGCTCGAGGAGCCCATCTTTATGCAACTTGGATAATCTTGTTTCATTGATATGACCGAGTCTACAGTGCCACATGTAGGTATAATTAATATCATCTCTTTTCCTTTTCTTAGTTTGTTCAATTTGAAATATATTTTCTTCTAAGTCAAGTGTATAAAGTCCATTTCGCAAATTTCCAATACCATATAAAACATCGTCTTTATAAATAGAACAACTATTGTTCTTTATAACAACGTTAAATCCTTCCATATCCAATACAGAAATTGAAATAATGTTTTTAATAATATTCGGAACATAATAACAATTATTAAGATAAATGGACTTGCCCGAAGGCATTGCTTAATAATAAGTTCCTACAGCTAATGCAGCAACCTTTGCTCCATTCCCTACTCGTAGGATCACCTCATCATTGTTCAGCTTTCTACTTCTGACCAGTCTCTGCACAGTATTACATATGTGAGAACCACAGCCGGTATCCAATACCCAAGTAGAATTATGACTTTTAGAAAAATTAATTTCAATCATAAACAAACCTTGATTGGAAGTCGAAGCTTCTCCAAGCTTCTTCTCTGCTAGATACTTCTTGCAGTTCCTTTTCCAATGTCCCGGCATGTTGCAATGAAAGCACATTCCTTTGCTAGCTGGATCAGATTTCTTTTGTTCCTTTATGTTCACTTTGCCCTTGGTCATCCGAGATCGGAAGAGCTCCTTAGATATCTCATATCTAGCAGTCCTACTTTGTTCACCATACAACTCCTTGAGGTGAATCAACATAGTAGGAGCATCCATATTTTCGTGCTGACGTTGAAGCTCGTTATTCATGGATGCGAGCATGATGCATTGAGCCACAGATGCATCATCTTGCCACTTTACAATGGTGGCAATCTCTTCCTCAGAGACTGTTTCTGGAACAGTTCCAGGGACAGTTGAATTTAGGACATAAGAAATCTTTTCAGCAGTGAGAACAATTCTCAGATTTCTTAGCCAGTCCTCATAATTCGGCCCGGTAAGCTTGTTTGCATCAAGTATGCTTCGTAGTGAGATTAGTGATTTAGACATTTTTAAAATTCTGCATGTGAAAGAAAATAACATTTTAGCAAACATTCATTTTATTAACTTTGCATACCAAAATAAATTTAGGTCTTTATTTTAAATTGGTATCTCTCACTATTTTCATCAAACTATATTACCCTCACTTATATAGTTCGGCAACATCTAATTAAAGATTTGCTAGTGAGAATAAGGATCCCATTTCAAATGTATATAACCTTGTGGATAGCACAACAAGCGATATACAAATAAATAGGTAGACAACTCTTGTCAATTACATCACCATGTAATTCCTTTTATTTTGCCTCTTAAATCATAATGGTCAAGTGTGTGCACATCCGAACTAAAATAATTTAAGTTAAGTCCAGTCTAGCACTTTCATAAATTCAAAAAAGAAAAATGTTCGTCCTTGTGGATAGCACAACAAGACTAGATCGTTCAATTTTCTTGATAAGCATCAAATGTGATTAATTAACATCTTAAATACGCAATACTCGCCTTGTGGATAGCACAACAAGCTCATATTAAATATTTAATACTCTATTAATTTATCATGCTAGAAGGCGACGTTCGATATTCCAAATATCATTTGAACGCTTCGGACTTAATATTATTTCTTTGAGGGGTTTGTTATTATTTGTCTCATCTTGTTTAGCACGCATGCACATATATATATAAAATACGCGTCATTTTATTAAACATGCGAAGCATGTTTGCATAAAATATAATATATATAATATTTAGCATGCAATATAGAATACTATATTCTACCCGGATTGATTATGGACTTTTATTCTAGTTTGGTTCACTAGAGCCACCAAGTGAACCAAAAGGTCAAACCTAGGAGTGCAAGAATTTAAATTTAAATATAACTATTACATTTAAATTCGGGCTCCATACAAACGGGTCTTCACGCGCTCCTTGCTCCTTGGTCTCCAATTTCTTCAAGATAATTCTAACTATTTCTATTACATTAAATTATTTAATTTAAATAGAAACCTTGATCAGCAGTCAAGGGGAAATACATAGGAGGGAGATAGAATTTTACATCAAGAAAAAATTAGAGAAGACGAGGTTTGCAGACCCCATTTAATAAAACTAATTCATTCAAGCATTCAACTAAAATAAAATCCAATCACATTGGTCAAATAGTCCATAATCAATCCCCATTTATTATCATACATATCACCATATATATCAATAAATAAATATTCATCTCATGAATTAAAATCATTATATATATATATGAGTATCATTTAATGGGCAATTTTAAATTGCATGAAATCCAATTTCAAGATTAAAATAAACTCTTTATTTTAATTATAAAATTATTTAGAATATTATATATATATATATATATATGTATATAGTAACCGTATATATTATATATATTATACTATAATAGTAACGTGTATATATATATAATATCAGGTCACATTCTCTATATATATATATAACAGGTAAGTCAAGTCACTTTCTATATATATATATATATAGTAATAGTAAATATCTTTATATACATATATAAGAAACTGGATGCCATTTTGGAATCCCTTGAAAAATCACAAAAACGTCAGGTCCTGCTTCCTTTATCCAAGTAACGTGACATGCTTCGTTCCAAAAAAAAAGAGATTCGCGAACCCTTTTTTTTCATAAAAAAAATAATTTTATACAATAAAATTATGCCCAATAAATTATTCTAAATACATACTCATATGTATATGAAATCAAAAATAAATTAATAATTGCATAAAGATTTGGCTCTGATACCACTGTTGGGTTTGTACGAAATCGTGACGCAATCAAATTGCAAAAAGTAGCGGAAGCATGATATATCAGAGTTTAAAAAAAAAATTCTACAAAACCATTACCCGGATCATCCTTTATGCAAATTATTAATTTAAAACGATAAATAAGAAGTTATGGAATCATACCCTTGTAGAACGAAGCTTCCACAGGTACTAGTTCAACTCCTTGTTCTTCGTGATCTCCTTGAATTTCCGGGTTAGATTCCTTCCTTTGATCAACGTTAGCCACCCAAGTGTTTGGCCTCTAGAGGTGATCCACCAAGGAAGATGAATTATCAAGAAGGAGGGTGTTTGGCTTAGTTTTCTATTCTCTATAGAAAAGGAGTACTCTCCAACAATTGGAATTGCATCATCTAATATCTATTATAAGACTCCTCTTATATAGATATTAGTCAACCCTTCTAATCCTATTAGACATGGGATTTCTTTTAATTAATTAAACTCCTTTAATTAATTTAAGCTTCCCACCACATGAGAATAATTAATTAAATTCATTTAATTAATTTGTCTCCTAATCTTATTAGGAATAAATGAGAGTACTAAATATTAAATTAATTACTAAACTCCTTTAGAAATTAAAATAATAATAATTGTAATAATATTAATTAGACTCCTCTTATTAATTTATATTTAATATTTTCAAAATATTAAATAATAAATATTAAGCTATTTAATTTATTCTATCACCATAGATTAAATTAATTATACTTAATGCATTATTACGATTATGCCATTACCTTCTTAAATAATTTTTCTTCCTTTTATGGTGTGACCCTTTAGGTTCTCCATATTAAACCGGTTGTGAATAAATCAATTAAAATAATTTTAATCTTATTTAAATAAATAAATTAAACTAATAATTTATTTAAATAAATAATATTTATTCTACAATAGGGATAAGCCTCCCTAGCGATCAACGACTTTCCAGATAATATAGATTTCAACATTAATCATAAAAGAACCTGTGAGTTAATAGTTTCCATACAATTCAATCCTTCCACCATACAATGTCCCAATTAAATATAAGACATGGATTTACTGTCAAGTCTTATTTTATTTAATTATATGTATTTCGATTAGAAAATGCACAACTCCAAATAATGCAAATTAGAAACTCCTTTCTAATTTCATTTCACCTTGGCCAAGGATTCCTGGGTTGTCATTTAACGAATCACATAGGACATATCTCCTCTTTTACTAGAGGTGGTAGATTCTTTATTGATCATTCATTATCTCCATATGTAACTCATTATACCCAAGCATACCCTATATATGCCTTAAAAGGTCTTAAGGAATAAGTCAAAGTATAATTTGTTACATACAAGATACTATGATGATCTCAAGTCCAAGGATCACTTGTACTACTATCACATTAGGAATTCCTATTGACATGCGAGTAAAACTCCATTAGGTATTCCATAGCGAATCACGTTCAGTGAACTTATTCTCCAATAAGCACCTACATACTTGCTTTAGTGTCTCCACACAAATGATCATGAGATCAATCATCCTCATCCAATGAGCAAGCAACATATGTACCAATCTATCCGAATTTACTAATCCCCTTTTTAGTAATCCCACGATTGGGAACTATTTAAGTTTTAAAACTTTCTAAGAATTTAGATCTCATTAGCATGATCATCATCATGATTCTAAAAGCATTGCTTAAAACTATGGGTTATTTACATATTATAAAAACAGCAACATGTAGATAATTAAATGCCTTTAATAAATGAATATTTCATTAATAAATAAATAAGATTGTTTACAAAGTACGTGCTTTATCATCATACATGATTGGCTTGTATGCACACTACTATCAGTTATATGTTAGAATCAACTTTTGTATTCTAAACAGTTGTGTATATAAAAAGAAACAAGTTCAATTCACTTCCCTTATTTGAGCATGTCTAGCCTTGTACACTGTTACCATTCTCGCTTCATGATTTATTATGTCGACATAGAACTGGTCTTATCACACTTACGCCATATTCGACTGGGTGATGCTGAGATGTCGCTAGGTCCTCTCCACATGAGCCGTTGATTTGGCGGGTTTGTGTTATATTTTGGTTTCTGTATAGGTTAGGATTTTGGGATTTAGGGGTATAAGGTGAAAGCTTTTGGATTTTTTTCGAGGGTTAGACCACACCATAAATGGCTGCCTACGTACTCCTGTAAATGGGAGATCAAGTCTTTCGTAGTTCAGGCTTGGCCTGAACACTTGAAAAGTGTTTATTTGGGTTTGATCTTGGTTTGATGGGATTTTGACTTTTTATTTATTTGATGGGGTTTAGATTTTTTTTTTGTTTGGTTTGTTGGGGTTTTGATTTTTTTTGTTTGGTTTAACCGCACCATAAACGGCTGCCTACGTACTCCTGCAGATGGGAGATCAGGTCTTTCATAGTTCAGGCTCAGACCTGAAAGCCAGACTTGATATTTTTCTTTTTTTCTTTTCTTTTTTTTTTTTTTTCCTTATCAAGATAAAGTATTCCAGTTTGAAATAAAAGGGGTCTCAGACATAATACCATTTCACATAATCAAAATTGATCAGTTGTGGGAATTCCTCACCATCCATCTCCTCCAGTTTCAAGGCTCTGCCCGATAGAATTGCCTTAATAACAAAAGGTCCTTCCCAATTTGGGGAAAATTTCCCTTTAGCTGCATCCTGGCCTGGAATGATCTTCTTTAGTACCAAGTCATGCTCTTTGAACTCAAGAGATCACACCTTCTTGTTGTAAGATCGGGACATTCGCTGTTGATATAGTTGGCCGTGAAAGATAGCAGCAGCCCTCCTTTCATCTATCAGGGATAACTGATCGTATCGATCTTGTATCCATTGGCTCTCCTCTATCTAGGAATCTAGCATCACTCTTAGCGATTCCATCTCCATTTTGACAAGAAGTACAACGTCCTTACCATAGACTAATGAGTAAGGTGTTGCCCCAGTCGATGTTAGAGTCGACGTTCGATATGCAAGTAGGGTTAACGACAATAGATCAGGCCATCCCCAGTGATTTGCCGACATCTTCATCATTATCTTCTTGATATTCTTAATAGCGGCTTCCACCGTGTGGTTTATTTTTGAACAATAAATAACCGAATTGAGGTGTTTAATACAGAACTTACTGCACAGTTCCCTCATCATCTCGTTATTTAGATTCTTTGCGGTATCCGATATGATAACCTCAGGTTATCCATATTGACAGATGTCGTTGTTTCTAATGAAACCAACGATGACCTCCTTGGTGACCTTGGGGAAGGAAGCTGCTTCAACCCACTTGGTAAAGTAGTCGATCATAGTGAAGATGAATTTGTGACCATTACAAGCTTTAGGCTCAACAGGTCTTATCACGTCCATTCCCCACATGGAAAAGGGCCATGGTGATGTCATGCAATACAGTTTATTCAAGGGTGCATGAATAATGTTGGCATGGATCTGGCATTGATAACAACACTTGATGTGATCGTCGCAATCCGATTTGAGGGATATCCAATAATGTCCCGTCCTTAGAATTTTCTTGGCAAGCAGGGGTTCACTCATGTGCGCTCTGCACACCTCACCATGTACTTCATTCATAAGTCGCTGGGCCTGATCTCTATCTAGACATCTCAGAAGGCCTACGCATGGGTCTCTCTTATAGAGAGCATCTTCAATTGAGTAGAAATTTATGGCCATCTTCTGGATTCGCTTCTTTGTGGCATGACTCATTCCTTCAGGGGTTGATTGATCTCGCAAATATTCTTTAATGTGGTGTTACCAAGGTGGTCCAGTAGGTGTTATCTCATCCGATATCTCCCCTACACTGTTTCCATATGACGTTGCGTTCTGCACAGTGAAAGTGATGACAGGCATTCCTTTCCTTGCTGACAGGTTCACCAATGAAGCTAATGTAGCCAATGCGTCAGCGAAATCATTTCAGTTTCGGGGAATATGCATGAAAGCAATGTCTTCAAACTCTGCTGCCAATGGGAGAATATGCTGATGGTAAGGCAGTAGATGCAATTCCTTGTTGGTGTAGGCCCTGGTGGACTGTCAGATGACTAGTTCCGAATCTCCAAACAAAGCTAATCGTTTAACTCTTAGGGACTGAGCCAGTTTTAACCCCACAATGCATCCTTCCTATTCTGCGGTATTGTTGGAATTGTTAAAATGCAACTTAGTGGCCACAGGGTAGTGATCTCCCGTGATGGACACCAGAACGGCCCTGCTCCCGTGCCTTTAGTGTTTGATGTGCCGTCAAAATACATTTTCCAGAATTGACCTTTATCCTCTTTACTAGTCAGTTGAACAGTCATCACTTCCTCCTCTGAGAAAAAGGTTTCCAGAGGTTCATAACCTCCTGTTGGTGCGGCCGACAGGTGATCTGCAATTCCTTGCCCTTCAATGGACTTTTGGGTCACATAGATGATGTCGAACCGTTGGAGAATCAACTGCCACTTAGATAACCGGCAGTTTTACATCGGCTTGCTAAAGATGTATTTCAAGGGATCCATCCTAGAGATAAGATAAGTTGTATGGCCATGTAGGTAATGCTGTAACCTCGTGGCTGCCCAAGCTAATGCACAGCAGGTCCTTTCTATCTGGGTGTACTTCTGCTCTCCGCAGATGAAACGTTTACTGAGATAATAAATCGCCCTTTCTTTCCCCATATCATCCTTTCGCCCCAGCAAGCAACCCATAGCGTTGGAATTGACTGAGATATACATGAATAACGGAATTCCATCCCTTGGGAGTACCAAGATAGGTGCTTCAATCAACCTCTTTTGGATGGTACAAAATGCTTTCTGGCAGTCTTCATTCCATTTTCCCGAGGAGTTCTTTCTTAATAATTTGAAAATGGGTTCATAGGTTGCTGTCAACTGCGATATGGATCAGCTGATGAAGTTTATTCTTCCCAGGAAACCTCGGATTTCCTTATCGGTCTTTGGTTCGGGCATCTCCGTAATGGCTTTGATCTTGGCAGGATCCAACTCAATGCCCCGATTGCTCACAAGAAATCCCAGAAGTTTATCGGACTTCACACCAAAAGCACACTTCGCTGTGTTTAACTTTAAATCGAATTTGTGGAGTCGTTCAAACAACTTCTGAAGATGGGTGCAATGGTCATTAGCCTTTCTGAATTTCACGATGATATCATCCACATACACTCAATCTCTTTGTGCATCATATCGTGAAATAAGGTCATCATGGCCCTCTGATAAGTATCACCAGCATTGGTAAGGCCAAAAGCTAGTCTTCGATAACAGAATGTTCCCCAAGGGGTAATGAAGGCGGTCTTTTCCCTATCTTCTTCAGCAACCATAATCTGATGATATCCGGCAAAGCTGTCGGCGAAAGAATACATTTTGAACTGTGTTGTATTGTCAATTAACACGTGGATGAACGGCACTGGGAAGTCATCTGTAAGGATGGCCTTGTTAAGATCTCAATAATCCACACATACTCGCACATTCCCCCCAGATTTTGGCATTGGGACTAAATTGGACAACCACTCAGGGTATGTTGATAACATAATGATCCTTGCTTTGAACTGTTTGATAATTTCTTCTTTGACCTTCAGGCTCCATTCTGGTTTCAACCGTCTTAATTTTTGCTTGATTGGTTTGAATCCTTCCTTAATTGGTAGTCGATGGACAGCTATATCGGTGGATAGACCTATTATGTCTTCATGAGACCAGGCAAAAACATCCTTGAATTGGGTTAGGAGTTTGATTAATTCTTTTTCTTGGTTAGAGGGAAGGTTGGTTCTAATCTGTAGCTCTTGGGGATTGTTAGGGGTTTCGATATTTAGGGTGGTGGTTTGATCAAGGTTCGGTTTAGGTTTATCTTCGACCCATGTTTTGATTTCCTCGGGCACCTCGTCATCATCCACTTCCTCTTGCTCGATCCCCATCAAGTCAAAGTCCAATTCTATATCAAAATCGTAATCATTACTCAAATTTGGCAAGTCATGGACATGGCTAGAAATACTCAAATTTGGAAACATGAGATAAAAAACTTGATTGCTAAATATATACAAACGGTTGTCAATTACAAAAGGATTCAGCAGTTGATATGACAACATGCAATAACAAGTTGTAGATAAAATAAAATAGACATAAATATATAAAGGTAAAGCTCCCTGTCAACGGATCACTTTTTGGTTTTACCCTTTTCGGACGATCTGAGGGGTGATCATCCAATTACTGGTAGTTAGATCCTGGGGGATAGCTGAGATAGATGCGTGGCTGGAGTTGTCAGTGTCTTCCAGGATGGCCATAACTAATTTTGAACTGGTCCCTGGATCCTCCTTCGGGATGTTCACACTTCCATAGTTAAGGATTGGGAGGATGGGTTGATCATTCGACAGGTCTGCCCCATTGGATTTCTTCATATCATCTTCAGGAAGGCAAAAGCTGCTCACAAATTGCAACTGAATCTCTTATTAAAATTTCTTATCTTTGGCCATCTGGGCAGCATCCTTAAGAGGCTCTTCATCACCAATCTCCTTATATCCGTTCTGATTGACTTTAGGGATCAGGAGGTTTGAGATAATAGCGGGGACCTTCTTCAATGGCTCCTTAAATCTGGCTTAACTGAGGTCTGGCTTGAGATGAATCAAATGGTTAACTGGCATGTGCTTGTGAGGATTATGATGTTTAGATCCACCAGAGTATCCTAATCCAGCCCTTCCCAACTGTGTGGGTATGTGGATTGGGTTTTTGATTCTTTGGCCATTTTTACCCAACCCTCGACCTAGTTGATGTCCTCTAGAAAACATCTCTTGGCCAACTGCCATTACTTCTGAAGATATCCGGGGAGTTAATGCTGGCTCACCCATAAGAGTGGTATCATGGATTGCCTACTTCGAAGGCTTGAAAACTGGCGGGCCCAATACCCTCATTCACACTAATCAGGGCATATCTCCTAGATTATGGATAGGGTAATCAGGTTCTGCACTGACAGTGACCAGATTATCGTTGACAATATATTTCAATTGTTAATGAAGAGTTGAGGGAATAGCCCCAACCATATAGATCCATGGTCGTCCCAGCAACAGATTATATCTGGTAATAATTTTTAGGATTTGGAAGGGTATATATAATGTGAATGGGCCAATCTCTATATGAAGTTCAATTTCCCCAACTGTATCCCTTCTTGATCCGTCGAATGCTCGTACCGCTACATGGCTTTCCTGAATCCGATTCGGGTTGAACTTCATCCTATCTAGAGTATCCTGTGGATAGATGTTCAAGGATGATCCGCCATCAATTAGTACGCCTCCTACCATGTATCCAGATGATATGACAGCAATATGCAATGGTCTGCGATGCCTAGTTCCCTCGGCCGGTATATCATCATCGGTGAATGATATCACATTACTATCCAATACATGGTTGATCAGATGCTGGAATTTTTTAGTATCAATGGTTTTGGGCAGGTGTGCCTCCTCCAATACTTGGATTAGAATTTGACGATGGTCATTAGAAGCCAATACTAAATCTAGAATGGAGATTTGATGTGGTTCCGCTTCCAATTGGTTCACCGTTCATGCTTCACTGTGCCCCATCTTATGGAGGAAGTATGCGACCTTTCCCGTTAATACCTTCCCCAACATCTTGGTTGCTGGTTTAAATAAACTCCCCGGGAGGTAAAGTGGATTCTCCTTAGGGACGATAGCTGTATAATCGGGTGCCAATTTTATGCCTTCTCCATAATTCCATGGTAACTTCTTTAGGCTAAGAATTGGGAGTTGCGGCCAAGGAGCCAACATCAGTGGTTTTGGGGTCGGTATATCTAGAGTAGTCTTCTTTTCGTGCCCAGATAATCCTTTTATGGTTATGGGTCCGGCAGACACTCCTTCTATGCAAAGGATAACAGCTACCATTCCCTCCAAATTCCTTACCCCTCGAGAGTATATTATCTCTTCCTCAGAGAAGATCTCAATTCTATTTATTAGTTATAGCTCTCTTGATTCGATCGAATTCTGAATTATGTGTCATAGGGCCCAACATTCCTCAGTGACATGTCCAGGGGCATTAAAATGATAGAGGAAGGACCTAGAAGGATCGAAACACTTTGATCACAGATCCGGGGGTGGCAGAAATTCTATAATCTTTCCTTCCTCGATCAAGGTGCATAGAATTTCCTCCCTGGACTGCCCCAAGGGGGCGAATTTCCGTTTGGCTGCAAATTCTCGTCGGTGCTGAGTTCTAGCTTCCGTAGCCATCTTTTATGTCCATTTGGTCTGCTCTTGACAACGAACCCGATCTCTCCTTGAGATTGGGACATCTCAGACGGATATAGCGTCGGTTGGCCTTTCGGGTCAACTGATGTTGGTATATGACCAGATCTGACTCGCGCCTTAATCGAGGTCAAGTCTTGCTCCACCCCATACTTCTCTTCGGGGTATCCCCAAATTACAGGGTCATTCGCAGAGGGTGCTTCTCCCAGCTTCCTCAGGTACTTGCTGTTTTCCCTGCCTCCTGCACTGATCATGTTGATTCCTTCCGCATTATGCTGAGGTAAAGGGTTGTTGTTGACATTCGGCTGCTCTGGCGCTTTGACTATAATCTCCCCATTGTCAATCAAGTTCTGAATCTTGTGTTTTAAAGTCCAACATTCCTGAGTATCATGCCTCGATGAGTTGGAATGGTAAGCACATTTCTTTCTGGGATCAAATTGCCTTCCATTTGGATAAGAAGGTGGAGCTAGCTCAACGATCTTCTTCTGGGCGATCAATAGTGCAAATATATTCTCCAAAGAGTTCCCTAAAGGGGTAAAAATCCTTATTCACTTGTTCTCCCCAACCTTTAATGCTATAGGATTTCGGGAATTCACAGCATGAGCGTTCTGCTTCTGGATAGGCTAACTAGGGCTCTTATTGGCAGCTTGTCCAGCAATATCAAAGAGACATCTTCTTCCTTCCTTTTAGATACACTTTTGGGAGCATTTGCATAGTTTCCAGACTGTATGTGCTCTGCTACGGCTTCTAAAGCAGTGAGATCTTTGATTTTCTCAGACTTCAAACCCATTTCAGCCATTTCTATATGCTTGATCATTTCGGAGAAGGATTTGTTGGGTTTGTACAAAATCGTGACGCAATCAAATTGCAAAATAAGCAGACGCATGGTATATCAGAGTTTAAAAAATTTCTACAAAACCATTACCCAGATCATTCTTTATGCAAATTATTAATTTAAAACGATAAATAAGAAGTTATGGAATCATACCCTTGTAGAACGAAGCTTCCATAGGTACGAGTTCAACTCCTTGTTCTTCGCAATCTCCTTGAATATCCGGGTTAGATTCCTTCCTTTGATCAACGTTTGCCACCCAAGTGTTTGGCCTCTAGAGGTGATCCACCAAGGAATATGAATTATCAAGAAAGAGGGTGGTTGGCTAAACCCTAGGTTTCTATCCTCTATAGAAAGGAAGTACTCTCCAACAATTGAAATTGCATCAACTGATATCTAACATAAGACTCCTCTTATATAGATACTGGTTAACCCTTCTAATCCTATTAGAAATCGATTTGCATTTAATTAATTAAACTCCTTTAATTAAATAGGCTTCCCAATCATATTGGGATTTATTAATTAAACTCCTTTAATTAATTTGCCTCCTAATCTTATTAGGAATAAATGAGAGTACTAATATTAAATTAATTCTTAAACTCATTTTAAAATTAAAATAATAATAATTTTAATAATATTAATAAGACTCCTCTTATTAATTTATATGTAATATTTCCAAAATATTAAATAATAAACATTAAGCTATTTAATTTATTTTATCATCATAGATTAAATTAATTACACTTAATGCATTATTACGATTATGCCATTACCTTCTTAAATAATTATTCTTCCTTTTATAGTGTGACCATTTAGGTTCTCCATATTAAACCGGTTGTGAATAAATCAATTAGAACAATTCTAATCTTATTTAAATAAATAAATTAAACTAATAATCTATTTAAATAAATAATATTTATTCTACAATAGGAATAAGCCTCCCTAGCGATCAACGACTTTCCAGATAATATAGATTTCAACATTAATCATAAAAGAGCATGTGAGTAAATAGTTACCGTACAATTCAATCCTTCCACCATACAATGTCCCAATTATATATAAGACATGAAATTAATGTCAAGTCTTATTTTATTTAATCATATGTATTTCGATTGGAAAATGCACAACTCCAAATAATGCAAATTAGAAACTCCTTTCTAATTTCATTCTGCCTTGGCCAAGGACTACTGAGTTATCATTTAACGAATCACATAGGACATATCTCTTCTTTTACTAGAAGTGATATATTCTTTATTGACCATTCATTATCTCCATATGTAACTTACTACACCTAAGCATACCCTTTGATATACCCTAAGGGTCTTAAGGAATAAGTTAATGTATAATTCATTACACACAAGATACTATGATGATCTCAAGTCCAAGGATCACTTGTACTACTATCACATTCAGAATTCCTATTGATAGGAAAGTAAAACTCCATTAGGTATTCCATAGCGAGTCACGTTCAGTGAACTTATTCTTCAATAAACACCTACATACTTGCTTTAGTGTATCCACACAAATGATAATGAGATCAATCATCCTCATCCAATGAGCAAGCAACATATGTACCAATCTATCCGGATTTACTAATCCCCTTTTTAGTAATCCAACGATTGGGAATTATTTTAGTTTTAAGATTTCTAAGAATTTAGATCTCATTAGCATGATCAACATCATGATTTTAAAAGCATTTCTTAAAACTATGGGTTATTTAAATATTATAAAAACAACATCATGTAGATAATTAAATGCATTTAATAAATGAATACTTTTATTAATAAATAAATAAGATCGTCTCCAAAGTATATGCTTTATCATCCTACATGATTGGCTTGTATGCATACTACTTTCAGGATTTGCCTAACCCATGGGGCTTCTTGTATGTCAATGAAAGTTGTCACCTTCTCACTTTCATCCATCGGTGGGTTAACTTGGGCTGCCATTCGCCTCCATCGCTGTGCATACTCTCTAAACGACTCATTACTCAGTTTCTTGACTTTGGTAACTTAGTAGCGATCAGGTACTGTGACGCCCCCAAATCCATGTTCCTTCAAAACCTCGGATTCGGTGCAGTCACGATACTACTATCGCCAAACTATTATATCTTTTATTCATTACTAAAAGAATACAATTTGCTTATTATGATTTAGAATATAAATTCTATTTATATCCAAGATCTCATCTTTACATCACGTTCGATGTTACTAAAATGCGGAATAATTTAAACTTTTCAATATCTTTTGAATAAATTCTTCTTATTGATTCCACAACTTGAATCAATTACATATCCTTGAATCAATTATAAAATATGATTCATTCTATTCAAATTACCGTATAAAGGTTTACAACTCAACTTGATATCCTCTATGGATTAACTAATACATCTTTACAACACATCATGTATTAAACAGTGTAAACAACTATCAAGTACAACTCCTAGAACCTAAACGGGGTTCAAGCAATAATCTAAATAGTACTCTTCAATTCGATACTATCTATCTTTATCAATCAAGAAGCACGAAGTCTTTATCGTAAGTCCTTAACCTGCAAAAGTGGTTATTTGCAAGAGTGAGCTCGACAGCTCAGCAATTCTAACAGTTTTCATGCATCACATAGCATACAACATCATATTCAGTTCATGCATTTATAAACAATTTATATTTACTAAGCATGTTACTTCTCACATAACAAGTATATCATCAAGATCAACTTTCAATCTCATTTATATCTCATATACAGTTCATATATAAGTTCACATTATTACAACATAATATAATTCAATTAACAGTTATTGAATTCATATATCAAATAGGAACTGAAAGACTTGCCTGATTCGTAGTTTAACAACTACGACTTAACTGCTTAAAGCTATCTGCACTTCGTGTATTCCTACACAGTTATATAATCATGGATTTACATCCATCAGTCATACATTTTATATGCTCTTAATAGAATAACAATTCGTATATCGTTTTCTAATCTTGGTTTCGTTTCACTCTATCTTAGGATAACCACGATGTTACAACATCATATCTTCATACTTATTCTATAGAAACCATTCTATTTAGGTCCTTAGGGTCCTTAAGGAAAATAACTTAGGACCAGACAGTTAACAAACTGTTCTTGGCAGCTCTTCAACAAGGCGCGGCCGCGCGGCAATTAAGCTTGGGAGTGGCGCGGCCGCGCGACTCCCTGCCAGAACCAGAACTTTGATTTCATAAACTTAGTTTGGTCCTAACATATCATGCATTCTGATATATATTATACACACACATTAAGTAGGCATGCTCGTGCTTATACTACACATGTATACTTAATCACATAGTCTATGCTTTTGAAATTCATTTTCTCTAATATGCGTGCATAGGTGAAATCCATGTTTCATCACATGATGCTTATGTCAACATGTCTATAGGCATAATGAATCCTAATATACATGCTCGTGTGATCATAATGTAACTCACTCCGTGTTTGATGCTATCATCTTACACATTCTAAACATTTCATAAAAATCGCTTTAAGTCAACAAAGGTAACTAAGTATATGCAAAGTACCTTGTAGTCATGATTCTCATGTATTAGAACACATATATAAGTCATCTATACATGCTCAATGATCAGAACGTGGACATCCTATATATACGTCCAAAAACTCTAAGTTTGTCTTTTGAAATCATTTTAAATTTAAACAATGTGTTCTAGTGTATGCTCAATACCTTCGACTCACATATCATGCATATCTAAACCATATAATCATGCTTAAAAAGTCAGAATATAAACATGACTTATATACGCCAAAATTCATTTATAAAACCTTAAGTTTTCATTAAAAACTCCACTACAACAGGGTATAATTGTTTACTATTAGCCAAGGTAATTAATCAACAACTACCTTCATACCCATTGATACACATAACCAAGACACTTACACATTTCTCAAAAGTCCGACTCAAAGAACACAAAATTCGTCAAGTCTCATTTTCAAAACTTTACGTTTTCTTTTAGGAAATTATGTTAAACCAACTAATACAACTTACTACGTGCATGAAAATCTTAGTACGCATGTCAGACCCCTTTATGAAATTATTAGAGTCTAACTAGTATGCTTAACCAACTAGAAAACACAAAATCACCAACAGTTTCTGCAGAGGGCGCGGCCGCGCCCCATTTGTACTAGGGAGACGCGCGGTCGCGCGTCCCCGTTTCCAGACCAGAAACTTTACTGCTAAAACAGAGCTTCAGCTAATCCTTTTCTTACTTCATGTAACAAGCTTGAAAGCCATCATATTGTATTTATAACATATATTTAGACTCTACTTAACATGTTAACATCATCTTACATATCAATTCTCCACTAATTCATGAAATCTCTTATGAATTTATAAACTCACAACTAAGAATTTAAAGTAAGAGTTATACCTCTTGGAGCTTTGAATTACTAAGCTTGCTTCCCAAATCAGTTTTCTCACATAACTCTCATCACCATATTCTCTATATCAACTTAGCAATTATTTAGCAACTTCAATTTGTGAATATAAAGCTTCAATTTATAGAGAATTTATGGACCAAATTTGGTTCTTGCACATTGAATCAAACCAATGGGTTGATCAAAGACATGGAGGTTAACAAGAGGTTAGTAAGGAGTTGGTGAAATCCATCATCAATCCCACACCCCTCACAATCATCACACTCATTGCTAGCTAGGAAGTTGAGAGATGAAGGAGATAGGCTAGCCTTAGCCATTCACGTGAATGAGAAAAGGAAGAGAAAGTGGGCACTTAATATGGGACAATGCCACTAAATCTCAGCAACTTGCTTACAATTTCCTCATACTAATGTTATATAGTCCACCACTTACCAAGGCTATATCACATTTCATTTTATAAACACATAGGTTATAATATATACATATATACACATTCATACATATAGCTTAGGTTATGAATGAATTGTAAATAAAATCTCTAATTACAATGTATCATATATCATCCATATATATCTCATCTTACCGGATATAATTCTATCGGGTATTATCACATTACATTGTTTCCTTTATTATTAAATTTTATTAATTTAATAATTATTTATAATATATCCATGATATATTATTTTATTGTATACTCATATTTTAAATATACACTACTACATATAATCATGTACCTCATGTACATAGGTTAAGCTAATATTCTAATTGGACTAAATATAATATGGTTGGGTACTATCATCCCACCATTTTCCATAAAATTATTATCACAAATATACTCAAATATTATAATGATAATTAATATCAACCATACATTTTCTTCTAATACTTCCCATTAAATCCCCTTGATTTAACTTCATTATTTATGCCACACAAGGCATAATTATGTGAACTTAGTACTTAATAGTCCACAAGTTTATAATAATATAATCTCCTAAGATAATATTATACTCAATGTTACATCTTATAATATGTTCATAAAGTAATATCATTACATTACTAATTTACATGTTCTCTATTATAATCAATTTATTACCCTCCTATGGGTAATACCCAATGGTCAAAGAGGAGTTGGTGGCTAACTCCACCAACTACTACTATTCATGGTCCTTCCTCATCATTACACCTTATAACATGCTCATGGTGTAATTACATTTCTTATTATATGCTTTCTTAGCAACAATGTAGTAATTGTATTAACAAACTCTACACACCAATGTATTGCATCTATTCATTATCAAGCTATTATTCTCCTATGGTTATTACCCAAAGGGCAAAAGGGAAGTTGGTGGCTAACTCCCACCAACTACCACTATTCATGTACCCTAGCCACTTAATTGACCATTATTGCTCTCACATGGACTAACTTGCAAGCTTATATCTAATAACTTAATGTTATTACCATATGGTATGATAGGGTCACACATACACCCAATCATATAATCCATGTACATTTGACAATACCGAATATATTTTAATTGAGTAGTGTCACACCCCATTATTGTAACTTTATTATTACACTTAATCATATAGTTTCCTATATTATATAGTTTTCTTGAAGTGTCACACTTCATTCCATATTATATAGATGTATCTACTATATAACTTATAATTACACATCATTGCACATAGGAATTTATTCACATAATAATAATAATTAATTCCATTAATTATTCATTCATTAATTTATTTAATGAATGTTTATTCCACCACTTTGCCACACTAGGCATATCTCACAAGCTTACCTTAAGCTTATTATCACTCCCATCACACTTTAATATTCTTTTAATATAAGGTTTGTGTGACACATGCACTTTAATGCTAAATTATTTAGCTACCTTGAACAATTATATGTATAACCTTTACACTAGAATAATTAATATTTACTCTATTAATTATTATAAAATCTACGATAAAATAATAACTTAAGTTATTTAATATATTGAAATAACTTAGTTTTCTTTCATTAATAAACTTTCTTGAAAATACATTAGGAATTATGTATTTTGCCATAACATAAAATATTATGTTTTCTCCAAATAAAGATATTCATTGTTAGGAAATAATTTACTTATTGTCTCAAGATATTATTCTTAATATAATATCTACTAAAATAATTACATGTATGGCACATGTACATACATTATATATAGAAAATAGGTAACAAGTTTATTTTCTATTATAATAATTTATTTTCATCAATTTAATTACATATAGCAAATACGTTTTAATATATTTACCATATTAATTAATCACACTTATTACATCATACCAAAAACATATAGGGTAATATTATTATTCAAAAATAATATTTCCTCCTTTATTAAAATAATTCAATATTAGAATTTATTTTAATATCCTTTATAATAATTATTTCTCTTTCTTTTCTATAAATTGTTCCCAAAACAATTTCTTCAAATATTCATTTAATCATATAATGATTTCCATTTCTCTTTAATAACGTATATATATCTATTAACGTTATTTGTACATTAGACTTTCACACATATTACCATTCTAAGTAATATATAGAAGGTACTAATTATAATCATATATTCAACATATATATTAATTCACTCCTTTACTTAAGTAAATCAAACCTTGTACCATATTACCTTAGTTAATTAAGGTTCAATATTCACATTATATTATTCCATAATATAACTCTCAACTTAAATTAACCAATATTTATTCTTATTAGTTAATTCCTTAACTAACTCATGCTTCACTATCCAAACCTATTCACGGATAGCTTAAGTGCTATTAATAACTTATATTATAAACATACGAGTTATTAGTACACATACACAAGAATATGGTGATTATACATTAAGGTTATTTAATGCCACCAACTTACTATGATAAAATAATTCTATAAATTATTTAATATCGATAGGAATTTATCCACTTCCTTTACCTCAATTGAATCGTCTCTACGATAAGTAACAAATATATATTAATAATATATTCATTAATCACAAAAACACATATTACATAGTCCATATTACCCTATGTAATATAATACCACATACCTCATATCACATATATATCTTTCTATTCGAACCCATCTCACGGTTTAAGAATTTTATTTATTAAATCCTTATTTAATAATATCTGAAAATTCGGGTTCTTACATCATCTCCCCCTTATAAGGATTCCGTCCTCGGAATCACCGAAACTTCCTCTACTCGGTGTTATTCCGAATATTGTATATTCTCTTGAATAATTTTTATCCATTCTCTTTACAGAAGTTTTATTACTATAACTTTCTCAATCTCATTCTACCACTTTCTCCTTTCTAAGGAACATTCTACTTACTACATTCATCCTTTAGAAGAATAAGAATCTTCCACGATTTTTCAATAATCGGGAAGTAGTATGAATAACTCAGATTCCAATTTATGCTGAGGGGTCACAAGACCGTGAACTTTTCTCCAGGTTTACTAATGCTTCAACACAATTCTTCACACCGCAAACCAGAGTGTTTATCGATCACAAAGACTGAAAACACCCTCCACGCGTACTCTAGGTGGCCAGCCTATTGTACCACTATGTTGGGCCGCAACGTAGTGTTTTGTAACGACTATATGCGTTACGCTCGGAACCATTGTCCCCGAAAACATGTCCCCTTATAGGGTTGTTCACCTCAGCTTTTCAACATCTAAATTCGCACCAGAGCAATCTGGTTTGGCATACATACACAAGAATACTTGAATTCTATAATCCCTTTCCAACAGTCGCCTAGCCGAATCAAATAGCTTAGACTCTCATCAACAATTCGGACATCAATCGAAATAATTTAGTCAACTTAATTGACCTTCTTTATAATTTACAAGAAAACCAAAAATTCTTTTATGACGTCATGATACCATACTAGATTAGTAGTACGTTGAGGATTCCGCCATTTTATGACTTTGTCATATTACAACATACCATAGTGGGCTGACGATCTTTCGATCACAACCAACACTAGGTTCGATTGCATTGATGACTCCATCATTTACCATTCTACATCATTTCAAATGATGCACAAGGTTAAAATATATTTTGAAAGATTGTCAAATCATTTTTGTCTTAGCCGAAACAAATAGCGTAGACATACGAATAACGGTGTTGTTTTTAAAACTCATTAGTTCAGTTACCTGACCCAATGTTTTCTCAAGAAAATCGAAGTGCAAACACTAGCACGAAGTCAATAATTATTGAAAATCTAGCGTAGCTAGAGGATTTAGGAAAATCCAATTTCTCCATCGCTTCAATCTCTTACCACCATCAATGCTCACTATTCCAAAACACTTATATAATATATATATTCTCCGTACAGTTCACCAACTTACCACACCATGGAAGCTCAGGAACTTACCACAATCATATGGGTTGAGGAACTTATCCTAGTCAGACCAAAATCGTCCATTCGCTGAGGGGTCCCATCATACGATTATGAGTCACGAACTTATCATAGGCATGAGTTTTAAGAACTCGCACCTAATCTTAATATTATCTAATTATATCTTAGAAATCTCTATCTATCAAAATAAATATGAGAAAAGAATCACCTTTCCGCCATATGTATAATGATACCGCGACACTAACATTCCAACGATTATCAATGTGACACACTCAGTGCAAGCACAAAACTTCTGCCCATACAAAAGTTTGTACAACTAAGCCATCACATGAGTCCTCAATGGAATTCCAACACTTAACCATATCTTACTCTATCACTTGCTCATTACGAGCTTTCTACATTTCATCACATACAACTCCTCATGAGTTCATCTCGTACTTTATCATAGTACATTCTCTTATAGCATCAAGCTATACATACTTAGTCATTACAGACTATCTATCATTTTACAATTCAATCTGATCATGTCGTGATCATCACTATACCTTAGGGTTCTTTCCCTATTATCAACCAAACTCCATCTGAGTTCATTCTCATTATCTTTGTCATATACATCTTATAGACATCATCTTAACATTTTCATTACCGGAGTTAGGAAAACTCCTGATTCTCATTCTCTAGATACTTCGAGATTCTTCTTTGAATCTTCACGTATATATTTTAATCTTATCTTTTCCTTTCTCAGGTTATAGTCTAAGGTACATTTACCTAAGGTTTATAACCTACAGCTTTGATACCAACCTGTGACGCCCCCAAATCCATGTTCCTTCAAAACCTCGGATTCGGTGCAGTCACGATACTACTATCGCCAAATTATTATATCTTTTATTCATTACTAAAAGAATACAATTTGCTTATTATGATTTAGAATATAAATTCTATTTATATCCAAGATCTCATCTTTACATCACGTTCGATGTTACTAAAATGCGGAATAATTTAAACTTTTCAATATCTTTTGAATAAATTCTTCTTATTGATTCCACAACTTGAATCAATTACATATCCTTGAATCAATTATAAAATATGATTCATTCTATTCAAATTACCGTATAAAGGTTTACAACTCAACTTGATATCCTCTATGGATTAACTAATACATCTTTACAACACATCATGTATTAAACAGTGTAAACAACTATCAAGTACAACTCCTAGAACCTAAACGGGGTTCAAGCAATAATCTAAATAGTACTCTTCAATTCGATACTATCTATCTTTATCAATCAAGAAGCACGAAGTCTTTATCGTAAGTCCTTAACCTGCAAAAGTGGTTATTTGCAAGAGTGAGCTCGACAGCTCAGCAATTCTAACAGTTTTCATGCATCACATAGCATACAACATCATATTCAGTTCATGCATTTATAAACAATTTATATTTACTAAGCATGTTACTTCTCACATAACAAGTATATCATCAAGATCAACTTTCAATCTCATTTATATCTCATATACAGTTCATATATAAGTTCACATTATTACAACATAATATAATTCAATTAACAGTTATTGAATTCATATATCAAATAGGAACTGAAAGACTTGCCTGATTCGTAGTTTAACAACTACGACTTAACTGCTTAAAGCTATCTGCACTTCGTGTATTCCTACACAGTTATATAATCATGGATTTACATCCATCAGTCATACATTTTATATGCTCTTAATAGAATAACAATTCGTATATCGTTTTCTAATCTTGGTTTCGTTTCACTCTATCTTAGGATAACCACGATGTTACAACATCATATCTTCATACTTATTCTATAGAAACCATTCTATTTAGGTCCTTAGGGTCCTTAAGGAAAATAACTTAGGACCAGACAGTTAACAAACTGTTCTTGGCAGCTCTTCAACAAGGCGCGGCCGCGCGGCAATTAAGCTTGGGAGTGGCGCGGCCGCGCGACTCCCTGCCAGAACCAGAACTTTGATTTCATAAACTTAGTTTGGTCCTAACATATCATGCATTCTGATATATATTATACACACACATTAAGTAGGCATGCTCGTGCTTATACTACACATGTATACTTAATCACATAGTCTATGCTTTTGAAATTCATTTTCTCTAATATGCGTGCATAGGTGAAATCCATGTTTCATCACATGATGCTTATGTCAACATGTCTATAGGCATAATGAATCCTAATATACATGCTCGTGTGATCATAATGTAACTCACTCCGTGTTTGATGCTATCATCTTACACATTCTAAACATTTCATAAAAATCGCTTTAAGTCAACAAAGGTAACTAAGTATATGCAAAGTACCTTGTAGTCATGATTCTCATGTATTAGAACACATATATAAGTCATCTATACATGCTCAATGATCAGAACGTGGACATCCTATATATACGTCCAAAAACTCTAAGTTTGTCTTTTGAAATCATTTTAAATTTAAACAATGTGTTCTAGTGTATGCTCAATACCTTCGACTCACATATCATGCATATCTAAACCATATAATCATGCTTAAAAAGTCAGAATATAAACATGACTTATATACGCCAAAATTCATTTATAAAACCTTAAGTTTTCATTAAAAACTCCACTACAACAGGGTATAATTGTTTACTATTAGCCAAGGTAATTAATCAACAACTACCTTCATACCCATTGATACACATAACCAAGACACTTACACATTTCTCAAAAGTCCGACTCAAAGAACACAAAATTCGTCAAGTCTCATTTTCAAAACTTTACGTTTTCTTTTAGGAAATTATGTTAAACCAACTAATACAACTTACTACGTGCATGAAAATCTTAGTACGCATGTCAGACCCCTTTATGAAATTTTTAGAGTCTAACTAGTATGCTTAACCAACTAGAAAACACAAAATCACCAACAGTTTCTGCAGAGGGCGCGGCCGCGCCCCATTTGTACTAGGGAGACGCGCGGTCGCGCGTCCCCGTTTCCAGACCAGAAACTTTACTGCTAAAACAGAGCTTCAGCTAATCCTTTTCTTACTTCATGTAACAAGCTTGAAAGCCATCATATTGTATTTATAACATATATTTAGACTCTACTTAACATGTTAACATCATCTTACATATCAATTCTCCACTAATTCATGAAATCTCTTATGAATTTATAAACTCACAACTAAGAATTTAAAGTAAGAGTTATACCTCTTGGAGCTTTGAATTACTAAGCTTGCTTCCCAAATCAGTTTTCTCACATAACTCTCATCACCATATTCTCTATATCAACTTAGCAATTATTTAGCAACTTCAATTTGTGAATATAAAGCTTCAATTTATAGAGAATTTATGGACCAAATTTGGTTCTTGCACATTGAATCAAACCAATGGGTTGATCAAAGACATGGAGGTTAACAAGAGGTTAGTAAGGAGTTGGTGAAATCCATCATCAATCCCACACCCCTCACAATCATCACACTCATTGCTAGCTAGGAAGTTGAGAGATGAAGGAGATAGGCTAGCCTTAGCCATTCACGTGAATGAGAAAAGGAAGAGAAAGTGGGCACTTAATATGGGACAATGCCACTAAATCTCAGCAACTTGCTTACAATTTCCTCATACTAATGTTATATAGTCCACCACTTACCAAGGCTATATCACATTTCATTTTATAAACACATAGGTTATAATATATACATATATATACACATTCATACATATAGCTTAGGTTATGAATGAATTGTAAATAAAATCTCTAATTACAATGTATCATATATCATCCATATATATCTCATCTTACCGGATATAATTCTATCGGGTATTATCACATTACATTGTTTCCTTTATTATTAAATTTTATTAATTTAATAATTATTTATAATATATCCATGATATATTATTTTATTGTATACTCATATTTTAAATATACACTACTACATATAATCATGTACCTCATGTACATAGGTTAAGCTAATATTCTAATTGGACTAAATATAATATGGTTGGGTACTATCATCCCACCATTTTCCATAAAATTATTATCACAAATATACTCAAATATTATAATGATAATTAATATCAACCATACATTTTCTTCTAATACTTCCCATTAAATCCCCTTGATTTAACTTCATTATTTATGCCACACAAGGCATAATTATGTGAACTTAGTACTTAATAGTCCACAAGTTTATAATAATATAATCTCCTAAGATAATATTATACTCAATGTTACATCTTATAATATGTTCATAAAGTAATATCATTACATTACTAATTTACATGTTCTCTATTATAATCAATTTATTACCCTCCTATGGGTAATACCCAATGGTCAAAGAGGAGTTGGTGGCTAACTCCACCAACTACTACTATTCATGGTCCTTCCTCATCATTACACCTTATAACATGCTCATGGTGTAATTACATTTCTTATTATATGCTTTCTTAGCAACAATGTAGTAATTGTATTAACAAACTCTACACACCAATGTATTGCATCTATTCATTATCAAGCTATTATTCTCCTATGGTTATTACCCAAAGGGCAAAAGGGAAGTTGGTGGCTAACTCCCACCAACTACCACTATTCATGTACCCTAGCCACTTAATTGACCATTATTGCTCTCACATGGACTAACTTGCAAGCTTATATCTAATAACTTAATGTTATTACCATATGGTATGATAGGGTCACACATACACCCAATCATATAATCCATGTACATTTGACAATACCGAATATATTTTAATTGAGTAGTGTCACACCCCATTATTGTAACTTTATTATTACACTTAATCATATAGTTTCCTATATTATATAGTTTTCTTGAAGTGTCACACTTCATTCCATATTATATAGATGTATCTACTATATAACTTATAATTACACATCATTGCACATAGGAATTTATTCACATAATAATAATAATTAATTCCATTAATTATTCATTCATTAATTTATTTAATGAATGTTTATTCCACCACTTTGCCACACTAGGCATATCTCACAAGCTTACCTTAAGCTTATTATCACTCCCATCACACTTTAATATTCTTTTAATATAAGGTTTGTGTGACACATGCACTTTAATGCTAAATTATTTAGCTACCTTGAACAATTATATGTATAACCTTTACACTAGAATAATTAATATTTACTCTATTAATTATTATAAAATCTACGATAAAATAATAACTTAAGTTATTTAATATATTGAAATAACTTAGTTTTCTTTCATTAATAAACTTTCTTGAAAATACATTAGGAATTATGTATTTTGCCATAACATAAAATATTATGTTTTCTCCAAATAAAGATATTCATTGTTAGGAAATAATTTACTTATTGTCTCAAGATATTATTCTTAATATAATATCTACTAAAATAATTACATGTATGGCACATGTACATACATTATATATAGAAAATAGGTAACAAGTTTATTTTCTATTATAATAATTTATTTTCATCAATTTAATTACATATAGCAAATACGTTTTAATATATTTACCATATTAATTAATCACACTTATTACATCATACCAAAAACATATAGGGTAATATTATTATTCAAAAATAATATTTCCTCCTTTATTAAAATAATTCAATATTAGAATTTATTTTAATATCCTTTATAATAATTATTTCTCTTTCTTTTCTATAAATTGTTCCCAAAACAATTTCTTCAAATATTCATTTAATCATATAATGATTTCCATTTCTCTTTAATAACGTATATATATCTATTAACGTTATTTGTACATTAGACTTTCACACATATTACCATTCTAAGTAATATATAGAAGGTACTAATTATAATCATATATTCAACATATATATTAATTCACTCCTTTACTTAAGTAAATCAAACCTTGTACCATATTACCTTAGTTAATTAAGGTTCAATATTCACATTATATTATTCCATAATATAACTCTCAACTTAAATTAACCAATATTTATTCTTATTAGTTAATTCCTTAACTAACTCATGCTTCACTATCCAAACCTATTCACGGATAGCTTAAGTGCTATTAATAACTTATATTATAAACATACGAGTTATTAGTACACATACACAAGAATATGGTGATTATACATTAAGGTTATTTAATGCCACCAACTTACTATGATAAAATAATTCTATAAATTATTTAATATCGATAGGAATTTATCCACTTCCTTTACCTCAATTGAATCGTCTCTACGATAAGTAACAAATATATATTAATAATATATTCATTAATCACAAAAACACATATTACATAGTCCATATTACCCTATGTAATATAATACCACATACCTCATATCACATATATATCTTTCTATTCGAACCCATCTCACGGTTTAAGAATTTTATTTATTAAATCCTTATTTAATAATATCTGAAAATTCGGGTTCTTACAGGTACCATCTGGGATCGGAAACTATACTGGTTGAGGAAAGCGTGGGCCAAATCTTCCCAACCTCGGACTTTGGAATTATCTATTCGAGCATACCACGTTCAGGCTTCACCGATAAGGCTTTTTCCTGGAATAGCTGCATTCTGAGGTTCTCATCCTCGGCGTAAGTTTCAAGTTCACCTATGTAGACTTTTAAGTGAGTATTGGGATCACCCAATCCATTGTATTTCTCGAACTTTGGGACTCAAAACTTATTCAAGTATCTCGCTTTTGAGAAAATACATAGATCCGAATAATTCACGCTCCCGTAGGATCTTGTCCCTTTTATAGACCTGATAGTGTCCTCCATTTGCCTAACCTTATTCCTGATATCTCCAGTTTCTTTGTCTTCTCTGAGGTCTATAATTTCCCATGTCGTCTTTTGGATCTGGGCCTCCTTGGATATTTCAACATCGAGGGGAGATATAGGTGTGGACATCTGGGTATCACCGTCCTTTTCTGGTATTTTCATATCTCCTTGCACAGAGGGTTCAGTCTGACTTTTATGCTTAGGTTCATGAGATACTTTGCACTGTTCTCTCAACAGGGTAGTCATCTAGGCGATCTTTTTCTTAAACTCCTCGAATTCATCTCGAGATACAGGGATGGGTTCTGATGAACTTCCTTCAGCAATTTTTACTGGTGATGAACGGGCTTTTTTGGCTAGGAATCGAGTTCTAGGACCAATCTGTACAAAACCGATATCTAGTTTAAACTGGATATTAGTGGACAGAGATGTATGATATGCTCTGCATCAGTTTTATGGTTTTTTTAATCTTTTCCTGCAACACAACGGGTTAGTCTAATCGATAACTGGATAGAAAAGACTTACAAATGATAGTACAAGATGATGGCCATTTATATCCGCGAAAGAGTAAATAGGGCATGAACAAAACACACCACGTGTTTGGTTTATCAGAGGCTGACCTATCTTAGGGTTACTCTCATGGGCTTTTTGAAATTGGTTCTCAGATCTTCGCAATTTACTTGATGAAAACATCCATTTTTCAATTGGAGCGGATCTGAGTGGTGCCTTTTCTGAGCCTCATAATGGAAACACCCAGAGGAGTCCAATAATAAACAACCGACGGGATTGCCTCCTAATGGAGGTACCACACAACATACATTCACATACATTCACATCCTCACAGCATACAATATGATGATATTGTGCGAACCACTAATATATTGTGCAAGGCACTAATACAAAAAATGCTTTAAAGATTGAAACAATTATCACATACAAGATGCATATGCAAAATGAAAATCAAAAAGATTGAATGCAGCTTAAGCCCTCTTTAGTCCCCAGCAGAGTCGCCACCTGTCGAGGTAGGGAAAAAATTATAGTGTTGGATCCGTGTCCGTCCTTCCTAAGTTTGTGTTGTTCGTTTTTACCCTTTTCCATTCGCTATGTCTATGAATTTTTTTAAAGGGTGAAGTTTCAGGAAAGCGGTACCGACATAAGTGTCGACGACATTGAAAAAGATTGATTTTATTATTTTATAATTGGATCGAATGAGACAAAGTCGTCAGTTGGTATGGTTTAAATGGATGTACCAACTAATCCGAGTTTTAATAGTTTTTGCAATATGGTCCAATATGTGACTCTGAAAGATTGGTCTGAAACTCGAGATTCGTGGAATTCGAGGGCTAGATTAAGCAGGGGGAAGGAGTTAGGCACCCCCCGACTTCCGTGAAAACACGATACCGCATCTTTATTGATTTCCTTTGCATAAAATGTGTGTGTGTGTGTGTGTTTTATTTGGAAAGTTTTATTCTAAGTCTCATCGTGAGTTTTTTGGAAGTAGTGTCTTTCCTCTTTTGCACCTATGTACGAAGAGTTTGATTTAGCAAAAGTTCATTTTTAGACAAAATATACATTCATATGATATTTTGGGAAAACACAAGGTTTTTAAATCCTTCGCCCGAATAGTAATCGAGGACTTTTGATACTTCCATTTATGATCTAATGTCTATTCCCGACCTGCTTTATTGTTATTGAAAGCTCTTTGCGGTTTTATTAGAAATTATTTTGATGATATGCATGTAAAAAGCGCCAAAAAGGGTCGGATCATCATCGGGCATGTAAGCCATCTCGATGAATTCGAGCACCCATAATCAAAGTTTTCACTATCACGGGATCTTGAATCCGACTTCTCGGGACAAACCCCTCGAGTTCGTCTTCAAGATCCAAATATTACATATACAATGATATTTGTATTATTTAAACATTACATCATAAAAACCGGTCCATCGTGGGAATAAAGTCAGGATCCAACTAGAGATCTCGACACCGAGACTCCTAGGCTTACATTATTATGCGCAAATATATATGTACAATGTCTTAAACTTGATATTAGATGATTTCATTGGTTGAAATCACCGTTTCAAGCCATTTTTCGCCTCTAGATATAGATTTAGGGCTATACAGGGTAATCGGGACCGATTAAAAGTAATAAATACGTAGATCTACAGTGGATCTAAACAGATCTAGCATACGAATTAAAGCTTCATGCTTAATAACCACTAAAAAGGCTATATTCGGCTTAGATCAAGGTAGATCTAGCATCCGGGCTTGATTTACAACAAGATATGCACAATATAATCGGTAGAAACGTAATATCTAACAACTATTACATAATATACTTAGAAAACAACAAGTTTAACTAGATTTAAATAATATATAACATCAATTTAGTATATTGAACAAAGTTTACAAAGAACGTAGCTAAAAAGAGCATTTTTTCACCTTGGGGGATGCGTGAACAAGAGTTTTATCACCCGGGATCAACTTAGAACACTCTCGGGACTCCAAGTAGATGCTAAACAAGCTTAAATAACTCAATGTTAGTGTATATAGGTCCAACCTGAGGGCTTCTCTCTCTAGAATTGGTTTTTTCTCTCTAACTTCTTCTTTCTCTTTTTTACTAAATGAGCTAATATTGCTCTATTAATCCACCGGAGGCAGCCGCATATATACATGCGACTAGCCGCATGTATAGATGCGGCTAGGCCCCGCGGTTCCTGCCATCTATAAGTGTGTTCCTTCAGTCCCTGTTATGAAAAAGTTGATCTCCGCAGGCCAAACTTTCAGAAAGTCTTTGCCGAAGGCTGCGAAGTAAGGTTGAGTCTGACTGAATCGGTGTTCAAAAAGATGATGCTGATAGCTGAGAGATATCTTTCAGTTCTAGACTATAGTTAACTGGCTTATCTTTGATGGCACGCAGTTCGAGGTTTGCTGTGGTGACTCCCGGCGGACACTGTCTCAGCTTGGTGATCCTCGTTCGGTTCGCATCATGTTCGGACGTCATTGGCCCCTTGAATCATCCACAGGGTTGTCTCCAGGGTGACCAGATGCTTTTTCCCTACCTCGGGGTTGTCTCCAAAGTAAAATTATGCTTTTGCCCTTCTGCAATGTTAGTATAAAGAAAGCGAAATTTTGAGTGTCTACAAGACCTAAACTGGATTCGACGCAAAAAGGGATGTACTCTAGATTCCTCAATGGGTTGGCTTCCCCAAAAACCTCACCACCGTTTTCTTTATCTGTTCCCTCATCTTTTTCATGGGCTTGAGAGGATTTGACTATGAAATCTCTCTCGAACTGTTATTGTATTTCTCATAAGGAACATTTTTTTTGGCTTTTTCTGCACTAGGAAGGATCAGTATTTCCTCCTCATCACCCAAAAGGGTAAATTCAGGAATGTGGTTGCTAACTTTTGGCAGCAAGATGTTTGATGATGGTGGATGAATTTCCTTGGGGGATTCTCTTGTCTCCTCTGTCACTCCCAGCATTAGGATTAGTCCACCTTGTGTTCTGCCAGGATTGGTGCTTATAGTCGTCACCTCCTTTGAACTGCCTATTTCGAGTGGCCATCTTAAGCTCTTTATTTTCCTTTCGCCTATTCTGGTCATGGGGACATCTATCTTTAGTTCTCTATTTTCAATGAGATCCTGGATTTTGTGTTTTAGAGACCAACATTCCTCAGTTGCCTGTTCAGGTGAGTTAGAATGGTAAAGACAAATCTTGGTGGAATCATAACTTTTCATCTCAAGATTTGCAGGAGGCAGCAACTCAGTAATCATTCTCTGCGCCACCAACAGTGCTAACACATTTTCCAACGAGTCCCACAAAGGTGTAAATACCCTTCTTCGCCTACTCTTCCTGACTCTCGGTGTCGTAGAATTTTAGGGGTTTGCCAGCGTTTGTAATGTTGTTTGATATTTCCTCTTTGGGAATTCGCATTCCTCCAGGTAATTTTTTCGCTGGCGAGATCTTATAGTAATTTCGTCATTCCAATTTTCCTGTCCTTTCAACCCGCCTTGATCTTCTTCAGTCAGCTGGATTATTTTGGAGGGAGATAGGCTCACCTTTTGGCTAACCTCTTCATTCTCTTGGTTTCTTGATAATTTAGTGAAAAGATGTCTCGTATCCTGATGTTGACGCACTATCAACTTAGCTAGCAGAGTTACTTGATTCTGGATCGTTTCCAATGTTTAAATTATTATCATACCCTCCTCCGAATGTTCTCACTCTAGGACATTTGTTCTGTTCCTTTGGGGGTATTCCTCCATCCTTCGTATGTACTTGCGATTTGGACACATTTCGGCGCTTTCTGACTCGATCATGTTTACTCCTTCCGTATCATGTTGCATCAGAAGGTTGGTGCTGACATTTGGAGGGCTAAGTTGTTGGACCACAACATCACCGCTTTCAATCAAGTTTTGGATTTTATGCTTTAAGGATCAATAATCTTGTGTATCGTGTCTCGGAGACCCTGAGTGATAAGCACATCTCTGGCTTGGATTATATAGTTTGCTTTTTGGATCCAGAGGTGGAGCCAATTCGGTAATTTTCTTCTGCTTGATTAATAACTCCAATACATTTTCCAGGGAATCACCTAGTGGAGTGAACACCCGATTTTCTGTTCTTTCAAATTTTCTCTTTCTGTCCTGGTATTGGTTGAACGTGGGTTGTTATTGTAATGACAGATTTCCTTCCTTCTTCCAAATAGGGGGACTATAGTTGGGTCTCCTAGCCTGCCCCTATAAAACGAGGGATACTTCTTCATCGCCATTCTTGGGTACCCTCATGGGATCATTCGCATAGTTACCAGACTGTATATGCTCGGCGACTACTTTCAAGGTCGTGAGATCTTTAATCTTGCCTGCTTTCAGGCCCATCTCTGTCATTTCACCGTGTTTGATCATCTGTGAGAATGGCTTTCCTATTCCAGCTAGGATCCTCTCATAGTAAGGTGCCTCTTGGATGTCTATAAAAGTCATAACCATTTTAGTTTCTAACATAGGCAGGCTGACCTGTGCTGCCATACGCCTCCATCTTTGGGTATATTCACGGAAAGACTTAGTACTCTGCTGTTTGACTTTAGTCATCTGATATCTGTTCAGTGTCATTTGTGACTAGAAACTGTATTGATTTAGGAAGGCGTGAGCTAGCTCTTCCCATCAATGGATTTTGGAGTTGTCCAGTCAGGCATACCAGGCTCTATCCTCTCTAGTTTAACTCTTCTGGAATAACATCATTCTAAGCTTCTTGTCCTCTGCAAAGGATCCAAGTTCTCCTATGTACACTTTCATATGGGTATAAGGATCGCCTGACCCATTGTATTTTTCAAAGTCCGGTACCTAGAACTTGTCTAGATAACGAGCTCCTGGGAATATGCAAAGATCTGAATAATTGACACTCCCATAGGTTCTAGTTCCTTTTATTGAACGGATGATTTCTTCCATTTGTTGGACTTTCCTTCAAATATTTCCAGTTTCCCGATCTTCCCTGAGATTTGTGATTTTAGGGGTTTTGTTGGTTCTTTCACTGGATCGAGGTTCAGGGATATGCATTTCCCCCTTTTTGTCAGCACTTTGATTGCCACCCTGTGAGGAGGACTCTGTTTAATTGAGCATTGCTTGGCCCTGAGTGCTTTTACTTTGTTCTTTTAGGAGAATAGCCAACTCTGTTATTTGATTCTTAAGTCCATCAAACTCCTTTCGAGATACGGAACCTGATTCATGTTGGGCACTTTCCACCATGTTGGTGGATAGGCTTTGTGCTTTCTTAGATTTTGATCTGGTAATGAGACTAATCTTGCCTACGAGAAGAGTAGGTAGTTTAGTCTTAATAAGCATTAACAATAGACATACTATGCAATGTGTCAGTTTTAGGGCTTTTTATTTTCCTGCAACACAGTTGTTAGTTATTTTGCTGACAGGATAGTATGACAAGTTTTAATATTTGTACAATAATAAAATTGACAGGGAATGGAATGTATATTTACATTTATTTGACATTTACATGGATTTGAAATTTACATTGAATTGAAAGGCGAAAGCATGAAGAGACTCCCCTTCGAGTATAGTTTATCATAGGCTGACCTATCTTAGGCTACTCTCGAGACTTTTCGGCATGAAGGTCCCCAGATCATCACAATTTACTAGAGGGGAAGTTAATCCGGTCTTTCAATTGGAGTGGATATGAGTGGCGCCTTTCCTGAGCCTCGCAGGATTAGTCTTCTTTGAGTCCAGTAATCAAACGCCGACGGGTTCGCCTCCTGGTGGAGGAATCACACAACATACATTCACATACATCGTGTCTCACCGCATATAATGATGACATTTGTGCGAAGCACTAATATAAAGCGCAGTAAGTAAAACATTCATTTACATCCATTTAATATAAAGACAGCATTCACACACATGAAGATAAAAGAGAATTAAAAAGATTTGAAAATGCGGCTTAAGCCCTCTACCATTCCCAACAAAGTCGCCACCTGTTGACGTCGGGAAAAATCTTTGGTGATCCCTTTCCCTATGTGTTTCTACCCTTTATGCCCTCTCTTTGATTTGTTTGATCTGAAGGGTGAATTTTCAAGAAAAGACCGACATATAATGTCGACGACTTGAAAAAATTGATTTTACAGAGTCACCAGTTGGTATGTTTGAAATGATTGTACCAACTCAACCAAGTTTTGATTTGAAAATTTTGCAAGTAGGCCCAATTACTGGACTCTGTTTAACTTGGCCTTGGAAACCGAGATTCATAGAGTTCGGGGGCTTGATTAAGCAGGGGGAAGGTGTTAGGCACCCCCCCGACTTCTGTGAAACACGGTTACTGCGTCTTTTTAATTTTTCTAATTTATTTACAATGTGTGTGTCTGTGTGTGTGCTTGTAGTAATTAGGCCTAAGTGCTTTATTTGAAAGTAGTGTTGTGCTTTGTTGGACCTATATACGAAGGGTTTGATTTAATGAAAAGTCCATTTTTAGACAAGATATGAATGTGATGTTTTGAAAGATGGTTTTCAAACCCTTTCGCTAACATAGGAATTGAAGTCTTTTAATACTTCCATTTTATTCTGCATTCGGTAAATTTTGATTTTATTATCGGGATGTGAAGCATCCTCGACTAAATAGTATATACATCAGTGTCGGGCTCCTTTTGGGCATGAAAGCCATCGAAGTGACCGAGCACCACAAACCATAATTTACTATGTTGAGACCTTAAATCCGGATAACCGTTTTAAGGTCCCTCTTATTTACATTTACAAAAAACATGCAAGCTGTATTTATAGTTTAAATTTGTCCATTATGGGAATCGGATCTAGATCCATGTGATTAATCGTAGATCTCGTGATTCCTAGGCTCACAGAATATTAACAAAAAGCCTGTAAAGTAGAGATATTGAAATAAAATGCCAATTAAAATCTAGATGTCGCAAGACAAAGGATTCATCAGTTAAATCCTTTCATGCGCGTAGCCAAAGCTTCCCGTTCCCTCTAGATACGGATCTAGGGTCGCGTAGTTGCTTTAATATTTACAAAACTAGAAGGAAAATTAGATTTAAATAAATCTTAGTCATTCTAGCTCAACGGTTCCAGTTTGACAACTTTTGAACCGGTTAAAAGTGAGATATGGTTAGATTTAGATAAATCTAATCAATAAACTTTACATGAGAACAGATTTACATCAAATGAACAGTTAACACTGATATTTAATCACATTGAATAAGTAGTATATATATATATATATTAAAGCTGGAAAGAGCCACGGATTTCTAATCCAGGCATGACTGGTCAATGTAAATATCTATATATATATATATATATGCTTATATATATTGAAGCTGAAAAGGCCACGAATTAACAATCCAGGCCAAACGAATAACTATATATATATATATATATTAATGTGAGAAAAAGCCATAGATTAGCAATCCAGGCTAACGAAGTTAATAGAAATATATATATATATATATATATATATATATATATATATATATATATATATATATATATATATATTAAAGCAGAAAAAGTCATAGATTCATAATTCAGGCATGATTGAGTTAATGTAAATATATATATATATATATATATATATAGTTATATATATATATAGTTATATATATATATATATATATATATATATATTAAAGCCAAAAATACCACAGATTGATAATCCAGGCTAAATAACACTTACAAATATATATATATATATATATATATATATATATATACATTAAAGCTATAAAAGCTACAGATTTGCAATCCAGGCCGAAATAGCACTTATAAATGTATATATATACTTATATATACATAGATTGAAGCCAGAAAGGCCACAGATTTGAAATCCAGACAAAACTAGAAGCTATGAATATATATATATATATATACATATATATATATGCTAATATATATGTTAAAGCAGTAAAAAGCTTCAGATCACAAGAAATCTTACAATGTATAGCGCTATACGCTTTAAACCACTTGGTAGGCTTGAAAACTCCGTTTCCACTGGTTAAAACTTGATATGTTAGTATATATATGTATACAAGTGTTTTGGAAGAGTAAAATTGAAGTTTGGAGCACTGTAGGTAGGGTTAAAAGCTGAAATGGGCGGAATTTCCTCTCTTTCGAATCCGGGAAAATTGGTCCATGACCGAGTCTTCAAGTCTTCGCAGCCAGTCCGTTGAGCTGTCTTATGTCGTTTTCACTCGGGATTGAGGTTATGGGTCTGCATGGCCTTCCCTGCAGTTATTTGACTTGATTTAATGTTGAGTTAGCAAAATTACTCTTTTGCCCTTTCGGGTTGGTTCCGGGCTTGACGTGGTTGCAGCTGCCTTTCTCAGGGTTATCTTTGAGATTCAACTGCTATTATCTCTGTCTTTCCTTAGGGTCATCTCCATGGTTGATTTGATATACCACGGGGCTGTGTCTGGGGTTTGATTTGATGTTTTAATCCTCCGGGGTTGTTCTTCAGAGTGGAAAAAGACGTTTTTGCCCTCCTATATGGTTAGTAACATGAAAATAAAATTTCGAGTGTCTACACTTAGATTTGAGATCATCATAGTATCTTGTGCATGATGAGTTATACTTTGACATGTCCCTTAAGACCTTAAGGGTATATCAAAGGGTATGATTGGGTATAATAATTTCTACATGGAGATAATGAATGATCAATAGGATCTACCACTTCTAGTAAAAGAAGAGAATGTTCTATGTGATTCGATAAATGACAACTCAGTGGTCTTTGGCCAAGGCAGAATGAAATGAGAAAGTAGTTTCTAATTTGCATTATTTGGTGTTATGCATTTTATAATCGAAATACATATAATTAAATAAAATAAGACTTGATAGTAAATCCATATCTTATATTTAATTGGGACATTGTATGGTGAAAGGAATGAATTGTAAGGTAACTATTTACTCACAGGTTCTTTTATAATTAATGCTAAAATCTATAGTATCTGGATAGTCGTTGATCGCTAAGGGGGCTTACCCTTATTATAGAATAAATGTTATTAGTTTAATTTATTTATTTAAATAAGATTAAAATTGTTCTAATTGATTTATTCACAACCGATTTAATATGGAGAACCTAAAGGTTCACACTATAAAAGGAAGAATAATTATTAAAGAAGCTAATGGCATATTTGTAATAATAAGTTAAGTATATTTAATTTAATCTATGGTGATAGAATAAATTAAATAGCTTAATATTTACTATTTAATATTTTAAAAATATTAAATATAAATTAATAAGAGGAGTCTTATTATTATTATTATTATTATTATTATTATTATTATTATTATTTACATCCTAAAGGAGTTTGGGAATTAATTCAGAAGATATTCTCTCATATATATATATATATATATATATGTATATATATATTTCTAATAAGTTTAGGAGGCTAATTAATTAAAAGAGTTTAATTAATCCCAATAGAATTGGAAAGCCTAATTAATTAAAAGGGTTTGATTAATTAATATGAAACCTAAATCCTAAATAGTTTAAGAGGGTTGCCTACATCTATAAATAAGAAAGTCTTATTATAGAACAAGGTTACATGTTACACACTTTTCTAGGAGTGGGAAGAGTACAAATATTTTATAGAGATAGAATTAGGGTTTAGTCCCATCTTCTTAGTTCTTCTTCTTCCTTGGTGGATCACCTCTAGAGGCCAAACGTTTGGGTGACTTCCATTGATCAAAGGAAGGAATCAATCTCGTAGATTCAAGTTGGAGTAGAACTCGTACCTGTGGAAGCTCGATCTATAAGGGTATGAATCTCATCTTCTTCTCCTTTTTGTATGTATTGATGACTAAGCATATAGGATGATCATAGTGAAGGTTTGCATAAAATTTTAAAATTTCCTTTTGTTGCGCTTCCGCTTTATTTACGCAATTTGATTTCGTTATTGCACTACGTGCAAACCTAACAGTGGTATCAAAGCATACCTATATGCTAATTATCAATCTTTGTGATTTCATGTATGTATCATATGCGATTGGATCGAATTTTGGTCAAAACAAAAAAGTTTCAGGTTCTGCAACTAGGCGCAGCTACGCCGTTCTGCAGTCTTTGTTTTTCCTGGATGCAGCGCAGCTACGCCACACCCTAGTTCTTTCTGGGCGCAGCTACGCCGACACCTGGACAGAATCTGAAAATTTTATTTTTCTTCAATTGAAATAAATGGTTTATTTAATTGATAAAAGTTTAAAATAAAGGAGTTTATTTTATCTGAAATATGATTTCAGATTGCTATAAAAAATTAAAGGAGTTTAATTCGGATTTGGTTTTTTTGATTAAAATAAAAGAGTTTATTTTGTTTCAAAACTAAATATTAGCAAAACTTTTGCCCATTAATTGATATTGATGCATATATGGAATGGATTTATTATTCATGAGATGAATGTTATTTATTGATGCATATGTATGATATGTTTGATAATAAATGGGGTTGATCATAGACTATTGACCAATGTGATTGGACTTTATTTTAGTTGGATGCTTGAATGTATGGGTTTTATTAAATGGGGTCTGCGTACCTCGTCTTCTCTAATTTTTCTTGATGTAAAATTCTATCTCCCTCCTATGTACTTCCCCTTGACTGCTAATCAAGGTTTCGATTTAAATTAAATAGTTTATGTAATAGGACTAGTTAGAATTATCTTGAAGAATTGGATAGCAAGGAGCATGGAGCGCTTGAAGACCCGTTTGTAATGGAGCCCGGGATTTAAGTGTATTAGTTATATTTAAATTTAGTCTTGCACCCCTAAGTTTGACCTTTTGGTTCACTTGGAGGCTCTAGTGAACCAAACTAGAATAAAGTCCATAATCAATCCGGGTAGAATACAATATTCTATATGCATGCTTATAATATATATATATATATATATATATATATATATATATGTATGTATATTATATTATACAACATGCTTCGCATGTTAATTAATATAACGAGTATTTTATATATATATATATATATATATATATATGTGTGTGTGTGTGCATACGCCCTAAATAAGATTAGACAAATAAAAACAAACCTCTCATGGAATTTATATTAAGTCCTAAGCATTCTAAGATATTTGGAATATCGAACGTCACCTTCTAGCATGATAAATTAATAGAGTATTAAATATTAAATATGAGTTTGTTATGTCACCACAATGCGAGTATTAAATATTTAAGATATTGATTTATCACATTTGATGCTTATAAAGAAATTGAATAATACTATTTTGTTGTGTCACCACAAGGATGGTATTTTTCTATTTGAATATATGAAAGTGCTAGGTTAGACTTAACTTGGATAATTTTGGTTCGGATGTGTCACCACTTGATCAAAATAATCTAAGAGGCAAAAGGAGTTACATGATGATTTAATTGACAAGAGGTGTCTACCTATTTATTTATATATAGTTTGTTGTGTCACCACAAGGCTATATACATTTGAAATAGGATTTTTATTCTCACTAGCAAATCTTTAATTAGATTTACCGAAGTATATATTTTGAGGGCAATATAGTTTGAAGAAAATAGTGGGAGATTCCACTTTAAATAAAGACCTAATTTATTTTGGTAATTAATTAAATGAATGTTTGTTAAAATGTTATTTTAATTTCACATGCAGAATTCAAAAATGTCACACTCACTATCACTGCGTTGCATACTTGATGGTAACAAACTAATCGGGCTGAATTACACAGACTGGTTAAGGAATATGAGAATTGTTCTCACTGCAGAAAAGATTTCTTATGTCATAAATTCGTTTGTCCCTGTAAATGTCGCACAAGAAGCCTCTGAAGAAGAGATTGCTACTTTTAAGAAGTGGCAAGATGATGCATATGTGGCTCAATGTATCATGCTCGCATCCATGAGTAACGAACTTCAACGTTCGCATGAAACTATGGATGCTCCTGCTATATTGTTGAACCTTCAAGAGTTGTATGGTGAGCAAAGTAGGACTGCTGGATATGAGATATCTAAAGAGCTCTTTCGATCTCGAATGACCGAGGGCACTACTGTTGAGACTCATGTCCTCAAGATAATCAATTTGATTGAACATCTTGGACAGCTTAGGTTCATCATGGATGGGGAGTTGAGTCAAGATTTGATCTTACAGTCACTCCCAGATACCTCCTCATAATTTGTTGTGAATTTCCATATGAATAAGTTGGATGTCAGCTTGCCTGAATTACTTAACATGTTGAAAACTGTTGAAGGACACTTCCTATCAAAGAAAAACTAAGTCTTACTGGTGGATGATTCTTCCAAGAAAAGGAAGAGGCCCAATGTATCTTCTGAAAAGAAGAAAACCAAGAAGGCTAAGGGCAAGGTGAAAGTCAAGGATCAAAAGAAACCTGATCCAGCTAGAAAAGGAATGTGTTTCCATTGCAATGAGTCGGGTCACTGGAAGAGGAACTGCAAGAAATTTCTGGCAGAGAAGAAGCTTGGAGAAGCTTCGACTTCCAATAAAGGTTTGTTCATGATTGAAATTAATTTTTTTGAAAGTCAAACTTCTACTTGGGTATTGGATACCGGCTGTGGTTCTCACATATGTAATACTATGCAAGGACTGGTCAGAAATAGAAAGATGAACAAGGATGAAGTCGTCTTACAAGTGGGAGATGGAGCAAAGGTTGCTGCATTAGCTATAGGAACTTATTGTTTAGCACTATCTACGGGCAAGTCCATTAATTAAAATAATTATTATTTTATTCCAACAATCATAAGAAACATTATTTCTATTTCTGTATTAGATATGGATGGTTATAATATTATAATAAAGATCAATAGTTCTATTTACAATAAGGATGTTTTATATGGAGTTGGAAAATTACTGAATGGACTTTACATACTTAACTTGCATGAAAATATACTTCAAATTGAACAAACTAAGAAGAAAAAAAAAGAGATGATGTTAATTATACTTTTATGTGGCACTGTAGACTTAGTCATATTAATGAAACAAGATTATCCAAGTTGCATAAAGATGGGCTCTTAGAACTATCTGATTATAAATCATATCCAACTTGTGAATCTTGTCTCATGGGTAAGATGACTAAATCTCCTTTTAATGGAAAAGGAGAAAGAGTTACAGAGTTGTTAACGTTGGTACACACAGACGTTTGTGGACCTATGACAACGAATGCACATGGAGGGTATTCTTATTTTATTACATTCACTGATGATTATTCAAGATTTGGATATGTGTATTTAATGAAATACAAATCTGAATCATTTGAAAAGTTCAAAGAATTCAGAAGTGAAGTAGAGAAACAAACTGGCAAGAGTATTAAGATTCTTCAATCGGATCGAGGTGGTGAATACTTAAGTGGTGAGTTTCTCAATTGTCTCAAAGAAAATGGTATAATCTCACAATGGACTCCACCAGGAACACCACAGTTGAATGGTGTATCTAAAAGGAGAAATCGAATATTGTTGGACATGGTTCGTTCCATAATGAGTTTTACCAATCTTCAAGTATCATTCTGGGGCTATGTCCTAGAAGCGGCTGCATACCTACTTAACAAGGTACCTACCAAATCCGTCCCAAAGACTCCATATAAGTTATGGACAAGGAAGAAACCAAATCTTAAGCATGTTAAGACTTGGGGTTGTCCAACTTATGTCAAAAAGTTTAAAAATGATAAATTACAGACTAGATCTAAAAAATATAGATTTGTGGGATACCATAAAGAAACTTGAGGGTATTACTTCTATCATCCTACTGATCAAAAGGTTTTTGTTGCGAAATATGTTGCCTTCTTGGAAAAGGAGTTTATCCTTGAAGGGGTCAGTGGGAGTAAGATATATCTTGAAAAAGTTCAAGACCCACAAATTACAACAGATCAAAGTCAGGTACCTAACCAAATAGAAGAACCTATTATACAACACCCTATTTGTAAATCTAGAAGAGTACCGAAGATACCTGATAGGTATGGATTCGCCATAGAGGATGACGATGAGGTACGCATCATGAATGATGATGATCCATTGAATTACGAACAAGCTATGAATAGTAAAGACTCAGAGAAATGGCAAGAAGCCATGAAATCCGAGATGGACTCCATGTATGAAAACCAAGTATGGACTTTTTTTTCAGCACTTGAGGGCATTAAGCTTATTGGGTGAAAATAGGTCTTTAAGAGAAATATTGGAGCAGATGGCAAGGTAGAGACCTATAAGGCCAGACTGGTTGCAAAAGGTTTTAAACAAAGGCAAGGAATTGACTATAATGAAACCTTCTCACCAGTAGCTATGCTCAAGTCCATTCAGATTTTCTCTTGCGATTACAACTTATAACGATTACGAGATCTAGCAAATGGACGTGAAAACGGCCTTCCTCAATGCGAAACTTGAGGAGGATGTGTATATGACACAGCCAGAGTTTTATTTCAACGGTTGGAACAAACCAAGTCTGTAAGCTACAACGATCCGTTTATGGATTGAAGCAAGCTTCTCGAAGGTGGAACATCCGTTTTGATCATGAGACAAACAAAGAGTTTGATTTTATCAAAAATGAGGATGAACCATATGTGTACAAGAAGGTTTTTGGGAGCGTTTTATCATTCTTTGTACTATATGTTGATGATCTATTACTGATAGGGAATGATATTTCGATGCTACAGTTGATTAAAATCTGGTTATCTAAACACTTCTCCATGAAGGACTTGGGAGAAGCATCCTATATTTTGAGGATAAAGATCTATAAAGATAGATCTAATAGGATGCTTGGCTTGTCCCAATGAACGTACATTGACACGATGCTAAAGAGGCTTAGCATGGAAGATTCCAAGAGAGGTCTCATGTCGATGAGCCATGGAATACATCTCTCCAAGAAACAGGCCCCAAAGACACCTGAGGAGAGAGACCATATGAGTAAGATACCTTATGCTTCAGCAATAGGATCTATCATGTACGGTATGATATGTACTAGATCGGATGTAGCTCACGCACTTAGTGTAACGAGAAAATATTAGTCGAATCCAGGAGAAGAACACTAGAAGGCAGTGAAAATATCCTTAAGTTCTTAAGAAGAACTAAGGATGTATTTCTTTTCTACGATGGGTCTGAGTTGAAACTAGAGGGCTACACAGACTCAAGTTTTCAAACGGACCAAGATAACAGTAAATCCATTTCAGGATATGCGTTTACCTTAAACGGTGGCGCAATGAGTTGGAAGAGTTCCAAGTAACAAATACTTGTTGATTCAGTGACTGAGGCAGAATACATAGCTGCAAGTGAAGCTGCAAAGGAAGCTGTTTGGATGAAAAAGTTCATAACTGAACTTGGTGTGGTTCCTAGCATTAGAGGAGTAGTACCTTTATTCTATGACAACACCGGAGCTATTGCACAGGCTAAGGAACCCAGGTCTCATCAAAAATCCAAACACGTGTTGCCGCGATTTCATTTGATTAAAGAGATCATTGAAAGAGGAGATGTCACCCTGGAGCGAGTGGACTCTCAAGACAACATTGCAGATCCATTTACTAAAGCTTTAACACAACAGCAGTTTGATCGTCACTTAGAGAAAATGGGTATGAGATACCATGGCGATTGGCTTTAGTGCAAGTGGGAGATTGAAAGTAATATGCATACAAGCGAATCATGTTTGATGATAAAGCATTTACTTTGTAACAATTTTATTCATTTATTAATAAAAGTATTATTTAATTAAAGGCATTTAATTTATCTACATCGTGCTAGTTTTTATAATATGTGATAAACCCATAGTTTTAAGCAATGCTTTTAGAATCATGATGATGATCATGCTAATGAGATCTAAATTCTTAGATAGCTTAAAACTAAAATAGTTCCCAATCGTTGGAATACTAAAAAGAGGATTAGTGAATCTAGATAGATTGGAACATTCGATGTTTGCTCATTGGATGAGGATGATCGATCTCATAATCATTTGTGTGGAGACACTAAAGCAAGTATATAGGTGCTTATTGGAGAATAAGTACACTGAACGTGGCTCGCTAAAGAATACCTAATAGAGTTTTACTTGCCTATCAATAGGAATTCCTTAAGTGATAGTAGCACAAATAATCCTTAGACTTGAGATCATCATAGCATCTTGTGCATGATGAGTTATACTTTGACATGTCCCTTAAGACCCTAAGGGTATATCAAATGGTATGATTAGATATAATAATTTATACTTAAAGATAATGAATGATCAATAAAGGATCTACCACTTCTAGTAAAAGAAGATAATGTTCTATGTGATTCGATAAATAACAACCCAGTAGTCCTTGGCCAAGGCAGAATGAAATTAGAAAATAGTTTTTAATTTGCATTATTTGGTGTTGTGCATTTTAGAATCGAAATACATGTAATTAAATAAAATAAGACTTGATAGTAAATCCATGTCTTATATTTAATTGAGACATTGTATGGTGGAAGGAATGAATTGTACGGTAACTATTTACTCACATGTTCTTTTATGATTAATGATAAAATCTATATAATCTGGAAAGTCGTTAATCGCTAAGGGGGCTTACCCTTATTGTAGAATAAATATTATTTATTTAAATAAATTATTAATTTAATTTATTTATTTAAATAAGATTAGAATTGTTCTAATTGATTTATTCACAACCAGTTTAATATGGAGAACCTAAAGGGTCACACCATAAAAGGAAGAATAATTATTAAAGAAGCTAATGGTATAATTGTAATAATAAGTTAAGTATATTTACTTTAATCTATGATGATAGAATAAATTAAATAGCTTAATATTTATTATTTAATATTTTAAAAATATTAAATATAAATTAATAAGAGGAGTCTTATTATTATTATTATTATTATTATTTAATTTCTAAAGGAGTTTGGGAACCAATTAATAAGATACTCTCTCCCTCTCTCATATGTATATATTTCTAATAAGTTTAGGAGGCTAATTAATTAAAAGAGTTTAATTAATCCCAATAGATTTGAGAAGCCTAATTAATTAAAAGGGTTTAATTAATTAATTTGAAACCCTAATCATAAATAGTTTAAGAGGGTTGCCTACATCTATAAATAAGAAAGTCTTATTATAGAATAAGGTTACATGTTACACACTTTTCTGGGAGTGGGAAGAGTACATACATTATATAGAGATAGAATTAGGGTTTAGTCAAACACTCATCTTCTTATTTCTTCTTCTTCCTTAGTGGATCACCTCTAGAGGCCAAACGCTTGGGTGGTTTGCATTGATCAAAGGAAGGAATCAATCTCGTGGATTCAAGTTGGAGTAGAACTTGTACCTGTGGAAGCACGATCTTCATGGGTATGAATCTCATCTTCTTTTCCTTCTTATATGTATTGATAACTAAGCATATATGATGATCATGGTGAAGGTTTGCATAAAGCTTTAAAATTTCCTTTTGTTGCGCTTCCGCTTTATTTATGCAATTTGATTTCGTTATTGCGCTACGTGCAAACTTAACACAAGTATAATAGGTGATCAGCATAAAGTACTCTATATTATGCATAACATTTAAACATGTCGTTTGTGCGCACGTCGGTTCCCCGACAGTTATATAATTTCCCCTTCATTGAGGGTTGTTCATCTCAGTAGATTTATAAGATTCCATACCAAAGCAATTGGTTTAGATAGTTTTCTAATTCATAAACATTGGTCTAACCGAATTAAATGGTTTAGACATCTTCCACAATGCATATAGGAACAATCTATAAGTCCAAGGTTTTCAACATGGTTCGAGATATATAATTTAGATTTAGGTCAAGCTTTCGAATACGAATGATAGTTTATATATAGCATAAGGATCATTCTAACAATTACTTACTCGTACAATCAATAAGAGTATAAGTTCATATACTTGCTCAATAAAGGGAAAGGTTCGAATACTTGCCTTTAGCGTAGTTTACCAATCTATAGCTTGTCAACACTTTGAAGTCCTATTGTGTCATAGTTATGTATACATATATATTTATTAGTTATACGAGATCTATACATAAACCAATAATCTCATACATGTTCGATCACGTAAGCTAAAGACATATCAAGTTCTATCTTAGTTGCCCAAGTGGGATGACACATTAGCATACTAACAAACCATGTAGCTTTGTAACCACCGATGACTTAGCCTTTGAAAACTCATTTAGAAAATCTTTTGAACCTTTTTAGATTCTTGGTTCCATATAGTTTTTTACATGCTCGAACACTTAAACATCATTATAATCGTGTGTTATAGCTTAAAGTGGCATCATACACTTGCTGCAAAGTTTATATTACAAATAAAACAGTCAGACCAATCTGCCTTGCGGAGCAGCTGCGCTACAGTTTGGCTTGGGAGTAGCGCAGCTGCGCAGCTCCCTGGCCAGACCTGATTGAAGTTGTGATTTCTCGATCCCATTTTAGTCTTTAGCATGCATGGAAACTAACACATAACATATACACATATTAGGAGGTCTTCGGCTCTCCTAAGGTCTTTTCAAGTTTATTTACACACATTATAGTTTTATATTGAAAATTTCTACTTATTCATGGCTAAGAAAGTTCACGAAATCAAAAGGCCAACTACATTAACCATTTAACCACATAAGGATATTATATAATCTGAAATACACATGCTCACATGTATCCACTTCATTTATACATAGTTATCCTAGTTCATTACTTAGAAATTTGTTTAGAAAGATCATACTTGAATAGCTTACATTGTGTCTAACTATGTGAATGTACATATAGGTCATTTTTAGTGACATAAAGAGTACTAGCATGCAATCATATATTTTTAGAATATAACTACACAATGTTTATAGAACTTAGTTTGCAAAAATGTCCGAGTTTGCCTTTGAAATTGTTTTAAACTAAGCTAATGCAACTTAGTGCAAGCACAAGAATTTTGATTCACATTTCATCCATAACTTGGCCAAGTACATATGCTAACGTGGTCAGAGCTTAAGGTACGACAATTCCATCAAAGTTTGTTTTCAAAGCTTCATGTTCTTTTTAGAAATTGCACATTAAAGTAAACTAAAGCAACTAAGCAACTCATGATATGCAAAGATACTCTAGACCACATGTCATAATCATTTTCATGCATGACTAAGCCATACCAACATGTTAGAAATTATCAGATTATAGCAGAAGTCAAAAAACATTCCTGGTGCACGGCGCAGCTGCGCCGTGTTGAACTGCAGGAAGTGCGCAGCTGCGCCCTTCCCTGGACAGCCCAGGAAGGTCTCTGCTTCTGCAAAACTCCGAAAACTATACACGAAATCCTTTAATTAAGCATGTTCAGACCAACTATAAAGACTCCATATCACACACGAAACTCAGATAACACGAAGACATTAATTACCAACTAATTAACAAGTAATTCATGTTAATTCTAAGAATTTATCAAACTCAAAATTCAAGAACATAGTTTAAGAAATCTACTTTTGTTAGCTTGAAATTGCTAAATTAAATCTCTAAGACTTCTTAATTCTTTAGCACTCACTCTCTATAGTTACTTTTTAGAAATTCTAATAATTGATTTGAGAAGAGGGAGTTCTAATTTATAGAGAAACTCTTACCCATACAAAGCTTTTGTCCACCATTTTTGTTCAGCAAGGAGAAGAAGAAGATGTTGGGTATTGGTGATTTGAAGGTATAGTTGCATTACACTATTGAGGTCACTCCTCATTCATCATTTGAATTCTACTGATGGTTTGGCAAGGAGGGAGTAGGCTAGGCTTAGGCCAATGGCCTATTATCGTGTGATGAAGGAATGGGACAATGAATTGGGACAAGAGTCTTAAGTATGATGCACTATTATATTAGACCAATGTCAATTCCTTTTTGGACTCACAAGTTAAATTTTAATGAGTTAATATTATCACCTTGTGACAAGTTAGCGGTATGTATACACATAATTGTATAATCCATGTACATTAGGTTAGTCTAAATAATATTTAACTTAGATCAGGATACAATTCAGTTGGGTACCAACGACCCATTATTTTCCATAAAACTTATTATTTCAATTATACTCAAATATTATAAGGATAATGTTTATTTTTTGAAAGTTAACTTTCTTCAAAAATTTGAGATACACATTCAATTGACTCATTATGCATCATAATGCCACACGGGCTCACTTATATAACTTATTAAATCAAATATTACAAACTCACTTTAATCATATAGTCTTATACTTTAATTATTTACATTATGTTATTATAGTTAATATCCCACATTGTATCTTATGCATGAAGCAAGGAAATAATAATTTTTTAAGAATTGGCCACCGGCGCAGCTGCGCTGGTTTGTACTACAGAAGTGATGCAGCTGCGCCACTCTGGGGCAGTCTCAAACCAGGCTTTGCACCAACAGAGTCTCAGGCCATATCACAAAGCAATTACACATAATAATTACTTAAACGAAATAACATGACTAATTAGTCCATCCCTTTGTTAATTCACTCATTCACTAATTTTAATCAAATGATTATTTAATCCTCCATTATGCCACACTAGGCATATTATATAAAAACAAATTAGGCTTTTCATCATTTCCATCATATTTCTCGCTTATCATATACTTAACTCAATTCGATTGAATTATCACATCATATGTCACGACAATATATATTTATATTCAAATAAATATTCAACCTTTATTAATTTAATTATTAATATTATTCATAAAATACACGGATATTACAACTTAGACATTAAGATAAGAGGATGAACATGATGTTCATGTAATGGACCACTATTGAAAGTGAGTAGAACCTTAAGTAAAGGTTGAATGGAAGTTTAAAAGATGAACAACGTGAACGCAGAATACGTAAACGATATTCGTGAATCGTATTCGCATCGGATGAACGTCTCGGGTTTACATAGGTTGTAATACCTAGATGTTGTACGAAGATGGTAATTTATGACATGGGAGTGTTATATAACCATAACGGGGGTTAGGTAATGTAAAAGCAATATGAACGCAAAATACTTAATCGAACACGGGACCCTGTATTCAGATATGTAGCAAACCATATTCGTGTCGAACGAACGTTCTGAGTATACAAGATTGTATGACTTAGAAGTTGATGAATGTTAGTAAGTGTGATAAGTAATTATCAAGAAAACCGTAATGAATGGTAATGGAGTTAATGAAGGTCCGAGTGTGAAACGGATAAAGAAGTTAGAATGAAACGTAAGCGGTAAACACTTAAGCTGACGTAAAGGTGTTGAGTGTACGCGCAAGTTAAACGTGCTTAAGCTACACACCGTGTATGGTTGGAACGTAAGGTAACGAAGATTAATGAATAACGTATAAACGTTGAGACGATGAGTTAATGATTATAACTTGATTAACGTTCTGAGTCAAATGAACCGGACGTTGTAGGATACGAAGATGAGATAATGTGAAATGCTTAAACACTATGAATACGTAGTCTTAGCATTGAATGTGCGCTCTTAGCATACAACAGATTTTATGACTGGAACGTTAGAAAATAATCCTGAGGTATAACATTAATTTGTCAAGAAGCCATAAGGAATGATAATTGACTTCACAAACATTACAATTGTAATGATTCAGACAAGTTAAGCTAAAGGGAAGGAAATGGTTAGGTAAAACCATCGTAAACGATGATTGTAAAAATTAAGGCATCTTCGAATGTCATAACGCCGTAAGACAGTAGAGAAAGTTGGTTACGTGAGCTTAAGCTTTAAGACGTAAACCATAAGAAGTAAAGTTAGTTAAACCAATATGTGAGTCAAATATACGACTAATTGGTGTATGTTATTCCTTATATAATATATAGGGATTACAAAGAATGGTATAGTGTAAGCAATATGCAGTGCTTAAGGCAAGTTTCCTAACTTCATTCATATTTTAAATGAATTCTAGTTTCTTAGCTTTCTCAGATGTTGAACTTGAGAAGGTATTACCTATGTGCAAATGTGTGATATTTGTGCAAGGTGTTTATGTATGAGGTCTGTAGACACTCGAAATTTCGTTCTCCTGTTACTAACACTGTAGGAGGTACCGAGCCTCCAATCCAAACCTGGCCACCCATACCAGTCCTTCAACTCAAATCCAAACCTCAATATCGGTAATCCAGTTAAATTCGATCACCGATATCGGTAATCTAGCCAGCTCTGATCGTCAATCGGACAGTCAATCCAGCTCCGATAGTCAATCAGACACTTCAGATCATCCCCGATCTCAATATCGGGACATCAGCTCAAACTCAATCAACCATATCGGGATGCCAACTCAGCCCCGACAGCAACTTGGGAGGTACAAATCAGCCCCAGCAGCAACCCGTGAAGTACAGATCAGCCCCGGCATCAGCCCGGGAAGTCAGGTCGACTTCAGACATAAACCTGAAGCATCACAACAACTCCAGAAGAAAACTTGGAATGACCACGTTATCTTCACATGCAACACTGACAACGAACAGACTTGAATGGGATCCAAGTCTTGGAAATAGTTCTCAAAATTCAACCAGAGGCCATGCCGACATCAAGGGCAACCCCGAGAGGGGCAAAATGGTCATTTTACTAACTCTCAGCCAATTCGGTCAAACTCAAGCCGAATTGATGCCGCCAAAGTCAGAATGAACCATAACGATGATCCCGAGTGCAAACAGCGCAAGACGGCTCGACGGACAAGCTGCGGGGAACAAAGACCCAGCCATGAACCCGTATTTTTAGGCATAAAAAGGGTTAAATCCTATGTCATTGCAACACTCTCAGTGAGGGCTTTCCAAAAAGGTATCGAACGCCTCAAACGGACTCTCCGATCAAAAGTTATGAAGTTTCGAACCTGACATTATATTACCTGACATGCACGCACTTCGAGACAACAAAGTCGGGCATGTGGGCCCCACCTTGGGGAGCCACACCTCTACCTGCTGCGGTAGTAGGTAGAGCTAAGGCTCCCTGGCCTATAAATAAATGTGCCCCCCGTTCATTTTCAAGAATTCTGAAACGCAGCGAACCTCTGCCGGTCTGATTTTCTGACTTTTACACCTCTTCTAAACCCAAATATTTTTACTCCAACACGTAGACAAACCCATATAGTACCACATATCAAAAAACCACTGGTAGATTTGGACGTTTAAAGCCTACGATTTGGAAAAAACTCAGTATTGCAGTCCATTGTAAGTATTTTTATGATCAGAAAGTCAATACTACTACTTTGCACAGTTTTCCACTTGTACATGAAGTTTTATCTTCTAAATATGCCTGGAACTTAGTTCTGTGGCCGTTTTCGTCAAAATTTGGTACCTTTCTGTACATAAACGCGGTTTTTTGCATTTCTACAACTCGGATTGACAATTCGTCAGTTCCAGCAGCTTCAATGCACTAGCACACACATTTTTGGCAACTCCGCCGGACTGGGTTGTCATCCTAGTCCGGGTTTTGGCCCTTATTTGTATATATTTAACTGTAAATGGACTAACATTTCAATTCTGTTAAGCCCGGGTGTCAAATTCGTGGTAGTTTACCGCTTTTATATATATCTACGCATATATAAGCGAATTTCACCATCATTGGTACTCATATCAATCCTGGTTGACTACATTTCTGTCAATATATATACATATTTATATATTTTCAGTCCGGCCTGGATTATTGTGTGGCCATTTTACTGCTTTTGCACACTTCGCCATACTGGGTGCTCTCCCCAGTCACTGGTTGACTTCTTTTCTATCAATTTCAATTCCAGTACGGGTACCGGCGTGAAAACCCATCGCCCTTATTACTGTTTATATATATATATATATATATATATATATATATCATTTCTGTCACAACCTGGATTATTTCATCGCTATTTATAATTTTTTTATATAAATATATATATTTCAATTCCAGTCCGAGCTTGCGAGTGAAAACCCAGTGCTCTTTTACAGCTTACAGATCAAATCGATCAGGATCTGATTCTCACGATGGACAAACTCCAGTTTACAGATGTACCCTGCCAGTTTTTCTGTAAAGTGTACATACACAGACCTTAAAACGGTTATCCGGATTTAAGGTCTCATCATAGTGAAATGTCAATTGTCGTGTCAGCGTCTCTCGGATGGTTTTTATACCCATGAGGAGACTAGACATTTGTATATTTTTGTGGTCGAGGATGCTTCGCAGCCCGATAAATCATCATTCACATGCAGCCTTAAGGTTATAAAGATAAAAATTGAAAGTAGCGATACTCTTCAATTCATATGTCAGCGTAAGGGTTTGATAAACCAGCTTTCAAAACATCATTTTCAATTCAATCAAATTAAATGCTTTTGCAAATCAAATCAAAGACGGATTTTCAAATCAAATCAAACCCTTCGTATATAGGTTCAACGAAGCCTGTCAAAACTTTCAATCAATCAATAGGCCCAACTTTCAAATAGCATTCACTCACGCATTCCTGTTTTAAGGGAAATATTGAAAAGATGCGGTACCGTGTTTACACGGGAGTTGTGGGGTGCCTAATACCTTCCCCACACTTAATCAAGCCCCTGAACTCAAAACTCCGATTTCAAAGATCAAGTTTCAACAGTGTCCAGCAATTGGGCCTCTTTTTGAATCAAACTCGGTTGAGTTGGTACAACCATTTTCAAATCTACAAACTAGCGACTCTGTTAAAACGAATCGTCGACATGATACATGTTGGCCTCTTTCCTAAAAAACCCTTCAAAACCTTTTTCCTAAATAAAAAGAGTGGAGGTAGAGAGAACTTAGGAAGATCGATTTGAGAAAACCCGGGTTACGAACAGACCCGCGGGGTTCTTAAATTTTCCAACGTCGACAGGTGGCGACTCTGCTGGGGAAAGTAGAGGGCTTAAGCCGCTTTCTAATCTTTTCAAACATTTCCCTTTCAAAACTATTAAATGCGTGAAATCCTGCGTCTCCACAGTCAATGGATGAGTAAATGTTGCGTCTTTATATTGAATAAATGTGAATGAATGCTTTCCTGCTTTAGTGCTTCGCACCCAACTGTCATTGCATGCATAATTAGTAAGGCACGATGTATGAGAATGTATGTTGTGTGTTCCTCTCACAAGGAGGATAACCCGGTCGATGTTATGTAATGACTCTGGGGACGATTAAGTCTCTGAGGGTGCCTCATGAAAATACACCACTCAGTTTTGCTCCAGTTGAACGATCCAATTAACTTCCCTTCTAGTAGATTGCGATGATCTGGGAGCCTTCATGCCGAAACAAAAGCCGCGAGAGTAACCTAAGATAGGTCAGCCTCTGATTAACCAAATCCTAAGGGAAGCTTCTTCATGCCTTCCTCTTTCAATTCCATGTCAAGTCTCCAATTACTGAGGAGCACAATGTAAATATTAATAATGAAAGATTTACTTTCCCTGTCAGATTAATACCATGTCATCCTGCAATCAAAATGACTAACCTCTATTTTGCAGGATAAACTCTAAAAAACACATTATGCATCCAATCCTTGCCTACCTCAGGAAATTGACACGCCTACGTTTTGTTATAGGAAAAAAGTGGTCTCACTACTAGATCATAATCTGAGAAGGCACAAAGCCTATCCACCAACATGGCTGAAAGTAGCCAATGCGAGTCAGGTTCCGTATCTCGAAAAGAGTTTGAGGGACTTAAGAATTAAATAGTAGAGTTGGCTATCCTTCAAAGATAACAAAGCAAAAACACTCAGGGCCAGCCAACACTCAATCAAACAGATACCTCCTCACAGGGTGGTAATCAAATTGCTGACAAAAAAGGGGGAAATGCAGATCCCTGCGCGATACAGTAAAAGAACCAACAAAACCCCTAAAATCACAAATCTCAGAGAAGATCGGGAAACTGGAGATATCCGAAAGAAAGTCCAACAAATGGAAGAAACCATCTGAACAATCAAAGGGACTGGAAACCTTGGAAGTGTCACTTATTCAGATCTCTGCATATTCCCAGGGGCTATATATCCTGACAAATTCCAAGTCCCAGAGTTCGAAACGTACAATGGGGCAGGCGATCCTTATACGAACTTGAAAGTATACATTGGCAAGCTAGGGTCTTATGCTGAAGATGAAAGCCTCCGAATGCAGCTTTTCCAAAAGAGTCTCACTGGAGAGGCTAGGACGTGGTATGCCCGACTTGACAATGCCAAAATTCACAGTTGGGAAGAGTTAGCTCTGCCTTCCTAACTCAATACAGCTTCCAGTCGTAGATGGTTCCGGATCGGTATCAAGTGTCCAAAGTCAAAAAGCAGAGTACCGAGTCTTTCAGTGGGTATGCCCAAAGATGGAGACGTCTGGCAGCACAAGTCAACCCGCCTATGACCGAAGCTGAAATGGTGATGACTTTCATAGACATCCAAGAGGCACCTTACTATGAGAGGATCCTGGCCGTAATAGAAAAGCCATTCTCAAAGATGATCAAACATGGCGAAATGACAGAGATGGGCCTAAAAGCAGGCAAGATCAAAGATCTCACAACCTTGAAAGTAGTCGCTGATCATATACAGTCTAGCAGCTATACGAGTGATCCCATAAGAGTACCCAAGGAAGGCGATGAAGACGTATCCCTCGTTGCACATGGGCAGTCTAGGAGACTTAACCGTAGTCCCCCCATTTGGAAGAGGGAAAGCAATCTGCCGTCACAACAGACTGCATTCAACAATTACTAGGAGAGAAAGAGAAAATTCAAAATAACGAAAATCGGGTGTTCACCCCACTAGGCGATTCCCATGAAAACATGTTGGTGATGTTAATAGAATCATAAGAAAATTACCGAACTAGCACCACCTCTGGATCTAAAAAGCAAAAGATACAATCCTAGCCAGAGATGTTATTACCATTCAAGATCTCCAGGACACGATACACAAGATTGTTGGTCCTTGAAGCATAAAATCCAAAACCTGATTAAAAACGGCGATATTGTGGTCCAACAACATGACCATCCCAATGACAACCCCAACCATCTGATGTCGCATGATACAGAGGAAGAAAACATGATCGGGTCAGGAAGCGATGAAATGTATCCAAATCGTAAATATATACGAAGGATAGAGGAATACCCCCAAAGGAACATAACAAATGTCCTCAATTTGAAAAATACAGAGGAGGGTATGACAATAATGTAAAAATCAGATACGATCCAACACCAAGTAACTCTACTGACTAATCTGGTAGTACACCAACATCAGGATACGAGGCAGGTTTTCACTCAACTATCAAAAAACCAAGAGAAAGAGAAGGTTCTTCAGAATGTAAGCCTATCTCCCTCCAAGATCCACCGGCTAAATGAAGAGGATCAAAGCATGTTGAATGAACGAGAAAGGTGGAATGATAAAACTACCAGAATATCTCAACAAAGGAAAAATCGTCTAGAGGAATGTGAATTCCCAAATAAGAAATATCAATCAACATGCCAAAAACTGGCAAACCCTCGAAATCCTATGGCACTGAAAGTCGGGGAGAGTAGGCAAAGAAGGGTATTGACACCTTTGGGGGACTCGTTAAAAGTGTATTAACCCTGTTGATTTCGCAGAAAAAGATCACTGAGCTTGGTACACCTATGGATCCCAAAGGAAGGCAATATGATCTCAACAAGAGATGTGCTTATCATTCCAGAGCACCAGGACATGTGATCGAGGAATGTTGGGCTCTAAAAGACAAAATCCAGGATCTCATTGAAAATGGAGAACTGAATAAAGAATTCCCCATAACCAGAAAAGGCGAGAGGGAGATAAAGAGCTCAAGATGTCCACTCGAAGTGGGAAGTTTAAAGGATGTGACGGCTATGAGCACCAATCCTGGCAAAACACAAGGTGGACCGATCCTAATACTGGGAGTGACCGAGGAGACAAAAGAATCTCCCAATGAAGTTCATCCACCATCATCAAATATCTTGTTTCCCAAAGCCAACAACTACATGCCTGACCTTATCCTTCTGGAAGATGAGGAGGAGATATTGATCCTTCCCCGTATGGAAAAAAACCAAAAAGGAAATTTCCTTGTGAGAGATATAATATCAGCGCGAAGGGGATTTCATACTCAAATCCTCTCAAGCCTATGAGGAAGGTGAAGGAGCAGATAAAGGGAAAGGTGGTGAAGTTGTCAAGCAAGCAAACCCATCAAGGAACCTAGAGTTCATGCCTTTCTGCGACGAGTCTAGTTTAAGCCTCCTTAAGGGATATGCTGATTCAGGAGGGGATCAAGTTATAGCCGGGATTGAAGATATTCAGAGCCAAGAGGAAACCTCTATCACAAGCCTCGAAGGCAACATAACCACGAACGACTGGACGATCAGGCCTCAGCTAGCCAGGAGGACGTAGATCCAAAGGAAAGTTGCGAGTTCCATAAGATGTTGGGACGTTATCCTTCTCTTAGAATTATGCCTTTTATTTTCCATGTATACAAAATAAAAAAATCAAAAATATAAAATATAAAAAATCGAGCCTTTCATGCAAGCTGGAACTACGAATGACCTGATCTCCCTCAACCCAGGAGTACGTAGGCAGCCATTTCTGGTGCGGTCAAACCAAAGAAAAGCTCAAAAACTCATCAAACCAAATTCAAAATCCAAGATAAATACTTTTCAAACCTACATCCCGGTACTAACCGGAACTACGAATGACCTGATCTCCCTCAACTCGAGAGTACGTAGGCAGCTATTTCTGGTGCGGTCAAACTAAACAAAAAATTCAAAAACCCATCAAACCAAACATAAAAAAGTCCAAGATAAATACTTTTCAAACCTCTTTCTAACCAAACTAGTCAGAACTACGAATGACCTGATCTCTATCAACCCGGGAGTACGTAGGCAGCCATCTACGGCGCGGTTTGACCTTCAAGAAAAAATAAAATAAAAATTTAAATAAAGACCAGTTCCAAGACACCAAAGACAAATAAAAGCCAAATTCTGTCAAACCACCTGGTCAACAGGCCCTACTAAGGAAAATCAAAGCTGGACTCTGAACCCGTGGATAAGCGAGATAATAGTGCTAACATGGCAACTCTCTGAAGATAGAGAAGCAGCTGTAAGCTCCTAACCCTCGGTCTCCATACGAGCCAAAACATCCACTACCATCTACATACTATGGGCTCGTCCCTCTCAGCAAATACAGCCTCCCGAGTGGCTCGAGTCTCGCCTCTATCAACAGAAGTCATATCTCTACTAGAATGGGCCGTCAACATCAATGCCCTGGTCTGATCTCTCTCGAAGGTCATCCGAGCTATCAAATCTGCCATAGCCAGATCTGTTCCGGCAGGGACACTCGGTAGGTCACCAACCAAAATCATGGTCAAAGCCATCACCACCAACCATTATAAGCCTTTAAGTCCAATTCATTGGAGTCCGAAGGCATCTTGACATCAATCGTCAAAGTTGGAACAACAACGCAGTGATATATCAAGCATAAACATCTGCAAGGACCGTCGAAGAGCTGAAGCCTCAATCTGAAACCTTCATCAAACCAGAAGAAAGGCCATCAAAGCCAATTGCTCCTACAAATCAAAAACAATGACTGGGGCATCCAAGTATTAAAGCCAAAATCCAATACCTGTTCACCATAGGGGTCATGCTGTACAAAAGCTCTTGCGATCTCAGCATCTTATTAGCCCATTTGTAAAACATACAACAAAGCAATCACCCCAGATGATAAGCAAGACTGAGGAAATTTCAGAAATTGTGACAATTCAACACTTGGGCAGTTATCAACCATCCAATGAAAATGCACCAGTCGGCACCATCAACATGGTCCATCATCATCCAAGCTTCCATCATTGGCAATCCGGTATGATCAATCGGTCTTTTCCAATCATGATTTTCTTAGAATACTGCGATCCACTGATAAGGTACCACTCTTTCATCTCTTTATCTGCTTTCAACTTCCAGTTACATACATTGGCAGGGGTATACGTGTTAAGTATAGATAAATCTTGTATTAGAATCTTAAGAAAAGGTTTTGAGAAGGAAAAAAGATTTTTGCTTAACTTGTTATGAATTGGATTAATTCCGATAAGCGTCCGTGGAGCGAGAATCACGGGAATGATTAGAGAATTAAGACTATTCAATCTTTTGAATAGGCATGGCATCCTAGTTCAAAGCACTTGTTAGAGCAAACTTGACCTCATATGCATGTCTGCACTTTACAATTGACCTGACTCTTAGTTCTGGGGTATGAAACTATGACGACAAGGATGAAAATTAGTAGCCAGCCTAATGTCTCGAATCGTGGACTGGATTACTCAAGTTATTAAGCCTGAGGGGTGTCTTTACACCCGGTGCCCTAAAGCCATCTGGTTTGGAAGCCACCAGCCCAACGCTCGTTACATGGGTAACTCAGTGCCTAAGAAAATGAGCATTACAAGAAATCAAAACCTAAGCAGATCCGAAGCGTGGCCTAGGTTACTCGAGTAATTAAGCCCGAGGGGTGTCTCTACACCTAGTGCCCTAAAGCCATCTGGTTTAGGAATCACTGGCCCAACACTCGCTACACTGGTAATTTAGAGCCTAAGAAAATGAATCTTGTACAGGCTCAGGCGAAGATCAAAAGAGTAGACCGCCTGACTTATCTCGAAGTGTGGCCTTTGTTACTCGAGCCAGTAAACCCTAAGGGGTGTCTCAACCCCTAGTGCCCTAAAGCCGTTAGGTTTGGGAGTCATTGGTCCAAAACTCGTTACATGGGTAACACTAAAAAGCCTAAGAAAATGAGACAAAGTAAAGCAAGAAAAGCAGAAAGTTTTGCAAGATAAAAATAAGGTCATCTACAAATCATAGAAGAGAAACCCATGCTAAGGGTTGCGTCACACATAGTGCACATATCATATGATCTTAATCTTGTGAAGAGTAGTGTCTAGAGCAAAGATGAGGTGTCTCTGATGAAGGGAGATATGTCTTTTAAATCTAATCCTACCCATGAAAAATGACCATGGACACTTAAGAGTTTTCTTACGATTTCGTAACTTGTCAAGCAAAAATTTTGATCTCCTTAGGAAAAATTCATTTTCATGCTTAATTTTAAGATCTTTAGTAGATAAGAGCTCGGTGAATACAAGCATTTAATTTCATAAACTCTAAACTTCAAATGCCTCATTCACAAGATCATAGTAATCCTGACGGCCCGAACCATCAAGTTGTCGACATATATTGTTGTTTGTCTGAATGTGCATGATATGGCTCACCGTGGACATGGTCAACAAAGCAAGTTTTTTTCCTATGAACCGCGGTAACAACTTGCGAAAGGGCTGGGGAATTTCTCTATTCTAAGAAATGGAAAGGATCTACGGCGGGACCAAGTTCCTCATCAAAAGAAGAGGGAAAGTTCCTGAAAGAAATCAAGGCGACATCAGCTGTCCCTCTACAAAAAGGGAAAGATCCTCAACTGAGTCCTTAACTCGGGAAGAACAGATGCCCGATGACAAAAAGATCTAGTGAAGGAAATCTGCATCATCAAACATGTTAAACTGCGCCAAGTCCTCACAAGTCGAGGCCTTTACACTGATGGTCAAATCTAGGCAATGAAAGAACGGGCTACATCCTCCAGGACGTCAGCATCACCCGGGTCATCAGCCAAGCCAGGGCTAAACCAGCAGGGTTGCATGTAAAGAGCTGGCCCCTTTTCACACTCAATGATCAGTCCATTGGCATAAATCCAGCAAATAATCGGGGAATGATCCAAGGACAAAGACAGTATATCAAATTTGATCCCCAATATCGGTCCTTTAAGCCAAATTTGATCCCCAATATCGGTCCTTTAACCCAAATCTGGTCCCCAAAATTGGTAAATCAAATCATATCAACCCCGATCTCCAATTAGGGCTGTCAGACCAACTCTGATCCATCCCCACAGAGGACTGATGATGGAATCTATTATACAACCCTTTAGAAGGGGCATTGAGAAGGATCCAGTGCTGTGGGCTGTGGAATGCTACTTTCGCAAAGATATCGGGATACCTCCTAATAAAGGCATCAGTGTTTGGACCACCAGAGGGACCAACATCAATTCCAGATCCAGAAAATAGCAGCCCCTGCTAGATCCTCACCAAAAATGGCACATGAAAGGGGAACATCCAAATCTGCTCTGCGAATGACAAAAGGAGTCATACGGGAGTTAGAGTTGCTAAGCCTATCAAAATCCATGTCTGAAAAGAAACTCCAAATCACCTCAAAAAAGGGTGAGGTATGGTTCTACATAAATTTAATTAAGCATATGCATCAACCTAGGACAAGTTAAGATCATCTTATCATGTCTGGTCTGTATATATGCAACAAGCGCTACATCAGTGCACATCTCCATCAAAACATTAGGCATACATACCTAATGGAGTCAAAAATGCATACACATTTAACACACAAACTAGATGAAAAGTCTACTACCATTCGAGTAGGCATTCGGGACAGTCCAATGATCAACCATTGTCCCTACCATCAGGGTAGGCACTGTTGCAAACTACTAATGTAAGTGATCATCAGCATAGGCATCGGGAGCACCCAATGAGGTAACTCAGTCAAATAGATATATCCCCATCAGAGGAGCCTTCAGAAATGTACAACGACATCAGCCAAAAGGATATTGCCCCTGATAGTAGCAACAGATTGGGGAAACCATTGGTCTTAAAACCAAGATGACAACAAAGGCTATCATAAAGAGCGTCATCCCCAGCAAAAATATGGGAAACATTTTAGTTCATCCTCATCAAACGAGTATCGACAACAGCGATAGAAATCAAACCATTGGAGTCAACACCAATATAGACATCAGCAGCACTGATGAAAGTCAACCATTGAGATCAGCCCCAACACAGGCACCAGTAAAGGTAATGCGATGCGATGCGATGCGATTTGCGATGCGATATACGATTTGCGAAAACATATTAACATTCATTGCATTGCAATTTGCATCATTAATATCTTGTCATATTTCAAGTGTCTAGCAATCTTTATCCTGTTCATTCCATTGCATTACATAAACATGATAAAGAGGGGCATCTGTAGACACTCAAAATTTCATTCTCCTGTTACTAACACTGTAGGAGGGCAAAGCCGTCTTTTTAACTCAACCCCAGTCCTGAGACTGAGCCTCCAATCCAAACCCGACCACCCATGCCAGTCCTTTAACTCAAATTTGATCCTTAATATCGATAATCCAGTTAAATTCGATCATCGATATCGGTAATCCAGCCAGCTCTGATCGTCAATCGGACCGTCAATCCAGCTCTAATAGTCAATCGGACCGTCAAATCATCCCCAATCTCAATATTAGGACATCAACTCAAACCCGATCAACCATATTGGGATGCCAACTCAGCCCTGGCAGCAACCCGAGAGGTACGAATCAGCCCCAACAACAACTTGGGAAGTACTGAACATCCCCGGCATCAGCCCAAGAAGTCAGGTCAACTTCAGACATAAACCTGAAGCATCACAACAACTCCAGAAAAAAACCCTAAAATGACCACGTTAGCTTCAGATGCAACACTGAGGACGAACAGACTCGAAAGGGATCCAAGTCTTAGAAATAGCTCCCAGAAGTCAACCAGAGGCCATGTCGACACCAAAGCCAACCCTAAGAGGGGCAAAATGGTTATTTTATCAACTCTCAACCGATTAAATCAAACTCAAGCTGAATTGATGCTGCCAAAGTCAGAATAAACCATAATAATGATCCCAAGTGCAAACAGCGCAAGACGGCTCGATGGACAAGCTGCGGGGAACAAAGACCTGGCCATGAACCCATCTTTTTGGGCTTAAAAAGGGTTAAATCCTATTTCATTGCAACACTCTCGGTGAGGGCTTTTCGAAAAGGTATCTCACGCCTCAAACGGACGCTCCGATCAAAAGTTATGAAGTTTCGAACATGACATTGCATTACCCGGCATGCACGCACTCCAAGACAATGAAGCTGGGCATGTGGGCCCCACCTTGGGGAGCCACACCTCTACCTGCGGCAGTAGAAGGTAGAGCTAAGGTTCCCTGGACAATAAATAAACATGCCCCCCATTCATTTTCAAGAATTCTGAAACGCAGCGAAGCTCTGCCTGTCTGATTTTTCGACTTTTACACCTCTTCCAAACCCAAATATTTTTACTCCAACACGTAGACAAACCCATATACTACCACATATCAAAAAACAACTGGTAGATTTGGATGTTTAAAGCTTACGATTTGGCAAAAAGTTCGTATTGCAGTCCATTGCAAGTACTTTTACTCTCAGAAAGTCAATACTGCTACTTTACACTGTTTTCCACTTGCACACGAAGTTTCATCTTCTAAATATGCCTGGAACTTAGTTCTGTGGCCATTTTCGTCAAAATTTGGTACAGTTCTGTACATAAACGCAGTTTTTTGCATTTCTACAACTCGGATTGACGATCCGTTAGTTCCAACAGCTTCAATGCACTAGCACACACATTTTTGGCAACTCCGCCGGACTGAGTTGTCTTCCCAGTCCGGGTTTGGCCCTTATTTGTATATATTTAATTGCAAATGGACTAACATTTCAATTCTATCAAGCCCGGGTGTCAAATCCGTGGTGGTTTATCGCTTTTATATATATCTAGGAATATATAAGTGAATTTCACCATCACTGGTACTCATATCAGTCCTGGTTGACTACATTTATATCAATATATATATATATATATATATATATTTATATATTTTCAATCCGGCCTGGATTACTTCGTTGCCATTTTACTGCTTTTGCACACTTTGCCATACTGGGTGCTCTCCCAAGTCACTGGTTGACTACTTTTCTGTAAATTTCAATTCCAGTACGGGCACCGGCGTGAAAACTCATCGCCCTTATTACTGTTTTTCTATATATATATATATATTTCATTTCTGTCATAGCCTGGATTATTTCGTGGCTATTTACAGTTTTTTATATAAATATATATATATTTCAATTCCAGTCCGGGCTTGCGAGTGATAACTCATCGCCCTTTTACAACTTTTGTATATATATAATTATATATATATATAGTTATTTACTCAATTTATTCAACTGCTGCATTTAACATTCATTTGTATATGAATCTGCACTAACATATCTGTGGGCGGACTAGATTTATCCAAATCTCGCCAATTCTAGCTTTCAACATTTCAAACAGGTCCCGATAGAACCTGGAAGCTATAATAGCTTAGATTTCATTAAATCTTGTTATTTTTATAGTTTCAGCTTTGAAAGTAAACTCGCGTCCCTTAGATCGCTATCTAGTGGGAACGAGACGCTTTGGCCATTCGCAACCAGGATTTATTGATGAATCCTTGGTTCCATTGCGACGTGATGATGTATATATATCCATTTCTATGCAAATTTGAACTGTGCAGGTTTATTGGATACTCATATGTGAGCCTAGGAATCGTGGGATTCACGATCAAATCGATCGGGATCTGATTCCCACGATAGACAAACTCCAGTTTACAGATGTACCTTGCCAGATTTTCTGTAAAATGTACATACACAGACCTTAAAACGGTTATCCGGTTTTAAGGCCTCATCATAGTGAAATGTCAATTGTCATGTCAGCGTCCCTCTGATGGTTTTCATACCCATGAGGGGACCGACATTCGTATATTTCTATGGTCGAGGATGCTTCGCAGCCCGACAAATCACCATTCACATGCAGCCTTAAGGCTATAAAGATAAAAATTGAAAGTAGCGATACTCCTCAATTCCTATGTCAGCGTAAGGGTTTGATAAACCAGCTTTCAAAACATCATTTTCAATTCAATCAAATTAAATGCTTTTGTAAATCAAATCAAAGACGAATTTTCAAATCAAATCAAACCATTCGTATATAGGTTCAACGAAGCCTGTCAAAACTTTTAATCAATTAATAGACCCAACTTTCAAACGGCATTCACTCACGCATTCCAGTTTTAAGGGAAATATTGAAAAGATGCGGTACCGTGTTTACACAGGAGTTGTGGGGTGCCTAATACCTTCCCCACACTTAACTAAGCCTCCTAACTCAAAACTCCGATTTCAAAGATCAAGTTTCAACAGTGTCCAGCAATTGGGCCTCTTTTCGAATCAAACTCGGTTGAGTTGGTACAACTATTTTTAAATCTACCAACTGGCAACTCTGTTAAAACGTTCAAATCGTCGACATAATACATGTTGGCCTCTTTCCTAAAAAACCCTTCAAAACCTTTTTTTCTAAATAAAAAGAGTGGGGGTAGAAAGAACTTAGGAAGATCAATTTAAGGAAACCCGGGTTACGAACCGACCCTCGGGGTTCTTAAATTTTCCAACGTCGACAAGGTCGTGTGCCGAACTTTCAACACTTATGTGTTTCTGTGAAATAAATTATTCTGTGTTTGAACGGTTTAATGTGTAAAGGTTACATTTGTGAACTGTTAGGATTAAGTCTGTGCTAATAATTCTAGCTAGACTGAATGTAAAGGTGTGTGAAAGTAAATGTGATTAATATTTTAAAATGATAGGAATCAGAGTTAATTCCTGTTATTCAAGCTACTTCATAACCCTTGTTCAGTTATTGAAGTTTTAAAAGAATATGTGATTCTTGAATTGTTGTTTATTCAACTGATATGACTTCCTAAGCAATTGAATGCTCACACTTGCTTTAAATAAAAATATTTTCAGCGAACGACGGTAGAATGTAATGAAGGATCTAGTAAAGATCAAGATGATGGGTGCCATTGTGCGGTGCTATGGTTGCAAGTGCCATGAGTCTTATTCATTTAATAATTGTGAATATCAAGCGAAGACTTGTAATATAAAGTAGGATGTTAAACCTTACTATATTAAGATAGTAAGTGAATAATGTAATTATCATTATTTGTAATGAACGAAGATTTTAAGGTAATAGAATATGGGATTTGAAGATGTATGTTATTATATTTAGTTATATAATGATGTATGTATGAAATGAGATTTACTCGTGACGCACCAGACCCGGTTTGGAAATAGAACGGATTTGGGGGCATTACAGGTAAGATGATGCACAGTTGGCTCACTGCATTATGCTCGCATCCATGAGTAACGTGCTTCAGCGTCAGCATGAAACTATGGATGTTCCTACTATATTCCTACACTTCAAATAGTTGAATGGTAAGGAAAGTAGGACTGCTAGATATCAGATATATAAGGAGCTCTTCCGATCTAGATTAATCGATGACACTATAATACAAACACATGTCCTAAAATGATCAATTTGATTGAATAATTAAAACAACAAGATTTTGTTATGGATGGAGAGTTGAGCCAAGATTTGATCTTGCAGTCACTTCCAGGACTCCTTCTCACAATTGTTGTGAATTTTCACATAAACAAGCTTGATGTCAGCCTTGTAGATTTTCTTAACATGTTGAAAACTGTTAAGAGTCACTTTTCAACCAAGAAAGACTAAGTCTTACTGGTAGGAGCCAAAGGATCTTCTGAAAAGAAGAATGATTCAAAGAAGGTAAATAAAAGGGCAAATACAAAGGATAATAAGAACAAAACTGATACGGATAGCAAAGGAGTTTGCTTCCACTACAATAAACTTGGACACTGGAATAGAAACGGCGAGAAATATCTTGCAGAGGCTAACTAGAAGAAGCTTAGTGTAGCTTTAGTTACATATAAATGTTTGTTCATGATTGAAATAAATCTTTCAGTAAGTAAAGTATCTACTTAGGTATAGGATACCGATTGTGGTTCTCATATATATAGATTTATGAATGGACCAAGCAGAAGTAGAAAGCTAAATAAGGGGAAGTCATCATACGTGTGGGGAATGGAGCAAAGGTTGGTCCATTAGCCGCGGGAACTTATTGTTTAGCACCGCCTACGGGCAAGTCCATTAGTTTAAATAATTGATATTATCTTCTAACACTTATAAGAAACATTATTTCAATTTTTGTATTGGATATGGATGGTTTTGATATTATGATAAGAACAACAGTTGTTCCATTATAATAAAATATTTTCTACAGTGTTGGCAATTTACTGAATGGACTTTACATACTTAACTTACATGAAAATAATTTTGAAAATTGAATAAACTAGTAAAAGAAAAGGAGATGATCATTCAAAGAGTTGAATATATGTATTTGATGAAATACAAGTCTGAATTATTTGAAAGGTTTAAAGAATTCAGAAGTAAAACTAATTGGCAAGGTATTATGATTCTTTGATTGGATGAGGAATAAATACTTGTGCAATAAGTTTTAAGATCTTCTTAAATGGTTTTCTTATAATGGGCCTTCCTGATACACAATAATTGATTGGTGTATCTAAAAGGAAAAATCATACCTTGTTGGACATGGTGCAGTCCATAATGATTTTATCGATATTCTAGTATCCGTCTGATAAGTGCATAATATTCATAATTTTTGATTCCTTTACGTTTAGTCTATTGCATGAATTATTGTAAATATGTGCTTAATATGATGTTTACTGATTTCATGATTGAAATGGAGTTTAAGTGATGAAATGAGACAATTCAAAGCTGATTAGAAAAGAAAAGAAGAAGTTCCAAAAAACCAAGACTACCCGCCCCGGCAGCGTTCTTGGCCTAGGAATGCCCGCCCCGGAGGGGACCTCTCTAGAAAATGCCGCCCCAGCGCGCTTGGAAGCCACCCCGGCCAGCTTGTCTTTGCCAAAGCCCGCACCGGCAGGTTTGTAAGGAAGGAAAATCCTGCCCCGGAGGGTGTGACTTTGGAGCTCAGGAAAAGGGAAGCCCACCCCAGCGGGGGTAGCGGGAAAGATGGGAATCTTTAGATTTTTGGAAAGTTTTTAAAGGCAGATTTTGGCAAACTTCTACATGAACTTGGATTGAAACTTATATCAGACTCAGGATTGTTTATTCAAAGATTTACTTTCCATATTGGTTTCTATTTTATGGAAACTAGTTATGATTTCTATTCCTTCTAGGATTTGAATTACTAGTTCCCATAAGATTAGGACCTCGTCTAGCATTATAAATACATTGTAATAGCTAGGATCATTGATTCATTCAATCTTGTATCTTCAATAACATTGGAGTTCAGACTTGAAAGCATGTCAAGATAAATTCTCTATTTCAGTTCTTAGGATGTTCAACCTTATTCATAATTAACGGTTTGATCAAGTTCACTTTATTTATTCTTCTTGCATGAGATTTATTCTAATAATCTATGTTAATTGATTGCATGCTATTCTATCTAATTGATTTGATTTGGCCATTTAGATTGATCTGATAAATATCATCTGCTAGATTAAAATATAATATTAAGCAAACGATATTATATTTGATCAAAAGTAGCAACTAGTGATGCATGATTGTGGACAAGCTTTTGGATATTGCTAAGATTATTAGAATGCAAGTTAAATAATTCCTGATTGTGTAATTATTACTTGAAAAAACCTAATTCTCATTCTTTATGCTGCTACTATATTAAATCTAAACTGATAGTTCTAGGTTATATGATAGTTAGGGTTTATTGGTTTGATTGTCACTTTAAATTTACTATAAAAGGTAAATTACGGATAATTAGCGATTGCAGTTATCTAGGGTTATTAATCTCATTGAAGGGTAAATATTTCTTGAACTTGACTAATGCATATTTATGAAAAGGTGATACTGAACTGTAGAACTGAAGTTTTTTACTCATTGATAACTCATATTACTTAATCTCTGTTTTCGTTAAATTAGTTAATCAAACTCAAAAACCCCCTTCTTCTTGGAAATAATTGGATAAATATAAAAATAATTCATTCTCTGTGGGATCGATCCTTGCTTACTATTGTGCTAATTCGTGAAATGAAAGTGAGGTTAATTTAGGAGTGTAAACAACAGCTCCCAAATTTTGGCGCCGTTACCGGGGAATATTATTTGTTTTTATTTATCCAATGTTTTCTTTTTATTTTTACTTTTGTTTATGCCTCGTACCTCTCATTCTCATGATTTGAAATTTGATCCAGAAATAGAGAGAACTGCATGCATGCTTAGGAAGGAGACCCGTCAATCTCATAAAATAGTCGTAGATTCCGACGAAGCTCCATCACCGGGCCTCAACATAGCTCTGGAACTAGTTTCAAACCATTCATCCACCGAATTCGAAGGAGAAGAAGAGATGGTGGTGCCAATCAACAACCGGACATTGAAACAATTGGCTACTCCTAATCTCACTCAACAACCTTTGTGTATTGAATATCCTACTTTAAATGCCTCATTTGAGCTTAAATCCGGACTAATCCATCTTTTGCCTACTTTTCATGGTCTTATAAGTGAACATCCATACAAGCACTTGAAAGAGTTCCATGTGGTGTGTTCCACCATGAAACCACATGGGATCATGGAGGAGCAAATTAAGCTGCGAGCCTTCCCATTCTCCTTAGCAGATTTGGCAAAGGATTGGCTGTATTATCTTCCCTCCGGCTCCATCACCGGGCCTCAACATAGCTCTGGAACTACTTTCAAACCATTCATCCACCGAATTCGAAGGAGAAGAAGAGATGGTGGTGCCAATCAACAACCGGACATTGAAATAATTGGCTACTCCTAATCTCACTCAACCTTTGTGTATTGAATATCCTACTTTAAATGCCTCATTTGAGCTTAAATCCGGACTAATCCATCTTTTGCCTACTTTTCGTGGTCTTATAAGTGAAGATCCATACAAGCACTTGAAAGAGTTCCATGTGGTGTGTTCCACCATGAAACCACATGGGATCACGGAGGAGCAAATTAAGCTGCGAGCCTTCCCATTCTCCTTAGCAAATTTGGCAAAGGATTGGCTGTATTATCTTCCCTCCGGATCAATACACTCATGGAATGACATGAAAGGGTTGTTCTTAGAGAAGTATTTCCCTGATTCAAGAGTGGCCAACATAAGGAAGGAGATATGCGGGATCCAACAGTTTAGTGGGGAAACATTGTATGAGTATTGGGAGAGATTTAAGAAACTGTGTTCCAGCTGCCCTCCTCACCAAATTGATGAGCAACACTTGATTCAGTACTTCTACGAGGGACTTGTACCAATGGATAGGAGTATAATCGATGCTGCTAGTGGAGGAGCACTAGTAGACAAAACACCGGAGGCTGCAAGAAATTTGATTGCAAACATGGCAGATAATGCACAATAGTATGGCACAAGGAATGATCATGCACCACAAAGAATAAGTGAGGTAGGCATAAGCAACTTGGAGCAGCAGATTTCTGACTTAACTATTGTGGTGAGATAATTAGCTATATGGAATGTACCATTTTCAAGGGCTTGCGGGATCTGTTTGCAGGAAAATCACAGCACGGATGCTTATCCCACATTGCAAGATGAGGAGCATGCACAACAAGCCAATGTCATGGGGAACAACCAAGCACAACCACATAAAAAATATGATCCCTACTCAAACACCTACAATATAGGTTGAAAAGATCATCCAAACTTCAGTTATAGGGGGAATAGGCCACAAACACAAGGAGTGTTCCCACCTAGACAGCAAGGTTTCCAACCAACCCAACCTCAGTATCAACAGAGACAAGCAGCTCCTGCAAATAGTGGGCAGTCCATGGAGGATATGTTCAAGGCATTTAAGTGTCAATCACAGCAATTTATGACTCAGACACAACAATTCATGCAGAAAATAAAAACTTTGATTCTAGATCTTAGAAACCAAGTGGGACAGCTGGCTACAACTTTGGAATATTGGATGCCCAAGTCTCGGGAAAGTTGTTGTCTCAAACAGTGATTAACCCAAGGGAAAATGCTAGTGCCATTACACTAAGGAGTGGTAGAGAGTTGGATGAACCAAAGTAGTTGCTGATTTTGAGGAGGAGAAAGCTAAGGAAGAGACTGAAATACCAAAGGTAAAATCTAACGCAACTTCTCAAGTTATGACTAAGCCCTTGCCTTTTCCACCTAGGAATCACAAAACATCAAAGAAAGAGGAACGGGAAAAGGAAATTATGGAAACCTTCAGGAAATTGGAGGTAAACATCCCTCTTTTGGATGCCATAAACAAGTGCCCAGGTATGCCAAATTTTTGAAAGAATTATGCACCAATAAAAGGAAATTAAATGATGATGAAAGAGTCACAGTTGGAGACAATGTGTCGGTAATTTTGCAAAGAAAAATGCCACCAAAATGTAAAGATCCAGGCATATTTACAGTCCCATGTAGAATAGGAAACACTAGATTTGAAAGAGCTATGCTAGATCTTGTGACAACCCGAGAATTTATAAGATTTTAAATGATTAAATAAAGGTTAAAAACCTAGACTAGAAATAGAGTATAGATTTAAAATTTTGTGAAGGACTTATATGATTTTGTGTATTGTTTATATATTTATTTAACATATAAAGAGAATTAAGAATAAAGTCTTGTAACCTAATATATATATTAGGTATGGAAATTAAATAACTTAAGGGTTATAATATGTAAGGATGTTAGTATTTAAAATTTTACTAACCTAAGAGATTAATTTTATTATCTCAATTTATTAATTTTATAACCTAATTGGGTTAAGCAATTAAATATATTTAAGTAAGAAATTAAATTACAATTGAGTTAATAGAAATTCTAATTAAATAATTAGGGTAGGATAGAATTAAAATTAATGGACTATGTTAAATTACATGGCCCAATTATTTTATTAGCAAGCCCAAACTTTTTAATAAAAACCCTAACTAAATGATTAGGGTAAGATAAAAATTAAAAGTTATGAACTATGTGAAATTTATACAACGTATATTAGGTTCTAATCAAGTTAATATAGTTGATCAAAAATTAGGAATTTAAGGATATTCACATAAGTGAGTGAGGAACTGGTCGTTCCGTTTGAGCTGGTATCTGAACCAGAATCAGTTGCGCCAATAGAGAATAATCCAGAGGGTAGGATATGAGAAGTGCCAACAGAAGTAACTTATAGAATAGTGTTTGAAGCTGTAGAAGATAAACCTATGGTAGATTTAAAGAGTGCGCATGAAGAGTACCGGAGTTGGAGCTAAGTGAAGAAGGAGACTCAAATCCCAATTGGGCTTATATAAAGCTAGAAGCGGGGACAACAGAAAAAGAAGAAACTAAAGAGCATGACATGTTTAGAAAATGGGTTAAGGCGATGAGATTTGAAATACAATGTAAAACTCAAAACTAATGAAGGGAAAGAAAATATGGAATAAAAAGTGATTTAGGAAACTCAGAAAGTAAACAAGGAAACTTTAAAAAGAGAATAGAAGAACTGTGGGAAGATGTATACAGAAGTATGTAGAAAAGTTAGAAAGTATGAATCATTATATCATTTAGCAAGGTATTATTCTAATAAGAAGGCAGGGAAAGTAGTGGAAATACATAAAATGAAGTTTGTAAAGGTGAGAATAATAAGATAATATCTTATACATGAAAATGAATATATATATATATATATATATATATATATAAGAATAGTATGTAAATTCTGAACTTTTGTATAAGATAGGGAATAATGGTAAATTCTATTTTCTGGATGTAATGAAGGGATATGTAATGTATATAGAAGCAGCTATAAGATGAACTGTGATATATAAATATTATGGTACTCCCAATGTGTTATAGAAATAAGGGAATCCTCGTGTGTAACTAGTGATGTATATCACTAGTCGGTTATGTATTTTCTTTTGTGTGTATCGGGTGATATGATATAAATCACTATTTAAATATGTAATCTCCTATATATGAAATACAAATTCCTATTTGCTAAAACAAATTGTTCACTTATGGTATTTATACCTAGTTAATTGTTATCTTTAGACAAATAGCACCGCGAAGGAGAGCACAAGCAGAAATTGAAGCAGAACAAATAGAGGTAAACCCAGCTAAACAATTAGTAAATCTTTTGTTAGGAACTTTACAAGGGAGGCCAGGAAACCCACCCCCAGCCGCACCCAATACCTCAAATACTACCCAGTTTAAAGACTTTAAGTTAGTTGGACCACCAGAGTTTAAAGGAACTGATGAACCAATAAAGGCTCAGACATGGATCACTGAAATGGAGAAAGTGTCAAAGTGACTAAAGTAAATGAGGAGCAAAAGACTGACTTCGCTACTTTCTTTTTGAAAGAGGAAGCAAATCATTGGTGGGAAGCTAATAAAAGTCGAGCTGGAGAAGGGATCATTTCTTTGGATAAGTTTAAAGAATTTTTCTTTGCAAACTATTTCCCGAGTTCAATGAAGGATCGCATGGAGGTTCAATTTTTGGAGTTGAAACAAGGAGAAATGACGGTATCTCAATATACAGCCAAATTTAATGAGTTGGCTAGATTCGCATCATATCAAGTGGATACTGAAGCAAGGAAGACTAGAAGGTTCGAAGAGGGATTGAAACCACAAATTCGAAGTAAGATATCAATTTTTCAAGTCAAAACATTTTTGGAGATTCTAGAAAAAGCTATCATAGTTGAAAAAGAGGGAGAGGCTTTACAAAAATTTCATAAGGAAAAGAAGAATAATACTGAAGGGAGAGGAAACACAAGTGGAAATAACAACAACAAAAGGAGATGGGATATCGCTTTTCATAATAACTCTGGAAAAGGAAGCAATAATTTCAACAACAATGTCAACAAGGGAGGAGATAACGGCACCAATCAAAGAAATGAGCATTGTCATATTTGTGGGAAAAATCACGGCGGAGTATGCAAATTGAGTGGGATTAAGTTGTTTACTTATGGAGAAAAGGGGCACTACTCAAATGTGTGTCCACAAAAGAAGAATGATAATAATAATCAGATCAAACATAATAAATGTTTCAACTGCGGGGTGGAGGGGCACATTGCTAAGTTTTGTCCAAAACCCAAAAATTCGAATATAGGGGGAAACCAAATTTCAATAATAACCCCAAGCCAGCAGTAGCAGGAGTTGTGTGCCAGAGTCGTCCAAATGCTAGAACATTTAATATGACGGTAAGGGATGCTATTGCTGCACAGGACGTGGTGACAGGTATTATCCCAAAATGATATTGTAAATATCTATATGTTATTCGACTCTGGTGATACTTGTTCGTTTACATCTATTAATTTTGTTGAAAATTTTAAAAAATGTCATCTGAAGGTATAAAGTTACCTTCCATGATAGATAATTGCTAATAAAGAAATAAATTCCGTTAAAATAAAACATAAAAATTATTGTATAGTGATTAAAGAACACAATTTTCGGTAAACCTTATCCTTTGTAGATAGGAGAGTTGAAGAAATTCTAAGAATGAATTGGTAAACTGTGGAGCAGAGTTAGATTGAGAAAATGATAAACTTTCAGGTTATATAGAAATACTAGATAATGTTTGGTGATAATTAAGATATTCCTATTATCGAGAAAGAGAGTGTAAGCCGGAAGAATCAAGAAAAGTTTTTTTTTCACTCCTTAAAGATAAGTCTGGGTATAATGTGAGGATAGAATATTTTCATATAGAAGGAAGCCGTGTGTACTCATTAAATGAGAATGAAATTAGATAAAGGTTAAATTGAAAACCTAGTTTTTATGAATAAAAGTAGTAGGGATTAGTAGGCTGTAATTTCGAGGACGAAATTCTTAGAAGAAGGGGTGAATGTGACAATCCGAGAATTTATAAGATTTTAAATGATTAAATAAAGGTTAAATAACCTAGACTGGAAATAGAGTATGGATTTAAAATTTTGTGAAGGACTTATATGGTTTTGTGTATTGTTTATATATTTATTTAACATATAAAGAGAATTAAGAATAAAGTCTTGTAACCTAATATATATATATATATATATATATATATATATATATCTATTAGGTATGAAAATTAAATAACTTAAGGGTTATAATATGTAAGGATGTTAGTATTTAAATTTTTTACTAACCTAAGAGATTAATTTTATTATCTCAATTTATTAATTTTATAATCTAATTGGGTTAAGCAATTAAATATATTTGAGTAAGAAATTAAATTACAATTGAGTGAATAAAAATCCTAATTAAATAATTAGGGTAGGATAGAATTAAATTAATGGACTATGTTAAATTACATGGCCCAATTATTTTATTAGCAAGCCCAAACTTTTTAATAGAAACCCTAACTAAATGATTAGGGCAAGATAAAAATTAAAAGTATTAAACTATGTAAAATTCAGGGTAAAATGCAAAGTTGACCACTGAACTTTAGGGGTTTTTGGGTATTAAGCCCATTTCTTTTGGTCAACGCAAATTGAGCCCCTTTCTATTTAAAATTTTGGAATGTGAGCCCTCAGGCGCCACGTGAGCGTTGACCTGCTGACGTGTCGCATGTGGTGCCTACATGGCACACGTGACGTGGATATTTTTCAATTTTATCCTAAAAATATGTTTCTCCACTGATTCGAACTCAAAACTCCAAGTTTGGAACCTTGGTTATATAACCACCCAACAACATGAGCTAACTGTTAATATTTCGCAAAGATTAATCTTTATAACAAAATAATTCATTTCCCCCCAGAAAAATTAAAAGACAAAAGAGAGTAACTAATGAGACACTAATTGACCGGTCAACCTAAATGCCATTCAATCAATTACTCGTGTACTCGTTGTTTGTTTGGAAAACCACTATAATAATAATAATAATATACTACTACTACTAATAATAATATTAATAAAAATAAAATAATAATAATAATAATAATAATAATAATAATATACTACTACTACTACTACTACTACTAATAATAATAATAATAATAATAATAATATAATTAATAATAATAATAATAATAATAGAAACAATAATAATACTACTACAACAACAACAACAACAACAACAATAATAATAATAATAATAATAATAATAATAATAATAATAATTAAATAATGATCATATTAATAATAATAATAACAATAATAAAAATACCTAATTTTTTCATCAGTATATACTCAAAGAATATATATATATATATATATATATATATATATATATATGTATATATATATAATTAATTAATTTATAGCATTATTGTTATAATATAAATTTTAATAAAATAAGATATCAATTTTCAAATACTCAAATATATAATATATATTATTAAAATACAAAGTCCTTCTGGTCCTTCTTCTTCCTCACATCCACTCGTTCAGATCCAACTCTATTAACTACCAGCATTCCATCCAAATCCTTTGAAACAAACAAACCAAATCCCCATAACGAATCATAACTAATCTCCTTTCCATAAGTTACTGAATCCGAAACAATCATCCTGGGCACAACTGAAAACCCCAAAATTTGACTGAGTAATGCAAATGTATCATTCAATTTCTCCCCCACCATCAAACACTCGGTCAAATTTAACCTCAAATCTCGCTCGAAAGCCTTTTCTGATGGCATAAAAATTGTAAAAGATAGATCTTCAGGCAACATTTCAACCATCATTTCCCCAAATTTCCCTATCCTCAGCTTCGTGGCCCCCTTCTCTCTCACCTTTCCGACAAGGAGACACCATTGCCGCCACAAGTCGCCGCTACTAGATGCACCGCCACCACAGGACGCCTCCCTAGTTTCCACTAATTTCCCTCCCCAACCATCCGATCAATTTTCCAAACCTTCCAACCCATTTGATCAGCCAATAATATCAGAAATATAAAAGGAATATAAACAAAATATAATTCATTCTCTTTATATCAGACGTACCTTTCTCTCTCTTCTTCGTCAGCTCTCAAAACCTAAGCTAACCGTGTACCAAAATTAACATTTCCATGTGTTTTTCTCAAAATCTACTCCGATTAAACAGTATCTATCCACCAGATTCGGACCAGATCTAGAAATAGTGAAACCCCCAAACCCATTTGTTTTAACACTTTCCATTATCATCCTCAATCAGTCAATCCTCATCCTTCATCAGTCAATCCCCCAAACCCATTTGATTTGGGTCTGATTTGATATAATTGATTTGATATATATCTTAATCCTATTGTTAAAATAATAGCTAGTCTTGTGTAGCTCAGTTGGTCTAATGATCAAATTCTCAAATTTGAGGTTTTGAGTTCAATTCTTGGGGGATCGTTTTTTGATAATTAATTAGAAAATGCACATGTAAGCAATTCCACATGGCAAAAATGTCCACGTCAGCGGTGCCACGTGTGCCAACTAAGCAGGTCAACGCACATGTGGCGCCAGGGGCTCAATATCCAAATTTTTAAACAAAAAAGGGCTCGATTTGCGTTGACCAAAAGAAAAGGGCTTAATACCCAAAAACACCTAAAGTTTAGTGGCCACATTTGCATTTTACCTGTGAAATTCATGGCCCACGGGATTAATTTGCAAGCCCAAGGAAAATTAGTTAAAGCCCAATCCTTTAGCCCAATGGGAGAGAAGACATTTTGGGCCTTTAATAAGCTTAATAAGGCATTGGGCCTAAGCCCAAACAATTAATTAGGAAGCCCAAAAAGAATTAAAATAGCAAGCCTAAAAGGATAAAAAAAATTAAGATAAATATGCGAAATGACTAAATTACCCTTAACATTATTTGGAAAATGACCAAAATACCCTCCAATCCATGTAAACTTAAATCAACCAATCAGAGAAGAGATGATTCAAGCATGACATCATCCTTAAAGAAACACAGATGATGCAAGCATGACATCAGCATTAAAGAAGCACAAAAGATGATGTCATCATGATATTGTCATCATGATGATGTCATCATGATGTCACCCAGGGACTAAGGTGCAATTAATGAGGTACTAAAGTGTAATTAATCAGGATACCAAACTATAATAAATCGGGGGCAAACTGTAAAAAGTCGAGCCCCTAATGTGCAATTATTGAAACTATGTTTTCCTATAAATAGGAGCCATTTCTCTTTATTTTTTCAAAACAAAAATTAGAGTTAGAGAGAGAGAGATAGGAGGATTTTCGTTTCTATAGAGAAAGAAAGAGAGAGGAAAGTTTTTTTGTGAGTTTCAAGATTTTAAAGGATTAGTTAAAGCTTACAAATTCAAGAGGTATTTACTCTAGTGGTTAATAAATTCAATTTTTTATTTAGTAAAAATATACTTTTATACGCAGTTATACTGCCCAAATTATTTTAAGTATATAGTACAAAAGTCCTATTTACAAGCAGTTATAATGTCCAATTTATTTCTCTTATAAAATAGAAAATATACTTTTTAAGCAGTTACTATGTTTGATTTTTTTCAAGTATTTAGTAAGAATATTCATTTTATAAGCAGTTATAATGCTGAAATTATCTCAAATATAATAGTCGAATATTCATTTTATAAGCAGTTATAATGCTCGATTTATTTCAAACATAGTAAACGAATATTCATTTTACAAGCAGTTATAATGCTCAATTTATTTTACATACAGTTGATGAATATTCATTTTATAAATAATTATAATACCAAAATTATTTTAGGTATAGAACAAGGAGTCTTATTTATAATCGGTTATAATACCCTAAATAAAATTTAAAAGATTTAATCGTTAAACCCTTAATTAGTCTATATAAACTTATAATTGTATAGGTGGACCGAGAGACGAAAAATTATCGTAAATGGTAGAGGCGAATCAGGCAAGTTTTCCCTAACTCAAGCTTGAGTTATTATTTTTCAAACATGCTAGTGGATAATTATTGTTGATTATTCCACATCTATGATTATTATTGAATATTCGCATTTATTGCAAGTTTTTTTTCCCGCACTATGTGCAACCTTTCTTTTTTTTTATGCAAGTTTTCCAACTACATTTAATTTTTGTATTAAATGTAATTCTTATATTGATGACATATGAACTCATTTAAAATGTTATTCGTGATATCTGTTCTAAAAAGGGTTATTACTTCTTGTTCAAGCATAACCAAGCCATATGAACTGTTATTTGTATAAAATGTGTTTGATTTGATATCAAAGCATAAACTATGATGAAACCAATAATTTTTGGTACAGATATTATTTAGAACCGACAGTTATAGTACTGACCGGTGGTTATAGGCAGTTATAGCACTGACCTTTTTGGGATATGCATTTTATGTTTGATTGAACAGATCAATCTCGGGATTCTAAGTCTTTATGACTGATAGAAGCCAGAATGATGCTAATGACTCCTAAGTTTATATGATCTCTGGAAGTGATTATTATGTCCGATTGAACAGATCAATCTCGGGGTTCTAAGTCTTTATGACTGATAGAGGCCAGAATGATGTATATATATGTGGAAAAACTCTGAACTATATGTTCATTCAATTCAGATTCAGTGTAAGTATAACGTATAAATTATTTGAAACTTGCTGAGCCTTTTGTAGCTCATCCTTGCAAAATATTATTTTCCTTTGCAGTGTCGAATGATAATCCAGGATGTTCCTGTACTCACTCTTGTGGATAGAAGGACTCTACTGGTTTTAAGTTTTACTATGTTAAATCTGGTTATATCTTTTGATGTAATAATAATGTAAAATTGGGATCTATGTAATCGAATTTTAAAATATGTAATATATTATTAACCTTTGTCAATAGCTTAGCGTTTACATTCTTTAAGAAGTTAGAATAAAGTACAGTATCTATATGAACTATACATCTGAATGAGGGTATTGAATGATCTTGGGAGTTCTGTAAGAATTGAGGTTGCGCCCCTCATTTCCAGGAACAATCTTATCATTAATACTGTGAATGTCAGATAGATAGGAATTATTGATATGAAAGAAATATCCATGAGATTATAAATCTATACATCCAAGTGAGGGTATCCATATACAGTAATTGTTCTGATGAGAACTACTATCTGTTATGGGATATTGTGAATTTTGGATTGATAGAAGTTATTATCTTATGGAATATTTACGTGAGCACCAAATCTGCTACAGGAAATGTAGAGAATTTGGGGCCGTCACAGATCTAGAAGCTTCAATAAATGTCATGCCATTATCCATATTTTCTTTTTTAAATCTAGGGCCCTTAAAATAAACTGGTGTTATTATTCAACTTGCGAATCTTACTAACACTTACCCCCAAGGGGTAATTAAAGATGTCTTGGTGCAGGTGAACGAACTAATCTTTTCTATAGATTTTTACATAATGGACATGGAGGATGATAGATCTCCAAATCCCTTGCACATCTTGCTTGGGAGACCATTTTTGAAAACAACAGGGACAATGATTGATGTCCACAATGGAACCTTAACCATGGAATTTGATGGGGAAAAGATCCAATTCAACATATATAAGGCCATGAGGTATCTAAGTGATATTAAACATGTTTTTGCCATTGACATCATTGATTCATTAGTATAGAGATCTTTTAAACATATACATAAGGAAGGTTTGGATGTTGCTATCACCAACAGTTTGGAGATGCATTGAGATGAAAAGATTGAGCCAAAGCATGCAGTGAAGGAGATTGTAGCTGCATTGCATTCATTACCAAAATTTACAGATAAGTATGCAATAAAATCTATTCAACTTCCTATTTCTCATCAAAAATTGTTACCATTTGTGATGCAAGCTCTAACCCTTGAACTAAAAACATTACCTGCACATCTGAAATATGCATACATAGGGGCTAATGAGACATTACCTGTGATTATTGCTAGCAATCTAACCAAAGTGTAGGAAGATAAATTGTTGAGAGTCCTAAAGGATCATGTCACAGTCTTTAGGTGGACAGTAGCAGATATCAAAGGTATAAGCCCTTCGATATACATGCATCGAATTTTGTTGGAAGACGAAGCAAGGACTACTAGAGACGTACAAAGGAGATTGAACCCGCCCATGATGGAGGTAGTAAAGAAAGAGGTGCTCAAATTGCTTGATGTCGGCATAATCTACCCCATTTCAGACAGTCAGTGGGTAAGTCCAGTAGAGGTAGTACCAAAGAAGTCTAGGATCACAGTCATCAAGAACGACAACAATGAGTTAGTGCCCACACGCACACAACCCGAATGGAAAGTGTGTATTGATTATAGAAAATTAAATGTTATAACAAGACAAGATCACTTTCCTCTTCCCTTCATTGATCAAATGTTAGAACGTTTGGTTGGGCGTGCTTATTATTGCTTTCTAGATGGCTTCTCAGGTTATAACCAAATTGTGATTGCACCCGAAGACCAGGAAAAGACCTCATTTACATGCTCTTTCGGTACATTTGCATATCGTCGAATGTCCTTTGGATTGTGTAATGCACCAGGAACATTCCAACGCTGCATAGTAAGCATTTTTTCTGATCTTCTAGAAAATTGCATTGAGGTCTTTATGGATGATTTCACAATTCATGGTGATTCTTTGGATATCTGTTGGATAATTTAACTCGTGTATTGGATAGATGCTTGGAAACTAATTTGTTCTTAATTAGGAAAAATGTCATTTTATGGTAGAACAAGGTATAGTACTTGGTCATATTGTGTCAGCTAAAGGTTTAGAAGTTGATAAAGCTAAGATAGATGTTATTTTTGCCTTGCCTTACCCCGTTAGCGTGCGGGAGATTCGCACTTTTCTTGGACATGCAGGATTTTATCGCAGGTTTATTAAAGACTTCTCAAAGATAGCTCTGCCATTGTGTAAATTATTGCAAAAGGATGAGCAATTCCAATTTTTTGATGAGTGTAAATAGGCGTTTGACAAATTGAAAAGCCTGTTGACCTCTGCACTTGTGATTCAACCCCCAAATCGGACTCTACCCTTTGAAATCATGTGTGATGGTAGCAATTATGTAGTAGGAGCTGTTTTGGGCCAAAGGATTGACAAAGTTGTCAATGCCATATACTATACCTTAAAAACTCTCAACTTTGCTCAGATTAACTACTCAACAACGGAAAAAGAATTCTTATCTGTTGTATAAATTTTGATCATATTTGCTTGGTACTAAAGTTATAGTTTATTCTGACCATGCTGCTCTCAGGTATTTGCTAACCAAGAAGGATTCCAAACCTAGGATTATCCGATGGATATTGCTTCTACAAGAATTTAACTTGGAAATCAAGGATAAAAAAGAGGCAGACAACTTGGTGGCGGATCACTTGAGCAGATTGATGAGAGATGAGGAAGCACTCCCATTGCAAGATTCTTTCCCGATGAGCATCTACTTTCTATTCATGGGGAATTACCCTGGTATGCTAACATTGTTAATTATTTAGCAAGTGCGTATTTACCTAGTGAATTCTCCAAATCATAAAAAGATAAACTTAAAAGTGATGCCAAGTATTATGCATGGGATGATCCATATTTATGGAAATTCTGTGTTGATCAGGTAGTTAGAAGGTGTGTGCCAAATAATGAATTTTTATCCATCTTAACCTTTTCTCACTCTTATGCTTGTGGAGGGCACTTTGGACTAAAAAGGACTGCTCATAAGGTCCTAGAAAGTGAGTTTTTCTGGCCTACACTTTTTAAAGACTCCTACCTATTCTTTAAATCTTGTGCAAATTGTCAAAAGATGGGAAATATTTCACATAGAAATCAAATGCCATAAAACCCTATTTTAATTGTTAAAATCTTTGATGTTTGGGGTATTGATTTTATGGGATCATTTCATGCTTCTTTTGGAAATTTCTATATTTTGTTGGCTGTTGATTATGTTTCCAAATGGGTGGAGGAAAAAGCCACTCGAATTGATGATTCTAAAGTTGTTGCAAATTTTGTCAGATCTAACATATTTTCCAGGTTTGGAACTCCGCGAGCTATTATCAGTGATAGAGGGACACACTTTTGCAATAGGGTGCTTATAGCTTTGTTCAAGAAATACAATGTTCTACATAGGGTCTCTACATCCAATCCTCCACAAAGCAATGATCAAGCCGAGGTGTCCAACCGTGAGGTGAAATCCATCTTAGAAAAAGTAGTCAACCCAAATAGGAAAGATTGGAGTTTGAGGCTAGAAGATGCACTATGGGCATATAGAACAACATACGAAACTCACATTGGTATGTCTCCATATCAGTTGGTATTTGGGAAGCCATGTCATCTCCCTGTGGAGTTGGAACACAAAGCTTTTTGGGCAATAAGATAATGCAACATGGGTATGGATGAGGCAGGAGTACACTGGAAACTGCAATTACAAGAACTAGAGGAGTTGTGGAATGAAGCATATGAGAGCTCTAAACTGTACAAGAGTAATACAAAGACGTTCCACGACAAGCAAATTTTGCTAAAAAATTTCACTGTTAGATAAAAAGTTCTTCTCTATAATTTAAGACTGAAATTGTTTCCCGGTAAGTTGCGATCTCCTTGGGAAGGACCTTTTGTTATTACTAATGTGTTTTCTAATGGTGCTATAGATATACAAAATCCAAAGACGGGGAAAAATTTCAAGGTAAATGGGCACAGGCTTAAACCGTTTTTTGAAGGATTTCCGAAGTAAAAGGTGGAGATGCTAAGTTTGGTGGAGCCAACTTATGATTGATTAAGAGGATTGTTGTCAAGCCAAAGACGTTAAACAAGGGTAGCTGCTTGGGAGGCAACCCAAGAACTCAGATTTGATTTCTCTATCTCTTTACTTTTTAGTTTTTGCATGTTAGTTGAATAATACTTTCTGTTTTGTATGATTTTCTTACATTGGGGACAATGTAAGGTTTAAGTGTTGGGGGGGAAGGTTTAGGGTACAAGTATTAATCCATTCTTGATAAGAAATCTAAAAAATATTGATGGCTTTTGAAATTTTTTATTAAAAATCTTTTAGCTTTGGTTCCATGATTCTTGTTAACTACGTGTTCAAAGATTAAAAGTTAAAGATTGAGAATTAAGGCTAAACTTCAGATTCTATTTGATACTTATGTGATTAATGATTGATGAGAACTAAGCCATGATCCATAGTAATTGATTTGAATTGAATTTGTGTGGCATAAGTACTTGAACATGTGATACTTGCTTATTTGACTGAGTTATCTATGGAGTTATCTATGTTTAATAATCTCATGCTTTAGAATTGTTGAACAGCTTATGCTATTTACAAGACCATGTGAAACAATCGAAAAAGTTGTGAATCACAGTGAGAATCTACTAAAAAGGTTGAAAAAGAAGAAAAAAAGAAACCATGTAGTGGGATGAGATGGAGCGTAAAACGCACTCTCCCATAAACACGTGTGAATAAGTGAGATGGAGCATAAAATGCAATCACTTGAAAAGGAAATATTGAAAAAAAAGGTGAAACGGAGAATAAAATGCATTCACCTGCAAATCAAAGAGAATGTGGAAAGGTCCTAGTGAAAAAAAAATGATAAAGCAGGGAAAACATGTTTTGAATCTTGAGTGGTGTGCACAGTTTTTGTTCCATGATAACTACGTTTAGTTTGTGTGTGGATCATAGGAGAGTTACTTATGTGCATGTGGTTTAATTTAATGAAGTTCATTGTTAAAAGGCAAAGTTGTTGTTTTGAGTTGATCGATAAAGCATTGATAGGGTATCTGTGAGTCTAGTGTTGATATTCGTGATTTGTATTTTGAAATCTTTTAACATAGTGGTTTAGTAGAGTTTTTCTAGAAATCAAACTTGTGGGTTTACACGAGGACGTGTAAAAGGCTAACTGTGGGGGAATTTGATAAGTGCATAATATTCATGATTTTTGATTCCTTTACTGTTAGTCTATTGCATGAATTGTTGTAAATATGTGCTTATTATGATGTTTATTGATTTCAGGATTGAAATGGAGCTTAAGTGATGAAACGGGATAATTTGGAGCTGATTAGAAGAGAAAAGAAGAAGTTCCAGAAAACCAGGACTGCCCGCCCCGGCGGTGTTCTTGGCCTAGGAATGCCCGTCCCGGCGGGGACCTCTCTGGAAAATACCGCCCCAGCGCGCTTGGAAGTCGCCCCGACTAGCTCATCTCTGCCCAAGCCCGCCCCGACGGGTTTGTAAGGAAGGAAAATCCCGCCCTGGCGGGTGTGACTTTAGAGCTCAGGAAAAGGGAAGCCCGCCCCGACGGGGGTATTGGGAAAGCTGGGAATCATTGGATTTTTGGAAAGTTTCTAAAGGCAGATTTTGGCAGACTTCTACATGAACTTGGATTGAAACTTATATCAGACTTAGGATTGTTTATTCAGAGATTTACATTCCATAATTGGTTTCTATTTTATGGAAACTAGTTATGATTTGCAATTCCTTCTAGGATTTAAATTGCTAGTTCCTATAGGATTAGGACCTCGTCTAACATTATAAATACATTGTAATAGCTAGGATCATTAATTCATTCAATCATCTATCTTCTATAACATTGGTGTTCAGACTTGAAGGCATGTCAAGCTAAATTCTCTATTTTAGTTCTCAGGGATGTTCAACCTTATTCATAATTAACGGTTTGATTAAGTTCACTTTATTTATTCTTCTTGCATGAGATTTATTCTAATAATCTATGTTAATTGATTGCATATTATTCTATCTGATTGATTTGATATGGTCATTTAGATTGATCTGATAAATATCATATGCTAGATAAAAATATAGTATTAACCAAACAATATTACATTTGATCAAAAGTAGCAACTAGTGATACATGATTATGCACAAGCCTTTGGGTATTGCTAAGATTATTAGAATGTAAGTTAAATAATTCCTGATTGTGTAATTATTACTTGAAATAACCTAATTCTCATTCTTCATGCTGCTATTATATTAAATCTAGACTGATAGTTCTAAGTTGTATGATAGTTAGGGTTTATTGGGACGATTGTCACTTTAAATTTACAATAAAAAGAGAATTACGGATAATTAGCCATTATAGTTATCTAGGATTATTAATCTTGTGACTCCCCCAAATTCGAGTCCCTATAACCTCGGACCTGGTACGTTACGGTACTTCATCTTCCTACATATTCTATAAACTAATGCGGAATATATAAACATAAATTGTTTATTTCACCTTATTCTATAATATTTCCTAAGGTCTATTAACTTTAACTGAACTTATAACTTAAGTAACTAAAAAAAGTTCACATATATGATTTACATCAGATAACTAATAGTTATAAATGCATATAATCTACTCTTGGAATTTGTCTTTGCCTCTGTCTTTCTTCGAACCTTCGTCTTAATCTGAAATTTGTTATCATGATATAGCAAGTGAGCAACTACTTTGCCCAGCAATTTTAAATACAACAAGGATATATCATGATTGAAAGAAAGAATAAGCTTTCGAATTTTCAACAATATAATAATTATGAAAGAGCATGAATCAAAATGTCAATAATTGAATGACTGAATCAATAATGTTTAATGTCAACAAGGACCATGAGCAACTTTAACTGAACCTTATGGTAATGAAGGTGATCAGCCTTTCATACCTGATGAACATATGCAACATGCACTAAGTGCGAATCAATAATCAGTATAGATGTGAATAATCAACAATAATTATTAACTAACATTCTTTGAAAATATTACTCAAGTTTGAGTTAAGGAAAATTTGCATGTACCGTCGATTACTGCTACGCAATCTAATTTAATCTCTTTATTGTAAACACCTATCATTGTTAAGATTGATCTTTCAATCAGTATAACATACTTTATCTCACAATGCTATTACTTTATAAGTAAATTATCTAACATTTAATCACATAGTCAAATATTAGATAACACCTTAACCTCATACGTATTCATAAGTCTAAACCTAGCACACATCGAGTCTCTAACAGTATTCAGTACAGTATGTTGAGTGGTTTCTCACAAACAACCAACAAACTAGTTTCTTGTCTCGTCTACACTATTTTTCACAGCGAGTTAGATCGATAGCTAGTTCGTATATACCTCCACTCCCTGAAGGAATCGTTTAGCCCAGATACTATACATCAACCATTAAAGAGTACGACTGTCTACTACTTTATCATATAACTTATGATTTAACACTAAGTCTTTCACAGTATAAGTTCTTCTTTATAATCCATTAAACCGAATATCTAATCCAGCAACCTAAATTCAAACTGAATTACAATCCAGCAACCTGGATTCACTAATTCAGCAAACCTAATACACCAATTCAGCAAGCCGAATCCACTAATTCAACAAGATAAATACAAGCTAACATAATTAATTCAGCAAATCGAATTCCAACTGTGTTCCCTTTTTAACATATTAAATTTTTAATTCTTCATACTATACATTCAATATGGCCTATTGAATGTCCAATTAATAACTTAACTCCTCTTTTAAACTCTCATTTAATATTATTAATTATTTAATAATATTCAAATCATTTACTAATATTATTAATCATTAATAATATTTTAAACCAATCATTTAATAACTCTTTTATCTGAATATTATTAATTACTTAATAATATCTTAATCTAATATTATTAATTTTTTAATAATATTTTAATCATTTATTAAACTTAAAAATAATTTATTTTAATTATTTAATATTTACTAATTTATTTAACAACCATACAAGGCCATAAACATAATATCTCATCATCAATGACCAAAACCCCTTTCAAAAATCTGCATATAGCATATCTAGGGTTCTCAAGCCATAAAATCATATTTTCCAGATTTTTAACATTACATAAGTAATTTAATTCATTTATTCATAACTAAATCATTTCCATGAAAAATACCAAATCATCTTATTATTTATTTTATCTTTTGGCCACATATATATGATAGTAGTGTGCATACAAGTCATGTATGATGATAAAGCACATACTTTGTAAACAATCTTATTTATTTATTAATAAAATATTCATTTAAGGCATTTAATTATCTACATGGTGCTGTTTTTATAATATGTAAATAACCCATAGTTTTAAGCAATGCTTTTAGAATCATGATGGGATCATGCTAATGAGATCTAAATTCTTAGAAAGCTTAAAAACTAAAATAGTTTCCAATTGTGGGAATACTAAAATGGAGATTAGTTAATCCGGATAGATTGGTACATATGTTGCTTGCTCATTGGATGAGGATGACTGATATCATGGTCATTTGTGTGGAGACACTAAAGCAAGTATGTAGGTGCTTATTGGAGAACAAGTTCACTAAACGTGACTCGCTATGGAATACCTAATGGAGTTTTACTCGTCTGTCAATATAAATTCCTAATGTGATAGTAGTACAAGTGATCCTTGGACTTGAGATCATCATAGTATCTTGTATGTAACAAATTATACTTTGACTTATTCCTTAAGGCCTTTTAAGGCATATATAGGGTATGCTTGGGTATAATGAGTTGCATGTGAAGATAATGTATGATCAATAAAGAATCTACCACCTCTAGTAAAAGAGGAGATATATCCTATATGATTCGTTAAATGACAACCCAGGAATCCTTGGCCAAGGTAGAATGAAATTAGAAAGAGGTTTCTAATTTGCATTATTTAGAGTTGTGTGTTTTCTAATCGAAATACATATGATTAAATAAATTAAGACTTGACAGTAAATTTATGTCTTATATTTAATTGGAACATTGTATGGTGGAAGGATTGAATTGTACGGTAACTATTAACTCACAGGTTCTTTTATGATTAATGTTGAAATCTATATTATCTGGAAAGTCGTTGATCGCTAGGGAGGCTTATCCCTATTGTAGAATAAATGTTATTTATTTAAATAGATTATTAGTTTAATTTATTTATTTAATTAAGATTAGAATTGTTCTAATTGATTTATTCACAACCGGTTTAATATGGAGAACCTAAAAGGTCACACCATAAAAGGAAGAAGAATTATTTAAGAAGAAAATGGCATGATAGTAATAATGCATTAAGTATAATTAATTTAATCTATGGTGATAGAATAAATTAAATATCTTAATGTTTATTATTTAATATTTTAGAAATATTAAATATAAATTAATAAGAGGAGTCTTATTAATATTATTATTATTATTATTATTTTAATTCTAAAGGAGTTTAGGAATTAGTATAATATCAGTACTCTCTCTCAATCCTAATAAGATTAGGATATAAATTAATTAAAAGTGTTTAATTAATTAAATAAATAAAAACCTATTCTAATTGGATTAGGAGGGTTAACCTAATATCTATATAAGAGAGTCTTATATCAGAAATAAGGTACATGAATTTTTTCAAAGGTTGAGAGTACACATATTCTATAGAGATAGAAACAAGGGTTAAGCCAATAACCCATCTTCCTGAGTTCTTCATCTTCCTTGGTGGATCACCGTTAGAGGCCAAACATTTGGGTGGCTGACATTGATCAAGGGAAGGAGCCACTACAGAGGAATCAAAGGAATCAAAAGAGTAGAACTTGTACCTGAGGAAGCTTGGATCTTCAAAGGTATAATTCCATGTTCTCTCTTTTCTGTTATTGATAACTAACACAAAGCATGATCATGGTTATGGGTTTGTATAAATTTTTGAAAACCTATGTTTCGCGCTTTCGCCCTATTTATGTGATTTGATTGCATGATTGCATTACGTACAAACCCAAGTGGTATCAAAGCCAAACATTGTGCTAATTATCAATTTTATGATTCCATGTATGAATTGATTTGAGAATCGGATCGATTTTTCTGGACAAAATCGTTTTCTGCAAGTTTCTGCGACGAACGGCGCAGCTGCCCAGTTCATTACTGGCGCAGCTGCGTCGGTCTGCAAAAACTGGCGCTTCAGGCTTTCTGCGCAGCTGCCCAGTTCATTACTGGCGCAGCTGCGCCGGTTCCTGAACAGGCCTTGAAATTTGATTTTTATTAATTAAGTAAACTGTTTATTTAATTAATAAAGTTTTAAAATAAAGATGTTTATTTTATCTGAAATATGATTTCAGATTGCTAAAATTAAAGGAGTTTAATTTGAATTTATTTTTGATTAAAATAAAAGAGTTTATTTTGTTTCAAAAATAAAATTTAGCAAAACTTTTGTCCATTAAATGACATCGATCCATATATGGAATAGCTTTATTATTCATGAGATGAATGGATATTTATTGATGCATATGTTGATGTGTATGATAATAAATGGGGTTGATTATGGACTATGATCAATGTGATTGGATTTTATTTTGGATGAATGCTTGAATGAATTGGTTTTATAAAATGGGGTCTGCGTACCTCGTCTTCTCTAGTTTTATTCTCGATGTAAATTCTATCTCCTTCCTATGTACTTCCCCTTGACTGCTGATCAAGGTTTCTATTTAATTATAGTTTATGTAATAGAAATAGTTAGAATTATCTTGAAGAAACTGGAGACCAAGGAGCAAGGAGCGCGTGAAGACCCATTTGTATGGAGTTCGGGTTTAAATGTAATAGTTATATTTAAATTTAAATTCTTGCACTCCTAGGTTTGACCTTTTGGTTCACTTGGTAGCTCTAGTGAACCAAACTAGAATAAAAGTCCATAATCAATCCGAGTAGAATATAGTATTCTATATTGCATGCTAAATATTATAAATATTATATCTTATGCAAACATGCTTCGCATGTTTAATAAAATGACGCGTATTTTATATATATATGTGCATGCGCGCTAAACAAGATGAGACAAATAATAACAAACCCCTCAAAGAAATAAAATTAAGTCTGAAGCGTTCAAATGATATTTGGAATATCGAACGTCGCCTTCTAGCATGATTAATTAATAGAGTATTAAATATTTAATATGAGTTTGTTGTGCTATCCACAAGGCGAGTATTGAGTATTTAAGATGTTAATTGATAACATTTGATGCTTATCAAGAAAATTGAACGATCTAGTCTTGTTGTGCTATCCACAAGGACGAACATTTTCCATTTTTGAATTTATGGAAGTGCTAGGCTGGACTTAACTTAAATCATTTTAGTGTTGATGTGCACACACATGACCATTATGATTTGAGAGGCAAAATAAAAGAAGTTACATGGTGATGTAATTGACAAGAGTTGTCTACCTATTTATTTGTATATCGCTTGTTGTGCTATCCACAAGGTTATATACATTTGAAAGTGGATCCTTAATCTCACTAGCAAATCTTTAATTAGATGTTGTCGAACTTTATAAGTGAGGGTAATATAGTTTGATGAAAATAGTGGGAGATACCAATTTAAAATAAAGACCTAAATTTATTTTGGTATGCAAAGTTAATAAAATGAATGTTTGCTAAAAATGTTGTCTTTTCACATGCAGAATTTTAAAAAAGTCAAAATCTCTAATCTCACTACGAAGCATACTTGATGCAAATAAGCTTACCGGCCCGAATTATGAGGACTGGCTAAGAAATCTGAGAATTGTTCTCACTGCTGAAAAGATTTCTTATGTCCTAAATTCAACTATCCCTGAATCTGTTTCGGAAACAGCCTCTGAGGAAGAGATTGCCACTTTTAATAAGTGGCAAGATGATGCATCTGTGGCTCAATGCATCATGCTCGAATCCATGAATAACGAGCTTCAGCGTCAGCACGTAAATATGGATGCTCCTGCTATACTACTTCACCTCAAGGAGTTGTATGGTGAACAGAGTAGGACTGCTAGATATGAGATATCTAAGGAGCTCTTCCGATCTCGAATGGCCGAGGGCACTGCCGTCGAGACTAATGTTCTGAAGGTAATCAATTTGATTGAACGCCTTGGACAGCTTGGGTTCGTCATGGATGGGGAGTTGAGTCAAGACTTGGTCTTTCAGTCACTCCCTGAGACCTTCTCGCAGTTTGTGGTTAATTTTCACATGAATAAGCTAGATGTCAGCTTGCCTGAGCTGCTTAACATGCTAAAAACTGCAGAAGGTCACTTCTCATCCAAGAAGAACCATGTCTTGATGGTGGATTCTTCCAATAAAAGGAAGAGGCCCAAGGTGTCTTCTGAAAAGAAGAAATCCAAGAAGGCTAAGGGAAAGGGGAAAGAAAAGGAACAAAAGAAACCTGAACCAGCTAAAGGAATGTTCATTCATTGCAACGAGCCGGGACATTGGAAAAGGAACTGCAAGAAGTATCTAGCAGAGAAGAAGCTTAGAGAAGCTTCGACTTCCAATCAAGGTTTGTTTATGATTGAAATTAATTTTTATGAAAGTCATAATTCTACTTGGGTATTGGATACCGGCTGTGGTTCTCACATATGTAATATTGTGCAGGGACTGGTCAGAAGTAGAAAGCTGAACAAAGATGAGGTGATCCTACGAGTGGAAAATGGAGCAAAAGTTGCTGCATTAGCTGTAGGAACTTATTGTTTAGCAATGCCTTCGTGCAAATCCATTTATCTTAATAATTGTTATTATGTTCCGAATATTATTAAAAACATTATTTCAATTTCTGTATTGGATATGGAAGGATTTGAAGTTATTATAAAGAACAATGGTTGTTCTATTTATAAAGACGATGTTTTATATGGTATTGAAAATTTGAGAAATTGACTTTATATACTTGACTTGCAAGAAAATATATTTCAAATTGAACAAACTAAGAAAACGAAAAGAGATGATATTAATTATACCTACATGTGGCACTGTAGACTCAGTCATATCAATGAAACAAGATTATCCAAGTTGCATAAGGATGGGCTCCTAGAGCTATCCGATTATGAATCATATCCAACTTGTGAATCTTGTCTCATGGGTAAAATGACTAAATCTCCTTCTAGTGGAAAAGGAGAAAGAGTTACAGAGTTATTGGCATTGATTCACACAGACGTTTGTGGACCTATGACAACAAGTGAACGGGGTGGGTATTCTTATTTTATTACTTTCACTGATGATCACTCAAGATTTGGATATGTGTATTTAATGAAATACAAATCAGAATCATTTGAAAAGTTCAAAGAGTTCAGAAGTGAAGTAGAGAAACAAACGGGCAAGAGTATTAAGATACTTCGATCAGATCGAGGTGGAGAATACTTAAATTGTGACTTTCTCAATTGTCTCAAAGAAAATGGTATAATCTCACAATGGATTCCTCCAGGTACCCCACAGTTAAATGGAGTATCTGAAAGGAGAAATCGAACACTGTTGGACATGGTTCGATCCATGATGAGTTGTACCGACCTTCCAATTTCCTTCTGGGGTTATGCCCTAGAAACGGCTGCATACCTACTTAACAAGGTACCTTCAAAATCCATCCCAAAGACTCCATATGAGATGTGGAATGGGAGGAAACCAAATCTTAAGCATGTTAAGACTTGGGGTTGTCCAGCTTATGTCAAAAAATTTGAAAATGATAAGCTGCAGACTAAATCCGATAAGTGTAGATTTGTGGGATACCCTAAAGAAAAACTTTAGGGTTTATTTCTATCATCCAACTGATCAAAAGGTGTTTGTTGTGAAACATGCTGCCTTCTTGGAAAGGGAGTTTATCCTTGAAGGGGTCAGTGGGAGTAAGATACATCTTGAATAAGTTCAAGAACCACAAATTACCACGGATCAAGTCAGGTACCTAACCAAGTAGAAGAACCTACTGTACCACACCCTGTTCGTAAATCTGGAAGAGTGCCGAAGATACCTTAGAGGTATGGATTCGTTATAGAGGATGACGATGAGGTACACATCATGAATGATGCTGATCCATTGAATTACGAATAGGCTATGAGTAATAAAGACTCAGGGAAATGGATTGAAGCCATGAAATCCGAAATGGACTCCATATATAAGAACAAAGTATGGACTTTGGTTTCACCACCTGAAGGCATTAAGCCTATTGGGTGAAAATGGGTTTTTAAGAGAAAGACTAGAGAAGACGGGAAGGTAGAGACCTATAAGGCCCGACTGGTTGCAAAAGGTTTCAAACAAAGACAAGGAGTTGACTATGATGAAACCTTCTCACCAGTAGCCATGCTCAAGTCCATTCGGATTTTGCTTGCGATTGCAGCTTATAACGACTATGAGATCTGGCAGATGGACGTGAAAACGGCCTTCCTCAATGGGAAACTTGAGGAGGATGTGTATATGACACAGCCAGAGGGATTTATTTCAAAAGTTAGAACAAATCAAGTCTGTAAGCTATAACGATCCATTTATGGGTTGAAGCAAGCTTCTCGTAGATGGAACATTCGTTTTGATGAGATAATCAAAGAGTTTGATTTTATCAAAAACGAGGATGAACAATGTGTATACAAGAAGGTTAGTGGGAGCGCAGTATCATTCCTTGTATTATATGTTGATGATATATTACTGATAGGGAATGACATTCCTATGTTACAATCAATTAAAATCTGGTTATCTAAAAACTTCTCCATAAAGGACTTGGGTGAAGCATCCTATATTTTGGGGATAAAGATCTATTGAGATAGATCTAAAAGGATGCTTGGCTTATCCCAAGGAACGTACATTGATACGATGCTAAAGAGGTTTAGCATGGAAGATTCCAAAAGAGATCTCATGCCGATGAGCCATGGAATACATTTCTCCAAGAAACAGGCCCCAAAGACACCTGAGGAGAGAGACCGTATGAGTAAGATCCCTTATGCTTCTGCAATAGGATCTATCATGTACGGTATGATATGTACTAGACCGGATGTTGCTCACACACTTAGTGTAATGAGCAGATACCAGTCGAATCCAGGAGAAGAGCACTGGAAGGCAGTGAAAAATATCATAAAGTACTTGAGAAGGACTAAAGATATTTTTCTTGTCTACGGTGGGTCTGAATTAAAACTCGAGGGATTCACGGACTCAAGTTTTCAAACAGACCAAGATGACAGTAAATCTATTTCAGGGTATGTGTTTACCTTGAACGGAGGCGCAGTGAGTTGGAAGAGTTCCAAGTAGCAAACAGTTGTTGATTCAGTGACAAAGGCAGAGTATATAGCTGCAAAGGAAGCTGTTTGGATGAAGAAGTTCATAGCTGAACTTGGTGTGGTTCCTAGCATTGGAGAAGCAGTTCTCGTATACTGTGACAACACCAGAGCGGTTGCACAGGCTAAGGAACCCAGGTCTCATCAGAAATCTAAACACGTGTTGCGGCGATTTCACTTGATCAGGGAGATCATTGAAAGCGGAGACATCACCTTGGAGCGTGTGGACTCTCAAGACAACATTGTAAATCCATTTATTAAAGCTCCAACACAACAGCAGTTTGATCGTCACTTAGAAAAGATGGGTATGAGATACCATGGCGATTGACTTTAGTGCAAGTGGGAGATTGATAGTAGTGTGCATACAAGCCAATCATGTATGATGATAAAGCACATACTTTATAAATAATCTTATTTATTTATTAATAAAATATTCATTTAAGGCATTTAATTATCTACATGGTGCTGTTTTTATAATATATAAATAACCATAGTTTTAAGCAATGCTTTTAGAATCATGATGAGATCATGCTAATGAGATCTAAATTCTTAGAAAGCTTAAAAACTAAAATAGTTCCCAATTATGGGATTTCTAAAATGGGGAATAGTAAATTCGGATAGATTGGTACATATGTTGCTTGCTCATTGGATGAGGGTGACTGATCTCATGGTCATTTGTGTGGAGACACTAAAGCAAGTATGTAGGGGCTTATTGGAGAATAAGTTCACTGAACGTGACTCACTATGGAATACCTAATGGAGTTTTACTCGCCTGTCAATAGAAATTCCTAATGTGATAATAGTACAAGTGATCCTTGGACTTGAGATCATCATAGTATCTTGTATGTAACAAATTATACTTTGACTTATTCCTTAAGGCCTTTTAAAGCATATATAGGGTATTCTTGGGTATAATGAGTTGCATATGGAGATAATGTATGATCAATAAAGAATCTACCACCTCTAGTAAAAGAGGAGATATGTCCTATATGATTCGTTAAATGACAACCCATGAATCCTTGGCCAAGGTAGAATGAAATTAGAAAGAGGTTTCTAATTTGCATTATTTGGAGTTATGCGTTTTCTAATCCAAATACATATGATTAAATAAATTAAGACTTGACAGTAAATCCATGTCTTATATTTAATTGGGACATTATATGGTGGAAGGATTGAATTGTACGGTAACTATTAACTGTTGGGTTTGTACGAAATCGTGACGCAATCAAATTGCAAAAATTAGCGGAAGCATGATATATCAGAGTTTAAAAAATTTCTACAAAACCATTACCCGGATCATCCTTTATGCAAATTATTAATTTAAAACGATAAATAAGAAGTTATGGAATCATACCCTTGTAGAACGAAGCTTCCACAGGTACTAGTTCAACTCCTTGTTCTTCGTGATCTCCTTGAATTTCCGGGTTAGATTCCTTCCTTTGATCAACGTTAGCCACCCAAGTGTTTGGCCTCTAGAGGTGATCCACCAAGGAAGATGAATTATCAAGAAGGAGGGTGTTTGGCTTAACCTTAGTTTTCTATCCTCTATAGAAAATGAGTACTCTCCAACAATTGGAATTTCATCAATCTAATATCTATTATAAGACTTCTCTTATATAGACATTGGTCAACCCTTCTAATCCTATTAGACATGGGATTTCTTTTAATTAATTAAACTCCTTTAATTAATTTAGGCTTCCCACCACATGGGAATAATTAATTAAATTCATTTAATTAATTTGTCTCCTAATCTTATTAGGAATAAATGAGAGTACTAAATATTAAATTAATTACTAAACTCCTTTAGAAATTAAAATAATAATAATTGTAATAATATTAATAAGACTCCTCTTATTAATTTATATTTAATATTTCCAAAATATTAAATAATAAACATGAAGCTATTTAATTTATTCTATCACCATAGATTAAATTAATTATACTTAATGCATTATTACGATTATGCCATTACCTTCTTAAATAATTATTCTTCCTTTTATGGTGTGACCCTTTAGGTTCTCCATATTAAACCGGTTGTGAATAAATCAATTAAAACAATTTTAATCTTATTTAAATAAATAAATTAAACTAATAATCTATTTAAATAAATAATATTTATTCTACAATAGGGATAAGCCTCCCTAGCGATCAACGACTTTCCAGATAATATAGATTTCAACATTAATCATAAAAGAACCTGTGAGTTAATAGTTACCATACAATTCAATCCTTCCACCATACAATGTCCCAATTAAATATAAGACATGGATTTACTGTCAAGTCTTATTTTATTTAATTATATGTATTTCGATTAGAAAATGCACAACTCCAAATAATGCAAATTAAAAACTCCTTTCTAATTTCATTTCACCTTGGCCAAGGATTCCTGGGTTGTCATTTAACGAATCACATAGGACATATCTCCTCTTTTACTAGAGGTGGTAGATTCTTTATTGATCATTCATTATCTCCATATGTAACTCATTATACCCAAGCATACCCTATATATGCCTTAAAAGGTCTTAAGGAATAAGTCAAAGTATAATTTGTTACATACAAGATACTATGATGATCTCAAGTCCAAGGATCACTTGTACTACTATCACATTAGGAATTCCTATTGACATGCGAGTAAAACTCCATTAGGTATTCCATAGCGAATCACGTTCAGTGAACTTATTCTCCAATAAGCACCTACATACTTGCTTTAGTGTCTCCACACAAATGATCATGAGATCAATCATCCTCATCCAATGAGCAAGCAACATATGTACCAATCTATCCGGATTTACTAATCCCCTTTTTAGTAATCCCACGATTGGGAACTATTTAAGTTTTAAAACTTTCTAAGAATTTAGATCTCATTAGCATGATCATCATCATGATTCTAAAAGCATTGCCTAAAACTATGGGTTATTTACATATTATAAAAACAGCAACATGTAGATAATTAAATGCCTTTAATAAATGAATATTTTATTAATAAATAAATAAGATTGTTTACAAAGTACGTGCTTTATCATCATACATGATTGGCTTGTATGCACACTACTATCAATCTCCCACTTGCACTAAAGCCAATCGCCATGGTATCTCATACCCATCTTCTCTAAGTGACGATCAAACTGCTGTTGTGTTAAAGCTTTAGTAAATGGATCTGCAATGTTGTCTTGAGAGTCTACACTCTCCTCTTTCAATGATTTTTTTTAATCAAAGTGCCGCAACACATGTTTAGATTCAAGATGAGACTTAGGAACTATTCCTAGTTCTGTAATGAACTTTTCATCTAAAACATCAACTTGCAGCTTCACTTACAGTTATATACTCTGCCTCTGTCACTGAATCAGCAACTGTTTGCTGCTTGGAACTCTTCCAACTCACTACGCCTCCGTTCAAGGTAAAAACATGCCCCGAAACAGATTTACTGTCATCTTGGTCCGTTTGAAAACTTGAGTCTGTGAAGCCCTCGAGTTTTAATCAGACCCACCGTAGACAAGAAAAATATCTTTAGTCCTTCTCAAGTACTTTAGGATATTCGTCACTGCCTTCCAGTGCTCTTCTCCAGGATTCGACTGGTATCTGCTCGTTACACTAAGTGCATGAGCAACATCCGGTCTAGTACATATCATACCGTACATGATAGATCCTATTGCAGAAGCATAAGGGATCTTACTCATACGGTCTCTCTCCTCAGGTGTCTTTGGGGCCTATTTCTTGGAGAGATGTATTCCATGGCTCATCGGCATGAGACCTCTTTTGGAATCTTCCATGCTAAATCTCTTTAGCATTGCATCAATGTACGTTCCTTGGGATAAACCAAGCATCCTTTTAGATCTATCTCTATAGATCTTTATCCCCAAAATATAGGATGCTTCTCCCAAGTCCTTCATGGAGAAGTGTTTAGATAACCAGATTTTAATCGATTGTAGCATAGGAATGTCATTCCCTATCAGTAATATATCATCAACATATAATACAAGGAATGAAATTGCGCTCCCACTAACCTTCTTGTACACACATGGTTCATCGTCATTTTTGATAAAATCAAACTCTTTGATTGTCTCATCAAAACGAATGTTCCATCTACGAGAAGCTTGCTTCAATCCATAAATGGATCGTTGCAGCTTACAGACTTGATTTATTCCAACCTTTGAAACAAATCCCTCTGGCTGTGTCATATACACATCCTCCTCAAGTTTCCCATTGAGGAAGGCCGTTTTCACGTCCATCTGCCAGACCTCATAGTCGTTATAAGCTGCAATCGCAAGCAAAATCCGAATGGACTTGAGCATAGCTACTGGTGAAAAGGTTTCATCATAATCAACTCCTTGTCTTTGTTTGAAACCTTTTGCAACCAGTCGGGCCTTATAGGTCTCCACCTTGCCGTCCGCTCCAGTATTTATTTTAAAGACCCATTTACACCCAATAGGCTTATTGCCTTCAGGTGGTGAAACCAAAGTCCATACTTTGTTTTCATACATGGAGTCCATTTCGGATTTCATGGCTTCAAGCCATTTCCCTGAGTGTTTATTACTCATGGCCTATTCGTAATTCAATGGATCATCATCATTCATGATGCGTACCTCATCGTCATCCTCTACAACGAATCCATACCTCTCAGGTATCTTCGGTACTCTTCCAGATTTACGAACAGGGTGTGGTATAGTAGGTTCTTCTACTTGGTCAGGTACCTGACTTTGATCCGTGGTAATTTGTGGTTCTTGAGCTTCTTCAAGATATATCTTACTCCCACTGACCCCTTCATGGATAAACTCCTTTTCCAAGAAGGCAGCATGTTTCGCAACAAACACCTTTTGATCAGTTGGATGATAGAAATAATACCCTACAGTTTCTTTAGGGTATCCCACAAATCTACACTTTTCGGATTTAGTCTGTAGCTTATCATGTTCAAACTTTTTGACATAAGCTGGACAACCCCAAGTCTTAACATGCTTAAGATTTAGGTTTCCTCCCTTTCCACATCTCATATAGAGTCTTTGGGGCGGATTTGGTAGGTACCTTGTTAAGTAGGTATGCAGCCGTTTCTAGGGCATATCCCCAGAAGGAAATTGGAAGGTCGGTAAAACTCATCATGGATCGAACCATGTCTAACAGTGTTCGATTTCTCCTTTCAGATACTCCATTTAACTGTGGTGTACCTGGAGGAGTCCATTGTGAGATTATACCATTTTCTTTGAGACAATTGAGAAACTCACCGCTTAAGTATTCTCCACCTCGATCTGATCGAAGTATCTTAATACTCTTGCCCGTTTGTTTCTCTACTTCACTTCTGAACTCTTTGAACTTTTCAAATGATTCTGACTTGTATTTCATTAAATACACATATCCAAATCTTGAGTGATCATCAGTGAAAGTAATAAAATAAGAATACCCACCCCGTGCACTTGTTGTCATAGGGCCACAAACGTCTGTGTGAATCAATGTCAACAACTCTGTAACTCTTTCTCCTCTTCCACTAAAAGGAGATTAAGTCATTTTACCCATGAGACAAGATTCACAAGTTGGATATGATTCATAATCGGATAGCTCGAGGAGCCCATCTTTATGCAACTTGGATAATCTTGTTTCATTGATATGACCGAGTCTACAGTGCCACATGTAGGTATAATTAATATCATCTCTTTTCCTTTTTCTTAGTTTGTTCAATTTGAAATATATTTTCTTGTAAGTCAAGTGTATAAAGTCCATTTCGCAAATTTCCAATACCATATAAAACATCGTCTTTATAAATAGAACAACTATTGTTCTTTATAACAACGTTAAATCCTTCCATATCCAATACAGAAATTGAAATAATGTTTTTAATAATATTCAGAACATAATAACAATTATTAAGATAAATGGACTTGCCCGAAGGCATTGCTAAATAATAAGTTCCTACAGCTAATGCAGCAACCTTTGCTCCATTCCCTACTCGTAGGATCACCTCATCATTGTTTAGCTTTCTACTTCTGACCAGTCCCTTCACATTATTACATATGTGAGAACCACAGCCGGTATCCAATACCCAAGTAGAATTTTGACTTTCTGAAAAATTAATTTCAATCATGAACAAACCTTGATTGGAAGTCGAAGCTTCTCCAAGCTTCTTCTTTGCCAGAAACTTCTTGCAGTTCCTCTTCCAATAACCCGGCTCGTTGCAATGGAAGCACATTCCTTTGCTAGCTGGATCAGATTTCTTTTGTTCCTTTATGTTCACCTTGCCCTTGGTCATCCGAGATCGGAAGAGCTCCTTAGATATCTCATATCTAGCTGTCCTACTTTGTTCACCATACAACTCCTTGAGGTGAATCAACATAGTAGGAGCATCCATGTTTTCTTGCTGACGCTGAAGCTCGTTATTCATGGATGCGAGCATGATGCATTGAGCTACAGATGCATCATCTTGCCACTTTACAATGGTGGCAATCTCTTCCTCAGAGGTTGTTTCTGGAACAGTTCCAGGGACATGTGAGTTTAGGACATAAGAAATCTTTTCAGTAGTGAGAACTATTCTCAGATTTCTTGGCCAGTCCGTATAATTCGGCCCGGTAAGCTTATTAGCATCAAGTATGCTTCGCAGTGAAATTAGTGATTTTGACATTTTTAAAATTCTGCATGTGAAAAACAACATTTTAGCAAACATTCATTTTATTAATTTTGCATACCAAAATAAATTTAGGTCTTTATTTTAAATTGGTATCTCCCACTATTTTTATCAAACTATATTACCCTCACTTATATAGTTCGGCAACATCTTATTAAAAATTTGCTAATGAGAATAAGGATCTCATTTCAAATGTATATAACCTTGTGGATAGCACAACAAGCGATATACAAATAAATAGGTAGACAACTCTTGTCAATTACATCACCATGTAATTCCTTTTATTTTGCCTCTTAAATCATAATGGTCAAGTGTGTGCACATCCGAACTAAAATAATTTAAGTTAAGTTCAGCCTAGCACTTTCATAAATTCAAAAAAGAAAAATGTTCGTCCTTGTGGATAGCACAACAAGACTAGATCGTTCAATTTTCTTGATAAGCATCAAATGTGATTAATTAACATCTTAAATACGCAATACTCGCCTTGTGGATAGCACAACAAGCTCATATTAAATATCTAATACTCTATTAATTTATCATGCTAGAAGGCGACGTTCGATATTCCAAATATCATTTGAACACTTCGGACTTAATATTATTTCTTTGAGGGATTTGTTATTATTAGTCTCATCTTTGTTTAGCGCGCATGCACATATATATATAAAATACGCGTCATTTTATTAAACATGCGAAGCATGTTTGCATAAAATATAATATATATAATATTTAGCATGCAATATAGAATACTATATTCTACCCGGATTGATTATGGACTTTTATTCTAGTTTGGTTCACTAGAGCCACCAAGTGAACCAAAAGGTCAAACCTAGGGGTGCAAGAATTTAAATTTAAACGTAACTATTACATTTAAACCCGGGCTCCATACAAACGGGTCTTCACGCGATCCTTGCTCCTTGGTCTCTAATTTTTAAAGATAATTCTAACTATTTCTATTACATTAAACTATTTAATTTAAATAGAAACCTTGATCAATAGTCAAGGGGAAGTACATAGGAGGGAGATAGAATTTTACATCAAGAAAAAAAAAATTAGAGAAGACGAGGTACGCAGACCCCATTTAATAAAATCCATTCATTCAAGCATTCAACTAAAATAAAATCCAATCACATTGGTCAAATAGTCCATAATCAATCCCCATTTATTTTCATACATATCACCATATATATCAATAAATAAATATTCATCTCATGAATTAAAACATTCCATATATATATGAGTATCATTTAATGGGCAATTTTAAATTGCATGAAATCCAATTTCAAGATTAAAATAAACTCTTTATTTTAATTATAAAATTATTTAGAATATAATATATAAATATATCATATTTATTTTTAAAAAAAAAAAATCACCTTCTTTTATTAAAAGAGTCCTGCAGGTTTATTAAAAAAGTCCTTTCTTGATGGGTCACATTCTTTTTGGAGTAAGAAAGAGACAATACCTTTTCTTTGCAGAATTCAAGATTAGCACCAAAAAAAAAAAATTGTGATTCTTCCCAAAAAAAGTCTTTTTTTTTCTTTTTTTTCTTTTTTTTCTTAAAAAAATATAATTTTATACAATAAAATTATGCCCAATAAATTATTTTAAATACATACCCATATGTATATGAAATCAAAAATAAATTAATAATTGCATAAAGATTTGGCTCTGATGCCACTGTTGGGTTTGTACGAAATCGTGACGCAATCAAATTGCAAAAATTAGCGGAAGCATGATATATCAGAGTTTAAAAAATTTCTACAAAACCATTACCCGGATCATCCTTTATGCAAATTATTAATTTAAAACGATAAATAAGAAGTTATGGAATCATACCCTTGTAGAACGAAGCTTCCACAGGTACTAGTTCAACTCCTTGTTCTTCGTGATCTCCTTGAATTTCCGGGTTAGATTCCTTCCTTTGATCAACGTTAGCCACCCAAGTGTTTGGCCTCTAGAGGTGATCCACCAAGGAAGATGAATTATCAAGAAGGAGGGTGTTTGGCTTAACCTTAGTTTTCTATCCTCTATAGAAAAGGAGTACTCTCCAACAATTGGAATTTCATCAATCTAATATCTATTATAAGACTTCTCTTATATAGACATTGGTCAACCCTTCTAATCCTATTAGACATGGGATTTCTTTTAATTAATTAAACTCCTTTAATTAATTTAGGCTTCCCACCACATGGGAATAATTAATTAAATTCATTTAATTAATTTGTCTCCTAATCTTATTAGGAATAAATGAGAGTACTAAATATTAAATTAATTACTAAACTCCTTTAGAAATTAAAATAATAATAATTGTAATAATATTAATAAGACTCCTCTTATTAATTTATATTTAATATTTCCAAAATATTAAATAATAAACATGAAGCTATTTAATTTATTCTATCACCATAGATTAAATTAATTATACTTAATGCATTATTACGATTATGCCATTACCTTCTTAAATAATTATTCTTCCTTTTATGGTGTGACCCTTTAGGTTCTCCATATTAAACCGGTTGTGAATAAATCAATTAAAACAATTTTAATCTTATTTAAATAAATAAATTAAACTAATAATCTATTTAAATAAATAATATTTATTCTACAATAGGGATAAGCCTCCCTAGCGATCAACGACTTTCCAGATAATATAGATTTCAACATTAATCATAAAAGAACCTGTGAGTTAATAGTTACCATACAATTCAATCCTTCCACCATACAATGTCCCAATTAAATATAAGACATGGATTTACTGTCAAGTCTTATTTTATTTAATTATATGTATTTCGATTAGAAAATGCACAACTCCAAATAATGCAAATTAAAAACTCCTTTCTAATTTCATTTCACCTTGGCCAAGGATTCCTGGGTTGTCATTTAACGAATCACATAGGACATATCTCCTCTTTTACTAGAGGTGGTAGATTCTTTATTGATCATTCATTATCTCCATATGTAACTCATTATACCCAAGCATACCCTATATATGCCTTATAAGGTCTTAAGGAATAAGTCAAAGTATAATTTGTTACATACAAGATACTATGATGATCTCAAGTCCAAGGATCACTTGTACTACTATCACATTAGGAATTCCTATTGACATGCGAGTAAAACTCCATTAGGTATTCCATAGCGAATCACGTTCAGTGAACTTATTCTCCAATAAGCACCTACATACTTGCTTTAGTGTCTCCACACAAATGATCATGAGATCAATCATCCTCATCCAATGAGCAAGCAACATATGTACCAATCTATCCGGATTTACTAATCCCCTTTTTAGTAATCCCACGATTGGGAACTATTTAAGTTTTAAAACTTTCTAAGAATTTAGATCTCATTAGCATGATCATCATCATGATTCTAAAAGCATTGCCTAAAACTATGGGTTATTTACATATTATAAAAACAGCAACATGTAGATAATTAAATGCCTTTAATAAATGAATATTTTATTAATAAATAAATAAGATTGTTTACAAAGTACGTGCTTTATCATCATACATGATTGGCTTGTATGCACACTACTATCATTAACTCACAGGTTCTTTTATGATTAATGTTGAAATCTATATTATCTGAAAAGTCGTTGATCGCTAGGGAGGCTTATCCCTATTGTAGAATAAATATTATTTATTTAAATAGATTATTAATTTAATTTATTTATTTATTTAAATAAGATTAGAATTGTTCTAATTGATTTATTCACAACCGGTTTAATATGGAGAACCTAAAGGGTCACACCATAAAAGGAAGAAGAATTATTTAAGAAAAAAATGGCATGATAGTAATAATGCATTAAGTATAATTAATTTAATCTATAGTGCTAGAATAAATTAAATAGCTTAATGTTTATTATTTAATATTTTAGAAATATTAAATATAAATTAATAAGAGGAGTCTTATTAATATTATTATTATTATTATTATTTTAATTCTAAAGGAGTTTAGGAATTAATATAATATCAGTACTCTCTCTCAATCCTAATAAGATTAGGATATAAATTAATCAAAAGTGTTTAATTAATTAATTAAATAAAAACCTATTCTAATTGGACTAGGAGGGTTAACCTAATATCTATATAAGAGAGTCTTATATCAGAAATAAGGTACGTGAATTTTTCCAAAGGTTGGGAGTACACATATTCTATAGAGATAGAAACAAGGGTTAAGCCAATAACCCATCTTCCTGAGTTCTTCATCTTCCTTGGTGGATCACCGTTAGAGGCCAAACATTTGGGTGGCTGACATTGATCAAGGGAAGGAGCCACTACAGAGGAATCAAAGGAATCAAAGGAGTAGAACTTGTATCTGAGGAAGCTTGGATCTTCAAAGGTATAATTCCATGTTCTCTCTTTTTTATTATTGATAACTAACACAAAGTATGATCATGGTTATGGGTTTGTATAAATTTTTGAAAACCTATGTTTCGCGCTTCCACCCTATTTATGTGATTTGATTGCATGATTACATTACGTACAAACCCAACAATATATACATATATTCCATACACAAAAATAAATTTTTTGAAATTTTTCAATTTTCTTTAGTATTTTTCAAAAGTCCGTTTTTAGTTCGTAACTTAAGAAAATTAGCTATATCATGCTCAACTCCAACAATTCCCAACTCTTGGAAGAATCTTACACGTATTAACATGAACTTCCAGCTTAAATTTCATGGCCATCGGAGTTATAGAACCCCAGTTATAGCGGTTTTCGTCAAAAAAACCCAAATATTGAAATGACCATAACTCGGTCGATTTAAGTCGGAATAATCTCATCTTTGGACAGGAGCTACTTTATATTATATATTTTCATCTCCCAGAAGGAAGGAATTTATTTCATTTATTAAGTTGCCAAAATTACCCCTGGAAGTTTTGGGTAGATTTTTTTGGTTTTTTCTAGATTTTGTCTACTTTGCTAAAAACTATCCATACAAAAATATACAAGGAATTTTGTAGTGATTCCACTTGGATATGTTAGAAGACTCATAGATCTAACTCTAGAAATTGACCACACTCAAAAATTTGTAATAGAATGAGAGATATGATCATTTGAATTTCATGTTTTGTTTTCTCAAAAATATGATTTTCTAACCTTTGTGTTTTATAAAACTTCCATGATCTCTTGATTAATCAAACATTAACCAACATAATACATCCTAATACCTCTTATACTCACGGATCTGCTATGATCCATGATCTATTTCATCAAACCTTCACCAAACCCAAGCAAAACATAATCTATGCTAAGAAAAAAATAAAGACTATGGTTTTCTAACTTTTTTGAAAACCTAGTTTCTATTTCTTGCTTTAGATCCAACTTTTGATCCTCAAAAGTGATAGATCTACACATAACACACTTATTAACATGTAGATCTAAGGTTTTGGAGTTTTGAAACTTTAGATCTTCATTCCATCAAAATAATTTAAACAAAAGAAAATAAACTAGTTATTTTGGGTGTTTTATACCTTTGATTCACTTAATCTTCTTCTTTTATGGTTGATTAGGGAACTTTGAGCACACAACCACTCTCTCCCTTATCTTCCTCCTCCACCCGAATTCTCTCTCTCTCTCTCTCTCTCTCTCTCTCTCTTGTCTCTTTCTAGTTTTCTTTTGCTAGTTTAGGAAATAAGAAGAAAGAGAAAGAGAATTGGTTTTGTTTGTTTTTATTGTGTTAGTAGATATATATTGTATATATCTATTATATCTCCTAATTTCTATCTTCTTCTCACTCTTAATCAATTTAAGGTGGCTTGCAAGCTTGATGTTGCTTGTAATCTTGGATAAAATAAGTTGCAAAATAACAAGATGACATATGGTGTAGTTGGTGGGAGTTGGGGGGAGTTGTTGAACCACTTTAGCCACTATTACAAGTAATCATCATTTCACCACATGCTCCCTTATCTCCTCCCTTGTTAGGCCAAAATCTTAGGCCTTTCCTCTCCCATTTGGTTTAATTTTTAATGCTCCATTATGCTTAATCAAAGGTCCAAAAAGTCCTACACTTGTTGGGCTTAGTTTGGGTTACTCATTTAATCTTTTGGGCTTCCTAAATAATTTCTTGGGCCATGTACTTTAACATAGTCCAATACCTTTAATTCTATCCTACCCTAATTATTTAATTAGGGCTTCCACCTATTTGTAATTCAAATCTTTACTCATGTACATTTAATTTCTTAACCCAATTAGACTTGTTTTAATTAAGTTTAAAATAAGTAATAATTTGAGATAATAAAAATTAATCTCTTAGGTTAGTATAAATTTTACATACTAACATTCTTACATATTATAACCCTTAAGTTATTTAATTTTCATACCTAATGTATATATTAGGTTACATGACTTTATTCTTAATTCTCTTTCAAATAGTAAACCATATAGGTTCTTCTTAAAAAAATTAATTAATCCTCAAATTCTCATCTAGGTTTTATTCTTTAACTTTTATTTTAATCACCCAAGATCTTATAAATTTTTGTGTTGTCACAAATCTCATTGAAGGGTAAATATTGCTTGAACTTGACTAATTCATATTTGTGAAAAGGTGATACTGAACTATAGAATTGAAGTTTTTTACTCATTGATAACTCATATTACTTAATCTCTGTTTTCATTAAATTAGTTAATCAAACCCAAATACCCCCTTCTTCTTGGAAACAATTGGATAAATATAAAAATATTTCATTCTCTGTGGGATCGATCATTGCTTACTACTGTGCTAATTCGTGAAGTGAAAGTGAAGTTAATTTAGGAGTGTAAACGACAGCTTCCACCTTCTGGGATAATACCCTAGAAATGGCTTCATATCTACAAAATAAGTTAACCTCAAAATTCGACCCCAAGACTCTATATAAGATATGGACAGGGAGGATTCCTAGTCTTAAGTATATTAAGATAAGGGGTTGTCCAGCTTATGTGAAAAGATTTCAAAAGGATAAGCTTGGGATAAGATTTAACAAGTACAGATTTGTGGGACATCCTAAAGTAAGTTTAGGGTATATGTTCTATAATCCTACTTAGCAAAAGGTGTTTGTTGCGAAACACGATGCCTTCTAAGATAAAGGTGTTTATCATTGAAGGACTAGTGGGAGGATAATAGATCTTAAAGGAGTTCAAGAACCACAAAGCATTATAAGTCAAAAGGAGGAACCTGTAGATAGACCTATTGTACCATAACCGAATCATGAATCTGGATTAGTACTGAAGATACCTGGGAGGTATGGATTCATCATAGATGATGATGATGAGGTACGCATCATAAAAGATGATGATCCAGTTATACATGATGAGGCTAAGAGTTGTAACACTCAAAGAAATGACAGATGACCATAAAATTCGAAATGGATCTTTGGAGCAAATGATAAGGTGGAGACCTATAAGGCAACACTCGTTTGAAAAAGGTTTTCAAATAAAGTTAAGGAGTTGACTGTGTTAAAACCTTCTTACCGGTAGTAATGCTCAAGTCCATTTGGATTTTACTTGCGATTACAGCTTATTATTACTAAATTTGGCAAATGGACGTGGAGACACCCTTCTTCAAATATAAATTATTATAGGAGAATGTATGTATGGCACAACCAGATGGATTTATTTTAATGGTTGAAGGAAATCATGTATATAAGCTACAACAATCTTTTTTATGGATTGAAGCAAGCTTTTCAAAGATGGAACATCCGTTTTGATGAGAAAAATCAAAAGAGTTTGATTTTATCAAAAATGAGAATGAACATGGTGTGTACAAAAGGGTCAGTGGGATCGCTATAACATTCCTAGTATTATATGTTGATATACTATCGATAAGGAATGACATACTGTAGCGCCCCCAAATTCGGGTCCCCAGAACCTCGGACATGGTAAGTTACGATACATCATTTCTATAACTACTACGGAAGATATAAACATAAATTGTTTATACAATAAATTTTTACACATAATTCCCAAGGTCTGTTAACCTTAACTGATTACCTACATTCAATATCCTATACGACATATAATGCCATTTGCGTCCAATACTATTACAATTTTAACCGTACAATAATCCAATCCTAGAACTTGTCTTTGCCTATACCTGTGTCCAAAGTTTCGTCTTAATCTGAAATGGTTATCATGATATAGCAAGGGCGAGAAACAATTTTGCCCAGCAAGTTTACGTTCAAAAGAAGATATATCATGATTGAAAAGGAATAAGCTTTCGAATTTTCAACAATATAATAATTGTGAAAGAGCATAAATCAGAGTTTCAATAAATGAATAACTGAACCAATAATGTTTAATGTCAACAAGGACCATGAACAACTTTAACTGAACCTTACGGTAATGAAGGTGATCAGCCTTTCATACCTGATGAATATATACAACATGCACTAAGTGTGAATCAATAATCAGTATAGAGGTGAATAATCAACAATAATTATTCATTACCATGCTTTGAAAATATAACTCAAGTTTGAGTTAAAAGAAAACTTGCTCAATAAAAGAGTATAGGAACTTGTCTGTATTGTCGATTAATGCTACGCAATCTAATTTCATCGCTTTATTGAAAAGACCTATCAGTTATAAGATTGATCTTTCAATTAGTATAACATACTTATCTCATAATACTATTACTTTAAAAGTAAACCATTTAACACTTAACCATATAGTCAAATATTAGATAACCTTAACACCATACTAATTTATAAGTCTAAACCTAGCACACATCGACTCTTTAATAGTATTCAATATAGTATACTGTGTTGTTTCCCACAAACAACCAACAAATTAGTTTCCGTCTCGTCTACACTAATTTCACAGTGAGTTAGATCGGTTACTAATTCGTATATACCTTCCCCATAAGAAGGAATCGTTTAGCCCAGTTACTATACATCAACCATTAAAAGAGTACGATTGCACTACCTTAGACTTAACACTTACTCGTTCATTTATAAGTTCTTATTATAACTTGGTAAACTATTTAGGAATTTAGAAGACTTAATATAGCATTTCAGTAAACTGAAACCAAACTGTCTTCCCTTCCTAACCTTTTCGATTTCCATTTCAGCAAGCTGAAACAAAACTAACTCCTCTTCTTGACATTTCAGTTTCTATTTCAGCACCCTGAATTGATTATTTAAGGAAGCTAAAATACCCTTTTTATGAAATTACAAAAACAACATTATTTTTCTATCCTTTGGCCAAACATATATACATATAATCCATACACAAAAACTATTTTTCTAGAATTTTTCAACTCCCTTAAGTATTTTTCAAAAATCCGTTTCTAGTTAATTCCTTCAGAAATTAGCTACCTCACGCTTAACTCCAAAAATTCTCAACTCATGGCAGGATCTTACATATGTTAACGTGGACATCCAGTTTAAATTTGGTGGCCATCGGAGTTATACAACTCCGGTTATAGAGATTTTTGTCGGGAAAACGCAAATATTGAAATGGTCATAACCAATTTAAGTCAGAATTAGCTCATTTTTGGACACAAGCTACTTTATCTCATATATTTTCATGTCCTAAAAGATTGGAATTTTTATCATAAATTTAGTCGCCGAAACAGCCCCTACAAATTCTTGGCAGAATGCATTTAACATTTTTCAGTTTTTGTTTCCTTTACTAAATTCAGTCCACACGAAAATCTATAATTTCTTTTTCAATGATTCCACTTGAAAAAGTTAGAAGACTTATATATCTAACTCCAAAAATTGACCACACTCAAAATTTTGAAATATTAAGAGAGATATGGTCGGTTGAATTTCATGTTGCGTTTTCCAAAAATCTGATTTTTCCTTAGTGATTTTTAAGAAATCTTCCATATTCTTACCCATTAACCAACATAACCCATCATCAATCACCATAATATATATTAACACCTCATATACTCGTGGATCTAACATGATCCATGATCTATTTCTTCAAACATCACCAGTCACAAGATTAAACACAATTAAAGCATAGACAAAATAATTTTCGAACTTTTGAAAAATCTAGATTCCATTTCTTAGTTTAAACCCAACTTTTGATCCATAAAAGGATTAGATATAAACTTGAAACACTATTAAACACATAGATCTAAGATTTTAACCTTAAAATTATAACTTTATCAAAAATCAAAACTTAAATCAATCAAAGAGGAATTAAACTATAATAAGTAGGAATTTTGTTTATACCTTTGCTTCTCTCCCTTCTTCTTCTCCATAAACTTTTTTAGGAACCTAAGAAACATCAAAACTCTCCCTATCTTTCTTCCCTTGAGGTGTCCCAACCCCTTGGCTTCTTCTCTCTCTCTTGGTTATTTTTTCTAAGTTAAGAAATGAATAAGATGAAGAGAAAATAAATTAAAGTATACTTTAGTTGTGGTGGGTTTATAGATAGATTTGATATATCTTATCCTATCTCCCAACCACTCTCTCTATCTCTCTCCTTATCATTTCAAAGGATTGCTTGCAAGCATAACCAAGTGTGTTGTCTCCATAAAGTGGAGGACACCTAATAAATTAAATACTAACTAAAGTGAATGTAATAATGATATACATCTCCCTTTTCTCTCTTTGTGCACATCCGGCCAAGTGGCCTTTCTTTTGCCAAATTTTATTTCTTTTTATGCTTTAATTAACTTACTTAATGTCTATCATATCCCCTCCTACTTGGGCTAAAGTCTTGGGCCTTCATTTCATTCATTTGGGCTTGTACCTTTTTATTAATTTACTTACTAACAAAAATGCATTTGGACTTCCACCCATAAATTAAAATGGCTAATCTTAATACTTGTCCCATATATGATATATTGGGCTAGTTTAATAATTCAATTGCTCTTAGATTAAATTATCTACAAGTCCAATGCTTAAATAAATAATTGGGCTACTTATTTAATTCTTCGGTCCATAAAATCAACTTAGTTCCATACTTTTAATTTTTATCTTGCCCTAATCATTTAATTAGGGTTCCATTACACACCTTTGCAAATAAATTCCTTACTCATATATCTTTAATTTCATAACCCAATTAGACTTGCTTTACTTCGGTTATAAAATTAATTATTTGAGATATATAAAATAAATCTCTTAGGATTAGTATATATTTTTAAATACTAACATTCTCTCATATTATAATTCCTTAGGTTTTTAATTACCATACCTAATATATGTATTAGGTTATATTTTTTTATTCTTAATTCCCTTTATATACAAAATAAATGTATACACATTATATAATGTATATTTGTTTAATCATACACATAATTCATTTCTAGGGTTTTAAAATTTTGTAACCCATATTTTCTCTATTCTCATTTAATAGTAAACCATATAGGTTCTTCTTTAAAAATTTAAATTAATCCTCAAATTCTTATCTAGGTTTTATCCTTTAACCTTTATTTTAATCATTCAAGATCTTATAAATTTTCAGGTTGTTACATTCACCCCTTCGTCTAAGAATTTCGTCCTCGAAATTATAGCCTACTAATCCCTACTCCTTTTTCTCATCAAAACTAACTTTTCAGTGTTACCCTTATCTGATTTCATTCTCATTTAATGAGTACATACGGCTTCCTTCTATGAGAAACTATTCTATCATCACATTCTACCCAGACTTCTCTCTAAGGAGTTAAAAAAAAAATTCAAATCATGCTGAGTGGCCATATATACCATGAACTCTCGAGTTTAACGGTATTCACCGTAATCAAATAGTAGGCATGTTAACAATCATGATGAAGGTAAACTACCGCTGGCCTTAATTATCTGAACGACTGTATGCGTTCAATGATTGGAATGTACGTTATCCAACCAATATATCCCCATTTTTCTGGGTTGTTCATACTCAGCCTGGAGTCCGAATCAAAACAATATGGTTCGGGATAAGTTCTCAAAGAGATACTTAAATTTTCATAAACATTTGTCTAGCTGAATCAAATAGCTTAGACATATACCAATAATTCGAATATCAATCGAAACATGTATCTGGCCTAATTCAATTGGCACTAATTTATCTTTAAAATCCTGAAATTCATTTTATGACGTCATGATACCGCACTATATTTACAGTCCATTTGAGGATTCTGTCATTTTTGTGACTTTGTCATACTACATCGTACCATAGTAGCTGAAGATCTTACATCATATCTAACACTGGGTAATTCTGCATTGATAACTCCATCATTTTTATCATCTTTGCACCAGGTTCAATGATGCATTAATGATATATAAGATACATTTTGATATTTCAAATAATCTTTGTCTAGCCGAAATAATTAGCGTAGACTCTTCTTTAAATCGTTCAAAACTATTGAAAATCATTTTTGAAATTATCATGTTGCAACAGGTAACGATGTGATAATGGCTCGAAGTTCATCTCCACACCCTTGTCACCATGTTTTGAAGATAACCAAAAATTCATTTCATTTCGAAAAAAGCACATCAGTGCGAATTTAACTTGATATCAAAAATTTCGAAGTCTAGCATAGCTAGAAGATTTGGAATACCTATGCCTCCACCACCAACTTCAATTCTTCTAATGATCAATTGCTTAATAATTCTATCTATTCTATTATACTTAAAACTTACTACACTAAAAATTCTCAATTCTTCTTCCACAACTTTCCTATACCCAGTATAGTTCATCAAACATACCATACATTATGAATTCAGGAACTTACCACAATCATATGGGTTTAGGAACTTATCCTAATCAGACCAAAGTCGTCCATTCGCTGAGGGGTTCTACCATACAATTATGAGTCGCGAACTTACCATACGTATGAGTTTAAAGAACTCGCACCTAATCTTATATTCTCTACCTATCCGTCATACACATGAGAAAAGAATCACCTTCTCAACATACATATAGCGAATAGTGCGACACCAACATTTCAATGATTATCAATGTGATAAACTAAGTAGTCGTTAGACCAAGCACAAAACCCCCACCCATACAAAGGTTTGTACAACTCAGCTATCACATAAGTCCTCAACTGAAATCCCACATAATCCTAGCTCCCTCTTTACTCAATACGAATTTCATTTAATCCGTATCTATAATTATACAACTCTTTCCTGAGTTTTCATAGTATAATTTCATAATACAACTGGCGTACAACAATTCTGCTATAAAAATTTTAATCATTTGATTGATCCTCCTTCCTGCTATGATCATATCAGATCACGTTGTAATCTCATATTATAATCGTATTATATTACGATTCTTTTCTATGTTATGATCGTTTTGTTTTACGATCTTCTTTCACTTTATACTTTTAGTCTTTTAGACTCTATCTATTCATTACTACTGTTCCTCTTTATTATCAGAGTTAGGTAACTCTGAATCTTTATTACTTGTCAGGATTCTTCTTTGAATCTTATTGACTTACCAATACCTTCCCCAAATTCATAGCTTAAATTTCAAACTCTATTTGAGTTTATTCCTTATCCTCATCCCTGCTGTTATAGCCTAAGGTAACCCTACCTAAGGTTTATAACCTACAACTCTTATACCAAATGTAGCGCCCCCAAATCCGGGTCCCCAGAACCTCGAACATGGTACGTTATGATACATCATTTCTATAACTACTGCGGAAGATATAAACATAAATTGTTTATACAATAAACTTTTACATATAATTTCCAAGGTCTGTTAACCTTAACTGATTACCTGCATTCAATATCCTATATGACATACAATATCATTTGCGTCCATTACTATAATAATTTTAACCGTACAATAATCCAATCCTGGAACTTGTCTTTGCCTTTATCTGTGTCCGAAGTTTCGTCTTAATCTGAAATGGTTATCATGATATAGCAAAGGTGAGCAACAATTTTGCCCAGCAAGTTTAAGTTCAAAAGAAGATATATCATGATTGAAAAGGAATAAGCTTTTGAATTTTCAACAATATAATAATTGTGAAAAAGCATAAATCAGAGTTTCAATAAATGAATGACTGAACCAATAATGTTTAATGTCAACAAGGACCATGAACAACTTTAACTGAACCTTACGGTAATGAAGGTGATCAGCCTTTCATACCTGATGAACATATGCAACATACACTAAGTGCGAATCAATAATCAGTATAGAGGTGAATAATCAACAATAATTATTCACTACCATGCTTTAAAAATATAACTCAAGTTTGAGTTAGAGAAAATTTGGTCAATAAATAATTATAGAAACTTGTCTGTATTGTCGATTAATGCTACGCAATCTAATTTAATCACTTTATTGAAAAGACCTATCAGTTATAAGATTGATCTTTCAATTAGTATAACATACTTATCTCATAATACTATTACTTTAAAAGTAAACCATTTAACACTTAACCACATAGTCAAATATTAGATAACCTTAACACCATACTAATTTACAAGTCTAAACCTAGAACACATCGACTCTTTAAAAGTATTCAATATAGTATACTGAGTGGTTTCCCACAAATAACCAACAAATTAGTTTTCATCTCGTCTACACTGTTTTTATAGTGAGTTAGATCGGTTACTAATTCGTATATACCTTTCCCATATGAAGGAATCGTTTAGCTCAGCTACTATACATCAACCATTAAAGGGTACGATTGCACTACCTTAGACTTAACACTTACTCGTTCATTTATAAGTTCTTACTATAACTTGGTAAACTATTTATGAATTTAGAAGACTTAATATAACATTTCAGTAAACTGAAACCAAACTGTCTTCCCTTCCTAACTTTTTCAGTTTCCATTTCAGCAAGCTGAAACAAAACTAAATCCTCTTCCTAACATTTCAGTTTCCATTTCAGCACCCTGAATTGATTATTTTAGGAAGATGAAATACCCTTTTTATGAAATTACCAAAATAGCATATTATTTTTCTATCCTTTGGCCAAAGATATATACATATAATTCATACGCAAAAACTATTTTTCTAGAATTTTTCAACTCCCTTAAGTATTTTTCACAAATTCATTTCTATTTAATTCCTTAAGAAATTAGTTACCTCACGTCTAACTCCAGAAATTCTCAACTCTTGGCGGGATCTTATGCATGTTAACGTGGACATTCAATTTAAATTTTGTGGCCATCAGAGTTATACAACTCCGGTTATAGCGATTTTCGTCAGAAAAATGCAAATATTGAAATGGTCATAACTTGGTCAATTTAAGTCGGAATGAGTTCATTTTTGGACACAAGCTACTTTATCTCATATATTTTTATGTTCCAAAAGATTGGAATTTTTTTCATAAATTTAGTTGCCGAAACAGCCCCTACAAATTCTGGGCAGAATGCATTTTAGCATTTTTCACCTTTTGCTTCTTTTACTAAATTCAGTCCACACGAAAATCTATAATTTCTTTTTCAGTGATTCCACTTGGAAATTTTATAAGACTTATATATCTAACTCCAAAAATTAACCACACTCAAAAATTCTAAATATTAAGAGAGATATGGTTGGTTGAATTTCATGTTGCGTTTTCTAAAAATTTGATTTTTCCATACTTAGTGATTTTTAAGAAATCTTCCATATTCTTACCCATTAACCAACATAACCCATCATCAATCACCATAATACATATTAACACCTCATATACTCGTGGATCTAACATGATCCATGATCTATTTCATCAAACATCACCAATCAAAAGATTAAACACAATTAAAGCTAAGAAAAAATAATTTTCTAACTTTTGAAAAACATAGATTCCATTTCTTAGTTTAAACCCAACTTTTGATCTATAAAATGATTAGATATAAAGTTGAAACACTATTAAACACATAGATCTAAAGTTTTAATCTTAAGATCATAACTTTACCAAAAATCAAAACTTAAATCAATCAAAGAGGAATTAAACTATAATAAGTAGGAATTTTGTTTCTACCTTTGCTTCTCTCCCTTCTTCTTCTCCATAAACTTTGTTAGGAACCTAAGTAACATCAAAAATCTCTCTCTTTCTTCCCTTGAGGTGTCCGAACCCCTTGGCTTCTTCTCTCTTTCTTGGTTATTTTTTCTAAGTTAAAAAATGAATAAGATGAAGAGAAAATAAATTAAAGTATACTTTAGTTGCGGTGGGTTTGTAGATAGATTTGATATATCTTATCCTATCTCCCAACCACTCTCTCTCTCTCTCTCTTCTTATCATTTCAAAGGATTGCTTGCAAGCATAACCAAGTGTGTTGTCTCCATAAAGTGGAGGACACCTAATAAAGTAAATACTAACTAAAGTGAATGTAATAATGATATACATCTCCCTTTTCTCTCTTTGTGCACATCCGGCCAAGTGGCCTTTCTCTTGCCAAATTTTATTTCCTTTTATTCTTTAATTAACTTACTTAATGTCCATCATATCCCCTCCCACTTGGGCTAAAGTCTTGGGCCTTCATTTAATTCATTTGAGCTTGCACCTTTATATTAATTTACTTACCAACAAAAATGCATTTGGGCTTTTACCCATAAATTAAATTGGGTCATCTTAATACTTGTCCCATATATGATATATTGGGCTAGTTTAATAATTCAATTGCTCTTAGATTAAATTATCTACAAGTCCAATGCTTAAATAAACAATTGGGCTACTTATTAAATTCTTTGGGCCATAAAATTAACTTAGTTCCATACTTTTAATTTTTATCTTGCTCTAATCATTTAATTAGGGTTCCATTACACACCTTTGCAAATAAATTTCTTACTCATATATTTTTAATTTCATAACTCAGTTAGACTTGCTTTACTTAGGTTATAAAATTAATTATTTGAGATATATAAAATAAATCCCTTAGGATTAGTATATATTTTAAAATACTAACATTCTCTCATATTATAATCCCTTAGGTTTATAATTACCATACCTAATATATGTTTTAGGTTATATTTTTTTATTCTTAATTCCCTTTATATACAAAATAAATGTATACACATTATATAATGTATATTTATTTAATCATACACATAATTCATTTCTAGGATTTTAAAATTTTGTAACCCATATTTTCTCTATTCTCATTTAATAGTAAACCATATAGGTTCTTCTTTAAAAATTTTAAATTATTCCTCAAATTCTTATCTAGTTTTTATCCTTTAACCTTTATTTTAATCATTCAAGATCTTATAAATTTCCGGATTGTCACACATACCACTGCTATAATCAGTAAAGATAAAGTTGTCTAAACATTCCTCTATGAATGATTTTGGTGGAGCATCTTATATTTTGGGGATCTATATTGATAGATTTAAAAGGATGCTCGACTTAACCCAAGGAACATATATTCATTCGATGGTAAAGGCATTTAGAATGACAAACTTCAAGAGAGGTCTCATAATGATGAGACATAGAGTATATCTCTCTAGATTGTCCCCAATAAAAGAGAGATTGCATGAGTTACTATCATGTATGTAATTAAATGTACGAGGCTCGATGTTGATCAGTCATATTCTGGAGAAGATCAATGTACAATGAAAAATATCTTAAATCACTTAATCGGCACTAAAGATGTGATCATGATTCATGGTGGGTCTGAATTAAAACTAGAAGACTAAACAGACTCAGGTTTTTCAGACTAACCAACACGACAACAAATCCACTTTAGGGTAAAGCGTTACCTTGAACGGTGGTGCAGTGAATTGGAAAGGTTCCAAACAGCAAAGAGTTGCTGGATTAGTGATAAAGACAAAGTATATAGCTGTAAATGAAGTTGCAAGTTGAACGTTTGGATGAAAAGTTCATTACAAAACAAGGAATAGTTCCTAAGTCTCATCTTGGATCCAAATATGTGTTGCGGCACTTTTATTTGATTAGAGAAATCATTGAAATAGGAGAAGTCACTATAGAGATAGTGAACTCTCAAGAACAATATTACATATCCATTTACTGAAGCTTTATCCAACAGCAAGACGATCGTCACATAGAGAAGAAGAGTATTAGATACCATGGCGATTGACTTTAGTGCAAGTGGGAGATTGAAAGTCGTATGCACACAAGTCAATCATATATGATATGATAAAGCATATACTTTGTAACAATTTTATTCATTTATTAAAAAAAGAGTTATTTAATTAAAGGTATTTAATTTATCAACATGGTGTTATTATATTATATGAGATAAACCTATAGTTTTAAGCAATGCTTTTAGAATAATGATAATGATCATGCTAATGAGATCTAAATTCTTAGATAGCTTAAAAACTAAAATTGTTCCCAATCATTGGATTACTAAAAAGGGGATTAGTGAATCCGGATAGAATGGTATATACGTTGCTTGCTCAATGGATGAGGATGATTGATCTCATGATAATTTGTGTGGGGATACTAAAGCAAGTATGTAGGTGCTTATTGAAGAATAAGTTCACTGAACGTGGCTCGCTGAAGAATACCTAATAGAATTTGACTTGTCTGTCAATAGGAATTCCTTTAGTGATAGTAGTACAAGTAATTCTTAGACTTGAGATTATCATAGTATGTTGTGTATGATGAGTTATACTTTGACATGTCCCTTAAGACCCTACGGGTATATCAAAGAGTATGCTTGGGTGTAATAAGTTATATATAGAGATAATGAATGATCAATAAAAAATCTACCGCTTATAGTAAAAAGGAGAGAATGTCCTATGTGATTTGATAAATGACAACACAAGAATCTTTGGCCAATGTGGAATGAAATTAAAAAGGAGTTTCCAATTTGTATTGTTTGGAGTTGTGCATTTAAGAATCGAAATACATATAATTAAATAAAATAAGACTTGATAGTAATTTCATGTCTTATATTTAATTGAGAAATCTATATTATCTGAAAAAGGCGCTGATCGCTAAGGGAGCTTACCCTTATTATAGAATAAAAATTATTTATTTAAATAATTTAATTTATTTATTTAAATAAGATTAGAATTATTCTAATTGATTTATTCACAACCGGTTCAATATGGAGAACCAAAAGGGTTACACCATAAAAGAAAAATATTTATTTAAGAAGTAAATGGCATAATCGTAATAATAAGTTAAGCGTATTTAATTTAATCTATAGTGATAGAATAAATTAAATAGCTTAATATTTATTATTTAATATTTTGAAAATATTAAATATGAATTAATAAGAGGAGTCTTCTTCTTATTATTATTATTTAACCTTTATTTTAATCATTCAAGATCTTATAAATTTTCGGGTTGTCACACATACCACTGCTATAATCAGTAAAGATAAAGTTGTCTAAACATTCCTCTATGAATGATTTTGGTGGAGCATCTTATATTTTGGGGATCTATATTGATAGATTTAAAAGGATGCTCGACTTAACCCAAGGAACATATATTCATTCGATGGTAAAAGGCATTTAGCATGACAAACTTCAAGAGAGGTCTCATAATGATGAGACATAGAGTATATCTCTCTAGATTGTCCCCAATAAAAGAGAGATTGCATGAGTTACTATCATGTATGTAATTAAATGTACGAGACTCGATGTTGATCAGTCATATTCTGGAGAAGATCAGTGTAATACAATGAAAAACATCTTAAATCACTTAATCGGCACTAAAGATGTGATCATGATTCATGGTGGGTCTAAATTAAAACTAGAAGACTAAACAGACTCAAGTTTTTCAGACTAACCAAGACGACAACAAATCCACTTTAGGGTAAAGCGTTACCTTGAACGGTGGTGCAGTGAATGAGAAAGGTTCCAAACAGCAAAGAGTTGCTGGATTAGTGATAAAGACAAAGTATATAGTTGTAAATGAAGTTCCAAGTTGATTGTTTGGATGAAAAGTTCATTACAGAACTAGGAATAGTTCCCAAGTCTCATCTTGGATCCAAATATGTGTTGCGGCACTTTTATTTGATTAGAGGAATCATTGAAATAGGAGAAGTCACTATAGAGATAGTGAACTCTCAAGAACAATATTACATATCCATTTACTGAAGCTTTATCCAACTGCAAGACGATCGTCACTTAGAGAAGAAGAGTATTAGATACCATGGCGATTGACTTTAGTGCAAGTAGAAGATTGAAAGTCGTATGCACACAAGTCAATCATATATGATATGATAAAGCATATATTTTGTAACAATTTTATTCATTTATTAAAAAAAGAGTTATTTAATTAAAGGTATTTAATTTATCAACATGGTGTTGTTATATTATATGAGATAAACCTATAGTTTTAAGCAATGCTTTTAGAATAATGATAATGATCATGCTAATGAGATCTAAATTCTTAGATAGCTTAAAAACTAAAATTGTTCCCAATCATTGGATTACTAAAAAGGGGATTAGTGAATCCGGATAGATTGGTATATACGTTGCTTGCTCAATGGATGAGGATGATTGATTTCATGATAATTTGTGTGGGGATACTAAAGCAAGTATGTAGGTGTTATTGAAGAATAAGTTCACTGAACGTGGCTCGCTGAAGAATACCTAATAGAGTTTTACTTGTCTGTCAATAGGAATTCCTTTAGTGATAGTAGTACAAGTAATCCTTAGACTTGAGATTATCATAGTATCTTGTGTATGATGAGTTATACTTTGACATGTCCCTTAAGACCCTACGGGTATATCAAAGAGTATGCTTGGGTGTAATAAGTTATATATGGAGATAATGAATGATCAATAAAAAATCTACCGCTTCTAGTAAAAAGGAGAGAATGTCCTATGTGATTCGATAAATGACAACACAAGAATCTTTGGCCAATGTGGAATGAAATTAAAAAGGAGTTTCCAATTTGTATTGTTTGGAGTTGTGCATTTAAGAATCGAAATACATATAATTAAATAAAATAAGACTTGATAGTAATTTCATGTCTTATATTTAATTGAGAAATCTATATTATCTGAAAAAGGCGCTGATCGCTAAGGGAGCTTACCCTTATTATAGAATAAAAATTATTTATTTAAATAATTTAATTTATTTATATAAATAAGATTAGAATTATTCTAATTGATTTATTCACAACCGGTTCAATATGGAGAACCTAAAGGGTTACACCATAAAAGAAAAATATTTATTTAAGAAGTAAATGGCATAATCGTAATAATAAGTTAAGCGTATTTAATTTAATCTATAGTGATAGAATAAATTAAATAGCTTAATATTTATTATTTAATATTTTGAAAATATTAAATATGAATTAATAAGAGGAGTCTTCTTCTTATTATTATTATTTAACCTTTATTTTAATCATTCAAGATCTTATAAATTTTCGGGTTGTCACACATACCACTGCTATAATCAGTAAAGATAAAGTTGTCTAAACATTCCTCTATGAATGATTTTGGTGGAGCATCTTATATTTTGGGGATCTATATTGATAGATTTAAAAGGATGCTCGACTTAACCCAAGGAACATATATTCATTCGATGGTAAAAGGCATTTAGCATGACAAACTTCAAGAGAGGTCTCATAATGATGAGACATAGAGTATATCTCTCTAGATTGTCCCCAATAAAAGAGAGATTGCATGAGTTACTATCATGTATGTAATTAAATGTACGAGACTCGATGTTGATCAGTCATATTCTGGAGAAGATCAGTGTAATACAATGAAAAACATCTTAAATCACTTAATCGGCACTAAAGATGTGATCATGATTCATGGTGGGTCTAAATTAAAACTAGAAGACTAAACAGACTCAAGTTTTTCAGACTAACCAAGACGACAACAAATCCACTTTAGGGTAAAGCGTTACCTTGAACGGTGGTGCAGTGAATGAGAAAGGTTCCAAACAGCAAAGAGTTGCTGGATTAGTGATAAAGACAAAGTATATAGTTGTAAATGAAGTTCCAAGTTGATTGTTTGGATGAAAAGTTCATTACAGAACTAGGAATAGTTCCCAAGTCTCATCTTGGATCCAAATATGTGTTGCGGCACTTTTATTTGATTAGAGGAATCATTGAAATAGGAGAAGTCACTATAGAGATAGTGAACTCTCAAGAACAATATTACATATCCATTTACTGAAGCTTTATCCAACTGCAAGACGATCGTCACTTAGAGAAGAAGAGTATTAGATACCATGGCGATTGACTTTAGTGCAAGTAGAAGATTGAAAGTCGTATGCACACAAGTCAATCATATATGATATGATAAAGCATATATTTTGTAACAATTTTATTCATTTATTAAAAAAAGAGTTATTTAATTAAAGGTATTTAATTTATCAACATGGTGTTGTTATATTATATGAGATAAACCTATAGTTTTAAGCAATGCTTTTAGAATAATGATAATGATCATGCTAATGAGATCTAAATTCTTAGATAGCTTAAAAACTAAAATTGTTCCCAATCATTGGATTACTAAAAAGGGGATTAGTGAATCCGGATAGATTGGTATATACGTTGCTTGCTCAATGGATGAGGATGATTGATTTCATGATAATTTGTGTGGGGATACTAAAGCAAGTATGTAGGTGTTATTGAAGAATAAGTTCACTGAACGTGGCTCGCTGAAGAATACCTAATAGAGTTTTACTTGTCTGTCAATAGGAATTCCTTTAGTGATAGTAGTACAAGTAATCCTTAGACTTGAGATTATCATAGTATCTTGTGTATGATGAGTTATACTTTGACATGTCCCTTAAGACCCTACGGGTATATCAAAGAGTATGCTTGGGTGTAATAAGTTATATATGGAGATAATGAATGATCAATAAAAAATCTACCGCTTCTAGTAAAAAGGAGAGAATGTCCTATGTGATTCGATAAATGACAACACAAGAATCTTTGGCCAATGTGGAATGAAATTAAAAAGGAGTTTCCAATTTGTATTGTTTGGAGTTGTGCATTTAAGAATCGAAATACATATAATTAAATAAAATAAGACTTGATAGTAATTTCATGTCTTATATTTAATTGAGAAATCTATATTATCTGAAAAAGGCGCTGATCGCTAAGGGAGCTTACCCTTATTATAGAATAAAAATTATTTATTTAAATAATTTAATTTATTTATATAAATAAGATTAGAATTATTCTAATTGATTTATTCACAACCGGTTCAATATGGAGAACCTAAAGGGTTACACCATAAAAGAAAAATATTTATTTAAGAAGTAAATGGCATAATCGTAATAATAAGTTAAGCGTATTTAATTTAATCTATAGTGATAGAATAAATTAAATAGCTTAATATTTATTATTTAATATTTTGAAAATATTAAATATGAATTAATAAGAGGAGTCTTCTTCTTATTATTATTATTTAACCTTTATTTTAATCATTCAAGATCTTATAAATTTTCGGGTTGTCACACATACCACTGCTATAATCAGTCAAGACAAAGTTGTCTAAACATTCCTCTATGAATGATTTTGGTGGAGCATCTTATATTTTGGGGATCTATATTGATAGATTTAAAAGGATGCTCGACTTAACCCAAGGAACATATATTCATTCGATGGTAAAAGGCATTTAGCATGACAAACTTCAAGAGAGGTCTCATAATGATGAGACATAGAGTATATCTCTCTAGATTGTCCCCAATAAAAGAGAGATTGCATGAGTTACTATCATGTATGTAATTAAATGTACGAGACTCGATGTTGATCAGTCATATTCTGGAGAAGAACAGTGTAAGACAATGAAAAACATCTTAAATCACTTAATCGGCACTAAAGATGTGATCATGATTCATGGTGGGTCTGAATTAAAACTAGAAGACTAAACAGACTCAAGTTTTTCAGACTAACCAAGACGACAACAAATCCACTTTAGGGTAAAGCGTTACCTTGAACGGTGGTGCAGTGAATTGGAAAGGTTCCAAACAGCAAAGAGTTGCTGGATTAGTGATAAAGACAAAGTATATAGCTGTAAATGAAGTTGCACGTTGATTATTTGGATGAAAAGTTCATTACAGAACTAGGAATAGTTCCTAAGCCTCATCTTGGCTCCAAATATGTGTTGCGGCACTTTTATTTGATTAGAGGAATTATTAAAATAGGAGAACTCACTATAGAGATAGTGAACTCTCAAGAACAATATTACATATCCATTTACTGAAGCTTTATCCAACAGCAAGACGATCGTCACTTAAAGAAGAAGAGTATTAGATACCATGGCGATTGACTTTAGTGCAAGTGGGAGATTGAAAGTCGTATGCACACAAGCCAATCATATATGATATGATAAAGTATATACTTTGTAACAATTTTATTCATTTATTAAAAAAAGAGTTATTTAATTAAATGTATTTAATTTATCAACATGGTGTTGTTATATTACATGAGATAAACCTATAGTTTTAAGCAATGCTTTTAGAATAATGATAATGATCATGCTAATGAGATCTAAATTCTTAGATAGCTTAAAAACTAAAATTGTTCCCAATCATTGGATTACTAAAAAGGGGATTAGTGAATCCGGATAGATTGGTATATACGTTGCTTGCTCATTGGATGAGGATGATTGATCTCATGATAATTTGTGTGGGGACACTAAAGCAAGTATGTAGGTGCTTATTGAAGAATAAGTTCACTGAACGTGGCTCGCTGAAGAATACCTAATGGAGTTTTACTTGTCTGTCAATAAGAATTCCTTTAGTGATAGTAGTATAAGTAATCCTTAGACTTGAGATTATCATAGTATCTTGTGTATGATGAGTTATACTTTGACATGTCCCTTAAGATCCTACGGGTATATCAAAGAGTATGCTTGGGTGTAATAAGTTATATATGGAGATAATGAATGATCAATAAAAAATCTACCGCTTCTAGTAAAAATGAGAGAATGTCCTATGTGATTCGATAAATGACAACACAAGAATCTTTGGCCAATGTGGAATGAAATTAAAAAGGAGTTTCCAATTTTTATTGTTTGGAGTTGTGCATTTAAGAATCAAAATACATATAATTAAATAAAATAAGACTTGATAGTAATTTCATGTCTTATATTTAATTGAGAAATCTATATTATTTGAAAAAGTCGTTGATCGCTAAGGGAGCTTACCCTTATTATAGAATAAAAATTATTTATTTAAATAATTTAATTTATTTATTTAAATAAGATTAAAATTATTCTAATTGATTTATTCACAACCGGTTCAATATGGAGAACCTAAAGGGTTACACCATAAAAGAAAAATATTTATTTAAGAAGTAAATGGCATAATCGTAATAATAAGTTAAGTGTATTTAATTTAATCTATGGTCATAGAATAAATTAAATAGCTTAATATTTATTATTTAATATTTTGAAAATATTAAATATGAATTAATAAGAGGAGTCTTCTTCTTATTATTATTACTATTATTATTATTATTATTTAATTCCTAAAGGAGTTTGAGATTTAATTAATAAGAGTACTCTCAGATATTCCTAATAAGATTAGGAGCCTAATTAATTAAAGGAGTTTAATTAATTAAAATGATACTCTAAGCCTAAATGGTTTAGGAGGGTTGCCTACATCTATAAATAAGAAGAGTATTATTTTGATTAATGGCTAATGAGAATTCCAAGAGTTGGGAGAGTACACATAATTTTATAAAGATAGAATCTAGGGTGATGTCAAACACCCATCTTCTTGAGTAAAGATTATTCCTTGGTGGATCACCTCTAGAGGCCAAACACTTGGGTGGCTAACATTGATCAAAGGAATGAATCTAACCAAGTAAATTCAAGAAGAGCACGAAGGATTTGGAGTTAAACTCGTACCTAAGAAAGCAAGTTTCTACAAAGGTATGAATCTTATTCTTCATCTCTTTCGTTTAATTAATAATTGCGCATAAAGGATGATCCGCGTATATGGTTTGTAAAATTTTAAAACTCTAATTTTTCACGCTTACGCTACTTTGATTGCGTTCATGGATATTACAAACCTAACACTCAAAACCTCTAGAACTTCCAAGAATTCTTTTCGCAAGTTCTATAATTGACCAATTAATTAGTTGCTCTTCTTTGGTCAATCATATATAGTTCATTATAATTTATGAACTTCCTGTTTTAAAAGGATAAAAGATGTAATACTTTTAAGTAGGAAGATTAAGTGGAGAAGGAGAATTTATAAATGTCCTAAAATGCGGTTGTGGTAACGGATTGTGAAGAAAGCCAAGGTAGTTAATGCTTTCTTCACGATGAGTTGGTTGATAAGTTGCATAATATCATGCTAATGCCAACTTATGTTGCTCCTGCACCTTGCAACTGCTATCCAACAACCTCTTGCCTGCTCAACTAAGGCGGTCAATATATTTGCAGATTAATGGAAGGATATACGCTTATAAAATGTATAGTCATAATTGATTATAACTATTGAGAATATTGAGGATAATGTCAAACTAAGCAAACTAAGCGGTCTATTGAGTGTATTCAAAATTGAAGAGAGAGTATTATTAAGTTTATTAAAGATTGTGGTAAACTAAGCAAATACTACTTAGTTTATTTTACCAATGAAAAACTAAGTAAATGTTACTTAGTTTATGAGAACTATTATTTGAATATGGGGACTACTATTCGACATTCAATCCTACTTGTCAAACGAGTTTCTAAGTTTCAAAGTATAGGGCATATATGTATATATACATATAGTACTTATTTAGTTTCTTTTAATTGTGGCAAACTAAACAAATGCTACTTAGTTTATTTCAATTATTTTATGTTAATTTAGTTAACTATAATTTATTTTATTTTAAACTATATTATTTTATCGTATACTACTTAATTAAATATAATATAATTTATTTTATTATTTGAATACAGGGATCACTATTCGACATTTACTCCTACTTGTCAAACGAGTTTCAAATTAAGTTCCAAAGTATATACATTGTTAATTTAGACACTTATTCAGTTTATTTTAATTGCATCCCAACAAAGCAAATGCTACTTAGTTTATTATTTTATTTTATTTTATATTATATTATATTATAGTTTATAATTAGTTTAATTTTTTATTAAATTAAATTTAATTAATTAAATGAAATGAAATGAAATTTCTTTATTTTATTTTATTAAATTAAATTAAATTTATTATTATGTTTTATTTTATTTTATATTATATTATACTATATAATTTTTTAATTTTTTTATTAAATTAAAGTAAGTTTATTTTATTTTATTAAATTAAATATTATGTTTTATTGAATTTTGGTTTATTTTGTATTAAACTATATAATTTTTTTAATTTTTTTATTAAATTAAAGAAAATTTATTTTATTTTATTTTATTTATTTAGACACTCGAAATTTCGTTTCCCTGTTACTAACACTATAGGAGGGCAAGACTGTCTTTTCAAATCAACCCCGATTTTAATACCGGGTCATCAACTCAACCCCGGTCTCAATAACGGGTCATCAACTCAACCCTAGTCTCAATATCGGGTCATCAACTCAAACCCGATCTCAATATCGGGTCATTAACTTAACCCCGGTATCAATACCAGGCCATCAACTCAACCCCGGTCTCAATACCGGGCCCTCAAATCAACCCCGATCTCAATACCAGGTCATCAACTCAGCCCCCGTCTCAACCCGGGAGGTACAGGTCAGCCCCGGTCTCAACCCAGGAGGTACAGGTCAGCCCCGGTCTCAACCCGGGAGGTACAAGTCAGCCCCGGTCTCAACCCGGGAGGTACAGGTCAGCCTCGGTCTCAACCCAGGAAGTGCAGATCAGCTCCAGTCTCAACCCGGGAGGTCAGGTCAACTTCAAAAATAATCTTGAAGCATTATAACATCTCCAGAGGAAAACTTGGAAGGACCAAGTCAGTCACAGAGACAACATTGAGGACAAACAGACTCGAATGGGATCCAAACCTTGGAAACAACCCCAGGAAGTCAGCCAAAGGCCATGCCAGCACTAAGGGAAACCTCGAGAGGGGCAAAACGATCATTTTACCAACTTAAAGCCGATTCAGTCAAACTCAAGTCGAATTGATGCCACTAAGGTCAGAACGAACCATAACAATGATCCTGAGTGGAAACAGCGCAAGACAACTCAACGGATAAACTGTGAGGAATTAAAGACCCGATTATGAACCCGTCTTTTTGGAATCGGAAAAGGTTTTCTCGCATGTCATTGCAACGTGCTTAGCGAGGGCTTTCCGAAAAGGTATCTTACACCTCAAACGGACGCTCCGATCAAAAGTTAGAAAATTTCAAATCGAACCTCACATTGCTCAGAGTGCACGTACTTCGAGACGATGGGACAGAACCCCTGCCACGTGGAGTCGCACCTCTACCTGCTGCAACAGCAGGTAGAGCTGCTTCTCGTGGGTCTATATATATGAGCTCAACCCCAGCTCATTTGAAGAATTAAGAAACGCTCTGAACCCCTGTCTGTTTGGTTTTTCAACCATTTTTTTTGTCTTCCAAACCCAAATTTTTTCACTCTAACACGTAGATATACCCACATACTACCACATATCAAAAATTAACCGGTAGATTTGGACGTTTAAAGCCTATGATTTGGCAAAAAGCCCGTGTAGCAGTCCATTGTGAGTGTTTTTACGATCAGAAAGTTATTACTACTTCTTTGCACTTTTATACACTTGCATATCAAGTTTCGTTTTATAAATATGCCCGGAACTCAGTTCTGTGGCCGTTTTTGTTAACTTTTGGTACATTTTTGTACCTAAACATATTTTCTAGCATTTTTACAACTTGAATTGACGATCGGTCGCTTCTAACAGCCTTTATATACTAATATCTTCGTTTTGAGCAACTTCGCCGGACTAGGTTATCTTCCCAGTCCGGGTTTGTCTTTTTTTGTATATATTTAACTGTATATATACTAATTTTTCAATTCTGCCAAGCCCGAATGTCAAATTCACGGTAGTATACTGTTTATATATATATATATATATATATATGCATATATATGCAACATTCACCATACTGGATTATCTTCCCAGTCCTGGTTTGACTACTTTTCTGTCTATATTTAACTATACATATATATTTACATTTTAATTTGGCCTGGATCATTCTGTGGCCTTTTTACTATTTTTGCACCATTCACCATACTGGGTTATCTACCCAGTCCTGGTTTGACTACTTTTCTGTCGATATTTAACTATATATATATATATATATATATATATATCTACATTCCAGTTCGGCCTGGATTATTCTGTGGCCTTTTTACTACTTTTATATATATATATTTACTTTCCAGTCCGGGCACAGGCGTGAAAATCCATCGCCCTTTTTACACTTTTATATATATATATATTTCAGTTCTGTCAAAGCCTGGATCATTCCGTGGCTATTTACAGCTTTTATAAATATATATATATTTCAATTCCAGTACGGGCTTGCGAGTGAAAACCCATCGCCCTTTATAGCTTTCTTATATATATAATTATATATATATATAGATATTACTTTACTTATTTTTACTAAATTGTTGCTTTAAATATTCATTTGATATGAATCGGCACTGACATTTCTGCGGGCGAACTAGATTTCTTTAAATCTTGCCAACTCTAGCTTTCAAACAGTTCAAAATAGGTTCAGATAGAACTGGGAAGCTAGAATGGCTGAGATTTATTTAAATCTAGCATTTTTCAAGTTTCAGTTATACAAGCTACCGCGCGGCTCTTAGATCGCTATCTAGTGAGAATGAGACGCTTTGGCCATGTGCGAGCCAGGATTTACTGATGAATCCTTGGTTCTGGCAATATTTGGATATATTTCTGTACAAATTTGAGCTATGCATGTTTATTGACGTCCCTCTGTGAGCCTAGGAATCGTGGGATTCATGATCAAACAGATCAGAATCTGATTCCTACGATGGACAAACTCCACTTTACAGATGTACTCTGCCAGTTTTTCTGTAAAAATATACATACAAAAGACCTTAAAACGGTTATCCGGATTTAAGGCCTCATCATAGTGAAAACATGGTTTGTCGTGTCAGAGTCACTCCGATGGCTGTCATGCCCATGAGAAGACCGACACTTGTATATATTTTGTGGTCGAGGATTCTTCGCAGCCCGACAATCACCATTCAAACTGAGCCTTAAGGCTGAAAAGATAAAACTGAAGTATCGATATGCTTCAATTCCTATGTTAGCATAAGGGTTTGAAAACCTTCTTTCAAAACATCATTTCAATAATCTTATCGAAAAAAAGAAGCTTTTGCAAATCAAATCAAACACTTTTGCAAATCAAATCAAAGACTTTTTGCAAATCAAATCAAACCCTTCGTATATAGGTTCAACGATGCATAAATATACTTCCAATCAAGTATAGGCCCAATTTCTTCTAGCATTCACACACACACATTGCAGATTTAAAAGGGAAATATTGAAAAGATGCGGTACCGTGTTTACACGGGAGTTGTGGGGTGCCTAACACCTTTCCCACACTTAACCAAGCCCCCAAACTCAAAACTTCGGTTTCAAAGATCAAGTTTCGACAGTGTTCAGCAATTGGGCCTCTTTTCAAACAAAACTCGGTTGAGTTGGTACAACCATTTCAAATCTACCAACTGGCAACTCTATAAAACGTTGAAATCGTCGACATGATACATGTTGGCCTTTTCCTAAAAAACCCTTCAAAACCTTTTTCATAATAAAAAAAGTAAGGGTAGAGATAACTTAGGAAGAGAGAAAGATCCGGGTTATGACCCGACCCACAGATTTTTTCCCGACGTCGACAGGTGGCGACTCTGCTGGGGACAGTAGAGGGCTTAGGTCGCATTCAAATCTTTTCAAAATTTCCCTTTCATATCTGCGAATGTGTGAATGCAGCATCTTTACATTGAATGAATGCGTGAATGCTGTGTCTTTACATTGAATGAATGTGAATGAATGCTTTTCTGCTTTTTAGTTCTTCGCACCCATATTAGTGCTTCGCACCAATGTCATCATATGCATAACGGTGAGACACGATGTATGTGAATGTATGTTGTGATTCCTCCACCAGGAGGCAAACCAGTCGGTGACAAGTAATGTCTTCGAGGCGAATAAGTCTTCGGGGCTCATGAAAATGCACCACCCAGATTCGCTCCAGTTGAAAGATCGGATTAATTTCCCCTCTAGTAGATTGCGATGATCTGGGGACCTTCATGCTGAAAAAGCCGCGAGAGTAACCTAAGATAGGTCAACCGCTGATTAATCAAATCCGATGGGAAGCTTCTTCATGCCTTCCTCTTTCAATTCAATGTCAAGTTTTTAATTCCAATGTAAAGGAGCATAATGTAAATATCATAATAAAAATTTTACATTCCCTGTTATATATATCTTGTCATCCTGTCATCAAAACAACTGACCTCGGTTTTGCAGAATAAGATTAAAAAACCACAAAAACACATCATGGCATACATCCTATCCATACATACTTCAGGAAATTGACACGCCTACGTTTTGTTGTAGGTAAAAAAATTGGTCCTGTTACTAGATCTAAGTCTAAGAAAGCACTAAGTCCATCCACGGACATAACTTCAAGTGCTCAGCCATAATCCACCCCTGTCTCTAAGGAAGAGTTTGAAGGACTGAAGAATCAGATAGCCGAATTGGCCAGTTTCCTGAGAGAACAAAGTAAATCTCTTAAAGGGAATCAAGCCCAAGCTCACACAGAACCAGGAACACCTGGTGATAGCGGTGGCAGTCAAGAGACCGAAAAGACAGATACTCAGATTCCTGGACCACAAAACCAGGACACAACCAACAAAACCCCTGAAAACACCGTCCTCAACAAAGATCAAGAAGCTGGTGACATTCTGAAGAAAGTACAATAGATAGAAGAAACCATCCGGTCTATCAAAGGGACTGGGGAATTTGGCAGTGTCAATTATTCAGACCTCTGTATATTCCCTGGGGCTCGTTATCCTGAAAAATTTAGAACTCCTGATTTTGAGAAATATGATGGATTGGGAGACCCCTACACTCACTTGAAAGTATTCATTGGAGAGCTCGGATCCTATGCAAAGGACGAGAAACTTCAAATGCAGCTATTTCAGAAGAGTCTGACCGGAGAGGCTAGAGCTTGGTACTCCCGTCTAGACAACTCCAAAATTCACAGTTGGAAAGAGTTGGCCCATGCTTTCCTCAGTCAATATAGTTTCCAGTCTTAGCTGGCTCCAGACAAATACCAGATAACCAAAATCAAGAAACAAAGTTCTGAGTCATTCAGAGAATATGCTCAATGATGGAGACGGGTTGCAGCACAAGTCACCCCACCCATAACTGAATCTGAGATAGTCATGGCCTTCATCGATATTCAAGACGCTCCATATTACGAGAGGGTCCTAGCAGGTATAGGAAAACCATTCTTTGAGATGATCAAGCACGGAGAGATGGCTGAGATGGGGCTAAAGTCTTGGAAGATAAAGGATCTGACTGCCTTGGAAGCCGTTGCCGAACATATCCAGTCCAAAAATTACGGGAGTAATCCTCGGATAGTACATAAGAAGAAAGACAAGGAAGTGTCCTTCGTACTGCAAGGACAGAATTAAAGGAGCGAATCGAGCAGCATGCCCATTCAAAGGAGGAATTATACCCTTTTTCAAGCTCATGCACAGCCTTCAAACCCTCCAGTTCAGAAGACTATGGAGGCCAGACGTCGGAGAACATTTACCCCATTAGGGGATTCACTCGAGAGTGTTCTAGAATTGTTAACCGCGCAGAAGAAGATTGTTTAACTCCTTCCACCAACCAACACTGGTGGACGAAATTTCGACGTGAGCAAAAAGTGTGCTTACCTCTCGTGATCTTCGGGCCATGACACACAAGAATGTTGGTCTCTCAAGCACAAAATTCAAGACTTGATTGACAATGGAGAGATTGTGGTGACAAAGCCTAAGCAACCGCATGTGCAGGATAATCCCCTCCCTCAGTATAAAGAGGAAAATGTCAACATGATCAACACAGGAAATGGGGAAGGATCCAAATACCTCCGTTATGTGGGGGAATCAACTCCATCCAGCAACAACAGCCCAGACAGTTGGGAGTATTCAAAAAGGCGATTCCTGATAGAACAAGAGATTAGTTCTATCAAGGAACAAATTGAACAATCAGCAGAATTGGTTGTATACCAACATCAAATTACCAGGCAGTTGGTAAACCAGACCAACCAGTCTGATGCAAGTCCTCCCACACCGGAGATTAGTCCCATCCTTATGAGGGATCACTACCAGTCTCATGAACATGAACCCTGGGCCGACTCGATGGCCAAAGTGGAGAATTTCCAAGCTGGTAGGAAATTTGCCTTTCAAAGGAATTTCATTAACCTGAACCAACCGATGAAGGAAATCCTCCAGATGTTAACCAATGAAGGAATGGTTGCAGATTTACTACCTCCATTAAACCCTCGATCCAAGAAATTCAAGCCTGACCAAATCTATCAGTACCACTCCAATGCACCCGGCCATGATACTGAGGATTGCTGGGCACTTCGTAACCTGATTCAAAATATGATGGGAAGTGGTGAATTAATAAAAGGGAATCGAGATTATGGCCTCCCAGATGAAGACACTCTCTTTATTCCCATTGCCTAGAATCCGAATACAGTGGCTATTGTTTCCTGTGACAATGAACCAACCCTTAAACCCTTAGTACTGCCAGGGAAAGGGATCCAAGAAATACAAAATCCTGTGAAGGTGGCAGCACCTGAACCTTTAATCTTGCCCTTCAGACCTCAGTATCCAGTCATTAGTCTGAAGAGGGTCCCATGGAACTACGGGAATAACGAAGGTTCCACCTCAAACAACATTGCCATTGTACCAAAGGATAATCCATTGTACCTGCCTCAGCGGGTGATCAAACTAGTCCTCAAGGCCAAAAAAAAGGTGGCTAAAGAGAAAATAGAAGAGTTCCTCAACAAAATGGGACACAATGAAATCAAGGTAGTGCAAAGTTTGAAAGACGCACCCAAGCAAATGTCCATCCTAGACTTGGTCTTATCATCGGTGGATCATCGCAACATTCTGGTGAAACTACTGGAAGAAGCCCATCTGCCACATACCATGGATGCTGAGAAATTCCGTCACGTGGTAGAACACATTTTCAACAGCAATGTGATATCTTTCATTGACGATGATATACCTGCAGAGGGGACGGGTCATCGCAAGTCATTACACATAGCAGTGATGTCTTCCGGTTATGTGATTGGAGATGTTCTCATAGATGGAGAATCATCCCTCAATATCCGTCCCTACGATACCTTGGAGAAAATGAAGATCAACCCGAACCGGATCAAAACTAGTCATGTGGTCATCTGAGCTTTCGATGGATCTTGTCGACAAGCTATGGGGGAAATAGAGCTTCCTCTGGAGATTGGTCCGCATACTTTCTATGTGTTCTTTCAGGTGCTCAACATCGCCACTGGATACAACTTGTTAATGGGCAAGCCATGGATCCACATGGCAAGAGCAGTGCCATCCACCCTCCATCAATAACTCAAATACATTATTAACAGCAACCTAATCACGGTGAATGCCGAACCAGAATACCTTGTCTGCATACAGGGAGACATGCCGATGATCAGCCTGGATGCAGGGATTGAACCTGCTAGTTTTCAAGCTTTGGAGGTGAGTGATACTCACAGTAGGCCAAGAGATGGTATCTTCGGGTTTCCAACCTGGAGAAGGGTTAGGAAAGAACCAACAAGGTATTGCAAGTCCATTCAAAATCCTGAGCCAGTCAGGGAGAGCCGGATTAGGTTATTCATTCGAGTCAAACCGTCGGAATCCACATAAGCACCCGAAGGCTCATCCTTCCACCATACTGCTGCCAAATCTCACTGATGCTGGCTTTGTAAAGCCAATGAGGAAGATCCCGCTGTGATATCAGCCATGCTATTTCCTCCAATCATACCAGTCGAGGAAAGGAAATCCCCAATGCCTGAGGGGGTAGCAAAAAGGGAAAAAAAGATCCTGTACGAAGGACAAGACCCATTTGCTAATATGCGGGTTATCATAAACTACGAGGGTATGAATGATGAGATCCCAAACAGTGACGACGAGGATCAGATTCAAATTCCCTGCATCAAGAAGGGAAAAGGGGGCAGTTCAAAGAAAAACCCCGGCCCTATTGTAAAAGATGTCTTAGTTATTATTCGAGACAAGGCAGACGAGCACAATGCCTTGATCCTCATTGTTCATGAGGATCTAACTCTGGATAACTGGAGCAGCGTCCCTTGCCTCAGTCAAAAAGGGTAAAGGGGCAGATGTGCTCTCTGCCCTGTAAAATGCGTTTATTTACTACTTACTTTTGATTGCACAGCTATAGCAGTAAATTTTGTCATGCTTTGCCAAATGCTTTTTATATTTAAGCAATTGCATATATTAAAGTGAAAGCATTTTTATTTTCAGGACTCCAGAATTGGATTTATTTGTCACTGCTGATGAGATGCCAACCTGTCATAGTGACTACAACTTTGATGTAGAACTGAACTTCGACTTGATGGATATTGATCAAGAGGAGGAAGATGACTATGAGGTGCCCGAGGAGATCAAAGAATGGGTCGAAGATAAACCCAAACCAAACCACCACTATCAACATAGGAACCTCCGAAAACATCAAAAAAATCCAGATAGGCCTAGACCTTACACAAAATCAAAAAACCGACCTGATCGAACTCCTAATACAGTTCCAGATTGTGTTTGTATAGTCACATGAAGACATGATTGGCCTATCTACTAATATTGTTATCCATCAAATGCCCATCAAAGATGGATTCAAGCCCGTCAAGTAGAAGCTCAGGCGATTGACACCTAAATGGAGTCTGAAAGTCAAAAAAGAGGTCGTTAAACAATTCAAAGTCGGTATCATCATGGTATCAACATACCCAGAGTGGCTGTCAAACATAGTTCCCATACCTAAACCCGAAGGGAAGGTACGAGTATGCGTAGATTATCAGAATTTGAACAAAGCCTGCCTTAAGAATAATTTCCCAGTACCTTTTATCCACATCCTTATAGACAACACGGCGCAGTACGTCATATATTCTTTTGTGGACTGCTTTGCTGGTTACCACCAGATCATGGTTACTGAAGAGGACAGGGAAAAAATAGCTTTCATTACTCCCTGGGGAACCTTCTGCTACAGACGACTATCCTTCGGCCTCATCAATACCAGTGCTATATATTAGTGAGCCATGATGGCCCTATTTTATGACATGATGCACAAGGAGATAGAGGTTTATGTGGACGACATCATCATCAAATCCCCGAGGGAGGATGATCACCTTGACCATCTCAAAAAACTGTTCAATAGGTTGCGTAAGTACAACCTCAAGCTAAATCCCGCCAAGTGCGCTTTTGGCGTCAAATCAGGTAAGTTATTGGGATTCCTGGTGAGTGATCGAGGCATCGAGCTAGACCCTGCCAAGATCAAAGCCATCACTGAGATACTAGTACCTCAAACAGAGAAGGAGATACGTGGGTTCCTAGGAAGGAATAATTTCATAAGCTGATTCATTTCCCAGCTCACAACAACCTTTGAATCCATCTTCAAGCTACTAAGGAAGAATTCCTCCACGAAATGGAATGAGGATTGTCAGAAGGCCTTCCTTGCCATCAAGAAGAAGCTGATCGAAGCACCAGTATTGGTACCCCCAAGGGACGGAGTTCCCTTATTTATGTACTTGTCCGTCAATGCTAATGCAATGGGCTGTATGCTGGGACAGAAAGATGATAGTAGCAAGGAGAGAGCCATCTACTACATCAGCAAAAGATTCAGCAATGGTGAACAAAAGTACACCCTGATCGAAAAGACGTGTTGTGCGTTAGCATGGGCCGCAATGAGGTTACAACATTACCTCCATGGGCACACGACCTACCTCATATCCCGTATGGATCCACTGAAATACGTATTCAACAAGCCAATGTTGAATTATCGACTTTCCAAATGGCAGTTGATCCTACAGCAATTTGACATTGTCTACGTGACTCAGAAGTCCATCAAAGGTCAAGGCATTGCAGATCAATTAGCCAAAGCACCATCAGGAAGGTTCGAGCCCCTGGAGACTTATTTCCCGGATGATGGGATCATGACAATTCAACAACTCCAACAAGAGAATACAGTCCAACCATGGAAAATGTATTTCGATAGAGCGATAAACATGGAGGGTACTGGAGCTGGGGCAGTCTTTATCTCTGGTACAGGAGAACAATATCCTGTGGCTACTAAACTGCAATTTGGCAACACCAACAACACAGCCGAGTATGAAGGCTGCATAATGAGGTTGAAGTTAGCCCAATCCATGGGTATCAAACATTTACTGGTCTTTGGGGACTCTAAATTGGTTATCAGACAAACCACTGGGGCATATGACACCAAAGAATTGCATTTGCTGCCCTATCACCGGTAGGTCATTAACATAGCTCTAGATTTTCAAACATAACCTTCACCCATATACCTCGGGGTAGGAATGACTTCGCTGATGCCTTGGCAACGTTAGCTTCCTTGATCCACGTATCCGATAGGAGTGGGATTCCCTGCATCAAATTCACAACTCAGAAGGCCCCGACATACAGGAATTACATTGAAGACATATCAGATGAAATACCTCCTATTAAACGGCCTTGGTATCAATACATCAAGGAATATCTCCGAGATGGATCTACACCCGCTGGGAAAGCCAATCCGATTAAAAGCGGATTCATAAAATGGCTATGAAGTCCTTTCTGAGCGGAGATGCACTATACAAAAGAGATGCTGGAATAGGGCTCTTAAGATGCCTTGATAAAGAGCAAGCCCAAAGATTGATGGATGAAGTCCACGGTGGAGTCTGTGGTCCACACATAAGCTGTCATCTGCTGGCCAAGAAGATATTAAGAACAGGGCATTACTAAATCTCTCTCAAAGCTGACTGTGACGATCATGTCAGGAGATGCTTTCAATGCCAAATACATGGAAATGCCATACACGCTCCTCCAAATGAGCTACACAACATAAGTTCACCATGGCCTTTCTCCATGTGGGGAATGGATGTGATAGGCCTAGTAGAACCCAAAGCCAGAATTGGTCATCGATTCATCTTCACCATGATCGATTACTTCACCAAGTGTGTTGAAGCTGCCTCTTTTCCCAAAGTCACCAAAGAGGTCATCATTGGTTTCATCAGAAATAATGTCGTCTGTCGATATGGACAACCTGAGGTGGTCGTATCAGACAATGCCAAAAACCTGAATAATCAGATGATGAGCGAGCTATGTAGCAAGTTCCACATCAAGCATCTCAATTCCGTCATCTATCGGCCCAAGATGAATGGTGTTGTCGAAGCGGCCAATAAGAACATCAAAAAGATCATGTAGAAATTGTCCGCCAATCACAAAGAATGGCCTGACATGCTGCCTCTAACCCTATTAGCATACAGGACATCAATGCGTACCTCTACTAGGGCTACCCCCTATTCATTAGTCTATAGCATGGAAGCAGTCCTTCCTATAGAAGTAGAGATGGAGTCCTTGCGAGTATTAATCGATGCTCAGATGGAGGAAGATCAGTGGTTGCAATACCGGTATCATCAACTACCCCTGATAGATGAAAAGAGGGCTACAACCATTTTCCACGGGCAGTTATATCAGCAAAGGATTGCTCGATCCTACAACAAGAAAGTCCGAATACGGCAATTCAAAGAAAATGACTTGGTACTGAAGAAAGTTTTGGCCAATCAAGACGAACCCAAAGGAAAATTCGCCCCTAATTGGGAAGGCCCTTTCATTGTCAAGGAGGTGTTGGCGGGAGGAGCTATCAGATTGCAAGAAATGGACGGAACTGAATTTTCCCAACTCATCAACTCAAACACCATAAAAAGGTACTATATCTGAAACACATGCATACCCGCATCCTGGTCCTACAAATCTAATCAGGCTCGAATTTCACTAGAAACTCGAACTACGAATGACCTGATCTCCCTCTGCCCGGGAGTACGTAGGCAACCATTCCTGGTGCGGTCAAACCAAACAAAAACTCATCAAACCAAACTCAAAAGAGATACTTCTCAATCCTCTCTCATACAGCCAGAACTACGAATGACCTGATCTCTCTACACCCGGGAGTACGTAGGCAACCATTCATGGTGCGGTTTGACCTTCTAGAAAAAACAAAATCCAACAAAAACTAGTTCCGAAGCACCAAAACCATATAAAACCTACATTCTATCAAGCCACCTTAGTCAGCAGTCCTATCTGAGATACTCTCTGATATCTCACTATCAGTCCATCAAGGAGAAGCTTAATATACATCAACAACAGCAAGTCATGAAAGAAGTGGTAATCACTTAGCAATGACAATACATATCTAAACAGGGAAGTGGATCAAAATATATTTCTCTGATATATAATACTGTTTGATATATATATAGTGTCCTGTACATGACAAAAATGGTTGATCTAGTATGTGCAGGAAAAACAAAGCTAGTCTATGGATCCATGGATAAGCGGGACAGCAATGCCAACATGGCATCTCGCTCTGAAGATGGAGCTGCTGTAAGTGCAATACCCTCAGCCTCCATACGAGTCAGAACATCCACAGCTATCTACATAGTCTCGCTGTGGTCATCAATATAAACACTCATCTCGGCAACCAGAACATGAGTATAAGATCGGAGAGAAGTACTGTCGGTGATGTGGAAATCCCGGGAAGCTGTGACCTCATCCCTCTCCACAAAAGCAGCATCCCTGGTAATCGAAACCGCCTCAATCTCCTCAAAGGCTACGTCTCTGGCAGACCGGATCTCATCCCTCTCTGCGAAAGCTGCATCTCTGGCAATTAAAGTCTCCTCAATATCGACAAAAATAGCGTCTCGAGAAGATTGAGCCTCGTCTCTCTCAACCAATGCCATATCTCGAATGGCTCGAGCCTCATCTCTCTCCACAAAAGCTATATTTCTGCCAAACAGGGCAGTCAACATCAGTGCTCTAGCCTGATCTCTCTCAAAGGTCATCCTAGCTAGTGAGTCTGCCAAAGTTGGATCTATCCCGGCAGAAATGATCGACGGATCACTAACTAATGCTGCTGTTAGATCCATGAATAACTCATCCTTAGTAGGAGAATCAGGATCCTCCATAAGCTTCTCCTGGTCTGAATCCACTATCGGAGCTGACTGGATGAATGCAGCTGATGTAATATCTGCCTCCAACCATGCTGAGTACTCTGGAGAATGATCCGAATGGCTACTGGAGAAATCAGCCCTCTCCCTATGAGTCCAACACTCATACACTCTGATCAAATTAGCAGATGACATAGACGAAGCTGACATCCTCTGATCAACAGCCCCCTCAAATTAATGCAGGCTCTGAAACTGATCGAACTGGCCCATAATAGTCAGAGGATTGTAAGTAGTCACTCCTCTCAATCCCGCTAGGGGCAAATAGTCCATGCCAGATGCATGGGTGATAAAGCTATAGTGAGAGACTAGCCCTGAGCATGGCAGAATCGAGAATGGATGAGCAAAATTAGACAAAAATGTTGACCATGTCTCTGCATCGGTACACTCTGCTGGCTGAAAGGAGTAAGACATGGCTATATCATAGGTGAAACAGTACCCCTGGTGTCTGAAAAATCTAATCGGTCATAAATGGGACATGAGCCATACATACAGCAAAGCCGAACGGCCTCTAAAAACCCCTACAGGATGGGTACTGCAGTGGGTGGCTGCTCTCAGCGCCTCGGCCAATATCATCGGAAGAATAGTGCTACCCTGTCTAAGGGCCCAAATCACAACTATCAATCCAACATCCAAGTGGTCCAAGTGAAATGGCATATATATGTAGGCTACTATACACATCAACAAAACATCTATCCTAGATAAATGTCATGCCTCTGCCGAGACAATAAAATCTCCAGCATGACGATCGTAGCTGTCCAGCCGGCCGAAATGATCGATCAAGAAGTCTATAGAGATCACATGTCCATAAACAATCTCATCTTAAACTACACTATGACGTAGACCAGACATCAGAAGAAACGATCTCCTCATGTCGCTGATTGTTATACGAGCGCAGGGCAAGTCTAAAGCCAAACCAGTGAATCGCTCATACTCCTCTAAAGTTGGAGTCAGCTCGTGCCGCCCAAAGCGGAAAACCTGTCTCTCGGGTATCCAAATGGGTAAAAGACCATCTACAAACTGTTACGGGACCTGAAAGTCTACGAGGGCCAATGAATGCCCTAGCATTTAATCCACTGTCCCTCTGGCTGGGAAGGGCAGACTCTCATACCACGATCTCAAGGATGATGCCACCACAGATGGTGGTAAGTGATCAATACGACTGATGGTGGATGACGACATCTGTATCATCGTATCACAAGACCATCCAGGGGTCAAATCTGAACTCATCTGTCTAAATGCATATACATGACATGAGACGTGCATAATAACAATGATAAACATGATGCGATAGATAGGAAATATCATGCATATCTATAATAAACTATCTACTGCAAGCATCATCCCTGTCTAATAATACAAAGCAAAATAAAAAGTACAGGGATATAGGGCACAACCGCCCAACTACTAACAGTGGTCTATCAAAATGGGGCACAGCCGCCCAAATAGCCAAAACAGTGACCGACCAAAAGATATAGCTACAATAACTATCCAAAAAGATCCAAAATATCTACGCTCCGGTAGTTAACCTGCTCCATCTCCTCCGTGGACACAAAGTCATGGTCATCAGGCATGTCTGGGCGGTACAAGGGAGGATCATCCCCTGCAAAACTGCTGGAAAATAAACCTGATGAGGGGCCCGCTCCTAAGCTGGAAGGGTCAAAAGAAGATGCCTCTGACGGATCTCGAACAAGATGCCTGATGAACAAATGAGCTCTCTCCAACTCCTGGGTCAGTCCTGTAATCTGGTCCAAGTGAGTAGGCTCCCTGAGGCAAGCTATCCACTCTATCATCATCACAGACCCAGACACCATGTCTACCATGAACTGGGTGGCACGAGTCTGAGCTCCAATCGTGCGAGGGCTCCACCAACTACTGAATGCCTCCTGGCTGTATAGACCCTCTGATAGGGTAAAGTCGTCTATGCCCTCCGTAGGGATGTCTGTCAATGGCTGGATCAATGGCCAATGATGCCAAGCTGGAGGAATAAAGGGAATACAGATCTGACCTGTGATACTCTGGATAGCACGCTCTCCTAAATAAAGCTCCCAGCCTCCCTCTGTCAAAAACGGGACTCTGCGGGTCAACAATGCAAACTCCCGACCAGTGGGGAAGCCTCCCCCAAATCCAACAGTCAAAAACTTAGAGGTATATAGGATCCACGTGATCGCTCCGGCTGTTAAAAGCTCCAACTGCAGGCGAGAATGAGTAAAGCCCTCAGCAATAGGGACCTCTGTCAGAGTGGAGTGATGCCAATGCCGTCCCCGGGGATAGATATCCAGACCTAAAATAGTGGGGGCCATAGGCAAGGAAGCCTCTCGTACGCCCAGAACTGGCCATGTAAATATCAAAAGTCCTCAGTGACCAAGACTGACAAATGTAAATGCAGAAATTAAAAAGGTACAAGAAAGGTTACTCACCAGCAGAAATGGGTAGAACCCTAACCAAGCCTCCATCAAACCCTCCGAAAGCATGCACATGCCCTGGAGAAAATAGGCAAAAGGTGTAAGAACCCCAATCAAAGTCACTGAGGCGCTCTACATGTCGGGTAGCACTGACCAAAGCAAAGGACATAGTCGATGAGTTGTCCACCAGAAAATAACCCCTGATGATCACCAGAAACAATTGCCTCAGAATGCGATCCCTAACCCTCTGATCATCAGGCAGAGGCTCAAGTAAAGCCCCACTCTGGGCATCTATGCTCAAGGGACCAGATCAAATCGTCCGACCCTTGATCGTCATCATAGAAACTCCTAGCAGGGACCGAACGGCAGTGGGTGTGATGTCAGCCACAATAGGCACTGGCTCACCCTCGAACTCTATGCCGGTGATGAACCTCCAGTCCATAGGGGTCATCATCACCTCACAGTCCAATAAATGGAGAGACTGAGTCTGGTAGAACTAGGGCTCAGACAAAGCCCTCATATAACCCTAGGGACAACGGTGGGGAAGAATAGAGAAGAAGGCCTGAAACCCCCAGCCGTTGATAAGTAGGTTTTTAACCTACTTAATAGGTATTTCTTAGCTTGTTATATTGTTATTACTTAAGTATGCATGTTACTTTTCATATATTTTATGTTAATGTGTTTAACCTACTTAATAGGTATTTCTTAGCTTGTTATATTGTTATTACTTAAGTATGCATGTTACTTTTCATATGTTTTGTGTTAATGTGCAGAAATGGAGAGTGATTGGGCAAAAGAGGAGCAAACAAGCAAAATTGGGGCTAGAAAGTAGACCAGCGCGGGGTGCGCTGCAAATACAAAGGGACTGACGCGGGCCGAGTCGCTTAGAAGTCTAGAACCCCTGCATGCCTAGGGCGGGGCGCGCCAGGATGTGAAGAAGACGGGCACGGGGTGCGCCAGACGGACGACTCGGCCAGATATTAAGTGTTTTAAATACAAAGTTGATTAGGAATAGGACTGCAGACTTGCCTTATTAGACTAGGGATTTGTTAGACTATATATATCAGTTGTTTATTAGGTTTAGGAGAGTTTTTGGATCTTATAATTTCATCTTGGAGCTATTTATCAAGGCATGTCAGGCTAATTCACTTATTCAATTCTGAAGGGATGTTGAACCTGATTAACAATTTATGGTTTGATTAAGTTTATAATATTTATTCTTTCATATTGAGATTTATTCTGATTATCCATATAAACTTTCATGTATGTTATTCAATTGACTAATTTGGTTTCTGCAGGATTAAATTAGTAAATTGATATCATCTGTTAGATTAAAACATATTTTAAGCAAACGAAGTGTGTCTAATCTAAGTAACAATTAATGATATTTTATTGTGGTCAAGATTTGAAATATTGTTAAGATTTTCAGAAGACAAGTTAAATAATTCTTGATTGCGTAATTATTGCTTGGAATAATCTAATTCTTATGCTTAATGCTTCTATCATATTAAATCTAGGCTGATAGTTCTAGGTTGTATGTTAGTTAGAATCTTTTGTTGGCTATCGTCGCATTAGATCTACACTTAAGGAGAATTTTGGATAATTTGCGATTGCGGTTATCTAGGGTTTTTTAATCTCATTGAAAGGGTAAATAGTATAATAACTTGATTAAATCATAATTATGAAAAGGGGATACTGAACTGAGGAATTGAAATCTCTTTTACTTGTTGATATTTTCTTATTAATTCACTTTAGTTAATTTAAACTACTTTCAAAACTAAAAACCCCAATTTATTGGAAATTATTGGATAGTTGAAATACAGTTCACTCTCTGTGGGATCGATCCTTGCTTATTACTATACTAGTTCTTGAATTAGTTGAATAAAGAGTAAGGTAAATTTTGTAGTGCTAGACGACAGCTACCAAATTTTGGCGCTGTTGCCAGGGAGTGTTATTTGTTTTTATTTATTCGATTGTTTTCATATTTTTATTTTTATTTTTATGCCTCGATCCTCTCACTCTCTGGACTTGAAATTTGATCCAGAAATAGAGAGAACCGTACGAAGGCTTAGGATGGAAGCTCAGAAAAACCAAGGTTCACTTGCACATTCCAAAGAAGCTCCACCACCGGGCCTCAACATCGCACTCACACTACTTTTGGACCAATCTTCTTCAAGAGAATCAGAAGAGGAGATGGCGGTGCCAAATAACAGGACTTTGAAGGAGTTGTCAACTCCTAATCTTACTCAACAACCTCTTTGTATTGAATATCCTACTTTGAATGCTGCGTTTGAACTAAAATCTGGACTAATTCACCTTTTGCCTACTTTTCGTGGTCTTACAGGTGACGATCCGTACAAGCATTTGAAGGAGTTTCATGTTGTGTGCTCGACCATGAAGCCACGCAATAATATGGAGGAGCAGATAAAGCTGCGAGCTTTCCCTTTCTCACTGGCGGACTTAGCAAAAGATTGGTTGTATTGTCTCCCCTCGGGATCAATACAACATGGAACAACATGAAGAAGCTATTTTTGGAGAAGTTCTTTCCTACTTCGAGAGTAGCCAATATACGGAAGGAAATTTGCAGAGTCCAACAATTTAGCATTGAAACACTGTATGAGTACTAGGAGAGATTCAAGAAGCTTTGCTCCAGCTGTCCACCCCACCAGATCGACGATCAACACCTCATCATCTACTTTTATGAAGGACTCTTGCCAATGGACAGGAGTATGATCGACGCTGCTAGTGGAGAAGCATTAGTGAATAAAACACCGGATGCTGCAAAGAATCTGATTGCAAACATGGCCGCTAATGCACAACAGTATGGAACACGGAATGATCATCCAGCACAAAGGGTAAGTGAGGTAAGCACAACTAATGTAGAGCAACAAATTTTTGACTTAACTGCTTTGGTGAAACAATTAGCTACAGGTAACGAACCAGTTGCACAAGCTTGCCAGATCTGTTTAATGGCTGGGCACCCTACAGATGCATGCCCGACATTACAAGAGGAAGATAGCACACAGCAAACTAATGCAATGGGAAACTACCAAGCTCAGCCGCAGAGAAAATATGATCCTTTATCCAACACATACAATCCAGGATGGAGGGATCATCCTAACTTCAGTTATGGGGGTGCTAGGCCATAGGCGCAAGGGTTTTACCTAGTTAAACTGTAGTTTCGGCCAAATCAGCCACAGTACCAACCCAGACCAGCAGCACCGGCCAATCTTGGAACATCCTTAGAGGACATGTTCAAGGCGTTCATGCAACAAACACAATAATTCCAACAAGAGACGAAGTCTTCCATCCACAGCTTGGAGAGTCAAATGAGCCAATTAGCCACTACTGTAGGTCGGTTGGACTCTCAAGGTTCAGGGTAGCTTCCATCGCAGACTGTTGTGAACCCAAAGGAGAATGCCAGTGCTATCACCTTGCGGAGTGGAAAATAGATGAATACACCAACAGCAACAGTTGTGTATGAGAAAGAGCAAGCAAAGGAGGAATCGGAGAAAACTAAGGTACACCCTAACCCTCCTTGTCAAATTAATGATATTCCACTTCCCTTTCCGCACAGAAATTCTAGAAAATCAAAGAAGGATGAACAAGATAAAGAAATTCTAGAAACCTTTAAAAAAATAGAAATAAATATTCCACTACTTGACGCAATTAAACAAGTGCCACGGTATTCTAAATTTTTGAAAGAATTGTGCACTAATAAACGTAAATTGGAAAATGATGAGAAAGTCACAGTTGGGGAAAATATATCAGTAGTCCTTCAAAGAAAAATGCCACCTAAATGTAAAGATCCAGACATGTTTACGATCCCATGTAAAATAGGAAACACTAGATTTGAGAAGGCCACGCTAGACTTAGGTGCTTCAATAAATGTGATGCTATTATCTGTTTATAAGTCTCTGAATCTTGGACCTTTAAAAAATACTGGTGTAATTATTCAATTGGCTGATCGTAGTAACACCTACCCCCGAGGGGTAGTCGAAGATGTCTTGGTGTAGGTAAACAAACTAATCTTTCCTGCAGATTTTTACATAGTGGATATGGGAGATGATACATCCCCGAACCCTTCTCACATCTTGCTAGGAAGACCCTTCCTAAAAACAGCGAGAACTATGAATGATGTGCACAATGGGAACTTGACAATGGAGTTTGATGGCGAGAAGATCCAATTCAACATCTATGATGCCATGAGGTACCCTAGTGATATTTGTCAGGTTTTTGCAATTGATGTATGTGATTCTTTAGTGCAGAAAAGTTTTGAGCAAATTCAAAGAGACAGTTTGGAGGTTGCTATTTCCAGCAGTTTGGACATGGATGGGACATATGAACTTGAGCACAGTCAAGAATTAAAGGAAACTGTGGCTGCACTACATTCAGTGCCTAAACACACAGATAAGCATGCAACCCAATTAATTCAATTACCTATATCTCATCAAAAATTATTACCATCTTTGGAGCAAGCTCCAACTCTTGAATTAAAATAATTACCGGCACACTTGAAATATACATATTTAGGGGCTAATGAAACTTTACCTGTGATAATTGCTAGTAATCTAACCAAAGTGCAGTAAAAAAATTGTTGAGGGTCCTAAGGGACCACATCACAGTATTTGGTTAGACTATAGCAGACGTCAAGGGTATTAGTCCCGCGATGTGCATGCATCTGATCTTGGTAGAGGAAGGAGCTAAACCGATGAGAGATGCACAGAGACTGTTGAACCCACCGATGATGGAGGTAGTGAAGAAAGAGGTAATTAAATTGCTTAATGCAGGAATCATCTACCCCATCTCTAATAGTCAATGGGTAAGTCCGGTGTTGGTAGTTCTTAAGAAATACGGTATCACGATTGTCAAGAATGACTATAATGAATTAGTGCCCACATGAATGCAAACAGGTTGGAGAGTGTGTATAGACTATAGGAGGTTGAACACCGTAACTAGAAAAGATAACTTTCCCCTTCCTTTTATTAATCAAATGTTAGAACGTTTAGCTGGGCATTCTTACTATTGCTTTCTAGATGGTTTTTCAGGCTATACCAGATTGTGATCGCCTCCGAAGACCAGGAAAAGACTACATTCACTTGTCCCTTTGAAACCTTTGCCTACCGGCGAATGTCCTTTGGACTTTGCAATGCCCCAGGTACTTTTCAACGATGCATGGTGAGTATTTTTTCTGATCTTTTAGAAGAATGCATCGAAGTCTTTATGGATGATTTCACAGTTCATGGTGATTCATTAGATGCCTATTTAGATAATCTGACACGTGTACTGGATAGATGTCTAGAAACAAACCTTGTGCTAAATTGGGAAAAATATCACTTTATGGTAGAACAAGGAATTGTGCTTGGTCATGTAGTAAGCTAAGATTGATATTATTTCTACATTACCTTACCCCGTCAGTGTACGGGAGATACGTTCTTTTCTTGGACATACAAGATTTTATAGCAGGTTTATCAAAGATTTCGCCAAGATAGCATTGCCCTTCTGCAAGTTGCTTTAAAAAGATGAAGAGTTCCAGTTTAGTGAAGAATGCAAGTTGGCTTTTGATACTTTGAAGAAGTTATTGACGTCTGCCCCTATCATTCAACCACCAAATTGGAAGCTCCCGTTCGAGATAATGTGTGATGCAAGAAACTATGCTGTTGGCGCCATTTTGGGCCAAAAGATTGACAAAGTTGTCCATGCCATCTACTACGCCTCAAGAACTTTGAATGCAGCTCAGATAAACTATTCAACCACGGAAAAAGAACTCTTATCTGTTGTATTTGCTTTAGAAAAATTTAGATCATATTTACTTGGTACTAAAGTAATAGTTTATTCTGATCATGCTGCTCTCAGGTAACTGCTTACCAAGAAGGAATCCAAGCCTCGAATCATAAGGTGGATCTTGCTGCTGCAAGAATTCGACTTGGAGATTAAGGATAAAAAGGGTACGGATAACTTGGTGGCAGATCACTTGAGCAGAATTCTAAAGGAGGAGGAAGCACTACCATTGCATAACATGTTTTAGGACGAGCATCTACTTGCCATTGGTAACACAACTCCCTGGTATGCTGATATTATAAATTATCTGGTAAGTAAGTATTTACCAAGTGAATTTTCTAACTCCCAAAAAGAAATGCTTAGGAGTGAAGCAAAACATTATGTGTGGGATGGCCCATATTTATGGAAATTTTATGCCGATTAGATAGTTAGACGTTGTGTACCTGATAATGAATTCAACTCTATTCTAACTTTCTATCATTCCTATGCTTGTGGAGGACATTTTGGCCCAAAGAGAACATCACATAAGGTGCTAGAGAGCGGTTTCTTTTGGTCATCAATTTTCAAAGACTCTTCTTTGTTTTGTAAATCATGTGAAAATTATCAAAGAACTGGTAATTTATCTCGTAGGAATCAAATGCCACAAAACCCTATACTAATTGTAGAAATCTTTGATGTTTGGGGTATTGATTTCATGGGACCTTTTCCTGTTTCTTTTGGGAATATTTACATCTTACTGGCAGTTGACTATGTTTCAAAATAGGTGGAAGCTAAAGCCACCAGAACTGACGATTCTAAAGTTGTTTCAGATTTTGTCAGGACTAATATATTTGTCAGGTTTGGAGTACCACGGGCCATCATCAGTGATCGCGGAACACATTTCTGTAACAGGGTGTTAGCAGCCTTGTTGAAGAAGTACAACGTTTTTCACAGGGTATCTACATCCTACCATCCGCAGAGCAATGGCCAAGCAGAGGTATCCAACCGAGAGATCAAGTCCATTTTGGAAAAGGTAGTCAACCCAAACAGAAAGGATTGGAGTCTGAGATTAGGTGATGCGCTATGGGCGTATAAGATGGTATACAAAACTCCGATAGGTATGTCGCCTTATAGGCTCATGTTTGAGAAACCATGCCACCTACCTGTAGAGCTCGAACATAAAGCTTTCTGGGCGATCAAGCAGTGCAATATGAACATGGATCAAGCGGGCGTCAATAGGAAGTTGCAGTTACAAGAACTCAAGGAGATGCATACCAAAGCATATAAAAGTTCTAAATTATACAAGACTAAAACAAAAGCTTTCCATGATAAGCAGATCTTGAGGAAAAATTTCACTGTGGGACAGAAAGTCCTTCTTTTTAATTCATGTTTAAAATTATTTTCAGGAAAGTTGCGCTCTTGCTGGGAGGGCCCATTTATTATTACTAATATTTTTCCTCATGGTGCAGTCGATATCCAGAATCCAAAAATAGGAAATGTGTTTAAGGTGAACGGACATCGGCTAAAGCCGTTTCTGGATAGCAGTCAAGTAGAGGAAGTCGAAGTCGTGATGCTGATGGATCCGGCTTCTGGATAATTGATTGGAGTACAGTCGAGCCAACGATGTTAAACACGGGCAGCTACTTGGGAGGTAACCCAATTTCTTAATACTTAGAGTTTCTATTAATTTAGTTTTATATAGATTTCATTCTTAGGACTTTAGAACATGTAAACTATTTTATGCGAAAGGACTTTGCAATTCATTTGTGGCAGAAAGGCATGGGCAATCAAAGTAAAAGCCAACCAAATCGACAAAGCTGGCGCGGGCCGCGCCCATAGAAAGAAGGACAAGGCACACGGCGCGCTACCCCACCAGCGTTTAAGCTTCTTAAAAATCAAATTTGGTGCGGGGCGCGCTAGTGATGCAGGGAATCAGCCTCGAAAGAACAAGCCAGCGCGGGCCGCGCTACAAGGAGGGAAGACCGAGCGCAGGGCGCGCTGGTAGGCGGTTTTCAAATTCAAAAAGGTTTTAAATAATGTCTTTTCCTTCCCAAAACCTAATCTAAATCTACTTCCTCTCAAACTAAACTAATCCTAAGCAAACCCTGCTACTCTTACCCCTATACAAATCTCTCAAACCCTAATCCAAATATGTAAGACCCCAACTTTTATGAATAAAGATTTAATCTTTTTTATATATTATTTTGAAATAGTAAGGAGTTGATTTGATAAATGTGAAAAGCTATGGGTGAAATGTGCAAATATTTCAAAATAAGCAAGTGGTTATAAAATATTCATTGTTGTCGGGGAATATTCGTTTGGTCGTGGAATATTTTTGTTGTCGAGGAATATTCGTACGACGGCGCAACCATTTGTGGGACCCACAACAGAATAAATGTCGAATGAAGAAAACGACAAGAATGAGTTTTCTAAAAATAACGGTGTAGTTGTTACCGTTAGAACTGTTGAAATACCCCGTGGTTAAAATACAGTAATACGTGTTGTTGCACAGTAGCACACGGTATTGCATAGTATTTTTAATTATTGATTCTTACGTAAAAAGTCACTTACTCAATAATTGTTATAGTAATTACTGCTCAATATTTTATATTATTGACTCAATAATTGCTACATTGATAGTTGCATAATATTTTATTGATTAAATAGTTGCTACGTTGATATTTTGTATTCAATAATTATCACTACACAGTATTTCATATTATCAAATTAATAATTCATATTATTTGAATAATATTATTAGATAGCATTATTGGCAATGTCTAAGAAAGTTCTGTCTAGTAAAGAGGTTAGTTAATTGCGCCAGTAAGGAAAAATCCTTATCGGAATGCACCCTCTTTCCTGGGAACGACCTGGTTGTCAATATTGTAGTTCTGTAATATTATTTATGAATAATTAATTATTGATATACATGATAAGGAAATATTTATTTCAATTTTGATATAAAAGGAAAGAATTTTTAGCATGTGACATTTGTTGAAAGTTAGCATTTTATCTTCTCCGATAAAAAAAATTCATTCAAATATATTATTATAATATTATATTATAAAATTATAATGTGATGATATAATAATTTTATGTGGTTGGTGGGAATATAGATGGAGGCTTGAAATTTTCAAAAGTTGTATACTGAAGCTTGTTTTTCAAAAGTAGTATACTGTTGAGTCATCCGTATGTAAATTTGAGTCATTTTTTCGTTCGGAATTTGGAAAAACTTTTTTCTACAAAGTTGTAGAGAATCAAATTTCATATGGAATGGACATAAGGTTCGTATTTTTCTGAAAAAAAAAGGGCTATTTATTATGAATTATTGAAGTTTCAGAAATAAATATTTTAATATATATATATATATATATATATATATATATATATATATATTACATAAACATGTGGGATTCATTATTGGTGGCTGATTTTTGTTCAAATGTGATGTGCTGGAGGATTGTCAAAAATGTAAGGCTTGGAAAAATTCATCCATTGGTGAAAAAGTCTATATTGGTGTTCTGGTATTTTTCTTTAAATAGGGTGCTTAAGTTAGAATTGAAAATCACACCAGAATCAAAAAAAAATTTCTCAATAATATCGAGCGTATTTCTTGTGAGTATAAGGATAGTTTGAGTGTGGATTACGGTGCAAGATTTTTTCCAGCATTATATTCGATATTCCAGTCAAAACTACTCTCCTGTTAAGGTAAAAGATGTTATTTTTCTCGTAAATGATGCTATTTCCTTTCAATATTCATAATGAATATTATTTTCTTTCATATTCCATATTATGAAAGTGATAATATTTCATTTCATATTTCTAAATTTAAACTTACTACGGTAAGTATTGCTTCTATAATTCCTGAAATGATCAGAAATTCTTTAAGTTTGCGTTTCATCTAATATCATTTCACTGGAATATTGGTCTGAACATTTTATGAAATTTTTATCTTTTCATGACGAGTTACTATTTACGAGTTACTATTCATGAGTTACTACTCACGGAAAAAAAATATTTTTTTATCCAAATTATCTTTGATTGGATCCAAGTTTTTAACTTCATTCTTGAATTTTCCTCCACAATTGATTGTTACGGAGTATTCTTGAACTTGGATAAACTAAATTACGAATCCCTAATCTTTGTCCTTTATCTCACTAGATTCGTTCCTTATATTATTTTCATCATCCTCAGTCTTAAATGGTGATACAAACGAATATCTTTGGCCTGTAGTGCAAAGATGAATGATTATTTGATTAATATCTTTGGCCTGTAGTGCAAAGATGATTACCTGATGAATATCTTTGGCCCGTAATGCAATGATAGACAGGTGTTGAGATGAACATGACCACTGGTGATACAAATGAATATCTTTGGCCCGTAGTGCAAAGATGAATATTTGATTTGAGATATATATTGATTGATGTTACAGGGATAAAATATTGATGATGGGCTTTTAAATCATAGAAGATAGTAAACATCATTCTCTACTTAACTTTTCTAATGAATTGTTATTTTCGCTGCAGTTGTTGATCTAAAACTTGTTGTCCATAATATTTTAACTGAATTGTTGAAGACTAACGATAATTTATTTTCCATTATCTTAGTCATAATATTCTTTACTAGGCTAGTTGACTCACCCTTTTCATCTATTGTCCTCTTCAGAAAATGAGAATATAACTGGGACTAGTCGAGGAATAGAGTGATGGTCCGAGATAGAGCTGTAGAAGTCCTCACTATTTTTGTAAAATAGTGTGGTAATTATTGCAATAAATGAGGACTAAATTTGAGCCTTTATATTTCATATTATATACGATTTGTATTGAAGCTCACAACTTGTATGGTCGTATTTCTCACGATCTTTTGTTATAAAAGATTGTATTTGAATTCTGTACCATGTATTTTGCGACTCAGAATGGGTTGGGTTTATTGGACCTATTCTGGGGGCGTCACAGTTGGTATCAGAGCTTAGGGATATGATCTCTGGCGGAGATCTGGGAATAGAACTAGGAGGGGAGAGACGAGTAAATCCTTCGCTAGTGTGTCCTACCTAAGCTTATTTGGTATTTAATTGGTCGGTCAGAACATAGGGTTGATATGTGATATGACAATTTGTTTAATTAACCCTTGTTTTATAGCAGTATTTGAGAATGGTAGCTAAAAATTTAAATAATGGAACGTATGAGACCATTGAGACACCGCTAATCACCAACCAGGATAATGTGATGTCGGGAGAAGAAGAATGGCAGGGGGTCGTAGAACAAAGGGATACAACAATCTAAGATTTTGCTACTCGATATGCGAGGCTTGAATGGAAGCTCTCTCTAGCAGAGGATATGATATTAGAGCTGGAAGCTGAGAATGCAATTGTCAAAATTCTGATGAAAGAAGAAACAACTGAACGAATGAGAATGGAGGATGCATAGGTAAAAGGCGCACGACGCGTTGATATTTTAGAAAGAGACGTCTGATCCAAGAAGGGCAAAATAGACTATATAGATTTCACTTTTTGGACAGCAATTGGGAGAATCCAACATCGAGTTTGGAATTACCCTGTGCAGAGCGGTCAACCCCAATTCGATATGGCTCAAAGAGTAATGATTCAAATCATGGATCAGGAGTGCGACGAAGTAGTTGAGGGTGGAATGTGCGTTATGCCAAAGTTAAGTCCAGCTAGAATGGTGATACCAAAGGCTGTCCCAGACAAGTTAAAGTCGGTGGTTCCTGGAAGAACGTTTGTTGTGACTGCCCAAAACGCGAGGAACCCGAACGAGGTTGTTACGGGTAAGTTAATCATATACTCTTGCGAGGTCTATACCTTATTAGATACCGGTTCTACCCATTCTTTCATTTCACCTGCTTGTGCTCAACGTTTGAACTTGACCTCTGACAAATTAGACTTTGATTTATCTGTTGAAACTCCGTTAGGAGAAACCTTCGTTACATCCGTAGTTTACAAATCTTGTTTGATTCAAATTGGCACCCTCACCCTACCTGTGGATTTTATATCTTTGAAGATACTTGCATTTGATGTGATTTTTTGAATCGACTGGTTAACCACTCATCATGCCAAAATTGATTGTTTCGTAAGGTTATTAGCTTTCATTCAAATAACCAGACCATTAAAATCAATCAATGTCATTTCAAGACATAAAGCTATTCGTTTATTGAAAAATGGATGTCAAGCTTTCTTAGCCCGTGTCACTGATTTAAACCAGAATACGTCAGATTTGAATGATATTTCTGTTGTTGATAAGTTTCCGGATGTATTTCCCGAAGAACTTCCCGGTCTACCCCCAGAACGTGAAGTTAAATTCTTTATTGACCTTGAACCCGATACAAAGCCTATTTCTAAAATCCCATATCGAATGGCTCCTATTGAACTTCAGGAGTTAAAGGTCCAACTACAAGAGTTGTTAGACATCAGTTTTATACGTCCTAGTACATCTCTTTGGGGTGCTCCTGTTTTATTCGTAAAGAAGAAAGACGGTAGTATGCGACTATGTATTGACTATTGGGAGTTAAACTATGTCACCATCAAGAATAGGTATCCGCTACCTCGTATTAATGACCTATTCGTCCAGTTGCAAGGTGCACAATTCTTTTCAAAGATCGATCTTCGTTCTGGATATCATCAGTTAAAGATTAAAACTGACGACATTACGAAGATTGTCTTTAGAACTCGATACGAGCATTATGAATTTCTAGTTATATCTTTTGGATTGACTAATGTCCATGTTGCATTCATGGACATGATGAACCGAATATTTAAGAAATATTTGGATCATTTCGTGGTTGTCATTATTAATGACATCCTAATTTACTCCAAAAGCCTCAAATATTTTTTTCACCCAGAACGAACTCAATATGCGACAACGACGTTGGCTTGAGCTATTTAAAGATTACGACCATACCATGCAATACCATTCTGGAAAAGCGAACGTGGTAGTTGACGCGTTGAGTAGAAAATTATATGCGGGAATGAGTGCGATGCTGTCAACACAAAGGCTCATTTGGTATGACTTACAAATGATAGAGATAGAGTTCAAGACTCTGGGGACCCACGTGATGATGTCAAGTATATGCGTAGAACCAGCTTTGATTGATAAAGTTAAAGCTGCTCAAGCTACAGACCCGGAGCTGACGAATATGAAGAAGAAGGTCCAAGAAGATGCTATTCCAGAAGCAAGAATCGACGAAGAGGGAATACTTTGAGTCAACTCTAGACTTTGTGTTCCTAACGATTCTGATTTAAAGTATAGAATCATGATGGAGGCACACAACACACCGTTTGCGATCCATCCTGGGAGTACCAAAATGTATTGTGATCTTCGACATACATTTTGGTGGAGCAATATGAAGAGAGAGATCGCGAAGTTTATCTCGAGGTGTTTAACGTGTAAACGTGTCAAGGCGGAGCATCAAGTGCCAAAGGGTCAGCTTGCAGAAAGCTATGGGCACCGATTTACGATTCATTGGTCCATTTAAGATCCTTGACCGAATAGGAAATGTGGCCTATAGACTCGCCTTACCTCCAAGCATGTCTCATAATGTTTTTCACATATCCATGCTTCGTAAATATGTGAAAGACCCAAACCACATTATTGAGTTAGAACCAGACGAGATAGTCGAAGATTTAACGTACGAAGAGGTACCTGTCAAGATCTTGGATAAGAAGGAACATGTCTTACGCTCAAAGATTATACCTAAAGTTAAAGTTTTGTGGAGGAACCATGATATTGAGGAAATGAACTGGGAGTTGGAATCAGAAATAAAAGCGAGGTATCCTCACCTCTTCGATATACCAGGTACGTACGTTAATTTCGAGGACGAAATTTCATAAGGAGGAGAGGTTGTAAGACCCCAACTTTTATGAATAAAGATTTAATCTTCTTTATATATTATTTTGAAATAGTAAGGTGTTGATTTGATAAATGTGAAAAGTTATGGGTGAAATGTGCAAATATTTCAAAATAAGCAAGTGGTTATAAAATATTCATTGTTGTCGGGAAATATTCGTTTGGTCATGGAATATTCTTGTTGTCAGGGGAATATTCCTAAGAACGGCGCAGCCATTTGTGGGCCCCACAATGAAATAACTGTCGGATTAAGAAAACGACAAGAATGAGTTTTCTAAAAATAACGGCATAGTTGTTACTGTTAGAACTGTTGAAATACTTCGTGGTTAAAATACAGTAATACGCGTTGTTGCACAGTAGCACACGGTATTGCACAGTATTTTTAATTATTGATTCTTACGTAAGAAGTCACTTACTCAATAATTGTTACAGTAATTACTGTTCAATATTTTATATTATTGACTCAATAATTGCTACATTGATAATTGCATAATATTTTATTGATTAAATAGTTGCTACGTTGATATTTTGTATTCAATAATTGTCACTGCATAGTATTTCACATAATCAAATCAATAATTCATATTATTTGAATAATATTATTAGATAGCATTATTGGCAATGTCTAAGGAAGTTCTGTCTAGTAAAGGGGCTAGTTAATTGCGCGCCAGTAAGGAAAAATCCTTATCGGAAGGCCCCCTCTTTCCTAGGAACGACCTAGTTGTCAATATTGTAATTCTGTAATATTATTTATGAATAATTAATTATTGATATACATGATAAGGAAATATTTATTTCAATTTTGATATAAAAGGGAAGAATTTTTAGCATGTGACATTTGTTGAATGTTAGCATTTTATCTTCTCCGATAAAAAAAATTCATTCAAATATATTATTATAATATTATATTATAAAATTATAATGTGATGATATAATAATTTTATGTGGTTGGTGGAAATATGGATAGAGGCTTGAAATTTTCAAAAGTTGTATGCTGAAACTTGTTTTTCAAAAGTAGCATGATGCTGAGTCATCCGTATGTAAATTTGAGTCATTTTTTCATTCGAAATTTGGAAAAACTTTCTTCTACAAAATTGTAGAGAATCAAATTTCATATGGAATAGACATAAGGTTCGTATTCTTTTGAAAAAAGGTTATTTATTATGAATTATTGAAGTTTCAAAAATAAATATTTTAATATATATATATATATATATATATATTATATAAACATGTAGGATTCATTATTTGTGGTTGATTTTTGTTCAAATGTGATGTGCTGGAGGATTGTCAAAAATGTAAGGCTTCGAAAAATTCATCCGTTGGTGAAAAATTCTATATTGGTGTTCTGGCATTTTCCTATAAATAGGGTGCTTTAAGTTAGAATTGAAAATCACACCAGAATCAGAAAATTTTCTCTCTATAATATCGAGCGTATTTTTTGTGAGTATAAGGATAGCTTGAGTGTGGATTACGGCACACGATTTTTTTCAGCATTATATTCGATATTCCTGTCAAAACTACTCTCCTGTTAAGGTAAAGGATATTATTTTTCTCGTAAATGATGTTATTTTCTTTCAATATTCATAATGAATATTATTTTCTTTCGTATTCCATATTATGAAAGTGACAATATTTCATTTCATATTTTTAAATTTAAACTTATTACGGTAAGTATTGCTTTTATAATTCCTGAAATGATCAGAAATTCTTTGAGTTTTACGTCTCATCTAATATCATTTCACTGGAATATTGGTCTGAACTTTTTACAAAATTTTTATCTTTTCATGACGAGTTACTATTCATGAGTTACTATTTATGATAAAAAAATATTTTTTTTTATCCAAATTATCTTTGATTGGATCTAAGTTTTTAACTTCATTCTTGAATTTTGCTCCACAATTGATTATTACGGAGTATTCTTGAACTTGGATAAACTAAATTACGAATCCCTAATCTTTGTCCTTTATCTCACTAGATTCGTTCCTTATATTATTTTTCATCATCCTCAGTCTTAAATGGTGATACAAACGAATATCTTTGGCCTGTAGTGCAAAGATGAATGATTATTTGATTAATATCTTTGGCCTGTAGTGCAAAGATGATTACCTGATGAATATCTTTGGCCCGTAATGCAATGATAGACAGGTGTTGAGATGAACATGACCACTGGTGATACAAATGAATATATTTGGCCCGTAGTGTAAAGATGAATATTTAATTTGAGATATATATTGATTAATGTTACAGGGATAAAATATTGATGATGGACTTTTAAATCATAGAAGATAGTAGACATCATTCTCTACTTCACTCTTCTAATGAATTGTTATTTCCGCTGCAGTTGTTGATCTAAAACTTGTTGTCCATAATATTTTATCTGAATTGTTGAAGACTAACGATAATTTATTTTCCATTATCTTAATCATAATATTCTTTACTGGGCTAGTTGAGCTCACCTTTTTCATCTATTGTCCTATTCAAAAAATGAGAATATAGCTGAGACTAGTCGGGGAATGGAGTGATGGTCCTGAGATAGAGTTGTAGAAGTCCTCACTATTTTTGTAAAATAGTGTGGTAATTATTGTAATAAATGAGGACTGAATTTGAGCCTTTATATCTCGTATTATATACGATTTGTATTGAAACTCACAACTTGCATTGTCGTATTTCTCATGACCTTTTGTTATAAAAGATTATTTTTGAATTCTGTACTATGTATTTGGCGACTCAGAATGGGTTGGGTTGATTGGACCTATTCTGGGGGCGTCACAATTGGTATCAGAGCTTAGGAATATGATCTCTAGCGGAGATCTGGGAATAAAACTAGGAGGGGAGAGAAGAGTAAATCCTTTGCTAGTGTGTCCTACCTAAGCTTATCTGGTATTTAATTGGTCGGTCGGAACATAGGGTTGATATGTGATATGACAATTTGTTTAATTAACCCTTGTTTTATGGCAGTATTTGAGAATGGCAGCTGAAAATTTAAACAATAGAACGTATGAGACCATTGAGACACCGCTAATCACCAACTAGGATAATGTGATGTCGGGAGAAGATGTGACACCCCCAAATTCGGGACCGCCACTTCGTCACTCAAATTCGGTTCGTCACGTTCTCATGGTAATACCATAATAACTAAAATCACACATTCACAGCGAAAAATCTAATTTAGAATAATTTATAATGATTTATTATAATTATTCTCCCAAGTCTCGCAACCTACAGTACTTAATAGATTACATAATAATATCGAATAAAGACTTATTACATAATCCTTCTTAAGCTTAAACATAGTCTGAAGACAGTCTTAATACAAAATAACAATTTTAAACATAAAGGAACAGGCTAGTTGGTAGCCTTGCCCTTGCCCTTATCAACACTTGAAGGTTCGCCCTGCTCTGCCTTCACTGAAAGTTTTAGGGAAAGCAAGAATGAGCATAAATTGCCCAGCAAGTAATATACAATAAGGGTGAGTAATATAATTCTCAATTCTCGAAAGGGTATAGCAAGGTTTGATAGTTCAAGGATAACAAGAATATCAACAGTTCTCAATAACAGTCGCTAAGGACAGAATAATATCAATGTGATTCAATAATAAATCAATTCAAGATTTCAAGATAACTGAATAATGAATAGTCACTAAGGACTATGAATTTCTACTAGAATTAACAGTATTAAACTGATAACCCAAATCAAAAACAAGTACAACAGGTGACCAGCCTAAAGTACCCTACGTTATGCATAACAATCAATCATACTCAAGTGCGCACATCGGTTCTCCGACAGTTATATTTTCCCTTCAAAGAAGGTTGTTCTTCTCAGTCAAATACAAGATCCCGCACCAATCAATTGGTTTTGGGTCGCTTTTCAATAATATAAGTCTAGCCGAATCAAATGGCATAGACACTTTCACAATATTTAAGAATAATATCAAGTTCAACATGAATAATAGCTTTAATGAAATAAGAGTTCAAGTATACTAATTCAATTCAAACAAGTAAGTAAAGAAACTAGCTCGCAATATACAAGGATAGAATACTTGCACCATAAAAGAGTGTAAGTTAGGAAACTTGCACAATAGAAGTAGGGTTCGGATACTTGCCTTTAGCGTAGTTTATCCACGTTTAAGAAATTCAACACTTTTCGAATCCTATTATAATATAGTTATGTATATATGATATTCATTAGTCATATAGTTCAACATTATATCTCTGTTGGTCGGAGCGCAAGTATACGCAGTCTAATAAGTAATACAGTGATAAGAAAAGTGTCGTACCCACGAGGAACTATCACTAATATTTACCAACTACCAACTTGGTATCGCTTAAGTCTTATTCGAATAGTAAACTAATAGGAGTGTGGTTAAACTAGTTATAACTAATTATTAAAGCAAGTAAACGGATAACGAATGGTAATCGAAGGAATTACAAGCTAAGGTTACAATTTCACCCCACACAGGCATTCCGTCGAACGCCTGGCGTGCTATGCTTCATCAAACTTCCCACCCTTCTCTCTTTGGTCTTAATGGTCACGACAGTTTATCAACCGAGAACACACAGGTTCTCATACACCTCTGTCGAGGTATGCACAAACATATCCTCTCTAAATCCACCCGATACAGAATAGAACAGAAAAGAACGTCCAAGCTAGGTTATAATCCTACACATGTCTATGCGAATTAACCTAACATGGATTTAAGCACAAGTTCTCAATTAGGTCACACGTGGTACACAGATATATGTCTATTCTACGCACAACTTATGCAGTCGAAACTCATAATCACATGCCAATATATTTAGGTGTAAATCTATAATCCTTCTTTCGATATCATATAGATTACCAAAATCATCACTAATGTCTTAGTGAGAATCATTAAGCATGAATATATTAAACCAAACCATATGTTTCCAACCAAAGAGATAAGACAGTCAATTTAACTAACAAAGGGTTCCATTATAACCTTAGAGCCAATACTTAGTTCATAGCTATTGAACAAAATATAAGTAGCAATAGAGTCAACATTTATGGATTACAAAATCAGAGGAAATAAATGGATAAGAATAAACTCTGTCGAGGCTCTTCAGTTTCCAAACATTCCGCTCCTTTCAAGCTCTCCAATCCGTGTAGCTCACTGCTCTTGTTGCTCCAAGGAAATCCCAGACTTTTCCCTAATCTACCTAATCTATATTTACAAGCATTAACTAAGAAATAGAGAGAGAAAGATTACAAAAGAGGATCTAATCTAATCTAAGCTAACCGAGTCTATATTAGTCTCCCCTCTTCTTCCCCTCCTTCTGTATGCAGAGGCCCCCTTGATATCTATCTGTTTTCTTCTTTAGCTAGGTCAAAAGCAAGCCTTCTCTGCCTGGGCACCAGAGGTGGCGCTGCGGCGCGGGCAATAAGCTTATAAGTGGCGTTGCGACGCCACGTTAAAATCAAAGGACTGGAGGTCGCGCTGCAGTGCGGGTCCATAAAGGATCAGGGGCACTGCAGCACCATGGTGACGTCAGGCTGGACAGGTGGGTGGCGCTGCGGCGCGAGATGAAGGCATGGCATAGGTGATGCGGCTCCAGTGTATGTAAATTGCCCATTTTGTCCCCTGAAAGCTAGAAAAGTCCTGTAAAGCCTGCAATACATCAGCTAAGCATAATAATACTATAAACATATAAAATTATATAAAAACTACGAAGATCAGGCAACTATTTAAGCCATAAAGTATCCGATTTGCGGGTATAAATCCCACTCATCAAATACCCCCAAACTTAAGTCTTTGCTTGTCCTCGAGCAAACTATCTAACACAAACTCACAATAGTAAACACACGCAAAATAAAAATATCACTGTATATAAGTATCATGGCTTCTAAGCTCGATCATAGCTACTCCCAAAGAACAGGGCAAACACAGATATTAGTAAGAGTTCATTCAGTTTCAAGCATAAGACTGTATTCTATCCATTCTATGTGTGTGTGTGGAGACCAACCATCCTAACTAATCATTGCTCAAATAAGTTCGCACAGTCGATTGTTAATACCAATATGCACACTCCGTAACTTAAACATTCAACAAGCATTAAGAACAAGACGCAAGTGCAGAAAAAGATCAAAAGACTCTAGCATGAAGACAGTAAAATCTGACTCGGACAGTCCTTAATTACCTTAGGCTGTTCAGAGCTACCCATTAATGAGCTTTTGATCAGTGACTCCCAAGTCAGATGACTTTAGGGCACTAGGTGTGGAACACCCCTATGAATCTAATAACTCGAGCAGCAAAGGCCACGTAATCAACATAAGCCAAATTAGACTTTACGAAATTCGAGGATTATTTGGCGAGTGCATTTTATGCTCCATCTCAACATCGATCCTGCGTTTATGGGCGAGTGCGTTTCACGCTCCATCTCGACCCACCGCAAGACTTTCGATATTCAATCATCTTTTCTTTTTAAAAAAAAAATTATTTTTCAACATACCAGAATCCAAGATCCAAAACTGTATATGCGTCGAAGTCTTTTATTACCTTGTAACAATCAAAGTTTATAAGAGTGAACATACTCCCAAAGCTATAAACAGGCGAACTAAATTCGAAAAATAACTAGTTAACACAGTTGGTCGGTGCTTGCTAAAAAGGACGGATCAATAACAGTCTCAACTTATCGATTGAACAACCCCTGACTCATACATGCTTGACACGACTCTAAGAAATAGACATAATTACATGGCGCCTGTCATTAGCCACGATCAAAAATTAGTGAAAAATATAACACCCTTGCATAATAACAGCTCAAAATAGGGGAATAAGGCCATTCACATGGCCCAAGCATCTAAATCTGTACAAGCCCCAAAAAGATGGCTATAAACCACAAACATTCTAATAATAATCAAAGCGTTAATAAATAACCAAAAACTGTTCATGGCATCCATCATAATAAACCCAAAACATAATACCGCAGTTCAAAACGACTGCACTACAATCCTGATAAAAACATAAGCAAAGTACTAAAATAGCAACCTATCATGGCAATAGACAGAAATAAAATAGATAATAAACCATAACACCCCCAAACTTAAGGTGAGCAATGCCCTCATTGCTAAACATATATCACTCTAAACAAGAGAGCTTCCCTGAAGTCTGGTCACTCGGCAGCAGCAGCGTCCTCGTCAGCTTCGGCGGGCGGTGATGGTGGAGGGTATGGTGGGAAGACAGGAGGCTCTGGGAACTGGAATGGCGTGAACTCAGAATCCTCGCCACTATACACGGTGTATATGCTCTGCATCGTATTGACCAGCTCAGCTTGATACTGCATCGCTATGTCTTGCCTCAAGGCCACCGCTGCTATGTGCCTTTGCTGCCTCTGAGCATTGGCGTCCTGGTTCTGATGTAGCAGGGTGAGGGATGCCATGATTTCTGCCAGTAGTCCCTGTGAAGCTGGGCCTGCGTCTGGTGGCTGCGAAGGCTCTGCTGTAGGAGGTGGCTCAGTAGGTGGCCCGAATCCTTCGCCTCTAACATGAGAAACAGACCCGTCCCACACATCGAAGCGTGAGATGGTCTGATGGTCAATGACTGACATGGGTGGCAAAGCTATCTCTTCTGGCCCCCAATGGATACCTGCCCTCTTGCACAGCTGGGTGATCAAGGATGGATGTGGAATCCCCGCAGAGATGTTACTCTTAATCGCCTTCAAGATGGACTCATAGATGAGAACTCCGATGTCCACGTTCAGACCCGTGACAATGGCAAATAATAGGATCGCTCTATCCTTAGTCACGTTGCTCAGGTGACGAGTCGGGATCATGTTGGCACAAATAAAGCTGAACCATGCCTTCCCATAGCGACTGAGTGCAGCATGCGGGAAACTGGTCCTCTCACCCGTGAAGTCATTTGTCTTCCATGTAGTCCCGGGCTTGCAGAGCCTCCTAACAATATCCTCGAGGTCATAGCTGCGAAGTCCCGGCTCCATATAGTCCTTACCCTCAAAACCAGGCGTCGCGAATAATGCATTGATGGCTTGGCTTCCAAATGCCACTGACCGCCCCCTAACTTGAACAACAGCAGGACCTTCAGGACTAGCATTTGCATAGAACTCTCTGACCACAGAAACAATGGTCGATTCGGGTGGTTTTGTGAAGTGCACCCACTGGCGACCCGCAATCATGGCTAACAACTCGCCATCTTTTGTTTTGTCAGGCCTCAAACCCCTTTTGGGAATCAAATTCCGTGCGGCAAAGGAGCTTTTATAACGTTTACATGCCTCTTTGTTAACAAATTTGGTGTTGTCCCATGTCGTTGGTGCTGCGGACGAGGAACCGCCGACGCTCAGTCGCTGCCTCTTTGATGCCATGTCAAAATTTTTAGTTGGCGTGAACAAAAACAGTACCTAAGCAATGCCACTCTCTGTAGAAGCAACCCTTAAAGAAATAGGCAGCAAATCCCCTATGAAAACCACTAATTTTAAGCCAAAACAGTCAAATTTCTCTCTTAGGCAAATTATCAAACACCTTGTGTGCGTTTTGAAAATCCAATTTGGACAGCCCTGGCTTGACAGTGCTCTTTCCCGATTTTCGTCAGTGGAAATCACCCCAATCAACAGAGTAAAACCAACCCAATATCGAAATCGAACAATGAATGACTGAAATCCCCCAAATACCTTAAGTGGGAAACCCTAGATTGACTCTGATCTCCTCTTGCTGCGTGCACTGGCTTGGGGTCTTGTGGGAAGAATGTATGAATTTCTCTCTTGTGGGTAGAATTGATCAACAGTTAGGGGTGGAGAAATAAGGCACGTTTTGGTTTTGGGTCAGTTGGGTTCTCTTTGTGCTGCCGAAACTGTCAAGAGAAATAGGAGGTAATGGGCAACTGCTGGCTTCAGTTGTGCTTTTAAAAACCAGAACTCGCTACCGGCGCTGCGGCGCGGGCATTCCTTCGTTGATTGGCGCCGTGGCGCGACTTGGCAGTAGCTTGGTCTCACCCTTGGTGCTGCGGCGTGAGTCCCCCTTTGTTCCTGGGCGCTACGGCGCGAGGTAGGAAATTTGAATTAATAGCATGGTGCTGCGGCGCGAAGTTCAGTGTATATGCTGGCGCTGCGGTGCCAGCCTTGTATCTGAGTTTTTCTGCACAAAAACCATGTATTAGACAACATATATTACACAAATATCATGCTAAGTAAACAACATGCTAGATACTAATTTCTAACTAAGATATACACTAGCAACATACTAAATAACATGCTGCCTGCATCCTATAATCACAAAAACGTACGCATTGGCAACCATATTTACATGGTAAAAAGAAAAGACACAATATAAACTAGACATAAGTAAAGAAAAACAAAGAAAATTGATACTGATATGGGGTTGCCTCCCCACCAAGCGCTTGTTTTAAAGTCGTCGGCTTTACTATACCGATGCCACTCAATCCGGCTCATAAGCAAAAATGACCATTTTATGCCGCCTATTTGTCAATTCCTTTAAATTTGTGCGGACATGGATGATTGATCATCCTCGTTTTCTTCACCCATCAGCACGAAGAATCTTTCACCACTGGAATTATCCAATAATTCGCCTTTTTCATCAAGTTGAAAGCGTTCTTTGTGCGCTAGTGGGCCCTCCAAGGTTTCCACAATTGTGAGCGTGGTTTTCGGTTGTTGATTAGTCTTGACAATATAACCACTCTTTATCCTCTTCTCTCCAACTTCAGGCTCCACCTGTTGGACAATTTGCACCATGACATCTCTCTCAACAACTTTGTGAGACTCATCGCCTTCTCCTTGCGTATCCACCGTGCAATGCTCTACTGCTTCATCGTTGAGATCGGTTATGACCGGTAGATTGCCTTGCGGTAGATTTATGATGGCATTGACGAGTTGTCCCAATTGATTTTTGAGTCTTTGCAATGCGGCGTCTTGGCTTGCCATTCGAACCTCATTTCTTTCTATAAAGTTGGTGAGGAGCTCTTCAAGCCTTTTCTCTTCTTCTGTTAAGTCTGCCGAAAAGCTCTCATTGGGTTGGAATGTCACCTTATACTGCGAAGGAGATGGATATTCAAATTGATTCGGATAAGAGTAATTCGGATCATGATATTGCTCTTGACTGTAGTCCCAAGAGTTTGGGTAACCTTGACAGTTTGGATGATAGGAAATCGGTTTAATGTCAGCTCGTTCCTGACAGTAGGCAGTCTGAGTGGACTGACACTCAAGATTATCAGAAAACCTCAAGACATTTGCAATTTGAACTCGCAATTGCTCGAGTCCTTCTTCCGAGCTTGGTTGTGTCGTCCTCTCATAAGGCCATTGATAACATTGATCGTCCATATCCTGCAAACTTAAAAACAAAAAGGAAGATCAAACAAATAAAAGAAATATATACACGTTCAAATTAAGATTAAATTAATTTAAATCAATATTGGACAATATTAGAACAATAGTTCCCCGGCAACGGCGCCAAAAACTTGTTGGTCGGAAAACCGATCACTAAACACGCGCAAGTATACGCAGTCTAACAAGTAATACAGTGATAAGGAAAGTGTCGTACCCACGAGGAACTATCACTAATATTTACCAACTACCAACTTTGTATCGCTTAAGTCTTATTCGAACAGTAAACTAATAGGAGTGTGGTTAAACTAGTTATAACTAATTATTAAAGCAAGTAAACGGATAACGAATGGTAATCGAAGGAATTACAAGCTAAGGTTACAATTTCACCCCACACAGGCATTCCATCGAACGCCTGGCGTGCTATGCTTCATCAAACTTCCCACCTTTCTCTCTTTGGTCTTAATGGTCACGATAGTTTATCGACCGAGAACACACAGGTGCTCATACACCTCTGTCGAGGTATGCACAAATATATCCTCTCCAAATCAACCCAATAGGGAATAGAATAGATAAGAACGTCCAAGCTAGGTGATAATCCTACACATGTCTATGCGAATTAACCTAACAAGGATTTAAGCATAAGTTCTCAATTAGGTCACACGTGGTACACAGATATATGTCTATTCTACGCACAACTTATGCAGTCGAAACTCATAATCACATGCCAATATATTTAGGTGTAAATCTATAATCCTTCTTTCAATATCATATAGATTACCAAAATCATCACTAATGTCTTAGTGAGAATCATTAAGCATGAATATATTAAACCAAACCATATGGTGCCATCCAAAGAGATAAGACAGTCAATTTAACTAACAAAGGGTTCCATTATAACCTTAGAGCCAATACTTAGTTCATAGCTATTGAACAAAATATAAGTAGCAATAGAGTCAACATTTATGGATTACAAAATCAGAGGAAATAAATGGATAAGAATAAACTCTGTCGAGGCTCTTCAGTTTCCAAACATTCCGCTCCTTTCAAACTCTCTAATCCGTGTAGCTCACTACTCTTGTTGCTCTAAGGAAATCCCAGACTTTTCCCTAATCTACCTAATCTATATTTACAAACATTAACTAAGAAATAGAGAGAGAAAGATTACAAAAGAGGATCTAATCTAATCTAAGCTAACCGAGTCTATATCAGTCTCCCCTCTTCTTCCCCTCCTTCTGTATGCAGAGGCCCCCTTGATATCTATATGTTTTCTTCTTTAGCTAGGTCAAAAGCAAGCCTTCTCTGCCTGGGCACCAGAGGTGGCGCGGCGGCGCGGGCAATAAGCTTATAAGTGGCACTGCAGCGCCACGTTAAAATCAAAAGACCGGAGGTCGCGCTGCAGCGCGGGTCCATGAAGGATCAGGGGCGCTGCAGCACCATGGTGACGTCAGGCTGGACAGGTGGGTGGCGCTGCGGCGCGAGATGAAGGCATGGCATAGGCGCTGCGGCGCCAATGTATGTAAATTGCCCATTTTATCCCCTGAAAGCTAGAAAAGTCCTATAAAGCCTGCAATATATCAGCTAAGCATAATAATACTATAAACATATAAAACTATATAAAAACTACGAAGATCAGGCAACTATTTAAGCCATAAAGTATCCGATTTGCGGGTATAAATCCCACTCATCAATCTCATCTTGTATATACGATCAAACACATAAGCTAAGTTTTGACCTAGCTACACAGTTATATAGTATCATATTAATATAATTTATATCCTTAACGCTCCTCTTTTTGAGTTAATTATCTTTATACATCATTACTATCATGTGAGACTACCACAAATAGCAAACACACTCTATTTAGCGAGTTATAGCATTAGCTAACCGTCAAATCGGATTCAAGTAACAACATATGATATCACATAGCATGTACACATATTAAAGAGTCCTTCCATGTTCGTTCAACTTTTCCAAGTTCAATCATACATGCTATAGTTCTAAATCATGATTATTAACGACTTAGGGTCAAGAACGCCATGAGTTCCCGTAAGTTATCATGCTTATCATGTAAATATGTAAAGTGATCTTATTTTAGATATGCTTGCAAGTTTCTACTTCATATACACATGTCTAGTATTGTTACTTAACTTAATTCATGCTTTACTTGTGCTCAATTAGTTTTCATGACATCTAACATGGCATGTTTATGTTTATGACATTTTAATGAGGTTATGAGCACTACCAAACATGTCGAAAATTTTTAGAATCTAGGCTTTGATATAACATGTCAAGATTTACGTTTCAAACTTACACTTTCTCTTAGTAAAGTTCGCAAATGAAGCCCACATGCTCATGTCATACTATGAAACATATATAAGTAAGTCAACATGCCTTTCATGCATTTCTAAGTCATCTAAACATGCTCATAAAATCAGAACCTAGAACCCTAATACAACATGTTAGAGACCATGTTTCAAGCTTGTGTTTTTGTTAGAAAGGTTCACTATTGAGGTTTACATGCTCAAGTTACATTATGAAGTTTAGATACGTAAGTTAACATTCATATCATGTGTTTCTAGGTCATACAAATATGTCTCAAAAGTCAAAATATCAATATCATATGCACATTTCAAATTTACTTTTAAAAACAACTCTAAGTTCCTTATAAAATCTTAAGTTTACTTAGCAAGGGATTTTAATGTAGTAAACCAATCCGTGCTATCTCAAGGAACATATATACTCATGCTAACATATTCCTCATGCTTGCATGCTCATATAAACAACTAGCACTAGACAGATTTTTAAACAAAAAAAAACATAAAACTTAATCTGCAAACTGGCGCGATCGCGCGCTAGTTGTACTAGGGAGACGAGCGGCCGCGCGGCTCCCGTTCCAGGCCAGACAACAGCCAGACTCGGCAGTTCACAAAACCAAACACAGAAATTTCTTACAAAATTGTTATTAAACCAACTATGTTACCTTACTAACGCATATATAGCTTATATAACCATCAATTGTCATCATCAAATCACCAATTCAAGAATTTCAACTCAAATCAAGAATTGAATATTTTACAGAAATTTCAAAAATCGAAACAGAAAATAAAGATGATGAGCAAGGAAGTTAAATTGTAGTTCCAACAGGTATGTAAGACCATAATACACTACACAAGCTTTCTATAATTCAGTTATACTTCAATTCCACATGATCAAAAATTTGAATTTTGACAGAAATAAGAAATGGAGTTTTGACAGAGAAATCGAATGAAGAACGAGAAGTGTAGATTATACCTCTATAAATGGAGTAAGCTTACTAATGCTGCTAAATCTAGAATGATTGCACTGATATATGTATATGCTCTCAATTCCAAACCTAACAATTCTCAGCAATGAAAATATGAAGAGAAGGGGGTCATATATATAGCAAAACCATTATCCAGACTATGCAATTGCTCAACAAATTAACCCAATGGGATTTGTGAATTACATGGAGGTTAAGGAGTGGTAGGTAAATGGTTGGTGGATCAAATCATCAAAACCACTCCCCTCATGATCATTAGCTAGGATCGAGCTTGGGAGAAAAATGAGGAAGTAGACTCTAGCCTTTGAGGTTTACACGTGAATGGAAAATGGGAGGTGTGACTCCCTTTGTGGGACAAACAATGAGAACCCAGCATTTGTAATTGGGAATGAACTACTATATATTATATATACTTAGTACACTTATCTACACCTTATCTTATATTCACTTAGGGTGTATATGGACTCAAAGTGTCACAACAACATTACATGGTAGCACATTGGGGTACATGTATACACATTGATATATAATCCATGTACATTTTAATATTACCAAATTATTACATAATTGGGTTGTAACACATCACATTATCATAAAGCTCATTATTCCATCCATATCACTTATTGAAATAATTGTTACTCCTTATTCACATGCTTTAATATACCATATATATTACATAGCCTTGTTAAAGTGTCACACTACACTTTATATATTATATAGTTTCTTGTATTGTCACAATACACTTTATATAGTATAGTTTGGTTTCACATTGTACCATGCACGCATAACATGTATTCTTATAAGTCCACCCATGTGGCTCACTTTCTCTTAAAATATAGTTTCTATATTACATAGTTATACCAAATTGTCACGTTATACTTTATATTATATAGTTGTAGTTACTATATGATATATGATTACACAAATTTACATTAAGCATTTAATTGAACACACATTAATCTCAAACATTACTTAACATGTCATTACTCATAATAATCATTAATTAATATATTATTAATTAATTATCCACTCATCAATTATTTCTTTAATGAATTAAATTACATACTTCCCATTACTGTGCCACACAAGGCATTCATCGGGCTCATAATAAACTCCACCTTCAATCTAATATAATTGAGTTAGCTCACCTCATAACACAAAATCATTTGTGTTCAAATAAATATTCATTTCCATTAATATATTTATTTAATAATATTAGAAAATTCTCGGGTATTACATCCTCCCCCCTTATAAAAATTCTGTCCCGGAATTGATATAAGATTACACAAATAGATGGGGATAATCCCTCATTATCCTATCTTCCAACTCCCACGTAGCCTCCTCGACATCGTGGTTACGCCAAAGTACTTTTACAGAAAATATAATTTTATTTCTCAAAGTTTGCTCTTTCTTATCTAGTATTTGGACAGGAATTTCTTCATACGCCAAGTTCTTCTCCACTTGAATGGGCTTGTAAGAAATCACGTGCTTGTAGTCAGCCTTGTATGGTCGCAATACGGATATGTGGAACACGTTATAGATGTGCTCCAATTCGGGTGGTAACGCAACTTTGTATGCCACTCCACTCGCTTTAGTATCTCGAACGGTCCTATGAATCTTGGACTCAACTTCCCTTTCTTTTCGAAATGGATCTTTCCCTTCCATGGAGATACTTTCTAGAAAACAAAACTGCCGACTTTAAAGTCCCGGTCCTGCCGATGCAAATCTGCGTATTTCTTCTGGCGATCTTGAGCTGCTACAAGTCTGGCTCTTATAACTGTCACCACGTCTGCAGTTTGTTGTACTAACTCTAGTCCGAGTATTCGTCGCTCTTCGACTTCATCCCAACATAATGGCGTTCTGCACTTTCTCTCGTAAAGAGCTTCGTACGGTGGCATGCCGATACTCGCATGATAACTATTATTATATACAAATTCTACTTAGGGTAGGTGGTCGTCCCAGTTTCCTTTAAAGTCCATCACGCAAGTTCTAAGCATGTCTTCTAACGTTTGTATAGTTCGCTCACTTTGTCCATCTGTCTGAGGATGATAAGTGGTACTCAACCTCAACTGTGTTCCCATTCTCTCTTGCAAACTCTTCCAAATATTTGACGTGAAGCGCGGATCTCGATTGAAAATAATTGACACCGGCACTCCATGTCGTGAAACAATCTCCTTTACGTATAGGCTCGCTAACTGATTCATATTGTAGTGGATCTTGATTGGTAGAAAATGTGCGGTCTTCGTAAGTCGATCCACGATAACCCAAATAGCATCATAACCTTTCTGCGTGACTGGAAGTCCTACCATGAAATCCATCGTAATATGCTCCCATTTCCACTCCGGTATTTCCAACGGTTGTAGTAAACCACTCGACCACTGATGCTCTGCTTTAACGCGTTGACAAGTCAAACATCTACTAACGCACTCTGCGACTTCCCATATCATATTGGGCCACCAAAAATGTTGCTTCAAATCTCGGTACATCTTCGTACCTCCCGGATGAACGGAATATGTCGTGTTGTATGCCTCGTGCAAAATCTCTTCCCTTAACTAGGTTACCGTTGGTACCCATACTCTTTCTTCAAATCTCAAAATACCATCTTTATCCATTCGGAATTTCTCTTCTTCATTTTCTGTGATCCTTTTACGGATTCTCTCACACTCTTCATCCTTTTCCTGGGCTTCCTTTACTCTATCCAACAACGTCGGACAAGCTTCCATTACAAATAACTTCTCACCAGACTTTTCTGGTCCTTTCACTTCTATCTCCAATTTCTCCATCTCTCTTATCAACTCTTCCTGAGTCATCAAATGAAACAATTTCTCCCTTCCTTTCCTGCTTAGAGCGTCGGCAACCACGTTTGCCTTTCTCGGGTGATAAAGAATATAGCAGTCATAGTCTTTGATTAATTCTAACCACCTTCTCTGCCGCATATTCAACTCCTTTTGTGTGAAGATATATTTCAGACTTTTGTGGTCCGTGTATATCTCACATTTCTCCCCATATAGATAATGCCTCCATATTTTTAACGCAAAAACTACTGCCGCTAACTCTAAGTCATGAGTAGGGTATTGTTTTTCGTAATCCTTTAATTGTCGTGATGCATACGCAATGACTTTGTCGTGTAGCATGAGCACACAACCAAGTCCCTTGTGCGATGCATCACTATACACCACAAAATTTCCTGCATCATCTAGTAATGATAACACAGGTGCTTCGCTCAATCTCTTCTTCAGTTCTTGAAAACTCTCTTCGCACTTTTCGGTCCATACAAACTTCACTGTCTTCCTTGTCAAATTGGTCAACGTGGTTGCTATCTTAGAAAAATCTTGGATAAATCTTCGATAGTACCCAGCTAACCCTAAAAAGCTTCTCACCTCCGTTGGTGTTCTCGGTTGTTCCCAATTACTTACTGCCTCGACCTTTGCAGGGTCTACTGAGATTCCATCCTTATCCACCACATGGCCTAAGAATTGAACCTTCTCCATCCAAAATTCACACTTAGAAAATTTCGCATACATCTTCTCTTTCCTCAGTGCCTCCAAAACAATCTTCAGATGTTCGGCGTGTTCTTCTTCTGTCTTCGAGTAGATCAATATGTCGTCGATAAAAACTACTACAAATTTATCCAAGTATGGCTTGAAAACTCGGTTCATCAAGTCCATAAATGCTGCCGGAGCATTAGTTAAACCAAATGACATTACCAAAAACTCGTAGTGTCCATAGCGAGTTTGAAACGCAGTCTTCAGTATGTCCTCATCCCTCACCTTCAATTGATGATATCCTGTTCGTAGGTCGATTTTTGAGAAACACTTTGCTCCCTTCAGCTGATCAAATAAGTCGTCTATCCTCGGTAGCGGATATCGGTTCTTGATCGTTACTCTGTTTAATTTTCGATAATCGATACAGAGCCTCATCGATCCGTCCTTTTTCTTAACGAGTAACACTGGTGCTCCCCAAGGAGACACACTCGGTCGAATGTAACTCTTATCCAACAACTCTTGCAATTGTATCATCAATTCCTTCATTTCTACTGGCGCCATATGATATAGAACTTTCAAAATCGGTGTCGTTCCCGGTGCTAAATCTATTACAAATTTAATTTCCCTGTCTGGCGGAAGACCAAGCAGATCGTCTGGAAACACATCTTGAAATTCATTCACTACGGATATATTCTTAATTTCTACTCCCTTTTTTCGAGTATCTACGATGTAGGCTAAATAACCTACACATCCTTTCCTTAACAATTTCTTGGCCTGCATCATCGTAACGCAACACGATTGCTTAAGCGATGAGCTACCATAAAACACTACCTTAGACTTACTCGGAGTCTGAAGGTTCACACATTTATTCTGACAATCAATTATCGCTGCATGGTTATACAAACAATCCATTCTCAGTATCACATCAAATTCTCCCAGTCTAATAGGAATCAAGTTTACGCTCAGTTCATGTTCTCTAATGTTTACGCAACAATTTCGATAAACGTATTCTACAGGGATTATTTCCTTATCCGCAACTTCTATGTTCAAAGGATTTTCTAATCGTTCTCGGGGTGTACTAAGTTTACTAGCAAATTCTCCAGATATAAAAGAACAGGTGGCACCCGAATCAAATAATACATAAGCATTTATATAATTGATTGGGACTATACCTGACACCACGTCCTTCACAGCCACTGCGTCTTGGACGGTCATGTTAAAGGTTCTAGCGATTGGGCGGTTGGATTATGCCGGTCCGCCGATCATCAGTTTGTTACCTCCCCCTAGTTGACTGTTACCTCCGCCACTTCCCTTCTTCGGGCAATCCTTAATTCGGTGCTCAGTTGAGCCACTTGCAAAGTATGCTTGGATCTTCTTTGGTTTCGGGCAATTGGGCGAGATGTTCCCTTCCTGTCCGCAGTTGTAGCAAGTGCCACGTCCCTTCCAGCACTCACCCTGATGGTTCTTCCTACACTTCGGGCATCCTTCAGCCTTCTTCTTGAAACCTCCATGAAAATTTCCTGATTGATTGTTGTTGTTTTTGTTGTTGTTGTTGTTATTCTCCCACTTTCTCTTTCCCAAGTTGCTTCCTCCGCTACTGCTTCCTCCAGTATAGTTCTCTCCTCCAGTATTCTTGTTTTTCTTCTCTTTGTTATACGAGCTCAAAGCTTCACTTCCTCCCTCGGCAATAATGGCCTATTCCAGCAATGTTGCAAAAGAATCGATTTGAAGAACCGACACCTTATTGAACAACCAAGGCTTCAGCCCTTGCTCAAATTATCTTTCCTTCCTTTCCTCATCTCCTACTTGGTGTTCTGCAAATCACGCTAGTTCATTGAACTTAGCCGCGTACTGCGCCACCGTCATGTCACCTTTTAACTCTAGGAATTTCACCTCCATTCGATTCTTCATGCTCTTTGGGAAGTAATTCTCAAAGAACAACGTCTTAAACCTATCCCAGGTTATTGTCCCCTCTCCAGCTCTCTGTTGATTAGCCTTCCACCAATAGTTTGCTTTGCCTCTCATCATGTATGTGGCAAATACTGTCTTCTGGTCTTCACCTACGCGAGCTATAGTGAAGGCCTTCTCGATCTCCTTGTGTTGGGTTTGTACGAAATCGTGACGCAATCAAATTGCAAAAATTAGCGGAAGCATGGTATATCAGAGTTTTAAAAATTTCTACAAAACCATTACCCGGATCATCCTTTATGCAAATTATTAATTTAAAACGATAAATAAGAAGTTATGGAATCATACCCTTGTAGAACGAAGCTTCCACAGGTACTAGTTCAACTCCTTGTTCTTCGTGATCTCCTTGAATTTTCGGGTTAGATTCCTTCCTTTGATCAACGTTAGCCACCCAAGTGTTTGGCGTCTAGAGGTGATCCACCAAGGAAGAGGAATTATCAAGAAGGAGAATGTTTGGCTAAACCTTAGTTTTCTATCCTCTATAGAAAAGGAGTACTCTCCAACAATTAGAATTTTATCAATCAATATCTATTATAAGACTCATCTTATATAGATATTGGTCAACCCTTCTAATCCTATTAGACATGGGATTTCTTTTAATTAATTAAACTCCTTTAATTAATTTAGGCTTCCCACCACATGGGAATAATTAATTAAATTCATTTAATTAATTTATCTCCTAATCTTATTAGGAATAAATGAGAGTACTAATATTAAATTAATTACTAAACTCCTTTAAAAATTAAAATAATAATAATTGTAATAATATTAATAAGACTCCTCTTATTAATTTATATTTAATATTTCCAAAATATTAAATAATAAACATTAAGCTATTTAATTTATTCTATCACTATAGATTAAATTAATTATACTTAATGCATTATTACGATTATGCCATTACCTTCTTAAAATATTATTCTTTCTTTTATGGTGTGACCCTTTAGGTTCTCTATATTAAACCGGTTGTGAATAAATCAATTAGAACAATTCTAATCTTATTTAAATAAATAAATTAAACTAATAATCTATTTAAATAAATAATATTTATTCTACAATAGGGATAAGCCTGCCTAGCGATCAACGACTTTTCAGATAATATAGATTTCAACATTAATCATAAAAGAACCTGTGAGTAAATAGTTACCATACAATTCAATCCTTCCACCATACAATGTTCCAATTAAATATAAGACATGAATTTACTGTCAAGTCTTATTTTATTTAATTATATGTATTTCGATTAGAAAATGCACAACTCCAATTAATGCAAATTAGATTCTTTATTGATCATTCATTATCTCCATATATAACTCATTATACCCAAGCATACCCTATATATGCCTTAAAAGGTCTTAAGGAATAAGTCAAAGTATAATTTGTTATATACAAGATACTATGATGATCTCAAGTCCAAGGATCACTTGTACTACTTTCACATTAGGAATTCCTATTGACAGGCGAGTAAAACTCCATTAGGTATTCCATAGCGAGTCACGTTCAGTGAACTTATTCTCCAATAAGCACCTACATACTTGCTTTAGTGTCTCCACACAAATGATCATGAGATCAATCATCCTCCTTCAATGAGCAAGCAACATATGTACCAATCTATCCGGATTTACTAATCCCCTTTTTAGTAATCCCACGATTGGGAACTATTTTAGTTTTAAAACTTTCTAAGAATTTAGATCTCATTAGCATGATCATCATCATGATTCTAAAAGCATTGCTTAAAACTATGGGTTATTTACATATTATAAAAACAGCAACATGTAGATAATTAAGTGCCTTTAATAAATGAATATTTTATTAATAAATAAATAAGATTGTTTACAAAGTACGTGCTTTATCATCATACATGATTGGCTTGTATGCACACTACTATCAATCTCCCACTTGCACTAAAGCCAATCGCCATGGTATCTCATACCCATCTTCTCTAAGTGACGATCAAACTGCTGTTGTGTTAAAGCTTTAGTAAATGGATCTGCAATGTTGTCTTGAGAGTCTACACGCTCCAAGGTGACGTCTCCTCTTTCAATGATCTCCTTGATAAAGTGAAATCGCCGCAACACGTGTTTAGATTTTTGATGAGACCTCGGTTTCTTAGCTTGTGCAACTGCTCCTGTGTTGTCATAGTAAACGGGAACTGCTTCTCCAATGCTAGGAACCACACCAAGTTCAGTTATGAACTTTTTCATCCAAACAGCTTCCTTTGCAGCTTCACTTGCAGCTATATACTCTGCCTCTATCACTCAATCAGCAACTGTTTGCTTCTTGGAACTCTTCCAACTCACTGCGCCTCTGTTCAAGGTAAAAACATACCCCGAAACAGATTTACTGTCATCTTGGTCCGTTTGAAAACTTGAGTCTGTGAAGCCCTCGAGTTTTAATTCAGACCCACCGTAGACAAGAAAAATATCCTTAGTCCTCAAATATTTTAGGATATTCTTCACTGCCTTCCAGTGCTCTTCTCCTGGATTCGACTGGTATCTGCTCGTTACACTAAGTGCATGAGCAACATTCGGTCTAGTACATATCATACCGTACATGATAGATCCTATTGCAGAAGTATAAGGGATCTTACTCATACGGTCTCTCTCCTCAGGTGTCTTTGGGGCCTGTTTCTTGGAGAGATGTATTCCATGGCTCATCGGCATGAGACCTCTTTTGGAATCTTCCATGCTAAATCTCTTTAGCATTGCATCAATGTACGTTCCTTAGGATAAACCAAGCATCCTTTTAGATCTATCTCTATAGATCTTTATCCCCAAAATATAGGATGCTTCTCCCAAGTCCTTCATGGAAAAGTGTTTAGATAACCAGATTTTAATCGATTGTAGCATAGGAATGTCATTCCCTATCAGTAATATATCATCAACATATAATACAAGGAATGAAATTGCGCTCCCACTAACCTTCTTGTACACACATGGTTCATCGTCGTTTTTGATAAAATTAAACTCTTTGATTGTCTCATCAAAACTAATGTTCCATCTACGAGAAGCTTGCTTCAATCCATAAATGGATCGTTGCAGCTTACAGACTTGATTTGTTCCAACCTTTGAAACAAATCCCTCTGGCTGTGTCATATACACATCCTCCTCAAGTTTCCCATTGAGGAAGGCCGTTTTCACATCCATCTGCCAGATCTCATAGTCATTATAAGCTGCAATCGCAAGCAAAATCCGAATGGACTTGAGCATAGCTACTGGTGAAAAGGTTTCATAGTCAACTCCTTGTCTTTGTTTGAAACCTTTTGCAACTAGTCGGGCCTTATAAGTCTCTACCTTACCGTCCGCTCCAGTCTTTCTTTTAAAGACCCATTTACATCCAATAGGCTTAATGCCTTCAGGTGGTGAAACCAAAGTCCATACTTTATTTTCATACATGGAGTCCATTTCAGATTTTATGGCTTCAAGCCATTTCCCTGAGTCTTTATTACTCATAGCCTGTTCGTAATTCAATGGATCATCATCATTCATGATGTGTACCTCATCGTCATCCTCTATAATGAATCCATACCTCTCAGGTATCTTCGGTACTCTTCCAGATTTACGAACAGGGTGTAGTATAGTAGGTTCTTCTACTTGGTCAGGTACCTGACTTTGATCCGTGATAATTTGTGGTTCTTGAACTTCTTCAAGATATATCTTACTCCCACTGACCCCTTCATGGATAAACTCCTTTTACAAGAATGCAGCATGTTCCGCAACAAACACCTTTTGATCAGTTGGATGATAGAAATAATACCCTAAAGTTTCTTTAGGGTATCCCACAAATCTACACTTATCGGATTTAGTCTGTAGCTTATCATTTTCAAACTTTTTGACATAAGCTGGGCAACCCCAAGTCTTAATATGCTTAAGATTTGGTTTCCTCCCCTTCCACATCTTATATGGAGTCTTTGGGGTGGATTTGGTAGGTACCTTGTTAAGTAGGTATGCAGCCGTTTCTAGGGCATATCCCCAGAAAGAAATTAGAAGGTCGGTAAAACTCATCATGGATCGAACCATGTCCAACAGTGTTCGATTTCTCCTTTCAGATACTCCATTTAACTGTGGTGTACCTGGAGGAGTACATTGTGAGATTATACCATTTTTTTTTGAGACAATTGAGAAACTCACCGCTTAAGTATTCTCCACCTCGATTTGATCGAAGTATCTTTATACTCTTGCCCGTTTGTTTCTCTACTTCACTTCTGAACTCTTTGAACTTTTCAAATGATTCTGACTTGTATTTCATTAAATACACATATCCAAATCTTGAGTGATCATCAGTGAAAGTAATAAAATAAGAATATCCACCCCGTGCATTTGTTGTCATAGGTCCACAAACGTCTGTGTGAATCAATGCCAACAACTCTATAACTCTTTCTCCTTTTCCACTAAAAGGAGATTTAGTCATTTTACCCATGAAACAAGATTCACAAGTTGGATATGATTCATAATCAGATAACTCAAGGAGCCCATCTTTATGCAACTTGGATAATCTTGTTTCATTGATATGACTGAGTCTACAGTGCCACATGTAAGTATAATTAATATCATCTCTTTTCCTTTTCTTAGTTTGTTCAATTTGAAAAATATTTTCTTGTAAGTCAAGTGTATAAAGTCTATTTGGCAAATTTCCAATACCATATAAAACATCGTCTTTATAAATAGAACAACTATTGTTCTTTATAACAACGTTAAATCCTTCCATATCCAATACAGAAATTGAAATAATATTTTTAATAATATTCGGAACATAATAACAATTATTAAGATAAATGGACTTGCCCGAAGGCATTACTAAACAATAAGTCCCTACAGCTAATGCAGCAACCTTTGCTCCATTCCCCACTCGTAGGATGACCTCATCATTGCTCAGCTTTCTATTTCTGACCAGTCCCTTCACATTATTACATATGTGAGAACCACAGCCGGTATCCAATACCCAAGTAGAATTTTGACTTTCTGAAAAAAAAAATTCAATCATGAACAAACCTTGATTGGAAGTCAAAGCTTCTCCAAGCTTCTTCTTTGCCAGAAACTTCTTGCAGTTCCTCTTCCAATGACCCGACTCGTTGCAATGGAAGCACATTCCTTTGCTAGTTGGATCAGATTTCTTTTGTTCCTTTATGTTCACTTTGCCCTTGGTCATCCTAGATCGGAAGAGCTCCTTAAATATCTCATATCTAGCAGTCCTACTTTGTTCACCATACAACTCCTTGAGGTGAATCAACATAGTAGAAGCATCCATATTTTCGTGCTGACGCTGAAGCTCGTTATTCATGGATGCGAGCATGATGCATTGAGCCACAGATGCATCATCTTGCCACTTTACAATGGTGGCAATCTCTTCCTCAGAGGCTGTTTCTGGAACAGTTCCAGGGACAGGTGAGTTTAGGACATAAGAAATCTTTTCAGCAGTGAGAACTATTCTCAGATTTCTTAGCCAGTCCGTAAAATTCGGCCCTGTAAGCTTATTAGCATCAAGTATGCTTCGCAGTGAAATTAGTGATTTTGACATTTTTAAAATTCTGCATGTGAAAAACAACATTTTAGCAAACATTCATTTTATTAATTTTGCATACCAAAATAAATTTAGGTCTTTATTTTAAATTGGTATCTCCCACTATTTTTATCAAACTATATTACCCTCACTTATATAGTTCAGCAACATCTAATTAAAGATTTGCTAGTGAGAATAAGGATCCCATTTCAAATGTATATAACCTTGTGGATAGCACAACAAGCGATATACAAATAAATAGGTAGACAACTCTTGTCAATTACATCACTATGTAACTCTTTTTATTTTGCCTCTTAAATCATAATGGTCAAGTGTGTGCACATCCGAACTAAAATAATTTAAGTTAAGTCCAGCCTAGCACTTCCATAAATTCAAAAAAAAAAAATGTTCGTCCTTGTGGATAGCACAACAAGACTAGATCGTTCAATTTTCTTGATAAGCATCAAATGTGATTAATTAACATCTTAAATACGCAATACTCGCCTTGTGGATAGCACAACAAGCTCATATTAAATATTTAATACTCTATTAATTTATCATGCTAGAAGGCGACGTTCGATATTCCAAATATCATTTGAACGCTTCAGACTTAATATTATTTCTGTGAGGGGTTTGTTATTATTTGTCTCATCTTGTTTAGCGCGCATGCACATATATATATATAAAATACGCGTCATTTTATTAAACATGCGAAGCATGTTTGCATAAAATATAATATATATAATATTTAGCATGCAATATAGAATATTATATTCTACCCGAATTGATTATGGACTTTTATTCTAGTTTGGTTCACTAGAGCCACCAAGTGAACCAAAAGGTCAAACCTAGGAGTGCAAGAATTTAAATTTAAATATAACTATTACATTTAAACCCGGGCTCCATACAAACGGGTCTTCACGCGATCCTTGCTCCTTGGTCTCCAATTTCTTCAAGATAATTCTAACTATTTCTATTACATTAAACTATTTAATTTAAATAGAAACCTTGATTAGCAGTCAAGGGGAAGTACATAGGAGGGAGATAGAATTTTACATCAAGAAAAAAAATTAGAGAAGACGAGGTACACAGACCCCATTTAATAAAACCCATTCATTTAAGCATTCAACTAAAATAAAATTCAATCACATTGGTCAAATAGTCCATAATCAATCCCCATTTATTATCATACATATCACCATATATATCAATAAATAAATATTCATCTCATTAATTAAAACATTCCATATATATATGAGTATCATTTAATGGGCAATTTTAAATTGCATGAAATTCAATTTCAAGATTAAAATAAACTCTTTATTTTAATTATAAAATTATTTAGAATATAATATATAAATATATCATATATATAATATAAATTCATATTTATTTTTTAAAAAGAAGTCACCTTCTTTTATTAAAAGAGTCCTGCAGGTTTATTAAAAGAGTCCTTTCCTGATGGGCCACCTTCTTTTTGGAGTAAGAAAGAGACAACACCTTTTCTTTGCAGAATTCAAGATTAGCACCCAAAAAAAAAATTGTGATTCGTCCCAAAAAAAAGACGTCATTTTTTTTTCTTAAAAAAAATAATTTTATACAATAAAATTATGCCCAATAAATTATTTTAAATATATACCAATATGTATATGAAATCAAAAATAAATTAATAATTGCATAAATGTTTGGCTCTGATGCCACTGTTGGGTTTGTACGAAATCGTGACGCAATCAAATTGCAAAAATTAGCGGAGGCATGGTATATCAGAGTTTAAAAAATTTCTACAAAATCATTACCCGGATCATCCTTTATGCAAATTATTAATTTAAAACGATAAATAAGAAGTTATGGAATCATACCCTTGTAGAACGAAGCTTCCACAGGTACTAGTTCAACTCCTTGTTCTTCGTGATCTCCTTGAATTTTCGGGTTAGATTCATTCCTTTGATCAACGTTAGCCACCCAAGTGTTTGGCGTCTAGAGGTGATCCACCAAGGAAGAGGAATTATCAAGAAGGAGAGTGTTTGGCTAAACCTTAGTTTTCTATCCTCTATAGAAAAGGAGTACTCTCCAACAATTAAAATTTTATCAATCAATATCTATTATAAGACTCATCTTATATAGATATTGGTCAACCCTTCTAATCCTATTAGACATGGGATTTTTTTTAATTAATTAAACTCCTTTAATTAATTTAGGCTTCCCACCACATGGGAATAATTAATTAAATCCATTTAATTAATTTATCTCCTAATCTTATTAGGAATAAATGAGAGTACTAATATTAAATTAATTACTAAACTCCTTTAAAAATTAAAATAATAATAATTGTAATAATATTAATAAGACTCCTCTTATTAATTTATATTTAATATTTCCAAAATATTAAATAATAAACATTAAGCTATTTAATTTATTCTATCACTATAGATTAAATTAATTATACTTAATGCATTATTACGATTATGCCATTACCTTCTTAAATAATTATTCTTTCTTTTATGGTGTGACCCTTTAGGTTCTCTATATTAAACCGGTTGTGAATAAATCAATTAGAACAATTCTAATCTTATTTAAATAAATAAATTAAACTAATAATCTATTTAAATAAATAATATTTATTCTACAATAGGGATAAGCCTGCCTAGCGATCAACGACTTTTCAGATAATATAGATTTCAACATTAATCATAAAAGAACCTGTGAGTAAATAGTTACCATACAATTCAATCCTTCCACCATACAATGTTCCAATTAAATATAAGACATGAATTTACTGTCAAGTCTTATTTTATTTAATTATATGTATTTCGATTAGAAAATGCACAACTCCAATTAATGCAAATTAGATTCTTTATTGATCATTCATTATCTCCATATATAACTCATTATACCCAAGCATACCCTATATATGCCTTAAAAGGTCTTAAGGAATAAGTCAAAGTATAATTTGTTATATACAAGATACTATGATGATCTCAAGTCCAAGGATCACTTGTACTACTTTCACATTAGGAATTCCTATTGACAGGCGAGTAAAACTCCATTAGGTATTCCATAGTGAGTCACGTTCAGTGAACTTATTCTCCAATAAGCACCTACATACTTGCTTTAGTGTCTCCACACAAATGATCATGAGATCAATCATCCTCATCCAATGAGCAAGCAACATATGTACCTATCTATCCGGATTTACTAATCCCCTTTTTAGTAATCCCACGATTGGGAACTATTTTAGTTTTAAAGCTTTCTAAGAATTTAGATCTTATTAGCATGATCAACATCATGATTCTAAAAGCATTGCTTAAAACTATGGGTTATTTACATATTATAAAAACAGCACCATGTAGATAATTAAATGCCTTTAATAAATAAATATTTTATTAATAAATAAATAAGATTGTTTACAAAGTATGTGTTTTATCATCATACATGATTGGCTTGTATGCACACTACTATCACCTTGATCCACGTTTGCACAACTATCAGGTCAGTAATACCTTCGAATTCTGGAGATCCTACACTTCTAAAATCTTTGAAGGTTGTCACAGGGACAGCTTGAGGGTTGGGGCGAACGGGTTCATTGTTCCTTCCCCTTAAGGCTTTTCCTAACAAATCTACCAGTTTCTGGATCGGGTCAACTTGTTCCCTCTCGTTATTAACAGATTCTTCGGGTGCAGTCAATCTACGTCTTGGTGCCATGATCTGCATCACAAATTTTATTATTACTCAGTTATGTCACTTAAGTATTTCTTTTAAAAATAAAAAGAATAAATTTATAACACGTTTCTGAATAAACTCCATTTATATTCATATGCCATTTCATTTCATTACATGATTATCCTAGCATACTGCTATAAATGTTATCACATATATCCCCTAATATCACAAAAGACGGGGAATATACCGACCTATTACCATACTACCCCTCTAACAAAAACTTACACGGGGTTTACATCACTATCCCACATCTTACACAAAAGATTAGGATTACAACATAGTATATACAACACATAAAGATAAAGACTACTAAACTACTACTAGACTGACTAGGGGTCTCATCCCATCATGCCACGCTCCACAGCGCTCTTGTACTCTATCTGTGCTATATACGCCACCAGCTCTCAACTCAAGGTATGTAGATTCTGTCCCTGTTCTGCCGGGTAATGGTACACACCATCTATCACCCTCTCGAAGGCCGAACGAAACACGTACCCCATCTTGTTCATTTTCCTCTTCTTGCATCTGACCTCATCTTCCAGGTCATCTGCTCTCTCATTGACCACCTCCCACTTCTCCTCGAAGTGTATCCTATCCATCACTTCTAATTCCAACTGAGTACGGAGTGCTTCCTTCTCAGTCTTCTCGCTTAGTTCCCTCTGTTCTACCTCTTCTAGCTTCCCTGCTATATCCACGTTCCTAGCCACTGCCTTGTGAAATAAAGTCCCCATCTGAATTCCAGCCTCCTTGCGATAAGCAATTTCTACCTCTAGCTCCTGCATAGCCAGCTTTCTCTGATGGTCTTCGTCCCTCAGCTTCTGGAACTCCGACTCTCTCTCTTGGGCCTCTGCCTTTAACTCCTGGACTCTGCAGTCCAACTCTAGGATCCGCTCCTCATACTCGCCTAATATATGCTCCTCTAGGTTAGGCTCATAGGAGTACTCCATGGGCTCCTCCTCCTAAGGCTCATCCTCCATCGACTCGTCCTCCATTGGCTCCTCCTCTAGATCGGACTCTATCTTAATCTCAACCTCATCCTCGTCATCTGAGTCGAATGGTGCAACAGCCTGTACTGGCACAGCCTCTAAGGGTGCCTCGTACACTACATGAATATCCCTGGGCTCATCCTTAGCCACTCTAGCAGGTACTCCCATATCTACCATCTACAATCACAAACACAGACAAGAAACAGCAACTCCATTAGAATATTAAATAAAACATAAGTTCATTGTATAAAATGAAGTTACATTTCATAACAAACTAAGTCCCTCAAGGAAAACTCTACATGAGTTTTATCTCCTTCCTAACTTCTAAGTTCGCCTAAGTTATAATCTAAGGACACTCGTTCCTAAGGTTTATAACTACATCTTTGATACCAACCTGTAACGCCCCCAAATTCGGGACCGCCACTTGGTCACTCGAATTCGGTTCGTCACATTCTCATGGTAATACCATAATAACTAAAATCACACATTCACAGCGAAAAATCTAATTTATAATAATTTATTATAATTATTCCCCCAAGTCTCGCAACCTACAGTAATTAATAGATTACATAATAATATCGAATAAATACTTATTACATAATCCTTCTTAAGCTTAAACATAGTCTGAAGACAGTCTTATTACAACATAACAATTTTAAACATAAAGGAACAAGCTAGTTGGTAGCCTTGCCCTTGCCCTTATCAACACTTGAAGGTTCGCCCTGCTCTGCCTTCACTGAAAGTTTTAGGGAATGCAAGAATGAGCACAAATTGCCCAGCAAGTAATATACAATAAGGGTGAGTAATATAATTCTCAATTCTCAAAAGGGTATAGCAAGGTTTGATAGTTCAAGGATAACAAGAATATCAACAGTTCTCAATAACAGTCGCTAAGGACAGAATAATATCAATGTGATTCAATAATAAATCAATTCAAGATTTCAAGATAATTGAATACTGAGCAGTCACTAAGGACTGTGAACTTCTACTAGAATTAACAGTATTAAACTGATAACCCAAATCAAAAATAAGTACAACAGGTGATCAGCCTAAAGTACCCTACGTTATGCATAACAATCAATCATACTCAAATGCGCACGTCAGTTCTCCGACAATTATATTTTCCCTTCAAAGAAGGTTGTTCTTCTCAGTCAAATACAAGATCCCGCACCAATCAATTGGTTTTGGGTCGCTTTACAATAATATAAGTCTAGCCGAATCAAATGGCATAGACATTTTCACAATATTCAAGAACAATACCAAGTTCAACATGAATAATAGCTTTAATGAAATAAGAGTTCAAGTATACTAATTCAATTCAAACAAGTAAGTAAAGAAACTAGCTCGCAATATACAAGGATAGAATACTTGCACCATAAAAGAGTGTAAGTTAGGAAACTTGCACAATAGAAGTAGGGTTCGGATACTTGCCTTTAGCGTAGTTTATCCACGTTTAATAAATTCAACACTTTTTGAATCCTATCGTAATATAGTTATGTATATATGATATCCATTAGTCATATAGTTCAACATTATATCTCATCTTGTATATACGATCAAACACATAAGCTAAGTTTTGACCTAGCTACACAGTTATATAGTATCATATTAATATAATTTCTATCCTTAACGCTCCTCTTTTTGAGTTAATTATCTTTATACATCATTACTATCATGTGAGACTACCACAAATAGCAAACACACTCTATTTAGCGAGTTATAGCATTAGCTAACCGTCAAATCGGATTCAAGTAACAACATATGATATCACATAGCATGTACACATATTAAAGAGTCCTTCCATGTTCGTTCAACTTTTCCAAGTTCAATCATACATGCTATAGTTCTAAATCATGATTGTTAACGACTTAGGGTCAAGAACGCCATGAGTTCCCGTAAGTTATCATGCTTATCATGTAAATATGTAAAGTGATCACATTTTAGACATGCTTGCAAGTTTCTACTTCATATGCACATGTCTAGTATTGTTACTTAACTTAATTCATGCTTTACTTGTGCTCAATTAGTTTTCATGACATCTAACATGGCATGTTTATGTTTATGACATTTTAATGAGGTTATGAGCACTACCAAACATGTCCAAAAATTTTAGAATCTAGGCTTCGATATAACATGTCAAGATTTACGTTTCAAACTTACACTTTCACTTAGTAAAGTTCGCAAATGAAGCCCACATGCTCATGCCATACTATGAAACATATATAAGTTAGTCAACATGCCTTTCATGCATTTCTAAGTCATCTAAACATGCTCATAAAATCAGAACCTAGAACCCTAATACAGCATGTTAGAGTCCATGTTTCAAGCTTGTGTTTTCGTTAGAAAGGTTCACTATTGAGGTTTACATGCTCAAGTTACATTATGAAGCTTAGATACGTAAGTTAACATTCATATCATGTGTTTCTAGGTCATACAAATATGTCTCAAAAGTTAAAATATCAATATCATATGCACATGTCAAATTTACATTTAAAAACAACTCTAAGTTCCTTATAAAATCTTAATTTTACTTAGCAAGGGATTTTAATGTAGTTAAACCAATCCGTGCTATCTCAAGGAACATATATACTCATGCTGACATATTCCTCATGCTTGCATGCTCATATAAACAACTAGCACTAGACAGATTTTTAAACAAAAAAAATAGAAAACTTAATCTGCAGACTGGCGCGATCGCGCGCTAGTTGTACTAGGAAGACGCGCGGCCGCGCGGCTCCTGTTCCAGGCCAGACAGCAGCCAGACTCAGCAGTTCAAAAACCAAACGCAGAAATTTCTTACAAAATTGTTATTAAACCAACTATGTTACCTTACTAACGCATATATAGCTTATATAACCATCAATTGTCATCATCCAATCACCAATTCAAGAATTTCAACTCAAATCAAGAATTGAATATTTTACAGAAATTTCAGAAATCGAAACAGAAAATAAAGATGATGAGCAAGGAAGTTAAATTGTAGTTCCAACAGGTATGTAAGACCATAATACACTACACAGGCTTTCTATAATTCAGTTATACTTCAATTCCACATGATCAAGATTTTGAATTTTGACAGAAATAAGAAATGGAGTTTTGACAGAGAAATTGAATGAAGAACGAGAAGTGTAGATTATACCTCTGTAAATGGAGTAAGCTTGCTAATGCTGCTAAATCTAGAATGATTGCACTGATATATGTATATGCTCTCAATTCCAAACCTAACAATTCTCAGCAATGAAAATATGAAGAGAAGGGGGTCATATATATAGCAAAACCATTATCCAGACTATGTAATTGCTCAACAAATTAACCCAATGGGATTTGTGAATTACATGGAGGTTAAGGAGTGGTAGGTAAATGGTTGGTGGATCAAATCATCAAAACCACTCCCCTCATGATCATTAGCTAGGATCGAGCTTGGGAGAAAAATGAGGAAGTAGACTCTAGCCTTTGAGGTTTACACGTGAATGGAAAATGGGAGGTGTGACTCCCTTTGTGGGACAAACAATGAGAACCCAGCATTTGTAATTGGGAATGAACTACTATATATTATATATACTTAGTACACATATCTACACCTTAGCTTATATTCACTTAGTGTGTATATAGACTCAAAGTGTCACAACAACATTACATGGTAGCACATTGGGGTACATGTATACACATTGATATATAATCCATGTACATTTTAATATTACCAAATTATTACATAATTGGGTTGTAACACATCACATTATCATAAAGCTCATTATTCCATCCATATCACTTATTGAAATAATTGTTATTCCTTATTCACATGCTTTAATATACCATATATATTACATAGCCTTGTTAAAGTGTCACACTATACTTTATATAGTATATAGTTTCTTGTATTGTCACAATACACTTTATATAGAATAGTTTGGTTTCACATTGTACCATGCACACATAACATGTATTCTTATAAGTCCACCCATGTGGCTCACTTTCTCTTAAAATATAGTTTCTATATTACATAGTTATACCAAATTGTCACGTTATACTTTATATTATATAGTTGTAGTTACTATATGATATATGATTACACAAATTTACATTAAGCATTTAATTGAACACACATTAATCTCAAACATTACTTAACATGTCATTACTCATAATAATCATTAATTAATATATTATTAATTAATTATCCACTCATCAATTATTTCTTAAATGAATTAAATTACATACTTCCCATTACTGTGCCACACAGGGCATTCATCGGGCTCATAATAAACTCCACCTTCAATCTAATATAATTGAGTTTACTCACCTCATAACACAAAATCATTTGTGTTCAAATAAATATTCATTTCCATTAATATATTTATTTAATAATATTAGGAAATTCTCGGGTATTACAGAAGAAGAATGGCAGGGGGTCGTAGAACAAAGGGATACAACAATCCAAGATTTTGCTACTCGATATGCGAGTCTTGAACGGAAGCTCTCTCTAGCAGAGGATATGATATTAGTGCTGGAAGCTGAGAATGCAATTGTCAAAATTCTGATGAAAGAAGAAACTACTAAACGAATGAGAATGGAGGATGCATGGGTAAAAGCCGCACGACGCGTTGATATTTTAGAAAGAGACGTCCGATCCAAGAAGGGCAAAATAGACGATATGGATTTCACTTTTTGGACAGCAATTGGGAGAATCCAACATCGAGTTTGGAATTACCCTGTGTAGAGCGGTCAACCCCAATTCGATATGGATCAAAGAGTAATGATTCAAATCATGGATTAGGAGTGCGACGAAGTAGTTGAGGGTGGAATGTGCATTATGCCAAAGTTAAGTCCAACTGGGATGGTGACACCAAAGGCTGTCCCAGACAAGTCAAAGTCTGTGGTTCCTGGAAGAGCGTTTATCGTGACTGCCCAAAACGCGAGGAACCCGAATGAGGTTGTTACGGGTAAGTTAATCATATACTCTTGCGAGGTCTATACCTTATTAGATACCAGTTCTACCCATTCTTTTATTTCACCTACTTGTGCTCAACGTTTGAACTTGACCTCTGACAAATTAGACTTTGATTTATCTGTTGAAACTTCGTTAGGAGAAAACTTCGTTACATCCATAGTTTACAAATCTTATTTGATTCAAATTGGCACCCTCACCCCACCTGTGGATTTTATATTTTTGAAGATACTTGCATTTGATGTATTTTTTGAATCAACTGGTTAACTATTCATCATGCCAAAATTGATTGTTTCGTAAGGTTGTTAGCTTTCATTCAAACAACCAGACCATTAAAATCAATCAATGTCATTTCAAGACATAAAGCTATTCGTTTATTGAAAAATGGATGTCAAACTTTCTTATCCCATGTCACTAATTTAAACCAGAATACGTCAGATTTGAATGATATTTCTGTTATTGATAAGTTTTCTGATGTATTTCCCGAAGAACTTCCCGGTCTACCCCAGAACGTGAAGTTGAATTCTTTATTGACCTTGAACCCGGTACAAAGCCTATTTCTAAAATCCCATATCGAATGACTCCTATTGAACTTCAGGAGTTAAAGGTCCAACTACAGGAGTTGTTAGACATCGGTGCTCCTGGGGTGCTCCTGTTTTATTCATAAAGAAGAAAGACGGTAGTATGCGACTATGTATTGACTATTGGGAGTTGAACCATGTCACCATCAAGAATAGGTATCCGCTACCTCGTATTAATGTCCTGTTCGACCAGTTGCAAGGTGCACAATTCTTTTCAAAGATCGATCTTCGTTCTAGATATCATCAGTTAAAAATTAAAACTGAGAACATTCCGAAGACTGCCTTTAGAACTCGATACACGCATTACGAATTTCTAGTTATATCTTTTGGATTGACTAATGTCCATGTTGCGTTCATGGACATGATGAACCGAATATTTAAGAAATATTTGGATCATTTCGTGGTTGTCATTATTAATGACATCCTAATATACTCCAAAAGCCTCAAATATTTTTTTCACCCAGAATGAACTCAATATGCGACAACGACGTTGGCTTGAGCTATTTAAAGATTACGACCATACCATGCAATACCATTCTGGAAAAGCGAACGTGGTAGCTGACGCGTTGAGTAGAAAATTATATGCGGGAATGAGTGCGATGCTGTCAACACAAAGGCCCATTTTGTATGACTTACAAATAATGGAGATAGAGTTCAAGACTCCGGGGACCCACGTAATAATGTCAAGTATACGCGTAAAATTAGCTTTCATTGATAAAGTTAAAGCTGCTCAAGCTACAGACCCAGAGCTGACGAATATGAAGAAGAAGGTGCAAGAAGATGCTATTCCAGAAGCAAGAATCGACGAAAAGGGAATACTTCGAGTCAACTCCAGACTTTGCGTTCCTAATGATTCTGATTTGAAGTATAGAATCATGATGGAGGCACACAACACACCGTTTGCAATCCATCATGGGAGTACCAAAATATATTGTGATCTTCGACATACATTTTGGTGGAGCAATATGAAGAGAGAGATCACGAAGTTTATCTCAAGGTGTTTAACGTGTAAACATGTCAAGGCGGAGCATCGCCAAAGGAGCTATGGGCACCGATTTACGATTCATTGGTCCATTTAAGATCCTTGACCGAATAGAAAATGTGGCCTATAGACTCGCCTTACCTCCAAGCATGTCTCATAACGTTTTTCAAATATCCGTGCTTCGTAAATATGTGAAAGACCCAAAACACATTATTAAGTTAGAACCAGACGAGATAGCCGAAGATTTAACGTACGATGAGGTACCTGTCAAGATCTTGGATAAGAAGGAACATGTCTTACGCTCAAAGATTATACCTAAAGTTAAAGTTTTGTAGAGGAACCATGATATTGAGAAAATGAACTGGGAGTTGAAATCAGAAATGAAAGTGAGGTATCCTCACCTCTTCGACATACCAGGTACGTACGTCAATTTCGAGGATACAATTTCATAAGGAGGGGAGGTTGTAAGACCCCAACTTTTATGAATAAAGAGTTAATCTTTTTTATATATTATTTTGAAATAGTAAGGTGTTGATTTGATAAATGTGAAAAGTTATGGGTGAAATGTGTAAATATTTCAAAATAAGCAAGTGGTTATAAAATATTCATTGTTGTCGGGGAATATTCATTTGGTCGTGGAATATTCTTGTTGTAGGAGAATATTTCTACGATAACGCAGCCATTTATGGGCCCCACAACAGAATAACTGTCGGATGAAGAAAACGACAAGAATAAGTTTTCTAAAAATAACAGCGTAGTTGTTACCATTAGAACTGTTGAAATACCCCTTGGTTAAAATATAGTAATACGCGTTGTTGCACAGTAGCACACGGTATTGTACAGTATTTTTAATTATTGATTCTTACGTAAGAAGTCACTTACTCAATAATTGTTACAGTAATTACTGTTCAATATTTTATATTATTGACTCAATAATTGCTACATTGATAATTGCATAATATTTTATTGATTAAATAGTTGCTACGTTGATATTTTGTATTCAATAATTGTCACTGCACAGTATTTCACATAATCAAATTAATAATTCATATTATTTGAATAATATTATTAGATAGCATTATTGGCAATGTCTAAGGAAGTTCTGTCTAGTAAAGGGGTTAGTTAATTGTGCGCCAGTAAGGAAAATCCTTATCGGAAGGCTCCCTCTTTTCTGGGAACGACCTGGTTGTCAATATTGTAGTTCTGTAATATTATTTGTGAATAATTAATTGTTGATATACATGATAAGGAAATATTTATTTCAATTTTGATATAAAAGGGAAGAATTTTTAGCATGTGACATTTGTTGAAAGTTAACATTTTATCTTCTCCGATAAAAAAAATTCATTCAAATGTATTATTATAATATTATATTATAAAATTATAATGTGATAATATAATAATTTTACGTGGTTGGTGGGAATATGGATGGATGCTTGAAATTTTCAAAAGTTGTATGTTGAAGCTTGTTTTTCAAAAGTAGCATGCTGCTGAGTCATCCGTATGTAAATTTGAGTCATTTTTCATTTGGAATTTGGAAAAACTTTCTTCTACAAAGTTGTATAGAATCAAATTTCATATGGAATGGACATAAGGTTCGTATTTTTCTGAAAAAAGGGCTATTTATTATGAATTATTGAAGTTTCGGAAATAAATGTTTTAATATATATATATATAATATATATATATATATATATTATATAAACATGTGGGATTCATTATTGGTGGCTGATTTTTGTTCAAGTGTGATGTGCTGGTGGATTGTCAAAAATGTAAGGCTTGGAAAAATTCATCCGTTGGTGAAAAAGTCTATATTGGTGTTCTGGTATTTTCCTATAAATAGGGTGCTTAAGTTAGAATTAAAAATCACACCAGAATCAAAAAAAATTCTCTCTATAATATCAAGCGTATTTCTTGTGAGTATAAGGATAGTTTGAGTGTGGATTACGGTGCAAGATTTTTTTCAGCATTATATCCGATATTTCAATCAAAACTACTCTCCTGTTGAGGTAACGGATGTTATTTTTCTCGTAAATGATGTTATTTCCTTTCAATATTCATAATGAATATTATTTTCTTTCATATTCCATGTTATGAAAGTGATAATATTTTATTTCATATTTCTAAATTTAAACTTACTACGGTAAATATTGCTTTTATAATTCCTGAAATGATCAGAAATTCTTTGAGTTTTGCGTTTCATCTAATATCATTTCACTGGAATATTGGTCTGAACTTTTTATAAAATTTTTATCTTTTCATGACGAGTTACTATTCATGAGTTACTATTCACGGTAAAAAAAATATTATTTTTTTAATCCAAATTATCTTTGATTGGATCTAAGTTTTGAACTTCATTCTTGAATTTTGCTCCACAATTGATTATTACGAAGTATTCTTGAACTTGGATAAACTAAATTACGAATCCCTAATCTTTTTTCTTTATCTCACTGGATTCGTTCCTTATATTATTTTTCATCATCCTCAGTCTTAAATGGTGATACAAACGAATATATCTTTGGCCTGTAGTGCAAAGATGAATGATTATTTGATGAATATCTTTAGCCTGTAGTGCAAAGATGATTACCTGATGAATATCTTTGGCCCGTAGTGCAAAGATAGACAGGTGTTGAGATTAACATGACCACTGGTGATACAAATGAATATCTTTGGCCTGTAGTGCAAAGATGAATATTTGATTGGAGATATATATTGATTGATGTTACATGGATAAAATATTGATAATGGACTTTTAAATCATAGAAGATAGTAGACATCATTCTCTACTTCACTCTTCTAATGAATTGTTATTTTCGCTGCAGTTGTTGATCTTAAACTTGTTGTCCATAATATTTTATATGAATTGTTGAAGACTAACGATAATTTATTTTCCATTATCTTAGTCATAATATTCTTTACTGGGCTAGTTGAGCTCACCCTTTTCATCTATTGTCTTCTTCAGGAAATGAGAATATAGTTGGGATTAGTCGGGGAATGGAGTGATGGTCCGAGATAGAGCTGTAGAAGTCCTCACTATTTTTGTAAAATAGTGTGGTAATTATTGTAATAAATGAGGACTGAATTTGAGACTTTATATTTCGTATTATATACGATTTGTATTGAAGCTCACAGCTTGTTTGGTCGTATTTCTCACGACCTTTTGTTATAAAAGATTGTATTTAAATTCTGTACCATGTATTTGACGACTCAGAATGGGTTGGGTTGATTGGACCTATTCTAGGGGCGTCACAAAATCCACCTCTCTCTAAATCCAAATTCTAGCCTACCTCTACTCTCTCTATATATACAAATCCCATTCTCCCATACACAATCAACATCAAAAATTCGCCCAACTACCCTCACTCCCGAATTTCCTCAATCACATACAACAAATTGGAAGCAAGAGTAATTGGACACAATTGGAGTTAGAAGTAAGAGGCCCAACATCGAGCATTCAATCATCAAACATCAAATTGCATCAACAATCAAGAGGTAACCAAGGTTTTCATTGACATTGCTTATAGAATCATATTTTTCATTGAATTGATTGTTGTTATATTGGGAATTCTTGGGTTACTGAAGACCCAAGGTTGAATTGAATTGCTTATATTTGGGGTATTTGCTCTAACAATTTGTACTAAGTTTGGGGGAGAGACATTGTCGCCCACCAAGTGTTCGACGAATTGCTTCAACAGGTTTTCACAGGTTATCCTCAATTTTTGAAGACCAATTCAACGAGCAAGCATAACTATGGCATCCAAAAGGCCGAGGACTTCATCCTCTAGTGCTCCTCCACGATATGATGCTACTCGATTTGTGAGCGAGGGCACGACAACACGTTACGCCAAATTCATAAACAAAAAGACTTTGGTACTAGAAAGAGAGTTGAAGCCGGATGCGAAGCTTGACGGCGACATGTCACTGATGATAGCAGAGCGTGAGTGGTTTCAACTGGTCGAGCAACCTAAGCCAGCGGTGCTCAACATTGTGAAGGAATTCTACGCCAACGCAATAGAGAATGTTGATCACGTGGTCTTGGTTCAGGGCAAATCGATGTCCTTCGACGCGGAGGTGATCAATGACTATTTTGGGGTGGAGACACCACAAACAGACCGCTACGAGGACCATCTTCCAAATCTCAATGAGATCATAGAGCGGCTCTGCAAGCCAGGCACTCAGTGGGTCACCAGAGTGGGCACCGACGAAAAGATTTTTTTTTAGCACGCCGCCTTGAGTAGATACGGCAAAGTCTGGTATGCCTTCATATGTGCCCGACTTATGCCAACGCGTCACCAAAATAACGTCACTAAAGAACGGGCACGACTACTCTATGGTATTGTAACTCATGAGGAAGGGTCCAATAATGAGGTGGAGATTCTGAGCGTCGACATCGAACGGTGCATTCAAGAGTCCATTGCACGATCGCTGAGGGGAGGAACCACAGGTGGGTTACTACATGGTTTCCTCATCACGGACTTATGAAGAAAGGCAGGAGTTCAATGGCACGCTGATGAGCCGATCCAACAACCAATGGCCATCATTGACCATGCTACGATTGAGTCATACAGACCATGGACAGGGGCACGGTCCCATCCGCGAGGCGAGAGGTTTATCATTATACCTGACATCCACACCACCCTCACCACCACCTCGACCGGATGAGCCAATGTCTGATACGGATGAAGCAGAGTCGTAACCAGAGTCACCAGCCACTTTTCAGCGACGCAGTCAGCAACGAAGTATGCGACTTGCCCAACGTCAAGCTTCTATGCATATGTACAACATTAGGGCATTCACTACATTAGCCGATGCCTTCTCGCGTTTTTCTCCAAATGATCTAGTTCAGATGCCCACTCTACCAGTTCTGCCTACCTATCCTCCACCCGAGGAAGACGATTCAGACGAGTTTTAACTGGTCGCTCAGGGAAGTCCTTGTCTTTATTATTTCATATGCCAAGTAATGAGGACATTCCTTGATTTAAGTGTGGGGGGAGTAAAATTTAGATTTTTGTGTTTTCACATATAGATTAGATTGCATTTAGGGTAGATTTAATTTGTTTAATTCATATGCATCTTTTTTTAAAAAATTCAAAAATATCGCATTCATTTAGGAATTTTGTCAGTAGAAGAATGCATATAGGATCGTACATAGAGATTGAGCAGTACTTCAAGGTAATGAAATATATGGTTGATGATTTCGATATTTGCACTAAATCTTGCATAAAATTGAGCTTCATGATCTGATTAGTTTCAAACATAGTAACGTCATTGCATGATTGTAGTTTTCTCTTAACTTTTAAGCACACCGATTAACTGTTAATAATGATTAGGAATTCATTTGTATTAGGAACACAGACATTTACTTGATCAACAGATGAGAGATAAAGAATTGGCTGAAACATAAGTTTGGAGGAATTAAGGCTCAGAAAAGAAAAAAATATAAAGGAAAAAAAATGAAAAAAAATACTTGTGAAATAAAAATTGATTTAGTTTGACCTCGTGGCCTTTGTTACTCGGACAAGTAAACCCTAGGGGATGTCTTAACACATAGAGCCCTAAAGCCATCGGGTTTGGGTGTCATTGGCCGAAAGTTCGTTACATGGGTGACATTGAAGAGCCTAAGGAGGTTGAACATTGCACAAATCAAAAATATGAAATAATTGGTGGGATGGAGCGTTAAAACGCACCCACAAAGCATGAGCTTTGATGATTATTCTGTTATTGCTTATTTAGCCTGATTTCCTTAATGCTTATGTGGATGTCATGTTTGTGTAAACTATCTGTGTGAAAGTAGACTATTTGTTGGGAATAATCAGATGAACCACTTTGAATTACTGATATACAATTGGACACACATGCACGAGAGAGAATTAGAGTCATGTATGTGATGTGATAATGCGAGAGTCTATGATCGGTTATGAGTCAAGGAAGATTGTGAGCTAAAGTGTTCATTCATAAGAAGTATGCAACCTGTATTTGGTTGCTGAGATTTTTGCTCGATTTTGTTAGGTTGCATTCATTTTGTTAAGTTGTTTTCATTGTGTTTGTTTGCTTGAGGACAAGCAATTGTTCAAGTTTGGGGGTATTTGATAAGTAGGTTTTTAACCTACTTAATAGGTATTTCTTAGCTTGTTATATTGTTATTACTAAGTATGCATGTTACTTTTCATATGTTTTGTGTTAATGTGCAGAAATGGAGAGTGATTGGGCAAAAGAAGAGAAAACAAGCAAAATTGGGGCTAGAAGGTAGACCAGCGCGGGGGGCGCTGCAAATACAAAGGGACCGACGCCAGCCGCGTCGCTTCGAAGTCTAGAACCCCTACAGGCCTAGCGCGGGGCGCGCCAGAATGTGAAGAAGACGGGCGCGGGGCGCGCTAGATGGACGACTTGGCCAGATAATAAGTGTTTTAAATACAAAGTTGATTAGGAATAGGACTGCATACTTGCCTTATTAGACTAGGGTTTTGTTAGACTATATATATATATATCAGTTGTTTATTAAGTTTGGGAGAGTTTTTGGATCTTATAATTTCATCTTTTATCTTGGAGCTATTCATCAAGGCATGTCTGGCTAATTCACTTATTCAATTTTGAAGGGATGTTGAACCTGATTAACAATTTATGGTTTGATTATGTTTATAATATTTATTCTTTCATATTGAGATTTATTCTGATTATCCATATAAACTTTCATGTATGTTATTCAATTGACTAATTTGGTTTCTGCAGGATTAAATTAGTAAATTGATATCATCTGTTAGATTAAGACATATTTTAAGCAAACGAAGTGTGTCTAATCTAAGTAACAACTATAGATATTTTATTATGTTCAAGCTTTGAAATATTGTTAAGATTTTCAGAAGACAAGTTATATAATTCAAGATTGCGTAATTATTGCTTGGAATAATCTAATTCTCATGCTTAATGCTTCTATCATATTAAATCTAGACTGATAGTTCTAGGTTGTATGTTAGTTAGAATCTTTTGTTGGCGATCGTCGCATTAGATCTACACTTAAGGAGAATTTCAGATAATTTGCGATTGCGGTTATCTAGGGTTATTAATCTCATTGAAAGGGTAAATAGTATAATAATTTGATTAAATCATAATTATGAAAAGGGGATACTGAACTGAGGAATTGAACTCTCTTTTACTTATTGATATTTTCTTATTAATTCACTTTAGTTAATTTAAACTGTTTTCAAAACTAAAAACCCTAATTCATTGGAAATCATTGGATAGTTAAAATACAGTTCACTCTCTGTGGGATCGATCCTTGCTTATTACTATACTATTTCTTGAATTAGTTGAATAAAGAGTAAGGTAAATTTTGTAGTGCTAGACGACAACTACCCGCCATCAACGATATCCCTGTACTCCTGTTGCAAAGTGTGGTAGTGGGAGTGCACGTTGAACCAGTTCCCTCTAGGCTGTGTAAAGCCGAGAACCTGCATCAAAAGCCAACCCATGTCAAAAAAAACCTGTGCCCCGAGAATGGCAAAAGAAGGAAAGAGAATCCATAGAGAAGAAAACTTCAAGTCACCTCATTGGCATGAAGAAATCGTGATGGATGACGACTCAAGTCTCCCAGCAACTCCTAGGTTGGCACAACAATGCCCGCAAGCTCCGCACGTGGGGCCTGACCTGGGACAGGAGCAGCAAAAGGAGCCTCCTCATCATCTATATCAATCGACGGCTCGTCCTGGGCTGGACGAATCACCGACTCTGCTAATTTGTGAGGCGGTCGAGTTGGACGTGGCTGAGGAACATCAGAAGCTCGCCTCCGTCTAACTCTTGAAACTACCCTGCTAGCACTGTCGGGTCTGTCTCGGTCCATCACCTGGACAAAGTCTCCAAATCACCTCAGAAAGGGTGTGGTAAGCCTAAAACTTGTGGCTTACTAATTTAAATTAGTACTTTATACTTTCCTAAATCCTAAAAACATGTATGGGCCAGTCAAAAATCCCCAGTAGAGTCAAAATTGCATGTTTATTAAATGCTCGGGCTTTTAAAAAAATTTCGCCAGAGTCTCCTTTGTAAAATGGACTGTCCACATGCACACAGGCATGTCTAGGTGGCCATTCAGTAGCACACCTTCCCAAATATAGGAACAGTTCATATTTATGAAATAAAATCAAAAGTAAACTTCACATGGTAGCCAAATTACCATGAACATTTTTAGTTGAAAATTCAGGCTCATTAGGTCTCAAAAAGGATGAGTAAACTGATCAAAAATAGCAAAATATGACTGTCTCAGAATCTGAATTTTCTTACGTCAAAACGTGCATTACAGTAAAATATGTATACTTATGAAGTCAGAAAATTTTTAGCAAGTCATATAAGCATACATTTTTCATACTTTGCGTCTAAAACCACCCTACGTGGTTTACATGCTTTTAACGGTCAAAACTTGCGAAAAAAGAATGTAAAACGTTACCTGAAGTGTTCAGAACGCGTGGGAGCTGACAGAATCTGAAAAAAAGTTGCCCGAACTCCATAGATCTGAAAAAGAAAATCGGATTCCGTTTGAAACTAAATGAAACTGACTTCAAATGACTCCCGCTGCCCAATATAAAGCCACAGGTAAAAGCGGGCCCATCTACAGCAGTCACACCTCTACCTGCGGCTCCCTAAGGTGGGCCCCGCTCCCTCCCGCTCTGTTTAATTTTAGTTAAAACGGAGTTTATATGAGCTAAAAAGTCAAATCTGAGATAAAATCGTTGCGCGATTGAGAGGTTTGTCCTGAAATCCTGCGTTTAAGCAGCGGAATCCTGACAGAAAGGGGAACTTCCTGAAAGCCATTGGTATTCATCCCAAAGCAATTTTAGGGGACCAATGATGAAGAATGCTGAAAAACTGCCGAAAAACTGTGCAAAACTGCAGAAAATTATCACTTTTGAAGCGTCGGGTACTAACCGATGACAGTTCAGCCGTTGGCACAACCCCAGCGAAGCTTCGGGTACTAACTGATGACAGATCAGCCGTTGGCACAACCCCAGAGAAGCGTCGGGTACTAACCGATGACAGTCCAGCCGTTGGCACAACCCCAGCGAAGCGTCAGGTACTAACCCATGACAATTCAGCAGTTGGCACAACCCCAGCGAAGCGTCGGGTACTAACCGATGACAGTTCAGCCGTTTGCACAACCCCAGTGAAGCGTTGGGTACTGACCGATGATAATTCAGCTGCTGGCTCAACCCCAGCGAAGCGTCGGGTACTGACCGATGACAGTTCAGCTGTTGGCACAACCCTAGCGAAGCGTCGGGTACTAACCGATGACAGTTCAGCCGTTGGCACAACCCCAGCGAAGCGCCGGGTACTAACCGATGACAGTTCAACCGTTGGCTCAACCCCAGCAAAGCGTCGGGTACTGACCGATGACAGTTCAACCGTTGGCACAACCCCAGCGAAGCGTCGGGTACTAACTGATAACAGTTCAACCGTTAGCTCAACCCCAATAAAGCGTCGGGTACTGACCGATGACAGTTCAGCCATTGGCACAACCCCAGCGAAGCGTCGGGTACTGACCGAAGACAGCTTAGCTGTGACGAACGAGAATTTTGTAAAGATATTGAATATTTTTGGAGATAAATAAATATTTTTAATGATTTAATTATTGAATTAAATAATTAATTCATGAATTTGTGGTAGATTAATTTAATTATATGTGTGACATTAATTAAATTAATATGTAGTAATTTAATAGTTCAAAGAATATATTTAATGGAGTTTATATGATTAATTAAATTAATTAAATAAGCATATGTTACTTTAGTTAATTTAATAATTAATTAATGAATTAATAAATTGACATAATTAATAAATAAAAATATTAATTATGTGACAATGTGATTTAATGTGAATTATCTTATTTTATTTAATTGATTTAAATAAAATTAATTAATCAATAAGTAAGGTGACAATTAACTATATAGTAAATTAGTTTATTAAAATAAATGGGGAAAGAAAAGAAGAGGAAGGCAAACAGGGCTTTAGGAAAAGTTTATCCGTTGTTAATACAACGGATACTTATATAATACGTATAATCGTTGTTCTAAGTCATTATCAGAGAAAAGTTAGAGAAACTTGAGAGAGAAATCAGAGAGAAAAGAAGAAGTCATTGAGAGAAATTGAGAAAAGAAGAATTGAGAGATCATTGTGTTGTTATCAATTGATTATCTTCATACTAACTAAAGGGTAATTCTTCTTTATGTTTTCAAAATTAAAGTTTTCCATATACGTATTCTAAAGTCTGTGAAAAATTGGGTTTTCCAATTGGGTTATGATATGGCTTTATCTATATGGGTATGTAATTATAACATGTTTTCTAACGTATATACATGTTTTAAAGTAATCAATTTTATATAATTTGGCCTTAATTGGTTTTTCGAAAAGTTACAGAGTTTTCTACGATATTGTAAAATCTTTCAATCAGTACTTGTTTTTGGGAAATTAAAGTGTGAGGTTATTATATATGTGACCGTATATGTTAGTATTATGTATTGGATCATGTATCCATGATTTACACTGATCACACCAAGTAATTTTGTTAATAATTGGGTTTTATGAAATTACAGAGTATTGAATATGGGTAAATAACCCATATTGGTCAAATTCATGATTGATTCATATGTTTGTATTAAAATTGACGTATGAATATGATTGTATATGTTTAAACAAAGAGAATGGAATTAAAATGAACGGATTCGGTGTAGTAACGAATCCGTAATGATAGATTATATATTTTTTATAAAAAACTTTACAAATTATGAAGAACAGTGAATTTGATTATTTTAATTCGTATAATTTTATGTGTTAAAATGTTAAGAATGTGTTAGAAGTGTTATATAATGTTCCTATGAAGTTTATACTTCATGGGTAACACTACAAATCATTATATTGGTGTAAAATTGGAGAAAATGGCCAAATTCTGTGTTCGTTCGCGAACTTCAGATTCTGAGTTTCCGCAGCCGCGCGGCCGCGCAGGGTGCAAGGCTAAACGGCGCGCTGCCGCGCCTGTCCGAAAATTTTGAAAAAAAAATTCTAAGTGTTGGAAATTTGTGAAATATGTTTTGAGTCTAATGAACATGAACACATGTTGTATAAATATAATAAAATATTGATATGAGTTTAATAATTTATGTTATGTGATTAATTAATAAATTAATTACGTGATTTAAATTATTATTTGTAAAGGTTAAATAATGTGTTATAAACATTAAGACATTGTTTTAAATCTAATTAACATGATAACATGTTATGTATGTAATGAGTTATTAATACAAGTTAATAACTTAAGTTACGTGATTAATTAACAAGTTAATTAATCAACGTAAACCATTATTTGAAAACATAATAATGAGTTTGAAGAATACTATTGTAAATCAATAATCATATCGAACTTGTGATTAATTGATATTGTGAATGTATTGATAGGTAAGAGTAATTAAAGAAGTGAGTAATAATTATAGCTTGCGCACGAGGCAAGTTTCCTAAACTCAAATCTTTATATTTGAGCAAGTTTCCTAACTATACTCTTTAAATTGAGCAGGTTTTCTATCCCTAACTTATTATTATTGTTGGGCAAGTTTCCTAAACTAAACTCTTTAAATTAAGCAATTGCTATGCTTAATTACTATTGTTGAGCAAATTCTTACTCTTGAATATCCAAGTTTAGAATTTTACATGAGATGCTATGATTCTTTTAAAAGTATCGTTTAAGTGTACCATACTTATTCGAATGTATACCTTGAGAAGTTAATATTCAATTTGAATATCATTTATTGAGTTATCCAAATCAACTTTATTTGGTGCGGATTCTGATGTCAAACTGAGATGAACAACCCTAATATAGGGAATTAATGAAGATGCTTAAAGCGTTAAGATAGTGTGCACAGTATCAATACGAAGGGCTGATCTCCCTAAGTACGAGAAGTAAAGTCTATAGTCTTATGACTGTTAAAGGTTGGAAAGGTTAATATACTTGACAACCTAAGACTCGGTTCAAGGTCTTAATGACCCTCAGAAGTAATTTGACTCTCGATTAATATTCTTGATTCAAAAGTTGAGAAGTAATTTGACTCTTGATTAATATTCTTGATTCAAATGTTGAGCTTTCTGTTATTCAGAATTCTTTCACTCGCATGTTATTATTCTGTCATATTTTTATACTTGCGGGCATTCGTGCTCACTCTTGCATAATAACATTGCAGCGAATAATGAACGAAGTGATATACCTTCTAGTAGCAAGGGCAAAGGAAAAGTTAACAAGTGATGAAGACTTGTGTTGTCATGAATAATGTTAAAGTTCAAGACTTATGTGTGATGATTTAAGACTTATTTATTTATGTTTCCGCAACAGAGATTTAAGGTTAAGTTTAACCTGGGATTTATGATGTATTATTATTTCAGATGATGTAAGATGATGATTTATTTATCTAATAAATGAATTTCATTATTTATGGGTAGATAGTTGTATGATATTGGAACAGTGAACACCAAATCCTGTGGAAATTAAGATACCGAATTTGGGGGTGTCACATTAGCCATTGGCACAACCCCAGCGAAACGTTGGGTACAGACCAAGGACAGTTCAGACGTTGGCTCAACCCCAGCGAAGCTTCGGGTCCAGATCTATGACACATCAACCGTGGGCACAACCCCTGCGAGGCATCGGGAATGATCCGGTGGCAGAAGCAATATAATAATCTATCCCTGATGATGGAATCTGTTATACACATCCTCAGAGGGAGTACCAAGAAGGATTAGTTATTCAACCCCCTGTTACTTACTACCGGTGTAAATTATCATCAAGATAGACATCGAAAGCACACCCTGAGGTAACTCGGTAACCGAGATGTATCCTCAGCAGAGAAATTGACAGAAAGGTACAACGGCATCAACCAGAAGGAAAATATGCCCCATGAAGAGTATCGACAGACGTGGGAAACCATTGGTCTCAAACCAAGATAGCATCAATAATGTCATCCCCGTCAGAGTCAACAAAGCTATCGCGGAGGACGTCATCCAGCAGAAAGTGACGAGAACAGTCTATGATAGCTTAACTCTGATGTCCTACCAGCGACTGCATGATAATGCTGCAACAAGGGTTATCACGGGTAACGTTATCCCCGACAGAAACTAATGTAATCAATCAGTGATAACCCCCCTCGAAGGTATCTAACATTCATCGCGTATCATGCCATGCATGGCTTTCCCGTTGCATTTGCATTTCTAGTGTCTAGCAATCTTTATCATGTTCATTCCATTACATTGCATGAACATGATAATGAGGGGCATCTGAAGACACTCAAAATTTCATTTTTCTGTTACTAACACTATAGGAGGGCAACACTGTCTTTTTAAATCAACCTCGGTCTCAATACCGGGTCATCAACTCAACCCTGGTCTCAATACCGGGTCATCAACTCAACCCCGGTCTCAATACCGGGCCATCAACTCAACCCTGATCTCAATACTAGGCCCTCAAATCAACCCCGGTCTCAATACCGGGTCATCAACTCAACCCCGGTCTCAATCCGAGAGGTACAGGTCAGCCCCGGTCTCAACTCGGGAGGTACAGGTCAGCCCCGGTCTCAACCCGGGAGCTACAGGTCAGCCCCAGTCTCAACCCGGGAGGTATAGGTCAGCCCCGATCTCAACCCAAGAGGTACAGGTCAGCCCCGGTCTCGATCCAGGAGGTACAGGTCAGCCCCGGTCTCAACCCGGGAGGTACAGGTCAGCCCCGATCTCAACCCAGAAGGTATAGGTCAGCCCCGATCTTAACCCGGGAGGTACAGGTCAGCCCCGGTCTCAACCCGGGAGGTACAGGTCAGCCCCGGTCTCATCCCGGGAGGATACAGGTCAGCCCCAGTCTCAACCAGGAAAGTGCAGGTCAGTCCCGATCTTAACCCAGGAGGTCAGGTCAACTTCAAAAATAATCCTGAAGCATCATAACATCTCCAGAGGAAAACCTGGAAGGACCAAGTCAGCCTCAGAGACAACACTAAGGACAAACAGACTCGAATGGGATCCAAACCTTGTAAACAATCCCAGGAAGTCAACCAAAGGCCATGCCATTACTAAGGGCAACCCCGAGAGGGAAAAACGGTCATTTTTCCAACTTGAAGCCGATTCGGTCAAACTCAAGCCGATTTGATGCCACTAAGGTCAGAACGAACCATAACAATGATCCCGAGTGGAAACACCGCAAGACAACTCAACGGATAAATTTCGAGGAATTAAAGACCCGGTTATAAACCCGTCTTTTTGGACTCAGAAAAGGTTTTCTCCCATGTCATTGCGACGCTCTCAGCGAGGACTTTCCGGAAAGGTATCGCAAGCCTCAAACGGACGCTCCGATCAAAAGTTAGAAAGTTTCGAATCAGACCTTATATTGCTCAGAGTGTACGTACTTTGAGACGACAGGACCCACCACAGGACCTCTGCCACGTGGAGCCGCACCTCTGCCTGCGGCAGCAGCAGGTAGAGCTGCTTCTCCTAGGTCTATATATATGAGCTCACCCCCAGCTCATTTGAAGAATTAAGAAACGCTCTGAACCCTTGCCCGTTGGATTTTCCAGCCATTTTCTTGTCTTCCAAACCCAAATTTTCTCACTCTAACACGTAGATATACCCACATACTACCACATATCAAAAATTAACCAGTAGATTTGGACGTTTAAAGCCTACGATTTGGCAAAAAGCCTGTGTAGCAGTCCATTGTGAGTATTTTTACGATCAGAAAGTTATTACTACTTCTTTGCACTTTTATACACTTGCATATTAAGTTTCGTTTTATAAATATTCCCGAAACTCAGTTCCGTGGCCGTTTTTGTTAACTTTTGGTACATTTTAGTACCTAAACGCATTTTCTGGCATTTCTACAACTCAGATTGACTATCCGTCGCTTCTAACAGCTTTTATATACTAATATCTTCGTTTTGAGAAAATTCGTCAAACTAGGTTATCTTCCCAATCCGGGTTTGGCTTTTTTTGTATATATTTAACTGTATATATACTAATTTTTCAATTCTGTCAAGCTCGGATGTCAAATTCGCGGTAGTTTACTGCTTATATATATATATATATATATATATATATATATATATATGCATATATATGCAACATTCACCATACTGGGTTATCTTTCCAGTCCTGGTTTGACTATTTTTCTGTCTATATTTAACTATACATATATATTTACATTCCAGTTTGGCCTGGATCATTCTGTGGCCATTTTACTATTTTTGAACCATTCACCATACTGGGTTATCTTCCCAGTCCTGGTTTGACTACTTTTTTGTCGATATTTAACTATATATATATATATATATATATATTTACATTCCAGTTCAGCCTGGATCATTCTGTGGTCTTTTTACTGCTTTTTTATATATATGTATATATATATATATATATATTTTTTTTTACTTTTCAGTCCGGGCACATGCGTGAAAACCCATCGCCCTTTTTACGCTTTCATATATATATATATATATATATATATATATATATATATTTAAATTCTGTCAAAGCCTGGATCATTCCGTGGCTATTTACAGCATTTATAAATATATATATATATATATACATATATATATATATATATTAATTCCAGTACGGGCTTGTGAGTGAAAACCCATCGCCCTTTATAGCTTTCTTACATATATAATTATATATATTGTTGTACTCATTTTTACGAAATTGTTGCTTTAAATATTCATTTGATATGAATCGGCACTGACATTTTTGCGGGCGAACTAGATTTCTTTTAATCTCGCCAACTCTAGCTTTCAAACAGTTCAAAATAGGTTCAGATAGAACTGGAAAGCTAGAATGGCTGAGATTTATTTAACTCTAGCATTTTTCTAGTTTCAGTTATACAAGCTACCTCGCGGCCCTTAGATCGCTATATAGTGGGAACGAGACGCTTCGACCATGTGCGAGCCAGGATTTACTGATGAATCGTTGGTTCTGGCAATATTTGGATATATTTCTATACAAATTTGAGCTGTGCGGGTTTATTGACGTCCCTTTGTGAGCTTAGGAATCGTGGGATTCATGATCAAACAGATCAGAATCTTATTCTCACGATGGACAAACTCCACTTTACAGATGTACCCTGCCAGTTTTTCTGTAAAAATGTACATACAAAAGACCTAAAAATGGTTATCCGGATTTAAGGTCTCATCATAGTGAAAACATAATTTGTCGTGTCAGAGTCACTCCGATGGCTGTCATGCCCATGAGAAGACTGACACTTGTATACATTTTGTGATTGAGGATGCTTCGCAGCCCGACAATCACCATTCAAACTGAGCCTTAAGGCTGAAAAGATAAAACTGAAGTATCGATATGCTTCAATTCCTATGTTAGCGTAAGGGTTTGAAAACCTTCTTTCAAAACATCATTTCAATAATCTTATAAAAAAAAAGAAGCTTTTGCAAATCAAACACTTTTGCAAATCAAATCAAAGACTTTTTTAACCCTTCGTATATAGGTTCAACGATGCATAAACATACTTCCAATCAAGCATAGGCCCAATTTCTTCCAGCATTCACACACACACATTGCAGATTTAAAAGAAAAATATTGAAAAGATGCGGTACCGTGTTTACACGGGAGTTGTGGGATGCATAACACCTTCCCCACACTTAACCAAGCCCCCGAACTCAAAACTTTGATTTTAAAGATCAAGTTTCGACAGTGTCCAGCAATTGGTCCTCTTTTCAAACAAAACTCGGTTGAGTTAGTACAACCATTTCAAATATACCAACTGGCGACTTTATAAAACGTTCAAATCGTCGACATAATACATGTTGGCCTTTTTCTAAAAAACCCTTCAAAACCTTTTTCATAATAAAAAGAGTATGGGTAGAGATAACTTAGGAAGAAAGAAAGATCCGGGTTGTGACCCGACCCGCGAATTTTTTCCCGACGTCGACAATTTATTTTATTAAATTTAATAAATTTATCATTATGTTTTATTTATTTTTATTTTGTATAATATTATTTAAATTTTTAAAATTTTTTAATAAATTAAAGTAAATTTATTTTATTTTATTAAATTAAATTAAATTTATTATTATGTATTATTGAATTTTATTTTATTTTGTATTATATTATATAATTTTTAATTTTTTTTCATTAAAATTAATTAATTAAATTTATTTTATTAAATTTAATTTTTTTTATTATGTTTTATTATATTATATTTTATATTATATTATATTATATTTATATTTTTTTTATTAAATTTAAATTTATTTAATAATTTAAATTAAGTTTGTTTTATTTTATTCAATTTAATTTATTTTATTATTATTTTCTATTTTATTATATTATATTTTATTTTGTATTATATTATATTATCTAATTTTTAAAATTTATTTTATTTTATTAAATTTAATTTATTAGTAGGAAACTAAGTAAATGCTATTTGGTTTATATCAATATTGGAAACTAATTAAAATACATAAATAAAATAAATCAAGGCTCATATATTTTGCAATTGAACAACTTTGACAGAAATTCTATCGGAAATTCCATCGAAAATAGCAAATATCACATATTTAACTGACAGTGTCCTCAAATCTACTCAAATTATATATGAACATATACTACAATTACACAAATTAAATCCAAATTGAAGCAATTCAAAGATTCATCAGTAATACAATTAAGCCAAATTGCACAAATCTAACCGAAATTGAAAGTAAATATCACACTGTTATTATATAATCAATATACATTAGTTGCCATTGCACAAACAAGAATCATCAGCTACCAAGAGTCATAAGGCATCAAAGCTAAGGCACTCCCAAATATAAACCAAAAAATGCAATTGATTTCCACTTACATACTAAATCAACATTCATTTATACATGATCAAGGCAGAAAATTTTATATCTATAAGATTTTTCATTATAAATTAAATTTCAACACAATAATTTAATTAAGTAACCTCAGATTAAACCCATTCATTAGTAATCTCATATTAAACCAACATTCATTCATATAATTAAAAAAAACCATTGATTTCCACTTACATCATTTGAAACCCTAAAAAATCCTAACTGAATTTGTCAAAGAAAATGGAGTGTGCCTGAGAAAGAGGGTGTCGCCGCTAAGAGATGTCGTCGATGCTGCTGCCGCCGCTGCCAAAAAAATTGAACCATATGCCACAAATCAGGCTTAATGAAGTGGACACCGCCAAAAAATGAAATAATATGAAAGAGAAGGTGGGAGAGGGATGATGAGGTGGCGTCAGTGGGGAGCTGCGCCGTTGGAGGAGAGAGAGGGGTTGTTGATGGGAATAAGGAGCGAAGAGAGATCAGAGAGAAAGAGAGATAAAATTAACTGATGCGGTTGAGGGAGGACTTAGCGATTTAGGGTAAAAAACAATTATTTCCAATGGAAAATACGTCGACCATAGATCCGTAGAATATAAAATATTATTTTTGGATATTCCGTCAAAAGTAATCTTAAATCCATCAAGAATGTAACACGCGCGTGGGAATTGTTCGCTCCAATGGGCCTTTATAAGGTCGACAGAATTTTGTCGAGGATGCACTAATGTCAACAGATTTATTGGCTACGAAATTTTCCGTCGGGGTTATACTATTTACGACGAAATTAATTCCGTCGAGACTTATTCCATCGGATTTAAGCCTTTTTCTCGTAGTGTTCTGATTGAGGTAGAGAGAACAATAAGTCCTCTTCATCACCAAAAGGATCTCTAAAATGCCGAAAACAATCATGAGAGTACACCGGTTCAAATCCCTTTTGCTCATATTTGGGTAAAATGCATATGTTGCCCCTGAACTTTAGGTGTTTTTGGGTATTGAGCCCCTTTTTTTTGGTTAACTCAAATCGAACCCCTTTCTGTTCAAAATTTTGGATATTGAACCCCCAGGTGCCACATGTGTGTTAACCTGCCTACGTGGCACACATGGCACCGCTGATATGGACGTTTTTCAATTAACTGCCAAAAAACTTGTGAGCCCAAGATTCGAACTCAAAATCTCAACTTTAAAATTTTGGACATGAGACCACTCAAGCACCACAAGCTTAACGATTAAATTTAATCGAGGATTAAGTTTTATATTAAAATAATTCATTTCTCTTAGCCTCACCAGATACTATTATTATTGTTGTTGTTGTTGTTGTTGTTGTTGTTGTTGTTGTTGTTGTTGTTGTTATTATTATTATTATTATTATTATTATTATTCCTACTACTACTACTATTATTGTTGTTGTTGTTCTTATTATTTATTTATTATTATTATTGTTATTACTTTTTATTATTATTATTATTATTACTATTGTTATTGTTATTGTTGTTAATTTTTTTAATTTAAAATTATATATAAATTTGTAATAAAACTTAAATTTACAAATTAATTTAAGCAAATCTAAGAAATGATCATTTTATTAAAAGAGTTGGAAAAAATTGAAGTTCAAAAAAATGCTCTCTTTCTCTCTCCTCTGTACCCCATTTTCACTCCAAAAGAAATAGATTCCCAAACCCACCCAACCCAACTAATCTAATCTAATGACTGTAGAGACTCAAAATTTTGTTATCCTATTACTAACCATACAGGAGGGCAAAAACGTCTTTTTCACACTCTAGAGATAACCCTGGAGGACCACAAAATCAAATCCAACCCCAAAGACAGCCCCGGGATATCAAATCAACCCTCGAAGACAACCTTAAGGAAGAACAGAATCAACTGCAATCAAACCCCGGAGACAACCCCAAAGAACAGCCAAAAGCCCCGTCAACCCTGGAGACAACCCCCGGGAAGGCAAAAGGTCATTTTGAAAAGTCAATGTCAGCAACCTCAATACACCTGCAAATACGGTTACAAGGAGCCATTGCAGCATTTTCGAGCGCAAACTACGCAGAACAGCTCAACGGACAACCTGCGAAAACCCGAAGATACCATTTTGGTCACGGACCAATCTTTTCGAATTCGAAAAAGGGCAAGCCCTATGTCGTTGCGTAGCTCTCGGAGAGAGCTTTCCGGAATGGTATGGTACATCTCTATCGGATTCCTTGATTGCAAGTTATCGAGATTGCACGTACTTTAAGAAGACGGGACCCACTGGGCCCTTCCGCAGGTCTACCTGTGGAAGCCCGTGACTTTTATACACAAGTTGCCCATCAGCTTGTTGAAGAAGAAGAAGAGAAAAAAAAAGAAAGAAAAGAAAGAAAAGAGAGAAAAAGTGAGAAAAAGAGAATAGAGAGATTTCGCACCGGAAATCACTCGAATCTTGCTTTCAAACCTGTAAATCTCACTTGTAAGCTTTCATATACATATCTATTGCAACATATCATGTTTTCACCGGTGGAAATCGAATCTAAGAGCGTTTAAAACCGTTCGATCGCCAATCTCGTGCAAGGCCGTAAGGTTTTTTCAAGTTTTCATTTTTTCCTGCTTATATATATATATATATATATATATATATATGAGTAATATATGTATATTAGTTAGTTTTACGGTTTAAATATCGATTTTTAGCTTTTCCGTGCGTTAGTGTATATATATATATATATATATATATATATATATATATATATATATGTATATATATCTATATTTGTACTTAGTATTTGAGCCAAGATTGTAAATCTGTGGCTTTTTCTTAATTTATTATATATATATATATATATATAAGTATACATATATATAGATATATAATTATACTGTTTAATAGTGTTTGGATTGTGAATATGTGGCCTTTTCTTTCTTTACTATATATATATATATATATATATATACATATATATATTAGTTAGTTTTTATATAATTGCTTATATATATAAGTTTTATCGTTTTATATATATATAGTTAATCATTGTGATTAAATATCGATTGTAAATGTTCATTTGATGTAAATATGTAATATTTAAAGTTTGTTGACTAGATATATATAAATCTAGCCATATCTAGCTTTTAACCGGTTCAAAAGTTGTAGAACTAGAACCGTTGAGCTAGAATGGCTAAGATTAATTGAGGGAGAGTCCAAACATTTGATTACATATTAATGGAATAACCTAGGAGATTTATTTTAATATCTCAACCTATTTATTATTTTTAACCTAATTATATCAAGTCTAATTGGGTTATACTATTAAATCGATATGAGTAATTATTTAAAGTCCAAAGTAAGTGGACTAGAAATCCTAAGTAAATAACTAGGGTAAGGAATTTTATGAATTGGGCATGTGCTAATTTGTATGACCCAAATTTATTAAATGGGAGCCCAAATACATAAGAGGAAGGGCCCAAACCCTAGCCCAATTGGGGAGGATTATCTAAAAGCTTAAATTAGTAAATAAAGCATTAAAAGAAAAATCAAAAATGGAGGAAATAGGGAGGGGGAGCCGGATATAGGAGGGAGGGAGTCACATGGGAATTAATATGGCTTTATCTCTTATTTTCAAAGTTGTTTAACCACTTCCCTAACCTATGTTCCCTACCTTGCTAGCTTAATAAGTTTAAGATCCACAAAATAAGGAAAGACAAGGAAAATGGTGGGATATGTAATGATAATATGTATACATATATATGATACATCTATACATTTTTATGGCTATAAATAGAACCCGTTTCATTTGCTATTAAAAAGTTTTCTTAATTTTCTTCCTTACGTTCTAAAAGAGTGAGAAAGCAAAAATATTAGAGAGAGAGAAAGAAAGGAAGGGTTGTCGTGGGCTTTAAGGGAGGAAGAGGGGGAGAGTTTCTTCATGCCATCAAGGTTCATCACTTACTTTGGGGAGAAGGAGGAGTGCTCACAAAACAAGGTTTAAAAGTGCTCCTATCTCAAAACCTAGTTAGATCTATATGTACTCTTGTGGTTGTTTTAGATCAAATGACGAGTTTATATTTCTTAACTTATATGATAGTAGATCTATGTGCTATATGATGTTTCATGGTTATATAAAGTTATTTTAAGTGTTGATTAGCTTGGATGACAAAGTAGAATAAAAACTGTTTTTGGCTCAAAAACCCTAGAATTTATGTCCACTTTGGACAAGCACCATTTTTGATCTATAACTTATTTTTGAGATTCGTCAAAGCCATGAGTTATATCTATGAGTTATCTAATAAATTCAGCTGAAATCACTCAAAAATGTTAAACGATTCAATTGTAGCTCAATTTTTAGTAAAACAGTTCCAGTCGAAAAAATTAGGGAAAACCCTAAAAGTTTCCTGGCCATGTTTTTGTGAGAGTTGTTTCGGCCAGTTAGAAGGCCTTTAAAATTCTGGTCTTTTGTGGTATATTAATATATCAAGTTAAATAGTTTTTTTCTAAAGATGAGCATTTTTTGATATCCTGAAATGGAGTTATGGACTGTACAAGAAAGTGCGATTTTTAAAAAAAATTGTTATAACTTGAAATCCACATCCTAGAAATTTATGAAATTTTTACAGGGATCAATTTTTGATGAGATGAGGCTACCATATAAATTTCAGAATTTTTGGATAAAAGGATAATATTTAATAAATGTTGCCATTTTGGACTGTTTTAGCCTTTTTAAAAATAGGAAATGAGCTTGGAAAATTATAAGAAAATTATTTTGTAACTAAAATATTATATATTAGGTTTTTTCAGAAGATATAAAAATAATAAGTTAATTTAGTATTTTTAATGCCTATTATTGAGTAAAGGATAATTGAGAAAATTAAGTTATATTAAGTCATAAAATTTATAAATATGATTTTATTGACTAATGATCATTTATATGATGTATTAAGATTTTATGAGAGTAATTTGGTTATTTTTAATAAAATTTTATATGAATGGGATGTTATGTTTGTTAAATAAATTAAATATTAAGGGATAAATAAATAAATTAAATTATTTATAAATGATTAAAATATTATTAAATGATTAATAATATTAGTAATTAATTAAAATATTATTAAATGATTAATAATATTTGAAAATGATAAAAAAAAATTATTAAGTGATTATTAATATTAGTAATTGATTAAAATATTATTAAATAATTAATAATATTAATAAGTGATTAAAATATTATTAAATAATTAATAATATTAGTAATTGATTAAAATTTTATTAAATAATTAATAATATTAGTAAATAATTAAATATTATTAAATGATTAATAATATTTATAAGTGATTAAAATATTATTAAATAATTAATAATATTAGTAAGTGATTAAAATATTATTAAATGATTAATAATATTAGTAAGTGATTAAAATATTATTAAATAATTAATAATATTATTAATTAATTAAAATATTATTAAATGATTAATAATATTTTTAAGTGATTAAAATATTATTAAATAATTAATAATATTAGTAAATGATTATAATATTATTATATAATTAATAATATTATAAGTGATTAAAATTTTATTAAGTGATTAATAATATTAGTAAGGGATTAAAATATTATTAAATGATTAATAATATTAGAAAGTGAATAAAATATTAATTAAATGATTAATAATATTAGACGAGATTTTAAGATAATTACTAAGTGATAATAATATTATCAAAGAATGATAATATTATTAGTGGTTTAAGATATTATCTAATGATTACTTATGTGATTAAATGTTTAATAATTATGAGTTAAGATGTAATATGCTAATTGAAAGATCAATCTTATCAATGATAGGTCTTTAAATTAAATTGTGTAGCAGTAGCCCGCGAAAGAGGCAACTTTCCTGACTCAAACTTGAGTTATTATTTTCAAGCATGTTATGGGTTTAATTACTGTCAATTAATCCGCATTAATGATAATTATTGTTATTTGCACTTAGTGCAAGTTGCATATGTTCACCTGGTATGAAAAGTTGATCACCTTGATGACCAAAAACCTATTAAAAGGTCCATTTTAATTACTGATAAACTTTCGTATTTATTCATAGTCATTGTTGGTCACTCAACATTATTGATTCAGTTATTCATTTATTGAAACTTGATACTCATTCTTTCACAATTGTTATATATTGTTGAAAAATTCAGAAATTATATTTCTTTTTCCAATCATGATATACCTTTCTTGTATTTAAACTTGCTGAGAAAAGTAGTTGCTCACTCTTGCTATATCATGATATTATTTCAGTTAAGCCCGTGTGCTCAAAGAAGAACAAAGGCAAGGAAAAAAATTCAAGAGTAGTTTAATATGCGTTTAACTATTTTGTTTCCTATGTAAATTCTTATGTAAATCTTTTGAGTAATTAAGGTATATGTATTCAGTTAAGGTTGGTAGACCTTGGGATTGATGGAGAACCTTTTGTATTAAACAATTTGTGTTTATTAGTTTACAAAATGTGTATGAAGGTGATGTATTGTGACGCACTAGGTCCGAGGTTCAAGGGACCCGGAGGAGCGCTATACCGTCACTATCTATTTGTGCCTCTGCCGTCACTATCAAACTTGTGCGGAAGGAAGGGATGACTAACAGAGTCTTTTGAGTTTATCCCCTATGTCTAAAAAATTTAAATTGCCCAGTTAATATTATTAAATATCCTCTAATTTAAACATCTATACAAATGTTTAAAGAGATATTTAAATAAAACATGATGATAATTAAAAAAAGTGTAATATATATATATATATATATATTTATTTATTTATTTATTTATACCATCTTTTATTTAAATTGTCCAATTAATATATATTTGTATTTTAATATTCTGCTAGAAATGAATTGATTTAGTTCAAAACTTATTTCTTGAGATAATCTAGTAGTTAAGGTTGGGTGCACAGGTGATTATGAGACTAAGATTTTAAATTTGAGGTTTTTGGTTCGAATCTTGGGAGAACCGTGTTTTTTGGCAATTAATTAAAAAAAGGTACACGTAAGCGGTGCCACGTAGGCAAGTCAACGCACATACGCATATGTGGCACTTGAGGGCTCAATATTCAAATTTTTTAATAGAAAAGGGGCTCGATTTGCGTTGACCAAAAGAAAGGGGCTCAATATCCAAAAATACCTAAAGTTCAGGGGTAACATTTGCATTTTACCCGCCTATAGTTTATCTCAAAGTGACTATTTCGATTTAAATCGAAAGTTGGAAAAGCTCTTAATGATGTTGAAAAAGAATGTCCACCCACTACTTATTCCAAGCTTCTGTAGACGATCATTTTTTTTACTATATTGGACTAAATTTTAACATTCTTGCCATTGACAAAAATAAATCTTAAAATCTCATGCATCCAAGTCTTATGAGTAATTTTTTTTATTATTGAACCATGAGGGATTTATTTCTGTAGACAATCATTATACTCGTCTAACACCTTCACATGAGATTTAAAACAATTAAACTTAAGTAACTCAAACACCCACAATGATAGCATACACGAAAGACCCTTTCATATCTACAAGCAACCCAAACCACATTACCATTTTGCTACCGCAAGAAAACACCCAACACGACACAAAAGGCTCAGTTGTTCGAATACGAACTTTGACACGCATGTAATCTTGATTATGAAAACGTGTTGAGGTGTGATCCACCTCCAATACTACCCCGCTAGCATTGCCAATTGATTCATCACTTCCGGTCAGGGGCGGATCCAGGAATTTTGCTTAATAGAGGCGGATTTTAACTAATTTTTTTGTTAAAGTTAAATAAAGAAAAATTGAACTAATCATAATATTAACTATTCATAATAATGTTTACAAATTACAATGCTATCCTCCTAAACCTCATATCTTGAAAATATTCTAAGATAGTTTCATTATCAGTAGTTTCAAATACATCATTTTCAATATAAGGAACTAAACAATCACTCAATCATTCTCTTGTTAGCATCATATTCAATTATAGATGGTCTTAGTCCCGGATCTGCTATAAGTTCCTCTTCTAAATTGAATTCAACTTGGGATTGAGAATTGATATTTTGAGATTGTTCTTGGATAGGGGTTTCAGTTGAGAGACTTTGAGTAGCCTTGTTGACTCGGATGGATTGTGATGTTGATGATTCAGTTTTGGAATGTTTGAATTTGACCACATGTCATGAATGCCTAAATCAATCAAAATCAAGTACACAACAAACCAAAACAAACAATTATTTTATGCAACATAAATAGAATTCTATAATATACAACAAATAAATATTCATAAATCATAACCCAAAATAAAAAAGGAAGAATTTCAAAATAAAAAAATATTTAAATATAATTTAGAAACTAACTTTGATTACTTGTCATAGTTCAATTTGAATGATTCCACAAACAATTATAATTTCAACCGTATGCTCAACACCTCAAACCAAATTTTTCTTACTATATTCAAACAAAATCAAGTCACAACAGTCAAAATCAACTCACAATTCACAAACACAACAAATTCAAAAATTACTTGAATACCCCATCCCAACAACCAAATTTTTTCCAAATAATAATTTTAAAGAAAATCACAAATCATCATGGTAAAATTTCTTACTGACTTCATGAAGACCTATTGGTCACCACCAATAAAGAATTTAAATATGGTTTTTAGATTAATCCATACATTATTTTCAGTAGAAAATGAGCTCAGCCTTAGATTATTCAACAATAACTATTATTCAGCAATAACTATCCAATAAGTTAGAAATGTCTTGCATATATAATTATATTTTATATACTAATATATCTCTCCATGTTATTCACACTATCAAGAAATATAAAGTGTAAACAGAATTGAGCTTTTGGAGTAATTAACCCTAATTTCCAGGTGTTTGTTGTGACGCCCCCAGAATAGGCCCAATCAACCCAACCCATTCTGAGTCGCCAAATACATGGTACAGAATCCAAATACAATCTTTTATAACAAAAGGTCGTGAGAAATACGACCATACAAGCTGTGAGCTTCAATACATAACGTATATAATACGAAATATAAATGCTCAACTTCAGTCCTCGACAGTTATAATTATTATCACACTATTATACAAAAATAGTGAGGACTACTACTGCTCTAACTCTACCCATCACTCTGTTCCCCGACTAGTCCCTGCATCATTCTCATTTCCTGAAAAGGACAATAGATGAAAAGGGTGGGCTCAACTAGCCCAGTAAAGAATATTATGACTAAGATAATGAAAAATAAATTATCGTTAGTCTTCAACAAATCAGATAAAATATATGGACAACAAGTTTTAGATCAACAACTGCAGCGAAAATAACAATATATCAGAAGAGTTAAGTAGAGAATGATGTCTACTATCTTCTATGATTTAAAAGTCCATCGTCAATATTTTATCCCTGTCAATCAATATATATCTCAAATCAAATATTCATCTTTGCACTACGGGCCAAAGATATTCATTTGTATCACCAGTGGTCATGTTCATCTCAACACCTGTTATCTATGCACTACAGGCCAAAGATATTCATCAGGTAATCATTCATCTTTACACTACAGGCCAAAGATATTCATCAAATAATCATCCATCTTTGCACTACAGGCCAAAGATATTCATCAAATAATCATCCATCTTTGCACTACAGGCCAAAGATATTCTTTTGTATCACCATTTAAGACTGAAGATGATGAAAATATTTTTAAAGAACGAATCCAGCGAGATAAAGGACAAAAATTAGGGATTCGTAAATCAGTTTATCCAAGTTCAAAAATACTCCATAATAATCATTTGTGGAGCAAAATTCAAGAATAAAGTTCAAAACTTGGATCCAATCAAAGATAGGACCCATAATAGCCAACTTGGACAAAGTAAAGAAAATTAAATTTTTCAGTGAATAGTACCGTATTCATGAATAGTGCCGTATACGTGAATAGTGCTATATACGTGAATAATAACCCCAACATGAAAAGGTAGGAATTTTCATAAGAAAAATCATACTTCGTGAATAGTATTTGTGAATAGTATCGTATTCGTGAATAGTGTCGTATACATGAATAGTGTCGTATACGTGAATAGTAACTCCGACAGAAAAGGTAAAAATTTTATAATAAAATTCATACCAATATTTCGACGATGAAATGATATTGAAAGCAATAACATCATTTACGAAAAAAAATAACATCCCTTACCTCAAAAGAATAATACTTCTGACTGAAATATCAGATAAAATGCTGAAAGAAACTTGCACTGAATAGCAACACTCAAAGTATCTAAATACTCTCAAAAATACGCTCGATATTATAGATAGAGAAAACTTCTGATTCTGGTGTGATTTTCAATTCTAACCTAAGCACCCTATTTATAGGAAAAATGCTTAGAACGCCAAAGCAGAAAATTTAATAAAATATTATTAAATTTAATTTTTTTTCTTACGCACACCACATCACAATCTCAGCACTCCCCAAGTGGGTCCCACTCATAAAAAATGTTTTTCTTAAAAAAAATATTTATAACCCCAAAAATTAATTCAGACCCAATATTCCAGAACTTCAATAATTCATAATAAATAGCCCTTTTATCAGAAAAATACGAATTTTATGTACATTCCATAGGAAATTTAATTCTCTACAACTTTATAGAAGAAAGTTTTTCCAAATTCCGAACGAAAAATGACTCAAATTTACATACGGATGAATTTGCAGGCTATAATCAAACTTTAGTCAAAAACAGGGCCCACCAACATATTTAACATGTTTTTTGTAACAAAAATACTCCGGACCCAATTTGCTCTCTTTCTCCTCATTTTATTCACATATCGTGAATTTATTGTAAAAATATCACCATTATTATATTATTATATTATCACATTATACACTTATAATGTAATATAATAATATATTTGAATGAATTATTTTATCAAAAAAGATAAAATATCAATTCTCAATAATTGTCTCCTTTGCTAAAAATTCCTCCATTTATATCCACATCGAATAAATATTTCCGTATTATTTTTATCAATAATTAATTATTCACAAATAATATTACAGAACCACAATATTGACAACCAGGTCGTTCACAGGAAAGAGGGGGCCTTCCGATAAGGATTTCTCCTTACTGGCGCGTAATTAAATAACCCCTCCTAGACAGAACTTCCTTAGATATTACCAATAATGCTATCTAATAATATTATTCAAATAATATGAATAATTGATCTGATAATGTGAAATACTGTGCAGTAACAATTATTGAATTAACAATAATATAAAATACTGTGCAATACCGTGTGCTACTGTGCAACAACGCGTATTACTTTACTTTATCCACCGGGTATTCCAACAGTTTTAACGATAATCGTTACGCCGTTATTATTAGAAAACACATTCGTGTCGTTTTCTTTATCCGACAGTTTTTCGTTATGGGGCCCACAAATGGCTGCACCGTCGTACGAATATTCCCCGACAACAAGAATATTCCACGACCAAACGAATATTCCCCGACAACAATGAATATTTTATAATCACTTGCTTATTTTAAAATATTTGCAAGTATTACCCCTAACTTACCACATCATTCAAATCAACCCCTTACTATTCCAAAATAATATATAGAGGAAATTCAATTTTATTCATAAAAAGTTGGGGTCTTACATTTGTCTAAATAAATCCTTGGAATTCAATTTTATATGAAATTAAAAGTTTGCTAAATACTGTAGATAAAAAGGCCCTAATTTTGTTACCTTCTAAATTCATATGAACAAGGGGCTAGGGGTAGAGACTAATATAATGAGAAGAGGAGACAGACTCGCGATAGAGAAGTAGCGGACTCGCGGTGGTCGCGGTGCTTAGCCAAGTTGTGAAGGCGTGAAGTAGAGGAAGAGTAGAGTTATTTATGTGAAGCAATGAAGATGGAAGTGAAGTCTCGCCAGTCGCCCCTCACTCTCTGTAAGCAAATTAAGATTAGAATGAAATATTTTCTTTTGCCCTACAAAGTTTTCCTTTTTTGTTAATCTGCCCCCTTGAGTTTACTAATTTATAAATTCTACCCCCTTAAGTTTACCTATAAAAAAATAAAAAATTGAGCATAGACAGCTGCCTACCTGCCCTTATACTGCATCCGCCCTTGCTTCCAGCACGTAATACAGCGAAGGAACACTGTAGAATTGGACCTATAAAGTAACCGACGGGAAAGACACCGCCATAACCACCATTTCTTCTGACCACCTTTTTAGCAACAACAACCCACCTTCTAAATTCCATGGACTTTGAGTACATCCAAGATGACAATCCGCTGATTCCTCAAAACGAAATGTAAAAACCTCACCTCTTTTGACTACTTTCACTTGTCCCAAACTTTTGCAACACGTGTCAACAATTTCTTGGACCACGTGTTCATCGAATATTCGATTATCAATGAATCTTTCAACTAACACACGCTCCCAATCAGATCGTTCCTCAAAGATTCATTGAAGGGTTTACTACCACTTTCTATCCCCTACGTTGCACATGATTAGCCAAACCCAGTCACCTCAGATGAGTAGGTATATAGTAGAGGAATTCATAAAGCACCAACTTAAGATAAACAAACCTGCAGGAAGAGTTGAAAGAAAAATAAAACAACCAACATAAGATAAACTAACCCGCGGGAAGAGTTGAAAGAAAAGAAGTAGAATAAAGGACAGTATTCTTTCAGTTCTTATCATAGTAAAAGTGGTAAAGATTGGATAATGTTAACACAAATCTTCTTCCAAATATATACCAAAGTTTCTTTTACTTCTCATGTACTCTTTTGGTTATTTGCAATTACTATATTCAACTTATTCTTCACTAATTTAGTCTTTCATTTTGTAAATGTTAACACCAAGATCCATCCACGCGCTCCAATCACCAAAGCGCGTCCAATCCTGCACAAAAACGGGTAAACACCAAAAGCTTGACGGCTCGGGCCGCCGAAGAATAACTCTGATGTGAGAATAAGTACAGGCTGATTAAGGTTAACAATGGATGCGTAATGCTCTAGTGCTGGAAAGTAATAATAATGTGTGTACCTTAAAATCAGGGTAAAGCCTTGTATTTATAGTGTTCTCACCTTCTCCCTAGAATCCATTCCCATATCGGATTAGGGTTTTCCCATATATCATTCCATAATAGGATTGCACCAAATCTCCTAGAAATAAGGAAGTTGGTTCACACCCCAACTCTTCTTTCCACAATTAGAATCCGCATAGAATTAGTAATCCATAGAATATCCCTTCATTCTCCATACACTCCCTTATTCGGACCTAAGCCCACCTAATAAGGTCATGGCCCAACCCATGTACCAGGCCCAATTATTCGGGGCCCAACATTGCCCCCCAGTCTTTCATTAAATGAAACATTTAGTGGAAGAGTATATAAAATATGGCCCAATCATTAACAATAAATATGTACCACCCAAATATGTACCACCCAAGAGTCTTTAGGGCACACACAGCCCACATTAAATCCAATCCTTCCATTTCCCCACGTGCCCCATCATGATGCCCATTAAAGGGTCATCCCTTGATATCCGAGCACAACTAAAAGGACAATACGTTAAAACCCCTTTCATGCCCATTTCAAACAGTTCCCCTACCTACCGATTTCAAAAATCTTAGAGCTTCCTCTCTCTCAGAATTTTCTTCCTCCTCGAATTTTCCTTTCCTTCAAAACCCTCATTTCTACAACTCTCTCTCTCTCCAACACCAAGACAATGGCAGCCTCCCAAAACTCCAACGATTTTTCTCCCACTTACATGGAACCCATCAGTACTATCCCCCTTTCCTCCATTTCGACTCCACCAGTAACCGTTGTGACCTCAACATCCATCCCCTGTACCTCCAACCTCAGCACAGTATCCACTAATTTCACCATCGTGACCACCACCAGCCAAATCTCCCACCACCCAACCTACTAAACAGAGACCGACTTCCAGAAAGCACTGCGAGAATACTCCGACGAGGCCCGCTTCCCTCACGCCAACACCCCGTCTCGAATTACTGAGACAGATCTGGCTGTCCTTCGAGAGCACTACCAGATCCCTGACACCCACCAGCTGAAATCACTATCCACCACCGACAGCGTGTATCACCGAACTAACGACTAGACTGCCATGCCTCTGACGCTGTTGGAAAAAGGCGTTCGGCTACCCCTTCATACCTTCATCCTGACCCTCCTAGGGTTCATCAGCATCGACTTCTCCCAGCTGGTGCCGAACTCCAACATCAACATCATCGCCTTTTGCCACGAGGCCGATGTGGCTCCCTCTATAGATTTGTTTCTGCCCCTGTTCATGCTACAAGGTTCTCACGAACCCGGCTTCAAAGCCTTCATCAAATAGCCTACAAAACTTAATTCCAAGATCGAGAAGCGCCCTCTGATGGATGCCCCCTCCAGTAACAAAGGATGGCATAAAGACTGGTTCTATGTTTGAGGACCAGAAACACACAAACTGCCGAACTGGGCTTCTCACAAATGACCGAACGCCCTTATTGGCGATACCACCCTCGAACGGGTGATAGAGATAACCAAGCTCATCGAGAAACTGTCAATGAAAGAATGGAGCTACGTCTTTCTGACCAAGCAAGCCTGGCTTTATAACCACAAATGTAAGTTTCCGAACTATACATTTTTAGCTTTCAAATATATTCATCATAACAACTGCTGCATTCTTCCCTTTATCCTTGCAGTATCCCTCATCAAATCCACAACCATCGATCAAAGAGACCTGGAAGATTTTCTAACCAAAAAACCCTCTGAAAGACCTGCCGAAACACAAGCTGCCGAAGGCTCAACCGCCGAAACTCAAACTACCTCAGCACAACCTACCAAAGACACCCCCACAGAGTCCACTTCCGCCGAAGCGACACATCCACCCGAAAGAAAAAGAGAGCCACCAAAAAGGCCTCTCAACCAAAGACGGCCCAACTCCCTATCATTACCGATAGCCTTCTCGACTTACCAGCTGCCGAACGAACACAGATCCTCCGCATCAAGATGAAACGCACCAAAATCACCCCACTAACAACCGAGGAACTAAAGGTTCCTTCTACCGAGGATTCAAACCCTTATACCAAAGTCAACCCCAACACTGAACCTATCCCTTCTCACTCCAACCAAACAATAACCCAAAGTAAAAAATAAAAAGATACATAAAACCTCATCGTCGAACCTCCTCCCAAAAAGCCAACCATAGAAAAACCCTCTTCTTCACGACAACCTTCACCTCCCCCAACAGAGGAAGACCCAACCTCACCATCTTCCTTTTCTACTAAAGATTTCTAAAACTACCCTCTCAAAGCTTTTGATAGCTTCGTCCTCCCAGCTGATGATGACAGATTTAAAGACGTCTCTGCCAGCGACCTCATACTTGCCGGCATCATGCAACAGGGCATGGTAATCCTTATTATTCCAACCATCTGTTCCCATAACCTTATTTTTACTTCAATATTATCTTTATGTTTCTTTTTCAGGCTGACACTATCTGGGGTCACGTCATCAAGAGATGGAAGGAGCGCAAGGCCGAAGAAACCCAACTTCAACGAGAAAAGGAAACTCTACAGACCGCTCTCATCCATGAACGAAATGAACATGTCGAGACCACTCTGGCCCATGACAACCTCCAGAACGAGGTATCCTCTCTGAAAGAAGAGGTCGCCAGAACAGAAGCACGGTGTAAAACCTTCTTGGAGGAATCCGAAGCCAATCGACCAGAGAACGAGAAGCTAAAGCATAACAACCTAGTACTTCTCCGTCAGAATGCTAACTTAAAGAAACAAGAAGAAAAGACTCGCCAAGTGTGCACTACTCTAGAGAAGCAATTCTCAGAGTACAAAGCATTGGGACCGATTCTGACCAACGAACTGCGGCTTCGGAATATCCAAGAATATCGTAAATCCTCCGAGCTGGGTGAGGAGATAACACAGATGTTTGCCGAGGGATATAAAGCCTGCCAAAGTAAATGCAAAGCTAAACTCGTTGAAGCCTCGGTGAACCCTTCTCTTCTTGACTCTTCAAACTCTGAACAGGACAATGAGGAAGACTCCCCGTCAGATTAGGAACTGTCTTGTAATCCAGAACTCTCTATGTACATGTTATATTTATTAATGAAAATATTTATCTTTCTCAATGTAACAACCAGATAGAACAATTAAAAGAATTTCACCATAACATCCACAAAGAAAAAAAATCTTAAACAATTAAAATATTCTTAATAAATTGTTAACATAAAAATCTCATTCGCTCCCAGGAGTCGAACAGATTCCACCGAACACCAAAAAATCTCGTTCGCCCCCAAGAGTCGAACAGATCCACCAAACACCAAAAAATCTCGTTCTTTCCCAGGAGTCGAACAGATCCCACCGAACACCAAAAAATCTCGTTCGCTCCCAGGAGTCGAACAGATAATCAATCACATAGAACAACACTAGTTAGAAAAAATATTTCTTTTATTGATAATCTTTCGAAGAATTACAGACCAGAGACCCTGACTTCTACCCTAGTAAAAATATTTCCGAAGTCTACCCGCATGCCGCGTGTTCTTGATTTCGGTTCCATCCATTGCTCGTAGTCGATAGGTTCCTGTCTTTGGTACTTCAACAATCTCATATGGACCCTCCCAATTCAGCATCAACTTTCCCAGATTCTGAGGTATAGAAGCTTCTACTTCCCAAAAAACTAGATCCCCTACTTCGAATCTTTTGGGCTTTACTCCTTTATTGTAATACTTGGCCACCCTACGTTGATATGCTGTAAGCTTTACCAATGCTATATCCCGGACCTCATCTAATAAATCCAAGTTAGCCCGAAGTCCATCTTCATTATATACCTCCTGGAATTGACTGACCCAAAGAGAAGTAGAACCAATCTCCAACGAAAATAAAGCATCCGTACCAATCTGAATGGTGAGTCTTCTGTGGTGGATCGTGGCATGGTCCGATATGCCCACAAGATACTGAGGAATTCTTCAGGCCACCATCCTTTCACCTCATCGAGTATTCTTTTTATCCCATTCAACAGAGTCCTATTGGTTACTTCCACCTGACCATTCGACTAAGGATGAGCCACCGAGGTCTTCCGATGCTGTATGCCCAACTCTTTTAAAAATGGCTCAAACTTGGAGCCCACAAATTGTTGACCATTATCCAAAACCACCGCCATGGGAATGCTGAATCGGAATACGTCGCATTCTCTTAAAAACTTCAAACACTCTTGATCCGTAATTAGCCGAAGGGGTTTGGCCTCCACACACTTGGCCATATAGTCAATAGCAACTACAATAAAGCTAACTTGCTTCTTAGCTTTTGGCAACGGACCCAGTATATCCACCCCCCAAACATCAAAGGGAATCAGGGATAAAACTGAGTACAACTCCTCCGGCGGCTGATGTGGGATCGGACTATTCAACTAACATTTCAGACACTTCTTCACATACTCAGTCGCCTCTTTGAAAATTGTGGGCCAATAGTACCCCTGCCAAAGCACTTTATACGCTAAAGACTTTGCTGCCATATGATCACCATAAATTCCCTCATGAACTTCTCGAAAAGCGTATTCCGCTTCGGATGGATCCAAACACTTCAGAAACGGGGAAGAGTAGGCCCTTCGATATAAATCCCCATCTATAAGTACAAAGTTTGAGCTCTTGTGTTTGACTTTCTTTGCTAATAACCGATCAGATGGTAGAACGTCATCAGCCAAATAATTTAGATAAGGGGTCATCCAACAATTTGACCGTTCTATACTCATCACCTCGGTATGCTGAACACTTAGCTGATTTAAAACCTCCAAGTAGACCGATCCACTGAATGTACTTGCCTCAGTCATGGCCAACCTTGCCAGCGCGTCGGCTATTGTGTTATCCGATCTATCTATTCCTTGAAAATTGTATGAATCAAAACACTGCAGTCGATCCCTTACCTCTGCCAAATATTTCACCATTCTTGCCCCCCGAGCTTCATACTCTCCAGAAATTTGCTTGACGACCAGCTGAGAATCACTAAAAATAACCAACTTCTGTACCTTGAGGCTTTTTGCTAACTACAACCACGTTAAAACCGTGATATCTAAAACCGTGATATCTAGAAAGTTGCCTTGAACCCAAACCTGATCGCCTGCTACGCTTTAAATCCCTCTAGACGGTTAGAATGATACCGACACCACTGATATCTGAAGTAGTCGACCCATCTATATACAATGTCCATGAATTCTGTACTGGCTGAACTACTACAACTGAACGCTCAGTCACCTCGGCCTGATTTAAGTTGTCGCCTGCTTCGAAAAATGAGCATTCCACCACAAAGTTAGCCAACGCCTGCCCCTTAATAGCTGTTCGAGAGTGATACTCCAATATAAACTGTGATAATTCCATAGTCCATGCTACAAGCCTTCCCGAAACTTCTGGCCTACCCAAAACCTTTTTTAAAGTTTGATCCGTGTACACCACTATCAACCGACCTTGGAAGTATTGTCGAAGCTTTCGACTAGCTATCACTAGAGCGTAAGCAAACTTCTCTAAGTTAGGATACCTTATTTCTGCATCTTTAAGGGCATGGTTCACGAAGAAAACCGGGTGCTGCTTACCCCCAATCTCCCACACTAGATCTGCTCCCACGGCCAACGAGCTTGCCGCCAAATACAAGTACAACGGCTTAGCAGGAGCTGGCTTCACAAACAAAAGCGCCGAAGATAAATACCTTTTTATTCTCTGAAAGGCGTCTTCACATTCCGAAGTCCACTGGAAACTCTTCACATTCTTCGGCCCTTTTAACGTATCAAAGAACGGTAAACATCTCTCCGCCGATTTGGACATGAATCTCCTTAAAGCGGCTATCCGACCCGTCAAACGCTGAACATCCTTATACGACTGTGGGGACTTCATGTCTAGAATAGCTTGTATTTTCTTTGGATTTACCTCTAATCCCCTCTTGCTGATCAGATATCCTAGGAATTTTCCTACCCCTAGTCTAAAGGTGCACTCGGTCAGATTCAACCTTAAGCTGTAGTGCTGAACAATTTGGAAACAATCCTCTAAGTCGTCCAAATGACCTCGAACTGACATATTTTTAACGATCATGTCATCCACATAGACTTCCATGCTTTTCCCCAACTGTCTTGAAAACACATAATTCATTATTCTTTAATATGTGGCCCCCGCGTTCAGTAAGCCAAAGGTCATCTTTTTATAAGCATACATCGATCGATGCGTGATGAAGGCTGTCTTCAGGATGTCTTCCTTGCACATCGAAATCTGATGGTACCCTGAGAAAGCATCCATAAAGCTAAGCAGAGCATATCCTAAAGTCACATCAATGAGCTGATCGATGTGTGGTAAAGGGTAGAAGTCTTTCAGGCATGCTTTGTTCAGATTGGGGTAATCTATACACACTCGCCACTTCCCGTTCTGCTTCTGAACCAATACCACGTTTGGCATCCACTGCGGATAATCAATCTCGAATATAAAATCTGTAGCCAAAAGCTTCGCGATCTCCTCATCGATTATCTTCTGCCTTTTTGGGGCAAAAATATCCTCTTTTGTCGAACCGACTTCTTCATCGGGCCCACATGCAGCCTGTACTCAGCAACCTTCAAATCTACCCTGAGCATGTCACTGGGAACCCACGCGAAGATGTCTGCATAACCCTAAAGTAACTTTACCAAGTTTGTTCGAAAAGGCTCTGGCAATCTCGATCCGATTCGTACGGTCTTATCCTGTTTTCCAGGAATCAGCTCTACCTATTCGGTCTCTCCTGCAGGCATGACCAAAGGTTCCGTGCTGCTTTCCGCAAACGATTCAATCTCTATCGCCATGGTTTGCTTCTGCTTGCTGACCCCTACTCCCGAAGTGGTTAACAAATTCCGGTAGCATCTCCTTGCCAAATCAAGGTCCCCAGCTACTTCCCCAACTCCATGCGGCATAGGGAACTTATCTTGAAGTGAGGAATCGACGTTACCGCTTGGAGGGCCGTCAGAGTAGGCCTTCCCAGGATCGCATTGTATGCTGAATCCACATGTACTATAAAGAATCTACACATGATTTTCACCTGCTGTGGAGCTGTTCCGAAGACGACTGGCAGCTCTATGGTCCAGCAACTATGACTGGCTCATTGCTGAACCTATACAATGGAGACTCTTGTCTAATCTCCATCTTTTTCCCATCCAGGTTCATCCTTTGGTAGGCGTATGCATACAAAATATCCATCGAAGATCCGTTGTCTATCATCATCCTTTTCATATCCACTGAACCCATATATGCAATAATTACCAATGCTCCCTTGTGCGATTTAATCGGCTCTACGGGGAAGTCTTCATTAGTGAATGAGTTTAATTAATTAAAAGAAATCCCATGTCTAATAGGATTAGAAGGGTTGACCAATATCTATATAAGAGGAGTCTTATAATAGATATCAGTTGATGCAATTTCAATTGTTAGAGAGTACTCCTTTTCTATAGAGGATAGAAAACTAAGCCAACAGCCCTCCTTCTTGATAATTCATCTTCCTTGGTGGATCACCTCTAGAGGCCAAACACTTGGGTGGCTAACGTTAATCAAAGGAAGGAATCTAACCCGGAAATTCAAGGAGATCTCGAAGAACAAGGAGTTGAACTCGTACCTGTGGAAGCTTCGTTCTACAAGGGTATGATTTTATAACTTCTTATTTATCGTTTTAAATTAATAATTTGCATAAAGGATGATCCGGGTAATGGTTTTGTAGAAATTTTTTAAACTCTGATATACTATGCTTCCGCTAATTTTTGCAATTTGATTGCGTCACGATTTCGTACAAACCCAACAGTGGCATCAGAGCCAAACCTTTATGCAATTATTAATTTAATTTTGATTTCATATACATATGGGTATGTATTTAAAAATAATTTATTGGGCATAATTTTATTGTATAAAAAAAATTAAGAAAAAAAAATGACGTTTTTTTTTTGGGACGAATCACAATTTTTTTTTTGGGGTACTAATCTTGAATTCTGCAAGGAAAAGGTGTTCTCTTTCTTACTCCAAAAAGAAGGTGACCCATCAGGAAAGGACTCTTTTAATAAACCTGCAGGACTCTTTTAATAAAACAAGGTGACTTCTTTTTAAAAAATAAATGTGAATTTATATTTATATATATATATATATATATATATATAACCTGATTCGTTATATAAATATATATAATATATACGGTAATATCAAATATATATATATATATATATATATATATATGATATATTTATATATTATATTCTAAATAATTTTATAATTAAAATAAAGAGTTTATTTTAATCTTGAAATTGGATTTCATGCAATTTAAAATTGCCCATTAAATGATACTCATATATATATGGAATATTTTAATTCATGAGATGAATATTTATTTATTGATATATATGGTGATATGTATGATAATAAATGAGGATTGATTATGGACTATTTGACCAATGTGATTGGATTTTATTTTAGTTGAATGCTTGAATGAATGGGTTTTATTAAATGGGGTCTGTGTACCTCGTCTTCTCTAAAAAAAAAATTCTTGATGTAAAATTCTATCTCCCTCCTATGTACTTCCCCTTGACTGCTGATCAAGGTTTCTATTTAAATTAAATAGTTTAATGTAATAGAAATAGTTAGAATTATCTTGAAGAAATTAGAGACCAAGGAGCAAGGAGCGCGTAAAGACCCGTTTGTATGGAGCCCGGGTTTAAATGTAATAGTTATATTTAAATTTAAATTCTTGCACTCCTAGGTTTGACCTTTTGGTTCACTTGGTGGCTCTAGTGAACCAAACTAGAATAAAAGTCCATAATCAATCCGGGTAGAATATAATATTCTATATTGCATGCTAAATATTATATATATTATATTTTATGCAAACATGCTTTGCATGTTTAATAAAATGACGCGTATTTTATATATATATATATATATATATATATATATATATATATATGTGCATGCGCGCTAAACAAGATGAGACAAATAATAACAAACCCCTCAAAGAAATAATATTAAGTCCGAAGCGTTCAAATGATATTTGGAATATCGAACGTCGCCTTCTAGCATGATAAATTAATAGAGTATTAAATATTTAATATGAGCTTGTTGTGCTATCCACAAGGCGAGTATTGCGTATTTAAGATGTTAATTAATCACATTTGATGCTTATTAAGAAAATTGAACGATCTAGTCTTGTTGTGCTATCCACAAGGACGAACATTTTTCTTTTTTGAATTTATGGAAGTGCTAGGCTGGACTTAACTTAAATCATTTTAGTTCGGATGTGCACACACTTGACCATTATGATTTAAGAGGCAAAATAAAAGGAGTTATATAGTGATGTAATTGACAAGAGTTGTCTACCTATTTATTTGTATATCGCTTGTTGTGATATCCACAAGGTTATATACATTTGAAATGGGATCCTTATTCTCACTAGCAAATCTTTAATTAGATGTTGCCGAACTATATAAGTGAGGGTAATATAGTTTGATAAAAATAGTGGGAGATACCAATTTAAAATAAAGACCTAAATTTATTTTGGTATGCAAAATTAATAAAATGAATGTTTGCTAAAATATTGTTTATCACATGCAGAATTTTAAAAATGTCAAAATCACTAATTTCACTGCGAAGCATACTTGATGCTAATAAGCTTACCGGGCCGAATTATACGGACTGGCTAAGAAATCTGAGAATAGTTCTCACTGCTAAAAAGATTTCTCATGTCCTAAACTCACCTGTCCCTGAAACTATTCCAGAAACAGCCTCTGAGAAAGAGATTGCCACCATTGTAAAGTGGCAAGATGATGCATCTGTGGCTCAATGCATCATGCTCGCATCCATGAATAACGAGCTTCAGAGTCAGCACGAAAACATGGATGCTCCTACTATGTTGATTCACCTCAAGGAGTTGTATGGTGAACAAAGTAGGACTGCTAGATATGAGATATCTAAGGAGCTCTTCCGATCTCGGATGACCAAGGGCAAAGTGAACATAAAGGAACAAAAGAAATCTGATCCAGCTAGCAAAGGAATGTGCTTCCATTGCAACGAGCCGGGTCATTGGAAGAGGAACTGCAAGAAGTTTCTGGCAAAGAAGAAGCTTGGAGAAGCTTCGACTTTCAATCAAGGTTTGTTCATGATTGAAATTAATTTTTCAGAAAGTCAAAATTCTACTTGGGTATTGGATACCGGCTGTGGTTCTCACATATGTAATAATGTGAAGGGACTGGTCAGAAGTAGAAAGCTGAACAATGATGAGGTGATCCTACGAGTGGGGAATGGAGCAAAGGTTGCTGCATTAGCTGTAGGAACTTATTATTTAGCAATGCCTTCGGGCAAGTCCATTTATCTTAATAATTGTTATTATGTTCCGAATATTATTAAAAACATTATTTCAATTTTTGTATTGGATATGGAAGGATTTAACGTTGTTATAAAGAACAATAGTTGTTCTATTAATAAAGACGATGTTTTATATGGTGTTGGAAATTTGCGAAATGGACTTTATACACTTGACTTACAAGAAAATATTTTTCAAATTGAACAAACTAAGAAAAGGAAAAGAGATGATATTAATTATACCTACATGTAGCACTGTAGACTCGGTCATATCAATAAAACAAAATTATCCAAGTTGCATAAAGATGGGCTCCTTGAGTTATCTGATTATGAATCATATCCAACTTGTGAATCTTGTCTCATGGGTAAAATGACTAAATCTCCTTTTAGTGGAAAAGGAGAAAGAGTTACAGAGTTGTTGGCATTGATTCACACAGACGTTTGTGGACCTATGACAACAAGTGCACGGGGTGGGTATTCTTATTTTATTACTTTCACTGATGATCACTCAAGATTTGGATATGTGTATTTAATGAAATACAAGTCAGAATCACTTGAAAAGTTCAAAGAGTTCAGAAGTGAAGTAGAGAAACAAACGGGCAAGAGTATAAAGATACTTCGATCAAATCGAGGTGGAGAATACTTAAGCGGTGAGTTTCTCAATTGTCTCAAAAAAAATGGTATAATCTCACAATGTACTCCTCCAGGTACACCACAGTTAAATTGAGTATCTGAAAGGAGAAATCGAACACTGTTGGACATGGTTCGATCCATGATGAGTTTTACTGACCTTCCAATTTCTTTCTGGGGATATGCCCTAGAAACGGCTGCATACCTACTTAACAAGGTACCTACCAAATTCGCCCCAAAGACTCCATATGAGATGTGGAAAGGGAGGAAACCAAATCTTAAGCATGTTAAGACTTGGGGTTGCCCAGCTTATGTCAAAAAGTTTGAAAATGATAAGCTACAGACTAAATCCGATAAGTGTAGATTTGTGGGATACCCTAAAGAAACTTTAGGGTATTATTTCTATCATCCAACTGATCAAAAGGTGTTTGTTGCGAAACATGCTGCCTTCTTGGAAAAGGAGTTTATCCATGAAGGGGTCAGTGGGAGTAAGATATATCTTGAAGAAGTTCAAGAACCACAAATTATCACGGATCAAAGTCAGGTACCTGACCAAGTAGAAGAACCTACTATACTACACCCTGTTCGTAAATCTAGAAGAGTACCGAAGATACCTGAGAGGTATGGATTCGTTATAGAGGATGACGATGAGGTACACATCATGAATGATGATGATCCATTGAATTACGAACAGGCTATGAGTAATAAAGACACAGGGAAATGGCTTGAAGCCGTGAAATCCGAAATGGACTCCATGTATGAAAACAAAGTATGGACTTTGGTTTCACCACCTGAAGGCATTAAGCCTATTGGGTGTAAATGGGTCTTTAAAAGAAAGACTGGAGCGAACGGTAAGGTAGAGACCTATAAGGCCCGACTGGTTGCAAAAGGTTTCAAACAAAGACAAGGAGTTGACTATGATGAAACCTTTTCACCAGTAGCTATGCTCAAGTCCATTCGGATTTTGCTTGCGATTGCAGCTTATAGCGACTATGAGATCTGGCAGATGGACGTGAAAACGGCCTTCCTCAATGGGAAACTTGAGGAGGATGTGTATATGACACAGCCAGAGGGATTTGTTTCCAAGGTTGGAACAAATCAAGTCTGTAAGCTGCAACAATCCATTTATGGATTGAAGCAAGCTTCTCGTAGATGGAACATTCATTTTGATGAGACAATCAAAGAGTTTGATTTTATCAAAAACGACGATGAACCATGTGTGTACAAGAAGGTTAGTGGGAGCGCAATTTCATTCCTTGTATTATATGTTGATGATATATTACTGATAGGGAATGCCATTCCTATGCTACAATCGATTAAAGTCTGGTTATCTAAACACTTCTCCATTAAGGACTTGGGAGAAGCATCCTATATTTTGGGGATAAAGATCTATAGAGATAGATCTAAACGGATGCTTGGTTTATCCCAAGGAACGTACATTGATGCAATGCTAAAGAGATTTAGCATAGAATATTCCAAAAGAGGTCTCATGGCGATGAGCCATGGAATACATCTCTCCAAGAAACAGACCCCAAAGACACCTGAGGAGAGAGATCGTATGAGTAAGATCCCTTATGCTTCTGCAATAGGATCTATCATGTACGGTATGATATGTACTAGACCGGATGTTGTTCATGCACTTAGTGTAACGAGCAGATACCAGTCGAATCCAGGAGAAGAGCACTGGAAGGCAGTGAAGAATATCCTAAAATACTTGAGAAGGATTAAGGATATTTTTCGTGTTTACGGTGGGTCTGAATTAAAACTCGAGGACTTCACAGACTCAAGTTTTCAAATTGACCAAGATGACAGTAAATCTATTTCGGGGTATGTTTTTACCTTGAACGGAGTCGCAGTGAGTTGGAAGAGTTTCAAACAGCAAACAGTTGTTGATTCAGTGACAGAGGCAGAGTATATAGCTGCAAGTGAAGCTGCAAAGGAAGCTGTTTGGATGAAGAAGTTCATAACTGAACTTGGTATGGTTCCTAGCATTGGAGAAGCAGTTCCCATTTACTGTGACAACACAGGAGCAGTTGCACAGGCTAAGGAACCAAGGTCTCATCAAAAATCTAAACACGTGTTACGGCGATTTCACTTGATCAGGGAGATCATTGAAAGAGGAGACGTCACCTTGGAGCGTGTAGACTCTCAAGACAACATTGCAGATCCAATTACTAAAGCTTTAACACAACAGTAGTTTGATCGTCACTTAGAGAAGATGGGTATGAGATACCATGGCGATTGGCTTTAGTGCAAGTGGGAGATTGATAGTAGTGTGCATACAAGCCAATCATGTATGATGATAAAGCACGTACTTTGTAAACAATCTTATTTATTTATTAATAAAATATTCATTTATTAAAGGCATTTAATTATCTACATATTGCTGTTTTTATAATATGTAAATAACCCATAGTTTTAAGCAATGCTTTTAGAATCATGATGATGATCATGCTAATGAGATCTAAATTCTTAGAAAGTTTTAAAACTAAAATAGTTCCCAATCGTGGGATTACTAAAAAGGGGATTAGTAAATCCGAATAGATTGGTACATATGTTGCTTGCTCATTGGATGAGGATGATTGATCTCATGATCATTTGTGTGGAGACACTAAAGCAAGTATGTAGGTGCTTATTGGAGAATAAGTTCACTGAACGTGATTTGCTATGGAATACCTAATGGAGATTTACTCGCCTGTCAATAGGAATTCCTAATGTGATAGTAGTACAAGTGATCCTTGGACTTGAGATCATCATAGTATCTTGTATGTAACAAATTATACTTTGATTTATTCCTTAAGACCTTTTAAGGCATATATAGGGTATGCTTGGGTATAATGAGTTACATATGAAGATAATGAATGATCAATAAAGAATCTACCACCTCTAGTAAAAGAGGAGATATGCCCTATGTGATTCATTAAATGACAACCCAGGAATCCTTGGCCAAGGTGAAATGAAATTAGAAAGGAGTTTCTAATTTGCATTATTTGGAGTTGTGCATTTTCTAATCGAAATACATATAATTAAATAAAATAAGACTTGACAGTAAATTCATGTCTTATATTTAATTGGGACATTGTATGGTGAAAGGATTGAATTGTATGGTAACTATTAACTTACAGGTTCTTTTATGATTAATGTTGAAATCTATATTATCTGAAAAGTCGTTGATCGCTAGGGAGGCTTATCCCTATTGTAGAATAAATGTTATTTATTTAAATAGATTATTAGTTTAATTTATTTATTTAAATAAGATTAGAATTGTTTTAATTGATTTATTCACAACCGGTTTAATATGGAGAACCTAAAGGGTCACACCATAAAAGGAAAAATAATTATTTAAGAAGGTAATGGCATAATCGTAATAATGCATTAAGTGTAATTAATTTAATCTATAGTGATAGAATAAATTAAATAGCTTAATGTTTATTAATATTTTAGAAATATTAAATATAAATTAATAAGAGGAGTCTTATTAATATTATTACAATTATTATTATTTTTATTTTTAAAAGAGTTTAGTAATTAATTTAATATTAGTACTCTCATTTATTCCTAATAAGATTAGGAGAAAAATTAATTAAATGAATTTAATTAATTATTCCCATGTGATGGGAAGCCTAAATTAATTAAATGAGTTTAATTAATTAAAAGAAATCCCATGTCTAATAGGATTAGAAAGGTTGACCAATATCTATATAAGAGGAGTCTTATAATAGATATCAGTTGATGCAATTTCAATTGTTAGAGAGTACTTCTTTTCTATAGAGGATAGAAAACTAAGCCAACAACCCTCCTTCTTGATAATTCATCTTCCTTGGTGGATCACCTCTAGAGGCCAAACACTTGGGTGGCTAACATTAATCAAAGGAAGGAATCTAACTCGGAAATTCAAGGAGATCTCGAAGAACAAGGAGTTGAACTCGTACCTGTGGAAGCTTCGTTCTACAAGGGTATGATTTTATAACTTCTTATTTATCGTTTTAAATTAATAATTTGCATAAAGGATGATCCGGGTAATGGTTTTGTAGAAATTTTTTAAACTCTGATATACCATGCTTCCGCTAATTTTTGCAATTTGATTGCGCCACGATTTCGTACAAACCCAACAACCCATATGTGCAATAATTACCAATGCTCCCTTGTGCGATTTAATCGGCTCTACGGGGAAGTCTTCATCAGTGAATGAGATCACCGAGCCAGGGTATGATCTCTCACGTCTCGCGGGCTGGTCGGCCACCGACATCACTGTATCCAAGTATCCACGTCGCTTTTTACTTGCAACTTTCCCCATAGTTCCGCCCGTGATTACATCCACCACTTGACGTACGACCTAAGTCTGATTTTGCTGCTGGGGCTGATTGGTCTGGACGGGGGTATTATTCACCTGCTGTGTCCCCGGAGCTTCCTGTCCCGCCACATACTGAACCAACGCCCCATTCTGCACATTCTTCTCTCTTAGGTCCATTAGGCCCCAACAGACCTCCGTAGCGTGCCCTGATGCCTGATGGTAGTTGCAGTATATGCTCATATTGCCAGTACCGGCCTTTACGTTATCCCTGGGTGGTTTGAAGCAGGGTTGCCCTTTTATCTGTTCTAGGATGGTGGCCCGATTGATATTGAGCTTTGTGTATACTTTGTTCACCTTATGATTCGGGAAAGGCGGGCATCCTTCTCCCGAACCCCCGGTGTTGCTACTATACCTTTTTTGATAACCGTCTGACCTGTCATTGTCATACCTCTTTTGGTTCCCATCCGATTTGTTCTTGTCTTTCTTTTTTGGTTTCTCTGCTGTGCTCTGCTTCAAAATGTTCATGGCCTCTTCCACCATTCTGACTTTACCAGGTCCAACCTGTTCTAGAAGAGCCCTATTGCTTGGAGGTCGTTGAGATCTGTCACTTGACCCACCGCTTCCCTGAATCTCTTTACGTACTGGCCCAACGTCTCGTTAGAATGTTGTCTGATCTGTGACAATGATCCAGTTGGTTTTCCCCTCCTCTTGTTACTCCCAAACCGAGTATGAAATTTGTAGCACAGCTCTTCCCATGACGAGACTGAGTTCGGGGCCAAAGTTACCATCCACTGTCTAACATCCTTCCTCAAATTTGTCATAAAGGTATGGCACTTGGCCGCATCTGTGTAGTCATAGTAGTCCGTCAATCTATCGTACGCCTGGCTATGTTCACACGGATCGCCCTAACCGTCATAGCTTTCCATATAGAGGAGTTTCTTGCTAGGGTCTGCCTTCTCTCGAACCATCTCAACAGAGAACGATGAAGCTTTTTTGCCCGAACTTACTTCCCCCTATCTGACTTCGGCCAACTCCTTCTAAATCTCCTCTAGCTTTTTGGCCAACAATTCCATTCCCTCCGGCACCAGAGGCGCTTTTTTCCTTGGAAAGTCCTGTTCCCTCCTATTTGTCCTACCCTTACCATCCGTACTATCAGCCCTGGAAAGGCTTCAGTGTCTATTTCTGCTGTACCGGGGACTTTCCAGACAATTGTTCTTTAATTTTTTTACTACTAACTCCGTTGCCTCCGTCTTCGAATGTGTTTCTTTCTTAGGTGGAACCTTCTTTCCTTGGTTTGATCGACCGATGTCCTCCAAACTATCAGCCCTTGAATAGCTTCGGCGCCTACTTTCGCTGTACTGAGGACTCTTAGGGCGATGTACCCTCGATCGGTCCCTGGATATGCGACCATCAGATCTGCTCCTATCATGAGAGCGGCTCCGGGGCCTACTCTCGGTTCGCCTCGTATCCTCCGCATGCCGCGCCCTGGACTATCTATTTGGGGACCTCCCCCGCCTTCTGGTCCAACTGTGATTGGAGGCCTCGTTCTCCTGTTCGGCCATCTGCACCATCTGTTTGGCAATCTCTTCTTTTTGTAGCAGCAGTACTTTTAGCGCCTCCTCTGTCTCCTGTGCTTTTTTGGCCAGAACAGACTTCTTCTCCTCCTGATCTTCCCGGAGTCTGGTTCGAGGCGGTGTGCCTCCTACCCTTCTCCGATCTTTAGTCTCCTTACTGGCTATCGAGAACAGCCTCCTCCGGACGTCTTCCCGATCCACCTTTGGATCCTACCGAAGTACTTTGGGGGTCGGATCGCCCATGGATTCTCCTCGACGATCCCAGTCTATCCTTCACGGACCTCTTTTTTTGGGAAGAACCTTCTGCTGTTGACTGTCCCATACCCGAAACTGTTCTACTGTTCTCCATGACTTCAGGAACGAGGAGTTAATAATTGTGGCTGAATGTCCAGCAACACTAGAAAGCCCCTCCTTCTAGCGCCAATGTTAACGCCAAGATCCGTCCACGCGCTTTAATTACCAAAGCACGTCCAATCCTGCACAAAAACGGGTAAACACCAAAAGCTTGACGGCTTGGGCCGCCGGGAGATAGCTCCGGTGTGAGAATAAGTACAGGCTGATTAAGGTTAACAATGGAGGCGTAATGCTCTAGAGCTGGAAAGTAATAATAATGTGTACCTTAAAATCAGGGTAAAGCCTTGTATTTATAGTGTTCTCACTTTCTCCCTAGAATCCATTCCCATATCGGATTAGGGTTCCTCATATATCATTCCATAATAGGCTTGCACCAAATCTCCTATAAATAAGGAAGTTGGTTCACACCCCAACTCCTCTTTCCACAATTAGAATTCGCATAGAATTAGTAATCCATAGAATATCCCTCCATCCTCCATACACTCCCTTATTCGGACCCAAGCCCACCTAACAAGGTCATGACCCAACCCATGTACCAGACCCAATTATTCGGGGCCCAACAATAATTTTTTTTTATACTTAAAAAATGTTTTAATTTTGAATTTTTCACAATATAAAAAAATAATTTAAAAAAATTGTATTTAAAATAACTACAAAATATTTTTAATTATAATATTTATTATTTCAAAAAATCAAATAAAGTATTTTAAATTTTCAGACTTTTTATTTAAGAAAAATTCAAAATTATTTCTCAAATGTTAAAATTAATTATATATTTTTAAATGAAAATGATAACTTATAATAATTTAATAATTATGAAAAATCCCACGCACGAGCGCGTGGGATCTGCCTAGTAACTTATAAACAGTAGATTCTTGTAAGTCACTTTTTTCCAAGAAGCGTATCCAAAGAAGCCCGTGTTTCACAACAAACACAGGGTTTATCCTGATTTATACCAGAAAATTATAGTGGAAAAACTAGAGATGGCTCTTCTTCTTCCAGCAGTTCGTTGTCTGTTCACCCATTTGCACCCCATTTCAAAACCCACACCAAACATACCCTCCTCCGCAATCTTTTCCAATAGAATGTCTCTCCTTTTTTATGTTTCCCCTAAACCCACCCAAATCGCCAATACCCTTATACCCCGGCTCTCTTCAAATGGTAAATCTCTTCACTTTCTGTATATATATATATATATATATATATATATATATATATATATATGCATACATATATTGAAATTTAGTTCCAAAATATAAGATCATTATTGGTTTTTTTTCAAAATCAATTTGAGATATTTTCAAACTCAAAATTGGCATAGATTATTTAATGATGAATATTGTATAGAATTTAAAAAGTACTAATAATTATAGGTTTATTGTTTAGTAATTGTTAATAAATTATATCAGTTTTGTGTTTAAAAATATCTTAGAAGAAGTGAATAATGATATTAAAATTGGGAAATTTAGGGAGCATATAATTTTTTCCCTTTTTTCTAGCTGCAGAGAGAACAGTAGTTCTCAATAAAGACGAGAGGGTGGGTTTTGGAGCTGTAAACTCCGACCCGGTTGCAAATTCAAGCACGATTGCAGCCATTGTTACTTCACTAGGTGGACCTCCTGGTGCGGTGGGGATTGTCCGGTTGTCTGGCTCCTCAGCGGTGGCCATTGCTTCGCGGGTATTCAGCCCGAAAAAGAGGAAGAAGAGGAGAGAGAATTTTATTTGGAAGCCAACTAGCCATGTTGTGGAATATGGTGTGGTCTTGGACTCTGATGGGAATGTTGTTGATGAGGTATAATTGGTGCTTTATAAATATATAGAAACAGAAAAATTGAATGTTTAGCACATTTTTCGATATTTTTATTTACGTTTCTTAGTTTTTTGAGTCTTAGAATTCTTGCATTATATGTATTGGGTAGCATTTGTCATTATTGAATGTTGTTCATTGAGAACTATTGCTATCTATTTTTTTGTCTCCTACTTTTATTTTGTGTAGGGCAACAATTTAGTTTAAAGATGCTGTACCCTGGTTTTGTGTACTGCCCCTTTATCAGGATTCAGGGCACCACCAGGGATTTGTATGGCGGGCTGCCAAATGCTAATATATCTATGTTTTGGGTTAATTTGCTTAAGTTCTTAAAGTTCATAATTACCCAATAAGAAAATAGTATCCATAGCCAATTTTGATCTAATTATAATTTGTTACAGTTTTATGAAAGCAAATTGAGAAGTAGGGAATGTACCCCAACTAGGAATTGTGAAACACCAAATTTTATTAGTCATGTATCTAGACAAGCACATTGATGAAAAGTATATATTTGATCTCAAATGCTGCCAAAGTTGATTATTCATCATTATCCATATGGAGATCGAACTGCTGAGAATGAACGCGTCATTTAATTGTGCACCTTACTGTTTGGCGGACGACAAACAGTTGGGCGGACTGTTGTAGTTACTGTCTTGCTCCTGTTATGTTTACATCCTCATAAAACTTTCTCTTAGATTAAACTTTTTGCTAGTCCTCCCAACTGTTGATAGGACTGACAAATTTAGCAGAACCTTATGTCTTTTCACACTTAATTTTTTTGGAGAGTTTAATTATTTAAAGTTTAGGACTTAATTTTTCCCTTTTGTTGGACAACATTTTTTCATTTCACTCATTTTTTAATGATAATGTGCTTGTCTCAAATAACAAGTAATGTTATCAAGTACTACATTGTTAAGATTACATCAATAAAAACATTAGTTAATGTGCTTCATCATTCAAAGTATTGACATCGAAATGAAGTACTTTTACTTATAGTTTTCCAATATGTGAGATCATTATTTGTTATTTTAGTTAAGTATTTTAACTTAAAATTAAAATGGAAAAATATTGTCCAACAAAGAAGAAAAATGAAGTGTTGAAGTTTTATAATTTACACTCCAAAAAATCAAGTGTTAAAAGACCTAAGGTTTTGTTATACTTTTTATCAAAACTCCCAACAGTTAGGCGGATTGGTAAAAAGTTTATCCCAATAGAAAGCTTTTTGGGCATGTAAACAAAACAGGGGCAAGATGGTAATTATAGAAGTTCACCCAACTATTTGCACCGTCCGCCAAACTGTTGGATGGACGCTTAAAGGACATGTTTTTTCTCAGCTGCTCGATCTCCATGTGGAGGGTGCTAGATGGGTTGTAAGGATAATAGCCATCATTCTCCATATGTATAATGTATGTATATATATATATGTATAATATTTATATGCTCATACGCACACACAAAACATTTAAAATGGGTTGTTTGAAATTTTTGGTGAGGCCAAGGCCCCTATCCGACAGAATATAGCTTCGCTAATGTGCTTATTGCTTAACACTAGTAGGAGTATATACGTGAATAACTAGTGAGGATTTTGTTTTTTGTAGGTTTTGGCTGTTCCCATGTTGGCCCCAAAATCTTACACTCGAGAAGATGTAATTGAGCTTCAGTGTCATGGTAGCGAGGTGTGTCTGCACCGTGTATTGAGATCCTGTCTAGAAGCTGGGGCAAGGCTTGCTGAACCAGGTTAGCTTCTTACTTTTTCCTTATATTCATTCAAGTTTGGACTTTGGTGATAGATAATATATGTGCGTTATTTGAATGAGAATGGTGTCTGCTTCTCTCTTAGTACAATGCACGGGTGGTAATATATTATTCATTTGATCAAATAATGGATTTTAAGGGATTTCGGTGTTTGGTTGAGCTACCCTCACTGTACAGATGTGGCGCACACAAATCCGGGTACCTTCAAATCCTGGAGATGGTGCTACATGGTACTATTCATCCACGTACATCTATCTATATAATCTTAAAGACACGAATATAATTACTAAATTATTACAAACACATCTGTCCAATCTCAGGTTCTAAGACCTTTACATGTTTAAAGCATAATAATACTAGATATTACACGGTACTACAATGCTATTACATAACGTCATCTACTCGTTCATCTTTCCTTTTCCTTTGTCCTTACCGGAACCTTCTATCCGTTCTGACTTTGCTGAAAACATTTAATTTAAAGCAAGAATGAAAATTCAATTGCTTAGCAAGTATAACAGTTGAATATACAACAAAATCAAGAATCAAATAATTTTTCTCTAAATTTTCAACAAGCGAACAATAGTTGTGAAACATCTCGAATAAATAGGAATAACAATTCCCTTTCGTTTAATATTTTTGAAACGATATACTGAGCGGTCACAAAGACCTTGAACTTTTTCTTTTCAAAAAGGTTTAATGGTAATTCAATTATAAATTGTCTTGCTTACGAACACGTTAGGTGATCAGCCTATTGTACTCTATGTTATACAACATTCTATCTTTAAACGACTATATGTGTTTGTTTTGACCGCCTCATGGGTCTGCCGGAATATCCGACTAAAAACTTCCCCAATATTAGGGTTGTTCAATCTCAGACTTACATCAGAATCTGCATCAAAACAATTCGGTTTGGATAACTCTATTTAACATCAATAATCTTTCAAAGATTTATTATCAAATCGATAGAACATTTTAATATCTGTCTAGCCTGAACAAATGGCATCGACATATTTCTTAAACAAATTTTGAATTACAGAACTTTAAAGCTTCAACACTTTGCAATATAGCATAGCTTGAACAACTTGTACAAATATTAAAAGATTTGCATAAGTATGTAATTCACACAATCATATAAGCATTGCGTAAATTAGAACTTCAAAACGTCATAAAACATTTCTCGAACATAGCCGAATGAAGTTAGAAAACTTGGTCAATTACGAAAATCAAACAAGAGTTGGAAACTTGCTCAATTATGAAAATTAAACAAGAGTTAGAAACTTGCCTTAAGCGTTTTTTATAGTTTACGCTAATTCGCTCTTCAATTAGCCTACTCAATTAAGTTCACATTGACATACCAATTAGTCACATAATGACATCAATTATTGATTTACATTAACTTTAATTCATATCCTATAATATTTCTTTTTATTAGAATTAAAAAATTAAACAATGTCTCAAACACTTGGCACGGCTTCGCTAACACGCCCGAGTTGCCTACGCAAATGCCCAACGCCCAGCAGCCCAGCCGTGAGCACACTGCCCACTTGGCGTTGCGGAGCCCAAAATAAGCCTGCTAGTGGCGCTGCAGCGCCACTTCTGCAAAAACAATTTCTAGCTTTTCCAGATTATCAGCTTTTGTCAATTTTAACGCACCTTCTTCGTAACTTCATAACTCGCTTATCTGAAGTCAGAATGAGTCCGTTCTTGAGCCATTCTCTTGCTCATAACATAAATTACAAAACCAACCCCCAAAGGCCATAATTTTTCAGCTTCATTAACAAGCCAAACAATTGGCTCAAAAATCCTTCGTGACCTAGGTTTTGCAATATGACGATTCTAACGTTTATATTTCAACACGTCGTAACTTACTCATCCGAAGTCGGATTGAGCTCGTTCTTGAGCCTACGACTCAATTATTCTATATGCTCTATCAAACCCCCAGAAAATCACAATTTTCCGGTAGCGTTAACTAGCCAAAAAAATTGCCCGAAAGTCATATATATGACCTAGGGTTTCTACTTTTAACATGCTTTACTAAAAATTTCGCCATAATTTTGTTACAATGGATTTGAACATCGTTCCAATTGGATTATCTACGTAACTCATGTACGCAAATTTCATTCTTTACGGAATTCAAAAATAGCTTACGGACACGAGTTTCGCTAGTTCGATTACCAGTACACTACAAGGTTCTTTCCATCCTTTATGCATAGGTTTTCATTTTAATTTTTCGTTTGCTTTTTATGCATATTACCGGTGATTTAACATATATAACTATCATCACAACCTCCGTATTTCTTTCGGATCCACTATGATCCTCAACAACAACAACAACAACATCCAACAAGCAAAATAAAAAGCTTTAAAAGAAAAGTTTTAGAGCTAGGATTTGAGTTGCCTTCTTTGGTTCTCTTGCTTAAGCTTTATTAAAGTTGTTAACTTGCTTGCTCCTCCTTTCCTCGCTATACCCGAGCCTCTCTCTCTCTCTTAACTCTCAAGCTCTTGCTCTTTCTTTCTTTTACTTAGTAACAAATGAACAAAGGTTTTAGAAGAGATGATGCATGGGTGTATATATAAAACAACTTTGGATAGCCTTACAAGTTGGTCATCCTACTTTGGTCATCTCAAGGTCAATCCTCTCAACTTCTCAACTCTTACTAACCATCCCCTAGTCTAGCTTACTCATCCACAATTAGGCTAACCAAAGGTTAAGAAAATGTTGAAAAGAAGATTTTTGGTTTAAGAGGGTGGCTGGGCATTAATTGGATTGCTTGCAAGAGAGCAAAACTTACCATAAATAGTAAGTTTAGCCTCCCCTTGGTCCCCCCTCTTCATGACCGGTTCCTCCCCCTTTCTCATCCCTTTTTGGCTTTTGTTTCATCCTATTTGCTTTGGCTCCAAGCTTACAAGGCTTGGCTCCACCCTTGGCTTCCTTGGCTTACCTTAGGCTCAACCCTAGGCTCACTTGGCTCAACCCTAGGCTTACCCTTGGCTCGGTTAGACCAAACTTAGTTGGTTTCTAGTTTTCTTTCTAGTTAGCTTTTCTAACTTTTCCGATTAGTCAAAATATTGACTTTTACGTTTCGTACTTTTAATTAGAGATTACGTCTTTATTTCCCGAATAAACGATATGACGTAATTCGAAAAATTTAAAAAACGAAAAAACGTTTTTGAATAATGTTTTTGCGTTATTTCTCAGAAATTTTTTATTTTCTTATACGAAAAAACAACACATACATTCTAACACATACACATATCTAGGTCATAAAATCGACCTTTAATCACATAACACATAATAATATCTATAAAAACTTCATTTTATTATATAATATTCATAAATCTAATTACAAGGCTAAGCGATATTCACAATCGTTACAACGGATCTCAAGGTTGCTTCTGACCCCAAAATGCTAGGGGTAGGAATGATTTAAGGCATGATTATACCTTAACTGATACGCAAAAGACAGATTCTTCTGCCTGCAAATTAGCTTACACTTGATCACATGCCATTTAAACCAAAATATTCTCCTCGGGTGTGTCTCCTTGCCGTGTGCTTATTTATGATGTGCTGTCTTCTATATAGATTTCAGAGGCATAAATTTCTTTGGTTAGGCGAACTTGGTGCTCATTGTCTTGCACATAATGCTAATCATATTTCAGATTTTGAAACTTGGATAGAATAAGCTCCAGGCTTTTCTATTCCCACTATCCAAGCTGATCTACACTTATTAATTAATTCTATCCCAAATTTATCAAGAAGAAGAACCCTTTGAGAGTGTTATAGACGAGAGTAATACATATTGCAGCCAATCTCACATGACTCGGAGTTTCAAGAAATTCTAGTAGAAAGTCCTTGCAAAATGTTTCATTTGGAATTCCAAATTTTAGGTCAAGACAAGGTATGACTATTTAGACAGCATTTGATGATTGTATTGTCATGATGTCTGGTGCAACTGAAGTTTTAATAATATTCTAAACTTGGGTTGTATGTTTTCATGCATGTAACATCACATATTTTGTTTCCTTTGAACACTAGCTACCATGACCTATCACTATGTGAAGTTCTTTGGGTAGCGTTATTGAGGCTTTTGATCGGTCCACTCAGGATACACTATACTCCTTTTTAGAGTTGGTTCCACCTGAATACTCTAGATGATTGAGCTTTTCCAGTTTGAATTCCTTGTACCTCTTCTAAGAAACATAGTTCTTCAACTTTGACAAAGATTCACAATAATTTTGTTATGATTTTTAGAATGATGCAGAAAACACATCCACACCCTAGCTGCTTGTTAAATCTGATTTGTTTTTTGTTTTCACCAGGTGAGTTTACCCTTCGTGCTTTCCTGAACGGTCGGTTAGACCTTTCTCAAGCCGAAAGTGTGAGTACACTTGTTTCAGCCAAGTCTGTGGCTGCTGCAGATGCTGCATTGGCAGGAATTCAGGAATGTATTGTTTTAGCATTAAAATTATTTTTAACTTCTGTTAAAGTATTATATCAACTTACTAAAATCTTCTTATATGAATTGTGAAAGCTTTTGACACGTGATATTAATCCTTACATTTCAGAGTAACATGTTGTTTATGGCAGGGTGGTTTTTCTTCTTTGGTAAAATCACTAAGAATGCAGTGCATTGAGTTACTTACTGAGATTGAAGCTCGTTTAGATTTTGATGATGAGATGCCACCATTAGATGCAAATCTAGCTATGAATAAGATACATGCCATGTCTCACAATGTGGAGAATGCCCTTGAAACTGCCAATTATGACAAGCTTATGCAATCTGGATTGCAGGTATTATGTGGACCTTTGATTTCTAACAGAAAAACTCTTGCATGTATAAAATAACCTATGACTCAGTCCTTTTGGAAGATACCGGCTCTGCTTGCCTCGCAAATGTATCATTTAGATTCTCTCTTTACATAGTTATGTCATCAATATTCCATCCTATTTCATAGTTTAAATGTTAGTAATGTGGCTATATTAGACTATAACTAGACTGATTCCTTTTACATAAATCTTCATAGCCTCCATTATTTTCATAGTTGTCATGGCGCCGCGTCGAGATGCGGCGGTAGTTGACTGCCAGGACGCCTAGGCGACAAGGCGTTCGCTATGGCGTCCGTATGGCGACAAGTCATTAATAGTGTCCAATTTATATATTATTAATTTTACTTCAAAAGTATATTGAGCAATAAAATTTTATATACATCAAAACCCAAAACATAATAACTAACACTATGGAATACAATTACAAATATAATAATATGAATACTTGACAATCAAAATTCAAAAGTAAAACACTTGACATTAAAAACTAGTAGAACAAGTCAACAAACACTATGTAGAAAATAAAGAATCAACCAAGTCATCACCCATCATACATTAATAAATAATAAAATTACACCACATAACAAGTATGATGAGTCATGGGTAAAAATTGACTTGATCACTTAACTTGGGCCAGCTACCAAGGCATGAGCCTTAGTAGCTCGGCGTCCAAGGCATCGCGTTGGCCTTCTCTAGCGCCAGGACGCCTAGACGTTGCCTAGTCAACGCCATGGCGACACCATGACAACTATGATTATTTTTAAATATTTTTTTTTCTTATTCCTGCAAAAGGATTATGTTCAGCATGAAGAATTTGCTAAAGCACACTCCACGGAGACTAACCTCCAGAAACAAGTACAAAGCAGAGTTAGTTACTTCATAAACAGGAACAAGCACAAAGGATACTAAAGTACATCATAAATACAATATAGTCGTAGATCTTGGTAGAAGAAAGATAAAAGAGTATAAAATTTTCAAGTGGTAGATATATACTCAACAGCAATACGGTTGCCTTGACATACCAAGCCATTATATTGGTACCATATCTTTGCGTTTTATTTGAACAATGAAGAAATACATGCCATCATCATTTCTTTCTTAGATATGCAAATTTACTTTCAACCACCAATTCCCCATTATGCAGATAGCGATTGTTGGCAGGCCAAATGTTGGGAAATCTAGCCTTCTTAATGCATGGAGCAAGGTGTGTTCTGAGAAGTTATTTTTTGCCTAATTCTGGTGTGCTTTATAGTTTACATTTGTTTAATAGCTGAAGGAGTATCACATGAATGTTTATATAGTTAATTGTACAATCACTATTTTGCAACTGTCGTAAAATATTATTCCTGCCCAATTTGTAATGTCTCACAAGAATCTGCTTTAGAAAAGAAATTGTCTTTTTTGGAATCCATTATCAAAAGAAGTATCATTAGGTAATCCTGCATTTGATTAAAACACAAATTATGTTAATATTTTTCAATATTCACACTGTAAGAGAATAATATCAAGTGCATATAATTTATTGTCCTAATTCTTTTGGGATAGAAAATAATATTATATTAGAAGGGGGAGATTGACATGCGGAAGTTTGAGAAATCTTCCTAAAGAAAAATAGAAAATTACAAAGCCCTTAGAAAAGGTTGCCCTCCAATCCCTCTTTAAAACTGAACACGAAATCCCACCAAAAACACCCATCGCTGAAAAGCACAAAGAACTAAACTAAACCTTGTCCCAAAGGAGATGCTATGCATAGCATCATTACTACCGACCTTGTACGGTGATGCTTTGCATAGCATGGTTACTAAAAAAAATGCTAAATTGGTAATGAATTGCGTTTTGGACCTTTTGGTATGAATGTTCCAAAACATGGCATACTTTTGTTTTTAGAATATCAAATGTAGCGATCCAATTTTTTCTCCTTATATCTTAAACTTTTATTACACAAGAATGATTACAACCTTTCTTTATGATTTATAAACGAGCTCATTATCCAGTGCGAAACATGAGTCTTATGGTAGAAATTATATTATTGATAATTTGATTTTTTCTATTAAAGGGTAATTAATTTTAATTTTTAAAATTTTTAATTAAATCATATAGTTGGTGATTGTATATTATTATGGAGAAATATTAATCTATAATAACAACAGATTAGTCTACGATGATCTTTATAAGAAAATTAATTTATTCTAATATAATTATTTAACTAAATACTCCATTAGTTCCAAATTATAAGATCTCTATCGACTTTTGAAAGTCAATTTGAGTTATTTTAAAACTCAAATTTTAGATGGTTTAGTAAAAATTATGAAACAATAAATCTTTCAATTAGTAATACTTTTTGAGTAGTTTACAAGTACATGATTTTTGTGTGCTTCAATTGAGGAGAGGAATGAGCTAGAAGAACAGAACAAGGCTTTCGGATCCCACACCCGTGGTCTCCTCACTCCTTTTAGATTTTGTTGCTATTGCGTAGGTGTTCACTGAACCTTCTAGCTGTCCTTCATCATGTTAGTATCTCAGTGAGTCAATCAACAAGACTTGGAGGAGTGGGAATAAAGAGCATGGTCACTTTTGGGTCTAGTTTTCCTTTCACCCGGAATATTCATCATTGTATTGATTAAAAGTAAAGGAATTCATGTCAATTTTGAGTTTGAAAATGTCTTAATTTTACTTTATAAAGTCAATAATGATCTTATATTTTGGAACTAAAGTAGTATATAATTAATTACTAATGAAAAAACTAAATAAATTTATAAGTCCTACAATAATAATTCATTTGCTTATATAATTAAAATAATAGAATATAGATAGAAAATAAAAGATTTATCTTTAATTAATATTCATCTATTTGTATATTCACTAGTTGATAACCTGTGCAATGCACGAGCTAGTTAGAATAGGATGAATAATTTGTCTAACATGCGATCAAATGATATCTTTTTTTTTTGCAATAAGTTCTTGTCATATAAATTTTTCAATACATTTTTGCATGATATCTCACTTAGGAAGAAAATAAAAAGGAAGGAGGAATGGTTTTTGTTTTTAACTCGGACATAATCTTGGGAAATAAAATATGGCAGAACTAATGGCAATGAAGTGGTAAGTAGGCCCAATATATCGCCTTAAACCAAAATTAGTTAATTTCATATACATTTTCAACCAAAAAACAATAGTGTAAATTGCTGGGCATTCAAAGGAAACCAAATAAAATTTAAAATTAGTTATGTAAGACTGAGAAAAAGAATTAGTGGGTTAGTGAGTACCCGATTCATAAAAAATTACAGTGGCCAACGCACTAATATCAGTTAGCATAGTCCTACAAAGCTTACAGAATACTAAAATTGACAGCTAACTTCTAAATATTGATACCTCTTCATACCTTCAGCAAAAGCCATATGAAGTCAACCGAAATAACACTAAAGAAGAAATATTGATGAAAATAAACATATGATGCATGATTTAGCAATCAAGTGAAAAAACAGATTGAAACTTTGTTTTTAATACAAAGTACCAAAAAAAGATACTTGGGTCTACAAATTTACAGCTCAAAACTATCTCAAGCATCATTGCCTGGATCTTTGAGCTTAGGTGGTAGTTTTTTCTGTAAGATTGCACTGCATTCCTCCGTGAGTGCAACTGTCTCAAAGTGTTCAAGTTTTTTTTTTCTTGACAAAATTTCTTTCATAAACCTTCCATAACTTGGCATTTGTTCTATAGCATCTGCGAACGGGATATTAATCTGTAGCTTTTTGAACACATCTAAAAATTTTAAAAACTGCTTTTCTTCCTTTGCCTTGTGGAGTCTCTGTGGGAAGGGGACTGGTGGTACATATGAGCTTGGCTTAACCCCTTCAGATATATCAACAGTTTTTTCCTTGCTCTTCTTCTTTTCAGATTCCTCCTCTTGCACTGTCTGTTCCACATTGCTTTCCTCACTGTGCAGTTGATTCGATTTTTCCTTGGTAGGATCCTCTAGTTCTTTCCCACTCTTCAAAGTAATTTTCCATCTCTCGGATTTGTTTATGTGTCGCTTGGTAACGCTCCCTAAGGACAAGTGTTCAACGCAGATGCCAACTGCCCAATCTGATTCTTTAGATTTCTTAGTCACTTCATGACTGTTTTTCCACATCTCATTCTCTTTAATGTACTTTATCACAAGTTCTTCAGATCTGATTTCTTTTCTTGTTGTGGGTGGGTGGTGGGTGGGGGGTGGGGGGTGGGGGGTGGGGGGGGGGGGGTTGACGTGCCTGAAATCCAGGTTGTGCTGCTTGTCGTGGTGAGGTTAAGATTGATTATCTCGCCACGAAAAATTTGGGTGATTCCTCCACCCTGGATTATAACTGTTTGAATTTATGCCATAATTCCCCACAAACTTCACTGATTCGGTACTATTCACACTACTCTGATGGATGATTCGCCGCACATAACTCACATATTACTTTCACTTTCTGAACATTTTGTATCCCAAGTGCGTCAATCTTCTTTGTTAAGGCGGAAAATTGAGCTGTTACTTGTGCATAAAATGCTGTCATTGTGTCTAATTCTAGTACCCCTTCAGTTTTCAGTTGAGCCATCCTTGCTTTAGGCCACTGATAGTTATTGACTACCATGTTTTCCAACAAATTGTATGCCTCACAGTTTTAGCCATCAATACTCCGCCTGCTGTTGCATCTATACTAGTCCTAACCTGACTACTTAGCCCGTTATAGAAGGTTTGCACTTGTAGCCACTTAGGTATCCCATGGTGGGGACATCTCCTTAGTAGATCCTTAAATCTCTCCCAGGCTTCATACAATGATTCAGAATCCAGCTGAACGAAAGAAGTGATGTCGTTTCTCATTTTTGGCGTCTTTGCTGGTGGAAAGAATTTTGCAAGGAACTTTTGCGCCAAATCATTCCATGTCGTGATGGACCCTGGTGGCAATGAATGTAACCAATTCTTGGCTTTATCTCTCAATGTAAATGGGAATAGCCTCAATCTTATCGCATCCTTCGACACACCATTATATATATCTCCAAGAAGCTGACAAGATGGTCGTTGGGATCATCGTTTGGTAATCCCCCGAACTGAACCGAATTCTGGATCATATGGATTGTGCTTGGCTTGATCTGAAAACTAGTAGCTTGAATTGTAGGCCTCATAATACTGGACTGAATCTCCGTCACTCGTGGCATAGCATAATCCCGCAGGGACTTCTGTTCTTCTTCAGCCATATTGCCCTGATTTTATACGGTAACCTGCTGTGAATTTAGTCTCCTTCGGAGTGTACGTTCAATCTATCGTAAGGAACTAATTCTGGACCCTTGGATCGTGTTTGCATACACAACAGAAATTATCCCGGTGCACACGAAATACTCGGATCCTCACTTAAACAGTTTCGAACAGATGAAAGCATGTAGAAGCAAATAAGACAGAAAATAAAAAACGTGTAAATAAACTAAACTGATACAAACTAATAATGAAATAATTATTAGAACCGTTCCCCGACAACGGTGCCAAAAACTTGTTGTCCATTTTATATAATAACAATTCGCGCAAGTATACACGGTCAATCAAGTAATAGAGATAAGAAGGATGTCGAACCCACAGAGAACAAGTGCTAATAATTATCCTAATATTAATGTATTATCAATCTACTTTTATTTAAACGGTCATCACAATTGATTGTGAAATTAATTTGATTAAAATGAAAACTAAATTAAACTAACAAGAATTGACCACCAGTTGATTAAAGCATAGGAATACAATTTTCCCAATTGCGTTGCAATAATCGCCTTACTTTATTTTCACTTTATTAATCCAATGAGTTGTTAACTAGAATTACCTATCAATTTATTAACATCTTTCAATGATTAACAAAAAGACCTTTATATTGCCATTTTCATGTAAGACACTTAAAAATAAATTCATTAAGTACAAACTCCTAAACAACTTACGCATGGCATACAAGTATTCTCATTTTATATACTGTTGTGTTATTCTAAAAAGAATTAACAAATTCATGCGTTATTATACTTAGATCATATCTCAGATTTCCTCTTTCAATTCCATCAAAGATATTAAATTAACTGTTTGCCAAACAATTAATAAATTAAGCACATAGTATAATAAACATCTCATTAGGATTAATAAGTGAAAATAATAATAATTAAATTAATGCATTGCAAAAGATTCCATTGTATCCCTAATTGGAAATTAATTCATCGTACTCAAGAAAACTAGAATATTGAAAATAAACATCCCAAGTACAGATAATGAAATTAAGAGAAGAAAAAACTCTATCGAGAATTTCCGGGCTCTGCAGCTTCAATCTCCGACTCTTCGTGTTCTCCAATTCAATCTCCAAGTCTCCGTAGGTTGACTCTCAATTGCTTGCAGTCAAAAGTATATTCAATCCCAGTCAAAATCAAGTATTTACAATCTCCATCAAAACCCTAATACATTAGGTAACTCAAAATCCTATTCTAGCTCAACATTAGAATTAAGGAAACTAAAATCAGCACAAAATAACCGTCTGGCGCGCCCCGCGTTTGATTTCCTCTTCAAGGCCGTGCCAGATATGCAGAATCTTCAAGTCTCCTGGCACGCCCCGCGTCTGATCCAATACAAAGCTAGCGCGCCCCGCGCCAGAGCAACTTGTCCAATCATTCTGTTCTTTAGCTTCCAAGACCAACCTTGCCCTTTCCTACAAAATGACACAAAAACATAAAAAGTAACAAACAAAATACCCAGGAACTCACAATATTTTAAGTTAAAAAGCACTAGATTCGTAGGTTTCTAACCCACTCATCAGAAGAACATGGCTATGAAAAGGTTTTGGTGTTCAAATACGTAAGTTTTACCTTCAACCCTGACAGTTGCTATATTGACACTAGCTTCAAAGTATAAACCCTGGAGGAAAAGGATCATCTCAAAGGGGGAGAGAGAATGTCACAAACAGGGTATCAAAACCCTGTAAAGTTAGTTAAATTTCCCTAGTGATGAGATGGCAGCAGTTGATCCAGCTTTCACATGATATTTCCAGTATTCTGTTGGATTTCTTGTTGGCAGGATAAGGATAATTGTCTTATGGTTATTAGTTAGTAGAATAAGGATAACAATTATCTAAATGTTAGTAGATGAGGATAGTAGTTATCTAGTTAGTAGAGTATTGATAGTAGTAATCCTTTGTTTAGTTAGCTGGTTATATAAGGGGGTCCAAGGAGTTGAGAATATTATGATGAATGTAATTGAAACTTCTTTCTATTAATCATATTTATGCTTCTCTCCATCCTTGTCTTTATTTTTTGCCTAGTTTTACTTTCTCTCTTCTTCCCCCTACTCCATAAAGAACTCCAACCAATGGCCAATTGAAATCATGACAACACTCTAAACAATTTGCAATATAGACATTACATTCTAAATGCCTTGGACATCCTCAGACAAGAAAAAGATTGTGTCTAGGCCTGTCCATTTTTACCAAAATTTTATATTGATAGTAAATTGTGTTTTGGTACAAACGTTCCAAAACATGGTACACTTTTGTTCTAGAATATCAAATGTGATGATCCAATTTTTTTTTCTTTCTATTTACTCAGACTTCTGTTGCAAAAGAATGTTCACAACTTTTTTTAATGCTTTATATATGAGGAGCATCCTTTTATATAGCACTTGGGTGACTACGATCAAAATCTAATGGAATGCTAGGATCGACTTCTAGAATTAACTTGTAAAATATTTATGATATTTACAAAGTATATAAATCACATGAGTAAATCTATAACACTATTAGAAACCTTAATATATAAAAGAAGATTCTAGGAAATGCCAACTAATGTAGCCAAAGCGCCTTGTGAGTGTGAAGTAAGCTATGGCATGGTGTAAATCTCATTGAAAATGCTTTTATTGTGACACTATGTTTAGAAGCAACTCAACTAGTTTTAACTATAGCTTTCTAAAAAGTTGTGCGCACCGTATTTCGTATCAACTAAGCGATTTGAAGAAACCTACCCTTACCCTACTTCGTACCAGGAAAAGTGACGTTTTCCGTTCTCAATTTCGTTCCACGTACCGCATCGAACCACAATTTAGGTAACATTTAGCCTGTTGAGCCTGCCCAGCTCAGCCTGATTAATACAGGGTTGGGTTAAAAACTTAAGACTGTAGAGCTAACCTGGGTTGAATTTTGAGGTCGAAGCAAAATAAGGCTTGGATTGGCTTACATAAATTTAACTTGGCCCAGTTTGGTCTGTCCCGAACTGTTGGAATTCAATTAAAATTTTATTATATATACATCGAATTTGTTTTTTACATTCTAATATAATAAGTACAATACAAAATGTAATTTGTAAGCCTTAAACAGTAAATGCAACCGATTAAACCATGCTTTTGCTCTCCTCCTTTTGTCTTTATACCAACCTAATTTGCAGAAGTTTTTGAAATGTCTCGTGGTTTTGAATTTTTTTTTGTGTACTTGTACAAAATGGAATTGAATAAATATATATTGATTAACAAAATATTAAGGGTGGGCTTGGGATTGCGCAGAGAAATTAAGTCCGAGGAGGGGCCAGACTGAGCTTGGGTTCACCATACAACCCTCAGTATGTAGTTCGAACCTACTTGAGCATAACCTAGCTCGGCCCATGGACAGGCTTAATCGTATCATTAACAAACAGGAGATGAGATACCAAACACAGCCCGTATCCCCTCTTGCTCTTCAAACGATTGTATCACTGGACTCCTTAGCAAGCATGGAATACTCTAATCTTTTAAATATAGGTCTCTTTCCTTATACTTTTCCTTGAACAAAGATCTATAAAAACTAGTAACAACTCGTAGCAATGTCTGTGATACGCCCATTGCTCCTCAGAGCTCTCCTTAATCTCCCTCAATCTTTTTTTAATAAATATCATCCTCCTATCACTATCCACCTTATGAAACAACTTAGAGTTGCAATCTCCCACTCTAACCCACTTGAACTGCACCTTCTGCATCCAGCTGACCTCCTCCTTCATAATCAACTTCTTATAGTTCTTAATGGAACAGATGTATTAACCAACTCTATAAAAGAGCACCACCTCCTCCAACCTAAATTAGTTATTAATTCGGCACTTATTGGATAGTTACTCAATTGGTTGACCAAGTGAGACGTCATCTTTTAATTAAATATGATTGAGTGCCTTGTATTATTCCATAATATCAGTGTTGGAAAATCTAAAACACCCTCTAATCCTTTTTGACATATACTATGTTGGATGGTGGTATTTAGAATTGAATTCTAAAGTATTTGTAATCTTAATTATTACCGTCGTTGACTTGATATTGTCTTTATTACCTATTGTAATACGATACAGCCTCACATCTTCATCCGCTTTTGTTTCATTTTTGTTTTTCTTGACCCAATAAGAATTCCATGAAGGACTTTGGGCTTTGGCTGGGGCCACCTATCATACAATTGAGTCTTTGATTTGTCATTTATTGCCTTCGACTCTTCTCATGACATTTCCTCTTATTGCATGCCATATTTACCTTTTAGTATGCAGAGTGAGAGGGCAATTGTTACGAATGTTGCTGGAACCACAAGGGATGTTGTAGAAGCTAGTATTACTGTTCGGGGTATACCAGTCACCCTCCTTGATACGGCAGGTATAAGGGAAACTGAAGACATTGTTGAAAAGATTGGTAAGCCTTTTTTATGGGGAACATCTTTATAGAATAAATTATGTTAGCAAATTATATTTAGAAAAAGTATTGAAGCAACCACTATGAGGTTCCAGTTTTTGTTGCCAGTCTTGGCCTTAGCAGTTTATGCATCTTGTTGTCACAGGTGTAGAGAGATCTAAAGCAGTTGCTATGGGTGCTGACGTCATTATAATGACAGTAAGTGCGCTCGATGGTTGGACTTTGGAAGACAGGAAACTTATTGAAAGAATTAACTGTAATAAGGTCTTCACCTACCTATCTGTGTGTTTTTCTCCTTAATTTTTTAACATATCAATTATGGTTACTTATTACTCCTATAAGATGTAGGTTGCAAGTTATAATCCTGGGACTGGTGGATAATTTTTGAGAAAAGAAATAAGACCAGCATGTGGATTTGATTTAGTTAGGGAGAATCTTATGAGTCTTTAGAGACCGTAATTGAACTGGAGCAGAAAAGAACTAATTCTATCTAGAGACATTCATATGATTAGAGATAATTATGTATATAATACAGATACATATATATACACATATTCACACACAGAGAGAGATAATTGGGTATGTTAATTGATATGGACATGTATAATGGAGCTGTAATTATCTTCAGAGGTGTGGCAGACTGGGAGTAGTGGGAAGTAAATATCAGAAGACTTGCTTCAACAAACAACATTTGTTGTACTGTCTATTATACCTTGTGTAAGTTTAGAACCAAGTTCTTATCTAGTTGTTTATATAATTTTGTTTCCTTTCCCATTTACAGGGCGCATCTGAATCTTCTTCTCCAGTGATCCTTGTAATCAATAAAATAGACTGTGTTCCAAATTCTTGCTCCCAATGGGTCAATACTAGTGGCTTTTCTTTCAACAAGCAAATTTTTACGTGTGCTGTTACTGGTCAAGGAATTCAAGATCTTGAGACAACAATTCTGGAGATTGTTGGTCTGGACAGGATTCCTGCAGGGGGGCGCAAATGGGTGGTGAACCAGGTTAGATACTAATCAATTTAATTCAGTTTTCCTGCTTAATATGCTTTGCTCTTTACAATTGGTTACTATTTCATTTTATTGCTTAAATGATATAATAAGTTGCTGAGTTGCTGAACGATTGGAAAAGACTAGATAGTGGAATCCTTGTGAAGGAAGCTTTTCTTGGGTAAGCTGTAGCTGATAATTGTCATAGTTGAACTATAATGGCCTTTGGTCTGACCTTTTTGTTGTTATTGACTCGTGTCAAGAAGCCAACTCACAGACCAATGTGTATGTTCAACTTTTGTAGTTCTGTTTCTTCGGCCTTCGCGTACACGTTATTGAGGATTATCTTGAGCCCTACAATGACTCAACTTGGGTGCAACTAGCATATTGTAATGTAGGCACGTGTAATAAAATATATTGAGCTTAGATCAGTAATCCTTAGAATACATTGTTTAAGGATCTGAGTTTACCCAACTTCTTGTGAATCAGAGTTACTAGATACTCTTATTAACCTAGCGAACTACGTATTAGTTCTTGTATTCCCAAACATGGTACCGTCTCGAAAATCTAGATTTGGTGTCCCAAAATATTTCTCTGTTTTCTGCCTCTCATTGCACAAATATGAATATTTTAACTTAGGTGTTTTTTGATAAAACTATATAATTAAGATCTCTATAATTTGAAGGTCTGTATAAAAAGTGTCTGTTCGAAATAGAGACAAAATGAACAAAGTTGTCTGATAATTGAACTTTCTAAAACATCTTAATTACAATATTTTACCAATTTAACATTGTATATTGTTTTGAATAATTCAAACATTTTTATGAGAAAAATTATGATATACATCCACTATCAAAATGTCAATTTTACTACCTCCGTCCTCAAAAAGGATGACTAAAGGTATAAATATTTGTCCCCAAAAGAATGAAATAAGCTACATAAAGTAAAGGATAACTTGGTCATTTAGTGGGGTCTATTAGTATAAAAAATAAAAATATTCATCACTTTATATAATCTTGCGGGGTCACTAAGGATAAATTTAGAACTTTTTCACTCTCTTTCCTCTACTTCTACTTTTATTAATATGTATGCAAATTGTACTTTGCTCATTCTTTTGAGGACGGAAAACATTGTTATTTATGGCGTGAGGTGCACCGAGGCGCTAAGGTCTCCCCGGGGCCTAGGTGCGAGGCGAAGGATACACATTGTCAAAGTGAGGCGCACAGATTAAAAAATATTACAAAATATATATACGAGTATATATACAAGTATATAATTATGTCAATTTATTATTCAAACTTATAATCAAGTTTAACAAGTTCAAGAAGCCATTTTGATGCTGCTGTCTAATGTAAAGCAGATATTAGTTATAAAAAGTCTAAATTATACATGAAATATTACTTGGGAAAACATTACTCTACTCAGATTTAAAATGATAATTGTAGTGAAAATATATGATTACACATTAAAAGGTGGAATATATTGAAAAATAAAATATAGCCTACTCATTGGTAAAATATTAAGACAATATATAGATTGTCATATGTATTTACTTAATAATAATGATTATATTAGATATTGTAAGATAGTATAATATAACAAATTAAATATAATATATATTACATTAGCGGACCACATGATCTCATTCAGTAATAGGTCGAGTGTGGTCTCAATAATAAGTTAGTGGACACGTGTGGTCTTAATAATAAGTTAGTGGACACGTGGTATTAGTAATAAGTTAGCGGAGTAGTGGACACGTGGGTCATTCACTGATATATGGACACATGTTCACATTCCGTAAATCATCCACATATTAGCTTAATAGAAGAATAAAATCTCTTTAAGAACACAGAAGGTTGTATACACCTATTACGCTTATTAAAAAGTGCCAATTGAGAGGAATAATCGAACACTTGTTCCTATGTTTATACTTTCAAAATTAGGAGAAGGAATCACTAAATTAAAGGTTTGTTAGTTGGTGATTCAGTTTGCTTTTGATAAACCATGTAGAAGATCAACGGCTGAGATGGAGTTTAAGTTAAAAAGCGAACATATGAGATTTTGTCTTGTAGCTTTGATAAAGCCAGCACCTTGCGCCTCCGTGCCTTTGGCGCACACCTCATTGAAGATGATACACCTCAGCCCAAGCAAGGCTCACCTCTCCCGTCTCGCTGCACCTCACACCTAGGTGCGCCTTTAATAACACTGACGGAGGGAGTATATAATTAAAGATTAAAATCTAAAATTGATTTTTTTTATTTAAATGAACGTTGTACAAACTTTAATATGTATAAAAACATTTAAAAATAATTATATTCGTATATATGAAATAGATTCTACTTTGAGAGATGGTATTTGATCCTATTGCTCATATTATTTATAAACACCACAAAAATTCATAGGAGCAGATGATAGGCTGTATTCCGGCCCCTTGATCAATGATCTGCATCACTCCATGATAATTAACGATAGGAAAATGATTTATATGTCGACAAATTTATGACGAAATTGAGTTGCGATTAGCGTGGAATTCTAAGTGATAAGATAGAATAAATTAGGGTGAGATCATTTTTTAATTTCTGTCTATCCCATGTATGCACATGTCGGTATTTATTATCGACATAAATTTGTAGGCATATGTAGCACAACTCTTAATGTTATGCTTTAATTAGTTGCATCGTTCCAAGATCCCAGATTCAAGATCCATGCTTGACTTTATATATACTAGTATCCTGGCACATACCACGTAGTGTTCGAAAAGTTGGCCTAGTCGGCCGACTAGCCGGCGACTAGGTCGGGGTCGGAGACTCACTGAGTCGACTAGGGCCTAGTCCTTTAAGTTAGTCGTTGGTTGACTTAGTCGGGTTCTAGTCGGCGACTAGTCGGTCAAGTCGGGCTCTAGTCGGTCAAGTCGGAAGATGATGACAACGAAGAGGAAGATGAGAATTATGAGTTTGAGTCCGATGGAGAGCAAGTCTTGGAGGGATATGGAGAAGAGGAGGAGTGATTGACTATTGATTTTGTACTACTTAGTTTCATTTGGTTAATTGGTTTTGAACTTTGAGCATCGAACTATTTGGTTTTACTTAGTTTTTATGTTTTTATTTGATGATTTGTGTTACTTATGTTATTCTACTTACTCAAGACTTGTGAAGGAGGAAGGAGAATATATATTTAAAAAAAAAATTAAAAATTCGACTAGCCGATTAATCCCCGAGTCGCTAGTCGGTAGCCAACCGACCTGGGACCGACTAGCGACTTTTAGAACACTGATACCACGTGTGTAGAATGAATGATAAATGTTGGAGAGATAATAGGGATAATAAAGGAGTGGGGAGAGAGAAAAGGGAAGTTTTTGTGTTTTAAAAAGTAACTAATATTGCTCAGAGAGAAGTAAACGTGAGTAAAGGTTTTTAAGGGTAAAAAGGGAAAGTAAAAAAGCTTCACTTTTTTTTACACAAACTTTGCTCCCACTTTAAAGATTTGACAAACTGTTGGACCTCGTGTCAGGCTCAAGTATACCCGTATCCTTGCTTCCTAGAATTTTTATAAACTTCAATTTATTCCCATAGATAACTAATATGCCTTTGGAAGCATGCTCCTTTGTTAATATCCTATGAAGTCTACTCGTACACTCTTATAAGCATTATGAATTGTTTATCTTCAAATATCATACTGTACAAATTAGTTCAGTTCAGTTCAGGTTTTTTTTTTTATTTTTTTATTTAAACTTCTTGATTGAGGTCTCATTTGTTTGTTTGTGATTTACTGAATATCAGAGGCACTGTGAGCAGCTTCTTCGGACCAAGGAGGCTCTTGTAAGGTTGAAGTCGTCAATAGAGGAGGAATTGCCTTTAGACTTTTGGACGATTGATTTAAGGGAAGCTGCCATGGCTCTTGGGCAGATAAGTGGAGAAGATATATCTGAAGAAGTATTGTCTAGCATTTTTAGCAAATTTTGTATTGGTAAATAGTTTTAGTAACCGAACTATTTAACAGAACGTAAATACCAAGATTTTGTTTCCTGTTACAATTTATGTAATTAGACTGTTGATTTTAGCAATATGGTTTTAGGCTAAATCTAGATTATTTCAGAGTTCTTTTTTGCTGAGGTCTGCAAATGTTTACATGTGGACCATGAGGTACGCTCTATATAATTAAATTGTTAATTTTATCAAGCGATGTTGGCTAAATCTAGATTTCAACGGCGGCATCCTTTCTGTTTGAGTTCTGCAAATATTCTGATAAGGTAAACATTAGTAGTTCTTACCTGATCACATTGGCAAACTACATTATTGGAAGAACGAATTTCAAAATTTAGGGCTTGTTTGTCAACTGTTTCTACTTTCATATTTTACTTTCTATTTGTTTCTAATTATTTGATTTCACTACTGGAAATATATATCAGGTAACAGGCAACATTATTCGTTAACTATGTTAAAATTTTACTTTTATCTTAATTTATAAAGAAAAAAAGTTCTAAATTTTTTTGTTGATAAGATTCGATGTCTGGACTTCCTTAAATAATGGCTGCCAAAACTGAATAAGCAAGTTTTTAGTAATTTCACTTTTTTTTTTGTGGAATAGACGGCTTTTGTTCCCACTTGTTCTGAAACTAAAGCAGTTAACAATGTTTTAGGCTACTAATTTCAAAAATAGTAGAAGCATAAACTAAAAATTGGTAGTAGAAACAGTTACCAAAAGAGCTTTTAGATTTTCATTGATTTTGAAAGAAGGAACAATTCGAGTTCAAAAAGAATAAATAATTTTTATCTAGGAAACAAATAACAAACAAAGAATTCAACAGAAGGAACAAATAAATGAAAGAATACAATTAGTTCAACAAATGCGGAGTGTAGTTCTTTTATGCATATTTTTCTTGAGCACTCGTTCTGCTCGCCCAACTTCCCTGTTTTCCCCTTTTCCCTCACGCGAAGCTTCGTTGTAACTCGACAAACATACAGGTTGATTCCCCCGGAGGGTGTTGGGGCGAGGAGGGACAGAGATTTTGGGACTGGTTAATTTGCAGCTCAGCGAATTGGCCATAATATTGTGGTTTGAGTTTAAGAAAGAATGTATAGTTTTTATCAAAGAAAGGTATACGGCTCCAATATGATTCAACTTAAGCCCCTAATATATATATATATATATATATATATATATATATATATATATATGGGTCCGTCTCTCTAGCGAACTATAGGAAGCGAACTAATGACGAACCGGCTATAGCGACGTTTTTTTTTGTCGCTATAACATAAAAAACCGGCTTTCTATGTTATAGCGACGGAAAAAACCGTCGCTATAGCCAGTTCGTTTTTAGTTCGCTCTTTATGGTTCGCTGGAGAGACTGATCCTATATATATATATATATATATATACTAACCGTACTATCCATACCTCCGGCACTACGTACGAAGGGGAAGGGGGAGGAGAGATTGTCGGCATTAGAGAATAGAGGAGGTAGAGGATGAGCTCGGGAGGAGGAAGAACGGAGGAGGATCTGAGAGTGAGTGAGAGAGAATTTTTTTTCCCTTTGAAGTTAAAGAGGATATAATGGACGGTGAGATTTATCTCAAACTTTAGACTGTCCTAATCGTTTATTAGGGTGAGTGAAAAATTCAAAATCAGTTGTATTTTGTTAATTATATATATATACACACATTATATCATATCAAATCTTCCAAACCTCTTGGTATCTTTGATTTTTGGGGTTTTAATTTATGAAGCTAGCAACTAGGAAGACAAAGGCTATTAAGAGTGGTTGAACTACTTTGAAAAATAAGAAACAAGCCACATTAATTCCCTCCCCCCCCCCCCCCCCCCCCAATGTGACCTCCTCTTATGCCCGGCTATTACCCTCTTTTTGCCACATTTTAATTTTCTTTTAAATGCTTTATTAGGTTTATTTTAGTTTCTAGAAAATTCATTTGAGTTGGGCTAAAGTTTGGGTCAATTGAATTATTTATTTGGGCTCTCATTTAAATTATTTGGGCCAAATAAATTAGCATATGTCCAACACATTAATTTATCTTACCCTAATTATTTAATTAGGGTTTCTAGTCCACTTACTTTGGACTTTGAATAATTACTTATATTGATTTAACTACATAACCCAATTAGACTTGCTAATAATTAAGTTTTAAAATAATATAGGTTGAGATAAATAAAATAAATCTCTTAGGTTAGTTCATTAGAATATATTTTAAATATTAGGATTCTTCAAAAAATATAACCTTTAGGTTATTTAGTTCTCATACCTAATATATATAATTAGGTTACAATACTTTCCTTTTTAATACTCATTATATGATAAATAATATACACATATTTATAATATATATATATATATATATATATATATATATATATATTCATTTAATCACATAAACATCTTTCACAAGTCACAAAGTATTTAATACATTGATAAATAATTTTAATATTCTCATTTACAATGTGACCTAATATTCTTGGTTATTACAGTACTGGCGGAACCCAAATCCTTCCTTCAAACCTCAATAATCCTTTGATATCTAGTTTAAATTTAACATCCTCCCCTTCAGCCACTCTTGACCTTATCTTCTCACACTTTTCATCTTGAAGTTGAGCTTCCTTTACTCTGTCCACCAAGGTTGGACGAGCTTCTATTTGAAACAGCTTTTCCATTGACTCCTTCGAATACTTTACCTCTAACTCCAATTTTGACATTTCTGCTATTAGATTTTCCTAAGCTGTTAACATTGACAACTTTTCATGACCCTTCCTGCTTAAGGCGTCAACCACCACATTCGCCTTTCCCGGATGGTATAGAATTTCGCAATCATAATCTTTGATCAACTTTAACCATCGCCTTTGACGCATATTCAACTCTTTCTGTGTAAATATATAATTCAAACTTTTATGGTTTGTAAATATCTCTCATTTCTCACCATAAAGATAATGCCTCTAAATCTTCAGAGCAAAAACTATTGCGACCAACTCTTGATCATGGGTTGGATATCCTTTTTCGTATTCTTTCAACTGTCGCGATGTATACGCAATGAACTTGTCGTTTTGTATAAGCACACAGCCTAGCCCATTGTGTGATGCATTGCTATACACCACAAAATTTCCCGTATCATCTGGCAGAGATAACACAGGTGCTATACTCAACCTTTTCTTTAATTCTTGAAAACTCTCTTCGCACTTCTCTCTCCATACGAACTTCACCGCTTTCCTTGTCAAATTTGTCAACAAAGTTACTATTTTGGAGAAATCCTGGATAAACCATGGATAGTAACATGCTAGCCCTAAGAAACTCCTCACATCCATCGGCGACTTTGGTTGTTCCCAATTTATCATAGCTTCCACTTTTCCAGGATCTACTAAAATCCCGTCTTTATCAATTACATGACCTAAAAATTGTACACGCTCCAACCAGAATTCACATTTAGAAAATTTTGCGTACAACGTTTCTCTCCTTAATGTTTCCAATGATATTCTCAAATGTTCTGCATGCTCCTCTTGGGTTTTTTAATAAACCAAAATATCATCGTTGAATACTACCCCAAACTTATCCAGATATGATTTAAACACTTTATTCATTAAATCCATGAATGCTGCGGGTGCATTTGTTAATCCAAACGGCATCACCAGAAACTCATAGTGACTATAACGAGTTATGAATGTTGTCTTCGATACATCTTCTTTTCTGACATTTAACTGATGGTATCCACTTCTCAAGTCTATCTTTGAGAAATATTTTGCTCCTTTCAATTGATAAAAAATGTGGTCAATCCTTGGTAACAGATACCTATTTTTAATGGTGACCTTATTCAACTCTCTGTAATCGATACAGAGTCGAAGCGATCCATCCTTCTTCTTAACGAACATCACCAATGCTCCCCATGGCGACACACTCGACTGGATATACTTGTATCCAACAACTCTTGCAATTGAACCATCAATTCCTTCATTTCAGTTGGAATCAATCTATACGGGGCTTTCGATATAGGAGTTGTTTCTGACACTAAATTGACTAAGAATTCGATTTCTCTGTCTGGCGAAAGTTCTGGAAAATCGTCTAGAAACACGTCTGCAAACTCTTTCACAGTTGTCATATCCTCTAGCTTCGCACCCACCTTCTTAGTATCTACTATATAAGCTAAATATCACGCACATCCTTTTCTCAATAACATCTTGGCCTGTAACATCGTCAGACAATTCGATTGTCTAGGCGACTTGCTGCCATAAAACACTACCTTTGACTTCTTCGGAGTCATAAGGTTTATACATTTCCTCTGCTAATCAATTATCGCTCCATGGTTAAATAACCAATCCATCCCTAGGATGACATCAAACTCCCCAAGTCGAATTGGAATTAAATCCACCAACATTTCATGACCCATAATATCTACCTGACAATTCCTATGTACGAACTTAACAGAGATCACTTCTCCATTCACAACTTCTATATTCATGGGATAGTCTAATTCTTCTCGAAGCAAATTTAACTTCCTAGTAAATTCATCGGATATAAACAAACAAGTAGCACCCGAATCAAATAATATGTAAACATTTATATCGTTGATCAAAATGATACTTGACACCACATCCTTCGACTGCACCGCATCCTGCACCGTCATGTTGAATGTTCGAGCGGTTGGTCGGGTTGGCGGTGTTGGTCCCGTAATGGTCAGCTTGCCACTGCTGTTGCTTCATCTGTTCCCGCTCGCTCCTCCATTCACATTCTTTGGGCAGTCTCAAGCCAGGTGTTCCTTTGATCCACATATAAAACAAGCACCTTTCTTCGGACTGGGAAATTTGTTGCGATATGACCCTCTAACCCACAGTTGTAACATGCCCTCTTTCTTTCCACAGTTGCTAAACGCCTCTACCTTCTTCTTCCAATTCCCTTGTTGATTCCCAGCATTTATATTATCATTCCACTTCCTCTTATGAGCATTACCACCATGGCTACCTCCTGCCTTATGCTCACCTTCACCTTTCTTCTTCTTTTGCTCTTGATTATACTTGGTTAAGGCTTCACTTCCACTCTCTACAATGATTGCCTTCTCCAGTACTGCTGCGAATGAGTTTAATTGAAACATCAAAACCCGACTGTAGAGCCAAGGTTTCAGCCCTTGTTCTAACCACCTTGCATTTCTCTCAACACCTTGCATTTCTCTCAACAGTGTTGACCTGGTATGATGCGAACCTAGCCAATTCATTAAATCTGGCAGCATATGTGATGTCCCCTAATCCAGGTTCCATAACCTCAGGTTTGGCGTTCACGATCCATCATCTTCATTCACATTTTATAAACTATCGCGGAATATATATACATAAATTGTACATTACAAAAGGTTCTACAATAATCCCAAGGTCTATCAACCTTAACTTAAAATATACACCTTAATTACTCAAATGGTTTACATAATCAGTTTATGTGACACCCCCAAATTCGGGAACTTCAATTCTATGGGATTTGGTGCTCACTATCTAAATAAAATACAACTATTGCCCAATAATAAGGAATGCAAAATAAATTACAACCTTATAATTAAATAAAAATCTTCCTTATAAAAGGATTACAACTTTGCTCAAATATCCCAAGGTTATCTAACCTTAACATAAACGAATAAGTGCGGAAAATAAAACATAACATAATCAAGTCTTATTACAATCATAATAAACATAAACATAAACAAGTCTTCACTTGTTCATCTTGCTTTTTTCTTTACTTATTGACGGTGCGTCAACATTCTCGACTTTAGCTGCAATGGTTATTTAATTCCAAGAGTGAGCAAACAAAAGCTCACTTGGAATAATAACAATAATAGTGATGACATAAACTGAATAAATTCAAAAGATTTGAATACTTTTCTCTCATCAATAATAAAGAATTGAATAAAAATTCTTTCATCAACATTTAGAATTTCGAATGTAGAAATCATCTGAGGGTCATAAGACCCTGAACTTTGTCCTAGGTTATAAACATTTCTATTTAAAACCTTTAACAGTCTTTTAGATTATATGGACTCTTAACTCGTACTCAGGGGGATCAGTCCTTCATACCATGTATTGTGCACAAACATCTTAACGCTTTCGCATGGTAATCCCCTATTAAATAGGGTTGTTCACCTCAGTATTTGATAACAAGTCCGCACCAAAGAAAGTTTGGTTTGGATAAGAGCTTAAAAGGAAATTTGGAGTTCAACTATTATTAACTAAGGAGTAGTTGAATCGACTTACAATAATTTAGAATAATTCAATAATAAAGAATTATGAATTAACTTATGCTTTAGAATTAAACTTAAAGCATTCGAAATATAAAATATACCTTACTTGAACAATTAAGTCAAGATCACTTTAATTAAATCGTGAACTTTAAATAATTACTTGTCCATTATAGAAATAAAAGGACAGACTCAAATTAAATTAAGATTTGAATTTAAAACACTTGCATATAAATCACAAGTTTAGGGATAGAGAACTTGCCTCAAGCGCAAGCCACAATTACAAATCACGTTCCTTAATTAACCCTACATATATGTAATTAACAATAATAATATAATTAGTTATCATATAACTAATTCACCTAACTTAGTTAACCCATCTAGGTTAACTCATTCCTCTTAAATTATTAAGTTTAACAATTAATTATCACATCACTTAATCACATCACATGATCATATTACATTTGCACATAATTAATCAAATAATAATTATGTACCCATATTAATTAAATTATAACTAAACAAATTATAATTTAAATTAAACATTTACTGTGATTATAATTAATCAAACTACATTATGCATTTATATTAAATAAATTATTATTAAACAAATTATAATTTAAATTAAACATTTACTTTGATTATGATTAATCAATTTGTAATTACGTATTATATCTTAACAATATAATTCATTACTGTCCATTTAGCATTTTAATTTTATTAACATGCTTTATAATTTATTACATCATTAATCTCATAAAATTTCACATTTTAAAAAAAATAGCTTTCTGCCCAATCTGCAGGACCAGCGCGGCCGCGCTCCATTAAGCCTCGGGAGCGGCGCAGCAGCGCCACTGTGCAGACAGGTCTGATAGTGTTGCGAACTTTGCAGAGGAAAAAGCCAATTTGACATATTTTTCCACACCAAATTTCGTATTTAACCAACATATTGCATATAACACTTTATAGAAAACATAATTCTAAGCTTCTAACAGGTTTTAACATATATAATCATCATAACACATAATCAAAACTCTCAATTTTGTAAATTTTGGAGAAAGACCATTTTTCAGTGTTCTTGATAAAATTGAACACTATAAGTTTATTTCTAAATCAAAATACACAATTTAAAGCATATTGAATTCGTTTCTAAACATGTTATCATTATCTATAAGTAATTTACACAATAATTAACAATCAAACATAAATTATGTTCATCATGCTTACATGATTTAAACAACTAAATTATGAATAAAATTCAATTATAAGCATATATGAACACAATTTATACATATAATTTATGTTTATATATACTTTCATAAAAACTCATATTTACAGAGAATAAAACTTGAAGAACGTAAAAAGATTCTCATCCGTTACATTCTTCCCCCCTTAAAAGGATTTTGTCCCCAGAATCTGTATACAAGAAATTAAACAAATAATTAAGCAAATAATTGGGGATATATTTTCTTCATTACATCTTCGAGTTCCCACGTAGCTTCTTCAGCACTGTGGTTCCTCCAGATTACCTTAACAGAAGGTATCACTTTATTTCTAAGTACTTGTTCTTTTGTATCAACTATTTGAACAGGCACTTCTTCGAATGTTAAGTCTTTATCGAATTGTAAAGGCTCGTATTCTATTACATGCTTGTAATCGTGTTTGTACGATCGCAACACGAAAATATGAAAAACATTATGTATATTATCTAGCTCCGGAGGTAACGCAACCTCGTAAGCTACCTCGCCAACCCTTCGCAGTATCTAAAAAGGTCCAATAAATCGGGGACTCAGTTCCCCTTCTTGCCAAATCTAATCTTTCCCTTCCAGGGAGATACCTTCAGGAAAACGAAGCTTCCTGCTACAAATTCTCGATTCTGTCGATGTTGATTGGCATACTTCTTCTGTCTGTCTTGAGTAGCAACCAATCTCGTTCTGTTCAGCTTCACGATTTTGGCGATTTGTTGTACCAGTTTCGGTCCCAACAGTTGACGTTCACCGACCTCATCCCAGCACCATGGAGTCCTGCACTTTCTGCCGTATAACGCTTCGTAAGGCGGCATGCCAATACTCGCGTGGTAACTATTGTTGTAGGCGAACTCCATCAACGGTAGATGATCATCCCAGCTTCCTTTGAAATCCATAACACAAGCTCTTACCATATCCTCTAGAGTCTGAATCGTTCTCTCGCTCTGACCATCAGTCTGAGGATGGTACGCCGTACTCATTCACAATTGCGTTCCTAGACATTCTTGTAAACATTTCAAGAAATTCGACGTGAAACGCGGATCTCTATCGGACACAATCGATACTGGAACACCGTGTTTAGAAATAATTTTCTTCACGTACAGCTTTGCTAACTGATCCAAGTTAAGTTTAATCTTGATCTGTAGAAAATGCGCTGACTTCGTCATTTGATCCACTATCACCCATATCGCATCAAAACCCTTATGAGTCGGTGGAAGACCCATCACGAAATCCATCGTGATGTGCTCCCACTTCCACTCCGGAATCTCCAGCGATTGTAGCAATCCACTTGGTCTCTGGTGCTCTGCTTTGACTTTCTGGCATGTTAGATATCTTGCAACGCATTCAACAACGTCTCTCTTCATATTCGGCTACCAAAAATACTGTCTGAGATCTTGGTACATCTTTGTACTCCCAGGGTGAATCGAATATCTCGAACTGTGAGCTTCGCCCAAAATCTCCTCTTTGACATCTGGTATTGGCGATACCCAGATTCTTCCTTCAAATCGTAGCAGACCTTCATTATCGATCTTAAACTTGATTTCCTCGCCATCGGTTATTCTCTTACGGATCTTCTCACATTCCTCATTGTGAAGTTGTGCCTCTTTCACCTTGTCTACCGGAGTAGAACTAGTAGTTACTTGAAACAGCTTCTCGTCCGACTCCTTCGGATACTTAACTTCCAGTTCCAACTTAGCCATCTCTTCTATCAACTGGTCCTGATTAGTTAATATATTAAACTTCTCCCGACCTTTTCGGGTTAACGCATCAGCAACAACGTTAACTTTACCCGGATGGTAAAGAATCTCGCAGTCGTAGTCCTTGATTAGTTCCAACCGTCTCTTTGGCGCATGTTTAAATCATTCTGTGTAAAGATATACTTCAGGCTCTTATAATCTGTGTATATCTCACACTTCTCTCCATACAGGTAGTGTCTTCAAATTTTCAGAGCAAACACTACTGCGGTCAATTCCAAGTCATGGGTCGGATACCCTTTCTTATAGTTCTTTAGCTGACGTGATGCATAGGCAATGACTTTGCCGCTCTGCATCAGTACACAGCCTAATCCCTTATGTGAAGCATCGCTGTATACCTACAAAATTTCCTGTACTATCCGGCAATGACAATACCGGTGCAGTACTCAACCTCTTCTTCAGTTCCTGAAAACTTTCTTCTCACTTTTCCATCCAAAGAAACTTAACTGTTTTACGAGTCAAATTCATCAACGGAGTTGCGATCTTGGAAAAGTCTTGGATAAATCTTCTGTAATAACCTGCTAATCCCAAGAAACTCCTCACTTCAGACGGCGTCTTCGGCTGATCCTAATTCATCACAGCTTCAACCTTCGATGGATCTACCGAAATCCCATCCTTGTCAATCACGTGGCCAAGAAATTGCACACGTTCTAACCAGAATTCTCATTTTGAGAATTTTGCATATAGCTTCTCTCGTCTTAGCGATTCTAATGTTAGCCGTAAATGTTCATTGTGTTCCTCCTCTGTTTTGGAATAAACCAAAATGTCATCTATGAACACTACTACAAACTTATCTAGGAATGGATTAAATACTCTACTCATTAAGTCCATAAATACAGCTGGTGCATTCGTTAGACCAAATGACATCACTAAGAACTCGTAATGTCCATACCGAGTTCTAAAAGCCGTCTTCGGTATATCTTCTTTTCTCACCTTCAACTGATGATACCCACTTCTCAAATCAATTTTTGAGAAGTATCTAGCACCTTTCAGTTGATCGAACAAGTCATCGATCCTAGGTAAAGGATACCTACTCTTGATCGTAACTTTTTTCGACTCCCTATAATCAATGCAAAGCCGCATCGATCCATCCTTCTTCTTCACGAACAATACTGGCGCTCCCCACGGTGAAACGCTCGGTTGAATATACTTCTTGTCCAGCAATTCCTAAAGTTGAACCATCAACTCCTTCATCTCGACTGGATCCATTATGTACGGGGCTTTCGAAATTGGAGCAGTCCCCGGTGCTAAGTCGATCACGAACTTTATCTCTCTATCTGGCGGAAGTCCTGGCAAATCATTCGAAAATACGTCCACAAACTCCCTAACCACTGATATCTTTTCTATCTTCGGGCTCTCCTTACGAATATCCACTATGTAGGCTAAGTATCCTACACAGCCTTGTTTCAACAACTTCTTGGCTTGCATAATAATCAGACAACTCGCTTGTCTAGGCGATTTGCTACCATGAAACACTACCTTCGACGGAGTCGTAAGGTTTACAAATTTCTTCTGACAATCGATTACCGCCCCATGGTTGAATAACCAAATCATACCCAGTATTACATCAAACTCCCCAAGTCTTATCGGAATCAAATCTACCCTCAACTCATGACCCTTAATGTCCAATATACAGTTCTTGTAAACAAATCTAACAGGAATAACCTCCCTATTTGCAATCTCTATGTTCAAGGGGTAAACTAATTCCTCTTTAGGTAAGTCTAAGGTCTTAGCAAAGTCATCAGATAAGAATGAACAAGTAGCACCCTAATCAAATAATACATATGCATTTATACTATTAACCAGAATAATACCTGACACCACATCCTTTGATTGCACAGCATCCTGCACCGTCATGTTGAATGTCCTCGCAGTGGGTTGAATCGCCTGCAATGGCCCAGCGATAGCCAAGGTGCTGCTGCTGCCACTTCCTCTCCCTCCTGCCGACCCTCCAGCTGGTTTCTTCGGGCAACTTCGGGCCATGTGATCCTTAGATCCACATGTGTAGCAAGCTCCTTTCTTTGGGTTTGGGTAATTCGGCGCAATGTGGCCTTCCTGACCACAGTTGAAGCATACTCGCTTCCCCCTCAGGCACACTCCAGTGTGATTCTTCCCGCATGTAGCACATGCTTCAATCCTCCTCTTCTACTAGCTTTCCTGTTGACTCGCAGCAGAAGTGTTGTCGTTCCACTTCCTTTTCTGGTTGATAGCCCCGCTACCACCAGTCTTGTTTTCCATCTCATTCTTCTTCTTCTTCTTCTTCTTCTTCTTCTTCTTCTTTTTCTTCAGGTCCTGATTATACTTGGTCACTACGTCGCTTCCACCTTCAGCGAGGATGGCCTTTTCCAGCATAGAGGCAAACGTTCTCAGCTGGAACTTGGAGACCTTGCTGTAGAGCCAGGGCTTCAATCCCTACTCAAACGTTCTCGCCTTCCTCTCGTCGGTGCTGACCTGGTACGTTGCAAACCTGGCCAGCTCATTAAACTTTGCGGCGTACTCCGGCACAGTCATCGTTCCCTTCTTTAACTCTAGGAACTGAGCCTCCATTTGGTTCTGAGAGCTAATGGGGAAGTACATTTAAAAGAACATCTCTTTGAAACGATCCCATGCTATAACACCTTCTCCTTCCCTAGTCTTATTGGCCTGCCACCAGAAGCTAGCTTCCGACTTCAGCATGAACGTCGTAAAAGCTATCTTTTGGTCCTCGCTAACTCTAGCCACATCGAATACCTTCTCCATTTCCATTATTCAGGTCTGGGCCTCTATCGGGTTCACCGATCCTTGAAATTTCGGCGGTCCTATTGCCTTAAATTCCTTAACTGTCGTATTCTGGACTTGCGGCTGATTCGCAAGCGCTCCCGTCAGCAGGTTCACCAACTGCTGAACCGAATTGGGATTCGCCCCATCGTTGTTGTTGTTGTCATTGTTATTCGTCGAACCCTCTGGGTGTAGACGTGTAGGTCTTCTTCTAAGAGGCATCTTTCTGTTAAAAAATATTTTTATTAGATTCTTTACTCATTTCTTAAATATTCAAGTTCAATTTAAATATTTAAATTAACTTAATTCACACTTGAACACATAGCACGTCAAATAACTTCTTTATTTTATTCATTCTTAGTTCTCAAACATAGATTATATAACATTTCTGTTATTTACATCATCTTTCATGAACTGAACAAGTTGCAGGATTAAATTATCATCTTATCCCATTATTATCTCAAATTCTGAGATTTACATTTATTTTTTTAAAAAACACATAATTTAAAGACTCTACTATCTAGGCATGTTAAGACGTCGCACAGCCTCTCTACGCTCTTCTTCCATCACTCGGAATACTGTTTTGTGATCCACCATGTACCACGGTAATAATCAAGTCTTATTACCATGATCCACCATGTACCATTGTAATAATCAAGTCTTATTACAATCATAATAAACATAAAACATAAACATAAACAAGAGTGAGTAAACAAAAGCTCACTTGGAATAATAACAATAATAGTAATGACATAAACTGAATAACTTCGAAAGATTTGAATACTTTTCTCTCATCAATAATAAAAAATCGAATAAAAATTCTTTCATCAACATTTAGAATTTTGAATGTAGAAATCATCTGAGAGTCATAAGACCTTGAACTTTGTCCTAGGTTATAAATATTTCTATTTAAAACCTTTAACAGTCTTTTAGATTATATGGACTCTTAACTCGTACTCAGGGGGATCAGCCCTTCGTACCATGTATTGTGCACAAACTTCTTAACGCTGTCGCATGGTAATCCCCCTATTAAATAGGGTTGTTCATCTCAGTATTTGATAACAAGTCCGTACCAAAGAAAGTTTGGTTTGGATAAGCTTAAAAGAAAATTTGGAGTTCAACTACCATTAACTAAGGAGTAGTTGAATCGACTTACAATAATCTTGAATAATTCAACAATAAAGAATTATGAATTAACTTATGATTTAGAATTAAACTTAAAGCATTCGAAAGATAAAATAGACCTTACTTAAACAATTAAGTCAAGGTCACTTTTATTAAATCGTGAACTTTAAATAATTACCTGTCCATTATAGAAATAAAAGGACATGCTCAAATAAAATTAAGATTTGAATTTAAAACACTTGCATATAAATCACAAGTTTAGGGATAGAGAACTTGCCTCAAGCACAAGCCACAATTACAAATCACGTTCCTTAATTAACCCTACATATATGTAATTAACAATAATAATATAATTAGTTATCATATAACTAATTCACATAACTTAGTTAACCCATCTAGGTTAACTTATTCCCATTAAAATATTAAGTTTAACAATTAATTATCACATCACTTAATCACATCACATGATCATATTATATTTGCACATAATTAATCAAATAATAATTATGTACCCATATTAATTAAATTATAACTAAACAAATTATAATTTAAATTAAACATTTACTGTGATTATAATTAATCAAACTACATTATGCATTTATATTAATTAAATTATTATTAAATAAATTATAATTTAAATTAAACATTTACTTTGATTATGATTAATCAATTTATAATTACGTATTATATCTTAACAATATAATTCATTACTGTCCATTTAACATTTTAATTTTATTAACATGCTTTATAATTTATTACATCATTAATCTCATAACATTTTACATTTTTAAAAAATAGCTTTCTGCCCAATCTGCAGGACCAGCGCAGTCGCGCTCTATTAAGCCTTGGGAGCGGCGCGACCGCGCCACTGTGCAGACAGGTCTGACAGTGTCGCGAACTTTGCAGAGAAAAATCTAATTTGGCTTATTTCTTCACACTAAATTTCGTATTTAACCAACATATTGCATATAACACTTTATAGAAAACATAATTCTAAGCTTCTAACATGTTTTAACATATATAATCATCATAACACATAATCAAAACTCCCAATTTTGTAAATTTTGGAGAAAAATCATTTTTCAGTGTTCTTGATAAAATTGAACACTGTAAGTTTATTTCTAAATTAAAATACACAATTCAAAGTATATTGAATTCGTTTCTAAACATGTTATCATTATCTATAATTAATTTACACAATAATTAACAATCAAATATAAATTTTGATTTTAAAGAAGCCAATTATCAAAACTAATTCACTGTAACTTTTGATGAACATGAATTCTTCATGTTCATCATGCTTACATGATTTAAACAACTAAATTATGCATACAATTCAATTATAAGCATATATGAACACAATTTATACATATAATTCATGTTTATATATACTTTCATGAAAACTCATATTTACAGAGAATAAAACTTGAAGAACGTAAAACACAATTTTAAAACTATATGTTTAGAAATTATACCCTTTGCTGATTAAAGTGAAGAAGATGATGATGGTGTTTGTTTGGCTTAGCAAGGATTCCTCCTCCTCCTCCTCCTCTTTCTTCTTCTCTCCTTTCTCTCTAACTATTCTCTATATTTTTCTCTTCTTTTAACACTGACTAACCTTAGCTTTGTTTTAACTAACGTACACTAACTGATATGATATAATATACATATTATACATATAATTATATAATATATGTAATTGCCATCTACTTAATACGTATAATAATTACAATTAATTCCTTAATAATTACATCAATTTTATATTTTTGAAAATCAAAAGCCATAAGGCTTTGTTTGGCAAAAACCCATTATTTTTAAAAATTAGCTTTTTAATAGTTAAGGCCATGTTTGTTAAAAACTCTTTAAAATAGATGCAAGGGCCTTGTTTGACAAAACTCTTTAAAAACAGTTTTAAGGGTCTTGTTTGGTAAAACTAATTTAAAAACCCTTTTAATTCTTTTAACACATACTTTCAATGTTACACTTTAATTAATTAAATCTTAACATTCTAATTTAATTAAATTAAAGGTAACATTAATTAACCAAATAATTTTGTCACATAACAATTACAATTACTCGCTAATCATAATCTCATGTAACAATTTTCACATAAAATTCATCTAATTAATTATCTCAATTAAATTAGAACTATACCATAAAATTGGTTACACAATAATTAATATTAAATATTCATTTAACATATTGCACTTAATTAAATTATTCCACAACAATCACATAAATTATTCATTTAACTTAATAAATAAATAAATTAAAATATTTATTTAATTCAATAAATATTAAAATTAATATATAAAATTCTTATTCATTACAGGCTTCCCTCTTTAAAAGGATTCTGTCCCCAGAATCACACATAAAAAAAAATTCATCCGTTACATTCTTCCCCCCTTAAAAAGATTCTGTCCCCAGAATCGGTATACAAGAAATTAAACAAATAATTAAGTAAATAATTGGGGATATATTTTCTTCATTACATCTTCGAGTTCCCACGTAACTTCTTCAGCACCGTGGTTCCTCTAGATTACCTTAACAGAAGGTATCACTTTATTTCTAAGTACTTGTTTTTTTCTATCAACTATTTGAACAGGCACTTCTTCGTATGTTAAGTCTTTATCGAATTGTAAAGGCTCGTATTCTATTACATGTGTCGACGTTGGAAAATTTAAGAACCCCGCGGGTCGGTTCATAACCCGGGTTTCCACAAATCGATATTCCTAAGTTCTCTCTACCCCCACTCTTTTTATTTAGGAAAAAGGTTTTGAAGTATTTTTTAGGAAAGAGACCAACATGTATCATGTCGACGATTTGAACGTTTTAACAGAGTCGCCAGTTGGTAGATTTGAAAATGGTTGTACCAACTCAACCGAGTTTGATTCGAAAAGAGGCCCAATTGCTGGACACTGTTGAAACTTGATATTTGAAATCGGAGTTTTGAGTTCGGGGGCTTGATTAAGTGTGGGGAAGGTATTAGGAACCCCACAACTCCCGTTTAAACACGGTACCACATCTTTTCAATATTTCCTTTAAAACTGGAATGCGTGAGTGAATGCTGTTTGAAAGTTGGGCCTATTGATTGATTGAAAGTTTTGACAGGCTTTGTTGAATCTTTATACGAAGGGTTTGATTTGAAAATTCGTCTTTGATTTGATTTGCAAAAGCATTTAATTTGATTGAATTAAAAATGATGTTTTGAAAGCTGGTTTATCAAACCCTTACGCTGACATAGGAATTAAAGAGTATCGCTACTTTCAATTTTTATTTTTATAGCCTTAAGGCTGCATGTAAATGGTGATTTGTCGGGCTGCAAAGCATCCTCGACCATAGAAATATACAAATGTTGGTCTCCTCATGGGTATGAAAACCATCGGAGGGACGTTGACACGACAATTGACATTTCACTATGATGAGACATTAAATCCGGATAACCGTTTTAAGGTCTGTGTATGTACATTTTATAGAAAAACTGGCAGGGTACATCGGTAAACTGGAGTTTGTCCATCGTGGAAATCAGATCCCGATCGATTTGATTGTGAATCCCACGATTCCTAGGCTCACATATGAGTAGCCAATAAACCTGCACAGTTCAAATTTGACAGAAATGGATATATATACATTATCACGTCGCAATGGAACCAAGGATTCATCAATAAATCCTGGCTGCGAATGGCCAAAGCGTCTCGTTCCCACTAGATAGCGATCTAAGGGATGCGAGTTTTCTTTCAAAGATGAAACTATAAAAATAACTAGATTTAAAGAAATCTCAGCCATTATAGCTTCCAGGTTTTATCGGGACCTGTTTGAAACGTTGAAAGCTAGAATTGGCGAGATTTGGATAAATCTAGTCCGCCCGCAGATATGTTAGTGCAGATTCATATACAAATGAATGTTAAATGCAGCAGTTGAATAAATTGAGTAAAGCAATATATAATTATATATATACATAAGCTGTAAAAGGGCGATGGGTTTTCACTCACAAGCCAGGACTGGAATTGAAATATATATATTTATATAAAAAAATTTGTAAATAACCACGAAATAATCCAGGTTGTGACAGAAATGAATTTTATATATATATATATATATATATATATAGAAAAACAGTAATAAGGGCGATGGATTTTCGCGCCGGTACTCGTACTGGAATTGAAATTGACAGAAAAGTAGTCAACCAGTGATTGGGGAGAGCATCTAGTATGGCAAAGTGTGCAAAAGCAGTAAAATGGCCACGAAGTAATTCAGGCCGGACTGAAAATATATAAATATATATATATATATATATATATATATATATATTGACAGAAATGTAGTCAACCAGGACTGATATGAGTACCAATGATGGTGAAATTCGCTTATATATACGTAGATATATATAAAAGCGATAAACTACCACGGATTTGACACCCGGGCTTGACAGAATTGAAATGTTAGTCCAGTTGCAGTTAAATATATACAAATAAGGGCCAAACCTGGACTAGGAAGACAACCCAGTCCGACGGAGTTGCCAAAAATGTGTGTGCTAGTGCATTGAAGTTGCTGGAACTGACGGATCATCAATCCGAGCTGTATAAATGCAAAAAAACTGCGTTTATGTACAGAAATATACCAAATTTTGACGAAAACGGCCACGGAACTAAGTTCCAGGCATATTTAGAAGATGAAACTTCGTGTGCAAGTGGAAAACAGTGCAAAGTAGTAGTATTGACTTTCTGATCGTAAAAATACTTATAATGGACTACAATACGCGCTTTTTGCAAAATCGTAGGCTTTAAACGGCCAAATCTACCTGTGGTTTTTTGATACGTGGTAGTATATGGGTTTGTCTATGTGTTGGAGTAAAAATATTTGAGTTTGGAAGAGGTGTAAAAGTCAAAAAATTTGACGGGCAGAGTTTCGCTGCATTTCGGAATTCTTAAAAATGAACGGGGGGCACGTTTATTTATAGGCCAGGGAGCCTTAGCTCTACCTACTGCTGCCACAGGTAGAGGTGTGGCTCCCCAAGTTGGGGTGCACATGCCCGGCTTCATTATCTTGAAGTGCGTGCATGCCAAGTAATGCGATGTCAGGTTCAAAACTTCATAACTTTTGATTGGAGCATCCGTTTGAGGCGTGCGATACCTTTTTGGAAAGCTCTCGCCGAGAGTGTTGCAATGACATAGGATTTAACCCTTTTTAAGCCCAAAAAGATGGGTTCATGGCCTGGTACTTGTTCCCTGCAGCTTATTCGTCGAGCCGTCTTGCGCTGTTTGCACTCGGGATCATCGTTATGGTTTATTCTGACTTTGGTAGCATCAATTTGGTTTGAGTTTGACCAAATCGGCTTTGAGTTGGTAAAATAACCATTTTGTCCCTTTCGGGGTTGCCCTTGGTGTCGGCATAGCCTCTAGTTGACTTTCGGAAACTATTTCCAATACTTGGATTCCATTCTAGTCTGTTCATCCTCAGTGTTGCATCTGAAGCTGACGTGGTCAGTCCAAGTTTTCTTCTAGAGTTGTTGTGATGCTTCAGGTTTATGTCTGAAGTCGACCTGACTTCCCGGGCTGATGCCGAGGTTGATTTGTACTTCCCGGGTTGCTGCCGGGGCTGATTTGTACCTCGCGGGTTGCTGCCGGGGCTGAGTTGGCATCCCGATATGGTTGATTGGGTTTGATCTAATGTCTTGATATTGAGATCGGGGATGATCTGACGGTCTGATTGACTATCAGAGCTAGATTGACGGTCCGATTGACGATCGGAGCTGGCTGGATTACCGATATCGGTGATCAGATTTAACGGGATTACCGATATTGAGGATCTGATTTGAGTTAAAGGACCGACATGGGTGGCTGGTTTTGGATTGGAGGCTCGGTATCAAGACCGGTGTTGAGTTAAAAAGATGGCTTTGCCCTCTTACAGTGTTAGTAACAGGAGAACGAAATTTTGTAGTGTCTACAGATGCCCCTCTTTATCATGTTTATATAATGCAATGGAATGAACAGAATGAAGATTTCTAGACACTTGAAATATGACAAGATATTAATGATGCAAATTGCAATGCAATGAATGTTTACATATTTTCGCAAATCGCAAATCGCATCGCATCGAAAATCGCATCGCATCGCATCACATTACCTTTACCGGTGCCTGTGTTGGGGCTGATCTCAACGGTTGACTTTCATCAGTGCTGCTGATGTCTATACTGGTGTTGACTTCAATGGTTTGATTTCTATCGGTGTTGCCGATACTCGTTTGATGAGGATGAACTGAAATGTTTCCTATATTTCTGCTGGGGATGACACTCTTTATGATAGCCTTTGCTGTCATCTTGGTTTTAAGACCAATGGTTTCCCCAATCTGTCGCTATTATTAGGGGCAATTTTCTTTTGGCTGATGCCGTTGTACATTTCTGAAGGCTCCTCTTATGGGTATATATCTCTTTTGCCGAGTTACCTCATTGGGTGCTCCTGATGCCTATCCTGATGATAACTTACATCAGTAGTTTGCAACAGTGCCTACCCTGATGGTAGGGACAATGGTTGATCATTGGACTGTCCCGATGCCTACTTGAACTGTAGCAGACTTTTCATCGAGTTTGTGTGTTAAATGTGTATGCATTTTTGACTCTATTGGGTATGTATGCCTAATGTTTTGATGGAGATGTGCGTTGATGTAGCGCTTGTTGCACATGTGCAGACCAGACATGGTAAGATGATCTTAATTTATCCTAGGTTGATGCATATGCTTAATTAAATTGATGTAGAACCATACCTCACCCTTTTCTTAGGTGATTTGGAGTTTCTTTTAAGACATGGATTTTGATAGGCTTTGCAGCTCTAACTCCCGTATGGCTCCTTTTGTTATTGGCAGAAAAGATTTGGATGTTCCCATTTCATGTGCCATTTTTGGTGAGGATCTTGCAGGGGCTGCTATTTTCTGGATCTAGATTTGATGCTGGTCCCTCTGGTGGTCCAAACACTGATGGCTTTATTAGGAGGTATCCCTATATCTTTGCTGAAGTAGCATTCCACGACCCACAATACTGGATCCTTCTCAATGCCTCTTTTAAAGGTTTGTATAACAGATTCCATCATCTGTCCTCTGTGGGGATGGATCGGAGTTGGTCTGACGACCCTAATTGGAGATCGAGGTTGATATGATTTGATTTACTGATATTGGGGACCGAATTTGGGTTAAAGGACCGATATTGCGGATCGAATTTGGCTTAAAGGACCGATATTGGGGATCAAATTTGGCTTAAAGGACCGATATTGGGGATCGAATTTGGCTTAAAGGACCGATATTGGGGATCGAATTTGATATACTGTCTTCGTCCCTGGATCATTCCCCGATGCTTTGCTGGGGTTATGCCAACGGCTGATCATTGAGTGCGAAAAGGGGCTAGCTCTTTACCTGCGACCCTGCTGGTTTAGCTCTGGCTTGGCTGATGACCCGGGTGATGCTGACGTCCTGGAGGATGTAGCCCGTTCTTTCATTGCCTAGATTTGAACTTCAGTGTAAAAGCCTCGACTTGTGAGGACTTTGCGCAGTTTGACATGTTTGATGATGCAGATTTCCTTCGCCAGATCTTTTTGTTATCGGGCATCTATTCTTCCCGAGTTTAGGACTCGGTTTAGGATCTTTCCCTTTTTGTAGAGGGACATCTGATGTCGCCTTGATTTCTTTCAGGAACTCTCCCTTTTCTTTTGATGAAGAACTTGGTCCCGCCGTAGATCCTTTCCATTTCTTGGAATGGAGAAATGCCCCAGCCCTTTCGCAGGTTATTACTGGGGTTTATAGGAAAAAAAACTTGCTCTGTTGACCATGTCCACAGTGAGAAATATCCTGCACATTCAGACAAACAATAATATGTGCCTACAGCTTGATGGCTCAGGCCGTCGGGATTAGTATGATCTTGTGAATGAGGCATTTGAAGATTCGAGTTTATGAAATTGAATGCTTGTATTCACCGAGCTCTTATCTTATCGCTAAAGATCTTAAAATTAAGCATGAAAATGAATTTTTCCTAAGGAGATCAAAATTTTCACTTGACAAGTTATGAAATCGTAAGAAAACTCTTAAGCGTCCATGGTCATTTTTCATGGGTAGGATTAGATTTAAAAGACTTATCTCCCTTCATCAGAGACACCTCATCTTTGCTCTAGACACTACTCTTCACAAGATTAAGATCATATGACATGTGCACTATGTGTGACGCAACCCTTAGCAGGGGTTTCTCTTCTATGATTTCTAAATGACCTCATTTTTATCTTGCAAAACTTTCTTCTTTTCTCGCTTAACTTTGTCTCGTTTTCTTAGGTTTTTCAATGTTACCCATGTAACAAGTTTTGGACCAATGACTCCCAAACCTAACTGCTTTAGGGCACTAGGTGTTGAGACACCCCTTAGGGTTTACTGGCCCGAGTAACAAAGGCCACACTTCGAGACAAGTCAGACGGTCTACTCTTTTGATCTTCGCCTGAGCCTGTACAAGATTCATTTTCTTAGGCTCTAAATTACCCGTGTAGCGAGTGTTGGGCCGGTGATTCCCAAACCAGACGGCTTTAGGGCACCAGGTGTAGAGACACCCCTCGGGCTTAATTACTCGAGTAACCTAGGCCACGCTTCAGATCTTCTCAGGTTTTGATTTCTTGTAATGCTCGTTTTCTTAGGCACTGAGTTACCTATGTAACTAGCGTTGGGCCGGTGGCTACCAAACCAGATGGCTTTAGAAAACCGGGTGTAAAGACACCCCTCAGGCTTAATAACTTGAGTAACCCAGTTCACGATTCGAGACATTAGGCTGGCTACTAATTTTCATCCTTGTCGTCATAGTTTCATACCCCAGAACTAAGTGTCAGGTCAATTGCAAACTGCAGACATGCATATGAGGTCAAGTTTGCTCTAAAGAGTGCTTTGAACTAGGATGCCATGCCTATTCAAAAGGTTGAATAGTCTTAATTCTCTAATCGTTCCCGTGATTCTCGCTCCACTGATGCTTGTCGGAATTAATCCAATTCATAACAAGTTATGTAAAGATCTTTTTTCCTTCTCAAAACCTTTTCTTAAGATTCTAATGCAAGATTGATCTATACTTAACACGTATACCCCAGCCAATGCATGTAACTGGAAGTTGAAAGCAGATAAAGAGATGAAAGAGTGGTACCTTATCAGTGGATCGCAGTATTCTAACAAAATCATGATTAGAAAAGATCGATTGATCATACCGGATCGCCAATGATGGAAGCTTGGATGATGATGGACCATGTTGATGGTGCCGACTGGTGCATTTTCATTGGATGGTTGATAAATGCCCCAGCTTTGAATTGTCGCGATTTTTGAAATTTCCCCAGTCTCGCTTATCATCTAGGGGGATTGCTTTGTTGTATGTGTAGACACTCAAAATTTTTCTTGCCCCAATACTAACACTATAGGAGGGAAAAACCGTCCTTCAATTCAAATCCGGCCATCAATGCCGGTCCTTCAATTCAAATCCGGCCACCAATGCCGGTCCTTCAACTCAAATTCCGGCCACCAATGCCGGTCCTTCAATTCAAATCCGGCCACCAATGCCGGTCCTTCAATTAAAATCCGGCCGCCAATGCTGGTCCTTCAACTCAAATTCGGCCACCAATGCCGGTCCTTCAATTCAAATTCGGCCGCCAATGCCGGTCCTTCAATTAAAATCCGGCCGCCAATGCCGGTCCTTAAACCTAAATCCAATCCCCAATATCGATAAACCTAAATCCGATCACTAATATCGATACTCCAGCCAAATTCGATCCCCAATATCGGTAATTCAGCCAAATTTGAGCACCAATATCGGTACTCAATCCAGCTCCGATAGTCAATTGGACCGTTCATTAAGCTCCGATAGTCAATCAGACAGTCTATCCAGCCCCGATAGTTAATTGAACTGTCTATCCAGCTCTGATAGTTAATCAGACCGTTCATACAGCTCTGATAGTCAATCGGACTATTTATCCAGCTCCGATCGTCAATCGGACCGTCAATCCAGCTCCGATCATCAATCGGACCGTCAGATCAACCTCGATCTCAATATCGGGCTATCAACTCAACCCCGATCGTTGATCGGGCTGTCAAGTCCAACCCTAATCTCAATATTGGGCCTTTAAATCAGCCTCGATAGCAACCTAAAAGGTACAAGGCAGCCCCGGCATCAACCCGGGAGGTACCGATCAATCCCGATCTCAATTTCGGGCCGTCATGACAGTCCCGGTCTCAACCCGGGAGGTACAGGTCAACCTAGATATCAACCCAGGACATGTAAAGTCATCCTCGGTCTCAGCCCAGGAAGTACATATCTGCCCCGACGTTAATCCGAGAAGTACAGTTCAGCCCCAGAGACAATCCTGGGAAGCTAGTTCTATCAAAGGTTGTGCCGACACCACAGGCAACCCTGGGAGAGGCAAAACGGTCATGTTATCCAACTCTCAACAGATTCGGTCAAACTCAAGCTGAATTAATGCCATCGAAGTCAGAACAAATCACAACAACGATCACGAGTGCCAATAGCGCAAGACAGCTCAACAGACAAACTACGGGAAATCAAAGACCTGGTTATGAACCCATCTTCTTGGACCTGGAAAATGTTTTATCCCATGTCATTGCGACACTCTCGGCGAGGGCTTTCCGAAAAGGTATCGCACGCCTCAAACGGACGCTCCGATCAAAAATTTGAAAGTTTTGACTTTGACTACGCATTGTTCGAAGTACACGTACTTCGACAAAACCTGACACCGCGGACCCCACCTGGGGAGCCGCACCTCTACCCGCGGCAGCCGCAGGTAGAGCTAAGGCTCCCTGGCCTATAAATAAACATGCACCCCCTTTATTTTCAAGTTTTTGAAACGCAGCGAAGCTCTGCCCACCTGATTTTCTGACTTTTACACCTCCTCCAAACCCAAATATTTTCACTCCAACACGTAGATATACCCATCTACTATCACATATCAAAAAACCACCAGTAGATTTGGCCGTTTAAAGGCTACAATTTGGCAAAAAGCTCGTATTACAGTCCATTATAAGTATTTTTACGAGCAGAAAGTCAATACAACTACTTTGCACTGTTTTACACCTGCACACAAAGTTTCATCTTCTAAATATGCCCGGAACTTAGTTCTGTGGCCATTTTCATCAAAATTTGGTACATTTTTGTACATAAACGTAGTTTTTTGCATTTTCACAACTCGGATTGACGATCCGTCAGCTCCAGCAGCTTCAATGCATTAGCAAACACTTTTCGGCAACTCCGTCGGACTGGATTATCTTCCCAGTTTGGGTTTGGCCCTTTTTTATATATATTTAACTGTATATATACTAACATTTCAATTATGTCAAGCCCGGATGTCAAATCCGAGGTAGTTTACCGCTTATATATATATTTACACATATATGAGCGATTTTCACCATCACTGGTCCTTTTATCAGTCTTGGTTGACTACATTTCTGTCAATATATATATATATATATATATATATATATATATTAATTCAGTCTGGGCATCGGTGTGAAAACCCACCGCCCTTTTTACTGCTTTTACACTCTTCGCCATATTGGGTGCTCTCCTTAGTCACTGGTTGACTATTTTTCTATCAATTTCAATTCTAGTACGGGCACCGGCGTGAAAACCCATCGCCTTTATTACTGTTTTTCTCTCTCTATATATATATTTCATTTCTGTCACAGCTTGGATTATTTCGTGGCTATTTACAGTTTTATATAAATATATATATTTTAATTTCAGTCCGGGCTTACGAGTGAAAACCCATCACCCTTTTACAGCTTTTATATATATAATTATATATATTGCTTTACTCAATTAATTCAACCATTGTATTTAACATTCATTTGTATATGAATCTGCACTGACATATCTGCAAGCGGACTAGATTTGTTCAAATCTCGCCAATTCTAGTTTTCAAACGGTTCAAAACCTCCAGACTGAACCGGGAAGCTAGAGTGGCTGAGATTTCTTTAAATCTAGCTTTCTTTCTAGTTTCAGCTTCAAAAGCAACCTCGCGTCGCTTAGATCGCTATCTAGTGGGAACGAGACTCTTTGGCCATGCGCGGCCAGGATTTACTGATGAATCCTTGGTTCTATTCCGACGTGATGATGTACATACATTTCTGTACAAATTTAAACATTGCAGGTTTATTGGCTACTCATATGTGAGCCTAGGAATCGTGGGATTAACTATCAAATCGATCGGGATCTGATTCCCACGATGGACAAACTTCAGTTTACAGATGTACCCTGCCAGTTTTTCTGTAAAATGTACATACACAGACCTTAAAATGGTTATCCGGATTTAAGGTCTCATCATAGTGAAATGTCAATTGTCGTGTCAGCGTCCCTCCGATGGTTTTCATACCCATGAGGAGACCGACACTTGTCTATTCTGTGGTCGAGAATGCTTCGCAGCCCGGCAAATTACCATTCACATGCAGCCTTAAGGCTATAAAGATAAAATTGGAAGTGTCAACCGGTTTCAATTCCTATGTTAGCGTAAGGGTTTGATAAACCAGCTTTCAAAATATCATTTTCAATCCAATCAAAAGAAAAGTTTTTACAAATCAAATTAAATGCTTTTGCAAATCAAATCAAAGACTGATTTTTAAATCAAATCAAATCCTTCGTATATAGGTTCAATGAAGCCTGTAAAAACTTTCAATCAATCAAACATAGGCCCAATTTTCAACCAGCATTCACACACGCATTTCAGTCTTAAGGGAAATATTGAAAAGATGCGGTACCGTGTTTACACGGGAGTTGTGGGGTGCCTAACACCTTCCCTACACTTAACCAAGCCCTCGAACTAAAACTCCGATTTCAAAGATCAAGTTTTGACAGTGTCCAGCAATTGGGCCTCTTTTCAAATCAAACTCGGTTGAGTTGGTACAACCATTTTCAAATCTACCAACTGGCGACTTTGTTAAAACATTCAAATCGTCGACATAAACACATATTGGCCTCTTTCCTAAAAAACCCTTCAAAACCTTTTTCCTAAAAAGAATAAGGGTAGAGAGAACTTAGGAAGATCGATTTGAGGAAACCCGGGTTACGAACTGTCCCGCGGGGTTCTTAAATTTTCCAACGTCGACATGTGGCGACTTTGCTGGGGACAGTAGAGGGCTTAGGCCGCTTTCTAATCTTTTCAAATATTTCCCTTTCAAAACTATTAAATGTGTGAAATCCTGCGTCTCCACAGTCAATGGATGAGTAAATGCTGCGTCTTTACATTGAATGAATGTGAATGAATGCTTTCCTGCCTTAAGTGCTTCGCACCCTTATTAGTGCTTCGCACCCAACTGTCATTACATGCATAAACAGTAAGGCACGATGTATGAGAATGTATGTTGTGTGTCCCTCTCACCAGGAGGATAACCCGGTCGGTGTTAAGTAATGACTCTGGGGACGATTAAGTCTCTGGGGGTGCCTCATGAAAATACACCACTTAGATTCGCTCCAGTTGAATGATCGGATTAACTTCCCTTCTAGTAGATTGCGATGATCTGGGAGCCTTCATGCCGAAACAAAAGTCGCGAGAGCAACCTAAGATAGGTCCGCCTCTGATTAACTAAATCCGAAGGGAAGCTTCTTCATGCCTTTCTCTTTCAATTCCATGGCAAGTCTCCAATTACTGAGGAGGACAATGTAAATATCAATAATGAAAGATTTACTTTTCCTGTCAAATATATGTCATCCTTCCATCAAAACAACTAACCTCGGTTTTGCAGGATAAATACTAAAAAACACATCATGCATCCAATACTTACCTACCTCAAGAAATTGACACGCCTACGTTTTGTTGTAGGTGTAAAAATTGGTCCTGTCACCAGATCTAAATTCAAGAAAGCACTCAGTCCATCCGCGGACATGGCTTCAAGTGCTCTACCAGAACCCACCCTTGTCTCTAGGGAAAAATTTAAAGGACTGAAAAATCAGATAGCCGAGTTAGCTGGTTTTCTGCGAGAACAAAGTAAAGCCTTTAAAGAAAAACAATCTCAAGCTCATCCAGGACCAGGAGCATCTGGTAGTGGTACTGGTGGTCAAGAGACTGAAAAAGTCGAAACTCAGATTCCTGGACCACAGAACCAGGACACAACTAATAAAACTCCGAAAATCACCCTCCTCGTCAAAGAACAGGAAGTTAGTGACATTCTCAAGAAAGTGTAACAGATGGAAGAAACTCTCTGGTCAATCAAAGGAACCGGGACGTTTGGCAGTGTCACTTACTCTGATCTATGCATATTCCCTGGGGCGCGATATCCCAAAAAATTTCAAGTCCCTGATTTTGAGAAATATGACAGAACGGGGGATCCTTACACACACCTGAAAGTATTCATCGGAGAACTCGGATCCTATGCTTAGGACGAGAAACTTCAAATGCAACTATTCCAGAAGAGTCTAACCGGAGAAGCCAGAGCTTGGTATTCCCGCTTGGACAACTCCAAAATTCATAGTTGGGAAGAACTGGCCCATGCCTTCCTTAGCCAGTACAGTTTTCAATCACAGCTGGCCCCAGACAGATACCAAATAACCAAGATCAAGAAAAAGAACACTGAATCATTCAGAGAATATGCCCAATGATCTTCATCGATATCCAAGATGCGCCTTACTATGAGAGGGTCCTAGCAGAGATAGGAAAACCATTCTCTGAAATGATCAAGCATGGCGGGATGGCGGGATGGCAGAAATGGGGCTCAAATTCGGGAAGATAAAAGATCTAACCGCCCTCGAAGCTATCGCCGAACATATCCAATCCAAAAATTACGGGAGTAATCCTCGGAGGGTCCATAAAAAGAAAGACGAAGAAGTCTCCTTGGTCTTACAAGGACACTATTCAAAGGGCGAGTCAAAGCACATGCCCATTCAAAGGAGGAACTATACCCGCTCCAAGCTTCAGCATAGCCTGCAAACCCTCAATTCTAGAAAAACATGGAAGTCAGGTGTCGAAGAAATTTCACCCCACTAGGGGATTCCCTAGAGAATGTGTTCAAACTTCTGACAGCTCAGAAGAAGATTGTTCAACTTCTTCCACCAACCAACACTAACGGAAGGAACTTCAATCCTAACAAGAAATATGCTTATCATTCTGGATCTTCAGGCTATGATACTCAGGACTGTTGGTCTCTCAAGCACAAAATTCAAAACTTGATTAACAACAGGGAAATTATGGTAACAAAGCCTGACCAACCCTATGTCCAAGACAATCCTCTCCCACAGCATAAAGAGGAAAATGTCAACATGATCAGTACCTCAAACGGAGAAGGATCTAAGTACCTCCGCTATGTTGGGGAACCAAGTCAATCCAATCTCAGCAGCCCCGAAAGTTGGGAAACTTTTGAGAAGTGATTCCTGATGGGGCAAGAAGTAAAGTCTCTTAAAAAGCAAATCGAGCAGTTGGCTGAACTGGTCGTCTACCAGCATCAACTCGCCCAGAAGATGCTGAAGCAAATACATCATTCTCCTCAGTCGAAAGACAATTCCCTCCCTAGTAGGGGTCATTGCTAGTCTCAAGAACATGAGCTTAGGACCGAACGGATGGTCAAAGCTGAGTATGATCGAGAAGATAAAAAATTCTTGTTTTAAAGGAACTTCACCAATCTGAACCAGTTAATGGAGGAAATCCTCCAGATGATGATCAACGAGAGGATGGCTTGCAGATTTGTTACCTCCATTGAACCCTCAATCCAAAAAATTCAAACCTGACCAAATATGTCAGTACCATTCTAACTCTCCCGGCCATAATAGAGAAGAATGTTGGGCACTTCGGAACCTAATTCAAGACCTGATTGAGAAAGGTGACCTAATCAAAGGAGACCAAATCCTCGACTTGGCAGATAAAGATAGCCTCTGGATCCCCAATGCATGGTACCAGGACACGGTGGCTGTTGTATCTTGCGATAAGGAATCAATCCTCACACCCCTGGTACTGACAGGGAAGGTCCAAGAAGTCCAAAATCCTGTGAATGTGGTTGCACTTCAACCTCTAATCTTGCCCTTCAGACCTCAATATCCAATCATCAGTCTGAGGAAGGTCCCATGGAACTACGGGGACATTGAAAGCTCTACTTCAAACAACATTTCCATCCTGTCAAAGGATAATCCATTATACCTGCCTCAGCGGGTGATTAAACCAGTTACCAAAGCAAAAGAAAAGGTGGCTGAAGAAAAGATCACAGAGTTCCTCAACAAAATGGAACACAATGAAATTAAGATAGTGCAAAGCTTGAAAGACGCACCCAAGCAAATGTCTATCCTCGACCTGGTCTTATCATCAGAAGACCATCGCAACATTCTAGGGAAGGTACTAGAAGAAGCCCATCTGCCACACACGGTAAACACAGAGAAATTCTGTCATGTGATAGAACACATCTTCAACAGCAATGTGATTTCCTTCACAGACGATGATATCCTGGCAGAGGGAAAGGGCCACCACAAGTCCCTGCATATAGTTGTAATGTCCTCTGGATATATGATCGGAGGTGTGCTCATCGATGGACGATCATCTTTCAACATCTGTCCATACAATACCTTAGAAAGAATGAAGATCAAACCGAATTGGGTTAAAACCAATCATATGGTCATCCGGGCTTTTGATGGATCTCGCTGCCAGGCTATGGGAAAAATCGAGCTTCCCTTGGAAATTGGTCCACACACCTTCTACGTATCCTTCCAAGTGCTCAATACTACCACTGGATACAATTTACTGTTGGGCAGACCATGGATCCACATGGCAGGAGCAGTGACATCCACCCTCCATCAGCAACTCAAGTACATCATTAACGGTAGCCTCATCACTGTCAATATCGAACCGGAATACCCTACCTACATACACGGGGACATACCGGTGATTAACCTGGACGCGGGGATTGAGCCTGTAAGTTTTCAAGCTTTTGAGGTGAGCGATACTCAATATCTACCAATCGGGGCACCAGCCCTAAAACCTAAAGTATCCACTGAAGTGATGACCGTAGGCCAAGAAATGGTATCTTCGGGTTTCCAACCTGGAGAAGGGTTGGGAAAGGATAAGCAAGGTATCAAGATGCCGGTCCAAATCCCAAGTCAAATGGGAAGAGCAGGATTGGGATATTCATCCGGGTCAAGCCACCAGAATCCACACAAACATCCCAAGGCTCATGCCTCTACAATTTTGCTCCCAAACCTCACAAATGCCGGATGGGTGAAACCTACGAGGAAGATACCTATGGTGCTATCAGCCATACTATTTCCTCCAATCATACCTGTCCATGAAAGAAAAGCCCTCAAGCCTGAGGTAAACAACGAAAAGTGAAAAGAAAAGATCCTGTACGAAGGACGAGACCCATTCGCTAACATGAGAGTCATTCTCAACTACGAGGGTATGAATGACGAACTCCCCGACAGTGACGACGACCATGTCCAAATTTTACACATCAAGAAGAGGAATAATCCACAGAAAAGCCTTGGCCCTATTCTCAAGGATGTTTCAGTCATCATCCAGGACGAGGCAGACAAGCACAATTCCTTGATTCTCCTAATTTATGAGAATCTGACACTGAACAACTAGAGTAGTGTCCCTTGCCTGAGTCGAAAAGGGTAAAGGGGCAGAGAGTACATCTGCCCTTAATCATGCTTTCATTTACTGCTTACTTTTGATTGCACAGCTAGAGCAGTAACTTTTTTCATGCTTTGCAAATACCATGTGTATTTAAGCAGTTGTATATATTAGTGAAAGCATTTTTGTTTTCAAGACCCAAGCATTGGATGTGTGTGTCTCTGCTGATGAGATGCCAACCTGTCAAGATGACTCTGACTTTGATGTAAAATTGAACTTCGACATGATGGATATTGATCAAGAGGAGAAAGATGACTATAAGATGCCAGAGGAGATCAAGGAATGGGTTGAAGACAAACCCAAACCAAACCTCGACCAAACCTCCACCATCAACATAGGAATCTCTGAAAACATCAAAGAAATTCAAATAGGTTCAGACCTAACACCAAATCAAAAAGCCGACCTGATCTAACTCCTAACACAGTACCAGGATGTGTTTGTATGGTCATATGAAGACATATTCGGTCTATCCACAGACATTATCATCCATCGACTGCCCATCAAAGAAGGGTTCAAACCAGTCAAGCAAAAACTCAGGCGATTAAAACCTGAGTGGAGTCTCAAAGTCAAAAAAGAAGTCGTTAAGCAATTCAAATCCGGAATCATCATGGTATCAACATACCCCGAATGGCTATCAAACATAGTCCCCGTACCTAAACCGGGAGGGAAGGTACGAGTATGCATGGATTACAGGGATTTGAACAAAGCTTGCCTCAAGGACAACTTCCTAGTGCCTTTCATCCACATTCTAATCGACAATACTGCGCAGTATGACATGTATTCATTCGTGGATTGCTTTGCTGGTTACCATCAAATCATGGTTACTGAGGAAGACCGGGAGAAAATAACCTTTATCACTCCCTAGGGAACTTTCTTCTACCGACGACTATCCTTCGGCCTCATCAATGCCGGAACAACATATCAGCGAGCCATGATGGCCCTCTTTCATGATATGATTCACAAAGAAATAGAAGTCTATGTTGATGACATCATCATCAAATCCCGGAGGGAGGATGATCACATAGACCACCTCAGGAAGCTGTTCAACAGGTTACGCAAATACAACCTCAAGCTAAATCCCGCTAAATGTGCTTTTGGCGTCAAAGCAGGCAAACTGTTAGGATTCCTGGTGAGCAATCGGGGCATCGAGTTAGACCCCTCCAAAATCAAAGCCATTATTGAGATGCCCGTACCTCGTACAGAGAAGGAGATACGTGGATTCCTGGGAAGGATCAACTTCATAAACAGATTCATTTCCCAGCTCACAGCAACCTGTGAGCCCATCTTCAAGTTATTAAGGAAGAATTCCTCCACCACATGGAATGAGGATTGTCAACAAGCCTTCCTTGTCATCAAGAAACAACTGACTGAAGCACATATTTTGGTACCCCTAAGGGATGGAGTTCCCTTATTCATGTACCTGTCCGTCAATAACAATGCAATGGGCTGCATGTTAGGACAGAAGGATGATAGTAGTAAAGAAAAAGCTATCTACTACATCAGCAAAAGATTCAGCAGTGGTGAACAGAAATACACCCTGATCGAAAAGACATGTTGTGCATTAGCATGGGCTGCCATAAGGTTGTAACACTATTTGCATAGGCAAACAACCTACCTCATATCCCGCATGGATTCGCTCAAATATGTATTCAACAAACCAATGCTGAATTGCCGACTGTCCAAATGGCAATTAATCCTACAGCAATTCGACATTGTCTACGTGACTCAGAAGTCAATCAAGGGTCAAGGCATTGCAGATCAATTAGCAGAAGCACCTTCAGGAGGGTTCGAGCCCCTGGAGACCTATTTCTCAAATGATGGGATCATGACAATTCAACAACTCCAGTCTGATAATACAGTCCAACCATGGAAAATATATTTCGACAGAGCGGTAAATATGGAGGGTGCCGGAGCTGGGGCAGTCCTCATCTCTGGTACAGGTGATCAATATCCTGTGGCTACCAAACTTCAATTTGGCAACACCAACAACATGGCCGAGTATAAAGGCTGTATTATGGGGTTGAAGCTAGCCCAATCCATGTCTATCAAACACTTACTCGTCTTTGGAGATTTCGAGTTGGTCATCAGACAGACTACCGGCACGTATCTCACCAAAGAACTGCATTTTCTGCCCTACCATCGACAAGTCCTCAAAATATCTCGGGAATTCAAAATAATAACCTTCGTTCACATTCCTCGGGGTTGGAATGACTTTGCTGATGCATTAGCAATGTTGGCTTCATTAATTCGCATATCCGATAGGAGTGGATTTCCCAACATTCAGTTCACAATTCAAAAAGCCCCGACATATGGGAACTATATGGGAGAAGTATCAGATGAAATACCTCCTGTCAAGCAGCCTTGGTTTCAAGACATCGAGAAATATCTCCGTGATGGATCCACACCCGCTGGTGCAAGCCAATCAGAGCAAAAATAGATTCTCAGAATGGCCATGAAGTTCTATCTGAGCGGAGACACTTTATAAAAGGGATACTGGAATAGGCCTGTTAAGATGCCTCGACAAGGAGCAAGCCCAAAGACTAATGGATGAAGTCCATGACGGAGTCTGTGGTCCACACATGAGTGGCCATCTGCTGGCCAAGAAGATAATTAGAACATGACATTACTGGATCTCGCTCAAAGCTGATTACGATGATCACATCAAGAGATGCTTTCAATGCCAAATATATAAAAATGCCATTCACGCTCCTCCAAATGAGCTGCATTATATGAGTTCACCATGGCCTTTCTCTATGTGGGGAATGGACGTAATAGGTCCAGTGGAACCCAAAGCAGCAATGGTCATCGATTCATCTTCACTATGATTGATTACTTCACCAAATGGGTTGAAGCAGCCTCTTTTCCCAAAGTCACAAAAGCGGTTATCAGCAGTTTCATCAGAAATAATGTCGTCTGTCGATATGGACAACCAGAGGTGATCGTATTAGACAACGCCAAAAACATGAACAATCAAATGATGATGGATCTGTGCAGTAAGTTCCCATTAAGCATCTTAATTTCGTCATCTATCGGCCCAAGATGAACGGCGCTGTCGAAGCGACCAACAAGAATATCAAAAAGATCATGCAAAAAATATCCGCCAATCATAAGGACTGGCCTGACCTGCTTCCTCTCACCCTGTTAGCATACAGGACTTCAATACGTACCTCTACTGGGGCTACCCCCTATTCGTTGGTCTATGGTATGGAGGCAGTCCTTCCCATAGAAGTAGAGATGGAATCTTTGCGAGTATTGATCGACGCTCAAATAGATAAAGATCAATGGTTGCAAGATCGGTATCATCAGCTATCTTTGATAGATGAGAAGAGAGCTACGACCATTTTCCACGGACAGTTATACCAGCAAAGGATCTCCAGATCCTACAACAAAAAAGTCTGAATCTAGTAATTCAAGGAAAATAACTTGGTGCTAAAGAAAATCCTCGTCAATCAGGACGAAGCCAAAGGAAAATTTACCCCAAACTGGGAAGGCCCTTTCATTGTTAAAGAAGTGTTGACTAGGGGCACTATCAGATTGCAAGAGATGGATGGGAACGAGTTTCCCTAACTCATTAATTCAGGCACCTTAAAAAGGTATTACGTCTAAAACACATGCATACCCGCATTCGGGTCCTACAAATCAAATCAGGTTCGGCTTTTCACTACACAGCCAGAACTATGGATGACCTGATCTCCCTCAACCCAGGAGTACGTAGGCAGCCATTTTTGGTGCATTCAAACCAAATAAAAACTTAAAAACTCATCAAACCAAATACAAAATCCAAGATAAACTCTTTTCAAACCTCTCCAACTACACAACCAGAAATACGGATGACCTGATCTCCCTCAACCCGGGAGTACGTAGGCAGCCATTTTTGGTGCGGTCAAACCAAATAAAAACTCAAAAACTCATCAAACTAAATACAAAATCCAAGATAAAATCTTTTTAAACTTCTCCAACTCACAGCCAAAACTATGAATGACCTGATCTCCCTCAACTCGGGAGCACATAGGTAGCCATCTACGGCGCGGATTGACCATCAAGAAAAAAATAAAGACCAGTTCCAAGACACCAAAGACAAATAAAGCTAAATCCTATCAATTCTATCCTAGTTAACAGGCCTATCTAAGATACTCCCTGACATCTCAACTGTCAGTCCATCAAGGAGAAGCTCAAGATACATCAATAACTGCGAGTCATGAAAGAAGTGGTAATCACTCAACAATGAAAATACATCTCCAGTCAGGGAAGTGCATCAAAAATATATTTCTCTGATATAGAAAAACTGCTTTATATATATAATGCCCTGTACATGATAAAATGGCTGATCTAGTCTGTGCAGGAAAAATAAAGCTAGTTTATGGACCCAAGGACAAGCGGGTCAGCAATGCCAGCATGGCATCTCTCTCTGAAGACGGTGGAGCAGCCATAAGTGTAGTCCACTCAGCCTCCATATGGCCCAAAACATCCACAGTTATCTGCAAGGTGGCACTGTGGTCATCAATATAAGCACTCATCTCGGTTACCAAACCATGAGTGTATGATCGAAGAGCAGTACTATCAGCAATGTGGAAATCACGGGAAGCTATAGCCTCATCCCTCTTCACAAAAGCTGCGTCTCGAGCAATCAAAGTCTCCTCAATCTCAACATATGTTGCATCCCTGGCCGAGCGGATCTCATCTCGCTCTACAACTGCGGTATCTAGAGCAGAGCGGAGCTCGTCTCGCTCAATTAATCCAGCATCCAAAGCGGCCCTGAGACCGTCCCTCTTAGTAAAAGCTAAATCTCTGCCAGACAAGGCAGCCAACATCTGCGCTCTAGACGAGTCTCGCTCAAAGGTCATCCTGAATAGCGAGTCTGCTAAAGTCGGATCTGTCCCCATAGGAATGGTCAGGGAATCACTAACTAGAGCAGCAGTCAAGCCCGTGAATAGCTCATCCTCGGTAGGAGAATCTGGATCCTCTATGGGCTCTTCCTCGTCTGAATCCACACTAGGAGATGAAGAAGCCTCTGCTACCACTCTTATCTCTGCCTCCAACCATGCAGAATACTCCGAAGAACAGCCCGGATGGCTACTGGAGAAATCAGCCCTCTCCCAATGAGTCCAACACTCATATACTCTGACCAAGTAGGCGGATGACATGGAAGAAGCCGACATCCTCTGATCAGCAAACACCTCAAAATAATGTAAATTCTGCAGCTGATCAAACTGACACATGACTGCCAGAGGATGATAGGTAGTCACTTCTCTCAAACCCGCTAGGGGCAAATAATGCAGGCCAGATGCATGAGTGATAAAGCTATAAGGGGATGCTAGCCATGAGCATGGCAAGATCACAAATGGATGCTCAATATCCAACAGAAATGCCGACCATGACTCTGCATCAATGCACTCCGCAGGCTGAAAAGAGAAAGCTCTGGATGTCTCATGAGTAAAGCAAAAACCCCTAGGCCTGAAGGATCCAATCGGTCGTATATGGGACATCATCCATATATACAACAAGACCGAGCTGCCCCTAAAGAACCCCTCTGGATGAGTACTATAATACGTGGTGGATCTAAATGTCTCAGCCAATATCATCGGGATGATGGTGCTACCCTGTCTAAGGGCTCTAACCATTACTACCAATCCCACATCTAGATGATCCAATCACAATGGCATGTAGACATATGCCACAACACATATCAACAGGATGTCTATCCTGGCCGTATGCCATACCTCTGCTGAACAAATAAAATCTCCGATGTGGCGACCATAACTGTCAAGCTTGCCAAAGCGCTCAATCAAGAAGTCCTTAGAGATCACGTGCCCTAAAATAATCTCATCCATGACTATACTTTGACGGAGTTCGGACAACCTGATAAACGGCCTCCTCATATCACTGATCGCCGTCCAAGCACACCGAAACTCTAAATCCAGGCCAATAAATCTCTGGTACTCCTTCAGAGTTGGCGTCAACTCACACCGTTCGAAGTGGAACACCTGCCTGTCGGTAATCCAGCAGGGTAGAAGCCCTCAACAAATCCGATCGAAACCCAAAAATTCACAAGGGCCAATGAATGCCCCAACATCTGGTCCACAGTCCCCCTAGCAGAAAAGGGCAGATCATACCAGGACCTCAGTGATGCTGCCACTGTAGATGGTGGTAAATGATCGATACGGCGGACTGCAGAAGACGTCATTTTTAGCACCGTACTATAAGACCGTCCAGAGGTCAAGTCAAATCACAGCTGTCTGAATGCATACACATGACAATATACATGTATGATGATAGTAATATAAACATGATGCAGAAGATAAGATATACAAGGAATATCTACAACAAGCTATCTACTACATATAACATCCTTGTATCCTGATACAAAGTGAAAGGAAAAATACAGGGAAAATGGGGTACCACCACCCAACTACTATAGTGGTCTATCAAAATGATGGCACAAACGCCGAATAGCCAAAATAGTGGCTGACCAAAAAGTATAGCTCCAATAGCTATCAGAGGAAGGCGTACACATCAGTATCGAATTGATCAACCTGCTCCATCTACTCTGTCGGCACAAAGCTGCTAGGATCAGGCATATCTGGGCAGTATAAGGGAGGATCTGCCCCTGTATAGCTGCTGCTAAATGGACCTGAAGAGGGACCTGTTCCTGAGCTGGATGGGTCAAAAGAAGATGTCTCTGATGGATCTCGGCTAAGGTGCCTGATAAAAAAATGAGCCTACTCCAACTCCCTGGTTAGATCTGCTATCTGGTCTGTATGAGTCGGCTCCCTGAGGAAAGCTATCCAATCCGTCATCATCACGGATCCTGGCACCATGTCTGCCATAAACTGGGTAGCTCGAGTCTGAGCTCCAATAGTACGAGAGCTCCACCATCGGCCAAATGCCTCCTGGCTATACGGACCCTCTGATAGGGTGAATCCATCAATGCCCTCCAAAGGGATGTCTGTCAAAGGCACAGTCAATGGCCAATGATGCCAAGCTGGAGGAACAATGGGAATGCGGATCTCTCCTGTGATGCTCCTAATAGCACGCTCTCTAAGATAGAGCTCCCAGCCTCCTGCCGTCAACAACGGTACCCTGCGGGTCAATAAGGCAAATTCCTGGCCCGTAGGAACTCCTCCCTCGAATCTAACGATCAAGTGCTCAAATGTGTACGGCGTCTAGGTGATCAAATTAGCCATCAAAAGCTCCAACTGTAGACGGGTATGAGTGAATCCCTCAACAACAGGGACCTCCATCAAAGTGGAGTGATGCCATCTCCGTCCTCGAGGATAGGTCTCTAAACCTAAAGCAGTAGCCGACCGTAGGCAAAGAAGCCTCTTAAATGCCCAAAGCTGGCCATGCAAATACCAAAAGTCCTTAGTGATCAAGACTGACAAAAATGCTGAAATCAAAAAGGTACAGAAAGATGTACTCACCAGCAAGAATGGGTAAAATCCTAACCAAGCCTTCGTCGTATCCTCCGAAAATATGCGCATGCCACGAAGAAAATAGGCAAAGGTATAGGAGCCCCAATCATAGTCACTGAGGTGCTCTACATGTCGAGTGGCACTGATCAAAGCAAAGGACACAGTAGATGAGTTGTTCGCCATGAAATAACCCTTGAAGATCGACAAAAATAATTGCCTCAGAATGCGATCTCTAGCCCTTTGTTCATTAGGCGGAGGCAACTGCAAAGTCCCATCCTGGGCATCTATACTCAAGGGACCAGATCGGACTTCCTGACCCTTGAATGCCGTCGTCGGGACTCCCAGCAGGGACCGAATGATAGCGGGTGAAATGTCAGTCATGACGGGCACTGACTCACCCTCGAACTCAATGCCGATGATAAATCTCCAGTCCATAGGAGTCAACATCACCTCGCAATCCAGCAAATGAAGGGATTGAGTTTGGTGAAACCAGTGCTCAGACAAAGCCCTCATATACCCCCAAGGGCAACGACGAGGAAGGATCGAGAAAAAGGCCTGAAATCCCCAGCCTACTACAATCTCCCTGTAATCCTCATACAAAGTGTGATACAGGGAGTGCAAGCTAAACCAGTTCCCTCGAGGCTCCGTAAAGCAGGGAACTTGTATCAAAAAACCAACCAAAGTTAAAAGCATGTGCCCCAAGAATGGCAAGAAGGAAGAAAAGAATCCAGAGAGAAGAAAGACTTCAAGTCACCTCATTGGCGTGAAGATATCTCGAAGGATGGCAACTTAAGTCACCCAGTAGCTCCTGAGTAGGCACATCAATGCCTGGGACCTCCACACGTGGAGCCTGAGCAGGAGAAGGAATGGCGAACAGAGCCTTCTCATCATCAATATCTAGTGGCTTCTCCTCCTGTGCGGGACGAGTCCTACCCTCTACCAGTTTACGAGGCGTCCGAGTTGGACGTGGCTGTGGCACATCAGAAGCCTTCCTACGTCTAATACCCGACGAGACCCTACTGGAACTGCCGGGTCTATCACGATCCATCTACGACAACAAGTCTCCAAGTCACCTCAGAAAGGGTGTGGTAAGCCTAAAACCTGTAGCTTATCATTTTTAATCAGTCCAACATATATCGCTAGGTCCTAAGACATGCATGGGTCAGTCAAAAGTACCCAGTACAGTCAAAACTGCATGTTTTCAAATCCTGGAAGCTTAAGACATGCATGGGTCTATAAAAACTCCCCACAGAGTCAAAAATACATGTTTTTCAAAACCTAAGATTTTGGAAAATTTTTGCCAGAGTCTCCTTTGTAAAATAGATTGTCCACATGCACACAGGCATGCCTAGGTGGCCATTCAGTAGCACACCTACCCAAAAATAGAAATAGTTCATATTTATAAAAAAATTAACCTTACATGGTAGCCAAATTACCATGGACATTTTTAGTTGAAAATCTAGGCTCACTAGGCCTCAAAAAGGATGATTAAACCGGTCAAAAAGTGCAAAAATTGATTGTCTCAGAACCTAAATTTTCTTACATCCAAACGTGCATTACAGTAAGATATGCATACATATGTAGTCAGAAAATTTTTTACAGGTCATATAGGCAAGCATTTTTTATACATTGCGTTTGAAAGCACCCTAGGCGGTTCTCATGCTTTTAACGATCAAAAACTATGAAAAAGGAATGTAAAACGTTACCTGCGCTGCGCTGAACGCGTAGGAACCGACAGATTCAGAAAATAGCTGTCCAAGCTCCGTAGATCTGAAAAAGAAGATCAGAATCCTTTCAAAACTCAAAATGGGAAACTTGCAAAATGAAAATCCCGCAGCACATTAAATCAGCCAGGTAGCCGCACCTCCACCTATGGCAGCCCAGGTGGGTCCCACTTCCCCTGGGCCCGATTCAGTTGGAGTCAAAACGGAGTTTAAACAGGCTGCCAAGTCAAATCTGAAGAGAAATAGCTACGCGATTGAACGGTTTGGCCAGAAGTCCTGCGTTTAAGCAGCGTAATACTGACGAAAAGGGAAATTCCTCGAAGGTATTCATCCCGGAGCCATGTTCGGGGATAACCAAATCAAACTGCCAAAAAACTGCGTAAGAATTGCGCAAAACTGCCAAAAACTGCCATTTTTTGAAGTTCGGGTACTGACTGAAACAGTTTTCAGCCATTGGCTCAGCCTTAGCAAAGTTCGGGAACTAATCAAAATAGTTTTCAGCCATTGGCTCAGCCCCAGCGAAGTTCGGGTACTGACCGAAATAGTTTCAGCCGTTGGCTCAGCCCCAACAAAGTTCGGGTACTGACCGAAATAGTTTTCAGCCGTTGGCTCAGCGCCAGTGAAGTTCGGGTACTGACCAAAACAGTTTTCAGCCGTTGGCTCAGCGCTAGTGAAGTTCGGGTACTAACCAAAATAGTTTTCAGCCATTGGCTCAGCTCCAACGAAGTTTGGGTACTGACCGAAATAGTTTTTAGCCGTTGGCTCAGCCCCAATGAAGTTCGGGTACTGACCGAAATGTTTTCAACCGTTGATTCATTCCCAGCGAAGTACGGGTATTGACCAAAATAGTTTCAGCCATTGGCTCAGCCCCAACGAAGTTCAGGTACTAACCGAAATAGTTTTCAACTGTTGGCTTAGCCCCAGTGAAGTTCGGGTACTGACCAAAATAGTTTTCAGCCGTTGGCTCAGCCCCAGCGAAGTTCGAGTACTGACCAAAATAGTTTTAGCCGTTCGCTCAACCCCAGCGAAGTTCAGGTATTGACCGAAATAGTTTTCAGCCGTTGGCTCAGTCCCAGCGAAGTTCGGGTACTGACCGAAATAGTTTCAGCCGTTGGCTCAGCCCCAGCGAAGCGTTGGGTACTGATCGATGACAATTCAGCCGTTGGCACAACCCCAGCAAAGCATCGGGTACTGACCGATGACAGTTCAGTCGTTGGCACAACCCCAGCGAACTTCGGGTACAGATCAAAGTCTAGTCCAACCATTAGCTCAACCCCAATGACGCTTCAATTGTCGGCTCAACCCCAGCCAAGCAACAGAAGGGATCCGGTGACGAAAGCAATTATAATAATCCATCACAAATGATGGAATCTGTTATACACATCCTCAAAGGGAACATTGAGGTAGTATCAATCATATCAACCTCAATCAGAATCTACAAAGCTATCGCGAAGAACATTATCTCCAGCAGATCCAGACTAGGACAATCTGTGATAGCTCATCTTCGACAACCTCATCCCCATCAGAGTCAAATAAGTTATCAGTGAATGATGTCATCCCCAGCAGGAAACGACAAAATTAGTTCGCTGTAACTTCCCAACAATATCAATGGTTGTACTTGACAACGTTATCCGCAGCAGAGTGATAACGTAGGCAGCTAATAGAATCCCATTCCACTCAAAGACGCCCAGCCTTCGAAGCAGCTCTGGCACTTTTTATTTCCATTGTCTACTAATCTTTATCCTGTACATTCCATTACATTGCATGGACATGATAAAGAGGGGCATCTGTAGACACTCGAAATTTTTCTTGCCCTAATACTAACACTGTAGGAGGGCAAAACCGTCCTTCAATTCAAATCTGGCCACCAATGCCGGTCCTTCAATTCAAATCTGGCCGCCAATGTCGGTCCTTCAACTTAAAACCTATGACACCCCCAAATCCGGGTACTTCGTTTTCACAAGATTTGGTGTTCACTTTCTAAATAAATCATACATCTACCCAATAATAAAGAACTGTAAAGTAAATTACAACCTTCATAATTACTTAAATAGAATCTTCCTTGAAAAAGGATTACAACTTGTCCAAAATAAAATCTCAGGGTTAACTAAACCTTAACATCAAACAAATAAATGCAGAATTAAAATATCATCAACTAAGTTTTGTTACAAATAAAATTGAAGACAACAAGTCTTCACTTGCTCATCTTTCCTTTTCCTTTACTTGTTGACGGTACGTCAACATTCTCGGCTTTAACTACAAGGGGTTATAAAATATGCAAGAGTGAGCAAACAAAAGCTCACTTGAAATACAACAGTGATATGACATAACTGAATAACTTCAAAAGATTTAAATGACTTTACTTTCATCAAAATAAAGAATTGAATAATAATTCTTTCATCATTTCTAAAGTTAGAATATAGAATTTATCTGAGGGTCATACGACCTTGAACTATGTCCTAGGTTATAAACATTTCTATTTAAAATCTTTAACAATCATTGAGACTATGGACCTTTAACTCGTACTCAGGGGAATCAGCCCTTTGTATCATGTATTGTGCACAACCATCTTAACGCTTTCGCATAAATGTCCCCTAATAAATAAGGTTGTTCATTCTTAGTATTTGAATACAAGTCCGCACCAAAGAAAGTTTGGTTTGGATAGATAAAGGAACTTTGGAGTTTAAACTATCATCAACTAAGGAGTAGTTGAATCGACTCACAATGCTTTAATAGTTCGATAATATAAGAATTATGAATCAAATGTAAGATACAACAATAGATTTCATGATAACTAGGCATGCTTTGGAAATAACTTAAAGCATTCGATAGATCACGTAGATCTTGCTTGAACAACTTAGTCAAGGTCACATTACTTAAATAATACTTCAATACTTGTGCTTTACGAATATTTGAATACAGTATAACTTGTACAATATATAACAAGTTAAGAAACGAAAATGAACTTTCATGATATATTGAGCAAGGGTTAGAGAACTTTCACAATGAAAAGATACAATGATAAAGCTTGCATAGCGTACAAGAATGGTTTAGAAAGCTTGCACAAAATAAATAACAAGTTTAGAAATAGAAACTTGTTTAATGTAAAAGAATAAGGATTAGAGAACTTGCCTCAAGCGCAAGCTACACTTTAATAATTACAATCACTTTCACAATTACCCTACACATTACATTACGTTTAAAACGTCTATTAGTACCCAACTACAATGTTTAAGCTGTCGAACTTCTTACTCAAGTCCAACCTAGCAACATGGTTACGACGTACGTCGATACTAATACACATACGTGAGGCTAAACTCCCAATCAAGCATCTCATACACGTTTAGCACTACTATCATATTGCACCTTACGGTAATAATATCACACATATAATATAATAACATAAGACTTCAATCTATCTTAAACACATCAAAAGTATGTTATCTCATTACCTATTACACTTAACAAGTTATAAAAATAAGTTAGCTAAACAAACGCGGCTTGAAAACTCAACAAAGCAAAACAACATTTATCGGACAGCAAGGCGCCCCATTGGGGAGGGTCCTGCAAGGGTTAAAGCCCCGCTGGGGCGGGGTCCACTTCTGGTGGGAATCCCCAGTTCACGAATGGCAGAGAAATAAGCCAATTTGACTTATTTCTTCACACCGAATCCGATTTTTCTCAACATCATGAACATAAAACTTGATAACAACAAAATTTTGGACTCTTTAACATGACTATAACATATAAAATCCTTACAACACATAATCAAAACCAAGTTTTCATAATTTTTGAAGAAAACTACAATATCAAGAGTTCTTGACAAAAATTGCTATTACGAATTCGTTTTTCAATCAACTCATGTAATTCCAATTGCAATAACTCTAATTTTTAACATATTAACATATCCTATGATCAATTTAAATAATAACCCACCATCAACCACCAACTTGATAGTTTCAAAGGCTATTTTTTTAAAATCAATTCTTTGTGAATCAAATTCTCAACCAATTCCATTCACAATACATGCAATACTTTCATAATTGGAGATAGCATCGTAAATATTCTAAATAGGCATATTAACACATACAAATTGCATCAATCTTACCCTAAAATCAACCAAAAACATATGAACTCATATGAATACAAATTTTCCATTAAAACTTATTTTTACGACAATTGAATTCAGAGAATCCTTTCATGGCATCCAATTACTATGAAGAACATATGAATACCATATATACATATACAATTCATGATTATACAATTTCCATGAAAACCTAATTTTACATAGAACAAAATACAAATAGCATATGAATTGATTCTACGATTATAAGGGTTAAGATGATACCCTTTGCTATGAGTGTGGAAGAAGATAATGGTGAGTTCGATTTCTAGCAATCCTTCTTCTTCTTTTCTCTTTTTCTCTAACTTTTTCTCTGAGTTCTTCTTCTCTGCTCTCTCTCTTTTCTTCTTTGTTTTAGTTTAGGCTTAGAAACTTGGCGTAAACTATATAATGTACTGATATATAATACGTATTGTCTCAGCCCCAGAGACAATCCTGGGAATCTAGTTCCATCAAAGGCCCTGCCAACACCACAGGCAACCCCGGGAGGGGCAAAACGGTCATTTTATCCAATTCTCAATAGGTTCGGTCAAACTCAAGCCGAATTAATTCCATCAAAGTCAGAACGAACCACAACAACGATCCCGAGTGCCAATAGCGCAAGACAGCTCAACGAATAAACTGCGGGGAATCGAAGTTATGAACCCGTCTTCTTGGAACTGGAAAATGTTTTATCCCATGTCATTGTGACACTCTCGGCGAGGGCTTTTTGAAAAGGTATCGCATGCCTCAAACGGACGCTCTGATCAAAAGTTTGAAAGTTTTGACTTTAACTACGCGTTGTTCAGAGTGCACGTACTTCGAGACAATAAAACCCGACACCGCAGGCCCCACCTGGGGAGCCGCACCTCTACATGCGGCAGCCGCAGGTAGAGCTAAGGCCCCCTGGCCTATAAATAAATGTGCTCCCCCTTCATTTTTAAGTTTTTAAAACGCAGCAAAGCTCTGCCTGCCTGATTTTTTGACTTTTACACCTCCTCCAAACCCAAATATTTTCACTCCAACACGTAGATATACTCATATACTATCACATATCCAAAAACCAATGGTAGATTTGGCTATTTAAAGCCTACAATTTGGCAAAAAGCCCGTATTGCAATCCATTATAAGTATTTTTACGATCAGAAAGTCAATACTACTATTTTACACCTGCACACAAAGTTTCATCTTCTAAATATGCTCGAAACTTAGTTTCGTGGCCGTTTTCGTCAAAATTTGGTATATTTTTGTACATAAACGCAGTTTTTCACATTTTCACAACTCGGATTGACGATCCGTCAGCTCAAGCAGCTTCAATGCACTAGCACATACATTTTGGCAACTCCGTCGGACTGGGTTATCTTCCCAGTCCGGGTTTGGCCCTTTTTTATATATATTTAATTGTATATATACTAACATTTCAATTCTGTCAAGCCCGGATGTCAAATTCGAGGTAGTTTACCATTTTTATATATATTTACGCATATATGAGATATTTTCACCATCACTGGTCCTCGTATCAGTCTTGGTTGACTAATATATATATATATATATATATATATATATATATAATTCAGTCCGGGCATCGGCGTGAAAACCCACCTGCCTTTTTTATTACTTTTGCACTCTTCGCCATACTAGGTGCTCTCCCCAGTCACCGGTTGACTACTTTTCTATCAATTTTAATTCCAGTACGAGCACCGGCATGAAAATCCAGCGCCCTTATTACTATTTCTCTCTCTCTCTCTATATATATATATATATATTTCATTTCTGTCACAGCCTGGATTATTTTGTGGCTATTTACAGTTTTATATAAATATATATATTTTAATTCCAGTCCAGGCTTGCGAGTGAAAATCCATCACCCTTTTACAGATTTTATAGATATATAATTTTATATATTGCTTTACTCAATTAATTCAACCGCTGTATTTAACATTCATTTGTATGTGAATCTGCACTGACATATCTGCAGGCAGACTAGATTTGTTCAAATCTAACCAATTCTAGTTTTTAAACGGTTTAAAACCTCCAGACTAAATCGGGAAGCCAGAATGGCTGAGATTTCTTTAAATCTAGCTTTCTTTGTAGCTTTAGCCCTCGCATCCCTTAGATCGCTATCTAGTGGGAACGAGACGCTTTGGCCACGCGCGACCAGGATTTACTGATGAATCCTTGGTTCTATTGCGACGTGATGATGTATATACATTTTTGTACAAATTTAAAATATGCAGGTTTATTGGCTACTCATATGTGAGCCTAGGAATCGTGGGATTCACGATCAAATCGATCGGGATCTGATTCCTACGATGGACAAACTTCAGTTTACAGATGTATCCTGCCAGTTTTTCTGTAAAATGTACATACACAGACCGTAAAACGGTTATCCGGATTTAAGGTCTCATCATAGTGAAATGTCAATTATTGTGTAAGTGTCCCTCCGATGGTCTTTATACCCATAAGGAGACTGACACTTGTCTATTCTGTGGTCGAGGATGCTTCGCAGCCCGACAAATCACCATTCACATGCAGCCTTAAGGCTATAAAGATAAAATTAGAAGTGTCAACCGGTTTCAATTCCCTATGTCAGCGTAAGGGTTTAATAAACCAACTTTCAAAATATCATTTTCAATCAAATCAAAAGAAAAGTTTTTGAAAATCAAATTAAATGCTTTTGCAAATTAAATCAAAGACTAATTTTTAAATCAAATCAAACCCTTCGTATATAGGTTCAACGAAGCCTATCAAAACTTTTAATCAATCAAACATAGGCCCAATTTTCAACCAGCATTCACACACTCATTTTAGTTTTAAGAGAATTATTAAAAAGATGCGGTACCGTGTTTACACGGGAGTTGTGGGGTGCCTAACACCTTTCCCACACTTAACCAAGCCCCCGAACTCAAACTCTGATTTTAAAGATCAAGTTTTGATAGTGTCCAGTAATTGGGCCTCTTTTCAAATCAAACTCGGTTGAGTTGGTACAACCATTTTTGTAATAACCGTGAATTTTAAGTCACTATATATGTATGTACATTATTGATATTTAAAACTTTGTGTTATACAGTGATTTAATATGTGACAAAATATGTGAAGTGGTGCATGGGTCAATTAACATGTATGCTATAGTTATGGATATATACATTTACAGATTTCATTAAAAATGAAAGCTTCGTAACCTAATTATACATTAGGTGAGACAATTAAATAACCTAAGGGTTATGGTGATAATGAGAGGTTAGTATTTAATATGTATACTAACTTAAATGGATAATCTTATTATTTCAAGTGACTAATAATTTTAAACCTAATTCTTGTGAACCTAATTAGGTTATGAGCTAAAGTCACATGTATAGGTAATTAAATTTCATAAGATTAGGAATGGAAACCCTAAATAATCAAATTGGGTAACACATATTAAAATTGCTAGACTATGTTTATTACATAGCCCAAAACAATTAAGGAGGAAGCCCAAATGAAATAAAATGCAAACCAATACTTAGCCCATTTGGTTAAGGGTATTGTAGACATTTGATTTATCAAAATTGGGCATTAAAAATAAAAGCAAATTGGGAGTTAAAATAGGACATAATGACAAGCCATATTAGGCCTTTTAAGGCAACTAATTAAGCTAAGCAATGTCCATTAGTAGTAACTCTTACACAAAAGGACATGGTTGTCAAGCTCCCATTGGTTGCCACTTTATTAAGCATCCTTAATCATGATTAGACTAATTAAAGTGATAAGGCAAAGCTTCTATCCATGGGTTAAAGAAAGTATGGGGGATAATAGCTAGATACACTAAGTGTATCTATATTTTTTTGCAAGTATCCTTTTATTTCATTTTTTTCATTTCATTTCTTCTCTCATTCTTCCTCTTATAATTTTCTCCCAAGCTAGCCACTTCTAGAGAGAGAAAAGAGAGAGTTTTGGCCATATATATAGAGAGAGAGAAGTGCTAGTTTGTTCATGCATCCAAAGTTCATCACTTACTTTGGTAAATCAAGGAAGGTTGCCATTAAATCAAGGTATAACCTAACCTTCATCTTCTTCTTCTACTTTGTTTTATAGCTTGAGTTTTGTTGGAGTTATGAACAAATACTCAAGATACCCTAGTCCTACATATCATCATGTATGGAACTAAGTATCTTGAGTGTTAGGTCAAAGGCTTAGAGGAAGAATATGAGCATATGTTCTCCAAGGGTGAAAACTCTTGTTTTCTTCCACTAAGTCTTGTATAACTCAAGTTTTCCAACTTAGATTTGTGATCCGTCGAAGGAGGGTGCTAGATACATGAGTTATCTAGTAAAACCAAGTGATAGCACACAAATCTAGCAAGTTTCGAAACCTTTGGAACTGATTTCCCCAAAACAGCCCACTTGGAATGTTAAGGGTTCAAAAAAAAAGAAAAATAGTTTCTGTCCCGTTTTTCTTGGGTCTGTTTCGGATGGTTTCATGTCTTTTAAAAATCTGGGAAAATTCAAAGATGTAGCTTGAGAAGTTATCTACATGTAGGAAAACGAACGGGCAAGTTTCGAATTATAGATTGTACGTAATGACTATTTCCGTAAAGGACTCCTAAAACGGTACCTTCGAATATCTCACTGTGTATACACTGGAAAATTCTGAAATGTTTACAGTAGGTTCACATATATTAGGAGAGCATACCCTGAAAATTTCAGATATTTCTGAGTAAATATCAATTTATTAAAAATGAAGCAAGATCCGAGTGTTTTGGGAACTTTAAAAATAGTTGATCATTTTCTAAAATTCCAAAAAATTTGGGGATCCTTGTGGGTTCATATTCTGTCAAAATACAGAAGCTGCGAATTTTTGGAATCAGTTTGCTATTTTTCCTAAAAATGATTAAGTTATGAATAAAAGGAAATAAATAGTTAAATGATGTCTTTAATTAGAAAAATGTGATTTTTATGCTTAAATACTCATAATATATCATATCATGACTATCTTAGAACACTTTGGTAATTTATGATAAGAAATATTATTTATGACCTTTTGTGGATATTAAATAAGAGGTTTAATAAAGGGTGAACAATTAGAATAAATTGTTCATTAATCCAATAAATTATTAAAATATTATTATGATATTAATAATATTAGAATATGATATTGATAAGTAAATAAAAATATTAAGATTAAAATTTCTTTAAAATATTATTAAATGATTAATAATATTTGATTTAAGCATTGATAAATGATTAAAGTATTATTAAATAATTAATAATATTAGTAATGGAATAAGATATTATTAAATGATTAATAATATTAGTGAATAAATAAAATATTATTAAATGATTAATAATATTAGTAAATAAATAAAATATTATTAAATGATTAATGATACTAAAGCATAAGTAAGATACTATTAGAGTAATAATATTAATGAATAATTAAAATATTATTAAGAGGATTAATAATATTAGTAAGGTATTAAAATATTATTAAGATGTTAATAATATTAGTAAGCAAATGAAAGTATTATTAGGGAACTAATAATACTAAGAGGTGAATTAGATATTATCAAGATTAATAATATGTTGTTATTTAGTAGTAACATTATCAAGACAGGATAATGTTTATAAGAACTAAATGTAATGTATAATATTTATGTGATTACATAATCTAATGTTATACTATGATTAATTGAAAGATTAAATATAGATCTCTCAAAGGAAGATAATTTAACTGCATAGTGGATATAAATTAATTGCGTAGCCGTAATTTACAGACGAGGCAAGTTTCCTAACTCAAACTCGAGTTATTATTTTCAAAGCATATTAGTGAATAATTATTGATAATTATTTACATCTATAATGATTATTGAAATTCGCACTTTGTGCAATTGAATTCCTGTTCTACTATTATTGAACTGTGAATTAAATTAAAGTTCTTCATTCATGAACTGTTTATGAGATAGATCTATGCTAATTGTATCAGCTAGATCAAGCATGTTTAAATTTGTTAAATCAAATGTGTTTTAAAAAGCTGTTCTTATTAAATTGATATGATAAGAACTCTTGATTGAGAAAAGGACGAATTTGATTAAGGCGTGATATCAATGCTGGATTATTAAGTGTTTATGCATAAATCACGAGGTATGAAAGGCTGATCCCCTTGAATACCAAAATTTATTAAGAGGTCCAGTTTAAATGACTGAGAACCTTGGCAAATGTTCATGGTTATTTCAAAACCACTCAGTTCATGATATTCAATTATTCGAATATTCAATTGTTAATTATTAATTCATGTTCCTTCACAACCTTATATTATTGTTGAACATTGAAAGCAAAACTTCTTTCCAGTCATGATATATCTTCCTTGTATATAAACTTGCTAAGCAAATTAGTTGCTTACCCTTGCTATATCATGACATTTATTTCAGCTAAGCCTGAAGGATCCAATACGAAGGACAAGGGCAAGGGCAAGATCCAGGAATAGTTTAGAATGAATATTATTATTATCTAATGGGATTTCTTAAGTAAACTTTTTGTAATATGAATGGTGTGTTTAAGTTAAGGTTAGGAAGACCTTGGGGCCATGTTATGAAACTTTATTATAATGAACAATATATGTTTATTATTCCATAATAGTTATAGAATGCTTATGATGATGATAGATCGTGAGCACCGAATCTGAGGTTAGAGAACCTGGATTTGGGGGCGTCACAGGTTGGTATCAAAGCCGCAGGTTATAAACATTAGGAATGCGAAACCTAGGTTATAACCTTAGTAGAAAACTCTTATAGAGTATGTTAGGAGATGGATTGTGGAAATTCATTGAGTTTGTGTTGTGCTTAATAAAATATTATTTCATTTTTTCAATGAATATATTTTATTGTGGTACTGATGTTGGTTTTATTTATGGTGTTTGTAGGATGTCTGACGAGCACCAGAGCAGTCACTCAGTGGAGCAAGAGCTCATTAAGCGTGAGGTCACGGAAGAAGCCCCTCAGGGTCCTGTGATAGGGGATTTGTTGAGGAGAATCAATCAATTGGAAGGCAGGGTGGGAGAACTGGAGGTTGAAAACCACACACTCCAGTTCACAGAAGGTCAATACAAGGAGGCGGCTTATCAAGCCCATATGGAGGTAGTCGAGCAGAAGGGAAAGTTGGATGAGTCCCAGTTGCAAGTTTAGATGCTGAGGGTACAGCTAGAGCATGAAAAGGCAAAGTTTGGAGAGCTGAGCATAGAGCATCTGGCAATGCGGGGTGAGTTTGACGTGGAGATTGCAGACAAGATTCGCGTGGAGGAGGCATTTTATGGGTCAGCCCAGCGAGTGGACCAATTGGAGATAGCACTGCAGGCCATGAAGGTCAGGGTCGAGACTTTAGGACTGGCGCTAGACGCAGCATATGAGGGCCAGCGCAGTGGGACTAGGAGAGCGCAGTTCGAGATAGGAGAGTCGAGCCGATCCGTTCGACGTAGAGTTATGGAGGGGTGGTTTCCCCAGGAGCCTGTTCAGGTGACCCAGCAGGGCCACAAGTGATGATTATGCTATGGACTAGTGGTAGATAGATGCATTAGTACCCCTTTTGTGTAATAGGGCTTTATGATGATGTAAACCTCAGCAGGTGTGAGGTAGTAGGTAGTTAGGTAGTATCCCTATTTGGGTTTGTGGGGAAGTATCATTTTGAGTTAATCCCATCTTTTGTGTTTAAAATGGGATAGTAGTATTTATAAGAATATACCTGAATTAATCATGTGAGACACTGAAGATTGGTATATGAATATAAATGCATTATTATGATATGTGTTGGAAAATTTAAATAGTAAATTGTCTATTTAATGTTATGTGAATCCAGTAGACTGAATTGGAAAAAAAAAATTAAAGCAAACTTAACCCACTAATCAGGAAAAAAAATAATCCAAATCTTGGTAATTTAAAACTCTCACATAATGATCATCTGATTGTTTGAATACAGTAGCGCATTGCATGCTAAGTACTTATATGATAATAAAACCCGAGTAACGTGTTAGAATTTTGTTTAATTAGATAATGCCGCCCAGACGTGTACTAAGGAACCAAGAGATCGAAGACTCAGTTAATAATGCAGCGGGAGCCCAACCAAACCCAATGCAAGACTTTGTCAACATGATGGCTGAAGCCATGAGGAATCAAGCTCAACCCGGGGGAAATCAGGCAGGAAATCAATTAGCCAACTTTAAGGACTTCAAGGCAGTAGGACCGCCGGAGTTTAGAGGAACAACAGACCCGATAGAGGCCCAGACGTGGATGAAGGAGGTGGAGAAGGCCTTCATTATTGCTAGAGTAGCAGAAGAACAGAAAACAATTTTTGCTACCTACTTAATGAAGGGTAAGGCTAACTATTGGTGGGAGGCCAACCAGAACAAAGCTGGGACTGGAATCGTGACTTGGGAAGCGTTCAAGAAGTTGTTCTTTGAGAACTACTTCCCTGAGAGTACACAAGCGAGAATGGAGATCAAGTTTTTGGAATTGAAACAGGAGAATATGTCAGTGTCAGAGTACGCCGCAAAGTTTAATGAATTGGCCAGATTCGCTCCACATCAGGTAGACACGGAGGTGAGGAAAGCAAGAAGATTCAAAAATGGACTAAAGCCGTGGATTTACAGTAAGGTAGCGGTTCTACAAATCACGTCATTCTCAACACTGTTGGAGAAAGCTCTCATAGCGGAAGGTGGAAGCGAAGCGGTCTCAAAGTACAATCGGGAGAAGAACAAGAAGAAAGTAGAAGGTGGGAATCAGAATGTTAGCAGCGGCGGTAGCAACAACAAGAAGCGAAAATGGAGCAGTGAGGGTAGTAATTTAGAGATTCAGCAAGGAAGTGTGCAACAAAAGAAGTCAGTATGTGGAAACTGATGAAAGGGTCACTCGGGAGAGTGCTTGAAAGGAAAAACGGTATGTTATACCTGTGGACAAGAAGGGCATACCTCACCCAATTGTTCTAAGGTGAGGAAGGGAGGTTATTTTAACTGTGGTGAATTGGGACATTGGATCAAGGATTGCCCAAAGAAGAAAAGCACGGATGGCGGAAACGACAACAGGGGCAATAACACTAGGACAACCAGTGGAGGACCAGCCCAGCCAAACAAGCCGACAGCGAGGACATTCAATATGTCAGTGCAAGATGCCGTGGCATCCAGGGAAGTGGTGTCAGGTAAAATTCCTAACAATGATATAAATGCCTATGTGTTATTCGATTCGGGAGCTTCATGTTCTTTTGTATCTGATGATTTTGCTCAACGATTAAGTTTACCTCGTGAACTATTAGAACACCCAATGAGTGTAGAAGTAGCAAACAAAGAAATTATCCCTGTAAACTACATACATAGGAACTGTTGTGCTGATGTAAGAGGGTTTAAGCTTAACGTGGATTTGATACCGATTCGTCTTGGAGAGTTTGATGTAATCCTCGGGATGGATTGGTTATCAAGTCACGGGGCGGTCATTGACTGTAAGAAAAAGTACGTACACCTAAAGACTCTGAATAAGTCAAAGGTGGTATTTCATGGCAGTAAATTGTCGAGACAATCTTGTTGTATGACGATGATGCAAGTAAAGAAGTTGCTTAGGAAAGGTTGTATAGGTTATTTGGCTCACGTTGTGGATACCCGTAGAGTCGAGGGTGAACTGGGTCAGATACCTATTGTAAGGGAATTCGTTGACATCTTCCCAGATGAGATTCCGGGATTGCCACCAGATAGAGAGATAGAGTTTGTTATCGATTTGGCACCAGGGACATCACCGGTATACAAAGCACCGTATCGTATGGCTTCGGTAGAAATGAAGGAACTGATGATTCAACCACAAGAATTGTTAGATAAGGGATACATTCGACAGGGATACATTCGACCGAGCGTATCACCATGGGGAGCACCAGTCTTATTCGTAAAGAAGAAGGATGGGTCATTAAGGCTTTGTATCAACTACCGAGAGTTGAACAAGGTCACCATTAAGAACAAGTACCCGTTGCCCAGGATCGACGATTTGTTTGATCAGTTGAAGGGGGCGAAATATTTTTCAAAAATCGACTTGAGGACCGGTTATCACCAATTGAAGGTGAGGCAGGAGGATGCTCCAAAGACGGCATTCAGAACTCGGTATGGACACTTTGAGTTTCTAGTAATGTCTTTTGGGTTGACGAATGCGCCAGCAGCATTCATGGACTTGATGAACAGAGTGTTTAAACAGTATTTGGATAAGTTTGTTGTCGTGTTCATCGATGACATTCTGGTATATTCAGAGACAGAGGAAGAGCACGCTGAACATCTAAGGATAGTGTTGGAGACGTTAAGGAGGGAGAAGTTGTATGCAAAGTTCTCCAAGTGTGAGTTTTGGTTGCGAAGAGTGCAGTTTTTGGGTCACGTTATCGACAAGGATGGTGTTTCGGTGGATCCAGCAAAGGTAGAAGCGGTTATCAACTGGGAACAGCCAAAGACGCCGATAGAAATTAGGAGTTTCTTGGGATTAGCAGGATACTATCGGAGATTCATCCAAGATTTTTTAAAGATAGCATCACCGTTGACCAACCTTACCAGAAAGGCAGTGAAGTTCGTTTGGACGGAGAAATGTGAAGAGAGTTTCATGGAATTGAAGAAGAGGCTCAGTCAGGCACCTGTGTTGACTTTACCAGACAACACGGGAGGATTTGTAGTGTATAGTGATGCGTCACACAAGGGTCTTGGCTGTGTACTGATGCAACATGGCAAGGTCATTGCGTACGCTTCACGTCAGCTGAAGGACTATGAGAAGGGTTATCCGACTCATGACCTGGAATTAGCAGCAGTAGTTTTTGCCTTGAAGATTTGGAGGCACTATTTGTATGGCGAGAAGTGTGAGATATATACGAATCACAAGAGTCTGAAGTATATCTTCACGCAGAAAGAGCTAAATATGAGGCAGCGCCGATGGCTAGAATTGATCAAGGATTATGATTGTGAGATTCTGTACCATCCAGGAAAAGCAAATGTAGTGGCAGATGCCCTGAGCAGAAAAGGCAGAGAGAAGTTACTGAAGTTGACCATTCAAGAGGAATTGGTGAAAGATTTCGAACGACTTGATTTAGAGGTTAAGTATCCGATGGAGACCAACGAGAAATTATTTACAGTGACAGCGAGCCCGACTCTATTAGATAAAGTTAAAGAGGCTCAAGAGAAGGACGAAGATTGCGACAGCTGTTGTTCAATTTATGTAACGACAATTAACGTGCAAGTATACGCGGTCAACAAGTAATATAAGATAAGTAAAGATCGTTCCCACGGAGAATTAATAAATAAAAGGTCGCCAAACCACTAGCACATAATCGCCTCAGTCTTATTTAAACGAGAGATAAAGAGTTGGAATTAAAACTAAGTTAAACTAGTGAAGGAATTTAATTTAAACTAATTAATTCCTAGAGTAAAATCAGACAATGAAGGCATGAGATCCCAATTTCCCCTAATGATTCATCTAAATCAATAAACTCCCAATTAGGTCAAGTTAACCGTCATGGTTGTTAGCCGAGAACACGAAAGTGAGAGAAGGCCATCTTTCGATGCACCTACTCCATACCACGTGCAATCCACAGATGGTAGAACGCACGTGGACACCCACATTATCTAAACCCCTATATGTCTATGGTGTTTACAAATAATTAGGGATTAAGGTCAAGTTCTCTATTGACTACGAGCGGTGCTTCGGAATATGTCTATCCTAAGCACAAATCATATGTCTAACGCCATGTAAACACAAAATCGCCCGCTATTACAAATTGATCTAAACCTACATTTCATCTTTCAAATCTACATAGGTTATTACAGAAATTGTTAGCTAAACAATTAAGCAATGAAGGGATGAATTGCAATAGACAATCACATAACAATTAACAATAACCAACACGGAAGCAAATCAATATCGATTACTCAAAAGGTTCCATTGGAATCTCAAAATAAGGTCTAAGTCATAAATGACTCAGATATATCATCCACAAAAGGAATACACATCATCCGGATACAAATGAATAACAAGGAGAGTAAAGTAAGAGAGTGCAACTATGTGTTCCTTCTCAAAGCTTGGATCTTTGATGTCCTCCAATTGTTTCAACCATCAAGTCTAATCTAACCCTAGATAACTATCTACTAACAACTAATTTTTACACTAATCTACTCCTAAGCTATCCTAATGTAAACAAGAATTGGAAAGGAAAGAAGAAGGGAAAACTAGGGCCGAAGGCCTTTTTTCAGACTCCTTGAATGCTGCACACGAGCCCCCTTTAAAGCTTCTCCCGATTAGTCAAGCAAAAAGTCAAACAATTTTTTGCTGGGGATATGCGCGGCCGGGCGCGCCCCAAGCCAATTCCAGGCGCGGCCGCGCGGCACCAAAAAGCTGGAATCTGCAGCTGCTTGCTGGTGCAGGTTTGCCTCGTGTGTTCTTGAGTTGCTTTCTCCTGCCCCTCTTGCATTTGCCTCTTATTAGCCTTGCTTGTTACCTCTAGCCTCATGCCATTCCATTGCTTTAAGCTCATTTCAGCTCCTTGCCCCATTTAGGCGATCTTTTGCTCTTTTAACGAGCAAGTACTGCTAAGAGAGTTCCTTAACCTGAAAAACATAAAACAAGGGAAAAACACATGAAACTCACAAGATTGCTTAAGTTTAAGCAACCGAATGAGTTGAAAAGTATCTGCATAAGTGGTCCTAAAACCACTTATCAAATACCCCCAAACTTAAACGTTGCTTGCCCTCAAGCAACCAAAACAAAGCTAAACGGCATATGCAATGCACTATTTACAATGTATGCAACCTACGCTATTATGAATGCAAATCCAAGTTCCAGTCAGCATTGAACTTCAAAGCAATGCCTCAGAAAAACCACAAGATAGTCAAACCGAAAAGCTACCCAAGGCAAGACCATAAGGCATATTCTTGCAAATCCAAAACTGTCAGCACTGATGTATTGTGCGTTGTGTGCCTAGCAACCATTAAACATGCATTCAGATAAATAACTCACCTACTATGCTTCTTTGGGGAAAAATAAGTTTTAACTTAAGAAAAGTAGTAAATCATATAAGTTCTAACCAAGACCATGCATTACTAAAGTTAAGAGTCAACAGGGGGGGTTTCATTAAGCTTTTATTAACTCACGAGGGCGTATTCGCACTTTCCCGTGTACACAATTGACTATGCAATGCCTAGTCCTCTTAGGCTTTTCAATGATACCCGTGTAGCGAGCTTTCGACCAACGACTCCCAGACCAGACGATCTTAGGGCGCTGGGTGTAGAGACACCCCGAGGGTTTACTTGCTCGAATATCAAAGGCCACAGAACTCGACATAGCCAAAGTGTTTATTCTTATTCTTTCTTTGTTTATTCTTTTTCTTTCTTTTTTTTTTTCTTTTTATGCAAGGGAGTGCGTCTTACGCTCCATCTCCCAGCATAAACCATGCAAGCCCCCTGTTTTCCCCCAAACTTAAGCTTTTAACAGTCTAGCTATTATTATATGCGAACTGAAATTCTTTTATTAAAACATAGCTTTCCCACCAGAAGACAAGTATGTGAAAATTTAAACTTAGCATGACATGATGGTTACTCTATCGTGCTCATTGGTTACACAGTATCTGACAGATAAGGATTTACATATATAACAATGAAATCAAGCTTAAGTCTCAACTTAGTTCGAAAATTAAGAAATTTTAGTTTTCATCATAGGCCACTAACTCACAAACCAACTTCAACCTGGATTTATGCAGTATGTCATGCAACATGTCCTAACACAGTTAACTAAAATAAAATAAAATTTTAAAAAAATTAGACAATTTTTAACAAAATACGAATACGAACTATATGCACTAAATGAACTAAAAAAAATGCAATAAGATATGAATTAAACTATATGCAAATAAACCCCCTAATACCCCCAAACTTAAAGTGTTCAATGTCCGCATTGAAGGTAAAAGGGTAAAAGGGAACTCCCCTACTCGGACTCGTCGTCCTCCTCCTCATCATCCTCCTCAGGAGGTGGTGTGTCTGGAGGTGGATAAACAGCGGCGGACCCATATATAGGAAACTGCACCTCAACTCCCATCTGGCCGAATGCGTAGGACAGTGCCCCGCTGAATTCTGTAGTGAAAGCCTGGAAGTTGGTGCTCATTGCGTCCATCCTACGCTGTAGTCTCCTCTCCATCCTGTCTATCCGCTCATGCACTGAGTGAGAGGACTCAGACTGCTCTGGTGGCGGTACTCTCTCTGCAGTCTCGTCAGCCTCTGTCTGATCAGGTAGAATAAACCCTGCTCCTAAGGAATGAGATCTTCCCCCTTTCCACACTTTGAAGGATTCAATGGCTGGGTGGTCAAGAGTATTCATCGGCATCTGCATCGGCTCAGCATCTGACCACGTCACTCCATTGGCTATGCATAGCCTAGTGATCACTGCTGCATGGGGGATACTTACTGAGTTTCCACCTCTCAGAAATCTACGGATAGAACTACTAATCACGTATCCCAAGTCGATTCGCATGCCTTTGACAATCCCGTAAAGCAACACAGCTCGGTCCTTAGTGACCTCGTTCTGATGCTGTGTAGGCATCAGATTCGCACAGATAAAGCTGTACCACGCCTTCCCGTACCTACTCAAAGCGGACTGGGGAAAATGCAGCTTCTGATCAGTTCCCTGTTTTAGCTTCCAAACGGTGCCCGGCTTGCATAGGTAATCACTGATAGCATCCATCTCGGAACCCCACTCCCTAGCATACAAAGAATCGCGGCGTCCAATGCAATGTTGGGTAAGTCAAACAACTCATTGATGTGCTCCTTTGCATAGGACACCTCACAGCCTCGCACAAATACTTTATTAGACGTCGTGTGTTTCGCGTTGGCATAAAATTCTTGCATCATCGAGATTGGGGCAGCCAAAGGCTCATCACAGAATGCATTCCATCCCCGCCCTCGGATTCATAGAAGCCATACGCCCGTCCAGGTTCTCGTCAGGCTCTAACCCCCGCTCGGGCACAAAAGTCCTGCCCACCAATATACTGCAATAGAATCTCTGGGCTTTTAGACTGATGAATTTGCGGTCATCATAGTGGATACCACCGCCCATCTTGCTCGGAATCACTGCCCCTTGATGTAGACTCCCTCCTGCTGCGTTTAGATGCCATTTGATGACCAAAATGCAATACTTCTCTCCACTAATCAATCAATATGCCCTCAGACCCCAATTCACTATCCCAATTTATCAAGTTGAGATGATGGCAGGGTTGGGTTTTGTTGGAGAAACTGTGAAGGTAGGCGAGTTTTGATTCTGACTTAGAACTAGGGCTTGGATAAGGTGAGGGTTGTGATGGAGATGAGGATAGGAGGATTGTAGATTGAAGTATTCAGAGGTTGAAGGGTTAGGAATTTTCAAATTTGAGAGAGAAAGGGATGGCTTGAAGTTCGGCTAGTTTGGAATGACCTGAAATGGCTTAAAATCTACCGCAAACTACTTAAGTCTGGCACTTTCTGTCCGTCTCGCTGCCGCGCGCCCTGCTGTTTTCAAATTCTGCAGCTTTTTGCTTTAGGGAGCTAATGGGGCAATAACTTGGCTTCATGCAGCAACTATGGCACCTGAAATGGGTACGCGACTTATTAAGCCCTCTACGCTATCAAAAATATATTATCTATTTACATCAAGAGAATTAAACATAGAAAGATATACGCATTCAAATTCCCAAAAATTCTCTAAGTGCGTATAAACAATGCAAGTGCATCAAAAATATGCTATAAGCTTTTTAATCCCAAAAAATTATACGCATTCATGCCTAAGTTCAAAAATGTAGGCAATGAACTCCTAATTCCTACAGTATGCAAAATTTTTAAACTAAATACTAAACTAATAAGAATTAAACAAGGGGGAGGGAAGTATGATAGAAAGCAGGAAATGGAGAATTAAACAAGGAGGGAGAAAGAGAAATGATGGGGTGCCTCCCATCGAGCGCTTGATTTATAGTCCTCTAGCTGGACTGTGTCTAACCACTGCTATCCAACTCCCTGACGGTATTGGAGAACCCCTCCATCCATCAGAATAGCTGTGTGACTTTGGCGGCTTCCCAATAGGAGAGGATGCAGATTTAAACTACCTAACACATGATATGAACAAGAATTCCCCATACGAAAGGTAGGGGAGCTAGGCAATGGTTCCGTTGTGTATGCAAAATGATCGGGGCATGGAGGCCTAGAACACACAACGGACTCTTCTTTTCTTCTCTTTTCTTCTGACCACCATGGTGTCAAGACTGCGGAATCTCTCGTGTCATCGAGACCCGTCTCTGTGATGTGGCTACCAAGGGGGCAAGGGTGTGCAAACTTGACTGGAGTCTCAAACTTCGGCGGGGGAGGCTCTTGTGGTATTATCACTGTTGGTTCATACTCCACATCCCCAATTGGCTCCTCTATTTCCATTGCTTTCGGCTCGCCCAGTTGCAATTGCACTTCGGATTTTCTATCAGTTTCTGCACCCATGTCATAGCACCAAGTATCTTGGGGATCATTACTCACGGCTTCAGTCATATGAGGTATTGGACTTTGAAGATCTTGAGCGGTTCCTTCCTCAATCACCTCCTCATTCCTTAAAGCTGTGCTAATTTGCTCCACCAAAATCTGAAAATCCTCAATTGATTGTTCTTGCTCAACCAAGGTCTCCTGTGTTGATGCTATAGAATTCCCCCACATAATTTCCAATCCTTCCTTTTCTGTTTCAGCCACGGGCTCCATGTAATGAGTCTCATTTGTTGGAGTATTGTTGATTAGGGCCATCTGATTCTAAAAATTCTGGTTCGATAGCTCTTGGCTCCTAATCATCTCCTCTTGGTTCGCTAAGGCTTTATACATGAAGTCCATTGTTGACTGTTCTCCTTGTAAACACGGGGATTGATAAGTGGGTTCTGGTGCAAAATTTAGACTTGGCTCGCATTGTTCTTGATAGCTCACAGTATGGGTCTGCCCTTGCTCCTCCTCTACCATCAAGGCCCTACTAATTTGCTCTGCCCAGTTCTGGATATTCTTGACTGACTTCTGTTGCTCAATCAAGATGTCCTTCAATGATATGTCACCTTCTTCCTCCAAGCTTGCATTTTCTGTGTCACCCTCAAAATTGTGTTGAGGCTCGTAAACTGGAGTCTGGAAGGTGCATTCTGGGGCGTATGCGAGATTTGGATCCTAGTGTTGGTCTTGATAGTAGTTTACTGAAGGGTCTGGGTGATACCCCCACTCTTGCTGATAGTCGGGATAAGGTTCAGTGTAGGAATAACCACCCCCATACTGCTCCTGTCCATAAATGATAGGCTCCTGATGGCTCATATAAGCTCCAGCACCATAGTCATATGAAGTCACTGGCTCTCGACTCTGTTGGACAGAAACAGTATCCAGCTTTCTCGAGAGCTCCTCTAACTGTGCTGAGAGTGTGGCAATTGGGTCGAGTCCATCAGTGCTTGCTTCCCTTGGTTGCTCTTGTCTTGTACAGTTCCATGAATAGAAATTTAAGTCCATTGTACCTGAAAAGAGAATATGAGAAGAGAATTAAATAAAAATAAAAAGTTTAAATTAAGACTAATTTGATTTAAACTAATGTTGGCAAACAGTTATCCAATTAATTCCCCGGCAACGGCGCCAAAAACTTGTTGTTCAATTTATGTAACGACAATTAACGTGCAAGTATACGCGGTCAACAAGTAATATAAGATAAGTAAAGATCGTTCCCACGGAGAATTAATAAATAAAAGGTCGCCAAACCACTAGCACATAATCGCCTCAGTCTTATTTAAACGAGAGATAAAGAGTTGGAATTAAGACTAAGTTAAACTAGTGAAGGAATTTAATTTAAACTAATTAATTCCTAGAGTAAAATCAGACAATGAAGGCATGAGATCCCAATTTCCCCTAATGATTCATCTAAATCAATAAACTCCCAATTAGGTCAAGTTAACCGTCATGGTTGTTAGCCGAGAACACGAAAGTGAGAGAAGGCCATTTTTCGATGCACCTACTCCATACCACGTGCAATCCACAGATGGTAGAACGCACGTGGACACCCACATTATCTAAACCCCTATATGTCTATGGTGTTTACAAATAATTAGGGATTAAGGTCAAGTTCTCTATTGACTACGAGCGGTGCTTCGGAATATGTCTATCCTAAGCACAAATCATATGTCTAACGCCATGTAAACACAAAATCGCCCGCTATTACAAATTGATCTAAACCTACATTTCATCTTTCAAATCTACATAGGTTATTACAGAAATTGTTAGCTAAACAATTAAGCAATGAAGGGATGAATTGCAATAGACAATCACATAACAATTAACAATAACCAACACGGAAGCAAATCAATATCGATTACTCAAAAGGTTCCATTGGAATCTCAAAATAAGGTCTAAGTCATAAATGACTCAAATATATCATCCACAAAAGGAATACACATCATCCGGATACAAATGAATAACAAGGAGAGTAAAGTAAGAGAGTGCAACTATGTGTTCCTTCTCAAAGTTTGGATCTTTGATGTCCTCCAATTGTTTCAACCATCAAGTCTAATCTAACCCTAGATAACTATCTACTAACAACTAATTTTTACACTAATCTACTCCTAAGCTATCCTAATGTAAACAAGAATTGGAAAGGAAAGAAGAAGGGAAAACTAGGGCTGAAGGCCTTTTTTCAGACTCCTTGAATGCTGCACATGAGCCCCATTTAAAGCTTCTCCCGATTAGTCAAGCAAAAAGTCAAACAATTTTCTACTGGGGATATGCGCGGCCGCGCGTGCCCCAAGCCAATTCCAGGGGCGGCCGCGCAGCACCAAAAAGCTGGAATCTGCAGCTGCTTGCTGGTGCAGGTTTGCCTCGTGTGTTCTTGAGTTGCTTTCTCCTGCCCCTCTTGCATTTGCCTCTTATTAGCCTTGCTTGTTACCTCTAGCCTCATGCCATTCCATTGCTTTAAGCTCATTTCAACTCCTTGCCCCATTTAGGCGATCTTTTGCTCTTTTAACGGGCAAGTACTGCTAAGAGAGTTCCTTAACCTGAAAAACATAAAACAAGGGAAAAACACATGAAACTCACAAGATTTCTTAAGTTTAAGCAACCGAATGAGTTGGAAAGTATCTGAATAAGTGGTCCTAAAACCACTTATCAACAGCATCAAGAATACCTTATGTGGCAAGCATGTATAATACCTTATGTGGCAAGCATGTATACATGATTAATATATATATATATATATATATATATATACATACGTAGGCATAGTATAAGTATTTATAATCATGTTAGTACACTTTAATGATAAAGGGAGTTAATGTTTACAAATAAACTTAGAGTTTCGTCAACGAACGTTAGCGTATATGAAGCATATTAGTGTTCTGACTTTGCAAGCATAGTAGTATGATTTAAAGATGTATGAGAAGTATGCTAACTCGCGTATGTAGGTTCCCTAATGAATTATGATCATATGAACCTTACTAATGCACGTTCCTAACAAAAATGAAACACAAACCTTGACATGCTATGCCATGTTACTATTCTGATTTTTGTGAGCATAATAGCATGGTTTATATTAACTTGAAATGTATGTTTAAAAATGTTAAACACGTTAGCATACTTGATTGAAAGCTCAAGAGGTTTTTCAAGCGAAACTTAAAGACTTTCAAAGTAAACTTAACCAAGACTCGTGTCTTTAGATTGTGACCACTTAAATACATGTATGTGACTTATTATATGCATGCTAATACATGTGAGTAACGGTTATGAGATGCTTTACATGTACCGTGTTGTCTTTTTAACTTAGTGTACCTTGCAAATGGAAACTTAGAATGTGAAATAGCATTGAATTATATTATGATCATGCAAGCATGTTTATTAGGATGTCATTATGCCTATAGACGTATTGACATGAACCTCGTTTATTTATGCACAGATCTCACATATGCATGCTTAATCATAGAAAATAATCTTCAAATATGAACTATGTGATTTGAAGTATATTTGTGTAGTATACTCAAGCATACATATTAGGTATTGTTTAGCCTTGTTATGAAATAGTATGACCGGAGTAGCGAACCTTTGAAGTATGAACTTATTTAACTTAAGGTTTACCGGCATGAATACATATGACTATGAAATTGGATTAGGATGTTAGTTTCGAATGAGAGATTATAATCTATTGGCATGTGTGTTGATTTATATCAGTAACTTAAAGTACTATGTGTTTCAAGCCTATGTTGATGCTTATGAACTAGACAATCTAAAATTATTAAATCTAAGACAGGATTAGATTGACTTACGTGAACTATGTGATAGAATTATATAATGACTAGAGTCTTGTATGTGTGAACTTATATTAGTTTATATATACTAATTGGAGAGGCCGACTTGTTAATGCTAGGTCATTCCAACGCAGTTTTATTAAAGCTAGAATTTATTTGTAGCTGAGCAAACAGGCAAGTTTTCAAACTTCACTCTTTGATTGTGCAAGTTCTTTTGAACCCGTTATTGTATTATTTGCAAGTTCCCTGACTTACACTTATTATTTGTGCAAGTTCCCTATCTTACTCAAATTTATATTGAGCAAGGTATTATTATATTGCAAGTTTTCTAACTTCATTTAATTGTGATATTGAATGCAAGTACCCTAGACCCTTGTATTACTTTATTCAACGGATATTATAAGCTAGTATCCGAACCCTACTTTTATTGTACAAATATTTTAAATCCTTGCACTACTTTATTCAATTACTCGAGTAAGCGAGATTCTAAACTTCACCTTATTTGTGCAAGTTCCTATCCTTCTCATGTTGTTTTGAGCAGATTATTATTGTATTGTGAAAGTTCTCCGAACTTCACATTTTGAGTATTGTGAAAGTTCTCCGAACTTCACATTTTGAGTATTGTGAGAGTTCCCCGAACTTCACACTTTGGTTATTGTGAAAGTTCCCCGAACTTCACACTTTGGTTATTTTGCAAATTCCCGAACTTCATTTCTTTATTATGAAAGTTCTCTAAACTTTTACAAACTCGTATATTGTGCAAGTATCTTATCTTTGTGTTTACTTTACTCAAAGAGCGTTGTCAGCAAATGTCCTAACCTATGCATTTACTTTATGCAAGGGATCTATTATGGTGAAATTCCCCGAATTTCACTCTTTGATGTTGTAAGTGTCTAAGCCTATGCAGTTATTTTATGCAAGAAAATCTAGTATTGTGCAAGTTCTCCGAACTTCACACGCTGAGTATTGTGCAAGTTCCCCGAACTTCACACGTTGAGTATTGTGCAAGTTCCCCGAACTTACACAAATTCCTATATTGTGCAAATTCTAAACTTCACTTTGTGCAAGTTCTCTATCCTTCTCATATTATATTGAGTAGGTTATTGTTGAATCGAAAGTTGTTTACTTAATTGCTTGAACTTTATTTCCAAGCATGTTATTTAGTGGTTTAATTACTTATCAATTATTCCACATATATATTATTGATGTCCGCACCTAGTGCATTTGAGCTCATACAGTCTTGGACTTGTACATTATTCAAGGTTCTAAATTTCTTGAACCATGTCAGTAAGAGTCTGAACCTTTGCTCGGTCAGACTAGTGTATGAAATTTTCTTTGAAGCTATCCAAACCAATTGATGGTAAGGATTCTTAGACGGAACAGAACACCCCTCATATGTAGGAGTGTGCCCAGGTATCTAATATATATGATACGAGTAAGCAGATTTAAGTGTTATGCATATTCACGTTGTGCCCGAGGCTGATCTCCTCGAGGTACTAAGTTTCTGTAGCCAGAAGCCAGTAATTCCAAAAAGGGTCAATTAGCTATTGAACCCATTGAAAAGTTATAGTTCAGAGTCTACTCGACTATCAGTCATTCTAAAGGCAATTATTACCTTTGCTTTTAATATTCATATTGTTGAATTGTTCAGATGTTCATAGTGTTGAATCATGCAGGTTGTTGAACCTTACAAATATTCATATTATTGAATCATTCTATTATTCGTACTGATTCGTTCAGATATTCATATTGTTGAATCGTTCAGATATTCATATTACTGAATCGTTCTAATATTCATATTGTTGAATCTTTAAGATATTCATTTTGTTGAAATCGTTGTCAGATATTTTTTCATTTATCATGATATATCCTTTATTATTGTATCTAAACTTGCTGAGCAAACTTGTTGCTCATTCTTGCTATATCATGACTTATATTGCAGTTAAGCCCGAGCCCTCATGGAAGGACAAGGGTAAAGGAAAGTTTTAGGATGGTTTGCAAGGAGCAGACTTTATCTTTATGTCAGGTTTAATTACTGTTAATGTAATATGAACCCTAATGTTTATTCTAGGGTATATTTGTATTGATGTATTAAGGTTATCGAATCTTGGGACTAGTAACACCTTTTGAATGAACGACGTACCTTTATTATATTCCGTATTTTTAGTTATCGTATGTTGTTAGAGGTGGATGTTAGTATTGTATCGTGGCGACCGGACCAGGGTCAGAGGACCCGGATTCGGGGGTGTACATAGGATAGAGATCCGCGATTCATGTCAAACTTCTGGAAGAGTCTTCAGGAAAGAATGGGGACGCAACTACGGATGAGCACCGCGTATCATCCGCAGACCGATGGGCAAAGCGAGAGAACGATTCAAACACTTGAAGACAAGCTCAGAGCTTGTGTGATGGACTTCAAGGGTAGCTGGGAGGATCATCTTCCGTTAGTAGAGTTCGCATACAACAATAGCTATCACGCCAGCATCGGAATGCCGCCGTACGAAGCACTGTATGGAAGGAAATGTAGAACGCCCTTATGCTGGGATGAAGTGGGTGAACGTCGACTGTTGGGACCAGAACTGGTACAGCAGACTATAGAGATCATCAAGGTGATAAGAGCCCGACTGGTAGCAGCTCAAGATCGCCAAAAGAAGTATGCAGACTTACATCGCCAGAAGAGAGATTTTGAGGTGGGAAGCCATGCATTTTTGAAAGTATCTCCCTGGAAAGGGAAGATAAGGTTTGGAAAGAAAGGTAAACTGAGTCTGAGATTTATTGGACCTTTTGAGATCTTGAGGAAGATAGGCGAAGTGGCGTACGAGGTAGCTCTACCTCCTGAACTGGAACATATTCATAATGTATTTCACGTGTCAGTGTTACGACCATACAAGCCTGATTACAAGCACGTGATATCGTACGAGCCAATTCAGGTAAAAAAGGATTTGTCGTATGAGGAAATTCCAGTTGAAATTTTAGATAGAAAAGAACAGAAATTACGAAATAAGGTTATACATTCTGTAAAGGTTCTTTGGATGAACCACAATGCTGAAGAAGCTACGTGGGAACTCGAAGAAAGGATGAGGGAAAATTATCCACATCTTTTTGAGTAACCCTATAGGCAATTCCGGGGACGGAATTCTTATAAGGGGGGAGGATGTAATAACCGTGAATTTTAAGTCACTATATATGTATGTACATTATTGATATTTAAAACTTTGTGTTATACAGTGATTTAATATGTGACAAAATATGTGAAGTGGTGCATGGGTCAATTAACATGTATGCTATAGTTATGGATATATACATTTACAGATTTCATTAAAAATGAAAGCTTCGTAACCTAATTATACATTAGGTGAGACAATTAAATAACCTAAGGGTTATGGTGATAATGAGAGGTTAGTATTTAATATGTATACTAACTTAAGTGGATAATCTTATTATTTCAAGTGACTAATAATTTTAAACCTAATTCTTGTGAACCTAATTAGGTTATGAGCTAAAGTCACATGTATAGGTAATTAAATTTCATAAGATTAGGAATGGAAACCCTAAATAATAAAATTGGGTAACACATATTAAAATTGCTAGACTATGTTTATTACATAGCCCAAAATAATTAAGGAGGAAGCCTAAATGAAATAAAATGCAAACCAATACTTAGCCCACTTGGTTAAGGGTATTGTAGACATTTGATTAATCAAAATTGGGCATTAAAAATAAAAGCAAATTGGGAGTTAAAATGGGACATAATGACAAGCCATATTAGGCCTTTTAAGGCAACTAATTAAGCTAAGCAATGTCCATTAGTAGTAACTCTTACACAAAAGGACATGGTTGTCAAGCTCCCATTGGTTGCCACTTTATTAAGCATCCTTAATCATGATTAGACTAATTAAAGTGATAAGGCAAAGCTTCTATCCATGGGTTAAAGAAAGTATGGGGGATAATAGCTAGATACACTAAGTGTATCTATATTTTTTTGCAAGTATCCTTTTATTTCATTTTTTTCATTTCATTTCTTCTCTCATTCTTCCTCTTATAATTTTCTCCCAAGCTAGCCACTTCTAGAGAGAGAAAAGAGAGAGTTTTGGCCATATATATATAGAGAGAGAAGTGCTAGTTTGTTCATGCATCCAAAGTTCATCACTTACTTTGGTAAATCAAGGAAGGTTACCATTAAATCAAGGTATAACCTAACCTTCATCTTCTTTTTCTACTTTGTTTTATAGCTTGAGTTTTGTTGGAGTTATGAACAAATACTCAAGATACCCTAGTCCTACATATCATCATGTATGGAACTAAGTATCTTGAGTGTTAGGTCAAAGGCTTAGAGGAAGAATATGAGCATATGTTCTCCAAGGGTGAAAACTCTTGTTTTCTTCCACTAAATCTTGTATAACTCAAGTTTTCCAACTTAAATTTGTGATCCGTCGAAGGGGGGTGCTAGATACATGAGTTATCTAGTAAACCCAAGTGATAGCACACAAATCTAGCAAGTTTTGAAACCTTTGGAACTGATTTCCCCAAAACATCTCACTTGGAATGTTAAGGGTTAAAAACAAAAATAGTTTCTGTCCCGTTTTTCTTGGGTCTGTTTTGGATGGTTTCATGTCTTTTAAAAATCTGGGAAAATTCGAAGATGTAGCTTGAGAAGTTATCTACATGTAGGAAAAAGAACGAGCACGTTTCGAATTATAGATTGTATGTAATGACTATTTCTGTAAAGGACTCCTAAAACGTTACCTTCTAATATCTCACTGTGTATACACTGGAAAATTCCGAAATGTTTACAGTAGGTTCACATATATTAGGAGAGCATACCCTGAAAATTTCAGATTTTTCTGAGTAAATATCAATTTATTAAAAATGAAGCAAGATCCGAGTGTTTTGGGAACTTTAAAAATAGTAGATCATTTTCTAAAATTCCAAAAAATTTGGGGATCCTTGTGGGTTCATATTCTGTCAAAATACAGAAGCAGCGAATTTTTGGAATCAGTTTGCTATTTTTCCTAAAAATGATTAAGTTATGAATAAAAGGAAATAAATAGTTAAATGATGTCTTTAATAAGAAAAATGTGATTTTTATGCTTGAATACTCATAATATATCATATCATGACTATCTTAGAACACTTTGGTAATTTATGATAAGAAATATTATTTATGACCTTTTGTGGATATTAAATAAGAGGTTTAATAAAGGGTGAACAATTAGAATAAATTGTTCATTAATCCAATAAATTATTAAAATATTATTATGATATTAATAATATTAGAATATGATATTGATAAGTAAATAAAAATATTAAGATTAAAATTTCTTTAAAATATTATTAAATGGTTAATAATATTTGATTTAAGCATTGATAAATGATTAAAGTATTATTAAATGATTAATAATATTAGTAATAGAATAAGATATTATTAAATGATTAATAATATTAGTGAATAAATAAAATATTATTAAATAATTAATAATATTAGTAAATAAATAAAATATTATTAAATGATTAATGATACTAAAGCATAAGTAAGATATTATTAGAGTAATAATATTAATGAATAATTAAAATATTATTAAGAGGATTAATAATATTAGTAAGGTATTAAAATATTATTAAGATGTTAATAATATTAGTAAGCAAATGAAAGTATTATTAGGGAACTAATAATACTAAGAGGTGAATTAGATATTATCAAGATTAATAATATATTGTTATTTAGTAGTAACATTATCAAGACAGGATAATGTTTATAAGAACTAAATGTAATGTATAATATTTATGTGATTACATAATCTAATGTTATACTATGACTAATTGAAAGATTAAATATAGGTCTCTCAAAGGAAGATAATTTAACTGCATAGTGGATATAAATTAATTGCGTAGCCATAATCTACAGACGAGGCAAGTTTCCTAACTCAAACTCGAGTTATTATTTTCAAAGCATATTAGTGAATAATTATTGATGATTATTTACATCTATAATGATTATTGAAATTCGCACTTTGTGCAATTGAATTCCTGTTCTACTATTATTGAATTGTGAATTAAATTAAAGTTCTTCATTCATGAACTGTTTATGAGATAGATCTATGCTAATTGTATCAGCTAGATCAAGCATGTTTAAATTTGTTAAATCAAATGTGTTTTAAAAAGCTGTTCTTATTAAATTGATATGATAAGAACTCTTGACTGAGAAAAGGACGAATTTGATTAAGGCATGATATCAATGCCGGATTATTAAGTGTTTATGCATAAATCACGAGGTATGAAAGGCTGATCCCCTTGAATACCAAAATTTATTAAGAGATCCAGTTTAAATGACTGAGAACCTTGGCAAATGTTCATGGTTATTTCAAAACCACTCAGTTCATGATATTCAATTATTCGAATATTCAATTGTTAATTATTAATTCATGTTCCTTCACAACCTTATATTATTGTTGAACATTGAAAGAAAAACTTCTTTCCAGTCATGATATATCTTCCTTGTATATAAACTTGCTAAGAAAATTAGTTGCTTACCCTTGCTATATCATGACATTTATTTCAGCTAAGCTTGAAGGATCCAATACGAAGGACAAGGGCAAGGGCAAGATCCAGGAATAGTTTAGAATGAATATTATTATTATCTAATGGGATTTCTTATGTAAACTTTTTGTAATATGAATGGTGTGTTTAAGTTAAGTTTAGGAAGACCTTGGGGCCATGTTATGAAACTTTATTATAATGAACAATGTATGTTTATTATTCCATAATAGTTATAGAATGCTTATGATGATGATAGATCGTGAGCACCGAATCTGAGGTTAGAGAACCTGGATTTGGGGGCGTCACAATTTTCAAATCTACCAACTGGCGACTCTGTTAAAACATTCAAATCGTCGACATAAACACATGTTGGCCTCTTTCCTAAAAAACCCTTCAAAACCTTTTTCCTAAAAAGAATAAGGGTAGAGAGAACTTAGGAAGATCGATTTGAGGAAACCCGGGTTACGAACTGACCCGCGGGGTTCTTAAATTTTCCAACATCGACAGTATGTTTGACAAATGGGCTGATAAGATGCTGAGATCGCAAGAGCTTTTGTACAACATGACCCCTATGGTGAACAGGTATTGGATTTTGGCTTTAATACTTGGATGCCCCCGTCATTATTTTTTATTTTTAGGAGCAATTGGCTTTGATGGCCTTTTTTCTAGTTTGATGAAGGTTTTAGATTTAGGCTTCAGCTCTTCGACAGTCCTTGCAGATGTTTATGCTTGATATATCACTACATTATTGTTCCAACTTTGACGATTGATGTCGAGATGCCTTCGGACTCCAATGAATTGGAGTCAAAGGCTTATGATGGTTGGTGGTGATGGCTTTGACCATGACTTTGGTTGGTAACCTACTGAGTGTCCCTGTCAGAACAGATCTGGCTATGGCAGATTTGATAGCTTGGATGACCTTCGAGAGAGATCAGACCAGGGCGTTGATGTTGATGGCCCATTCTAGTAGAGATATGACTTTTGTTGAAAGAGGCGAGACTCGAGCCACTCGAGAGGCTGCATTTGCTGAGAGGGACGAGGCCATAGTATGCAGATGGCAGTGGATGTTCTGGCTCGTATGGAGACCGAGGGTTAGGAGCTTGCAGCTGCTTCTTTATCTTCAGAGAGTTGCCATGTTAGCACTGTTATCCCTCTTATCCACGAGCTCAGAGTCCAGCTTTGATTTTTCTAAGTAGGGCCTGTTGACCAGGTGGTTTGATAGAATTTGGCATTTATTTGTCTTTGGTGTCTTGGAATTGGTCTTTATTATATATTTTTTAATTTTTATTGAAGGTCAAACAGCGCCGTAGATGGCTGCCTACGTACTCTCCAGTTGAGGGATATCAGGTCATTCATAGTTCCGGCTAGTTTGGTTAGAAAGAGGTTTGAAAAGTATTTATCTTGGGTTTTTGAGTTTGGTTTGATGGGTTTTTGAATTTTTTGTTTAGTTTGACCGCACCAGAAATAGCTGCCTACGTACTCCCGGGTTGAGGGAGATCAGGTCATTCGTAGTTCTGGCTAGTGCCGGGATGTAGGTTTGAAAAGTATTTATCTTGGATTTTGAATTTGGTTTGATGAGTTTTTGAGCTTTTATTTGGTTTGACCGCACCAGAAATGGCTGCCTACGTACTCCTGGGTTGAGGGAGATCAGGTCATTCGTAGTTCCGGCTTGCATAAAAGGCTCGATTTTTTATTTTTTATTATTTATTTATTTTTTTTATTTTTTGATTTTGTATGCATGGAAAATAAAAGGCATAATGCTAAGAGAAGGATAACGTCCCAACATCTTTTGGAACTCGCAACTTTCCTCTATATCTACGTCCTCCTGGCTAGCTGAGGCATGATAGTCCAGTCGTCCGTGGTTATGTTGCCTTCGAGGCTTGTGATAAGAGGTTACCTCTTGGCTCTGAATATCTTCAATCCCAGCCATAACTTGATCACCTTCTGAATCAGCATATCCTTTAAGGAGGCTTAAACTAGACTTGTCGCAGAAAGGCATGAACTCTAGGTTCCTTGATGGGTTTGCTTCCTTGACAACTTCACCACCTTTCCCTTTATCTGCTCCTTCACCTTCCTCATAGGCTTAAGAGGATTTGAGTATGAAATCCCCTTCGCATTGATATTGTATCTCTCGCAAGGAACTTTCCTTTTGGGTTTTTCCATATGGGGAAGGATCAATATCTCCTCCTCATCTTCCAGAAGGATAAGGTCAGGCATGCAGTTGTTGGCTTTGGGCTACAAGATATTTGATGATGGTGGATGAACTTCATTGGGAGAATCTTTTGTCTCCTCGGTCACTCCCAGTATTAGGATCGGTCCACCTTGTGTTATGCCAAGATTGGTGCTCATAGCTGTCACATCTTTTGAACTGCCCACTTCGAGTGGACATCTTGAGCTCTTTATCTCCCTCTCGCCTTTTCTGGTTATGGGGAATTCTTTATTCAGTTCTCCATTTTCAATGAGATCTTGGATTTTGTGTTTCAGAGCCCAACATTTCTCTGTCTCATGTCCTGGTGCTCTGGAATGATAAGCACATCTCTTGTTGAGATCATATTGCCTTCCTTTGGGATCCATAGGTGGAGCAAGCTCAGTGATCTTTTTCTACAAAATCAACAGGGCTAATACATTTTCTAACGAGTCCCCCAAAGGTATGAATACCCTTCTTTGCTTACTCTCCCCGACTTTCTGTGCCGTAGGATTTTGAGGGTTTGACAGTGTTTGGCATGTTGATTGATATTTCTTATTTGGGAATTCGCATTCCTCTGGATAATTTTTCCTTTGTTGAGATCTTTTGGTAGTTTTATTATTCCACCTTTCTCGTTCATTCAACATGCTTTGATCCTCTTCATTTAGCCGGTTGATCTTGGAGAGAGATAGGCTTACATTCTGAAGAACCTTCTCTTTCTCTTGGTTTTCTGATAGTTGAGTGAAAACCTGCCTTGTATCCTGACGTTGGCGTACTACCAGATTAACCAGCAGAGTTACTTGGTGTTGGATCGTATCCAATTTTTGCATTATCGTCATACCCTCCTCTGTATTTTCCAACTTGAGGACATTTGTTATGTTCCTTTGGGGGTATTCCTCTATCCTTCGTATGTATTTACGATTTGGATACATTTCATCGCTTCCTGACCCGATCATGTTTACTTCCTCTGTATCATGCGGCATCAGAAGATTGGGCTTGTCATTGGGATGGTCATGTTGTTCGACCACAATATCGACGTTTTCGATCAGGTTTTGGATTTTATGCTTCAAGGGCCAACAATCTTGTGTATCGTGTCCTAGAGATCCTGAATGGTAAGGACATCTCTAGCTAGGATTGTATCTTTTGCTTTTTGGATCCAGAGGTGGAGCCAGTTCGGTAATTTTCTTGTGATCTATTAACATCACCAACATGTTTTCAAGGAAATTGCCTAGTGGAGTGAACACCCGATTTTTCGTTCTTTTGAATTTTCTCTTTCTCTCCAGGTAATTGTTGAATGTAGTCTGTTGTAACGGCAGATTGCTTTCCCTCTTCCAATTGGGGAGACTACGGTTAAGTCTCCTAGACTGCCCCTGTGCAACAAGGGATACGTCTTCATCGCCTTCCTTGGGTACCCTTATGGGATCACTCGTATAGCTGCCAGACTATATATGATCGGCGACTACTTTCAAGGCTGTGAGATCTTTGATCTTGCCTGCTTTAAGGCCCATCTCTGTCATTTCTCCATGTTTGATCATCTTTGAGAATGGCTTTCCTATTCCGGCCAGGATCCTCTCATAGTAAGGTGCCTCTTGGATGTCTATAAAAGTCATCACCATTTCAGCTTCGGTCATAGGCGGGCTGACTTGTGCTGCCAGACTTCTCCATCTTTGGGCATACTCACGGAAAGACTCGGTACTCTGCTTTTTGACTTTGGACGCTTGATACCGATCCGGAACCATCTGAGACTGGAAGCTATATTGAGTTAGGAAGGCATGAGCTAACTCTTCCCAACTGTGAATTTTGGCATTGTCAAATCGGACATACCACGTCCTAGCCTCTCCAGTGAGACTCTTTTGGAAAAGCTGCATTCGGAGGCTTTCATCTTCAGCATAAGACCCTAGCTCGCCAATGTATACTTTCAAGTGCGTATAAAGATCGCCTGCCCCATTGTACTTTTCAAACTCTGGGACTTGGAATTTGTCAGGATATATAGCCCCTGGGAATATGCAGAGATATGAATAAGTGACACTTCCAAGGTTTCCAGTCTCTTTGATTATTCGGATGGTTTCTTCCATTCGTTGGACTTTTCTTCGGATATCGCCAGTTTCCCGATCTTCTCTAAGATTTGTGATTTCGGGGGTTTTGTTGGTTCTTTTACTGTATCGCGGTTCAGGGATCTGCATTTCCCCTTTTTTGTCAGTACTTTGATTACCACCCTGTGAGGAGGTATCTGTTTAATTGAGTGTTGGCTGGCCCTGAGTGTTTTTTTTTTGTTCTCTTAGAAGGATAGCCAACTCTGCTATTTGATTCTTAAGTCCCTCAAACTCTTTTCGAGATACGGAACCCGACTCGTATTGGCTACTTTCAGCCATGTCGGTGGATAGGCTTTGTGCCTTCTCAAATTATGATCTAGTAGTGAGACCACTTTTTACCTACAACAAAACGTAGGCATGCCAATTTCCTGAGGTAAACAAGGATTGGATGCATGATGTGTTTTTTAGAGTTTATCCTGCAAAACAGAGGTTATCTGACAGGGAAAGTAAATCATTCATTATTAATATTTACATTGTGCTCCTCAGTAATTGGAGACTTGACATGGAATTGAAAGAGGAAGACATGAAGAAGCTTCCCTTCGGATTTGGTTAATCAGAGGCTGTCCTATCTTAGGTTACTCTCGCGGCTTTTGTTTCGGCATAAAGGCTCCTAGATCATCGCAATCTACTAGAAGGGAAGTTAATCCGATCGTTCAACTGGAGAGAATCTGAGTGGTGTATTTTCATGAGGCACCCCAGAGACTTAATCGTCCCCAGAGTCATTACTTAACACCGACCGGGTTATCCTCCTTGTGAGAGGGACACATAACATACATTCTCATACATCGTGCCTTATCGTTGATGCATGCAATGACAGTTGGGTGTGAAGCACTAATAAGGGTGCGAAGCACTAAAGCAGGAAAGCATTCATTCACATTCATTCAATGTAAAGACGCAGCATTTACTCATCCATTGACTATGGAGATGTAGGATTTCATGCATTCAATAGTTTTCAAAGGAAAATGTTTGAAAAGATTAGAAAGCGGCCTAAGCCCTCTACTTTCCCCAGTAGAGTCGCCACCTGTCGACGTTGGAAAATTTAAGAACCCCGCGGGTCGGTTCGTAACCCGAGTTTCCTCAAATCGATCTTCCTAAGTTCTCTCTACCCCCACTTTTTTTCTTTAGAAAAAAGGTTTTGAAGGGTTTTTTAGGAAAGAGGCCAACATGTATCATGTCGACGATTTGAACATTTTAACAGAGTCGCCAGTTGGTAGATTTGAAAATGGTTGTACCAACTTAACCGAGTTTGATTCAAAAAGAGGCCCAATTGCTGGACACTGTTGAAACTTGATCTTTGAAATCAGAGTTTTGAGTTCGGGGGCTTGGTTAAGTGTGGGGAAGGTATTAGGCACCCCACAACTCCCGTGTAAATACGGTACCGCATCTTTTCAATATTTCCCTTAAAACTGGAATGCGTGAGTGAATGCTGTTTGAAAGTTGGGCCTATTGATTGATTGAAAGTTTTGACAGGCTTCGTTGAACCTATATACGAAGGGTTTGATTTGATTTAAAAATCCGTCTTTGATTTGATTTGCAAAATCATTTAATTTGATTGAATTGAAAATGGTGTTTTGAAAGCTGGTTTATCAAACCCTTATGCTGACATAGGAATTGAAGAGTATCGCTACTTTCAATTTTTATCTTTATAGCCTTAAAGCTGCATGTGAATGGTGATTTGCCGGACTGCGAAGCATCCTCGACCACAGAAATATACAAATGTTGGTCTCCTCATGGGTATGAAAACCATCGAAGGGACGCTGACATGATAATTGACATTTCACTATGATGAAACCTTAAATTCGGATAACCTTTTTAAGGTCTGTGTATATACATTTTACAGAAAAACTGGCAGGGTACATCTGTAAACTGGAGTTTGTCCATCTGTAAACTGGAGTTTGTCCATCGTAGGAATCAGATCCCGATTGATTTGATCGTGAATCCCACGATCCCTGGGCTCACATATGAGTAGCCAATAAACCTGCATAGTTCAAATTTGCATAGAAATGGATATATATACATCATCACGTCGCAATGGAACCAAGAATTCATCAATAAATCCTGGCTGCGAATGGCCAAAGCATCTCGTTCCCACTAGATAGCGATCTAAGGGACGCGAGTTTGCTTTCAAAGCTGAAACTATAAAAATAACTAGATTTAAAGAAATCTCAGCCATTATAGCTTCCAGATTCTATCGGGACCTGTTTGAAACGTTGAAAGCTAGAATTGGCGAGATTTAAATAAATCTAGTCCGCCCGCAGATATGTTAGTGCAGATTCATATACAAATGAATGTTAAATGAAGCAGTTGAATAAATTGAGTAATGCAATATATATAATTATATATATACAAAAGCTGTAAAAGGGCGATGGGGTTTCACTCGCAAGCCCGGACTGGAATTGAAATATATATATATATTTATATAAAAAAATTTGTAAATAGCCACGAAATAATCCAGGCTATGACAGAAATGAAATATATATATATATATATATATATATAGAAAAACAATAATAAGGGCGATGGGTTTTCACGCCGGTGCCCGTACTGGAATTGAAATTGACAGAAAAATAGTCAACCAGTGACTGGGGAGAGCACCCAGTATGGCGAAGTGTGCAAAAGCAGTAAAATGGCCACGAAGTAATCCAGGCCGGACTGAAAATATATATATATATATATATATATATATATATATATACATATATATTGACAGAAATGTAGTCAACCAGGACTGATATGAGTACCATTGATGGTAAAATTCGCTTATATATGCGTAGATATATATAAAAGCGATAAACTACCACGGATTTGACACCCGGGCTTGACAGAATTGAAATGTTAGTCCATTTACAATTAAATATATACAAATAAGGACCAAACCTAGATTGGGAAGACAACCCAGTCTGGCGAAGTTGCCAAAAATGTGTTTGCTAGTGCGTTAAAGCTGCTGGAACTGACGGATCGTCAATCCGAGTTGTAGAAATGCAAAAAATTGCGTTTATGTACAGAAATGTACCAAATTTTGACAAAAATGGCCACGAAACTAAGTTCCAAACACATTTAGAAGATGAAACTTCGTGTGCAAGTGGAAAACAGTGCAAAGTAGTAGTATTGACTTTCTGATCATAAAAATACTTATAATGGACTGCAATACGAGCTTTTTGCCAAATCGTAGGCTTTAAACGTTCAAATATACCGGTGGTTTTTTGATACGTGGTAGTATATGGGTTTGTCTACGTGTTGGAGTAAAAATATTTGGGTTTGGAAGAGGTGTAAAAGTCAGAAAATTAGACGGGCAAAGCTTCGCTGCATTTCGAATATCTTGAAAATGAACGGGGGGCACGTTTATTTATAAGCAAGGAAGCCTTAGCTCTATCTATTGCTGCTACAGGTAGAGGTGCGGTTCCCCATGGTGGGGCCCACATGCCCAAATTTGTTGTCTCGAAGTGCGTGCATGCCGGGTAATGCGATGTTAGGTTCGAAACTTCATAACTTTTGATCGGAGCGTCCGTTTGAGGCGTGCGATACCTTTTTGGAAAGCCCTCGCCAAGAGTGTTTCAATGACATAGGATTTAACCCTATTTAAGCCCAAAAATATGGGTTCATGGCCGGGTCTTTGTTCCCCGCAGCTTGTCCGTCGAGCCGTCTTGCGCTGTTTGCACTCAGGATCATTGTTATGATTCATTCTGACTTTGGCAGCATCAATTTAGCTTGAGTTTGACTGAATCGGCTAAAATTTGGTAAAATAACCATTTTGCCCCTCCCAGGGTTGCCCTTGGTGTCGGTATGGCCTCTGGTTGACTTCCGGGAGCTATTTCCAAGACTTGGATCCCATTCGAGTCTGTTCGTCCTCAGTGTTGCATCTGAAGCTGACGTGGTCATTCCAGGTTTTCTTTTGGAGTTGTTATGATGCTTCAGGTTTATGTCTGAAGTCGACCTGACTTCCCGGGCTGATGCCGGGGCTGATCTGTACTTCCCAGGTTGCTGTCGGGGCTGATTTGTACCTCCCGGGTTGCTGTCGGGGTTGAGTTGGCATCCCGATATGGTTGATCGGGTTTGAGCTGATGTCCCAATATTGAGATCAGGGATGATCTGACGGTTCGATTGACTATTGGAGCTGGATTGACTGTCCGATTGACGATCAGAGCTGGCTGGATTACCGATATCGGTGATCTGATTTAATTGGATTACCGATATTGAGGATCGGATTTGAGTTGAAGGACTGGAAAGGGTGACAGGGTTTGGATTGGAGGCTCGGTATCAGGACCGGGGTTGAGTTAAAAAGACGGTTTTTCCCTCATACAGTGTTAGTAACAGGAGAACAAAATTTTGAGTGTCTACAACATGCTTGTAGTCATGTTTTTACGGTCGCAACACAGAAATATGAAAAATATTATGTATATTATCTAGCTCCGGAGGTAACGCAACCTTGTAAGCTACCTTGCCAACCCTTCGCAGTATCTCAAAAGGTCCAATAAATTGAGAACTCAGCTTCCCCTTCTTGCCAAATCGAATCTTTCCCTTCCAGGGAGATACCTTCAGGAAAATGAAGCTTCCTGCTACAAATTCTCGATTCTGTCGATGTTGATCGGCATACTTCTTCTATCTGTCTTTAGCAGCAACCAATCTCATTCTGATCAGCTTCACGATTTTGGCGATTTGTTGTACCAGTTCTGATCCCAACAGTTGACATTCACCGACCTCATTCTAGCACCATAGAGTCCTGCACTTTCTACCGTATAACGCTTCGTAAGGCGGCATGCCAATACTCGTGTGGTAACTATTATTGTAGGCGAACTCCACCAACGGTAGATGATCATCCCATTTTTCTTTGAAATCCATAACACAAGCTCTTAGCATGTCCTCTAGAGTCTGAATCGTTCTCTCGCTCTGACGATCAGTCTAAGGATGGCACGCCATACTCATTCGCAATTGCGTTCCCAGACATTCTTGTAAATGTTTCCAGAAATTTGACGTGTAACGCGGATCTTTTTCAGACACAATCGATACTGGAACATTATGTCTAGAAATAATTTCCTTCACATACAACTTTACTAACTGATCCAAGTTAAGTTTAATAATGATTGGTAAGAAATGCGCTGACTTCGTCAGTCGATCCACTATCACCCATATCGCATCAAAACCCTTCTGAGTCAGTGGAAGATGATAGTAGTGTGCATACAAGCCAATCATGTATGATGATAAAGCACATACTCTGTAAACAATCTTATTTATTTATTAATAAAATATTCATTTAAGGCATTTAATTATCTACATAATGCTATTTTTATAATATGTAAATAACCCATAGTTTTAAGCAATGCTTTTAAAATCATGATTAGATCATGCTAATGAGATCTAAATTCTTAGAAAGCTTAAAAACTAAAATAGTTCCCAATCGTGGGATTACTAAAATGGGGATTAGTAAATCCGGATAGATTGGTACATATGTTGCTTGCTCATTGAATGAGGATGACTGATCTCATGGTAATTTGTGTGGAGACACTAAAACAAGTATGTAGGTGCTTATTGGAGAATAAGTTCACTGAACATGACTCGCTATGGAATACCTAATGGAGTTTTACTCGTCTGTCAATAGGAATTCTTAATGTGATAGTAGTACAAGTGATCCTTGGACTTGAGATCATCATAGTATCTTGTATGTAATAAATTATACTTTGACTTATTTCTTAAGGCCCTTTAGGGTATATATAGGGTATGCTTGGGTATAATGAGTTACATATGTAGCTAATGTATATTCAATAAAGAATCTACCACCTCTAGTAAAAGAGGAGATATGTCCCCAGGAATCCTTGGCCAAGGTGGAATAAAATTAGAAAGAGGTTTCTAATTTGCATTATTTGGAGTTGTGCATTTTCTAATCAAAATACATATTATTAAATAAAATAAGACTTAACAGTACATCCATGTCTTATATTTAATTGGGACATTGTATGGTGGAAGGATTGAATTGTACGGTAACTATTAACTCACAGCTTCTTTTATGATTAATGTTGAAATCGATATTATCTGAAAAGTCGTTGAACGCTAGGAAGGTTTATCCCTATTATAGAATAAATGTTATTTATTTAAATAGATTATTAGTTTAATTTATTTATTTAAATAAGATTAAAATTGTTCTAATTGATTTTTTCACAACCGGTTTAATATGGAGAACCTAAAGGGTCACACCATAAAAGGAAGAAGAATAATTTAAGAAGAAAATGGCATGATAGTAATAATGCATTAAGTGTAATTAATTTAATCTATGGTGATAGAATAAATTAAATAGCTTAATGTTTATTATTTAATATTTTAGAAATATTAAATATAAATTAATAAGATGAGTCTTATTAATATTAATATTATTATTATTATTATTATTATTATTTTAATTCTGAAGGAGTTTAGGGATTAATTTAATATTAGTACTCTCACTCAATCCTAATGAGATTAGAAGATAAATTAATTAAAAGTGTTTAATTAATTAATTAAATAAAATCCTATTCTAATTAGATTAGTAGGATTAACCTAATATCTATATAAGAGAGTCTTATATCAGAAATAAGGTACGTGAGTTTTCCAAGGGTTGGGAGTACACATATTCGATATAGATAGAAAAAAAGGGTTAAGCCAATAACCCATCTTCCTGAGTTCTTCGTCTTCCTTGGTGGATCACCATTAGAGGCCAAATATTTGGGTGGCTGACATTGATCAAGGGAAGGAGCCACTACAGAGGAATCAAAGGAATCAAAAGAGTAGAACTTGTACATGAGGAAGCTTGGATCTTTAAAGGTATAATTTCGTTTACTCCTTCTATATTGACTGATAATTGATGCACAAGAATGATCATGGTTATGGGTTTTGTATAAATTTTTGAAAAACCTAGTTTTCGCGCTTTCGCCTTATTTATGTGATTTGATTGCATGTTTGCGTTACGTACAAACCCAACAGTGGTATCAGAGCGAATCTTGTGCTAATTATCAGTCTATATGATTACGTACATGTTTAATATGTTGATTCGATCGAGTTTTGGGCAACAAAAAGGTTTCTATTTCTGCAATTCTGTGCAGCTGCGCCGGCTCTAGTGTTTGCTGGAGCACAGCTGAGCCGGTGTCCCGTTCCAACTTTATCATGCGTGCTGCGCAACTGCGCCGTGTCCCTTTGCATTACTGGCGCAGCTGCTCCTCTGGACAGAAACAAAAAATAAAATTTTTTTCTTTTCCTTTAATTAAATAAATGGTTTATTTAATTAATAAAGGTTTAAAATAAAGATGTTTATTTTATATGAAATATGATTGCAGAATTGCTAAAATTAAAGAGTTTAATTTGGATTTATTTTTTGATTGAAATAAAGGAGTTTATTTTTCAAAAACAAAGTTTAGCAAACTTTTGCCCATTAACTGATATTAATACATATATGGAATGAATCTACTTTCATGAGATGAATGATTATTTATTGATACGTATGATGATATGTATGTTAATAAAAGGGATTAATTATGGACTATGACCTATGTGATTGGATTTTATTTTGGATGAGTGCTTGAATGTATGTGTTTTATAAAATGGGATCTGCGTACCTCGTCTTCTCTGATTTTATTCTCGGTGTAAATTCTATCTCCCTTCTATGTATTTCCCCTTGACTGCTGATCAAGGTTTCTATTTAATTATAAATAGTTTATGTAATAGAGATAGTTAAAATTATCTTGAAGAAACTGGAGACAAAGGAGCAAGGAGCGCGTGAAGACCCGTTTGTATGGAGCCCGGGTTTAAATGTAATAGTTACGTTTAAATTTAAATTCTTGCACTCCTAGGTTTGACCTTTTGGTTCACTTGGTGGCTCTAGTGAACCAAACTAGAATAAAAGTCCATAATCAATCCGGATAGAATATAGTATTCTATATTGCATGCTAAATATTATATATATTATATTTTATGCAAACATGCTTCGCATGTTTAATAAAATGACGTGTATTTTATATATATATGTGCATGCGCACTAAACAAGATGAGACAAATAATAACAAACCCCTCAAACAAATAATATTAAGTCCGGAGCGTTCAATGATATTTGGAATATCGAACGTCGCCTTCAAGCATGATTAATTAATAGAGTATTAAATATTTAATATGAGTTTGTTGTGCTATCCACAAGGCGAGTATTGAGTATTTAAGATGTTAATTAATCACTTTTGAGAAAATTAAACGATTTAGTCTTGTTGTGCTATCCGCAAGGACGAATATTTTTCTTTTTTGAATTTATGGAAGTGCTAAGCTGGACTTAACTTAAATCATTTTAGTTCGGATGTGCACACACTTGACCATTATGATTTAAGAGGCAAAAAAATAAAAATAAAAAGAGTTACATAGTGATGAAATTGACAAGAGTTGTCTACCTATTTATTTGTATATCGCTTGTTGTGCTATCCACAAGATTATATACATTTGAAATGGGATCCTTATTCTCACTAGCAAATCTTTAGTTAGATTTTGTCAAACTATATAAATGAGGGTAATATAGTTTGATGAAAATAGTGGGAGATACCAATTTGAAATAAATACCTAAATTTATTTTGGTATACAAAATTAATAAAATGAATGTTTGCTAAAATATTATCTTTTCACATGCAGAATTTTAAAAATGTCAAAATCACTAATCTCACTACGAAGCATACTTGATGCAAATAAACTTATCGGGCCGAATTATGAGGACTGACTAAGAAATCTGAGAATTGTTCTCACTGCTGAAAAAATTTCTTATGTCCTAAATTCAACTGTCCCTGAATCTGTTTCGGAAATAGCCTCTGAGGAAGAGATTGCCACTTTCAATAAGTGGCAAGATGATGCATTTGTGGCTCAATGCATCATGCTCGCATCCATGAATAACGAGCTTCAGCATCAGCACGTAAACATGGATGCTCCTGCTATGCTGCTTCACCTCAAGGAGTTGAATGGTGAACAGAGTAGGACTGCTAGATATGAGATATCTAAGGAGCTCTTCTGATCTCAGATGACCGAGGGTACTGCCATCGAGACTCATGTCCTAAAGGTGATCAATTTGATTGAACGCCTTGGACAGCTTGGGTTCGTCATGGATGGGGAGTTGAGTCAAGACTTGGTCTTGCAGTCACTCCCTGAGACCTTCTCGCAGTTTGTGATTAATTTTCACATGAATAAGCTAGATGTCAGCTTGCCTGAGCTGCTTAACATGCTGAAAACTGCAGAAGGTCACTTCCCATCCAAGAAGAACCATATCTTGTTGGTGGATTCTTCTAATAAAAGGAAGAGGCCCAAGGTAACTTCTGAAAAGAAGAAATCCAATAAGGCTAAGGAAAAAGGGAAAAAAAGGAGCAAAAGAAACCGGAACCAGCTAAAAGAATGCGCTTTCATTGCAACGAGCCGGGACATTGGAAGAGGAACTGCAAGAAGTTTCTAGCAGAGAAGAAGCTTGGAGAAGCTTCGACTTCCAATCAAGGTTTGTTTATGATTGAAATTAATTTTTCTGAAAGTCATAATTTTACTTGGGTATTGGATACTGGCTGTGGGTCTCACATATGTAACACTATGCAGGGACTGGTCAGAAGTAGAAAGCTGAACATTGATGAGGTGATCCTATGAGTGGGAAATGGAGCAAAGGTTGTTGCATTAGCTGTAGGAACTTATTGTTTAGCAATGCCCTCGGGCAAGTCCATTTATCTTAATAATTGTTATTATGTTCCGAATATTATTAAAAACATTATTTCAATTTCTGTATTGGATATGGAAGGATTTGACGTTATTATAAAGAACAATGGTTGTTCTATTTATAAAGATGATGTTTTATATGGTATTGGAAATTTGCGAAATGGACTTTATATACTTGACTTGTAAGAAAATATATTTCAAATTGAACAAACTAAGAAAAGGAAAAGAGATGATATTAATTATACCTATATGTGGAACTGTAGACTCGGTCATATCAAAGAAACAAGATTATCTAAGTTGCATAAGGATGGGCTCCTAGAGCTATCCGATTATGAATCATATCCAACTTGTGAATCTTGTCTTATGGGTAAAATGACTAAATCTCCTTTTAGTAAAAAAAGAGAAAGAGTTATAGAGTTGTTGGCATTGATTCACATAGATGTTTGTGGACCTATGACAACAAGTGCACGGGGTGGGTATTCTTATTTTATTACTTTCACTGATGATCACTCAAGATTTGAATATGTGTATTTAATGAAATACAAGTCAGAATTATTTAAAAAGTTCAAAGAGTTCAGAAGTGAAGTAGAGAAACAAACGTGCAAGAGTATTAAGATACTTTGATCAGATCGAGGTGGAGAATACTTAAGCGGTGACTTTCTCAATTGTCTCAAAGAAAATGGTATAATCTCACAATGGACTCCTCTAGGTACACCACAGTTAAATGGAGTATCTGAAAGGAGAAATCAAACATTGTTGGACATGGTTCGATCCATGATGAGTTTTACTGACCTTCCAATTTCCTTCTAGGGATATGCCCTAGAAACGGCTACATACCTACTTAACAAGGTACCTACTAAATCTGCCTCAAAGACTCCATATGAGATGTGGAAGGGGAGGAAACCAAATCTTAAGCATGTTAAGACTTGGGGTTGTCCATCTTATGTCAAAAAGTTTGAAAATGATAAGCTACAGACTAAATCCGATAAGTGTAGATTTGTGGAATACCGTAAAGAAACTGTAGGGTATTATTTCTATCATCCAACTGATCAAAAGGTGTTTGTTGCGAAATATGTTGCCTTCTTGGAAAAGGAGTTTATCCATGAAGGGGTCAGTGGGAGTAAAATGTATCTTGAAGAAGTTCAAGAACCATAAATTACCACGGATCAAAGTCAGGTACCTGACCAAGTAGAAGAACCTACTAAACCACACCCTGTTCGTAAATCTGGAAGAGTACCGAAGATACCTGAGAGGTATGGATTCGTTATAGAGGATAACGATGAGGTACACATCATGAATGATGATGATCCATTGAATTACGAACAGGCTATTAGTAATAAAGACTCAGGGAAATGGCTAGAAGCCATGAAATCCGAAATGGACTCCATGAAAGTAAACCAAGTATGGACTTTGGTTTTTCCACCTGAAGGCATTAAGCCTATTGGGTGTAAATGGGTCTTTAAAAGAAAGACTGGAGCAGACGGAAAGGTAGAGACCTATAAAGCCCGACTGGTTGCAAAAGGTTTCAAGCAAAGACAAGGAGTTGACTATGATGAAACCTTCTCACCAGTAGCTATGCTCAAGTCCATTCGGATTTTGCTTGCGATTGCAGCTTACAATAACTATGAGATCTGGCAGATGGACGTGAAAACGGCCTTCCTCAATGGGAAACTTGAGGAGGATGTGTATATGACACAGCCAGAGGGATTTGTTTCAAAGGTTGGAACAAATCAAGTCTGTAAGCTACAACGATCTATTTATGGATTCAAGCAAGCTTCTTGTAGATGGAACATTCGTTTTGATGAGACAATCAAAGAGTTTGATTTTATCAAAAACGAGGATGAACCATATGTATACAAGAAGGTTAGTGGGAGCGCAGTATCATTCCTTGTATTATATGTTGATGATATATTACTGATAGGGAATGACATTCCTATGTTACATTCAATTAAAATCTGGTTATCTAAAAACTTCTCCATGAAGGACTTGGGTGAAGCATCCTATATTTTGGGGATAAAGATCTATAGATATAGATCTAAAAGGATACTCGACTTATCCCAAGGTACGTACATTGATACGATGCTAAAGAGGTTTAGCATGAAAGATTCCAAAAGAGGTCTCATGCCGATAAGCCATGGAATACTTCTCTCCAAGAAACAGGCCCCAAAGACACCTGAGGAGAGATATCGTATGAGTAAGATCCCTTATGCTTCTGCAATACGATCTATCATATACGGTATGATATGTACTATACCGGATGTTGCTCACGCACTTAGTGTAACGAGCAGATACCAGTCGAATCCAGGAGAAGAGCACTGGAAGGCAGTGAAGAATATTCTAAAGTACTTGAGAAGGACTAAAGATATTTTTCTTGTCTACGGTGGGTCTGAATTAAAACTCAAAGGATTCACGAACTCAAGTTTTCAAACAGACCAAGATGACAGTAAATCTATTCCGGGGTATGTGTTTACCTTGAACTGAGGCGCAGTGAGTTGGAAGAGCTCTAAGCAGCAAACAGTTGCTGATTCAGTGACAGAGGCAGAGTATATAGCTGCAAGTGAAGCTGCAAAGGAAGCTGTTTGGATGAAGAGTTCATAACTGAACTTGGTGTGGTTCTTAGCATTGGAGAAGCAGTTCCCGTTTACTGTGACAACACCGGAGCGGTTGCACAGGCTAAGGAACCCAGGTCTCATCAAAAATCCAAACACGTGTTGCGGCGATTTCACTTGATCAGGGAGATCATTGAAAGAGGAGACGTCACCTTGGAGCGTGTGGACTCTCAAGACAACATTGTAGATCCATTTACTAAAGCTCTAACACAACAGCAGTTTGATCGTCACTTAGAGAAGATGGGTATGAGATACCATGGCGATTGGCTTTAGTGCAAGTGGGAGATTGATAGTAGTGTGCATACAAGTCAATCATGTATGATGATAAAGCACATACTCTGTAAACAATCTTATTTATTTATTAATAAAATATTCATTTAAGGCATTTAATTATCTACATAATGCTGTTTTTATAATATATAAATAACCCATAGTTTTAAGCAATGCTTTTAAAATCATGATGAGATTATGCTAATGAGATCTAAATTCTTAGAAAGCTTAAAAACTAAAATAGTTCCCAATCGTGGGATTACTAAAATGGGGATTAGTAAATCCGGATAGATTGGTACATATGTTGCTTGTTCATTGGATGAGAATGACTGATCTCATGGTCATTTGTGTGGAGACACTAAAGCAAGTATGTAGGTGCTTATTGGAGAATAAGTTCACTGAACGTGACTCGCTATGGAATACCTAATGGAGTTTTACTCGCCTGTCAATAGGAATTCCTAATGTGATAGTAGTACAAGTGATCCTTGGACTTGAGATCATCATAGTATCTTGTATGTAATAAATTATACTTTGACTTATTCCTTAAGGCCCTTTAGGGTATATATAGGGTATGCTTGAATATAATAAGTTACATATGGAGATAATATATGATCAATAAAGAATCTACCACCTCTAGTAAAAGAGGAGATATGTCCTATGTGATTCGTTAAATGACAACCCAGGAATCCTTGGCCAACGTAGAATGAAATTAGGAAGAGGTTTCTAATTTGCATTATTTGGAGTTGTGCATTTTTTAATCGAAATACATATGATTAAATAAATTAAGACTTGACAGTAAATCCATGTCTTATATTTAATTGGAACATTGTATGGTGGAAGGATTGAATTGTACGATAACTATTAACTCACAGGTTCTTTTATGATTAATGTTGAAATCTATATTATCTGGAAAGTCGTTGATCGCTAGGGAGGCTTATCCCTATTGTAGAATAAATGTTATTTATTTAAATAGATTATTAATTTAATTTATTTATTTAAATAAGATTAGAATTGTTCTAATTGATTTATTCACAACCGGTTTAATATGGAGAACCTAAAGGGTCACACCATAAAAGGAAGAAGAATTATTTAAGAAGAAAATGGCATGATAGTAATAATGCATTAAGTATAATTAATTTAATCTATGATGATAGAATAAATTAAATAGCTTAATAAGAGGAGTCTTATTAATAAGAGGAGTCTTATTAATATTATTATTATTATTATTATTTTAATTCTAAAGGAGTTTAGGAATTAATTTAATATTAGTACTCTCACTCAATCCTAATGAGATTAGGAGATAAATTATTTAAAAGTGTTTAATTAATTAATTAAATAAAACCCTATTCTAATTAGATTAGTAGGGTTAACCTAATATCTATAAAAGAGAGTCTTATATATTAGAAATAAGGTACGTAAGTTTTCCAAGGGTTGGGAGTACACATATTCTATAGAGATAGAAAATAAGGGTTAAGCCAATAACCCATCTTCCTGAGTTCTTCGTCTTCCTTGGTGGATCACCGTTAGAGGCCAAACATTTGGGTGGCTGACATTGATCAAGGGAAGGAGCCACTACAGAGGAATCAAAGGAGTAGAACTTGTACCTGAGGAAGCTTGGATCTTCAAAGGTATAATTCCGTTTACTCCTTCTATATTGACTGATAATTGATGCACAAGAATGATCATGGTTATGGGTTTTGTATAAATTTTTAAAAAACCTTGTTTTCGCGCTTCCGCCTTATTTATGTGATTTGATTGCATGTTTGCGTTACGTACAAACCCAATAGAAGACCCACCACGAAATCCATCGTGATGTGCTCCTACTTCCACTCCGAAATCTCCAGCGGTTGTAGCAATCCACTTGGTCTCTGGTGCTCTGCTTTGACTTTCTGGCATGTTAGACATCTTGCAATGTATTCAGCAACGTCTCTCTTCATATTCGGCCAACAAAAATGATGTCTGAGATCTTGGTACATCTTCGTACTCCAAGGGTGAATCGAATATCTCAAACTATGAGCTTTGCCCAAAATCTCCTCTTTGACATCTGGTATTGGCAGTACCCAGATTCTTCCATCAAATCGTAGTAGACCTTCATTATCGATCTTAAACTTGATTTCCTCGCCATCGGTTATTCTCTTATGGATCTTCTCACATTCCTTATCATGAAGTTGTGCCTCTTTCACCTTGTCTACCAGAGTAGAACTAGTAGTTACTTGAAACAGTTTCTCGTCCGACTCCTTCGGATACTTAACTTTCAGTTCCAACTTAGCCATCTCTTCTATCAAACTGGTCCTGATCAGTTAATATATTCAACTTCTCCCGACCTTTCCGGCTTAACGCATCTGCTACAACGTTAGCTTTACCAGGATGGTAAAGAATCTCGCAGTCGTAGTCCTTGATTTGTTCCAACCATCTCCTTTGGCGCCTGTTTAAATCCTTTTATGTAAAGATATACTTCAGACTCTTATGATCTGTGTATATCTCACACTTCTCTCCATACAAGTAGTGTCTCCAAATTTTTAGAGCAAACACTACTGCGACCAATTCTAAGTCATGGGTCAGATACCCTTTCTCATAGTCCTTCAGCTAATGTGATGCATAGGCAATGACTTTGCCGCTCTGCATCAGCACACAGCCTAATCCCTTATGTGAAGGATTGCTGTATATAATAAAATTTCCTGTACTATCCGGCAATGACAACACCGATGCAGTACTCAACCTCTTCTCCAGTTCCTGAAAACTTTCCTCACACTTTTCCGTCCAAACAAACTTAACTATTTTACGAGTCAAATTCGTCAACGAAGTTGCGATCTTGGAAAAGTTTTGGATAAATCTTCTGTAATAACCTGCCAATCCCAAGAAACTCCTCACTTTAGACAGCGTCTTCGGCTGATCCCAATTCATCACAGCTTCAACCTTCCATGGATCTACCGAAATCCCATCCTTGTCAATCACGTGGCCAAGAAATTGCAGACGTTCTAACCAGAATTTGCATTTCGAGAATTTCGCATATAGCTTCTCCCGTCTCAGCGATTCTAATGTTAGCCGTAAATGTTCAGTGTGTTCCTCCTCAATTTTGGAATAAACAAAAATGTCATCTATGAACACTACTACAAACTTATCTAGGAATGGCTTAAATACTCTATTCATTAAGTCCATAAATGCAGCTGGTGTATTCGTTAGACCAAATAACATCACTAAGAACTCGTAATGTCCATACCGAGTTCTAAAAGTCGACTTCGGTATATCTTTTCTTCTCACCTTCAACTGATGATACCCACTTCTCAAATCAATTTTTGAGAAGTATCTAACACGTTTCAGTTGATCAAACAAGTTATCGATCCTAGGTAAAGGATACCTATTCTTGATCGTAACTTTTTTCAACTCCCTATAATCAATGCAAAGCCGCATCGATCCATCCTTCTTCTTCACGAGCAATACTGGAGCTCCCCACAGTAAAACGCTCAGTTGAATATACTTCTTTTCCAGCAATTCCTGCAGTTGAACCATCAACTCCTTCATCTCGACTAGAGCCATTCTGTACGGGGCTTTCGAAATCGGAGCAGTCCCTGGTGCTAAGTCGATCACGAACTCTAGCTCTCTATCTGGCGGAAGTCCTGCAAATCGTTCAGAAATACGTCCACAAACTCCCTAACCACTGATATCTCTTCTATCTTTGGGCTCTCCTTACGAATATCCACTATGTAGGCTAAGTATCCTACACAGCCTTGTTTCAACAACTTCTTGGCTTGCATAATAATCAGACAACTCGCTTGTCTAGGCGATTTGCTACCATGAAACACTACCTTCGACGGAGTCGTAAGGTCTACAGATTTCTTCTGACAATCGATTACCGCCCCATAGTTGAACAACCAATTCATACCCAGTATTACATCAAACTCCCCAAGTCTTATCGGAATCAAATCTACCCTCAACTCATGACCCTTAATGTCCAATCTATAATTCTTGTAAACAAACCTAACAGGAATAACCTCCCTATTCGCAATCTCTATGTTCAAGGGGTAAACTAATTCCTCTTTAGGTAAGTCTAAGGTCTTAGCAAAGTCATCAGATATGAACGAACAAGTAGCACTGGAATCAAATAATACATATGCATTTATACTATTGACCAAAATAATACCTGACACCACATCCTTTGACTACACAACATCCTGCACCGTTATGTTGGCCATGTGATCCTTAGATCCACATGTGTAGCAAGCTCCTTTCTTCGGGTTCGAGCAATTCGGCGCAATGTGGCCTTCCTAACTATAGTTGAAGCATACTCGTTTCCCCCTCAGGCACACTCCAGTGTGATTCTTCCCGCATGTACCACATGCTTCAATCCTCCTCTTCTGCTAGCTTCCCTGTTGACTCCCAGCAGAAGTGTTGTCGTTCCACTTTCTTTTCTGGTTGATAGCCTCGCTACCACCAGTCTTGTTTTCCGTCTCATTCTTCTTCTTCTTCAGGTCCTAATTATACTTGGTCACCGCGTCGCTTCCACCTTCAGCGAGGATGGCCTTTTCAAGCACAGATGCAAACGTTCTCAGCTGGAACATGGAGGCCTTACTGTAGAGCCAGGGCTTCAATCCCTGCTCAAACCTTCTCGCCTTCCTCTTGTCGGTACTGACCTAGTACGTTGCAAACCTGTACAGCTCATTAAACTTTACAGCGTACTCCGGCACCGTCATCATTCCATGCTTTAGCTCTAGGAACTGAACCTCCATTTGGTTCTGAGAGCTAATGGGGAAGTACATTTCAAAGAACATCTCTTTGAAATGATCCCATGCTATAACACCTTCTCCTTCCCTAGTCTTATTGGCCTGCCACCAGAAGCTAGCTTCCGACTTCAGCATGAACGTCGCGAAAGCTGTCTTCTGGTCCTCGCTAACTCTAGCCACGTCGAAGACCTTCTCCATTTCCATTATCCAAGTTTGGGCCTCTATCGGGTTCACCGATACCTAAAATTCCAGCGGTCCTACTGCCTTAAATTCCTTAAATGTCGTATTCTGGACTTGCGACTGATTCACAAGCGCTCCCGTCAGCAGGTTCACCAACTGCTGAACCGAATTGGAATTCATCTCATCGTTGTTGTTGTTGTCGTTGTTATTCGTCGAACCCTCTGGGTGTAGACATGTAGGTCTTCTTCTAGGAGGCATCTTTCTGTTAAGAAATATTCTTATTAGATCCTTTACTCATTTCTTAAATATTCAAGTTCAATTTAAATTAACTCAATTCACACTTGAACACATAGCATGTCAAATAACTTCTTTATTTTATTCATTCTTAGTTCTCAAACATAGATTATATAATATTTCTGCTATTTACATCATCTTTCCTGAAATGAACAAGTTGCAGGATTACATTATCATCTTATCTCATTATTATCTCAAATTCTGGGATTTATATTTATTTTTAAAAAAAACATAATTTAAAGACTCTACTATCTAGGCATGTTAAGACGTCGCACAGCCACCCTACGCTCTTCTTCCATCACCCTTAACACCGTTCTGCGATCCACCATGTACCATGGTAAATCTCTGAACTGAGCTGGGTAATAGAAGACACGATCCTGGGCCCTATCTATAGCCGTATGAAAAGCGTATTCCGTCTCCCTCAGCTTGGCCTTCTTTACTTGAACCTCGTCTTCAGCTAGATCTGCACGTTGAGAGCCCTCAAGCTTGTTTCCTCCGCTCTGGGACGCTTTGCTGACTCCTCTTGGTTGTCGTTCTTCAATTTCGCTAGCTCAGCCAGTGCGCCATCTCTGTCACTCTTCGCGTGAACTAGATCCCACTTTATGTTTCCAAGCTCACTGTCCAGCTCTTCAATGGTCTCGACCCGCTGCTGTATGGTCGTTCGACTCTCGTCCACCAGATCCTCAAGTTCTCCAACTCCCCTCTGAAGCTCCATGTTGCGGTAGTAGATCTCCTCGTACATCTCAGCGCTAGTCGAGTGAGGTGGAAATTCCTCTTCAGGATCCTCCTCTTCTTTTGACTCATCCTTGTCATCTCGGTCAGATACTGGCTCATGCTCCTGACCAGCTATGGTGATCAATAGAGATGGCTCTCTCTGAACCAACTACTCCCAGACAACATGGATATCTCGGGGATCCTCGTCTCTAGGCATCTGGGGTAACTCCTCCCTAGCCTGACTGGACTCTCCAACATTTGTCAGACAACAAAGTTTTAAATTTTAATTATTAAGTGATATCGACCGATACTCTTCGCGTACATAACTATAAACACGTAGCACATAAGGTAGTTTATTATCTTTAACTATCATCACTATCTTTTCGATCTCTTACAAGGATACTACCTAAGGCTCCCCCCACCTAACGTTCATAACCTAAGGCTTTGATACCAACCTGTGATACCCCCAAATCCGGGTACTTCAATTCCACGGGATTTGGTGCTCACTATCTAAATAAAATACAACTACTGCCCAATAATAAGGAATGCAAAATAAATTACAACCTTATAATTAAATAAAAATCTTTCTTATAAAAGGATTACAACTTTGCTCAAATATCCCAGGGTTATCTAACGTTAACATAAACGAATAAGTGCGGAAAATAAAACATAACATAATCAAGTCTTATTACAATCATAATAAACATTAACATAAACAAGTCTTCACTTGTTCATCTTGTTTTTTCCTTTACTTGTTGACGGTGCGTCAATATTTTTGACTTTAGCTGCAATGGTTATTTAATTGCAAGAGTGAGCAGACAAAAGCTCACTTAAAATAATAACAATAATAGTGATGACATAAACAGAATAACTTCGAAAGATTTAAATACTTTTCTGTCATCAATAATAAAGAATTGAATAAAAATTCTTTCATCAACATTTAGAATTTCGAATGTAGAAATCATCTGAGGGTCATAAGACCTTGAACTTTGTCCTAGGTTATAAACATTTCTATTTAAAACCTTTAACAGTCTTTTAGACTATATGGACTCTTAACTCGTACTCAGAGGGATCAACCCTTCGTACCATGTATTGTGCACAAACATCTTAACGCTTTCGCATGATAATCCCCTATTAAATAGGGTTGTTCATCTCAGTATTTGATAACAAGTCCGCACCAAAAAAAGTTTGGTTTGGATAAGCTTAAAAGGAAATTTAGAGTTCAACTACCATCAACTAAGGAGTAGTTGAATCGACTTACAATAATCTTGAATAATTCAACAATAAAGAATTATGAATTAACTTATGATTTAGAATTAAACTTAAAGCATTCGAAAGATAAAATAGACCTTACTTGAACAATTAAGTCAATGTCACTTTAATTAAATCGTGAACTTTAAATAATTACTTGTTCATTGCAGAAATAAAAGGGCAGGCTCAAATAAAATTAAGATTTGAATTTAAAACACTTGCATATAAATCACAAGTTTAGGGATAGAGAACTTGCCTCAAGCGCAAACCACAATTACAAATCACGTTTCTTAATTAACCCTACATATATGTAATTAACAATAATAATATAATTAGTTATCATATAACTAATTCACATAACTTACTTAACCCATCTAGGTTAACTCATTCCCCTTAAATTATTAAGTTTAACAATTAATTATCACATCACTTAATCACATCACATGATTATATTAAATTTGCACATAATTAATCAAATAATAATTATGTACCTATATTAATTTAATTATAACTAAATAAATTATAATTTAAATTAAACATTTATTGTGATTATAATTAATCAAACTACATTATGTATTTATATTAATTAAATTATTATTAAATAAATTATAATTTAAATTAAATATTTACTTTGATTATGATTAATCAATTTATAATTATGTATTATATCTTAACAATATAATTCATTACTGTCCATTTAACATTTTAATTTTATTAACATGCTTTATAATTTATTACATCATTAATCTCATAAAATTTTATATTTTAAAAAAATAACTTTCTGCCCAATCTGCAGGACCAGCGCGGTCGTGCTCCATTAAGCCTTGAGAGCGGCGCGGCTGCGCCACTGTGCAGACAAGTCTGACAGTGTCGCGAACTTTGTAGAGAAAAAACTAATTTGGCTTATTTCTTCACACCAAATTCCGTATTGAACCAACATATTGCATATAACACTTTATAGAAAACATAATTCTAAGCTTCTAACATGTTTTAACATATATAATCATCATAACACATAATCAAAACTCTCAATTTTGTAAATTTTGGAGAAAAATCATTTTTCAGTGTTCTTGATAAAATTGAACACTGTAAGTTTATTTCTAAATCAAAATACACAATTCAAAGTATATTGAATTCGTTTCTAAACATGTTATCATTATCTATAATTAATTTACACAATAATTAACAATCAAATATAAATTTTGATTTTAAAGAAGCCAATTATCAAAACTAATTCACTGTAACTTTTGATGAACATGAATTCTTCATGTTCATCATGCTTACATGATTTAAACAACTAAATTATGCATACAATTCAATTATAAGCATATATGAACACAATTTATACATATAATTCATGTTTATATATACTTTCATGAAAACTCATATTTACAGAGAATAAAACTTGAAGAACGTAAAACACAATTTTAAAACTATATGTTTAGAAATTATACCCTTTGCTGATTAAAGTGAAGAAGATGATGATGATGGTATGCAATCAAGATTTGTTTATGATTGAAATTAATTTTTCAGAAAGTACGCAAAAAGGGCTATGGAATTGAGTTCCGGGCGAAACCAGAAGATGAAACTTAACGTGCACATGTACAAATGCGCAATGAAGTAGTAGGAACTTCCTGATCGTAGAAATACATATAATGGATTGTTACACGGGCTTTTTGCCACTTCGTAGGTTTCAAACGAGCGTTTTCACCAGTTAATTTTTGGTATGTGGTAGTATATGAGTATACCTACGTGTTAGAGTGATAAAATCTGGGTTTGGAGTACTAGAAGTCGGGCTAGAAAACGAAATGGGGGGAGTTTCAGAATGTTTTCTATTTTCTCTCTTTTTTTGGCTTTGGGGTGCACTTGTATTTAAAGACCCGATGGAAGCGGGCCTACCCGCAACAGTCGCGGGTCTACCTACGGCTCCACGTGGCAGGGCCCACATGGTGGATTCTGCCGTCTCAAAGTACGTGCACTCCGAGCAACGTGATGTCAGGTTCGAAACTTTCTAACTATTGATCAGAGCGTCCGTGTGAGGCGTGTTATACCTTCCAGAAAGTCCTCGCCAAGAGCGTCACAATGACATGGGACATAACCTTTTCTAAGTACAAGAAGACGGGTTCATAATCGGATCTTCGTTTCTTCGCAATTTGTTTGTTGAGCTGTATTGTGCTGTTTTCACTCGGGATCAATGTTATGGTTCTTTCTGACCTTCATTGCATCAATTCGCTTTAATTTGACCGGATTGACTTTAAGTTAGTAAAATGACCATTTTACCCCTCCAAGGGTTGTTCACTGTACTGGCACGGTCTTCGACGGTTTTCTCGAGGTTAGCTCCGAGGTTTGAACCCAGCCGATTCTGTTTGTCCTCAGGGTCGTCTCTGAGGTTGATTGCATCTCTCGTGTTTAGATCGGGGCTGAACTGGATCTCACGGTGTTGTCGTCGGGATTGCTGTACCTCCCGAGTTGTGACTGGGACTTTACTTGACATCCCGGTGTTGCCGAGGTTTGACTTGACATCCCGGTATAGTGATCGGGGTTGAGCATGACATCCCGGGGTGGTCGTCAGGGCTGCTTGACATCCCGGTATTGTTACCGGGGGGCTTCACTTGACATCCCTGTGTTGTCGGGGTTTGACTTGACATCACGGTATAGTCACCGGGGCTTCACTTGACATTCCGGTGTTGCCGGGGTTAAAAGACGGTTTTGTCCTCCTACAGGGTTAGTAACAGAAAAACGAAATTTCGAGTGTCTACATCTGCAGAGCCAGAGCCAAATCGTAATCTGCAGAACCAAAGCCAGATCAAAGTCTGCAGAATAAAGGCCAACAGATTTAACAAGCGTACAATTCAGTTGATCCAATTTTGCGTTTTTTAGGATTCGAGAGAGTTAATTTAAGAGTTGATGATATTTGTAAACTTGTCTAAACATTTTATCTCAATGACTTCATTGAGGAAGAAAGACTGTTCGAGAATAAAAGTGGAACATTATCGACTTGGTGTGCCTTGTCTTCTTGGTTTCAAAGAATTGTCGAGTATCTCTAATCTATCTCAATGGTTGGTGAAAACTAGAAAATCTACAACTTTTCCACTTATTTATAGTTTGTTTGTTTTTTTTTGAAAGCTTATTTATAGGTTAGTTACACGCATTCTTACTCTTTCGGTTTCTGTTGCCACTATAAAGCGAGCATTTTCAATTATGAAATTTGTTAAAAACTAGGCTTCGAAACAAGATCCTGCCATTAATGAATATTTGTGGGTACACAAATCCTGTCATTAAGCCATATAATTTCCTAATTATCTAGCTAAAATTCACAATGCTTGCCCCTCCTTGTTCTTAATAAATGTCCATATTTCCACATCATCACTTTGGACTCCTTTCACTCTCGACAGTAATATAGGCTGTACACTAATTCTGGTCACGCTATACCATCTGTTGTTTGCATTCCCATAAGCTCTTTGTGAAGCTTCTTCTGCGCAGGGAAGATAACTGAAACACTACCCATATTCTTCCTACTAATCGGAGTAAAATCTCAAATTGGTTCTTCAACGAAGTAGCAATTTGAAAATTCAAGTTAGGCGCTTGAGGAGCGACTACACTAAGATTTGCATGACAAGACAATCAGATGTACATCGCTAGGTTAGAGTCTGTCGTGGCATGTAACTTTATAGTCGAATGTAAAATTTCAAAGTTGACGCTTTAAGAAGTCAATAATTTTAAAATTCTAAAATTAAAATTAAAACACTTGAGAATGATGGAATTAAGATCCGTAGGACGTGACCAAAATACCTGAATCCGGAATAACTGTCTGCTGTTATATATGTATTTAGCGATTAATTTTAGAAGATGAGTGGATCCAAGCTTCGACAAGGACCAGTTTCCTTGGCTATTACATCAAGTACCCTTTTTGGCCTCTGATTATATGATCAATATTTACTACTTCAATATATCGTTTCCTAAAGTCAGAACTATGAGATTGTGGAAGGAGAGATCTATTGTAACAATTCCAAAGAATTTTATTGCCTAGTGGATTTCGATTTTAAAATAAATAAATAAATAAAATGTCAACTCGCACTAATGTTAGAAAAAGAAGACCAACTTATTAAGTAATGCAGAAAATTTAGCTACAACAATCAAAAGAAAAAGAAGATAACGATGATAAATTTAGACTTGCATAACTCACAATATGCTACAAAGTTCTACAAATAATAAATATGGTATATATTTTCTCTTCCACGCCGCTGTATTAGTATAACATTTAGGACTAAAACATTAGGTCATTAAATAGAGTACAACTACATTAAGCAGTCGTCGTTGCTACAAACATTTAAAACAAGGGTGGATTGTTAAATACATAAAAGCTGCAAATAACTCGTCTCAGATTTAAAGCTCTACTACAGTACCTGATGACAGTAATTTTCCAAGCAATCAGTGTTTGAACAACGGGAAGATTAGGACAGATGCATATTCACCTGAAAGTACAGATCACTTTATCTGTACCATTAAAAGTTCAAAAGGTCCACCTCCCATCAACAATGCAAGTCAATTACTTTTTGCGCTGGGAGTTGACCAAACTTGATGACTACTAAAGTCCACATCTTTGGATAAACGGGCAAAAATACCATAGTAGTAAGCCTTGTCCACCATTCTTTCCCGCAAGAACAGAGAGCTGCATCCAAATCAATAAAAATCCAATCTACACAAGTAGAGCCATAGCAGATGTATGGGGCATAATTTACAACTTAAGCCATATTATTGCAGTTGGCTTGGAGACTCTTTTGATCTATGCTTTCGCTTTTTACTCCTGAATCAATAATAAGCACTATAGTGAGAGATTGAGGGTGTGAGAGAATTGGGGGGGGGGGGGGGGGGGGGAGGGAGAGTGTGTGTGTGTTTTAAGTTCATAGAGATAGTACTTGTCATGTGAGCCTGGATCCCGACAAGTTTTGAGTTTCCGATCAATGTGCTTCATATCTGCCGCTGTAGGGGTCACAAGTTTACTTACCTATACAGAGCCAACAAGAAGTATGAATAGGTCAACCGAGTAAATATGGATTTCATGCTACTACGGCATGCAATATCACATTCAGCAAGACTAAAGAACAAAGAACGAGTAGTGATGGTTCTATTTTGAACCAAGATATAAATGATATACGATATAGAGTACCACAGAATCTATGTTGTTAAGAGAAACAGTGAGCTCTGAAATGTTGTGTGTTGGATGCTGGCGAGACAGAATGTTCCTGAGATATCTGGACAGAAGTTCAATTCGAAGAAAGCAAAACCATTATTTTAGACAAACCAAAGAATTCAGCTGCAAGAGACTGTATTAATGGATCTTTCAGAAGCAAATTACACCTTTCGAATTCGAGAAGTCCATGCATCTGGTTTGATCTGCGCAAAGCAGCCAATGCCAACTGCACCAAATTAATAAAAAACACTGTTAGAGCACTGCACAAACCTAAAGCCCAGAACTGAAGTGGCAAAGCCAGGAAATTACTCTAGTGGGGTCAAAATTATTACTAAGTTATAAATAATTTGACAGGGGTTCATTTTTTTATAATACTTTGTACTTTCGGGTCTCACACACATATGTATATATATACTATATTACAATGACAATATAATGTGTAATAATATATGGTATATATATATACTATATTGACTCATAATAGAATTTTTTAATCACAACTGCTCATAAGTAATTAATTCATTAATTATTTTTAAAAATAATATAAATTAGATTATTATTTAATTTAAAATATTATAGAGAGATATACATATATTAAGAGAATATGAGTCATATGTGGTTAAAATTTGATTGACAAAGTTATAAATTTTCAATTTGACCCCGTATAATAGAAAATTTATAAAATTTTAGTGGGGTCAATTTATATATAATACTTAAATTATTTAAAATTTACCTTACATTATAAAGCAATTATATTTTTCAGTGTGGATGTAGCTTCGCCACTGCCCAGAAGGACAAGTCTTTCACTAACTTCAAGAATGTAATGTCTCATAAATTTAAGCATCACAATCTGCAAACCAAGCCATCAACACAGTAGGATGAACTCTCTCTAAGGTATTCAAATGCTTCTTTCAAAATTATTGTCAAAACAACAAAATCTCATGCAAAACATTCCTTCTATCACGAAAAGCACAGACGTGTCTGGTGGGTTTAAGACAGAAAAACGCCTATAGGAATTATACAGAAAACCAGCTTATATGGAAAGCTTATATGGGTAAAAAATTTCAATTTATACATAAAATAAAATTATTTCAATTTACATAATAAGTTGGAGGAAGTCTTTTGCCACCTAGGCAGTGTCATCTAAAAGGGTCAAGGGATCAATGAGAAGGATCACACAATAAATTTGACTCATTTGTGAATCTATAATGTCAATGAAAGTGAACGCACAGCTGATAACATTCCCAAAAGTCTACATGAAAATGCAAATTTGTTAAATCAAGCTCAAAATCGGGGACTAAGTAAATTTTAAATTAGGATTCATTATTCTAAATTGATAAATAAAATTTTAATAGAAATGACGGATATATTACCATGCTTTAGGAGGTTGACAGGGATCAATCATGAGACACGTCGTTGTCGTGAATGATATTTAGTTATTTATTTATCAATGTCTATTTATTTATTTAGTTAGTGAACTTGTTATTTATTGGTTTATTTCAGTATTGGGTTATTTATTTAGACTCAATTGTTAATGGTCTTAGGATTATTATAGTTTCTTTTTATTATAAATATGCAAGTCATGACAGATTATTAGACACACTTTGAAATTAAAATTATCCTAATTATTGGTTACGATCAATATTTTTTCTCCTTACTGCGGTTGAGAAACCCTAGTTCTTTTAATTTTTCTTGTTGATTTACCACTTCCAATTAATTATTTGTTCATCAATTTTTGTCCTACATAATATTGGCATCAGAGCTTCGTTTATCCATCAATTTCTAAATTTTTGGGAGATCTTGGGTTTTCAAAAAAAAAGTTACTTTCATCGGAGCACTGTTCATCGCTGCAATTGTTGTTTATCGCCGGAGTTACTGTTCATCGCGATTTGTTGTTCAAGGAAAAAAAACATGTTGATGCTTGTTTCTTCCATTAGTGAGTACCGTTCATCGCTGGAGTTACTGTTCATTGCCGGACTTGCTGCGTTGTTTTGGAAATAGAGAGTTAACTCTAACTTTCCAAATTTAAATTAAAAAACCTTGCAAATTACCTTAATACCCCAAACTTCCGCTCTCCATTCAAATATTGTCCCACAATTTAGTAGTTTACATTTTTTTTCACTCCTGTTTCTTGCATAAAAATCCCTAAACTTTTAACCTTAGCACTCTTCACCCCAGTCTCATACTTTCTAATCAGTTAGGTCCATTTAAAAATAATATAAAAAAAGTAAATATTTCATTTTGAATATTTAGATTTTCAATATTTAATCACTTACATTCCCTTCGTTCATTAGTTCTAAAAATTTTGAAAGCTTATTTTGGATTTTTTCTTTTAAAATTGCATATTATTCCATCTAGTTGCATATTATTTGGTTATTATCAACAACTTTTGATATTGAGATTGCGCTTTCATAGTCTTAGACTTGTAATTTTAATTTGCTTCAATTAAATTTTTGTATCGTCTTATCTTTGCTCTTGCATTTGCATCATTACTACACGTACCCAAGCTGCTTAAAAGGAATTTAGGACCAATTAGTGGCTATAGTCGCAGAACTGGGTCAAATGAATGATAGGATCACACGCATTGAACAAAGACAACCTGTAGTGGAACCTCAAGAGAATAATGGGAATGGACATGTCAAGAACCCACATGTTAGGCACCATGAACATCATACACATGATCTTATGATGATGACTATAGGAAAATCAAGGTAGATGCACTCGAGTTTGACGATAGATTTGATCTCAATGCATTCCTTAATTGGATGTCTAGTATGGATAAGTATTTTAACTGATATGAGATGTCTGAGGATAGGAAGGTTCGATTCGCCAAAATGAAATTGGTGAAATTGACCAATTTATTCTGGTAAGTGGTGGAGACTTAGAGCGTCTAGGTGAGCCACCTATCAGACATTGGGGAGAGATGAAAACTCGCTTTAAGCAATATTATTTACCCGTAAAACATACCGATAGGTTAATGCAGCAGTATGACAACTTTCGTTGGTGTAATAATGTTTGTTTCTAATTAATCTACAGATTTCGGAAGACGACTCAAAGATATAGGATCAATGAGAGTGATAGATTTATGAAGTTCAAGAATGGGTTACAACCTAAACTTCAATCACACATCCTGACAAGTGGCATCATTATCCTAGATGACCTTTTCTTTGCAGTTCTAGATAACGAGTATAGGTTATAGGGTATCGTTAGGAGAGTCCCTTCTTACTCAGGTCAGCCTAGTGGCCAAAATTTCTCGCAGAGTAGACCTTTTCCCACTTCTCAGGCGTCCTCTAAGGCTAGTAACACCGCAAGCAGTGTTGTTAAAGGCACGCCTAGGCATGAGGCCCATCCCAACCCACGTTAGGCGCCTCACCTGAGGCGAGGCTCCTTCGATGAGGCGCACTCGAGGCGTGGGCCATATCGAAGTTGTGTAAAAATAAATTTTCTAAGCAATCTAGATCATCAATTGCAACCTCCGCCAAGTACGTCTTCTGCTTTTTTTCCTTCTCTTCTTTTGCCCAAAAAAATGTTATTTTGCAAAATACCAAGGGATTATGCTATCTAATTTTTTTCAAAAATTTTGAGTACTTTACTACACTACTATTCTGGTGTTTACTAACTTATTAAATAATTAAATGTGTATATAACTTATAAATACTTTTTTTATATTTAAATATGCATTTATATTGGTGTTTAGTGTTTACTACTCATAGTTGTTACGGCGCCACGGCGAGTCATGGCGGTAGCCGACTGCCAGGACGCCTAGGCGATCGCCATGGCGTCAATATGGCGACAAATCGTTAACAATGTGCAATTTATATATTATTTATTTTACTTAACAAGTATATTGGCAATAAAATTTTATACACATTAAAACTCAAAACATAACACTATGGAATAACATTAAAAGCATAATTATGTACACTAAGCATAAAAAAAATTACCCACAAGCATCTTAAATATAATTAACACTACATTAGTGCATTACAATTCATAGACTCAACATATAATCTTAATATTTATTTATCATACATACAGAATATAATATTAATATTTATTTATCATATATTATATATAATATTAATATTTATTTATCATACATGTATAATATAAAATTAATATATAAATAAATATTAATATTTATTTATCAGATATATTCTATAATATTAATATTTATTTATCATGCATATAATATAATACTAATATAAACTATGTGCTGCAATTTACAGTATATTAGTAGTACACATCTGTATAGCATTATTGTGTATGTTGAGTGTTTTGTTTGCTAACAGAGAGTCAAAGTCCACAGTCATTGCTATTAACAATATAACACGTGTTGATGTATGGTGTAATTTGTGTACTGTAAGCCAACTAATATATGCATAAAGCCATAGACCATTTAACTTTTACCGATGTTGACTAGTGTTAAATTTTACTGGGTATTCAAACCTTCTGAAACAAAAAAAAGAAAAAGTGGAGAGAAACTGAGAAACAGAGTCCAAGCAGTGTTGTCGGAAAAAGACCTTCGTGGTTGTCTCGAAGAGTTGAGGTTTCTCGCTCTCACAGTCTCTCGGTCGCAGCCTCTCGCCCTCTTCTCTCGACTTCGATCTTCTTCCCACTTCGCAGTCTCTCGGGTTGCTCTCGACTTCGATCTTCTCACTTCTCTGCGAATCGACTTCGACTAGGGCTAGTTTTGGTGTTGCGCTCACGACGTCGTTTTTCTCAAACTAGTTCGAATTTGGGTCGATCCATACCCATAGAGGCAAGTTGCTCGACCAGGCGAAAATTCGTCCAAGTTATCATCGCGTCGTCCAAGGCGACGACTGTTTTTGCTAGGTGCTCGCCTTTCAGTCGTAGACCAAGTCGCTCGCTCACCTTCCCTATCTCTTACCGACTGGACGACTTTGTGTCGCCTAAGCGACGCCTTAACAACTATGTTATTACTTCAATATATATATGTAAGATTGCAAGTGTTTGACTATGTACTTATGCAAAATGTAATTATGATATGAATATATCAGTGTATCACTATATTACAAAGGTATGATCCTTGAACTTGTTATAAAAACTTTTTGAACATGCTTAGAAGTTTGTAAAATTACTTGATGGTTGATAAATTTCATACATAAATGATTAAATGTATTTATATATATTTGTAATTTTTTTTAAATATGTGAGCCTCACTTCGATGAGGTGCGCGCCTTGCCTTGCCTCGCCTCGCCTGCTCGCCCCGCCCCTAGGCCCCAAGGAGACCTTTGCGCCTCGGTGCGCCTCTCCACTTGAATAACAATGGTTGGGCCATCTCGTGACAAAGGGAAGGGTGTAACTGCACCCTACTCTCAGTATACTACTCAGGAGAGGTGCTTTACATGCCAAAGGTTAGGGCGCAAGTCTTTTGAGTGCCCCAATCGCAATCGTCAGCGAGTAATAATAGTAGGGGAAACTTCAAAAGAAGATATTGTCGGGGCTGAAGTCGAGGGTGAGTATGACTAGCAGGATGAGGAGGCTGATGAGCACCTAGAGGAGATAGGTAATCAGGTAGGTGTCATGAGGTGCGTTTTCACAAGTTAAAGAAGTGAGGATGATTGGAGAACCACCATATTTCAGACCTACACAGCAAAGTAGGTGGCCTCTTCTAAGTTGTTCATCGATGGGGGTAGTTGCTTAAATATGGTTGTTGAGTCCGCCTTACCACGGATGATGTTGAAGGCAGAACCACATCTCCAACCTTTTACCGTCGCCTAAGTCAACAAGACATTCATTCCTATGTTAAATAGATGTTCAGTGTTGATCCACCTTCAGGGCTGTGAGGAGAATATTTGGTGTGATGTTCTTATGGATGTTGCACATATTCTACTAGGGCAACCTTTGGCTATTTGACTGTGATGCGACTCATTATGAGAGGATGAACACATGTTTAGACACAAGGGGCAAAAAATATCATTAGCACCTGTAAAACCCCAAGTGTCGTCCAAGAGTCGATTAAAGGAGACTAGCTTACCTACCCAACAAATCAAATCACTCCATATTCTTAATAGAAAGGAGTTTGAAATTGGGGGAAAAGCTAGAGGTGAGAAATGTTCTTGAGTAGAGTACTAGAGAGATTCCTAGCGATGTTCGGCAAATTTTACATGAGTTCGCAGATGTTATGCCTAGTGAGTTGCCCGAAGGGTTACCACCTCTTTTAAGGATATCCAGCATGCCACTGACTTTGATCCAGGGTCTTCTTTATTTAACCTGCCACATTATAGGATGCATCCCACAAGGCAGATTGAGATGAGACGATAGGTAGGTGAGTTGTTGAGGAAGGGCTTTGTTAGAGAGAGTTTTAACCCTTGTGTCGTTCCAGCCTTATTCACCCCCAAGGCTGATGGGAGTATGAGGATGTGTTGTAATAGCCAAGTCATAAATAAAATCACCACCAAGTATAGGTTTCTCATACCTAGGCTTGATAACATGCTAGATATGATGATTGGAGCTCGTGTTTTCACCAAAATTGACCTGCGGAGTGGATACCACCAAATCCGCGTCTGAGAGGGAGATGAGTGGAAGACTGCCTTTAAGACGGGGGACGGACTTTATGAGTGATTAGTCTTACCTTTTGGTTTAACCAATGCACCCAGCACATTTATGAGTTATTAATCAGGTGCTACGTCCTTTTATTAGCAAGTTTGTAGTGGTCTATTTTGATGACATCCCCATTTATAGTAAAACCTGATATGAACACTTGTGAGAGATTCTAGCAGTTCTTGTACATGAGAAACTCTGTTAATCTGAAAAAGTGTTCTTTTGTTCAGGAGTTGGCCATTTTCCTCGGGTTTGTGATCTCTAAAGAGGGGAATTCTGCCGACCCAAAAAAAGTAAAGGCTATTAATGAGTGGTCTGAACCTTCTAATATTCACAAAGCTCGAAGCTTCCCTGGGCTAGCTACGTTTTATAGGAGGTTCATTAGAGGATTTAGTACCATTATGGCTCCCATCACTGATAGTTTAAAAAAGGGAGAGTTCGTTCAGTCTAAATTAGCTACCAAAGCCTTTGTGGAAATCAAGAAAAGGTTGACACAGGCACTTGTCCTCGTGTTGTAAGTGCTTGAGGTAGCATGCGACGCTTCAGGTGTAGGGATAGGAAGAGTGTTTAGTCAGGAAGGTCATCCAATAGCATTCTTTAGTGAGAAATTGAATGAAGCCCGACAAAAGTACTCTACCAATGATAGGGAATTTTATGAAATAGTCTAGGCACTTGGGTATTGGCGACATTATTTGTTGCCTAGAGAGTTTGTTCTTTACTCCGATCATCAGGCACTTCAGTACCTTAGCTCCCAAAAGAAGCCAAGTCATCGACACGCGAGGTGGGTAGAGTTTATCCACGAGTATTCTTTTGTCCTTAAGCATTTCAAAGGGACAGAGAATGTGGTTACTAATGCATTGAGTAGGGTGTCCATCTTTGTAAACTCTTTTAGAGTGAGGGTTGTGGGATTTGAGCGCATTATCCAGGAATACCTTATTTGTCGAGATTTTATAGATATTTATGCTGCCCTACAGGATCCTAGTTCCCCACCTTCTAGTGATTTTCGTATCCATGATGGGTATCTTTTTAAGAGCACCCACTTATGTATTCCTAATACATCGATACGTGAGTATTTGTTGTGGGAGTTGCATGCGGGAGGTTTAGTTGGACACTTTGGTTGAAATAAGACCATTGTCATTGTTGAGGATAGGTTTTTTTGGCCTAGTCTCAAGAGGGATGTAGCTCGTGTTGTTTCTGAGTGCTACACATGTCAGACTGCTAAGGGTAGAAATCACAACACAGGTTTGTACACTCCACTTTCGGTTCCCCATGCCCTTTGGGAGGATCTTAGAATGGATTTTGTCGTGGGGTTACCAAGGACCCAGAGGGGTCATGATTCAGTTTTTGTTGTAGTGGACCGTTTCACTAAGATGGCACATTTTATTCCTTGCAGCAAAACTAATAATGCCTCACATATTGCCATGATTTTCTTTAGTGAGGTAGTGAGATTATGTGGGTTACCATCGACTATAATTTCTGATAGAAATGGATTTTTATGAGTTATTTTTGGACAACTCTCTGAAAAAAACTTAACACCACGCTTAAGTTTTCCACTGCTTATCATCCACAAACCGATGGTCAAACTGAGGTTGTTAATAGGAGTCTAGGTGATTTAATAGTTGTCTTGTGGGTGATCATGTGCCTACATAGGATAAGGTTTTACCTATGACTGAGTTTGCATATAATAACTTAGTTAATCGTTCGACTGGGGTGAGTCCTTTTCAGGATTACGCTGGTTATCAGCCTAGGAAACCTGTTGATCTAGTTCCCCTTCCCACTGCATATAGTGCTAGTGAGTCTGCAGAGTTTTGTGCATCACATTCATGATTTGCATGCATAGATAAGAAAGAAAATTAATTTGAACAATAAAAATTATAGGTCTGCTGCAGATGTTCACCGCATGTATCAAGAGTTTAATGAGAATGATCGAGTGATACTGCAACACCGTGCTGAGAGATTACCTCCTGGCACATGTAAGAAAGTGCATGATAAGAGGATGGGTCCATTTCGAGTTCGAAAGAAGGTTAGCGCTAATGAATACGAGTTGGATCTTTCGAGTGATAAGGATATTGGTCATGTATTCAATGTGGAAGACCTTACTCCTTATCATGGGCCTTCTAATGATTCCACTCCCTCTTCCGCTACTCCTACTTTTTCCCTATTTCGCCTACACTTGCTAACCTTGATGAACTTTTATTTGTTCCTCATTTACCTATTCCACCTGCACCTCCTATTGTTCCTACACAGCGCAAGCAAAGGTTATTGAGGATGTGTTTGATGAGCAAGTTGTGTCGACCAAGCAAGGTGGTTACCGGCGCAACAAGCCTCCGGATGATTCTACATGGATTAGTGTTGAGGAGTTCCGCCAGCTTGATCCAGACCTTTTTGAGAGATATGAGACTTTCACTTCGTTAGACACTTCATTTTTGCAGCCGGGGAGAGTTGATACTGATCGATCCATGAGACATCGTCGTCATGAATGATTCGCTATTTAGTTATTTATTTATCAGTCTATTTATTTAGTTCGTGGACTTGTTATTTATTGGGTTATTTATTTAGAGGCTCAATTGTTAATGGGCTTAGGAGAGTTTCTTTTTATTATAAATATGCAAGTCATGACAGATTATTAGACACACTTTGATATTGAAATTATCCTACTTATTGGTTGCGATCAATACTTTCCTCTTTATTGTGGTTGGAAAACCCTAGAAGTAGTGGTTCTCCTGCGGTTGGATCACCCTAGTTCTTTTAATTTTTCTTGCTGATTTACCACTTCTGATTAATTATTTGTTCATCAATTTCCGTTCTACATCAGAAGTCAAGGTATCCTCTCAAAAGAAAATAAAAGTATACAAGTGGAGAAAACATGAAAGCCCACAATGGAGCACAAATCTTTCGTCCATACATGGTAACTCCACAAAGGTCCTAAGTGAAGCAAAGAAGAACATTCTATCCCAAGCAAGTGGAAACTCATCAAATGGAACACAAAAATTCCTCTAGATACTCTATCCACACCCCATCCTTAAAAAAAATTAAAAAATGGTGCAACAAACACACCTCAGATGATATTCTAATCCTTGCTACCACCAGACCCCAAAAACCTCTAAGAAAACTCTGGTTACAAAGAGAGAAAAACCCAACATTCTCTCAACACTCAAAACCTAGCAAGCCAAAGAGAATTAAACATAAGAATGTGTCTCGATGGAGGTCAGATTTTTCAGAGCCTACAGTACACCTCTTACAAGGGCTTCAAATGAGCCGAGCCAAGTCAAGCTTTGACTTGCCAACTCAAGCTCGACTAAAAGTTAAACAAGCTCGAGTCGAGTCCAGCTTTAAAATGAGTCTTAATATGTTGTTCGAATTTGACTAATCTATAAACGAGCTCGAATCGAATTTAAGCGAGCCTAGTAGAGCGTGAGTCGAACCGAGCCTTAATCGAGCTAAACCAAATTTAAATAATTAATAATTGTTTTTATATATATTTAATCATGAATATAATTATCTTTATTAATTAAATATTAAACGAACCGAGCATAGATGAGCCGAGGTCAAACACAAAATAGTTTGATCTCGGCTCTTTTAATTAAACAAACACAATCCCTTGTTCGAGGTCGATTCTATAAACGAACTCAAGTCTAGTCGATCCGAGTTTTGTTCGCAAATAGCTTGGTTCGTTTTTATATATATTTAATTATAAATATATAATTATCTTTATTAATTAAATACTAAACGAGCCGAGCTTAGATGAGCCGAGGTCAAACAAAATATAGTTGGATCTCGACTCGTTTAATTAAACAAACACAATCCCTTGTTCGAGGTCGACTCTAAACGAACTAAAGTCTAATCGATCCGAGTTTTGTTCGCGAACAGCTTGGTTCGTTTCCAGCTCTACCTCTTATAAACATTGTCAATGTTGATTCAACCAAGAAGCAAATACCACACAGCCTCGAGCCCTTGAATGAATCTTTACCTTCTAAATGTGCAATGTCAAAGTCATGTGAATGGAAGGAAGTTATCTTTGGTAAATCTTATTAAATTATATATCTTTGGTAAGCTCGGAAGAGAACTTATCAAAATTAAATAATAATAATAAAATAATGTCAGGCGAGAAAATTTATTTTGTTTGTGTAGAAAAAGTTTTTTAGTTCTTTAGGATTCATTTTCATGAGCCGTACAACGAAACTGTGCGAGAAACAAATTGAACACCGTTAAGAACAAGGACTGAAGTATCAGATAATCAATTTGGGTTCTAGGGAGATATACTTGGAGGCTATTTTCTTCAATAGACAGTTGATGAAAAAAGCAAGGTTCTCAGACCCAGACCGTTCATCGAACCGAAAAAGGTACCGGGTGAATGGGTCACTGGTCCAACTAGTGGTCGAACCGTTATTGAACCAGTGAGGTCATTAATATATAAAAATATATATTATTAGTAATTAATAAAAATTTAAAAAATCTCATTTTTTATGAATTAAAACATAATAAAGATGAGTTACTATATTAATAAAAGTGGTTAATTTTAATATTAAAATTTTTTGGGTAAAAAAAAACGGGTCACCGGGACAATTAACCCGGGTTTACCGGTTAAACCGGTGGTCAGCGGGCCAACCCAGGTTTTGACCAAAACCGGTTAATTGGTCCAAACCGGACCGGAAGGTGGACCGGTTCTGATTTTTATCGGTCAGACCGTCGGTCCGGTCCGGATTTTAAAACCATTGAAAAAAGTATAGGGGAAAGAAGGACCTTTATATGGTGTTCCAAGGAGAGTCCTATGATGGTGTATTCTTGAGAAATTGCATCTTATGTTTAAGAAACTGAAAAGTATGTTTTAGTTATTAAACACAAGTATGACGGAGCAAATATTTATTTGAATACTTATGATCTTTTAAATGATTTTCCAATCACAATAGGGTTACACCAAGTATCAGCATTAAGCCATTTTTTTTATTTTTTTTACCTTGGTGATAGATGAGCTAAGGCTCATTATTGTAGACATATCTTCACAATAATTTCTTTCTGTCCAATTAAGAATTCTCAAATGTTAGTTTATAACAAAAAATATTAAGAATAAGTAACTTGGTGTATATTATTTGTCGAAGATATGGGGACACTTGATGAGACTATAGGTGTTAATTTTAAGTTGGGGATATGGAGAAATACATTGGAATCTAAAGGCATTAGATTAAGTAGGAGAAAAGAGAATATATGGAGTGCGAGTTCACAATCAAAGACAAGGAGATAAAGGCATTGTGAATAGTTCAAACATGAGGTACTCGATAAGAATGTCTTTAAACACTTGGGATTGATATTGGATAACGAGGGAGATGTTGATGACGTCTGCCGCGAGATTACAAATGAAACGATGTTGTGCATCAGAGGTCATACGCAACCATAAACTCCCAACCAAATTGAAGGAAAAGTTTTATAGGACACAGTGAGGTCAATAATGTTGTATGGATTTGAATGTTAGACGAAAAGGAAATATGCATAGTTGTCAGAATCTTACGATACGCGATATGTATTGTACAATATGATACGTAGATAATTCGATACGTATCGCAAGGTAAATCAAAAATGACACCGTATCCTACAATTTTGTTATGATTCGATATGAATCTTACGAAATTATACAGTGCACGATACTTTTTAAAGCTAACCGACTTGAAAAGGTTTTTATGTAGAACAAAAGAGTAAAAACAAAAATTTTAAGCCTTCTACCATTTCAAATGAAGAGGGCTTTTTAGTATAAACATATTATATATCGCTTGATGAGCCTTTAATCGCTTTTGAGAGCTTTATATCTTTTTAAGAATGTCGTTCTATTTTTCTCACGTCACTTTCTAGTTTCTATAAACAGATACATAAATCTCCACTTGTTAATTTGAATTATTCTCTTTTGGTTTTATAGATAAAAGGTGAACTTAAATTTTCATTTTCTCTTGTTACTCTATAAATATTACTAAAATAATATCTAATAAAATCAATTCAGAGTATTTTGGCTACTATCTAACTTTAAAATTTATTTCAAGTCTATAATTATATTTACTTGACTACATTTAGATAGTCAACCTAATATGCTTGATTGTCCAATAATTTGTGTTTTATATGTTTAAATATATATTACCAGATTTTTCATTTTGTTTCCATATCGTACAATACGATTCAAAATACGATACATGAAACACGATATAGGGGACTTCAATACACAATATGATTCTGGACAACTATGGCAATATGTACATACAAGGAAGGAAGTTACTGAATTGAGAATGTTAAGTCAATATGTGACCATACACTAAGGAAGGATTCAGGTTCGCCATACGGGGATTCGGCAGTTCAACAAATCTTAAAAAATGGGAATTTGAAAATTCGAGACGTATTTTTTTATATATTCAATAAATTTTTTATACGTATAATTATATGTAAAATTACAAAGCTGATAAATATTAATGATAAATGTAAAAATTTCAAGAAACTCAAAATTTTACTTGTACAATCTAGAAATTTTCAAAATATATAATAATTAGTTCTTATACTAATTTCATAGATAGTAATAGTTTATATTAATTAGTATAGTATCTACTATTCGTACTATTTTCAATTTTAACATTAATATATATATATAAAGAAAAAACTATACAGATCCAAAAGAATTCATGAATCTCAAATTTGGGGTTCCTCTACTTACAAAAGAATACTAGTTTATTAGACCATACAAGATTGAATAGGTTAAAATAAGGACATTCGAAAGACGATTATGATAGCACCCAATTGAAAAAAGATCATAGAAATTTGTGGTAAATGTAAAATTTCAAGAAATGAAAAAAAATTATATACTTATATAATCTCAAAATTTATGAAATACATACTAATTAATTCTTATACTAATTTTGTAGATAATATAGTTATATAAATTAAAATAGCTTTACAACTTTATCTTAAATCATAAATAAAAAAATAAAACTACAAAAAAATCCAAAAGAATCCATGAATGTGAAATTTGGGGATTCGCCAACCTACAAAAGAATCCTTACTTATTAGACCATACAAAATTGAATAGGATAAAATATGACACTATTCAAAAGACGGATAGCACCCGATTGAAAAAAAGATCAGGGAAATTCAATAGAGAGGTTTGGATATATCTAACGTTGACCAATAGATGCACTACTGAGAAAAGGCTTCTTGTATCAAGAATAAGATATTAAAAGAAGTAGGTAGGCCAAAAATTAGTTAGGGAAGTAGTAAAAGCACTTCAAGGAGCAGAATATAAACAAGTGGAGTGCAATCCGCATCTCAAAGGCCGAGTAGGGTTTCCACCTTTTCTCCTTTCTCCCTTTTTCGTTGTTTTGTTTTCTATTAGTCTAATTTCTCTTCCAATTTTTCGTTATTTATTGATTATTTATTTTCCTTTTGTTCTCATTTTTAGCTTGTATATGTACGTAGGTATGCTGTGTGTTTTATTATCTATTTATATACCTAATGCTGTATAAGAAAAGGAATAAGGACAAAGTATTATTTGGGGGGAAAAATAATTGGAATTTTATTAGTATATGCAAGATTCCCGCATCAACTAGTGACAGAAAAGATGTTGGTACTAGTAACTACAAATAGAACTGAAGTTTTTAGTTGTTGATAAGAACCACCAAAAAATGTGTAGCACCCTAGAAAGGTGGGAAAGGGTGTAACTGCTTTTTGTGTTTGTAGGAGAGGAAAGGTTTTTGCAATCTTTATTTCCGTTTAAAAAATTGTATGGTTGAGATTATTTAAAGTAGATTTAAGTAGGAATAGCCAAAGAATATTAAAATCTCCAAAGCTATATTGTAAATGAACAAAGAATGGTCACTCAAGAGCGCCCTCTGTTATCAGGAATTGACACACACCCACAATGATGTATTTCTTGCTGAAAAGATTTAGTAGTTAAAACAGAGCAGCTGGCCAATAATGGCATGAAAGAGTTCTTTTTTATTCTTTTGATGATGGTGGAATCTGAAGGCACCACTGACCACCCTACGGCTTTGCATTGGGCCAAACCACTAGGTGCATAAAGCCCGGATAAGCCCATAGAAAACTACGTTTGGGTGGCCCCAAAGGAGATCACTACACCTTAGTGGAGCAAAAACATGAAAGAGTTTACAGCTAAATGCAAAAAAAATGAAACCCCAACAATTCCCAAGAAATTGGTTCAAAAATGCTGAAACTTTTACATAAAATTAATATATTTTTCTTATTGTTAATGCCAATAGGTAATTGCTCAAAAGTCAAAAGATTTAATATTTCCTAGGAACCACCTATATACCCGTAAATAGCATATTTTAGTTGATGTACATACATGGGTTAAAAGGTAAATGACATCAAGAAAATACAATTTGCACCCAGGAGTTTTAAAATTAATAATGATTGAAATTATGATTTGTGTCTCGTTATCAGAGCAGTGACTAACTAAATCGAGGCGCCGTTATTTCGGCAACGCGGTGGCTTCTTTGAACCATGGTCGTAGTATCCATCTATCCCACTAAAAAAAGGGAAAAAAAGAGAGATAACGAAAAAAAAATCAGGTTTGATATTCGAGACAGGTTTGGCATTCCCAGACTGCCTAGGGCTAAAATGAAGCGGCTTAAGCATCAAATATCTTTTACGTGCGAGCATCTTTGAAGGGTTTATCCATATAGCTTAGAGTATTGGAAATTGTGGGATGATTTTAGAATCATTACCGGTTCGTTTCCACATGCTATTCTCATTCATATTTTGTTCAAGACCACTTGCATATTGAAGTTGACAAGACTGGAGAATGCCAACATGAGTATGTTCAAGTTGAAGATCCAAAGATGGCTAATCTTGCAGAAACATATTTTGAGGATGTTGAGCTGATTGGAGACTCACAAGTTGTTTGTAATGAATACATTCAGAGGTAATTTAAGTAGATGAAGAGGCTAAACACAAACAGGAAGAAAAAGTGGATATCAAACATGTTGATTTTCTCTTTTTGGATGAAACATTAGTGTCCCAAAATTATTTAAAATTTCTAAATTCTGTTGCTTCTATTCCCGAAAATTGTGATCATGACACTGGAGCATCAAATGCGCATCTTTTATTGGAAGAAGACATCTAGCCGAATACGGCTTATTATTCTTCAATATTTAAAAACTTGAGGAAGAGGCGGGAAGAATGATGCGGAACAGAAAAGAAAATCAAGAAATTTATTAATGTTGAATTGGTATTTAGAGATGAATACTTGATTATCAATCTAATTTATTACTTATGTAGTAGAATATTATAGAAGTTTTAATTATAGTAGTATACTTTAGTTAAGATACTATTTCTTTATTAAATTTGGGTTTTTAATTATTGTAGTAAAATTTAATTAGTAGACTAGTTTTAACTGTATAGTAGATTTTAATTAGGATATTATTCACTTTTCATATTAGGATTCTTTAGTTGGTCGCTAAGTCGTAGAATTCGTATTCCTATATAAAGAGTTGCAATCTTTATTATTTTCAAATTATTGAATATATTGATTTGAGATTAAAACTTCGTGCTTCTGTATTTGTTTCTCTACCAATTCTCTACAACTATATACTCTCATTCCTTCTTCCACCTTGTCCTACATCAAAGACCTAGGTGGAGACGGTTGATGACTCGAGCAGAGACTACCCAACTAAGTGTGTACATCAAACATTGTGCATTGCATTCCTTTTGCTGCAAAAATTGAAATGCAATCTCAATTTCATCACCGCCATTTGGAATCTTTCATAGGGTACTGTGATTAACAAACCATCATAATTTTCTTGTATAACAAATTGAAGGGAATGTCCCCACGTAGGAAACTTCCAATCTTTAATTCAAAGCCAGCAACATTCAAACTCTCCAACACTGGTGCAGTTATGTTAAGATTGTGCGCCATGGACACCGTCAAAGCTTTCTATGCTTTTCTCACAAAGGCCCCCACTGGGTATTCTCCATAGCAGTTCTTTGTCACTGAAAACCATGGCGGCCTCCCGACCTCTTCAATCTGGAAATAATGGTTGCCCCATCCATAGTTGTCACCCCTTTTTGCCTTTTGAGGCAAAGTGAACTCTTCAAATTGTTGATAGTGGTGGAGAACAATTTCGAAGTAGTTTTCCATACTATACTACTACAGAGAAGAGGCATGGCTTAATCGCAAGATTTGATTTGTACGGAAATTTAGAAGGTATTAGAACATTGTGCAACATTTCTTCTGTTCTCTCAATTTCTTTTCTTTTTCCACATATTGCAAAGTCTAATCTGGGTTGGCTAGCTAGGGTTTCTGGTGATGAGACTTGCAATGAAAAAGTGGATCTAGGGTTATTTGCTGTTGATGGTGGCATTTATATCATATGATTGGGAGTTGCAACAGTCAAGTTGGTGTGGTAACTCCGACAATGGGTTGAGATGTTGAAGGTGAGCATTGACTTATGATTTTCTAATTGCGGGGGTTTGTTTCTAGCAATCTGATCAGAATGGCATTGGAGGGTGGAGTACTGGAAGGAGAGACGGTGTTTTGTGGTGGTTATAACCACTGAACTGAGTTGGGTGAGGCGGATGAAATGAAAGAAGCTACGCTGGAACAACAAGAAGAAAGAAGTACCTTTGTCTTTTTCGCCCTTTAACTTATTCTTGTTAGTATTATTATATGCTTGGTACTTTTTTAAGTTAAGAAAATACAGATGTTTATATGCTTTTTGTAAGTTTCAATTGTTTGTCTATTTTACTCCTCATTTAACGTCTTCGTCACCCCAACAAATGGAAAATTAGACAAGTATGCAAATTGTTTTCACCGTCATAGTCTAGGGTGCATTTAATCAGTGGAATCCAGTTGTTAAGGCGTCACCTAAGCATCCAGGCGATGGGAGAAGGATACGGCGAGACTCGCCTTGGGCCAGAGCTGCTAAGGCGTGCGCCTTGGCAGCTCAGCGTCTCAAGGCGTCGCCTTAGCAGCTCTGGCCAACTACCCATCTTCTAAGCTCGGACCCATTAACCCGACCCATCAATTAAAAAAAAGGAGAAAAGGAGACTTCGATCTGCAAACCTTCATCGCGACCTTCGATCTGCAACTTCGACGACTCGCTCTGCCGACTTCGACGACTCGCGACCTTCATCGCAGTCGACTCTTCATCGCGACCTTCATCACAACCAACTCGCGTCCTTCATCGCAGCCGACTCTTCAGTCTTCACATCGCGACCTTCAGTCTTCGACGACACGCGACTCTTCATCGCGACTTTCTGGACTTCATCATCTCGACTTCATCATCGCAGCCTTCTCATCTTCTCAACTTCATCATCTCAGCTTTCTCATCATCATCTGCTCGACATATACTCCAAACACAGGTTTTTTATTTCTTTCTTTACATTGTCGTGTCCTGCATATATTGATATATGTAGTTTGACCCAGCCAAGTGTCCAAGTGATACATTAATTTATTTACTGATATACATTAATTGATATGTTGATATTAATTTATTTACCATATATTGATATATGTATTAATTTATTAATATATGTATATATTGATATATGTATTAATTTATTTTTTTCTAGCGTCCAACTGTCCTGCATATATTGTTTCTAGTTGACCTAGCCAAGTGTCCAAGTGTCCTGCATATATTGTTGATTGTTATAGTGTTATTAGTTCTATTATATGTCAATTGTATCTTATATTGTTTGTTTGATTGTATTTTGTAGAAACTAGAAAATAAAATGACAGAAAGTTCGGGAACCGATAGTTATGATATAACCAAGGACCCAAAAAGAAAGGCCAAATCAAATGACCCGGGTTGAAAATATGAGTATTGGCCGGACATGAGTAATAAGGATATAGTGCAATGTATCCTTTGTGGGAAGCAATGTCGTTCGGGAATCAAAAGATTGAAGCAACATTTGGCAGGAAATTTTGAAGATGTAGCGAAGCGCCCCAAAACAACAACAGAAATTATGAGAGAGATGCAAACAGCTTTGAATAGTAGAAAGAGGAACAAGCCACTTGAGCTAGATGATGATGATGATGTAGTAGAAGTGCAAGAAGAACAATCATCTGCTCGTCCAACCATGGCTTCCAATACTTCTTCTAACCCTATCCCAAGTTCTGGGACGGCTTCTAAAAGGAAGAATGTTGTATTTCAATTCCAAAAGCCACAACCAAAAGTTAAGACGGTTGAAGCACTTCTAAGAAAGACTCTCGAAGACGTTGTAGAGGAGAGGCATACCAAGCGTTTGAGTCAAACGAGTATTGAAAGTCGTTTGAGGACACCGGAGGAAAAGAAGAGTCCAAATGCACATTGCCGACTTTTTCTACGAATGTGGCATAACATTCAATGCTACAAATTCAAGGAGATTTGAAGTAATGTTCGAGTCCATAGGACAATATGGGCCGGGTTTCAAGCCTCCAACGTATCACGAGTTGAGGGTTTCTTTACTTGAGAAGGCAAAAAAGAAAACAGATGACTTAAAAAAGAAGTTGCTTGGAAGGAATACGGCTGCTCACTCATGTCGGATGGTTGGACAGATAAGAAGGGAAGACACTTGTTGAATTTCCTTGTTAATAGTCCGGAGGGAACTTATTTCATGGGTTCTGTTGATGCCTCCAGTCAGTCTCAAGATGCCACAATGTTGGCAAATCTACTTGATAGCAAGATCGAGGAAATTGGCCCCCGAGTATGTTGTTCAGGTGGTCACGGGCAATGCCTCTAATTACAAGGCAGCGGGGCATATACTAATGGAGAGACCTTTTTTGGACACCTTGTGCCGCTCACTACCTTGACCTTATGTTAGAGGACATAAGCAAGTTGAAATAATTCCAGCCCACAATTACAAAGGCAAGAAGAATCACAACATTCATTTATAGGCATGGTCATCTTCTTAGTGCGATAAAGGAGAAAACAAATGGGAGGGATCTTGTGAGACCCATAGTTACTAGATTTGCTACAACTTTCCTCACCTTGCAGAGTTTGTACAAGAATAAAGATGCATTGAGGCCATTTGTTCAGCGATGATTGGTCAAAATCAAAATTGTCGGCTACTGAAACGGGAAAGAAAGTATGTGATACTGTTATTTCAACAACATTTTGGCATACTGTTGAAGACTGCATTAGGGCGTCACATCCATGATAGTAGTGTGCATACAAGCCAATCATGTATGATGACAAAGCACATACTTTGTAAACAATCTTATTTATTTATTAATAAAATATTCATTTAAGGCATATAATTATCTACATGGTGCTGTTTTTATAATATGTAAATAACTCATAGTTTTAAGCAATGCTTTTAGAATCATGATGAGATCATGGTAATGAGATCTAAATTCTTAGAAAGCTTAAAAACTAAAATAGTTCCCAATTGTGGGATTACTAAAATGGGGATTAGTAAATCCGGATAGATTGGTACATATGTTGCTTGCTCATTGGATAAGGATGACTGATCTCATGGTCATTTGTGTGGAGACACTAAAGCAAGTATGTAGGTGCTTATTGAAGAATAAGTTCACTGAACGTGACTCGCTATGGAATACCTAATGGAGTTTTACTCGCATGTCAATAGGAATTCCTAATGTGATAGTAGTACATGCGATCCTTGGACTTGAGATCATCATAGTATCTTGTATGTAACAAATTATACTTTGACTAATTCCTTAAGGCCTTTTAAGGCATATATAGGGTATGCTTGGGTGTAATGAGTTACATATGGAGATAATGAATGATCAATAAAGAATCTACCACCTCTAGTAAAAGATGAGATATGTCCTATGTGATTCGTTAAATGACAACCCAGGAATCCTTGGCCAAGGTAGAATGAAATTAGAAAGAGGTTTCTAATTTGCATTATTTGGAGTTGTGCATTTTCTAATCGAAATACATATGATTAAATAAATTAAGACTTGACAGTAAATCCATGTCTTATATTTAATTGGAACATTGTATGGTGGAAGGATTGAATTGTACGGTAACTATTAACTCACAGGTTCTTTTATGATTAATGTTGAAATCTATATTATCTGGAAAGTCGTTGATCGCTAGGGAGGCTTATCCCTATTGTAGAATAAATGTTATTTATTTAAATAGATTATTAATTTAATTTGTTTATTTAAATAAGATTAGAATTGTTCTAATTGATTTATTCACAACCGGTTTAATATGGAGAACCTAAAGGGTCACACCATAAAAGGAAGAAGAATTATTTAAGAAGAAAATGGCATGATAGTAATAATGCATTAAGTATAATTAATTTAATCTATGATGATAGAATAAATTAAATAGTTTAATGTTTATTATTTAATATTTTAGAAATATTAAATATAAATTAATAAGAGGAGTCTTATTAATATTATTATTATTATTATTATTTTAATTCTAAAGGAGTTTAGGAATTAATATAATATCAGTACTCTCTCTCAATCCTAATAAAGATTAGGATATAAATTAATTAAAAATATTTAATTAATTAATTAAATAAAACCCTATTCTAATTGGATTAGGAGGGTTAACCTAATATCTATATAAGAGAGTCTTATATCAGAAATAAGGTACGTGAATTTTTCAAGAGTTGGGAGTACACATATTCTATAGAGATAGAAACAAGGGTTAAGCCAATAACCCATCTTACTGAGTTCTTCATCTTCCTTGGAGGATCACCGTTAGAGGCCAAACATTTGGGTGGCTGACATTGATCAAGGGAAGGAGCCACTACAGAGGAATCAAAGGAGTAGAACTTGTACCTGAGGAAGCTTGTATCTTCAAAGGTATAATTCTGTTTTTCTCCTTCATTCACTGATAATTGATGCATAAGAATGATCATGGTAATGGGTTTGTATAAATTTTTGAAAACCTAGTTTTTTACGCTTCCGCCCTATTTATGTGATTTGATTGCATGATTGCGTTACGTACAAACCCAACAGTGGTATCAGAGCCAATCTTGTGCTAATTATCAGTCTATGTGATTCCATACATGTATAATATGCGATTGGATCGAGTTCTGGGCAACAAAATTTTTTCTGATTCTGCGAAGCTGCGCCGGTTCCTGACCTTCTTGCTGCGCAGCTGCGCCAGTGTCCTGTGCTGGTTTTCATGCTGCGCCGGTTCCTGGCCTTCTTGCTGCGCAGCTGCGCCGGTGTCTTGGCCTGGTTTTTCATGCTGCGCTGGTTCTTTTTATATTCCTGGCGCAGCTGCGCCACTAACAGAATCTGAATTTTTTTTTGTTTTATTTAATTAAATGAATGATTTATTTAATTAATAAAAGTTTAAAATAAAGATGTTTATTTTATATGAAATGAGATTTCAGAATTGCTAAAATTAAAGAGTTTAATTTGGAATTGTTTTTTGAATGAAATAAAGGAGTTTATTTTTCCAAAAACAAAGTTTAACAAACTTTTGCCCATTAACTGATATTAATACATATATGAAATGAATTTACTTTCATGAGATGAATAAGTTTTATCGATACGTATGATGATATGTATGGTAATAAAAGAGATTGATTATGGACTATGACCAATGTGATTGGATTTTATTTTGGATGAATGCTTAAATGTATGGATTTTATAAAATGGGGTCTGCGTACCTCGTCTTCTCTGATTTTATTCTCGGTGTAAAATTCTATCTCCCTTCTATGTACTTACCCTTGACTGCTGATCAAGGTTTCTATTTAAAAATAATTTATGTAATAGAGATAGTTAGAATTATCTTGAAGAAACTGGAGACCAAGGAGCAAGGAGCGCGTAAAGACCCGTTTGTATGGAGCCCGGGTTTAAATGTAACAGTTACGTTTAAATTTAAATTTTTGCACTCCTAGATTTGACCTTTTGGTTCACTTGGTGGCTCTAGTGAACCAAACTAGAATAAAAGTCCATAATCAATCCGGGTAGAATATAGTATTCTATATTGCATGCTAAATATTATATATATTATATTTTATACAAACATGCTTCGCATGTTTAATAAAATGAAGCGTATTTTATATATATATGTGCATGCGCGCTTAAAAAGATGAGACAAATAATAACAAACCCCTCAAAGAAATATTATTAAGTCTGAAGCGTTCAAATGATATTTGGAATATCGAACGTCGCCTTCTAGCATGATTAGTTAATAGAGTATTAAATATTTAATATGAGTTTGTTGTGCTATCCACAAGGCGAGTATTGAATATTTAAGATGTTAATTAATCACATTTGATGCTTATCAAGAAAATTGAACGATCTAGTCTTGTTGTGCTATCCACAAGGATGAAAAATTTTCTTTTTTGAATTTATGGAAGTGCTAAGCTGGACTTAACTTAAATCATTTTAGTTCGGATGTGCACACACATGACCATTATGATTTAAGAGGCAAAATAAAAGGAGTTACATGGTGATGTAATTGACAAGAGTTGTCTAACTATTTATTTGTATATCGCTTGTTGTGCTATCCACAAGGTTATATACATTTGAAATGAGATCCTTAATCTCACTAGCAAATCTTTAATTAGATGTTGCCGAACTATATGAGTGAGGGTCATATAGTTTGATGAAAATAGTGGGAGATACCAATTTAAAATAAAGACCTAAATTTATTTTGGTATGCAAAGTTAATAAAATGAATGTTTGCTAAAATGTTGTCTTTTCACATGCAGAATTTTAAAAATGTCAAAATCACTAATCTCACTACGAAGCATACTTGATGCAAATAAGCTTACCGGCCCGAATTATGAGGACTGGCTAAGAAATCTGAGAATTATTCTCACTGCTGAAAAGATTTCGTATGTCCTAAATTCCACTATCCCTGAATCTGTTTCAGAAACAGCCTCTGAGGAAGAGATTGCCACTTTCAATAAGTGGCAAGATGATGCATCTGTGGCTCAATGCATCATGCTCGCATCCATGAATAACGAGCTTCAGCGTCAGCACGAAAAAATGGATGCTCCTGCTATGCTGCTTCACCTCAAGGAGTTGTATGGTGAACAGAGTAGGACTGCTAGATATGAGATATCTAAGGAGCTCTTCCGATCTCGGATGACCGAGGGCACTGCCGTCGAGATTCATGTTCTGAAGGTAATCAATTTGATTGAACGCCTTGGACAGCTTGGGTTCGTCATGAATGGGGAGTTGAGTCAAGACTTGGTCTTGCAGTCACTCCCTGAGACCTTCTCGCAGTTTGTGGTTAATTTTCACATGAATAAGCTAGATGTCAGCTTACCTGAGCTACTTAACATGCTGAAAACTGCAGGTCACTTCTCATCCAAGAAGAACCATGTCTTGATGGTGGATTCTTCCAATAAAAGGAAGAGGCCCAAGGTGTCTTCTGAAAAGAAGAAATTTAAGAAGGCTAAGGGAAAAGAGAAAGAAAATGAGCAAAAGAAACCTGAACCAGCTAAAGGAATGTGCTTTCATTGCAATGAGCCGGGACATTGGAAGAGGAACTGTAAGAAGTTTCTAACAGAGAAGAAGCTTGGAGAAGCTTCGACTTCCAATCAAGGTTTGTTTATGATTGAAATTAATTTTTCTGAAAGTCATAATTCTACTTGGGTATTGGATACCGGCTGTGGTTCTCACATATGTAATATTGTGCAGGGACTGGTCAGAAGTAGAAAGCTGAACAAAGATGAGGTGATCCTACGAGTGGAAAATGGAGCAAAAGTTGCTGCATTAGCTGTAGGAACTTATTGTTTAGCAATGCCTTCGTGCAAATCCATTTATCTTAATAATTGTTATTATGTTCCGAATATTATTAAAAACATTATTTCAATTTCTGTATTGGATATGGAAGGTTTTGACGTTATTATAAAGAACAATGGCTGTTCTATTTATAAAGACGATGTTTTATATGGTATTGAAAATTTGCGAAATGGACTTTATACACTTGACTTACAAGAAAATATATTTCAAATTGAACAAATTAAGAAAAGAAAAAGAGATGATATTAATTATACCTATATGTGGCACTGTAGACTCGGTCATATCAATGAAACAAGATTATCCAAGTTGCATAAAGATGAGCTCCTCGAGCTATCTGATTATGAATCATATCCAACTTGTGAATCTTGTCTCATGGGTAAAATGACTAAATCTCCTTTTAGTGGAAAATGAGAGAGAGTTACAGAGTTGTTGGCATTGATTCACACAGACGTTTGTGGACCTATGACAACAAGTGCACGGGGTGAGTATTCTTATTTTATTACTTTCACTGATGATCACTCAAGATTTGAATGTGTATTTAATGAAATACAAATCAGAATCATTTGAAAAGTTCAAAGAGTTCATAAGTGAAGTAGAGAAACAAACGGGCAAGAGTATTAAGATACTTCGATCAGATCGAGGTGGAGAATACTTAAGCAGTGAGTTTCTCAATTGTCTCAGAGAAAATGGTATAATCTCACAATGGACTCCTCCAGGTACACCACAGTTAAATGGAGTATCTGAAAGGAGAAATCGAACACTGTTGGACATGGTTCGATCCATGATGAGTTTTACCGACCTTCCAATTTCCTTCTGGGGATATGCCCTAGAAACGGCTGCATACCTACTTAACAAGGTACCTACCAAATCCGCCCCAAAGACTCCATATGAGATGTGGAAAGGGAGAAAACCAAATCTTAAGCATGTTAAAACTTGGGGTTGTCCAGCTTATGTCAAAAAGTTTGAAAATGATAAGCTACAGACTAAATCCGATAAGTGTAGATTTGTGGGATACCCTAAAGAAACCGTAGGGTATTATTTCTATCATCCAACTGATCAAAATGTGTTTGTTGCGAAACATGCTACCTTCTTGGAGAAAGAGTTTATCCATGAAGGGGTCAGTGGGAGCAAGATATATCTTGAAGAAGTTCAAGAACCACAAGTTACCACGGACCAAAGTCAGGTACCTAACCAAGTAGAAGAACCTACTGTACCACACCCTGTTCGTAAATCTGGAAGAGTACCGAAGATACCTGAGAGGTATGGATTCCTTATAGAGGATAACGATGAGGTACACATCATGAATGATGATGATCCATTGAATTACGAACAGGCTATGAGTAATAAAGACTCAGGGAAATGGCTTGAAGCCATGAAATCCGAAATGGACTCCATGTATGAAAACAAAGTATGGTCTTTGGTTTCACCACCTGAAGGTATTAAACCTATTGGGTGTAAATGGGTTTTTAAGAAAAAGACTGGAGCAGACGGAAAGGTAGAGACCTATAAGGCCCGACTGGTTGCAAAAGGTTTCAAACAAAGACAAGGAGTTGACTATGATGAAACCTTCTCACCAGTAGCCATGCTCAAGTCCATTCGGATTTTGCTTGCGATTGCAGCTTACAATGACTATGAGATCTGACAGATGGACGTGAAAACGGCCTTCCTCAATGGGAAACTTGAGGAGGATGTGTATATGACACAGCCAGAGGAATTTATTTCAAAAGTTGGAACAAATCAAGTTTGTAAGCTACAACGATCCATTTATGGGTTGAAGCAAGCTTCTCGTAGATGAAACATTCGTTTTGATGAGACAATCAAAGAGTTTGATTTTATCAAAAACGAGGATGAACCATGTGTATACAAGAAGGTTAGTGGGAGCGCAGTATCATTCCTTGTATTATATGTTGATGATATATTACTGATAGGGAATGACATTCCTATGTTACAATCCATTAAAATCTGATTATCTAAAAACTTCTCCATGAAGGACTTGGGTGAAGCATCCTATATTTTGGGGATAAAGATCTATAGAGATAGATCTAAAAGGATGCTCGGCTTATCCCAAGGAACGTACATTGATACGATGCTAAAGAGGTTTAGCATGGAAGATTCTAAAAGAGGTCTCATGCCGATGAGCCATGGAATAAATCTCTCAAAGAAACAGGCTCCAAAGACACCTGAGGAGAGAGACCGTATGAGTAAGATCCCTTATGCTTCTGCAATAGGATCTATCATGTACGGTATGATATGTACTAGACCGGATGTTGCTCACGCACTTAGTGTAACAAGCAGATACCAATCGAATCCAGGAGAAGAGCACTGGAAGGCAGTGAAAAATATCCTAAAGTACTTGAGAAGGACTAAAGATATTTTTCTTGTCTACGGTGGGTCTGAATTAAAACTCGAGGGATTCACGGACTCAAGTTTTCAAACAGACCAAGATGACAGTAAATCTGTTTCAGGGTATGTGTTTACCTTGAACGGAGGTGCAGTGAGTTGGAAGAGTTCCAAGCAGCAAACGGTTGCTGATTCAGTGACAGAGGCAGAGTATATAGCTGCAAGTGAAGCTGCAAAGGAAGCTGTTTGGATGAAGAAGTTCATAACTGAACTTGGTGTGGTTCCTAGCATTGGAGAAGCAGTTCTCGTATACTGTGACAACACCGGAGTGGTTGCACAGGCTAAGGAACCCAGGTCTCATCAGAAATCTAAACACGTGTTGCGACGATTTCACTTGATCAGGGAGATCATTGAAAGAGGAGACATCACCTTGGAGCGTGTAGACTCTCAAGACAACATTGCAGATCCATTTACTAAAGCTTTAACACAACAGCAGTTTAATCGTCACTTAGAGAAGATGGGTATGAGATACATGGCAATTGGCTTTAGTGCAAGTGGGAGATTGATAGTAGTGTGCATACAAGCCAATCATGTATGATGACAAAGCACATACTTTGTAAACAATCTTATTTATTTATTAATAAAATATTCATTTAAGGCATATAATTATCTACATGGTGCTGTTTTTATAATATGTAAATAACTCATAGTTTTAAGCAATGCTTTTAGAATCATGATGAGATCATGGTAATGAGATCTAAATTCTTAGAAAGCTTAAAAACTAAAATAGTTCCCAATTGTGGGATTACTAAAATGGGGATTAGTAAATCCGGATAGATTGGTACATATGTTGCTTGCTCATTGGATAAGGATGACTGATCTCATGGTCATTTGTGTGGAGACACTAAAGCAAGTATGTAGGTGCTTATTGAAGAATAAGTTCACTGAACGTGACTCGCTATGGAATACCTAATGGAGTTTTACTCGCATGTCAATAGGAATTCCTAATGTGATAGTAGTACATGCGATCCTTGGACTTGAGATCATCATAGTATCTTGTATGTAACAAATTATACTTTGACTAATTCCTTAAGGCCTTTTAAGGCATATATAGGGTATGCTTGGGTGTAATGAGTTACATATGGAGATAATGAATGATCAATAAAGAATCTACCACCTCTAGTAAAAGATGAGATATGTCCTATGTGATTCGTTAAATGACAACCCAGGAATCCTTGGCCAAGGTAGAATGAAATTAGAAAGAGGTTTCTAATTTGCATTATTTGGAGTTGTGCATTTTCTAATCGAAATACATATGATTAAATAAATTAAGACTTGACAGTAAATCCATGTCTTATATTTAATTGGAACATTGTATGGTGGAAGGATTGAATTGTACGGTAACTATTAACTCACAGGTTCTTTTATGATTAATGTTGAAATCTATATTATCTGGAAAGTCGTTGATCGCTAGGGAGGCTTATCCCTATTGTAGAATAAATGTTATTTATTTAAATAGATTATTAATTTAATTTGTTTATTTAAATAAGATTAGAATTGTTCTAATTGATTTATTCACAACCGGTTTAATATGGAGAACCTAAAGGGTCACACCATAAAAGGAAGAAGAATTATTTAAGAAGAAAATGGCATGATAGTAATAATGCATTAAGTATAATTAATTTAATCTATGATGATAGAATAAATTAAATAGCTTAATGTTTATTATTTAATATTTTAGAAATATTAAATATAAATTAATAAGAGGAGTCTTATTAATATTATTATTATTATTATTTTAATTCTAAAGGAGTTTAGGAATTAATATAATATCAGTACTCTCTCTCAATCCTAATAAAGATTAGGATATAAATTAATTAAAAATATTTAATTAATTAATTAAATAAAACCCTATTCTAATTGGATTAGGAGGGTTAACCTAATATCTATATAAGAGAGTCTTATATCAGAAATAAGGTACGTGAATTTTTCAAGAGTTGGGAGTACACATATTCTATAGAGATAGAAACAAGGGTTAAGCCAATAACCCATCTTACTGAGTTCTTCATCTTCCTTGGAGGATCACCGTTAGAGGCCAAACATTTGGGTGGCTGACATTGATCAAGGGAAGGAGCCACTACAGAGGAATCAAAGGAGTAGAACTTGTACCTGAGGAAGCTTGTATCTTCAAAGGTATAATTCTGTTTTTCTCCTTCTTCATTCACTGATAATTGATGCATAAGAATAATCATGGTAATGGGTTTATATAAATTTTTGAAAACCTAGTTTTTTACGCTTCCGCCCTATTTATGTGATTTGATTGCATGATTGCGTTACGTACAAACCCAACAATCCACTTCTTATAGTCTTGAGGATTGTTGATAGTGATGAGAAGCCTGCTATGCCAGAAGTTATTGTTGCGATGGAATGCGCGAAGAAAAAAATCAAAGATACATTTGATAACAAACAAAGACTGTATAAGAAGGTGATTGAAATTGTTGAGCTGCGATGGAAAAATCAAATGGGGCAAAAATTATATGGGGCTGCATTGTTTCTCAATCCGGGTAAGTACTTTGATATCAAAGAGGAACGTCGGTTGGTGATTAGGCAACAGAAAATAAAAAACCCTTGTAAGTATATTAAAATATATATAAATATATAAAAGCTAAATTATGATTATAATTTATATACATTCTTCTTTTCCTCCCTTTAAAAATATTTATATTTCTTTTAAATGTTTGCTAGTTGATTGGTGGAATGCTTTTGGAGCGCGGGCTATTGAGCTATCCTCGTTTGCAAAAAGAATTCTAGGCCTCTGTTCTCTTTCGGTTGCGAGCGCAATTGGAGTACATTTGAGTTTGTAAGTACTTTCTATTGTTAGTTCAAATTTCAAAAGTAATAAATCATTCACTATTATTAAAATTTTATCATTAATATTATTATTTCTTGTTCTATTTCTTTTAGATTCATACGAAGAAGAGGAATAGATTGGAACACAAACGATTGAGTGAGTTGGTGTATGTCCAATACAATCGAAAGATCGACTCAAGGTTCCAAAAGATGCGTGAACTTGAAAATAATTTTGATCCATTAGCCATTGATGACTTTGAATGGGGTAATGAATGGATCGATAATGATGCCGATGTTCATCCCGGTGAAGATCTTACATGGAATGATGTGGATCGAGCAACCGGTGCATCCAACACGCTTGAGGGTCGCAATCTTTCAAGGAGTGCTCGTGCTAATACTAATGATAATCTCATGACGTACTCTAGACGTGGTAGTGGTTCAACTTCAAGGGAATCAAGGTTGATGGATTTCGACTCTGATAGTAAAGTTGATGAAGAAGAGGGAATTCCAAATGATGATGAAGATGTGGAGGATGATTTTGGAGAGACCACCACCTACGCCTTTGAATGAGAGTAGTTCTCGTGGAAGAGATGGAGATGACCTTTTCTATGATGATTTTGATTGAACGATGTTTCTAGACTAGTGCAGAGAGTCTAGACATTATTTTGGCTTACTATGGTGGTGTTTTATTAGTTATTAGACTACATATTTGTGATGGTTGGTTGCAACTTTATTTTATATGTGGCGTTTGTTGAATTCTTCATTTCTTTTACTAATTTTTAATATCAAGTGTTTTGTTTTTGAATTGTTATTGCTAAGTATTTACATAATTACGACTTTAATGTTGTTCCATAGTTTTATGTTTTGAGTTTTAATGTATATGAAATTTAATTGTCAATATACTTGTTAAGTCAAATAAATAATATATAAATTACACATTCTAAACGACTCGTCGCCTTACGGACGCCATGGCGGTCGCCTTGTCGCCTAGGCGTCTAGGCAGTTGGCTACCGCCATGACTCGCCGTAACAACTATGCAGTGGATAAAAACTCTAGGGTGCAAATCGTTCTTTAGACATGAAAATTTTTCTAGATCAAAAGAACACGGGCCATGGACGTAACTGGTATACAATTTGAAAGCAATGCATAAGCAAATATATAAAATGAAAAACACAGAGTTCCAAGGTATATGAAGAAACCAAAACATTCTCTATTTAGAGGAAAGCACCAATACCTGCCCAGGAGAGAATAGAAGTGGGGCATCTGTAAGCATCGTTTTATCTGCTTCAATCTTGGCAGTTTCCAGTAAATCCTATAGTGAAAACACACATCAAGTTAATATATTGAGAAACTACTTTGAGATAAATGAGAGAGATTATATTAGAGAAGGCTGAGCGATTGGTCTGAGAAAAAGTGATTAGCTCGATCGAATAAAACACCACTAACTGTCCATACAAAGTGATTAGGAAAATCGTACAACAGAACAACATTTATGCATGGGAAATTCAATAATCTTTAGTTCTTTGGCACCAGCAGATATCCTAGCTGAAAAAATCAACTAAAGCTAGGAACATATAATGGATGGTACCCTACTCGGAAAAAATTGAAATGTATCTATATATTGTTGGGAAGCTAGACCAAGATTACTCAACACAGAAACAATATCATGGCACAATTATATCCACTCAACAGTATAACAGAAAAAACAGTAATAGCAGCAGTAGTTAAAATAAAACAACACTCACACTGGTAAATGACTCATCCATACTATTTTTATTTTTTTTACTATTATTTTCTAATGATTTCAAACCTACATCCGCTGGACATCGTTTTGCACAGGATAAACCACCAGGTTCATGCATACCCAACAATAATACACACCGGATAAGTCCATAGTTAACTATGTATGGATGGCCCCAAGGAGATCATTGCCTTCGAAGATTACTGAATCCATGACTTATGCCTTCAAAGACACTCAACACTAGATTCACTACCACTTGAGCTAAACACTACTTTAAAAAATATATAGAGTTGTTTTACCAGTGTGAGTTTTACTAGTAACATAAATTTCATATATGTTTATTAGGAACAAATATGAGTTTTACTAGTAAGATATATAAGTTTTACTAGTGAATTAAATGCAATATCTAGAGTTTAACACTATAAATAATAGGGGGAAAAGAGTGAAAAACCATTCTACCACATTGTAGAGGACATTGCAAACAGCTACCTTTAAGGTCTGAAGCTGCTCCTCATTTGCGTGCATATAATCCTAAAAGGCCAACAGTAATCATAACCATTAGAAACAATGGTTGTGTGAAACTGACTCAAAGTTTGTGTAGTACACAGGAAAACAAATCATATGCAATGAACTGATATGCAAACTAACCTCCATGTCGTTGATAAAACCTTCAAGAGAACGGTAAGGTGCATAAACAATAAGATCAAACCCTAAACTCTGCAATACAAAGATGTGTTCATAACAATATTAAAGCAAAGTCAATATAGAAAGAACAATAGTGAGCATCAAATACGTGCCTGAAGAACAATCATCTCATTATTGAGAATCATTTGATGATCTTGTTCAATCCCCTTACCAAGCTCTTCTGCTGATACATGATTTTCTTCTGCCTTGCAGGCTGTATATATGCAAGTTAACCTGTGTAATACAAATTCAATCAGTTTTTTAGCAGACTAAGGATGAGAATAAAGGAATCCTTGTTTAAACAAAAAGCTAAATAAATATGATGCTACATGGATCTGTCTTTCATGAGCTAAGAATAAAAACTCAGAAACCCAATGGGTGTCACACCCACATACTGGATAACCAACAGGTAAGTATTGTAGATGCAGTTTTGGCAACTTAAACAGGTACAAAGAAAAAATCACATTTATACTTATATTCTTTGTAGATTTATTGTACCACAACAAATAAAGAAATGAATTTGGACAATGAGCCATGCCACAAATAACACAATTACAGTCCATAATTTGCATAACAGATCAAATTCAATCTTACATAATATGTTTTGGATGATGTTCCATCACCGACCATTGAAGATAAAACCTTTTGAAGTATATAAGAGCTGTTGCCTGAAAAGCATGGACCAATTTCAGAAGACAATTTCAAATAATGACAAATTTTTTTACCTCATTAAACCAAGGAAGTAAAACCCCCTACCTGAATTTTTCGAGGGAATTTAAAGGCGTCGCAGACATCTTGAATTTTGAACTCATAAAATGCCCGAATAAGTTGTTCTTCTTCAATCTTAAGTGGTTTTGCACGAGAATGTTTTTCAGCTAAATATTACCAACAAATAATAAGGTCATAGAAATGGCATGTCGTATTGAGGTTAAGTAAGACTGACAAGTTAAGAATTTTCAAAAAAGATTGACATAGTTCCTACCAAACATACGAAATTTGTCAAGATTAAGTTTAAAATTACCTTTGGCTTCATTTTGGGGTTCAGGGTATAATAAGGACCCATCAATGTCTACTTCCACTCGCGTTGCTCCAAACTTCAAAAAAATACTATATATTATCATATTCATTTCTTTGATGATTATGATAATAACATTATTACAACTGTGTTCTACTTCAAAGCCTTTTACACAATTATTAAAACTAGAACAATATAATGTTAGAGAATAACAACGCTGCGAAAAACAATGGCAAAGAGAGTCACGGTCGGCCGCAGTCAGTTTCACCGTCCTTAGAATTTTTGTACACTTAATAATTGCAGGATCTCCTCCTTATATAACACAATATAAGAAACCCTAATTCAACTCGAAACTTGAAAGTACAAAACTACCGGCCCTCCACTCTAAGAACATGACCCATTACCTTTTTGGGTAGTTTTACAATCACCTCTGAATTAAAGTTCGAAATAGACTTCACCAATAACAAATACTTTTGAGGAGATCGACTAAATATACCAACTCAAATAATCTAATATGTACAAGAGCAGAACTAAAGTCATAAGGATTTTTCCTACTCAAGATGATATGGTCCTTAATTCAAAGCCTAAGCAAGCTTGAAGTATTTATGTTATTATTCGGGCTTTCATGTTAGGGCTTTTGTGGTTATACCCCAATTATTGTTTTCTAGTATTTTCTTTTTGTGATAAGTTGTCCATGATATCATAGATTTCCTTTATTACATCCTAGATTTAGGAATCTCCTTGATTGGAGATAGAGCATGATTACAGCCAGGATTCTAGGGATTGAATTGAGGAGAAACTTCAGGAATCCTTATGATTGATTGAGGTATAGACTTTAGGAATCATTGTGTTAATTGTCAATTCCTTATTCTCTATATAAGATCACATTGTATAGTCTCTCAAACTATCAATCAATTCCATTCTCTCTAAACTTAATGGTATCAGAGCCAACAGTCACGATTGATTGAAATCACCACCACTACTTTTGCCTCTCCTTCTACATCACACGACCACCACAGCAACACCATCGGACCAGCAGATCTTCATTACAATCAGTTTTTTCCGCACAGCATTGAGTCTGATTCTTCTCTCTTTTGTTTTATGAATCTGGTTGTCATTCACAAAGATCATAAAATGGCCATATTGATTGTCTTTAACTAGATTCTTCAGTTGTCTTGCCGCCGCCGCCCCACCCCCCCCCCCCCCCCGGGGCGTGCCACATCTTATAGACGTGTGGACAAACAATCCTTTGTCAGTTTACTAATCTTAAAATAACCAAATGATAGGGAACGTTAACATAAATTTGCTCCATATTGTTTTTGCATAAGATAAATGCAAGGAAGCTTTTGCTCATTGACGGGTATCATTTTTCAGAACCCATAATCTTGGCATTTCTGAATTTCCACAACCGTTCACTTGGTTAAAAAAAATAATAAAATAAAAAATAAGTTAACTTTGTATGTACAAGTGTATTTTGCACAATTCCGCAAGTCCGTAAAACAGACATACACATGTAACACATCTTTGAATTTTTTATTGTGAAAATTGGATGTCCATTACGCTATAATAGTTTAGTTTCATGACTGGGAATTGCTCAAAAAAGATACAGTAGATGACCCGGAATTGCAAAAACTCATTAAGATACACTCTAAGTAAGACCTTTTTTCCTTTTTTTCTTTTAATCTTTCTCTTCCTCCAAAACATGCAGTTATACATGTTATCAAGGAAAGTGAGATACCCTGAACCATACATAAATACGGTTAGGGGTGCTCATCGGTAAAAAACCGAACCGGTACCGAACCGAAAATTCCGAAAAATCAAGAACCGGTACCGGTACCGAAAAATCAGTTTCGGTACCGGTTCGGTACAAAGTCGGTTTCGGTTTTTTCGGTTCGGTTTTCGGTTATACCGCAAAAATTAAATAATTAAATAATTTTTTTCATATTAATAAATTTTTTTAAAACTAAGAATTTTTTTATATATATTAATAGAATTTCATTTTATAATCTACCATTTCATTTTATAATCTACATTTCTTTTTGTAATCTACCATTTCTTTTTATTATTATTATTATTATTATTATTATTATTATTATTGGTGTTAGTATTATTTATTTTATTTATTTAAAAATCTATATTATTACAATTTTATGCATGCTATAAATTTTAGATAGCATATATTTTTAATAGTTGGGATTAACTGTATCAATTAAAATTGAATGATTTGTATCAATAAAGGGTCTTTTCAAATTTCGGTTTTTTTTCGGTTGTTCGGTTTTACCGAATTCAAAAATTTAAGAACCGGTACCGGTACCGAAAAATATAAAAAAACCGAAAAAACCGGTACCGAAAAAAACCGGTACCGCCGGTATCGGTACCACCCGGTTCGGTAAAAAACCGAAAAAACCGAAAATTTTGAGCACCCCTAAATACGGTAATGAACCAAGACTTTCTTTGTACCTTCTCCAACATTTGCCTTGCTCTCTGATTAGCAGCCTTGTATTTCTCCTTCTAAACAAACATACAAACCCAATGAAGCAACAATTAGTATGATGACAACCCGGAAAATATTATCACCGATAATATGTTATACATCATTCCTTTGGGATGAGAAAATTGAAACAAAAGCTTTCAACACTTATTTTTCACCATTCAACAAAAAAATACAAAGAGAAAAAGAAAAACTACTATCTGGGTTAGAATTGAATAGGGTGTTACACTTTCAACCTAAAAGGTATATATAAAAATAACATCAAGACTTTAAGATTCTACAGGTTTCATCCATTTTCAGCTACCCAATAGTTAATCCACTGCCAAACGATATAATAATTACAAAAATAAAACAGGATAAAAAATATATTGTACAAGGAGAGATGGATCACATTACCAGGTCTTGGGGAGAGAAAATCCATTTGGCTTTGTGAGTAGAAGTTAGAAAATCGGCCATTACTGGAACAGCTCACTCAAAAACTGCTTTGATTGAAAAAAAAATTGCTCAATTGTTTAAAGTGAATGAAAGTTGAAGAAAGGAATTAAAGGCGGGTTGGACCGACTTAGGGTCCGTTCGGCAACGACGTATTTTAAAATGACTTAAAGTTAAAATTTAAGTTGACTTATAAGCCTTTAAGTTACGACTTATAAGTAAAAGCATTCGGCACCAATTTGACTTATAAGTTAAAAATTAAGTTAAAATAAGTTGTGAAGGTGTTCGGCTGATAATAACTTATAAGTTAACATAAAATATAAAAATTACTAAAAAAGACTTCAATATCATATCATAACAATTATTATTTTTTCATCAAATAAAACATTAAACAATTTTTCTAAACATATCAACTACAATCTTATTCCAAGTTAGAGATTCTTAAGGCAATATTATATCTCATTACTTGCATAATTAAACTATTACTAACTGAAGTAGATCCACCCTAGTATACAACATTGTCATCACCATAATTAAACCATTACTAATTGAAGTATTGAAACTTGAAAGAATCTGCTTGCAAGAACAAGTATAAAAATGAAGTTTTGAAAATGAACTGACCATATGCACAATAAGAAAAACCTCTAATAGTACATGGGACAAAGTCAGCATATATTTAGTACAAACTCCTGAACACCTGCACTAACTTCCGAAAACATTTTATGTCTTACAAATCCTGTTCTTACAAAGAGTTGCAACTATTTTAGGTCCAAAGTAAGAACAAAACTTCAAGAAACATATAGTTGTTCTTACAAAGAGTTGCAACTATTTTAGGTCCAAAGTAAGAACAAAACTTCAAGAAACATATAGCAACAGGATAAGCTTTACAGATACATAGTACAACATTAGTTTTTTAAAATTAAAATGCAAATAAACAGTAGAGTTCCTGTCAGTGTTCTAAAAATCCCCGCCTAAGTTCGCTCATAGCGCCCCGCCTAGGCGCTAGGCCCCTTCCTGACACCTCGCCTAGGCACTAGGCTCCCCTGACGTCTCGCTTAGGCACTAGGCTCCCCTGGCGTCTCGCCTAGGCCTAAGGCGACAAAAAAATCCCTCCAGGAAATTAGGCGGGAACTAGGCGGAGATATTTTTTTATTTTAATAACTACCCAAACCAGATCTTGATATATTTATTTTTCTAATGACTTACCATATTCATAATGCAGTTTGTAGCATATCAAATCACAACAAGAAGTAAACAAGATCAAGTTAAAATGGATAATTTTATTATAGTTGTAATTTTTTGAACTTGTATCAACTTCAAATTATATAATTGATGATACATTTGTAATATTTAGTTTAATTCAATATAATTCTTAAATTTATATTTGGTTTCTTAAGTTTTAATATTGAAATGAATTCTTGAAATTTTAAATTTTATTATTTAATAGCAATCTTATTTATGAATAAAACTAATACGTTAAAAATATGTTTGAACTTTGAACAATTACATGTTTGTGTTTGAACTTTGACATTGACAATATGGATATACGTTTGAACTTTACGTAAAGGCCTTTATTATCTTTATTATAGATTGTTTTGCTTTATATTATTGTTTTGTTTGGATAAATATAAGATAAAATATTAAAATTGGCTTAAAATAAAAAATTCCGCCTAGGCCTCCTAGGCACTAGGCCCCCCCTGTTCGCCCGCCTCCTGCCTAGCGCCTTTTAGAACATTGGTTCCTATACAAAATAAAATCAGACATGATACCTATGCCACGTAATTATAGGATAAAATGCAAAGTCGACCACTGAACTTTAGTGGTTTTTAGGTATTGATCCCCCTTTTGTTGGTCAACGCAAATTGAGCCCATTTCTATTAAAAAATTTGAATTTTAAGCCTCAGGGCGCCACATGGGCGTTGACCGCCTACGTGGCACCAACTAGGCACCGATGACGTGGATTTTTTCAAAATTAATTCTTAAAAACATGGTGCTTCCAAGAATTGAACCTAGAACCTCTAGTTTGAAATTTTGAGCATGCGACCACCCAAGTGGCTTAATTGTTAGATTGTCCAAAGAATTAACTTTTGTACTAAATCAATTTATTATAATTCAATTTATATTAACTTAATTTATTATTAATTTATCAATTAATTTATTAATTTTTATAATTTATTAATTTTGTACTAAAAAATTAATTTATTTAATTAATTTATATTAACTTTTATTATAATTTATTATAACTTTTGTTAGTTTGAAATCAATTTATTATAACTTTTGTCCAAAGAAATAATTCGAGCAGGATTCTCTCTCCTCAAGCCTAGGGTTTCAATTTTGATTTTCAAGCTAGTGGAGGCGTCCTGTGGCAGCGATGGTGTCTCCTTAGCTTCCTTAGTCCAACTCTGAGTCACCAACCCAATCACTCGGATACCAAATCTTCCCCCTATAATTTAATTCCTCCCAATTTAGAAAACCAACTCGGACTCGGACTCGAACTAAGTGAAGAACACACATCCAAACCAAATATTCCCCTTCAAATTCCTACCCCTATCAGAACCCCAAATCCCAAAACTCCAACTCAGACCCAACTCCTCAATAACTGAGTCGAACCGGGGCCAACTCAGCCCGACCCGGATACAGAATTCGACGGTGTATCTTGTATTGGTGAAAGTGAAATAGGGGTGAGGGTAGTGAAGAAGAGGAAGAGGAAGAGGAAGAATTGGAAATCTGAAGAGACAAACGATTTTGTCTCGATTGGAGGGTCTCGCGTTATTTTTTCATTTATTAACAAATTCAATGCTGAAACTGTTTTCTGTATTAATGCTTTTATTAATATGGGATTTGGAATACAAATTGATTAAAATTGAGTGTGTTATCTCGGTTGGAAATCAAAATTGGAAACCAAATAAATTTCAAATTAAGTGAGTTGACTCACCCAATTATGCAATGTAAAGGATCGCTTGTGATGCCTTTATATATAAGGTATTGATTAGTATAGTATTATTATACAGGATTTGCAGTATTCTAGTTTAGGTTGACCGGTCAATTAGTGTCTCATTAGCTACTCTATTTTGTCTTTTAATTTTTCTGGGGGGAAATGAATTATTTTGTTATAAAGATTAATCTTTGCGAAATATTAACAGTTAGCTAATGTTGTTCGGGTGGTTATATAACCAAGGTTTCAAACTTGGAGTTTTGAGTTCGAATCAGTGGAGCAACATATTTTTGGGATAAAATTGAAAAATGTCTACGATACGTCAGCAGGTCAACGCTCACGTGGCGCCTAGGGGCTCAATACCCAAAAACCCATAAAGTTCAATGGTCAACTTTGCATTTTACCCCGTAATTATATATTTGAGAATTGCTATTACCTTATCACAAAGCTTTAAAGCTCAGTCATTGCTTGCCCAAGTTTTATGTATGTTGGACCCAAAGAGGTTACAATCCTCTTATCTCAATTGTCCAAACAACTTCATTCTGATAACAATGCATACGAAAAGTTAAAAGAAATAGAGAGAGTACAATAAAGGGGATTTAAATTAACAACTACAGAAGCCCAATTACAAGATAAACAACTATAAGGATTTCAGCAGAAGAGTTTTGAAACATAACCATAGCAGCACACTATCAATATCTTGTATTGTCTACTTGGATATAAACAAGTTTCTTAAATTGATGAACATCATCTTACTTGTATTCCATCTTCCCTGTTGTTCTTCCCTATTGTTAGGTCTAAGATCACCCACCTCTCATTTCATTTCCTCAATAAAAAAAAGATAGAAATAACGAATCCTTAATGAAGGATTTCCTCCAATCCCTATTATATCTCAACTACTGCCCCTAAAAATACCCCTTGTGTGATCTATATGGAGGGAGTCGAAGAATCAATGTGTAGAGTTCGCTCCTTGATTCTTTGTAGGCTAATCTTTTGGATGAACAAAGTTTGGCCATGGAGTTCTTTGCTATTTATACTGTTTATGGAGGAATTTGCACCAGGATAAGTTTTTGCTTCTTAATGCTCTCAGGAGGATATGCCAAGATAGAGTGTTTTGCTGGATTCCCTTTATATTGGAATTTTTTATTAGCATGTTTCTGATTTTTTTTCTGTTCAAGTGTTTATACAACAGCTATATGGCTCTGCGCTCTCTAGCACTTTTTCTTTATACTATATTTCTTATGAGAAAAAGTGCACCCATCCTAAATGCCTAATATATTATGAATCTATAAGGTAAATAACATCTTTAACGCCAAAATTCAGTATAAATTGAAGAAAACATAATTGAATTGATCGTATCAATTCAAATGGGATAGTAATTCCCCTTCAGCTAGGGAATGTAATTACACCATTCACCAAAAGCTATAGGACCAATTCATAACCATCCACTATGCATAATATATATAAAAAATTATCAAAAAAAAACCAATTATATGTATAAAAAGGCACAAATTTTACAGTAATTTAATAATTGGAAACCAACCTAGCTTCAAAGATAGAAAAAGAGAGATTCTGTAGAAGGTTTCGTTTTCGATCGTTTAAGAATAGGACCCTGTAGAAACTAAATTTAAACAACAACAACAACAACAAACATTGCAAATGCATTCTATAATTTCAAAAATAATAAAAAATCCCCCAACTCACCCCCTAATGCATACAATAATTTCAGATAAATCACAACAAAATTAAAATGCCAACTTAAAATAGGAACTAACATAAAGATTGTGATTTTTGCAATAAACCACAAATAAACAATTCAAAAAATCCTAATGAACACAATTCTTCTCCCACTAATTTTAACAAGCTTGAAATGAAACAAATAAAACTTCAAATCAGCGAGTAGATAACTTTTACCGAGAGAACAGATCGAGGGGAGAGAGAGCAGAGATCGAGTACAGAGAGAGAGAGTAGAGATCCAGCGCAGCGCAGCGAGAGTATAATAAATTTGGAAAGAGCCGTTTGTAGGTTAAGAAGGAGCTGTTTGTTTAGTACTGAATACATCTTGAATACATTTGAATGGTTTGAATGGCTGAATCGATCTAATGATTGAGCTGAATGTTTATATCAGATTTTTTTGGCTGAATGAGCAGTTAAATAAAGTAAAAAAAAATAAAATAAAAAATTAACTATTATATTAAGTAATATTAAATAAATTTACAATAGCTTTGAATTTTTTCAGAGGGGTAAAATAATAAAATTATGTCATTCAGATGTTTCAGATATATTAATTATCAAACAACTTTTTTCATTTAGATTCAGATTCAGATTCATTCAATTTTTATCAAACACCCCCTAGATCTACCTAGATTTAAGCCGGATCTAGCCTTTTGGATGGTTATGTAGCATGAAGCCCTAACCTATATGTTAGATCGGTTTAGATCCATGGTAGATCTAGATGTTTTACTGCTTTTGGTCAGATTTGGTCACTCCATAGAGCTCTAGATCTATATCTAGATGTGAGGGGGTCCTAAATGGCTCGTGATAGGGATTTCAACCAATGAAATCACCAAATCTCGAGTGTAGGACATGTTGTATATATTCGTTTAAGTTTAATAATGTGAGCCTAGGAATCCTGGTGTCGATATCTAATGATCGGATCTTGACTTGATTCCCACGATGGACTTTTCCTTTGCGATGTAATGTTTAAATAAGGCTAAAATCATTGTACATGTAATATTGGATTTTAAACAAGTTCGAGGAGTTAGTCCCGAGAAGTCGAATTTCAGATCCCGTGATATTGAAAATTACATTTGTGGGTGTTCAGATTCATCGAGATGGCTTTCATGCTTGACGATGATCCGACCCTTTTTGGCGCTTTATTGATTACACCATCACTTGAAAATGATTTTCAAATAAAACCACAAAGAGCTTTAATGAAGAACAAAGCGATTTGGGTAGATCACCTAATCAACCTAAAGATAAAAGGAAGTATTGAATTCCTCAATTCCTAGTTGAGTGAAGGATTTGAAAACCCTTTTTCCAAAAAATCATTTCAAATTATATATATTTTGTCTAAAAACGAACTTTTGTTAAATCAAATCGTTCGTATCTAGGTGCAAAAGAGGTACAACACTACTTTTAAATAAACTCAAAAAAATGAGACTTGGAATAAATCAATAAATAAATGCATACACACACACACACACTTTATGCGTTGGAAATCAATAAGAAGCGGTAACCGTATTTTCATGGAGGTCGGGGTGTCCAACATTTTTCCCTTACTTAACCAAGCCCCCGAACTCTATGAATCTCGGGTTCCCAGACCAATCCTACGGAGTCACGTATTGGACCATATTACGAAAACCTTCAAAATTCGGATGAGTTGGTACATCCATTTAAAATCATACCAATTGGCGGCTCTGTCTAATTCGGTCCAATCATCATCAATAAATTAAACTTTGTAAACTAAGTCGACTAATGTCGTTCTTTTCCTTAAAAAATCACCTTTTAACAAATCAAATCGACACATTGAAAGATAAAAGGTAGAAGATTATTAAACGATATGATAGTAGATCTACATGTTTTATGATGTTTCATGCTTAGGTCTTGCCATTTTATGTGTTGATGAGCTTTAAAAAGGAAGTAGAACAAAAACTATTTTTGGCTCCAAAAACCCTAAATTTCTATCTACTTTGAACGTCTATCATTTTAAATCAGTAAATTATTTTTGAGATCCGTCATATACTTGAGTTAGATCCACGAGTTATCTGATGAACACAAGTAGAATCACTCAAAAATGTTAAACAGATCAACCGTCGCATTATATTTAGCAAAACACTTCATGCCGACAAAAATATGGAAAATCTAAAAAACATACTATCCATGTTTTTGAAAAAGATGTTTCGGCCAGTTAGAAGGCATTAAAACTTTTGGTATTTTGTGGTATGTTAATATATCAAGTTAACTAGATGTTGTCCTAAATTGGGAATTTTTTGATGTCCAAAAGTGGAGTTCTAGTCCGTGCAATAAAATGCGATTTTAAAAAGAAACTATCATAACTCTGAATCTAAAACTCAGAAAATGCGCAATTTTTACAGGGATAAGTGTATGGTATTATGAGGCTACCGTATAAATTTCAGAATTGTTGGATAAAATGATAATTTATGATAAATGTTGGAGTTTTGGATTGTTTTGGCCTATTTAAAAATAGGAAACGAATTTAGAAAGTTGCAAGAAAATTATTTTGTGACTAAAATGTTATATATTAAGTTTTCCCAAAAGATAAAAAAATACTAAGTAGATTTGGTATTTTTCATGCCTATGAATGAGTTAAGGATAAAAGAGAAAATTAAGTTATATTAAGTTGTAAAATTTGTTAATATGATTTTATTGACTAATGACCATTAATATGATGTATTAAGATTTTATGAGAGTATTTTGGTCATTTTTAATAAAATGTTATGTGTATGGCATGTTATGTTTGTTTAATAAATTAAATAATAAAAGATAAACAATTAAATTAAATTATTTATAAATTAATAAAATATTATTAAATGATTAATAATATTACTAAATGATAAAAATATTATTAAATGATTAATAATATTAGTAAATGATTAAAATATTATTAAATAATTAATAATATTAGATATTGATTAGAATATTATTAAATGATTAATAATATTATTAAGTGATTAAAATATTATTAAGTGATTAATAATATTATTAAATGATTAATAATATTAGTAAATGATTAAAATATTATTAAATAATTAATAGTATTAGTAAGTCATTAAAATATTATTAAGTGATTAAAATATTATTAAAGGGTTAATAATATTAGTAAGTGAATAAAATATTATTAAATAATTAATAATATTTGAAAGTGAATAAAATATTATTAAATGATTAATAATATTATATGAGTGTTTAAGATGATGATTAATTAATAGCAATATTATCAAAGGATGATATTATTACGAATAATTTAAGATATTATCTAATGTTGACTAATGTGACTAAATGTTAAATAATTTATTACAGAGTAATAATATTATGAGTTAAGATGTGCTATGCTAATTGGAAAATCAATCTATAGGTCTTTAAATAAGAGATTATATTAAATTGTGTAGCAGTAGTTATCAAACGAGGCAAGTTCCCTAACTTAAACTTGAGTTATTATTTTTCAAACATGTTAGTGAATAATTATTGTTGATTATTCCACAACTATAATTATTATTGAATATTCACATTTATTGCAAGTTTTGAAGATCTATAAGTAGTTTAATTATTAAAAATTATTCCACATCGATATTATTATTGTTTATTCCACTTGTGTGCCTTTGAAAGCATGTTTCATTATTGAACTGTGAAACAATTAAAGTTCTATTATTCATGAACTGTTTTGAACTAGGTCTAAGCTAGTTGTATCAGCTAGACCCATCATGTTTAAATTTGTTAATTCAAATATATTTTAAATGTTGTTCCAAGCCAGTAGGTTGGTATGGACTCTTAGACTGAGAAAAAGAACAATCTTTATTAAGATAGTACATCAGAAAACGATTATTTGCTCGTTTAATAAGTGGTATGCATATTCGCCGGGTATGAAAGGCTGATCACCTCGATTACCAAAACCTACTAAAAGGTTCAGTTTAATTACTGATAAATCTTAGCATATGTTCATGGTCATTGCTGACCACTCAACATTATGTTTCAATTATTGAATTTCGATTCATGTTCTTTCATAATAATATTTTATTGTTTAAAATTCGAAAGATATTTCTTTTTCAATCATGATATATCTTTCTTGTTTTTAGACTTGTTGAGCAAAGTAGTTGCTCACTTTTGCTATATCATGATATTATTTAGTGAAGCCCGAGTCTTCCAAGAAGGACAAAGGAAAAAAGCAAAGTTTAAGAGTAGTTACTGTGAACGTTTAATTATCATGTTATTTCATGTAAATTAATTATGTAAACCTTTTGAATTATTAAGGTATGTACTTAAGTTAAGGTTGTTAGACCTTGGGATTAATGTAGAACCTATTGTAATGAACAATGTATGTTTATTCATTTTTGCTATAGATTATATGTCGACAGTCAGTAGAATGAAAAAATGCGCGGGTCGAGTTTGAACCCGGATCTTTCTCTCGTCTCTTTTCCTAAGTCTTTTTGTTTTACCCTTATTTTATCTTTATGAAAAGGTTGAAGGGTTTTTTAAGAAAAGGCCAACATGTATCATGTCGACGATTTTTTAACAAAGTCGCCAGTTGGTATATTTGAAATGGTTGTACGAACTCAACCGAGTTTTGTTTGAAAGTAGGCCCTAATTGTTGGACACTGTCGAAACTGAATATTTGAAACCGAAGTTCTAAGTTCGGGGGCTTGGTTAAGTGTGGGGAAGGTGTTAGGCACCCCACAACTCTCGTGAAAATATGGCACCGCATCTTTTCAATATTTTCCTTTTTATTTGCAATGTGTGTGTGAATGTTGGAAGAAATTGGGCCTACGCTTGTTTGTTTTGAAAGTATTGTAGCTTCTTCGTTGAACCTACATACGAAGGGTTTGATTTGATTTGCAAAAGTCCTTTTTTAGACAAGATATGAAAGTGATGTTTTGAAAGCAGTTTTTCAAACCCTTACGCTCCTATAGGAATTGAGGCAGTTTGGATACTTCCATTTTAATCTTTTTAGCCTTTGGGCTCAATTAAATGGTGATTTGTCGGGCTGCGAAGCATCCTCGACCACAAAATATATACAAGTGTCGGTCTTCTCATGGGCATGACAACCATTGGAGTGACTCTGACATGACAAACCATATTTTCATTATGTCTGAGACCTTAAACCCGGATAACCGTTTTAAGGTCTTTTGGATGTACATTTTTACAAAAAAACTGGCAGGGTACATTTGTAAAATGGAGTTTGTCTATCGTGGGAATCAGATTCTAATCAGTTTAATCATGAATCCCACGATTCCTAGGCTCACAAAGGGAGGCCAATAAAACCTGCACAACTCAAATATGCACAGAAATGTATATTTACATCTAAACGTCGCAATAACCAAGAATTCATCAGTCAAATCCTGGCTTGCGCGTAGCCAAAGCGTCTCGTTCCCACTATATAGCGATCTAAGGGCAGCGAGGTTACTTTTGAAATGAACAAAACTAGAAAAACTGATAGATTTAAATAAATCTCAGCCATTCTAGCTTCTCGGTTCCGTCTGCACCTATTTTAAACGTTTGAAAGGTAGAGTTGGCGAGATTTAAAGAAATCTATGTCGCTCAAAGAGATATCAGCGTCGATTCATGTCAAATGAATATTTACAGCAGAAATTTAATCACAATGAATAAAGCATATATAGATAATTATATATATACGAAAATTGTAAAGGGCGATGGGTTTTCACTCGCAGGCCCGTACTGGAATGTAAATTTATATATATATATATATAAAAGCTGTAAAAAGACACAGAATAATCCAGGCTTGACAAAATGGAAATATATATATATATATATAAACAGTATAGGGCGGCGGATTTAATCATATGCCTGGACTGAAATGGAAATATATATATATATATATATATATATTTAAAAGCTATAAAAAGCCACGGAGTAATCCAGGCTGAATTGAAATATATATATATATATATATATATATATATATATAAAGTTGTAAATGAGCCACGGAGTTATCCAGGCTCGACTGAATGTATATATATATATATATATATATATATATATATATATATATATATATATATATAAAAGCTGTAAAAAGCCACGAAAGATTCTAGGCTTGACAGAATGTAAATATATATATATATATAAGATATATATATATATATATATATATATATATATTTGTATAAAAGTAGTAAAAAGGCCACGGAAAGATCCAGTCCAAACCGAAATGTAAATATTAATATATATAATTAGTATATATATATATATATATATATATATATTAAAGCAATAAAAAGGCCACAAAATATAATTCCAAGCCCAAATAAGTTAGAAAAATTTATATATATATAAATATATATATAAAAGTAGCAAACTGCCACGAATTTCAAATCCGGGCTTGACAGAATGAAAAATTAGTATATATATAGTTAAATATATACATAAAAAACCAAAAAGGTCACGAGTCAGCGACCCAGTCCGTGCAAGTTAAGACATATATGTATATATATATATATATATGTATATAAACGAGTAAAAGCCGCGGATCGTTGATCCGGGCTGTGCAAATGCAAGAAAACGCCGAAATGTACTAAAACGTATGCAAAAAGGGCCACGAAACTGAGTTTCGGGCATAATCAGAAGACAAAATTTAACGTTCACGTGTATAAATGCGCAATAAAGTAGTAAAAACTTTTTGATCGTAAAAATTAGACCTGGCAAAAATGGCCCAAGCCCGCGGGCCGGGTAGGCCCACCCGCTAGGGGCCAGGCTTTGGGCAGCAGAATTTTAGCTCAGCAAAACCCTGAGCCTTTTTGGCCCGCCCGTTTTTGGCCCAGGCCCGTCACCCACCCGGCCTGTTTGGGCCAAGCCCAAAAAAGTAGCAGAAAATAGTCATGAATTGGTCTCGGCCCCCAGGCCGGCCCAGCCTGCCAGCCACGGACCGGGCTTTGGGCTACAACTTTTTAGCCCAGCAAAACCTGGGCCATTTTGGCCCGCCCATTTTTGGCCCGGCCCGGCCCGTTTGGGCTTGGCCCGCTCGTTTGCTAGGTTTAGTAAAAATACTTAAAGTGGACTGCTACACGGGCTTTTTTCCACTTAGTGGACTTCAAACGAGCATTTCCACAGGTGATTTTTTGTTATGTTGTAGTATATGAGTATACCTACGTGTTAGAGTAATAAAATTTGGGTTTGGAGTACAAGAGGTAGGGCTAAGAGTCGAAACGATCGGAGTTTCAGAGCGTTTTCTAATTATTTTTCTTTTTTTTGGCATGGGGGTGCACTTATATTTATAGACCCGATGGAAGCGGGTCTACCCGCGGTAGTTGCGAGTCTACCTGCGGCACCACGTGGCAGGCCCGGGTGGTGGGTCCCATCTCATTAAAGTACGTGTACTTCGAGCAATGCGAGGTCAGATTCGAAACTTTTTTACTTTTGATCGGAGCGTCCGTTGGAGTCGTGCTGTACCTTTTCGGAAAGCCCTCGTCGAGAGTGTCACAATGACATGGGACATAACCTTTTCCGAGTCCAAGAAGATTGGTTCATAATTGGGTCTTCATTTCGGTGCAGTTCGTCCGTTGAGCTGTATTGTGTTGTTTTTACTTCGGGATCAATGTTATGGTTCTTCCTGACCTTCGTGACATCAATTCGGCTTGAGTTTGACCAAATCATCTTCAATTTGGTAACATGACCATTTTGCTCCTCCCGGGGTGGTCTCCTGTGGATTTGGCTTCCCATGGTTGTCTTTATGGCCGAACTGGATCTCCCGGTTGTGACCAGGGCTTAACTGTACCTCCTGGGTTGTGACCGGGGCTGAATTGATATCCCGGTATTAAGACCGGGGTTGACCTGATGGCCCGATATTGAGATCGGGGATGACCTGATGGCCCGGTATTGAGACCGGGGATGACATAACATCCCGATATTGAGACTGAGGATGACCTGATGACCCGATATTAAGATCGAAGATGATCTGACGTCCCAGTATTGAGAGCGGGGATGACATGACATCCCAGTATTTAGACCGGGGATGACTTGATGGCTCAGTATTGAGACCAGGGTTGATCTGACGGCTCGGTATTGAGACCGGGGATGACCTGATGGCCCGGTATTGAGATCAGGGATTACCTGACGGCCCGGTATTGTGACCGGGATTGACCTGATGGCCCGGTATTGAGATCGGGGATGACCTGACGTCCCGATATTGAGACCTAGGTTGACCTGACATCCAGGTATTGAGACCGAGGATGACCTGACATCCCGATATTGAGACCGGGGTTGATTTGACGGCCCGATATTGAGACCATGGTTGACCTGATGGCCCGGTATTGAGACCGGAGTTGATATGATGGTCCGGTATTGAGACTGGGGATGACCTGATGGCCCGGTATTGAGACTGGGGTTGATCTGATGGCCCGATATTGAGATCGGGGATGATCTGATGGCCCGGTATTGAGACCGGGGATGACCTGATATCCCGGTATTGAGATTGGGGATGACCTGATGGCCCGCTATTGAGACCGGGGTTGATCTGATGGCCCGGTATTGAGACCGGGGATGACCTGATGGCCCGGTATTGAGATCGGGGTTGACCTAATGGCCCGGTATTGAGACCAGGGATGACCTGACATCCCGGTATTGAGACCGGGGTTGACTTGACGTCCCGGTATTGAGACCGAGGATGACCTGACATCCCAGTATTGAGACTGGGGTTGATCTGACGGCCCGATATTGAGACCGGGGTTGACCTGATGGCCTGGTATTGAGATTGGGGTTGATCTGATGGCCCGATATTAAGACCGGGATGACCTGATAGCCCGGTATTGAGACTAGGGTTGATCTGATGTCCCGTTATTGAGACCACGGATGATCTGTTGGCCCGGTATTGAGACTGGGGATGACCTGATGACCCGGTATTGATACCGGGGTTGACCTGACGGCCTGATGTTGAGATTGGGGATGACCTGACATCCTGGTATTGAGACTGGGGATGACCTGATGGCCCGTTATTAAAACCGGGGATGACCTTACATCCCGGTATTGAGACCGGGGATGACCTGATTGAAAGTAGTATGCATACAAGCCAATCATATATGATGATAAAGCATCTACTTTGGAGACGATCTTATTTATTTATTAATAAAAGTATTAACTTATTAAAGGCATTTAATTATCTACATGGTGCTATTTTTATAATATGTAAATAACCCATAGTTTTAAGCAATACTTTTAGAAACATGATGTTGATCATGCTAATGAGATTTAAATTCTTAGAAAGCTTAAAACTAAAATAGTTCTCAATCGTGGGATTACTAAAAGGGAGATTAGTATATCCGGATAGATTGGTACATATGTTGCTTGCTCATTGGATGAGGATGATTGATCTCATGATCATTTGTGTGGAGACACTAAAGCAAGTATGTAGGTGCTTATTGGAGAATAAGTTCACTGAACGTGACTCGCTATGGAATACCTAATGGAGTTTTACTCGCCTGTCAATAGGAATTCCTAATGTGATAGTAGTACAAATGATCATTGGACTTGAGATCATCATAGTATCTTGTATGTAATGAATTGTACTTTGACTTATTCCTTAAAGCCCCTTAGGGTATATAAAAAGGGTATGCTTGGGTATAATGAGTTACATATGGAGATAATGAATGGTCAATAAAGAATCTACCACCTCTAGTAAAAGAGGAGATATATCCTATGTGATTCGTTAAATGACAACCCAGGAATCCTTAGCCAAGGTGGAATGAAATTAGAAAGGAGTTTCTAATTTGCATTGTTCGGAGTTGTGCATTTTCTAATCGAAATACATATAATTAAATAAAATAAGACTTGACAGTAAATTCATGTCTTATATTTAATTGGGACATTGTATGGTGGAAGAATTGAATTGTATGATAACTATTTACTCACAGGTTCTTTTATGATTAATATTGAAATCTATATTATCTGAAAAATCGTTGATCGCTAGGGAGGCTTATCCCTATTGTAGAATAAATATTATTTATTTAAATAGATTATTAGTTTAATTTATTTATTTAAATAAGATTAGAATTGTTCTAATTGATTTATTCACAATCGGTTTAATATGGAGAACCTAAAGGGTCACACCATAAAAGGAAGAATAATTATTTAAGAAGGTAATGACATAATTGTAATAATGCATTAAGTGTAATTAATTTAATCTATGGTGATAGAATAAATTAAATAGCTTAATGTTTATTATTTAATATTTTAGAAATATTAAATATAAATTAATAAGAGAAGTCTTATTAATATTATTACAATTATTATTATTTTAATTTCTAAAGTAGTTTAGTAATTAATTTAATATTAGTACTCTCATTTATTCCTAATAAGATTAGGAGACAAATTAATGAAATGAAATTAATTAATTATTTCCAATGTGGCGGGAAGCCTAAATTAATTAAAGGAGTTTAAATTAATTAAATGAAATCCCATGTCTAATAGAATTAGAAGGGTTGACCAATATCTATATAAGAGGAGTCTTATAATAGATATCAGTTGATGCAATTATAATTGTTGGAGAGTACTCCTTTTCTATAGAGGATAAAAAATTAAGCTAGCCACCCTCCTTCTTGATAATTCATCTTCCTTGGTGGATCACCTCTAGAGGCCAAACACTTGGGTGGCTAACGTTGATCAAAGGAAGGAATCTAACCCGAAAATTTAAGGAGATCACGAAGAACAAGGAGTTGAAGTTGTACCTGTGGAAGCTTCGTTCTACAAGGGTATGATTTCATAACTTATTATTTATCGTTTTAAATTAATAATTTGCATAAAGGATGATCCGGGTGATGGTTTTGTAAAAAATTTTAAACTCTGATATACCATGCTTCCGCTAATTTTTGTAATTTGATTGCGTCACGATTTCGTACAAACCCAATAGTGGCATCAGAGCCAAACCTTTATGCAATTATTAATTGTTTTGATTTCATATACATATGGGTATGCATTTAGAATAATTTATTGGGCATAATTAGTTGTATAAAATTATTTTTTTATGGGAGAAAAAAAAAATTAACGGAAATAATTTTTTTTTCTTCTTGGTTCGCTGTGTCCGCGAATTGATCACAAAATTGTGACTATCGATTTTTTTAAAAGGGAACCTGCCGAATTTGTTTTTAAAAGCTGACTTACGTTGCCTTAGAAAAAGATATTAATTGTTTTAAATGAAAAGTTATTCAATTCAAAACAAAAAGATTTCTGCAAGCTTTTTAAAACGTGCAGGAAGTTTTAAAAGAAAGGTAACCCATGATTACCTTAATATATTATATATAATATATATATATATATATATATATATATTAAGGTTATATTATATATATATATATAATATTCTTAATAATTTTATAATTAAAATAAATAGTTTATTTTAATCTTGAAGTTGGATTTCATGCAAATTAAAATTTTCCATTAAATGATACTCATATATATGAAATGTTTTAATTAATGAGATGAATATTTATTTATTGATACATATGGTGACATGTATGAAAATAAATGGGGTTGATTATGGACTATTGACCAATATGATTGGATTTTATTTTAGTTGAATGCTTGAATGAATGAGTTTTATAAAATGGGGTCTGCGTACCTCGTCTTCTCTGGTTTTTTCTTGATGTAAAATTCTATCTCCCTCTTATGTACTTTCACTTGACTCCTGATCAAGGTTTCTATTTAAATTAAATAGTTTAATGTAATAGAAATAGTTAGAATTATCTTGAAGAAATTGGAGACCAAGGAGCAAGGAGCGCGTGAAGACCCGTTTGTATGGAGCCCGGGGTTTAAATGTAATAGTTACGTTTAAATTTAAATTCTTGCACTCCTAGGTTTGACCTTTTGGTTCACTTGGTGGTTTTGGTGAACCAAACTAGAATAAAAGTCCATAATCAATTCAGGTAGAATATAGTATTCTATATTGCATGCTAAATATTATATATATATATATATATATATATTTATATATTATATTTTATGCAAACATGCTTCGCATGTTTAATAAAATGACGTGTATTTTATATATATATGTGCATGCGCGCTAAACAAGATGAGACAAATAACAACAAATCCCTCAAAAAAATAATATTAAGTCCGAAGCGTTCAAAGATATTTGGAATATCGAACGTCGCCCTCTAGCATGATAAATTAATAGAGTATTAAATATTTAATATGAGCTTGTTGTGCTATCCACAAGGCGAGTATTGAGTATTTAAGATGTTAATTAATCACATTTGATGCTTATCAAAAAAATTGAACGATCTAGTCTTGTTGTGCTATCCACAAGGACGAACATTTTTCTTTTTTGAATTTATGGAAGTGCTAGGCTGGACTTAACTTAAATCATTTTAGTTCGGATGTGCACACACTTGACCATTATGATTTAAGAGGCAAAATAAAAGGAGTTACATGGTGATATAATTGACAAGAGTTGTCTACCTATTTATTTGTATATCGCTTGTTGTGCTATCCACAAGGCTATATACATTTGAAATGGGATCCTTATTCTCACTAGCAAATCTTTAATTAGATGTTGCCGAACTATATAAGTGAGGGTAATATAGTTTAATAAAAATAGTGGGAGATACTAATTTAAAATAAAGACCTAAATTTATTTTGGTATGCAAAATTAATAAAATGAATGTTTGCTAAAATGTTATCTTTTCACATATAGAAATTTAAAATGTCGAAATCACTAATTTCACTGTGAAGCATACTTGATGCTAATAAACTAATGGAACCAAATTATACGGACTGGTTAAGAAATCTGAGAATAGTTCTCACCGCTGAAAAGATTTTTTATGTCCTAAATTCACCCGTCTCTGGAACTGTTCCAGAATCAGCATCTGAGGAAGAAATTGCCACCATTGTAAAGTGGCAAAATGACGCATCTGTGGCTCAATGCATCATACTCGCATCCATGAATAACGAGCTTCAATGTCAGCATGAAAACATGGATGTTCCTACTATGTTGCTTCACCTCAAGGAGTTGTATGGTGAACAAAGTAGGACTGCTAGATATGAGATATCTAAGGAGCTCTTCCGATCTCGGATGACCAAGGGCAAGGTGAACATAAAGGAACAAAAGAAACCTGATCCAGCTAGCAAAGGAATGTGCTTCCATTGCAACGAGATGGGTCATTGGAAGAGGAACTGCAAGAAGTTTCTGGTAGAGAAGAAGTTTGGAGAAGCTTCGACTTCCAATCAAGGTTTGTTCATGATTGAAATTAATTTTTCAGAAAGTCAAAATTCTACTTGGGTATTGGATACCGGTTGTGGTTCTCACATATGTAATAATGTGAAGGGACTGGTCAGAAGTAGAAAGCTGAACAAGGATGAGGTTGTCCTACGAGTGGGAAATGGAGCAAAGGTTGCTGCATTAGCTGTAGGCACTCATTGTTTAGCACTGTCTACGGGAAAGTCTATTTATTTAAATTATTGTTATTTTGTTCCGAATATCATTAGAAACATTATTTCTATTTTTGTATTAGATATGAATGGATTTGACATTATAATAAAGAACAACAGTTGTTCTATTTATAAAAGCAATGTTTTATATGGTGTTGATAATTTGTAAAACGGACTTTATATACTTGACTTGTATGAAAATATACTTCAAATAGAACAAACTAAGAGAAGGAAAAGAGATGATGTTAATTATACCTATACGTGGCACTGTAGACTCGGTCATATTAATGAAACAAGATTATCCTAAGTTGCATAAGGATGGGCTCCTAGAGCTATCTGATTATGAATCATATCCAACTTGTGAATCTTGTCTCATGGGTAAAATAACTAAAGCTCCTTTTAGTGGAAAAGGAGAAAGAGTTACAGAGTTGTTAACGTTGATTCACACAGACGTTTGTGGACATATAACAACGAATGCACAGGGAGGGTATTCTTATTTTACTACTTCCACTAATGATCACTCAAGATTTGGATATGTGTATTTAATGAAATACAAATCTGAGTCATTTGAAAAGTTCAAAGAGTTTAGAAGTGAAGTAGAGAAACAAACGGGCAAGAGTATTAAGATTCTTCAATTAGATAGAGGTGGAGAATACTTAAGCAGTGAGTTTCTCAATTGTCTCAAAAATTAACGGTATAATCTCACAATGGACTCCACCGGGTACACCATAGTTAAATGGAGTATCTAAAAGGAGAAATCGAACATTGTTGGACATGGTTCGATCCATGATAAGTTTTACCGATCTTCCAGTATCATTCTGGGGTTATGCCCTAGAAGCGGCTTCATATCTACTAAATAAGGTCCCCTCGAAATCCATCCCCAAGACTCCATATGAGATGTGGACAGGGAGGAACCTAGTCTTAAGCATGCTAAGATTTGGGGATGTCCAGCTTATGTGAAAAAGTTTTAATATGATAAGCTTGGGACAAGATCAGATAAGTGCACGTTTTGTGGAATATCCTAAAGAAAGTTTGGAATACTATTTCTACAATCTTACTGAGCAAAAGGTGTTTGTTGTGAAACACGCTGCCTTCTTGGAAAATGAGTTTATTCTTGAAGGGGCTAGTGGGAGGAAATTAGATCTTGAAGAAATTCAATGAACCACAAACCACTACAGATCAAGTGGATGAACCTGTCCAAGTAGAGACACCTACTATACAACACCCTATTCGTAAATATGGAAAGGTAGCGAAGATATCTTAGAGGTATGGATTCGTCATAGAGGATGACGATGAGGTACACGTCATGAATGATGATGATCCATTGAATTACGAACAGGCTATGAGTAATAAAGACTCAGGGAAATGAAAGATGACCATAAAATCAAAATGGATCTTAGAAGTAATGCTCAAGTTCATTTGGATTTTACTTGCGGTTGCAGTTTATTATTACTAAATTTGGCAAAATAGACGTGGAGACGCCCTTCCTCAAATATACAATATTAGAGGAGAATGTATGTATGATACAGCCAGATGGATTTGTATCAATAGTTGAAGCAAATCATGTATATGAGCTACAACAATCTATTTATAGATTGAAGCAAGCTTCTTGTAGATGGAACATTCGTTTTGATGAGACAATCAAAGAGTTTGATTTTATCTAAAACGAGGTTGAACTATGTGTGAACAAGAAGGTTAGTGGGAGCGTTGTCTCATTCCATGTATTATATGTTGATGATATATTACTGATAGGGAGTGAAATTCCTATGCTAAAATCGATCAAAATAAAGTTATCTAAACATTCTTCCATGAATGATTTGGGTAGAACATCCCGCATTGGGGATATAAATCTGTATTAATAGATTTAAAAGGATGTTCGGTATAACCCAAGGAAACGTATATTCATTAGATGCTAAAGGCGTTTGGCATGGCAAACTCCAAAAGGTGCCTCATAATGATGAGCCATGGAGTGTATCTCTCTAAAATTGTCCTTAGTAAAACAGAGATCGCATGAGTTACTATCATGTATGCAATAAAATATACGAGACTTGATGTTGATCAGTCATATTCTGGAGAAGATCACTGTGAGACAGTGATATACATCTTAAAGTACTTAACTGACACTAAGGATGTCATCATATCACATGATGAGTCTGAATTACACTAGAGGGCTAAACAGACTCAAGTTTTCAGACTAACCAAGACGACAACAAAATCCACTTTAGGGTAAATTGTTACCTTGAAAGATGGTGCAGTGAATTTGAAAGGTTCCAAACAACAAAAGGTTGCTGGTTTAGTGACAAAGACAAAGTATATAACTGTAAATGAAGCTGTAAGTTGATGATTCGGATGAAAAGTTCATTACAGAACTAAGAATAGTTCCTAAGTCTCATCTTGAATCTAAACATGTATTGCGGTACTTTGATTAAAGAAATCATTGAAAAAGGAGACGTTACCTTAGAGCGTGTAGTCTCTTAAGATAACATTGCAGATCCATTTACTAAAGCTATAACACAACAGCAGTTTGATCGTCACTTAGAGAAGTTGGTATGAGATACCATGGCGATTGACTTTAGTGCAAGTGGGAGATTACAAGTAGTATGCATACAAGCCAATCATGTATGATGATAAAGCATCTACTTTGGAAACGATCTTATTTATTTATTAATAAAAGTATTAACTTATTAAAGGCATTTAATTATCTATATGGTGCTGTTTTTATAATATGTAAATAACCCATAGTTTTAAGCAATACTTTTAGAATCATGATGTTGATCATGCTAATGAGATTTAAATTCTTAGAAAGCTTAAAACTAAAATAGTTCTCAATCGTGGGATTACTAAAAGGGGGATTAGTATATCCGAATAGATTGGTACATATGTAACTTGCTTATTGGATGAGGATGATTGATCTCATGATCATTTATGTGGAGACACTAAAGCAAATATGTAGGTGCTTATTGGAGAATAAGTTCACTGAACGTGACTTCGCTATGGAATACCTAATGGAGTTTTACTCGCCTGTCAATAGGAATTCCTAATGTGATAGTCGTACAAGTGATCCTTGGACTTAAGATCATCATAGTATCTTGTATGTAATGAATTGTACTTTGACTTATTCCTTAAAGCCCTTTAGGGTATATAAAAGGGTATGCTTGGGTATAATGAGTTATAGATGGAGATAATAAATGATCAATAAAGAATCTACCACCTCTAGTAAAAGAGGAGATATATCCTATGTGATTCGTTAAATGAAAACCCAGGAATTCTTGGCCAAGGTGGAATGAAATCAGAAAGGAGTTTCTAATTTGCATTATTTGGAGTTGTGCATTTTCTAATCGAAATACATATAATTAAATAAAATAAGACTTGACAGTAAATCCACGTCTTATATTTAATTAGGACATTGTATGGTGGAAGGATTGAATTGTATGGTAACTATTTACTCACAGGTTCTTTTATGATTAATAGTTGAAATCTATATTATCTGGAAAATCGTTGATCGCTAGGGAGGCTTATCCCTATTGTAGAATAAATATTATTTATTTAAATAGATTATTAGTTTAATCTATTTATTTAAATAAGATTAAAATTATTCTAATTGATTTATTCACAACCGGTTTAATATGGAGAACCTAAAGGGTCACACCATAAAAGGAAGAATAATTATTTAAGAAGGTAATGACGTAATTGTAATAATGCATTAAGTGTAATTAATTTAATCTATGGTGATAGAATAAATTAAATAGCTTAATGTTTATTATTTAATATTTTAGAAATATTAAATATAAATTAATAAGAGAAGTCTTATTAATATTATTACAATTATTATTATTTTAATTTCTAAAGTAGTTTAGTAATTAATTTAATATTAGTACTCTCATTTATTCCTAATAAGATTAGGAGACAAATTAATGAAATGAATTTAATTAATTATTTCCAATGTGGTGGGAAGCCTAAATTAATTAAATGAGTTTAAATTAATTAAATGAAATCCCATGTCTAATAGGATTAGAAGGGTTGACCAATATCTATATAAGAGGAGTCTTATAATAGATATTAGTTAATGCAATTCCAATTGTTGGAGAGAACTCCTTTTCTATAGAGGATAAAAAATTAAGCCAACCACCCTCCTTGATAATTCATCTTCCTTGGTGGATCACCTCTAGAGGCCAAACACTTGGGTGGCTAACGTTGATCAAATGATGGAATCTAACCCAGAAATTCAAGGAGATCACGAAGAACAAGGAGTTGAACTCGTACCTGTGGAAGCTTAGTTATACAAGGGTATGATTCCATAACTTCTTATTTATCGTTTTAAATTAATAATTTGCATAAAGGATAATCCGGGTGATGGTTTTGTAAAAAATTTTAAACTCTAATATACCATGCTTTCGCTAATTTTTGTAATTTGATTGCGTCACGATTTCTTACAAACCCAACACTGATGGCCCGATATTGAGATCAGGGATGACCTGACATCTCGGTATTGAGACCGGGGATGACCTGATGGCCCGGTATTGAGATCAGGGATGACTTAATGGCCCGGTATTGAGATCGGGGATAACTTGACATCCCGGTATTAAGACCAGGGATGACCTGACGGCCCGGTATTAAGACCGGGGTTGATCTGATGGCCCGGTATTGAAACCGGGGTTGATCCTGACGTCCTGGTATTGAAATCGGGGTTGACCTGATGGCCCGGTATTGAGACCGGGGATGACCTGACATCCCGGTATTAAGACCGGGAATGACCTGATGGCCCGTTATTGAGATCGGGGATGACCTGACTTCCCGATATTGAGACTGGGGATGATCTGATGGCCCGATATTGAGACTGGGGATGATATGACGTCCCGGTATTGGTGATCGGGGCTGTGGTCATCCCGGTGTTGGTGACCGGGATTATGTTGACATCCCGATATTAGTGATCGGGGCTGTGGTCATCCCAGTATTGGTGACCGGGATTGTGTTGACATCCCGATATTGGTGATCGGGGCTGTGGTCATCCCGGTGTTGGTGATCGGGGTTGAAAGATGGTTTTGCCCTCCTGCAGGGTTAGTAACAGGAATGCCCAAATTTTGAATTTCTATAACAGTAATGAAAATTTCGAGTGTCTACAGATGCCCCTCTTTATCATGTTTATGCAATGTAGTAAAATGAACTGGATAAAGATTGCTAGACACTGGAAATAGGATGAGTGCAAATGTAATGTAATGTATAGCATGGTATGTTATGAGTGTTAGATACCTTTGAAGGGGATATGGTTATCACTGAGTGTTTACGTTATTTTCTTCTGGGGATAACGTTATTCATGATAACCTTTGGGGCTGCACTGGCAGGCTATTATCGGTAGGATATCCCTGGTAGGCTATCTTAGACTATTCTCATCACTTTCTGCTGGGGATGATGTCATCTGTGATAGCCCTTGATACTACCTTGGTTTGAGGCCAATGGTTTCCCGCATCCGTTGACACTATATATGGGGCAGATTTTCACTCAGCTGATGCCGTTGTACATTTTTGAAGGCTCCTTCGTTGGGGATATATCTCTTTTGCCAAGTTACCTAATTCGATGCTTACCCTGATGATGGCTTACACCGGTAGTTTGCAACAATAGGTTGAATCACCAATACTTCTCAATGCTCCCTCTAGGGATTTGTATAACAGATTCCATCATCTATCCTCTGTGGGGATAAACTGATGTACTGTTTTTCGCCACCGGCTCATTCCCGATGCTTCACTGGAGTTATCTCCAACAGCTAAACTGTCAGATCCTCTGACCTTCGCTGAAGTAGTTTTCAACGGCTGATGTCACTGGACCGTTCCCGATGCTTCGCTGGGGTTGTCGTCAGCGGCTGAGATATCAGGCAATCTGACCTTCGCTGAAGTAGCCTTCAACGGCTGATGTCACCAAACCGTTCCCGATGCTTCGCTGGGGTTGTGACAACGGTTGAGATGTCAGGTAATTTGACCTTCGCTGAAGTAGCCTTCAACGACGGATGTCACCGGACTGTTCCTGATGCTTCACTAGGGTTGCGCCAGCGGCTGAGATGTTAGCCAGTCTGACCTTCGCTGAATTAGCCTTCAACGGCTGATGTCACCAGACCGTTCTCGATGCTTCGCTGGGGTTGCGTCAGCGGCTGAGATGTCAGGCAATTTGACCTTCGCTGAAGTAGCCTTCAACGGCTGATGTCACCGGACTATTTCCAATGCTTCGTTGGGGTTGTGCCAACGGCTGAGATGTCAGGCAATCTGACCTTCGCTGGAGTAGCCTTCAACGGCTGATGTCACCGGACTATTTTCGATGCTTCGTTGGGGTTGTGCCAACGGCTGAGAGTGTCAATCCTGATTAATCTCGATGTGGGGGTACTCTTTCTAACAAATCATACCCTCGGATCAATCTAGATGCCTTGATATAATCAGAACCTACCGTTCATACCGTCAGACCTACCCGGTGCTCTGACAGCGGTAGTTTTTGGCAGTTTTCCACAGTTTTTTGATGAGTTGGTTTTATACATATGAATCGATGTCCTTTATAGCTTGATTATTTGCTACTTCAAGTAGTTTTTGTATTATTTTACTTTGTTTTTGATTTGGTAACTGCAGGAAGTAGATTGGACAGAAACCGGGGCTTAAAGGCAGCATTTCAGACATCTATGGAAAAGTGGATGCCCGCTGGGGTGGGCATGCATAGTACAAACCACCCGATAGGGCAGGGGTGCAAAAACTCAGCTTCACAAAATGGCTACCTGCCAGGGAGGGTGTATGCAGGCAAAAACCCCCGCTGGGGCAGGGGTATGGCAGGAAAAGTTGGCATGTTTTCTTCTTTGATTGGAATTGTGCAGCAATAGAGATTTCGTTTGGCTTACGGCTGGGAGGATATATGAGGCTATCAGAGAGGCTATTAGGGATATACTTAGACATATTTTCAAGCCCTAGTTTGGTGAGTTTGACGGAGACGGAGATTGAAGCACAGTTGGAGCACGAAGAACACAAGGATCGTGACGGAGAGCGGTGATACAATTCTAGAGTTTATTTTCTCTCTGCCTCTATACTTTGTATTCAGAATGTTTACCACTGTGTGGATTATAGTTTTTTATTCAGTCATTATGAACTAAATTCTTATTTAAGCCTATAACGGATCTTATTATGTAATGGAGGATTGAATAACTTTTAATTTAGTTTATAAATATTATTTCCAAGTTATTTACTATGTGTTGTGCATAACTTATAGAATTGTTTGATCACTAATTATCTGTTATCCCATATAAATTCAAGAGATGATATATGGGAGTAGAACTGGCCATAGTAACACATGTTTGTGATTTCTACTGTAGTTAGGACTCATAATTCGTGTGTAGGATAGAGATATCTATGCATCATATATAATCTGAAGAGAACTTGCTGATAAACCTTTCTTAATTATAATTCACATAGAGATATAGTGAATTGGTTAATTAAGGTGTCTTGCTTAATTCTATCATTTGTGGATTTGAGTGAGTATGGATTTAATGCATCGAGAGATTGTTATATCTACTTATGTGTTCTTGGTTAATAATCTGGAATAATTGATATAAACTGAAGGAAAGTATATTATCCAAAGTGAAGTAATAAGTGAAGTTGTAGGCTTATTTCTCCAAAACTTGTTAAAATTCTGAATTAGTGTTAATTTTGGTCTAAGTAGTATTTTAGTGTAAAAATCATCCTTTAATCATTAGTTTAATAAAGTTGAATTAATATAAAATTGGTACTTGTTTGATTAAATTGGAATTATTGTCTCTGTGGGTATGATACTTGATCTTATCATTGTATTACTTGTTGACCACGTACACTTGCATGTAGCGCGTATAGATTTTACCCAACAAGTTTTTGGCGCCGTTGCCGGGGACAGTAATTGCGTTTATTACTTACAATATCAGTTTAATTAGTGCAGTTTTAGTTAAACATATATTTATATTGTTATTCTTAATTTTTTGTTGTTTATTGGTTATTTCATGTAATCTTGAGTAGTGCATGCAAACTCGATCGAAGAAGCCAGATTTGTTGCCTTTCGAGGACGACATCGACAAACGCTTTCAGAAGTTAACTATGTGGATTATAAAGACTCGAGTAGAACTTGAAACACCCAAGGAAAACATGGCTGCTGAACCGGAAGATAAACCACTGAAGGATTATGCTACACCAAGAATTATAGAAATTCAGTCAAGTATAACCAGACCAGCAATTAATGCCAATAATTTTGAGATCAAGTCTGGAATGATACAGATGGTGCAGAATAATTGCCAGTTTGGGGGCAACCTGAATGATGACCAGAACGAGCACATCGTTAGTTTCATAGAAATCTGTGACACTTTCAAATGCAACGGAGTGTCAGACGATGCTATCAGATTGAGATAATTTCCGTTCACACTTAGAGACAAGGCAAAGGGTTGGATCCATTCTCTACTACCGGGGTCAATCACCACATGGAATGATTTGGCGCAAAATTTTTTGGCCAAATTCTTTCCACATTCAAAAACACATAAAATGAGGATGGATATTTCTTCATTTGTTCAGCTGCAGGGAGAGCCACTATATGAAGCATGGGAAAGGTACAAAGAACTTTTGAGAAAGTGCCAACACCATGAATTTTTGCATTGGATGCAGATGAATACTTTTTACAACGGGTTAGGGAGTCATATACGAACCAGCATCGATGCAGCCTCAAGTGGAGCTTTTATGGCAAAGAAGTTTGAGGATGCATGGGACTTGATAGAGACAATGGCTGCAAACAACTATTAGTGGCTGACTGAAAGAATGAATCAACCCAAGGCAGCGAATATTTTAGAAGTGGACACTGTGACATCTCTATCTACACAAATAGCAGCATTATCGAAGAAAATGGATGCCATGACGACAGGGAACGTACAACAGGTAGCATTTATATGTGAACTTTGTGCAGGTGAACATCCGACAGAACAGTGTGCGATTAACCCAGCTTCAGTACAGTTTGTGGGTAGCTATAACAGGCAACCCAACACTTATCAGAATGCATATAATCAGGGGGCAAGGAACCATCCTAATTTTTTATGGAGCAACAATCAGAACCAAAATCAGAATCAGCAGCAAGCTCCATGACCATCATACCCCCTAGTTTTCAGAATTAACAGCAACAGTCAGTTCCACAACAAGATAAAAAGACAGATTTCGAGGAGCTAATGGCCAAATACGTAACGGGGAATGAGGCGGCAATGAAAACTCAGGCGGCTACAATAAAGAATTTGGAAATTCAGGTGGGATAGATTGCTAGTGCATTGAATAGTAGACCTCAAGGAAAGTTGCCGAGCGACACAAAAAAGAATTCGAGGGGAGATCATGAGTAATGTCAAGCTATCACACTGCCGAGTGGGAAACAGCTAGCCGAGCAGGAGTCAGAGAAGCCGATTATGGATAAGCAGGTTGTGACACATGTGGAAGAGACAGTGGAAGGAAAAGAAGGAGAAAAATCTGCTATAAAGGAACAAGCCATTACACCGATAGTCTACCCACCACCACCCTTTCAATAACGGTTCTGAAAATAGAAATTGGAACAATAGTTTACTAAATTTCTGGAGGTATTCAAAAAGCTACACATCAACATTCCTTTCGCGGAGGCATTAGAGCTGATGCCTAGTTACACCAAGTTTATGAAGGATATTTTGTCAAAGAAGAAGAAGATAGAGGACTTCGAAACTGTGGCACTAACCGAGGAATGTAGTGCGATATTGCAAAAGAAGCTTCCACTAAAGTTGAAAGATCCGGGTAGTTTCACCATTCCATGCACAATAGGGAGTTTGGCCTTCAACAAATGTCTGTGTGATTTAGGTGCAAGTATAAACCTCATACCACTTTCAGTCTATACTAAGTTAGGTTTACCGGCACCCAGACCCACAAGCATCTCCCTACAGCTGGTGGATAGATTGGTAACATATCCACGGGGAATTGTTGAGGATGTTTTGGTGAATGTAGACAAATTCATCTTCCCAGCGGATTTCATCATCTTGGACTATGAAGAAGATAAGGATATTTCGATAATCCTTGGGCGACCATTTTTTGGCAACCTGTAGGACTCTCATCGATGTTCAAAAAGGAGAGTTGACCATGAGGGTGCAAGATCAAGAGGTCACCTTCAACGTGTTTAAGGCCATGAACTACCCCAAAGAGAATGAGGAGTGTTTCCAAATGGATATAATCGATACAATGGTGGGAGTTGAACAACATCGGATATTGGGTACCGACCTGTTAGAATCTACATTGATGGGAGACTGTGATGGAGATGAGCCAGAATTATTAGAATATCTGTAATTGTTAGAGGCACATCCTAGAGTAAGCAGGTTCAAATTATCGTTTGAGCCATTGAAAGCAGCAGGAACTTCATCAGCAAAGGATGAAGCCATCTCTAGAGGAACTACCGACACTAGAACTCAAACCCTTACCCAATCACCTCAGGTATACTTATTTGGGTAATTCATCTACTTTACCTGTTATTATTGCATCTGCGCTTAACGAATTGCAGGAAAGTAAGCTGTTAAGAGTTCTAAGGGAATACAAGTCCGCCATTGGGTGGACTATCACTGACATCAAAGGAATCAGCCCGTCATTCTGTATGCACAAGATTCTGATGGAGGAAGATGGTAAGCCAATAGTGGAACAGCAAAGGAGGCTCAATCCAATCATGAAAGAGGTAGTGAAAAAGGAAATATTAAAATGGCTGGATACAGGAATTGTCTACCCAATCTCAGACAGTGCATGGGTGTGCCCGATTCAATGTGTCCAGAAGAAAGGTGGCATGACAGTAGTAAAGAATGAGAACAACGAACTGATACCGACGAGGACAGTGACTGGATGAAGGGTCTGCATGGACTACAGAAAGATACATAAGGCAACCTAAAAAGATCATTTCCCCTTGCCTTTCATTAATCAGATGTTGGACAGACTAGCGGGACATGAGTACTACTGCTTGTTAGATGGATATTCTGAATATAACCAGATCGTTATTACACTAGAGGATCAAGAGAAAACAACGTTCACATGCCCGTATAGCACCTTTGCCTTTAGAAGGATATCATTCAGACTGTGTAACGCACCGGTGACCTTTCAGCGATGCATGATGGCAATCTTCTCAGATATGGTGGAGCGCAGTGTTGAGGTGTTTATGGATGATTTTTCAGCATTTGGGGAATCATTTAATAGGTGTCTCGAGAATCTAGTCCTGGTGCTGAAAAGATGCGTTGAGACGAACCTGGTGCTCAACTAGGAAAAATGCCATTTTATGGTCCAAGAGGGGATAATTCTTGGGCATAAAGTTTCTGGAAAAGGTTTGGAAGTTGATCGGGCTAAATTAGAGACAATTGAAAATCTACCACCGCCTACTTCAATGAAGGGTATTCGGAGTTTTCTCGGGAATGCTGGATTCTACCGCCGGTTTATCAAGGACTTCTCAAAAATTACGAAACCGCTGTGCTGTTTATTAGAGAAAGACGTCCCGTTCAAATTTGATGATGAATGTCTAGCGGCGTTTGAGCAATTAAAGAAGAAGTTAACCACAACCCCCGTGATCATAGCACCGGATTGGACAATGCCATTTGAGCTTATGTGTGATGCCAGCGACTATGCAGTAGGAGATGTGCTAGGACAATGCCGGGAGAAAGTCTTTCACACCATCTATTATGCGAGCAAGACACTGACTGATGCACAATTGAACTAAACAACCATTGAAAAGGAATTACTTGTAGTTATTTACGTATTTAATAAGTTTCGCTCGTACTTGGTGGGGACAAAAGTGGTAGTTTACACAGATCACTCGGCCATCCGATACTTATTCGTAAAGAAAGACGCAAAGCCGAGACTGATTCTCTGGATATTGCTCCTCCAAGAATTTGACTTAGAGATTAAGGATAGGAAGGGGACAGAAAATCAGGTGGCTGACCATCTTTCGCGGCTAGAAAATCTGAATCAGGAAGCGACAGACAAAGTAGTGATAAACGAGTCTTTTCCTGATGAACAGTTGTTTCTGATCCACGGTGAGTTCCCATGGTATGCGGATTTTGCAAATTACTTGGTGAGTAATATTATCCCACCAGATTTGACACACCAACAAAAGAAGAAATTCTTATATGATATAAAGTGGTATGTGTGGGATGAACCGTATCTGTTCCAACAGTGTGCTGACAGAATGATTAGGTGATGTGTGCCGAAAAGTGAAGTAGAGAGCATATTACAGGCATGTCACGCCTCATTATATGGGGGACACTACGGGAGCAAAAGAACGGCCGCAAAATTCCTTCAGGCAGGCTTCTACTGGCCCATTTCGTTCAAAGATGCACACCAGTGCGTGAAAAACTGCAATAGATGTCAACGAGTGGGGAATATTTCTAAGCAGAATGAGATGCCTCTTAATATGATTTTGGAAGTCGAGGTTTTCGATGTATGGGGAATCGACTTCATGGGACCATTTTCGTCTTTGTTCAGTAATTTGTATATTATATTGGCAGTGGACTATGTATCGAAATTGGTGGAGGCAGTTGCACTACTGACAAATGATGCGAAGGTGGTTTTGTAATTCTTGCAAAAGAATATCTTCACACGATTTGGTACCCCAAGGGCAATCATCAGTGATGAAGGGAGCCATTTCTGCAATAATTACTTCATCGCTCTTTTGATGAAGTATGGGGTCAACCACCGAATAGCCACAGCCTATCACTCTCAGACGAGTGGCTAAGCCGAAGTATCCAATCACGAGGTAAAGAGAATCTTGGAAAAGGTCGTGAATCCGAATCGGAAAGATTGGTCATTAAAATTAGACGACGCTCTGTGGGCATATCGGACCGCCTATAAGACCCCGATTGGCATGTCTCCATATCAGTTGGTCTACAAAAAGTCGTGTCACCTTCCGGTGAAACTCAAGCATAAAGCTTATTAGGCGATCAAGAAACTCAACTTTGATCTATCAGCAGTAGGGGAGAAAAGGCTTTTGCAAATCAATGAGCTAGATGAATTTCGCCTTCAAGCTTACGAGAATTCAAAGTTGTATAAAGAAAAGGTCAAGAAATGGCACGATCAGAAAATAATGGACAGAAAGTTTGAACCGGGACAATTAGTATTGTTATTCAACTCTCGGTTGAAACTTTTTCCCGAAAAATTGAAATCTAGGTGGTCGGGACCATTCACGATCAAAACTGCATTTTCACACGGCGCCTTTGAGCTCTATGGCCGGGATCCTACAGAAACATTCAAAGTGAACGACCAACGCCTCAAGCATTATTGGGGAGGCAACATCGATCGCCAGGCGACCGCGATCGACCTGATCGAACCAATCTGAAACAGGGAGTAGTCAGGTTGAAAGATTGAAAATAAAGCGCTCGATGGGAGGCAACCCATCCTTTACGTTCATTTGTATTATATCTATGTATATTAGCAAAGTCATTCTTAATTAGTATAATTTGAGTTCTTAATAGTGCATGTTCTAATAATTGTAATGATGTGCCGTGCAGGTATGGGCTGAGTACAAGACTAGACAAGTGAGATTACATTGGGTAAATAGAAAATGAATAATAGAAGCCTAATCAAGTCAACAGCCAGCAAAATTAGTCAAAAACTCTCAAGTTTGGAAAAGACCAACCCCCACCCCCGCGGGCTCTCCAGGTCTAATTCACCCTCCCCGGCGGGTAAGTCTTCTGCATACCACCCGCCCCCGCTGGCTTCCCAAGCATAAAAATGCTGCCCTGGCAGGGGGTCGGCAGATCAGTTTTTAAAAACTCTTTTCAGCACTTCATATGGGCTATTCTAACACAAGAGCAAACCCTTGGATGCCTAGAAATCCACCCAAACTCCATCTTGACCTCTCCAAAGCTTCAATTAACTGGAATATCAGTACCAACGAATCACTCATCTTGGAACAACAACAATCATCTTTCAAATTTCAGCATTCAACAATAATTCAAGGTATTCATTTGGGTAGAATTATGGGTTCCTCTTTGGGTTATCTGTTTTGGGATTTCTGAGTAGAACTAGAAATTAGTGTGATTGCTTTATATATCTTGCTTGTGTTGGTTGTCTGAGACAAATTTGGGGAAAGCAAAGAAACAACCATCGCCAAACATTAATCTACCTTGACATTGCCCACCACATGTTCGACACATAGAACCAGTTCAATGCCGTGGTCGCTGAGGCGTTTGCTAGAATAAATACTTCCTCTGATCCTTTCCAGTTCTCGACTCCACAGCCACTGCCCGGTTATCCACCTTCAGATTCTGATGTGGAGGAGGTGGAGCCGGAGACATGAGTTGACAGGGAAGTCCTTTATGTTTTAGTTCTTTATTTTTCATCAATGAGGATATTGTGTTACTTAAGTTTGGGGGTGTTATATATATTATTCTTATTCATCATAATATGGTTAGAACTTGCAGTTAGTTAGTTTTGCATATAGTTAGTAGTAGTTTATTATTTACATTAGTAGTTTAAGTGCATGAGTAAGTTAGTTAAGTGTTTTAATGCTTATATAAAAAAAAATGAAAAATCATAAAATATCAAAAAGAGTCGTTAGTTAAGATTGCATGAGTCAAGGATGTCATTTTGTATGAAGTAACCTTAGCCAGTGATGAGACTGGATTTACATATAACTTGAATAGAATGATAACTAGGACATATATGTAATTTTAGACCTTTACATGAATCGTTGCCTGTTGGACACTGTTGTACTGGTTAGCACGTTAGGATAGCAGTGTAGTCAACTTGGGTCGAATAGTCACATAATTAACGTCTTGAACAAAATGGTGCTTGAATGAAAGAAATTCAGTGAATTGATAGTAATGACTAAGATGAGGCAGAAACCTAAGTTTGGGGGAAAATATGGGAGCTATCTAAACGAAAAAGAAAATAAGAAGAAAACCAGTGGAAAATATAAAAAAGAGAAAAAAAAGAAACTAGTGAATAAACACCGTGACTCGTTTGGTTTTGTGTCCTTTGATACTCGAGTAAGTACGCCCTAGGGGATGTTTTTACACAGCTCCCTAAAGCCATTTGGTTTGGGAGTCGTTGGTCGAAAGCTCGCTACACGGGTATCATTGAAAAGCCTAAGGGAACTAAACATTGCACAGTCATGAGTAAAGTAGATGTACGGGAAAACAAGCAAAATGCCCCCGTAGATAGAAAATCTCCCATATTGACTTCCGGCTTGATTGATGTTAAGTCAAGGTTGCATTATCTTATTACTCGATTTCTTGAGTTAAAGCTATATTTTCGTTCTAAGACGCGTATTATGTGATATATTTGAAATGTAGTTGATTATATTGTTGTCGAGCACACACAGACTGCAGTGGCGTTAATAGGTATTGTTTTATAGATTGGTTTGAACTACGGATATGTTTCTGGTTGGATTTGTTGTTTATATCTGTTGTGATTTCTTTGAGGCAATATTGGTTAGTTTTGTATTATCTGACAGTTGCATTCGTATGCATTGTATTTATTTGCACATGCATTGTTTTGCTTGAGGACAAGCAATGTCTAAAGTTTGGGGGTATTTGATGAGTTGGTTTTATACCTACGAATTGATGTCCTTTATATCTTGATTCTTGGCTACTTCAAGTAGTTTTTGTATCATTTTACTTTATTTTTGATTTGGTAACTGCAGGAAGCAGATTGGACAGAAACTGGGGCTTAAAGGTAGCATTTCAGACATCTATAGAAAAGGGGATGCCCGCTGGGGCGGGCATGCATAGTACAAACCACCCGCTGGGGCGGCGGTGCAGAAACTCAGCTTCATAAAATGGCTACCCGCCGGGGAGGGTGTACTGATAAGTGGTATTTATATCGCGAATCAGATTCTCTAAAGCTCAAGACGCTGCTTGTTTTCTGTTATTTGTTGTGCTTTTGTATATATTTTGTTGTTGTTATGCTTTTCTTGTATGATGCAGGGCTGTTTTGGTCATTTCCAGCTTGCAGGGGCAAAGTTGTCATTTTATACATTCTGGCGCCGCAGCGCCAGAGCCTATTCTAAAGCCCACGCCGCAGCGCCAACTCATGGTCCTGGCTAAATTCATCTGGCGCTGCAGCGGCCCGGTCCTTCTTATTCTCGCGCTGCAGCGTTAGTGGCGCCGCAGCGCCGCCAAGCAGTTATAGGCTCCGCGCCGCAGCGTCACCTCCGGTGCCTAGCTAGTGGTTCGCATTTAATGACCTAAAAAGAAGAAAAAGAGCAGCGAGAGAACAACGGAAGGATATCGGAGATAGAGAGAAAATACATAGAATATTTTTGGGGATTCTAGAACAGAAAGAAGCTGTGTTTTAGGGGAGAAAAGTTATTGCATCATATACAGCTCAGGAGTTACACGGAGAAGAGAAGACGTGGAGACAGAAAACCTTAGCTCAGGAGTTTTCTTATTCTAAAATCTCTCGGTTGTTTGTGTATTACTGATCAATGTTGAATGTGATAGAAATGTGTATTAGCACCATGGTTATGAACTAATTCCTTTTTAGGATTGCAATGTAACCTAGTGTTTAGCCTAATTAACTTTCTCTCCTATTATACTAATGAATCATTTTGGGAATGGGTTGTTGTGTTTCTTGCTTATTGACTAAATGCTTGACAGAGTTTTTGGCAGTGATATTAATGGATATTGACTATTGGACATTATTATCTAGCTTTTAAAATACAACAACACTTGTTATGCCCTTGCCTAAAGGAATGTGTGCATAAACTGCTTAATAGGATAGACATATCTCTATTTGCCTTGTGTAGCCTTGAGACTGAGCTTAATGACCCTAGCCCAGTTATTTTCATCGATAGATATATTGTGATTCATCTAGCTAGAGATGTGCATTTAGCCTTCGACAGAAGCATATGCATAGTTCTATTCTCGGCTGACCATTCCTTGATTTGTTTGTATTGTGGAGAGTTAGGAGATTAGGCGACGCGTTAGGGGAATTGCAATCCTAGCTTGTCTCCCTATTACATCTATTTCTCCCGCTTCCTTTAGTTGTAATCGCATAGTTTAAAATACCACCTCCAATCAATTGTTTAGATAAGACAGTAAAGAACTTACATTAGTATTTGATTTGCATTTAAGACTTCGTCCTCGTGGGTACGACATCCTACTTATCTTATATTACTTGTTGACCGCGTATACTTGCGCGTTAATTGTCGTTACATAAATTGGACAACAAGTTTTTGGCGCCGTTGCCGGGGACTTAGTATTATTTGTTATCAATATTAAAGCTAAGTCATTACGATCTTAATTTAGACTAACTTTATCTGTTTAATTTTCTTTTCAGGTGATCTCAACGGCGTATGCCACCTCGAAGGGGTCGGAATATAATACCTCTCGATCCCGAGGTTGATAGAACGTACAGACGCCTGCAGAGAGAAAAAGCGCGGGACATACATACTCCTGTTACAATGGCTGAGGAACTTCAGAAATCTTTAAGGGAGCATGCTATGCCTCACATCGCAGATTTTCAAGCGAGCATTCTTAGGCCCGCAATCCAAGCAAACAATTTTGAGATCAAGCCGGGCACCATCCAAATGTGCTCCAATATTCAGTTTGGGGGATTACCAAATGATGACCCCAACGATCACTTGATGAACTTCTTGGAAATCTGCGATACGTTTAAGTGCAACGGAGTGTCTGACAATGCCATCAGACTCCGATTGTTTCCCTTCACTTTGAAGGACAAAGCCAAGAGCTGGCTACATTCACTTTCGTCAGGCTCCATAACCACATGGGATGACTTGGCTCAAAAGTTCGTGGCAAAGTTCTTCCCACCAGCTAAAACCGCCAGGCTCAGGCACGAAATTACCTCTTTTAATCAGTTTGAGTCAGAATCTTTGTACGACTCATGGGAGCGATTCAAGGATCTTCTGAGAAAATGCCCCCACCATGGACTGCCAGAATGGCTTCCCATCCAGACATTCTATAATGGGTTATCCGGAGCTACTCGATCGAGTATTGATGCCGCTTCTGGAGGAGCGTTCATGTCTAAGCATCATACAGCGGGGTATGAATTGGTGGAAACAATGGCGGCCAAAAATTTTTAATGGCCAAATGATAGGCAGGCCCCTAGAAGAGCAGCAGGAATATATGAGGTAGATCCAGTCACACAATTAGCGGCTCAGGTTGCAGCGCTAACCAAAAGACTTGACACCATGGGAGTGCAAGCTGTGCAGAATGTTCAGAGTGTCGCATTGTTGTGTGAATTGTGTCAAGGGAGCCACACAACTGAGCAGTGTGCCATAAGCCCCGAGTCAGTTCAATTTGTTTCCAACTATGGGCGGCAGCAAAACGCAAGTCTCCCTACTCATTATCATCCGGGCTTGAGGAATCATCCAAACCTTTCTTGGGGTAACACAAATAGCAATCAAGCACAACCTCCGACCACCAGGCCTAATTTCTCAAACCCTCCCGGTTTTCAAGCTCAAAATCAGTACAACCAACAACCACAGAGTTCTCATAATCAGTTCCACTATCCACCATCTCAACAGGAAAGAAAACCTAGTTTGGAAGATCTCCTGTCACGATATATTGCCCAAAATAAGACAAGGAGCAGTAATCAAGAAGCTTCCATCCGGAACCTTGAAGTCCAAATGGGACAGTTGGCCTCTGCTTTGAATAGTCGACCGCAAGGCACATTGCCGAGTGACACTGATGTCAACCCGAAACGGGATGGGAAGGAACACTGCAAAGCAGTTACACTTCGGAGTGGGAGAACTATAAATGAGAAGGGTGGAGAGAGTCCTGTAGTGCAAGAAGAAGTGACTATAGAGGAACTTATTGTGGAGCAGAGTGATGATAAGTCTGGGGGTGAGGTAAATGCTCAAGAAAGCCCTTCATCACCAACCCCTACAGTGAACAAAGCTAGTCCTCCTATCCCACAGTTGCCATTCCCCCAGCGCATGCAGAAACAAAAGCTTGATAAGCAATTTTCTAAGTTTTTAGAAGTGTTCAAGAAGCTTCACATAAATATCCCGTTTGCAGAGGCGTTGAAGCAAATGCCGAGCTATGTTAAATTCATGAAAGACATATTGTCGAAAAAGAGGAAAATGGGAGATTATGAAACAGTGGCTCTGACTGAGGAATGCAGTGCTATTCTACAGAACAAGCTCCCGCCAAAACTGAAAGATCCTGGAAGTTTCACGATTCCATGCACTATCGGGGACCAATTCATTGGCAAGGCCTTATGTGATTTGGGGGCGAGTATAAATTTGATGCCTCTGTCAATATATAAAAAGCTTGGACTGAATGAAGCCAAACCCACAAGTGTTACTTTGCAATTGGCGGATAGATCTCTCACGTACCTGAAGGGGATAGTAGAGGATGTGCTTGTTAAGGTGGACAAGTTAATCTTCCCAGCGGACTTTATTGTCCTGGACTTTGAGGAAGACAGGGAGGTCCCGATAATACTAGGAAGACCATTCTTAGCAACGGGGAGAACCCTTATAGATGTGCAGAAAGGGGAGCTAACTATGAGAGTACAGGATCAGGAAGTAACTTTCAACGTGTTTAGGGCAATGAAATATCCGAACACCCCTGAAGACTGTTTTCAGATTAACCAGATGGATGATGCAGTCAGGGAAGTATTCTCAGAAACATGCATGACAAACCCTTTAGAAGCTCCATTAAGAGGTACCAGTACTAAGGAAGAGGCCACCCATGTTGAATGTGCTAACTGGCTGGATGCACCCCAGCGATCTACACAGTTCCAAAGACAGTTTGAGTCGCTGAATGATCCAGAAGCATCTACTTCCAAGGCCCAACCATCTGTTGTAGAACCTCCTGTCCTCGAGTTAAAGCCCCTGCCCAATCATCTGAGGTATGCATACTTGGGAAATTCATCCACGTTACCTGTTATAATATCTGCATCTTTAGATGAAGGCCAGGAAGAGAAGCTACTGCTAGTGCTCAAACAGTATAAAACGGCACTGGGGTGGTCAATTTCAGACATTAAAGGGGTCAGTCCATCCTTTTGTATGCACAAAATCCTACTGGAGGAAGGATCCAAGCCGACCATTGAACATCAGAGGCGATTGAATCCAATAATGGAAGAGGTGGTCCGGAAGGAAATCATTAAGCTGCTAGATGCGGGCATTATATACCCTATCTCGGACAGTCCTTGGGTCAGTCCAATTCAATGCGTGCCAAAAAAGGGCGGTATGACAGTAGTAGCCAATGAGAATAACGAGTTGATTCCAACCAGAACGGTGACTGGATGGAGGGTATGTATGGACTACAGAAAGTTGAACAAGTCCACCTGTAAGGATCACTTCCCTCTGCCATTTATTGATCAGATGCTCGATAGACTTGCTGGGCACGCCTTCTATTGTTTGCTAGATGGTTATTCTTGCTATAATCAAATTTCTATTGCTCCCGAAGATTAGGAGAAAACAACGTTCACATGTCCGTATGGGACCTTTGCCTTTCGGAAAATGTCCTTTGGGTTGTGTAACGCTCCTGCAACATTCCAACGTTGCATGATGTCCATCTTCTCTGACATGGTCGAAAAGACCCTCGAGGTTTTCATGGACGATTTTTCTGTATTCGGGAGTTCATTTGATAACTGTCTGGTCAATTTGACTGCCGTTCTCCAAAGATGCGTTGAAACTAATCTTGTATTGAATTGGGAGAAGTGCCACTTCATGGTAAAAGAGGGCATTATTCTGGGCCACAGAGTATCAGATGGTGGTATTGAAGTAGACAAGGCTAAAATTGATGTCATCAATAGTCTACCACCGCCTACATCACTGAAAGGGGTTAGGAGTTTTCTTGGGCATGCAGGTTTCTATAGGCGGTTTATCAAGGACTTCTCAAGGATAACAAAACCACTATGTTCACTATTGGAAAAGGATATGCCTTTTCAGTTTGATGAAGCCTGCCTCAGAGCATTTGAATTATTAAAGGAAAAACTCATTTCGACTCCTATTGTGGTAGCTCCTGATTGGACTTTCCCATTTGAGCTCATGTGTGACGCCAGCGATTTTGCAATTGGGGCAGTGTTGGGACAGAGAAGGGACAAAGTGTTCCACACGATCTATTATGCCAGCAAAACATTAACTGATGCTCAGTTAAATTACACCACAACCGAGAAGGAACTGCTGGCAGTGGTCTATGATTTCGACAAATTCCGTTCCTACCTCATTGGAACAAAAGTGACCGTGTACACAGACCATTCGGCCATTAAATATCTGATAGAAAAAAAAGATGCAAAGCCTAGGCTGATAAGGTGGGTCCTTCTTCTACAGGAGTTCGATCTAGAGATCCGCGACAAGAAGGGGACAGAAAACCAGGTAGCAGATCACTTGTCGAGGTTGGAAAATCCTCCTCATTCGGGAGACGCAATCAAAGACATCAATGATTTCTTCCCGGATGAACAACTGTTTGGCGTCCAAAGTAAAGCCCCGTGGTATGCGGACTTTGCAAATTTCATCGCTTGTCAAGTGCTTCCTCCCATCTTCAGCTATCAGCAGAGGAAGAAATTCCTAAATGATGCAAAACAATACTTTTGGGATGAGCCCTTTTTATTCAAACAGTGTTCAGATCAGATTCTGCGAAGATGTTTGCCAGAGGAGGAAATCGAAGGTGTGCTCCATCATTGTCATTCCTCTAATTATGGAGGACATTTTGGGGGCCAAAGAACTGCTGCTAAAGTACTCCAATCTGGGTTTTACTGGCCTACCCTGTTCAAAGATGCACACCTATATGTGTTGCACTGCGATAGATGCCAAAGGGTAGGAACCATTTCAAAAAGGCACGAATTGCCTCTGCAGAATATCCTTGAAGTAGAGCTGTTTGATGTATGGGGTATTGACTTCATGGGGCCATTCCCGTCGTCCTTCAACAATCTCTATATTCTGGTCGCGGTTGATTATGTCTCCAAATGGGTAGAAGCAGTCGCCTTGCCTTCTAATGATGCTAAGGTGGTGCTTAATTTCTTAAGGAAAAATATTTTCACTCGCTTCGGCACTCCTCGGGCAATAATCAGTGATGAAGGGTCACATTTTTGCAACAAATATTTCGAAGCCCTTCTTGCTAAGTATGGGGTGACCCATAAAATAGCCACAGGTTATCATCCGCAGACAAGTGGCCAAGCAGAGATCTCTAATCGAGAGGTTAAGCGTATCCTGGAGAAGATCATTAATCCTAATCGGAAGGACTGGTCAAAGAAGCTTGATGATGCCTTGTGGGCATACCGCACCGCTTATAAAACGCCTATCGGAATGTCTCCGTATAGGCTTGTTTATGGCAAGGCTTGTCATCTTCCTGTGGAGCTAGAGCACAATGCATATTGGGCTATCCAAAAGCTCAATTTCGATATGGATGCAGCAGGTGAACGAAGACTATTACAACTCAATGAATCAGACGAGTTTCGTCTGCACGCGTATGAAAACGCTAAGTTGTATAAGGAAAAGACAAAGCAGTGGCATGACAAGAAAATTGTCGAAAGGAACTTCGAAAAAGGCTAGAAGGTGCTTCTTTTTAACTCCCGGCTGAAATTATTCCGGGGAAGTTGAAGTCCCGATGGTCGGGGCCGTTCACCATTGCTAAAGTGTATCCTCATGGGGCTATTGAGGTCGAAGACCCTCATTCAGACAAAACATTCAAAGTCAATGGACAACGTTTGAAACACTATTGGGGCGGCGAGGTCGACCGGCAAAACACCTCCATCACCTTGGGAGACTCGGTGTAAGGCGGGGCGAAAGTGAAGCCGACGACTCTAAATCAAGCGCTTGATGGGGAGGCAACCCCCATCTTAGTATCAAAAATTTCCTTATGATTTTATTTAGTCTTATTTTCCTTAGTTATCATTAGTGCAATTGGTTTTACTTAGAATTAGTGTAGATGTTAATTTAGTATGTTAGGATGTAGTTTAATGGTTAATATAATTGTTAGTATGATTGCTATGTCTAGCAGTTCAAATGTGCATTGATTCATATTTTGGGGGTTGGCTGCAGGAATGTAGTGCTCGCGCTGCAGCGCGAAGAGCTAGTCTGAGTTTCGCGCCGCAGCTCCAATAACCACGCCGCAGCGCCATCCCCTTTACAAATTTTCGCGCCGCGGCGCCAGCATATGCTGGAAGCTACTGGAGAGTTGCGCTGCAGCGTCGAGGTCTTCCTAATTTCTCACGCCGCAGCGCCAAGATTTCACGCCGCAGCTCCGATAATGACGCCGCAGCGCCATGTTTAACCTTTCCCGCGCCGCAGCGCCATGCACCACGCTGCAGCGCCAGTGCCGAGTTTTTAAGTTTAATTGAGGCTTTTGGGTTCAGTTTGCAGTGTCCCTCGTTTCTCTCTCACACATCTCCCTTACTCCCAACGATTGCGGCAAATCAATCGTCACCCATTCGACTTCTGAGCGTTTGGGGCCTTCAACCGTCGTGCAGTTATTCTCCTTCATTGTATTTATAAGCAACCAGAGGTAAAGGATTTCTTCAAAGCAGAGTTTCGTTGATCGTTTATTAATTATCTTTTTGTTGTTCTTGGAGTTTTGATTGCTATGGGTTCAAAGCGTCCTCGCACTAGTATAGGTCCTCCTCCGTCTTCCAGAGCCCCTCCTCTTTGGGATGCTGTAAAATTTCCGAGTGAGGAAGCCTGGAAGCGATATGCCCAAAATTTTTCAAAAAGGAGTTTGGTGCCTGAGAGAGGGCTAAGGCCAGATGACAAGATGGACGGCCATATGAATTCAATGATTGTGACTATGAAATGGATTCACTTCACCAAGCCGCCCGAATCTGCAGTTATTTCAGTGGTAAAGGAATTCTATGCAAATGCTAATGCCGATGGTCCTGCTTCGGTGCCAGTTCGGGGTAAGTTGATAAAATTTGACACTCGAACCATCAATGCTGTATATGGGACTCCAAACTACGATGGTAAGGATTATCTGGAGCCTGGGATGCGGAGTTACAATACTGATGAGATTATAGCAAAGCTCTGCAAGCCTGGTACCGTGTGGAAAACCAATGAATTCCATGGTGAAAAGACCTCTTTCCCCCATCAAGCCTTAAGTCGTTATGGTAAGGCGTGGTACTCCTTTATTTGTGCAAATATTATGCCAACACGCCACCTGAGCGATGTAACAAGAGAGAGGGCAGTATTGCTTTATGCAATTGTCATGGGGCTGAAGGTTGATGTGGGGGTTCTTATTCAGGATTCAATTAAAAAGGCCATTAGGAGCAACGTCAATTCCGGACTCCCTCACCCGTCTTTGATCACACGCCTATGCAAAAGGACGGGTGTGGTATGGGAGAAAGACGACATCACTCAGCCGCCTATGGTAGTCATTGATCATCACGTTATAGCCCGTTATGGAGTTTGGGATGGGGGACCTCCGTCACACCCAAAGGGTCAAGGATATTTACCGGGGCCTCTGCCGCCTCCCTCATCGGAAGCTGGTACCTCCGCTCAAGCGCCTGAGCCCCCATCTTCTGAGGCTATGCCACCCGGGGCCTTGGCAGAGATTTTAAGCAGTCTTAATTTTCTCCACAGCAAGGTTGATACAGTGGCTCAATGGCAGAGCCAATTCAATCACTATCATGCGGAGTTCGCAAATACGGTCTCCAGTATCTATTATGCTCAGGGAGGAGATGACGCAGAGTCCATGCCCTTTCAATTTCCAGAGCCTCCGGTCTTTGCGCCTTATCCTCCACCATTTCCAGCCTCAGGAGAGGATCGCGAGGAGGAGCCAGCGGATGCGGATGCTGAAGACGAGGATGATGGCGGAGGTGATATTGCTCCAGAGGGTGAAGGCCAGTGAGGTCATTGGCAGATTTCAAGCTTGGGGGAGATTTCCTGTTTAAGTTTTTTTTTATATATGAATTGCTGTCATGTTTCTTTTGGGCGGTTTAGCCCCAGACTATCTATTTTTTTTATGCTATGTTTGTGAATGTTTTCGGTTTATTTTTGGGATGCATGTTATGATGCATTGGTGTGTTGGTTTTTTTTTTGGTTTATTAATGAATGTTTTGGTTTATAATATTTAAATGCTTGTGCTTTATTTTGGTTGTTATGTTTTTAGCCATATTTTGGGGTTTGTGCAGATAATTGGTTTTCTTGATGCCATGTGTAATGGCTTCTCCTTATTCCCCCTTTTGCCTAGTTCTGTAACTGTATATATGCTGGGTGAGGGTTAATTTTTGATCGTGGCTAATGACAGGCGCCAAGTAGGTATGGCTGTCTCTTAGAGTCGTGTCAGGCATGTATGTGTTAGGGGTTGTGAATCGAAAAGTCGAGACTGTTTTTGATTCGTCCTTAGCTAGCACCGATCAACTGTTTTAGCTATTTATTTTTCGATGTTACTTCGCGCGTTGATTGCTTTGAAAGTATGTTCATTCTTATAATCTTTCATTTCTGCAAGGTAATAAAGGGCTTGGGTGCTTTTACAGTTTTGGATCTTGGACTCTGGCATGTTGTATTAAAATAAAATAAAAATAAAATGAATTGAAAAGGAGATTGATTATCGAAAGTCTTGCGGTGGGTCGAGATGGAGCGTAAAACGCACTCGCCCATAAACGCAGGACCGATGTTGAGATGGAGCATAAAATGCACTCGTCAAATAATCTTCAGATTTCGTAAAGTCTAATTTGGCTTATGTTGATTACGTGGCCTTTGCTGCTCGAGTTATTAGATTCATAGGGGTGTTCCACGCCTAGTGCCCTAAAGCCGTCTGGTTTGGGAGTCACTGATCAAAAGCTCATTTATGGGTAGCTCTGTTTAGCCTAAGGTAATTAAGGACTGTCCGAATCAGATTTTACTGTCTTCATGCTAGAGCCTTTTGATTTTTTCCTGTGCTTGCATCCTAGCCTTAATGCTTGTTGAATGTTTAAGTTGCGTAATGTGCATATTGTTTTTAGCAATCAGCTGTGCAAGTTTTTTTTGAGCTATGTTTAGTTAGGATGGTTGGTCTTCGCGCTCATAGAATGGATCAAGTACAGTCTCATGCTTGCAAATTCAATTTTAAGCCCCTTTTCATGTCTGTGTTTGTCCTATTCTCGGAGAGGCTCTTTTTTGTACGCTTTGAAGCCGTGGTATTATTATATAGTAGTAGTTTCCTTTCGCGTCTTCCAGTAATGCAAGTGTGGATGTTAGATTGTTTGCTTGAGGGCAAGCAAAAGCTTAAGTTTGGGGGTATATGATAAGTGGTATTTATATCGCGAATCAGATTCTCTAAAGCTCAAGACGCTGCTTGTTTTCTGTTATTTGTTGTGCTTTTGTATATATTTTGTTGTTGTTATGCTTTTCCTGTATGATGCAGGGCTGTTTTGGTCATTTCCAGCTTGCAGGGGCAAAGTTGTCATTTTCTACATTCTGGCGCCGCAGCGCCAGAGCCTATTCTAAAGCCCACGCCGCAGCGCCAACTCATGGTCCTGGCTAAATTCATCTGGCGCTGCAGCGGCCCGGTCCTTCTTATTCTCGCGCTGCAGCGTTAGTGGCGCCGCAGCGCCGCCAAGCAGTTATAGGCTCCGCGCCGCAGCGTCACCTCCGGTGCCTAGCTAGTGGTTCGCATTTAATGACCTAAAAAGAAGAAAAAGAGCAGCGAGAGAACAACAGAAGGATATCGGAGATAGAGAGAAAATACATAGAATATTTTTGGGGATTCTAGAACAGAAAGAAGCTGTGTTTTAGGGGAGAAAAGTTATTGCATCATATACAGCTCAGGAGTTACACGGAGAAGAGAAGACGTGGAGACAGAAAACCTTAGCTCAGGAGTTTTCTTATTCTAAAATCTCTCGGTTGTTTGTGTATTACTGATCAATGTTGAATGTGATAGAAATGTGTATTAGCACCATGGTTATGAACTAATTCCTTTTTAGGATTGCAATGTAACCTAGTGTTTAGCCTAATTAACTTTCTCTCCTATTTATACTAATGAATCATTTTGGGAATGGGTTGTTGTGTTTCTTGCTTATTGACTAAATGCTTGACAGAGTTTTTGGCAGTGATATTAATGGATATTGACTATTGGACATCATTATCTAGCTTTTAAAATACAACAACACTTGTTATGCCCTTGCCTAAAGGAATGTGTGCATAAACTGCTTAATAGGATAGACATATCTCTATTTGCCTTGTGTAACCTTGAGACTGAGCTTAATGACCCTAGCCTAGTTATTTTCATCGATAGATATGTTGTGATTCATCTAGCTAGAGATGTGCATTTAGCCTTCGACAGAAGCATATGCATAGTTCTATTCTCGGCTGACCATTCCTTGATTTGTTTGTATTGTGGAGAGTTAGGAGATTAGGCGACGCGTTAGGGGAATTGCAATCCTAGCTTGTCTCCCTATTACATCTATTTCTCCCGCTTCCTTTAGTTGTAATCGCATAGTTTAAAATACCACCTCCAATTAATTGTTTAGATAAGACAGTAAAGAACTTACATTAGTATTTGATTTGCATTTAAGACTTCGTCCTCGTGGGTACGACATCCTACTTATCTTATATTACTTGTTGACCGCGTATACTTGCGCGTTAATTGTCGTTACATAAATCGGACAACATGTACGCAGGCAAAAACCTCCACTATGGCGGGGGTACGACAAGAAAAGTTGGCACGTTTCCTTCTTTGATTGGAATTGTGCAGCAATAGAGATTTCGTTTAGCTTGCAGCTGGGAGGATATATGAGGCTATCAGAGAGGCTATTAGGTATATACTTAGACAGATTTTCAAGCCCTAGTTTGGTGAGTTTGATGGAGACGGAGAATTGAAGCATAGTTGGAGCACGAAGAACACAAGGATCGAGACGGAGAGCGGTGATACAATTCTAGAGTTTATTTTCTCTCTTCCTCTATACTTTGTATCAGAATGTTTACCACTGTGTGGATTACAGTTTTTTATTCAGTCATTATAAACGAAATTCTTATTTAAGCCTATAACGGATCATATTATGTAATAGTGGATTGAATAGCTTTTAATTCAATTTATGAATATTATTTCCAGGTTATTTACTATGTGTTATGCATAACTTATAGAATTGTTTGATCACTAATTATCTGTTATCCCATATAAATTCGAGAGATGATATATGGGACTAGAACTGGCCATAGTAACATATGTTTGTGATTTCTACTGTAGTTAGGACTTATAATTCGTGTGTAGGATAGAGATATCTATGCATCATATGTAATCTGAAGAGAACTTGCTTATAAACCTTTCTTAATTATAATTCACATAGAGATATAGTGAATTGGTTAATTAAGGTGTCTTGCTTAATTCTATCATTTGTGAATTTGAGTGAGTATGGATTTAATGCATCGACAGATGGTTATACCTACTTATGTGTTCTTGGTTAATAATCTGGAATAATTGATATAAACTGAAGGAAAGTATATTATCCAAAGTGAAGTAATAAGTCAAGTTGTAGGCTTAATTCTCCAAAACTTGTTAAAATCTTGAATTAGTGTTTATTTTGGTCTAAGTAGTATTTTAGTGTAAAAATCATCCTTTAATCATTAGTTTAATAAAGTTAAATTAATATAAAATTGGTACTTGTTTGATTAAATTGGAATTATTGTCTCTGTGGGTACGATACTTGATCTTATCATTGTATTACTTGTTGACCACGTACACTTGCGTGTAGCGCGTATAGATTTTACCCAACATTTTTCAGCAATTTTTATCACTGGTCCCCGGATATCATTTCGGGATGAAAACCAATGGTTTCCATAAAGTTCTTCACTCTGTCAGGAATCAGTTGCTCGTACGCAAGATTTCAGGGCAATCCATTCAATCGCGTAGCAGTTTTTCTCATATTTGACTTTTCAGCTCCTGTAAACTTCGTTTCCACTCGAACTGGACTGCGCCGGAGGGGGTGGGCCCCACCTTAGGGAATCGCAGGTAGAGGCGCGATAGCTGTAGGTGGGCCCACTCTTTTTTGCGAATTTTAGATGGGCAGCAGCAGCAGGCTCATAAACTCATTTTTAGTTTTGAGTTTCAATAGAAATTCGATTTTCTTTTTTCAGATATATAGAGTTTAGGCTGCTTTTTTTAGATTTCGTCAGCGCACAAATGTTCACACCATCTCTGAGGTGATTTGGAGACTTTGGCTAGGTGATGGAGCCAGATAGACCCGACAGTGCCAACAGGGTCGTCCCAGGAGTTAGACGGATGAGAGTCTCTGATGTCCCTCAGACACGGCCAGCCCGACCGCCTCACAGATTGGCTGAGTCAGTGATTCGTCCCATCCGGGTTGATCTGTCGGTCGATGTGGACTATGAGGATGCACCTTTCATTGCTCCTGTCCCAGGTCAGGCTCACATGCGGAGCTTCCAGGCATTGTGGTGCCACTTCAAGAGTTGCTGGGAGACTTGAGTGGCCATTCATCGAGATTCCTTCATTCCAACGAGGTGATTGAAGTTTTCCTTTTGGATTTTCTTTTTTCTTTTGCCATTCTCGGGGAACTAGTTTGACTTATAAGTCAGAAATTAAGTTAAAACAAGTTGTGAAGGTGTTCAGCTGATAATAACTTATAAGTTAAAATAAAATATAAAGATTACTAAAAAAAATAATAAAAAAATACATTTATTCAATATCATATCATAACAATCATTATTTTTTCATTAAATAAAACTTTAAACAATTTTTCTAAGCATATCAACTACAATCTTATTCCAAGTTAGAGATTCTTAAGGCAATATTATATCTCATTGCTTGCATAATTAAACTATTACTAACTGAAGTGGATCCACCTTAGTATATAACATTGTCATCACTATAATTAAACCATTACTAATTGAAGTATTGAAAGAATCTACTTGCAAGAACAAGTATAAAAATGAGATTTTGAAAATGAACTGACCATATGCACAATAAGAAAAGCCTCTAATAGTATATGGGACAAAGTCAGCATATATTTAGTACAAACTCTTGAACACGTGCACTAACCTCCCAAAATATTTTATGTCTTACAAATCTTATTCTTATAAAGAGTTGCAACTATTTTAGGTTCAAAGTAAGAACAAAACTTCAAGAAATATATAGCAACAGGATAAGCTTTACAGATACATAGTACAACATTAGTTTTTTAAAATCAAAATGCAAATAAACAGTAGAGTTCCTGTACAAAATAAAATCGGACATGATACCTATGCCACGTAATTATATATTTAAGAATTGGTATTACCTTATCACAAAGCTTTAAAGCTTAGTCATTGCTTGCCCAAGTTTTATGTATGTTGGACCCAAAAAGGTTACAATCCTCTTATCTCAATTGTCCAAACAACTTCATTCTGATAACAATGCATACGAAAAGTTAAAAGAAACAGAGAGAGTACAATAAAGGGGATTTAAATTAACAACCACAAGAGCCCAATTACAAGATAAACAACTATAAGGATTTCAGCAGAAGAGTTTTGAAACATAACAACCATAGCAGCACACTATCAATATTTTGTATCGTCTACTTGGATATAAACAAGTTTCTTAAATTGATGAACATCATCTTACTTGTATTCCATCTTCCCTGTTGTTCTTCCCTGTTGTTAGGTCTAAGATCACCCACCTCTCATTTCATTTCCTCAGTAAAAGAAAACGACAGAAATAACGAATCCTTAATGAAGGATTTCCTCCAATCCCTATTATATCTCAACTACTGCCAACTAAAAATACCCCTTGTGTGAGCAATATGGAGGGAGTCGAAGAATTAATGTGTAGAGTTCGCTCCTTGATGCTTTGTGGGCTAATCTTTTGGATGAACAAAGTTTGGCCATGGAGTTCTTTGCTATTTATACTGTTTATGGAGGAATTTGCACCAGGATAAGTTTTTACTTCTTAATGCTCTTAGGAGGATATACCAGGATAGAGTGTTTTGCTGGATTCCTTTTATGTTGGAATTTTTTATTAGCCTGTTTCTGATTTTTTTTTGTTCAAGTGTTTATACACCAGCTATATGGCTCTGCGCTCTCTAGCACTTTTTCTTTATACTGTATTTCTTATGTGAAAAACTCTACCCATCCTAAATGCCTAATATATTATGAATCTATAAGGTAAATAACATCTTTAACACCAGAATTCAGTATAAATTGAAGAAAACTTAATTGAATTGATCGTATCAATTCAAAGGGGATAATAATTCCCCTTCAGCTAGGGAATGTAATTACACCATTCACTAAAAGCTGAAGGACCAATTCATAGCCATCCACTATGCATAATCTAGAAAAAAAATTATCAAAACAAAAACCAATTATATGTATAAAAAGGCACAAACTTTACAGTAATTTAATAATTGGAAACCAACATAGCTTCAAAGATAGAAAAAGAGAGATTCTGTAGAAGGTTTCGTTTCCTATCGTTTAATAATAGGACCCTGTAGAAACTAAATTTAAACAAGAACAACAACAACAAACATTGCAAATGCATACAATAATTTCAAAAATAACAAAAAATCCCCCAACTCACCCCCTAATGCATACAATAATTTCAGATAAATCACAACAAAATTAAAATGCAAACTTAAAATAGGAACTAACAAAAAGATTGTGATTTTTGCAATAAACCACAAATAAATAGTTCAAAAATTCCTAACGAACACAATTCTTCTCCCACTAATTTTAACAAGCTTGAAATTAAACAAATAAAACTTAAAATCAGCGAGCAAATGACTTTTACCGAGAGAACAGATCGAGGGGAGAGAGAGAGAGCAGAGATCGAGTACAAAGAGAGAGTAGAGATCCAGCGCAGCGCAGCGAGAGTATAACAAATCTGGAAAGAGCCGTTTGTAGGTTAGGAAGGAGCTGTTTGTTTAGTACTGAATATATCTTGAATACATTTGAATGGTTGAATTGGTCACCCATTAAGTTCGTTTATTTTGAAAAAATATTGTTTGAATGACTGAATCGATCTGATGATTGAGCTGAATGACTAAGTCAGATTTTTTTTGGCTGAATGGCTGAAAGAGCAGTTAAATGAAGTAAAAAATAAAAAAAATAAAAAAATATTAACTATTATATTAAGTAATATTAAATAAATTTACAATAACTTTGAGTTTTTTCAGAGGGGTAAAATAATAAAATTATGTCATTCAGATGTTTCAGACATGTTAATTATCAAACAACTTTTTTTTATTTATATTCAGATTCAGCTCATTCAGATTCATTCAATTTTTATCAAACACCCCCTAGATCTACCTAGATCTAAGCTAGATCTAGCCTTTTGGACGGTTATGTAGCAGGAAGCCCTAACCTATATGTTAGATCGGTTTAGATCCATGGTAGATCTAGATGTTTTACTGCTTTTGGTCAGATTTGGTCACTCGATAGAGCCCTAGATCTATATCTAAATGTGAGGGGGTTCTAAATGGCTCGTGATAGGGATTTCAACCAATGAAATCACCAAATCTCGAGTGTAGGTCATGTTGTATATATTCGTTTAAGTTTAATAATGTGAGCCTAGGAATCCTGGTGTCGAGATCTAATGATCGGATCTTGACTTGATTCCCACGATGGACTTTTCCTTTGCGATGTAATGTTTAAATAAGGCTAAAATCATTGTACATGTAATATTGGATTTTAAACGAGTTCGATGGGTTAGTCCCGAGAAGTCGAATTTAAGATCCTGTGGTAGTGAAAACTACATTTGTGGGTGTTCAGATTCATCGAGATAGCTTTCATGCCCGACGATGATCCAACCCTTTTTGGCGCTTTATTGCATACATCATCACCCGAAAATGATTTTCAAATAAAACCACAAAGAGCTTTCATGAAGAACATAGCGATTTGGGTAGATCACCTAATCAACCTAAAGATAAAAGGAAGTATCGAATTCCTCAATTCCTAGTCGAGCAAAGGATTTGAAAACCCTTTTTCCAAAAAAATCATTTCAAATTATATATATATTGTCTAAAAACAAACTTTTGTTAAATCAAATCGTTCGTACCTAGGTGCATAGGAGGTACAGCACTACTTTCAAATAAACTCAAAAAAATGAAACTTGGAATAAATCAATAAATAAACGCACACACACACACACACACACTTTATGCGTTAGAAATCAATAAGAAGCGGTAACCGTGTTTTCACGGAGGTCGGGGTGTCCAACATTTTTTCCTCACTTAACCAAGCCCCCGAACTCTATGAATCTGGGGTTCCCAGACCAATCCTATGGAGTCACGTATTGGACTATATTGCAAAAACCTTTAAAATTCGGATGAGTTGGTACATCCATTTAAAATCATACCAATTGACGGCTCTGTCTAATTCGTTCCAATCATCATAAATAAATTAAACTTTATAAACTAAGTCGACTAATGTCGTTCTTTTCCTTAAAAAATCACCTTTTAACAAATCAAATCGACACATCGAAAGATAAAAGGTAGAAGCAAGGAAAACAAGGAAAAATAAATCAAAGAATAAAGATTGTAAACATGACTTGATCTTTTTCTCGACATCGACAGAACTTATGTTATTAAACGATATGATAGTAGATCTACATATTTTATGATGTTTCATGCTTAGATCTTGCCATTTTATGTGTTGATGAGCTTTAAAAAGGAAGTAGAACAAAAATTATTTTTGACTCCAAAAATCCTAAATTTATGTCTACTTTGAACTTCTATCATTTTAAATATATAAATTATTTTTGAGATACGTCAAATACATGAGTTAGATCCACGAGTTATCTGAAGAACACAAGTTGAATCACTCAAAATTGTTAAACAGATCAACCGTTGCATGATATTTAGCAAAACAAGTCATGCCGACAAAAATATGGAAAATCTAAAAAACATACTATCCATGTTTTTGAAAAAGATGTTTCGGCCACTTAGAAGGCCTTAAAACTTTTGGTATTTTGTGGTATGTTAATATATCAAGTTAACTAGATGTCCTAAATTGGGAATTTTTTGATGTCCAGAAGTGGAGTTCTAGTCCATGCAATAAAATGCGATTTTAAAAAAAAAACTATCATAACTCTGAATCTAAAACTCAGAAAATGTGCAATTTTTACAGGGATAAGTGTATGGTATTATGAGGCTACCGTATAAATTTCAGAATTGTTGGATAAAATGATAATTTATGATAAATGTTGGAGTTTTGGACTGTTTTAGCCTATTTAAAAATAGGAAATGAATTTAGAAAGTTGCAAGAAAAATATTTTGTGACTAAAATATTATATATTAAGTTTTCCCAGAAGATAAAAAAATACTAAGTAGATTTGGTATTTTTCATTCCTATGAATGAGTTAAGGATAAAAGAGAAATTTAAGTTATATTAAGTTGTAAAATTTGTTAATATGATTTCATTGACTAATGACCATTAATATGATGTAATACGATTTTATGAGAGTATTTTGGTCATTTTTAATAAAATTTTATGTGTATGGCATGTTATGTTTGTTTAATAAATTAAATAATAAAAGATAAATAATTAAATTAAATTATTTATAAATAAATAAAATATAATTAAATGATTAATAATATTAGTAAATAAATAAAATATTATCAAATAAGCAATAATATTCAAAATTAAATAAAATATTATTAAATAATTAAAATTTTTTGTAAATGATTAAAATATTATTAAATGATTAATAATATTAGTAAATGATAAAAATATTATTAAATGATTAATAATATTAGTAAATGATTAAAATATTATTAAATAATTAATAATATTAGTGATTGATTAAAATATTATTAAATAATTAAAATATTATTAAATAATTAATAATATTATTAAGTGATTAAAATATTATTAAGTGATTAATAGTATTAGTAAATGATTAAAATATTATTAAATAATTAGTAGTATTAGTAAGTTATTAAAATATTATTAAAGAATTAATAATATTATTAAGTGATTAAAATATTATTAAAGGGTTAATAATATTAGTAATTGAATAAAATATTATTAAATAATTAATAATATTAGGAAGTAAATAAAATATTATTAAATGATTAATAATATTATATGAGTGTTTAATATGATGATTAATTAATAGCAATATTATCAAAGGATGATAATATTACGAATAATTTAAGATATTATCTAATGTTGACTAATGTGACTAAATGTTAGATAATTTATTACAGAGTAATAATATTATGAGTTAAGATGTGCTATGCTAATTGGAAAATCAATCTATAGGTCTTTAAATAAGAGATTATATTAAATTGTGTAGCAGTAGTTATCAAACGAGGCAAGTTCCCTAACTCAAACTTGAGTTATTATTTTTCAAACATGTTAGTGAATAATTATTGTTGATTATTCCACATCTATGATTATTATTGAATATTCGCATTTATTGCAAGTTTTGAAGATCTATAAATAGTATAATTATTAAAAATTATTCCACATCGATATTATTATTGTTTATTCCACTTGTGTACCTTTGAAAACATGTTTCACTATTGAACTGTGAAACAATTAAAGTTCTATTATTCATGAACTGTTTTTGAACTTGGTCTAAGCTAGTTGTATCTGCTAGACCCATTATGTTTAAATTTGTTAATTCAAATATATTTTAAAAGTTGTTCCAAGCCAGTTGGTTGGTATGAACTCTTAGACTGAGAAAAAGAATAATCTTTATTAAGACAGTACATCGGAAAACGATTATTTGCCCGTTTAATAAGTGATATGCATATTCGCCGGGTATGAAAGGCTGATCACCTCGATTACGAAAACCTACTAAAAGGTCCAGTTTAATTACTGATAAATCTTAGCATATGTTCATGGTCATTGCTGACCACTCAACATTATGTTTCAATTATTGAATTTCGATTCATGTTCTTTCACAATCATATTTTATTGTTTAAAATTTGAAAGATATTTCTTTTTCAATCATGATATATCTTTCTTGTATTTAGACTTGTTGAGCAAAGTAGTTGCTCAATTTTGCTATATCATGATATTATTTGAGTGAAGCCCGAGTCTTCTAAGAAGGACAAAGGAAAAAAGCAAAGTTTAAGAGTAGTTAATGTGAACGTTTAATTATCATGTTATTTCATGTAAATTAATTATGTAAATCTTTTAAATTATTAAAGGTATGTACTTAAGTTAAGGTTGTTAGACCTTGGGATTAATGTAGAACCTATTGTAATGAACAATGCATATTTATTCATTTTCGCTATAGATTATATGTCGACGTTGGTGGAAAGAAAAAATGTGTAGGTCGAGTTTGAACCCGGATCTTTCTCTCGTCTCTTTACCTAAGTCTTTTTGTTTTACCTTTATTTTATCTTTATGAAAAGATTGAAGGGTTTTTTAAGAAAAGGCCAACATGTATCATGTCTATGATTTTTTAATAGAGTCGCCAGTTGGTAGATTTGAAATGGTTGTACCAATTCAACCGAGTTTTGTTTGAAAGTAGGCCCAATTGTTGGACACTGTCGAAACTGAATCTTTGAAACCGAAGTTCTAAGTTCGGGGGCTTGGTTAAGTGTGGGGAAGGTGTTATGCACCCCACAACTCTCATGAAAATATGGTACCGCATCTTTTCAAAATTTTCTTTTTTATTTGCAATGTGTGTGTGAATGCTGCAAGAAATTGGGCCTACAGTTTGTTTGTTTTGAAAGTATTGTAGCTGCTTCGTTGAACCTACATACGAAGGGTTTGATTTGATTTGCAAAAGTCCTTTTTTAGACAAGATATGAAAGTGATGTTTTGAAAGCAGGTTTTCAAACCTTTACGCTCCCATAGGTATTGAGGCATTTTGGATACTTCCATTTTTATCTTTTTAGCCTTTTGGCTCAATTGAATGGTGATTTGTCGGGCTGCGAAGCATCCTCGACCACAAAATATATACAAGTGTCGGTTTTCTCATGGGCATGACAACCATCGGAGTAACTCTGACACGACAAACCTATTTTTTCATTATGTCTGAGATCTTAAACCCGGATAACCGTTTTAAGGTCTTTTGGATGTACATTTTTATAGAAAAACTGGCAGGGTAAATTTGTAAAATGGAGTTTGTCCATCGTGGGAATCCGATTCTGATCAGTTTGATCATGAATCCCTTGATTCGTAGGCTCACAAAGGGAGGCCAATAAAACCTGCATAGCTCAAATATGCACAGAAATGTATATTTACATCTAAACATCGCAATAACCAAGGATTCATCAATCAAATCCTGGCTTGCGCGTAGCCAAAGTGTCTCGTTCCCACTAGATAGTGATCTAAGGGTCGCGAGGTTGCTTTTGAAATGAACAAAACTAGAAAAACTGATAGATTTAAATAAATCTCAGCCATTCTAGCTTCCCGATTCCGTATGTACCTATTTTAAACCGTTTGAAAGGTATAGTTGGCGAGATTTAAAGAAATCTATGTCGCTTAAAGAGATATTAGCGCCGATTCATGTCAAATTAATATTTACAGCAGAAATTTACTCACAATGAATAAAACATATTGTAGACACTCAAAATTTTCTTCAGTCCTGTTATAGACACTTGAAATTTTGCATTCCTGTTACTAACCTTGCAGGAGGGCAAAATTATCTTTTCAATTCAACCCCAGTCTCAATACCGGGAAGCCAACTCAACCCCGGTCTCAATACTGGGAAGCCAGTTCAACCCCGGTCTCAATACCAGGAAGCTAGGTCAGCCCCGGTCTCAACCCGGGAGGTACAGGTCAACCCCGGTCTCAACCCGGGAGGTACAAGTCAGTCCCGGTCACATCCCGGGAGGTACAGGTCATCCCCGGTCACATCCTGGAAAGTACAGGTCAACCCTGGTCTCAACCCAGGAGGTCCAAGTCAACCTCGATCTCAACCCGGGAGGTACAAGTCAGCCCCAGTCACAACCTGGGAGGTACATATCATCCCCGATCTCAACCCGGGAGGTACAGGTCAGTCCCGGTCACATCCTGAGAAATATAGGTCAGCCCCGGTCTCAACCCGAGAGGTATAGGTCAACCCCGGTCTCAACCCGGGAGGTACAGGTCAGCCCCAGTCTCAACCCGGGAGGTACAAGTCAGCCCCGGTCTCAACCCAGGAGGTACAGGTCAGCCCCGGTCTCAACCCGGGAGGTACAGGTCAACCCCGATCTTAACCCGAGAGGTACAGGTCAGCCCCGATCACATTCTGGTAGGTACAGGTCAGCCCCGGTCTCAACCCGGGAGGTACAGGTCAGCCTCGGTCACATTCTGAGAAGTACAGGTCAGCCCCGATCACAACCCGGGAGGTACAGGTCAGCCCCGATCTCAACTCGAGGGGTACAGGTCAACCCCGGGAGGTACAGGTCAGCCTCGGTCACATCCCGAGAAGCCAACTCAACTTTGAAGACAACCCTGAAGCCTTACATCATCTCCAATGACAAACCTGGAAGAACTAAGTCAGCCTCAGAGTCAACCCTGAGGACAAACATAATCGGCTTGAATCCAAACCTCGGAGACAACCCCGGGAAGTCAACCGAAGGCTATGCCAACACTGAAGGCAATCCAGGGAGGGGAAAAGTGGTTATTTTACCAACTTAATGCCGATTTGGTCAAACTAAAGCCGAATTGATGCCACCAAGGTCAGAACGAACCATAACATTGATCCCGAGTAGAAACAGCGCAAGACAGCTCAACGAATAAACTGCAAGGAATCGAAGACCTAGTTAGGAAACTATTTTTTTTGACTTAGAAAAGGTTTAATACCATGTCATTGCGAAACTCTAGGCGAGGGCTTTCCGGAAAGGTATAGCATGCCTCAAACGGACGCTTCAATCAAAAGTTAGAAACTTTCGAATTTGACCTTGCATTGCTCGGAGTGCACGTACTTCAATGCAATGGGACCCGCCAAGTGGGCCCTATCACGTTGAACCATAGGTAGACTCACGGCTGTCGCGGGTAGACCCGCTTCCACCGGATTTATATATATGAGTGCACCCACAGCTCATTTTATATAGAAAAATGCTCTGAACCTCTGCCCGTTTGGTTCCTCTACCCCACTCTTGTACTCCAAACCCAGATTTTATCACTCTAACACGTAGATATACACATATACAACCACATATCAGAAATTAACCGGTAGAAACTGACATTTGAAGCCTACAAAGTGGCAAAAAGCCCGTATAGCAGTCCATTGTGAGTATTTTTACGATCAGAAAGTTTATAATACTTCATTTTACTTTTATACACTTGCACGTTAAGTTTCACTTTTTGATTATGCCCGGAACTCAGTTCTGTGGCCGTTTTTGCTTACTTTTTGTACATTTTAGTACATAAATGCATTTTTTGGCATTTCTACAACTCGGATCGTCGATCTGCCGCTTTTAACAGCTTTTATATATATATATATATATATATATATATATATATATATATACATACCCTTCACCAGACTGGGTTATCTTCCCAGTCCCGGTTTGACTACTTTTTGTCTATATTTAACTGTATATATACTAACTTTTTAATTCTGTCAAGCCCGGATGTCAAATTTGTGGTAGTTTACTGCTTATATATATATATATAACTATCTATATATAAATTTTTCTGACTTATTTGGGCCCGGATTTATACTTCGTGGCATTTTTATTGCTTTATTATATATATATATATATTAACTATATATATGAACCTTTACATTCCAGTTTGTCCTGGATCATTTTGTGGCCTTTTTACTGCTTTTATAAATATATATATACTTACATTTCTGTCCGGGCAAAGGATAAAATGACCGTCGCCCTTTACAGCTTTTCTATATATATATATATATTTACATTATGTCCAGCCTGGATTACTCCGTGGCTTTTTACAGCTTTTATAAATATATATATATATATATATATATTTTCTTTCCAGTCCGGGCATCGGAGTGAAAACCCATCGCCCTTTACATCTTTCGTATATATATAACTATATATATATATCCTTTATTCATTATGATTAAATTGCTGCTTTAAATATTCATTTGATATGAATCGGCGCTGACATCTCTTTGGCTAACTAGATTTCTTTAAATCTCGCCAGCTCTAGCCTTCAAACGGTTCCAAATAAGTCAAGACGGAACCGGAAAGCTAGAATGGCTGAGATTTACTTAAATCTAGCAATTTTTCTAATTTCAATTCTGAAAGCAATCTCACGGCCCTTAGATTGCTATCTAGTGGGAACGAGATGCTTCGGCTGCATGCAAATCAGGATTTACTGATGAATTCTTGGTTACTGCGACGTGTAGATGTAAATATACATTTTCTTTACATTTTTGAGCTGTGCAGGTTTTATTGGCTTGCCAATGTGAGCCTAGGAATCGTGGGATTCACGATCAAACTGATCTGAATCTGATTTCCACGATGGACAAACTCCACTTTATAAATGTACCCTGCCAGTTTTTCTGTAGAAATGTACATCCAAAAGACCTTAAAACGGTTATACGAATTTAAGGTCTTAACTAACTTAGTGAAATAATAGTTTGTCGTGTCAGAATCACTCCGATGGCTGTCATGCCTATGAGAAGACCTACACTTGTATATATTATGTGGTCGAGGATGCTTCGCAGCCCGACAATCACCATTCAAATTGAGCCAAAAGGCTGAAAAGATAAAATGGAAGTATCAACATGCTTCAATTCCTTTACGGGTTTGAAAACCTGCTTTCAAAACATCATTTTAATATCTTGTCTAAAAAGGACTTTTGCAAATCAAATCAAACCCTTCGTATCTAGGTTAAACGAAGCACATCCATACTTTCAAATCAATTAAACATAGGCCCAATTTCTTCCAGGATTCAAACACATATTGCAGATTTAAAAGGGAAATATTGAAAAGATGCAGTACCGTGTTTTCATGGGAGTTGTGGGGTTCCTAACACCTCCCCCACACTTAACCAAGCCCTCGAACTTAGAACTTCGGTTTCAAAGATCAAGTTTCGACAGTGTTCAACAATTGGGCTTTTTTTTCAAATAAAACTCGATTGAGTTGGTACAACCATTTCAAAACTACCAATTGATGACTCTGTAAAACGTTCCAATCGTCGACATGATACATGTTGGCATTTTCCTAAAAAACCCTTCAAAACCTTTTTCATAAAAAAGATAAAACAAGGGTAAACAAACACTTAGGAAGATAGAAAGATTCGGGTCCAACTCGAACCAGATTTTTCCCCGACGTCGACAAATATATATATATAATTATATATATACGAAAATTGTAAAGGGCGATGGGTTTTCACTTGCAGGCCCGTACTAGAATGTAAATATATATATATATATATACATATATATATAGATATGTATAAAAACAGTAAAAGGCGGCTGATTTAATCCTATGCCTGGACTGAAATGGAAATATATGTATTTATAAAAGCTGTAAAAAGCCATGGAGTAATCCAGGCTGGACAGAATTGAAAAATATATATATATAAAAGCTGTAAATGAGCCACAGAGTTGTCCAGGTATGACTGAATGTAAATATATATATATATATATATATATATATATATATATATATAAAAGCTGTAAAAAGCCACGAAAGATTTCAGGCTTGACATAATGTAAATATATATATATATATATATATACTAATTATATATATTAATATTTATATTTCGGTTTGGCTTGGATCCTCTCGTGGCCTTATATATATATATATATATATATATATTGTATAAAAGCAGTAAAAAGGCCACGAGAGGATCCAAGCCAAACCGAAATATAAATATTAATATATATAATTAGTATATATATATATATATATATATATATATATATATATATATATATTAAAGCAATAAAAAGGCCACGAAATAGAATTCCAGGCCCAAATAAGTTAGAATTTTTTTATATATATAGTTATATATAAAAACAGTAAACTGCCACGGATTTGAAATCCGGGCTTGACAGAATGAAATATTAGTATATATATAGTTAAATATATACATAAAAAAAACCAAAAAAGGGCACAAGTCAGCGACCCAGTCAGTGCAAGGTAAGACACACACACACACACACACACACACACACATAACACACATATATATATATATATATATATTAAAGCCAGTAAAAGCCGCGGATCATCGATTCGGGCTGTGTAAATGCAAGAAAACGCAGAAATGTACTACAATGTACTAAAACGTACACAAAAACGGCCATAGAACTGAGTTTCGGGCATAATCAGAAGACGAAACTTAACATGCACGTGTATAAATGCGCAATGAAGTAGTAGAAACTTCCTGATCGTAAAAATACTTAAAGTGGACTGCTACACGGGCTTTTTACCACTTAGTGGGCTTCAAACGAGCGTTTCCACTGGTATTTTTTGGTATGTTGTAGTATATGAGTATACCTACGTGTTACAGTAATAAAATTTGGGTTTGGAGTACGAGAGGTAGGGTTAAGAGTCGAAATGGGTGGAGTTTCAAAGCGTTTTCTATTTTTTTTTCTTTTTTTGGCCTGGGGGTGCACTTATATTTTTAGACCCGATGGAAGCGGGTCTGCCCGCGGCAATTACGGGTCTACCTATGATGTCACGTGGTAGGTCCCGGGTGGTGGGTCCCATCGCATCGAAGTACGTGCACTCTGAGCAATGCGAGGTCAGATTCAAAATTTTCTAACTTTTGATCGGAGCGTCCGTTGGAGGCGTGCTATACCTTTTTGGAAAGCCCTCGCCGAGAGTGTCACAATGACATGGGACATAACATTTTTCGAGTCCAAGAAGACAGGTTCATAATCGGATCTTCGTTTCGGTGCAGTTCGTCCGTTGAGCTGTATTGTGCTGTTTTCACTCGGGATCAATGTTATGGTTCTTCCTGACCTTCATGGCATCAATTCAGCTTGAGTTTAACCGAATCAGCTTGAGTTTAATCGAATCAGCTTCAAGTTAGTAAAATAACCATTTTGCCCCTCCCGGGATTGTCTCTTGTGGATTTGGCTTCCCAGGGTTGTCTTTGGGGCTGAACTAGATCTCCCGGATGTGACCAGGGATTAACTGTACCTCCCGGGTTGTGATCGGGGCTAAATTAATATCCAGGTATTAAGACCGGGGTTGACCTGACGGCCCGGTATTGAGACCGGGGATGACCTGATGGCTCGGTATTAAGACCGGGGATGACATGACATCCCAATATTGAGACCGGGGATAACTTGATGGCCCGGTATTAAGACCGGAGATGATCTGACGTCCCGGTATTGAGACCAGGGATGACATGATATCCCAGTATTGAGACCGGGGATGACCTGATGGCCTGGTATTGAGATTGGGGTTGATCTGATTGCCCGATATTGAGACCGGGGATGACCTGATGGCCCCGTATTGAGACCGGGGATGACCTGATATCCCGGTATTGAGATCGGGGATGACCTGATGGCCCGGTATTGAGTCTGGGGTTGATCTGATGGCCCGGTATTGAGACCGGGGATGATCTGATGGCCCGATATTGAGACCGGGGATTACCTGATATCTTGGTATTGAGACCGGGGATGAACTGATGGTCCGGTATTGAGATCGGGGATGACCTGACGGCCCGGTATTGAGATCGAGGTTGACCTGATGGCCCGTTATTAAAATCAGGGATAACCTGATGGCTCGGTATTGAGACTGGGGTTGACCTGATGGTCTAATATTGAGACCGGGAATGATCTGATGGCCTGGTATTGAGATCGGGGATGACCTAATATCCCGATATTGAGATCAGGGATGACCTGATAACCTGATATTGAGACCGGGATTGATCTGATGGCCTGATATTGAGACCGGGGATGATCTGATGGTCCGGTATTGAGACCAGGGATGACCTGATATCCCGGTATTGAGACCGAAGATGACCTGACGGCCCGGTATTGAGATCGAGGATGACTTAACGGCCTGATATTGAGATCGGGGTTGACCTGATTGCCCGGTATTGAGACCGGGGATGACCTGACGTCCTGGTATTAAGACCAGGGTTGACCTGATATCTCGGTATTAAGACCAGGGATGACCTGACATCCCGGTATTAATACCGGGGTTGATCTGACGGCCTGGTATTGAGACTGGGGTTGTCTTGATGGCCTGATATTGATACCGGGGTTGATATGATGGCCCGATTTTGAGACCAGGGATGATCTGATGGCCCGGTATTGAGACTGGGGTTGATTTGATGGTTTGATATTGAGACCGAAGATGATCTGATAGCCCGATATTGAGATCGAGGATGACCTGATGGCCCATTATTGAGACCGGGGTTGACTTGATGGCCCGGTATTGAGATCAGGGATGACCTGACATCCCGGTATTGAGAACGACCTTACGTCCCAGTATGGAGATCGGGGATGACTTGATGGCCCGGTATTGAGACCAGGGATGACCTGACGTCCCGGTATTGACAACGGGGATGACTTTATGGCCCGGTATTGAGACCGGGGATGACCTGATGGCCCGGTACTGAGACCGTGGATGACTTGACATCTCGGTATTAAGACCGGGGATGACCTGACGGCCCGGTATTGAGATCGGGGTTAATCTGATGGACCGATATTGAGATCGGGGTTGACCTGACGTTCCGATATTGAAATCGGGGTTGACCTGATGGCCCGATATTGAGACCGGTGATGACCTGACATCTAAGTATTGAGACCGGGGATGACCTGATGGCCCGGTATTCAGACTGGGGATGACCTGACATCCCAGTATTGAGACCGGGGATGACCTGATGGCCTGATATTGAGACCGGGGATGACCTGATGGCCCGGTATTGAGACCTTGGATTATCTGACATCCCTGTATTGGTGACCGGGGCTGTGGTCATCCTGGTGTTGGAGACCGAGATTGTGTTGACATCCTGATATTGGTGATCGGGGCTATGGTCATCCTGGTGTTGGTGACCGGGATTGTGTTGACATCCCGATATTGGTGATCGGCGCTGTGGTCATCCCAGTGTTGGTGACCGGGGTTGAAAGATGATTTTTCCCTCCTGCAGGGTTAGTAACAGGACTGCCCAAATTTTGAATTTCTATAACAGTAATGAAAATTTTGAGTATCTACAGATGCCCCTCTTTATCATGTTTATGCAATGTAGTGAAATGAATAGGATAAAGATTGCTAGACACTGGAAATAGGATGAATGCAAATGTAATGCAATGCATGGCATGGTATGTTATGAGTGTTAGATACCTTTGAAGGGGATAGGGTTATCACTGAGTGTTTACATCATTTTCTGCTGGGGATAACGTTATTCATGATAACCCTTGGGGCTGCACTAGCAGGCTATTACTGGTAGGATATCCCTGGTAGGCTATCTCAGACTGTTCTCATCACTTTCTGCTGGGGATGATGTCATCTGTGATAGCCCTTGATACTACCTTAGTTTGAGACCAATGATTTCTTGCATCCATTGACACTATCCGTGGGGAAGATTTTCTCTCGGCTGATGCTGTTGTACATTTTTGAAGGCTCCTCCGCTGGGGATATATCTCTTTTGCTGAGTTACCTCATTTGATGCTTACCCTGATGATGTCTTACACCGGTAGTTTGCAACAGTCAGTTGAATCACTTATCCTTCTCGGTGCTCCCTCTAGGGATTTGCATAACAGATTCCATCATCTATCCTCTGTGGGGATAAATTGATGTACTATTTTTTTCCACCGGCTCATTCCCGAAGCTTCGCTGGAGTTATCGCCAATGGCTAAACTGTCAGATCCTCTAACCTTCGCTGAAGTAGTTTTCAACGGCTGATGTCACCGGACCTTTCCCGATGCTTCGCTGGGGTTGTCGCCAGCGGCTGAGATGTCAGGAAATCTTACCTTCGCTGAAGTAGCCTTCAACGGCTGATGTCACCAAAACGTTCCCGATGCTTCGCTGGGTTTGTGACAACGGTTGAGATGTCATGCAATCTGACCTTTGCTGAAGTAGCTTTCAATGGCGGATGTCACCGGATTATTCTCAATGCTTTGCTGGGGTTGCGCCAGCTGCTGAGATGTCAGGCAGTCTGGCCTTCGCTGAAGTAGCCTTCAACGGCTGATGTCACAGGACCGTTCCCAATGCTTCGCTGGGGTTGCGCTAGTGGCTGAGATGTCAGGCAATCTGACCTTTGCTGAAGTAGCCTTCAATGACTGATGTCACTGGACTATTTTTGATGCTTCGTTGGGGTTGTGCCAACAGCTGAGAGTGTTAATCCTGATCAATCTCGACGTGGGGGTACCTTTTCTGACAAATCATACCCACGGATCAATCTGGATGCCTTGATATAATCCGAACGTGCCGTTCATACTGCCGGACCTACCCGATGCTCTGACAGCGACAGTTTTTGGCAGTTTTCAGCAATTTTTTTAGCAGTTTTCATCATTGGACCCCGAATATCGCTTCGGGATGATAACCAATGGTTTCCATAAAGTTCCTCGCTCTATTAGGAATCAGTTGCTCGTACGTAGGATTTCAGGGTAATTCGTTCAATAGCGTAGCAGTGTTTTCTCAGATTTGACTTTTTAGCTCCTGTAAACTCCTTTTCCACTCGAACTGGACCAAGCCAGAGGGGGTGGGTCCCACCTTGGGGAGCAACAGGTAGAGGTTCGGCAGCCGTACGTGGGTCCGCTCCCTTCTGCGAATTTAAGATGGGCAGCAGCAGCCTCATAAACTCATTTTTAGTTTTGAGTTTCAATAGAAATCCGATTATCTTTTTCTGATCTATGGAGTTTGGGCTGCTTTTTTGAAGATTTCGTCAGCGCACAAACGTTCACACCCTTTCTGAGGTGATTTGGAGACTTTGGTTAGGTGATGGAGCTAGATAGACACGACAGTACCAACAGGGTTGTCCCAGGAGGTAGACAGGAGGAGAGCCTCCGATGTCCCTCAACCACGACCAGCCGGGTTGATCCTCCGGTCGATGTAGACGATGAGGATGCACCTTTCGTTGCTCCTGTCCCAGGTCAAGCTCCACGTGCAAAACTTCCAGGCATTGTGGTGCCACTTCAGGAGCTACTGGGAGACTTGAGTCACCATCCATCGAGATTTCTTCATTCCAACGAGGTGATTGAAGTTTTCCTTCTGGATTTTCTTTTTTCTTTTGCCATTCTTGGAGCACCAGTTTGACTTATAAGTCAGAAATAAAGTTAAAACAAGTTGTGAAGGTGTTCGACTGATAATAATTTATAAGTTAAAATAAAATATAAAGATTACTAAAAAAGACAATAAAAAAATACATTTATTCAATATCATATCATAACAATCATTATTTTTTCATTAAAAAAAATATTAAACAATTTTTCTAAACATATCAACTACAATCTTATTCCAAGTTAGAGATTCTTAAGGCAATATTATATCTCATTGCTTGCATAATTAAACTATTACTAACTGAAGTAGATCCACCCTAGTATAAAACATTGTAATCACCATAATTAAACCATTACTAATTGAAGTATTGAAAGAATTTGCTTACAAGAACAAGTATAAAAATGAAGTTTTGAAAATGAACTGACCATATGCACAATAAGAAAAACCTCTAATAAGATATAAGACAAAGTCAGCATATATTTAGTACAAACTCTTGAACACCTGTACTGACCTCCCAAAACATTTATGTCTTACAAATATTGTTCTTACAAAGAGTTGCAACTATTTTAGGTTCAAAGTAAGAACAAAACTTCAAGAAATATATAGCAACAGGATAAGCTTTACACATACATAGTACAACATTAGTTTTTTAAAATCAAAATGCAAATAAACAGTAGAGTTCCTGTACAAAATAAAATTGGACATGATATCTATGCCACGTAATTATATATTTGAGAATTGCTATTACCTTATCACAAAGCTTTAAAGCTTAGTCATTGCTTGCCCAAGTTTTATGTATGTTGGACCCAAAAAGGTTACAATCCTCTTATCTCAATTGTCCAAACAACTTCATTCTGATAACAATGCATACGAAAAGTTAAAAGAAACAAAGAGAGTACAATAAAGGGGATTTAAATTAACAACCACAGGAGCCCAATTACAAGATAAACAACTACAAGGATTTCAGCAGAAGAGTTTTGAAACATAACAACCATAGCAACACACTATCAATATTTTGTATTGTCTACTTGGATATAAACAAGTTTCTTAAATTAATGAACATCATCTTACTTGTATTCCATCTTCCCTGTTGTTCTTCCCTGTTGTTAGGTCTAAGATCACCCACCTCTCATTTCATTTCCTAAGTAAAAGAAAAAGATAAAAATAACGAATCCTTAATGAAGGATTTCCTCCAATCCCTATTATATCTCAACTACTGCCCCTTAAAAATACCCCTTGTGTGATCTATATAGAGGGAGTCGAAGAATCAGTGTGTAGAGTTCGCTCCTTGATTCTTTGTAGGCTAATCTTTTGGATGAACAAAGTTTGGCCATGGAGTTCTTTGCAATTTATACTGTTTATGGAGGAATTTGCACCAGGATAAGTTTTTGCTTCTTAATTCTCCTAGGAGGATATACTAGGATAGAGTGTTTTGCTGGATTCCCTTTATGTTGGAATTTTTTATTAGCCTGTTTCTGATTTTTTTCCTGTTGAAGTGTTTATACAACAACTATATGGATCTGCGCTCTTTAGCACTTTTTCTTTTTACTATATTTCTTATGAGAAAAACTGCACCCATCCCGAATGCTTAATATATTATGAATCTATAAGGTAAATAACATCTTTAACGCCAGAATTTAGTATAAATTGAAGAAAACGTAATTGAATTGATCGTATCAATTCAAGAGGGATAGTAATTCCCCTTCAGCTAGGGAATGTAATTACACCATTCACCAAATGCTAAAGGACCAATTCATAACCATCCACTATGCATAATCTAGAAAAAAAATTTATCAAAACAAAAACCAATTATATGTATAAAAAGGCACAAACTTTACAGTAATTTAATAATTGGAAACCAACCTAGCTTCAAAGATAGAAAAAGAGAGATTCTGTAGAAGGTTCCGTTTTCGATCGTTTAAGAATAGGACCCTGTAGAAACTAAATTTAAACAACAACAACAACAACAACAACAACAAATATTGCAAATGCATACAATAATTTCAAAAATAACAAAAATTCCCCCAACTCACCCCTAATGTATATAATAATTTTAGATAAATCACAACAAATTTAAAATGCCAACTTAAAATAGGAACTAACAAAAAGATTGTGATTTTTGTAATAAACCACAAATAAATAGTTCAAAAAATCCTAACGAACACAATTCTTCTCCCACTAATTTTAACAAGATTGAAATTAAACAAATAAAACTTAAAATCAGCGAGCAGATGACTTTTAACGAGAGAACAGATCGAGGGGAGAGAGAGAGAGCAGAGAGAGAGTAGAGATCCAGCTCAGCGCAACGAGAGTATAGTAAATCTGGAAAGAGCCGTTTGTAGGTTAGGAAGGAGCTATTTGTTTAGTAATGAATACATCTTGAATACATTTGAATGGTTGAATGGTTGAATTGGTCACCTATTAAGTTCGTTTGTGTTGGAAAAAAATTATTTGAATGGCTGAATCGATCTGATGATTGAGCTGAATGGCTAAGTCAGATTTTTTTGGCTGAATGACTGAATGAGCAGTTAAATAAAGTAAAAAAAAATAAAAAAAATAAAAAAATAAAAAAAATATTAACTATTATATTAAGTAATATTAAATAAATTTACAATAACTTTGAATTTTTTCAGAGAGGTAAAATAATAAAATTATGTCATTCAGATGTTTCAGACATGTTAATTATCAAACAACTTTTTTCATTTAGATTTTGATTCAGCTAATTCAGATTCAGATTCATTCAATTTTTATCAAACACCCCCTAGATCTACCTAGATCTAAGTCGGATCTAGCCTTTTGGATGGTTATATAGCATAAAGCCCTAACCTATATGTTAGATCGGTTTAGATCCATGGTAGATCTAGATATTTTACTGCTTTTGGTCAGATTTGGTCACTCCATAGAGCCCTAGATCTATATCTAGATGTGAGGGGGTCCTTAATGGCTCGTGATAGGGATTTCAACCAATGAAATCACCAAATCTCGAGTGTAGGACATGTTGTATATATTCGTTTAATTTTAATAATGTGAGCCTAGGAATCCTGGTGTCGAGATCTAATGATCGGATCTTGACTTGATTCCCACGATGGACTTTTCCTTTGCGATGTAATGTTTAAATAAGGCTAAAATCATTGTACATGTAATATTGGATTTTAAACGAGTTCGAGGGGTTAGTCCCGAGAAGTTGAATTTAAGATCCCGTGATAGTGAAAATTATATTTGTGGGTGTTCAGATTCATCGAGATGGCTTTCATGCCCGACGATGATCCGACCCTTTTTGGCGCTTTATTGCATACATCATCACCCGAAAATAATTTTCAAATAAAACCACAAAGAGCTTTCATGAAGAACAAAGCGATTTGGGTAGATCACCTAATCAACCTAAAGATAAAAGGAAGTATCGAATTCCTCAATTCCTAGTCGAGCGAAGGATTTGAAAACCCTTTTTCCAAAAAAATCATTTCAAATTATATATATTTTGTCTAAAAACAAACTTTTGTTAAATCAAATCGTTCGTACCTAGGTGCAAAAGAGATACATCACTACTTTCAAATAAACTCAAAAAAATGAGACTTGGAATAAATCAATAAATAAACATACACACACACACACACACACACTTTATGCACTGGAAATCAATAAGAAGCGGTAACCGTGTTTTCACGAAGGTCGGGGTGTGCAACATTTTTCCCTCACTTAACCAAGCCCCAAACTCTATGAATCTCGGGTTCCCAGACCAATCCTACGGAGTCACGTATTGGACCATATTGCAAAAATCTTCAAAATTCGAATGAGTTGGTACATCCATTTAAAATCATACCAATTGGCGGCTCTGTCTAATTTGGTCCAATCATCATCAATAAATTAAACTTTGTAAACTAAGTCGACTAATGTCGTTCTTTTCCTTAAAAAATCACCTTTTAACAAATCAAATCGACACATCGAAAGATAAAAGGTAGAAGCAAGGAAAACAAGGAAAAATAAATCAAAGAAAAAAGATTATAAACATGAGTTGATCTTTTTCTCAACGTCGACAGAACTTATGTTATTAAACGATATGATAGTAGATTTACATGTTTTATGATGTTTCATGCTTAGATCTTGCCATTTTATGTGTTGACGAGCTTTAAAAAGGAAGTAGAACAAAAACTATTTTTGGCTCCACCCTAAATTTCTGTCTACTTTGAACGTCTATCATTTTAAATCTGTAAATTATTTTTGAGATCCGTCAAATACATGAGTTAGATCCACGAGTTATCTGATGAACACAAGTAGAATCACTCAAAAATGTTAAACAGATCAATTGTCGCATGATATTTAGCAAAACACTTCATGTCGACAAAAATATGGAAAATCTAAAAAACATACTATCCATGTTTTTGAAAAATATGTTTTGGCCAGTTAGAATGCCTTAAAACTTTTGGTATTTTGTGGTATGTTAATATATCAAGTTAACTAGATGTTGTCATACTTTGGGAATTTTTTGATGTTCTGAAGTGGAGTTCTAGTCCGTGCACTAAAATGCGATTTTAAAAAGAAACTATCATAACTCTGAATCTAAAACTCCGAAAATGCACAATTTTTACAGGGATAAGTATATGGTATTATGAGGCTACCTTATAAATTTCAGAATTGTTGGATAAAATGATAATTTGTGATAAATGTTGGAGTTTTGGACTGTTTTAGCCTATTTAAAAATAGGAAACGAATTTAGAAAGTTGCAAGAAAATTATTTTATGACTAAAATACCATATATTAAGTTTTCCCAGAAGATAAAAAATACTAAGTAGATTTGGTATTTTTCATGCCTATGAATGAGTTAAGGATAAAAGAGAAAATTAAGTTATATTAAGTTGTAAAATTTGTTAATGCGATTTTATTGACTAATGACCATTAATATGATGTATTAAGATTTTATGAGAGTATTTTGGTCATTTTTAATAAAATGTTATGTGTATGGCATGTTATGTTTGTTCAATAAATTAAATAATAAAAGATAAACAATCAAATTAAATTATTTATAAATGAATAAAATATTATTAAATGATTAATAATATTAGTAAATAAATAAAATATTATCAAATAAGGAATAATATTCAAAATTAAATAAAATATTATTAAATAATTAATAATATCAGCAAATGAATAAAATATTATTAAATAATTAATAATATTAGTAAATGATTAAAATATTATTAAATAATTAATAATATTAGTGATTGATTAAAATATTAATAAATAATTAAAATATTATTAAATTACTAATAATAATATTATTAAGTGATTAAAATATTATTAAATGATTAATATTATTATTAAATGATTAATAATATTATTAAATGATTAATAATAGTAGTAAATAATTAAAATATTATTAAATAATTAATAGTATTAGTAAGTCATTAAAATATTATTAAATAATTAATAATATTATTAAGTGATTAAAATATTATTAAAAGGTTAATAATATTAGGAAGTGAATAAAATATTATTAAATAATTAATAATATTATATGAGTGTTTAAGATGATGATTAATTAATAGCAATATTATCAAAGGATGATAATATTACGAATAATTTAAGATATTATTTAATGTTGGCTAATATGACTAAATGTTAGATAATTTATTACAGAATAATAATATTATGAGTTAAGATGTGCTATGTGTCGACGTCGGAAAAAAATCCGGTTCGAGTTGGACCCGAATCTTTTTCTCTTCCTAAGTTTTGTCTACTCTTATTTTATCTTTTTTATGAAAAAAAGGTTTTAAAGGGGTTTTTTAGGAAAATGCCAACATGTTTTCATGTCGACGATTTGAACGTTTACAGAGTCGCCAGTTGGTAGTTTTGAAATGGTTGTATCAACTCAACCGAGTTTTGTTTGAAAAGAGGCCCAATTTCTGGACACTGTCGAAACTGAATCTTTGAAACCGAAGTCCTAAGTTCGGGGGCTTGGTTAAGTGTGGGGAAGGTGTTAGACACCCCACAACTCCCGTGAAAACACGGTACCGCATCTTTTCAATATATCCCTTTTAAATCTGAAATGTGTGTGTGAATGCTGGAAGAAATTGGGCCTACGCTTAATTGATTTGAAAGTATGGACATGCTTCGTTGAACCTATATACGAAGGGTTTGATTTGATTTGCAAAAGTTTGTCTTTTAGACAATATTATGAAAATGATGTTTTGAAAGGTTGATTTTCAAACCCTTACGCTCACGTAGGAATTAAAGCATGTTGATACTTCCATTTTTTTTATCTTTTCAGCCTTTTGGCTCAATTTGAATGGTGATTGTAGGGTTGCGAAGCATCCTCGACCACAGAATATATACAAGTATCGGTCTTCTCATGGGCATGACAGCCATCGGAGTGACTCTGACACGACAAACCATTATTTCATTATGTTGAGACCTTAAACCCGGATAACCGTTTTAAGGTCTTTCGGATGTACATTTTTACAGAAAAACTGGCAGGGTACATTTGTAAAGTGGAGTTTGTCCATCGTGGGAATCAGATTCTGATCGATTTGATCATGAATCCCACGATTCCTAGGCTCACAAAGGAAAACCAATAAACCTGCACAGCTCAAATATGCACGAAAAATATATATTTACATCCAGATGTCGCCAGAACCAAGGATTCATCCGTAAATCCTGGCTCGCGCGTAGCCGAAGCGTCTCGTTCCCACTAGATAGTGATCTAAGGGCCGAGAGGTTGCTTTCAGAAATGAAACTAGAGAAATTGCTAGATTTAAGTAAATCTTAGCCATTCTTCCGTCTGAACCTATTTTGAACAGTTTGAAGGCCAGAATTGGCGAGATTTAAAGAAATCTAGTTTGCCCAAAGAGATGTTAGTGCCGATTCATATCAAATGAATATTTAAAGTAGCAATTTAATCACAATGAATATAATATATATATATATATATATAATTATATATATACAAAAGCTGTAAAAGGGCGATGGGTTTTCACTTCGATGACCGAACTGGAATATATATATAGGATAAGGCTCTGGAACGAACAGTTCGTATACGAACATATGTAGGGCTCAGTATTGAAGGTTGTTGATTGGATGAGAATATTTAATACTAATTACGAATATATGATGGTACATAATTGGGCCAATCAACAACTATCAACACTGGACCCTACATATGTTCGTAAACGAACTGTTCGTTCCAGAGCCTTATCCTATATATATATTTATAAAAACTGGAAAAGCCACGGAGTAATCCAGGCTGGACAAAATGGAAATATATATATGTATAAAAGCGGTAAAAGGTGATGATTTTTCACTCCTGTACCCGGACTGGAATGAAAAATATATATATATATATATATATATATATTTATAAAAGCTGTAAAAAGCCACGGAGTAATCCAGGCTGGACAGAATGCAAATATATATATATATAAAAGCTGTAAAGGGCGACGAACATTTTATCCTTTGCCCGAACAGAAATGTAAGTATATATATATTTATAAAAGTAGTAAAAAGGCCACAGAATAATCCAGGCCAAATTGGAATTCAAATGTTAATACATATAGTTAATATATATATATTAAAGCAATAAAAGGCCATAAATTATAAATACAGGCCAAACGAAGTCAGAAAAATGTATATATATATATATATAGTTATATATATATAAAAGAAGTAGCTACAACGGATTTGATATCCGGGCTTGACAGAATTGAAAAGTTAGTATATATACAGTTAAATATATACATTAAAAGCCAAACCCGGACGAAAAAGATAACCCAGTCCCGCGAAGTTGCTATATGCGTGTATATATATATATATAGATGCTGTTAGAGGTGAAAATGCCAGAAAACGTGTTTATGTACTAAAATATACGAAAATTATGAAGTAGTATTAAACGAAACTTAACGTGCAAGTGTATAAATGCACAATGAAGTAGTAGGAACTTTCTGATCGTAAAAATACTCACAATGGACTGCTACATGGGCTTTTTGCCAAATCGTAGGCTTCAAACGTCCGTTTGTACCTGTTAATTTTTTATATGTGGTATTATATGAGTATATCTACGTGTTAGAGTGATAAAATCTGGGTTTGGAGTACAAGAAGTAAGGCTAGAAACAGAAACGGGCAGAGTTCTAGAGCGTTTTTCTATTAAAAATGACCAGGGGGTGCACTTATATTTATAGACCCAATAGAAGCGGGCCAATCTATGGCTGCCTCCACTCTACCTATGGCTCCACATGACAGGGCCCATGTGGAGGGTCCCGTCATCTCGAAATATGCGCACTCCGAGCAACGCGAGGTTAGATTCAAAACTTTTTAACTTTTGATCGGAGCGTCCGTTTGAGGCGTGTTGTATCTTTCTGAAAAGCCCTCGCTGAGAGTGTCTCAATGACATGGGAGTAAACCTTTTCCGGTCCAAAAACATGGGTTCATAACCAGGTCTTCGATTTCCTGCAGTTTGTCCGTTGAGCTGTTTTGCGCTGTTTCCACTCGGGATCACTGTTATGGTTGTTTCTGACATTCATTGCATCAATTTGGCTTGATTTTGACCAAATTGGATTCAAGTTGATAACATGACCATTTTTCCCTTCTAGGGGTTGTTTCCAGCGTTGGTACGGCCTTCGATTGCTTTCACGGCATCGTCTCCGAGGTTTTGATCCCATTCGACTCGGTTCCTCCTCAGGGTTATCTTCGAGGTTGACTTGGCATCTCGGGTTATCTCTGGGGATGATGTGATGCTTCAGGTTTGTCTTTGAAGGTTGAATTGGCTTCCTAAGGTTATTTCTGGGGCTGAACTAGATCTCCCGATTGTGAGCGGGGCTTAATTGTACCTCCCGAGTTGTGACCAGGGCTGAATTGATATCCTGATATTAAAACTGGGGTTGACCTGACGTTCTAGTATTGAAATCGGGGTTGACTTGAGGGCCCGGTATTGAGATCGGGGTTTACCTGATGGCCCGATATTGAGACCGAGATTGTGCTGACATCCCGGTATTGGTGACCGGGGCTAAGTTAATATCCCAATATTGGTGACCGGGGCTGAGTTGATATCCAGATATTGGTGACCGGGGCTGAGAAGACGGTTTTTCCCACCTGCAGGGTTAGTTAACAAGAAAATAAAATTTCAAGTGTCTACAGATGCCCCTCTTTATCATGTTTATATAATGCAATGGAATGAACAGGATAAAGATTGCTAGAAACTTAAAATATGACAAGATATTAATGATGCAAACTGCAATGCAATGAATGTTAAAATGTTTTTGCAAATCGCATTTTGCACTTCGCAAATCGCATATCGCATCGCAAATCGCATCACAAATCACTTACCCTTACCGGTGCCTGTGTTGGGGCTGATTTCAGTGGTTGACTTTCATCAGTGCTGCTGATGTTTATGCTGGTCTTGACTCCAATGGTTTGATTTCTATCGGTGTCGTCGATGCTTTGTTTGATGAAGATAAACTAAAATATTTTCTACATTTCTGCTGGGGATGATGTTCTGAAATCATCGGATCTTCCCGATGTTTGCATTAGTAGTTTATAGCGGTGCCTACCCTGCTGGTATTTGAGAACGGTGCTTACCCTGCTGGTAGTTGACAAAGAAGCCTACCCTGATGGTAGTTGACAACGGTTGATCAATGGACTGTCTAGATGCCTATTCGAACAGTAGTTTACAAAGCTTTATCTCATCAAACTGTCTCGATGCCTACTCAAACGATAGTTTTCAACAATGGAATTTTTTCTCGAGTCTGGGTGTTTAATGCATATGCATATTTAACTTTATTGGGTATGCATGCTTAACATTTTAATGGAGATGTGCGCTGATATAGCGCTTGTTACACATGTGCAGACCAGACATAATGTGATGATCTTATTTTGTCCTAGGTTGATGCATATGCTTAATTGCAATGATGTAGAACCATACCTCACCCTTTTTGAGACGATTTGGATTTTCTTTTCAAGCATTGATTTTGATAGGCCTATCAACTTCAACTCCCGTATGGCTCCTTTTGTCATTCACATAGCAGATTCAGATGTTCCCCATTTATGTATCATCTTTGGTGGGGATCTCGCAGAGGCTGCAATTTTTGTTTCTGAATCGGGACCTGGTGCTGGTCCCTCTGCCGATTTAGACACTGATGGCTTTACTAGTGAGATATCCTGATATATTCGCTGAAGTAGTGTTCAACAGCTTATATCACCGGATCTTTCCCCGATGCTACGCTGGATTGCCCCCAACGGTTTGATCATTGAATATGAAAAGGGGCAAGCTCTTTATTTATGACCTTGCTGGGTTAGATGCTGGCTTGGCTGATGACCTGGGTGTTGCTGACGTCCTGGAGGATGTAGCCCGTTCTTTTAGTGCCCAGATTTGAATTTCGATGTAGAGGCCTCGACTTGTGAGGACTAGGCGCAGGTTGACATGTTTGATGATGTATATTTCATATGCCAGAACTTTTGACATCGAGCATCTATTTTTTTCCGAGTTAAGGACTCTCTTGAGAATTTTCTTTCTTTTGCATGGGCAAGCTTGCATTGCAGTGATTAGGAATTCTCCCTTTGCTTTTGATGAGAAGCTTAGTCCCGCCGTAGACTCCTTTCCATTTCATTGAATGGTTAAATGCCCCAGCCCTTTCGCATGTTATTACTGGGGTTCACAGAAGAAACTCGCTTTGTTGACTATATCTATGGTGAGCTATATCCTGCACATTCTGACAAATAACAATATGTGCCAAAAGCTTGATGGCTCGAGCTATCGGGATTAGTATGATCTTGTGAATGAGGCATTTGAAGTCAAAGTTTATGAAATTGAATGCTTGTATTCGCTAAGCTTTTATCTTATCGCTAAAGATCTTGAAAATGAAGTTTTCTCAAAGAACTCAAAATTTTCGTTTGACAAGTTATGACATCGCCAGAAAACTTTTAAGCATCCATGGTCATTTTTCATGGGTAGGATTAGATTCAAAAGACTTATCTCCCTTTATCAGAGACACCTCATCTTTGCTCTAGACATTGCTCTACACAGAATTAACATCATATGACATGTGCACTATGAGTGATGCAACCCTTAGCAGGGGTTTCTCTTCTATGACTTTAGATGATCTCAATTCTATCTTGCAAAATTTTTTCTTTCCTCGCTTAACTTTATCTCGTTTTCTTAGGCTATCCAGGGTTACCCATTTAACGAGTTTTGGACCAATGACTCCCAAATCGAACGATTTTAGGGCACTAGGTGTAAAGACACCCCTTCGGGTTTACTTACTCAAGTAACAAAGGCCACACTTCAAGACAAGTCAGGCGATCACCCTATTTGCTTCCAGCCTGAGCTTGTACAAGATTCATTTTCTTAGGCTCTAAATTCCCCGTGTAGCGAGTGTTGGGCAGGTGACTCTCAAACCAGATGGTTTTAGGGCACCAGGTGTAGAGACACCCCTCGGGCTTAATTACTAGAGTAACCTAGGCTGCGATTCGGATCTACTTAGGTTTTGCCTTCTTCTTATAATGCTCGTTTTCTTAGGCACTGAGTTACCCATGTAACGAGTGTTGGGCCAGTGACTCCGAAACCAGATGGCTTTAGGGCACCAGGTGTAAGGACACCCCTCAGGCTTAATAACTCGAGTGACCCAGACCACGATTCGAGACATTAGGCTGGCTATTAATTGTCATCCTTATCGCCATAGTTTCATACCCCACAGCTAAAAGTTAAGGAAATCGCAAAGTGCAGACATGCACATGAGGTTTAGTTTGTTTCAAAAAGTGCTTTAAACTAGGATGTCGTGCCTAATCAAAAGGTCAAAATGTCTTAATTCTCTAACCGTTCCCGTGATTCTTGCTGCACGGACGTTTATCGAAATTAATCCAATTCATAACAAGTTAAGCAAAAATCTTCTCTTTTTAAAACATTTTTCTAAGATTCTAATGCAAGATTTATCTATACTTAACATGTATACCCTTGCTAATGCATGTAACTAGAAATTGAAAGCACACAAAGAGATGAAAGAGTCGTACCTTATCAGTGGATCGCAGTATTCTAAGAAAATTATGTTTAGAAGAGAGATTATTCATACCGGATCGCCAATAATGGAAGCTTTGATGATGACAGACCATGTTGATGGTGCCAAATGGTGCATTTTCATTGGATGGTTGATAATGCCCCAGTGTAGAGTTGTCGTAATTTCTGAAATTTCCCCAGTCTTGTTGTAAGGGTCCCAACATCGGGTTGTCGTTGATTCTGAACTTGCCCTAGTCTTGCTTGTCATCTAGGTTGATTGCTTTGTTATATGTTTGACAAATGGGATTATAGGGCGCTACGATAGTAAGAGTCATTTACCTCATAACCCACATGGTGAACATGTAGTGGATATGGGCCTTGATGTTTGGATGCCCTAATCATTATTTCTGACTTGTGGGCGCAATTGACTTTGATGGTTGATATCGAAAGTCCTGCAGGTTCCACTGAATTAGACTCAAGGGCTTGTGATGGTTGGTGATATGATGGCTTTAATTGAATTTGGTTTGATCTGTGAGGTTTAATCCGTGGCCTTTTGCTCAAGGAATAGATCGTCGGGTATGAGATAGACTTTGCCACGACGGTAGCCCATGTGCTTTTGTAGGTCAAAAGAGATTAAGTCTTCTCGAACATCAGGAGTGATGAGTTGTTGACAAGTTGCATCCTATAATAATTGCCATTTTATCCCCGTGACTGGTCGTCTTGATGTATCGATGTCTCTTCTTTCTCGGGTCTTGTGTCCGATTTGATGGAATGACATTTGAGGTGCCGTTGGGTCTGTTGATCAGGAAGGCTTGATAGGATTTGGGTTTTATAGGGTTTCGGTGTCTTGGGACTAGTTTTTTTATTGGTTTTTTGTTTTTTTTTCCTTGAAGGTCAAACCGCGCCATGAATGACTGCCTACGTACTCCCGGGTGAAAGGAGATCATATCATTCGTAGTTTAGCTTTTGTGTGAGAGTCTTGAGAAATGTCTCTTTAGAGTTTGAGTTTGGTTTAATGGGGTTTTGAACTTTTTGTTTTGGTTAGAGGGTTTTTTGAATTTATTTGTTTGGTTCGACCGCACCAAGAATGGCTGCCTACGTACTCCTGGGTGGAGGGAGATCAGGTCATTCGTAGTTCAAGTTTTTTGTGGTTCGATTTTTGATTTTTTAATTTTTTAATTTTTTGATTTTTTGATTTTTCTGATTTTATATGCATGGAAAGTAAAAGGCACGAGGCTAAAAAAATGATAATGTCCCAACATCTCCTGGAACTCACAACTTCCCTCTGGATCTACGTCCTTCTGGCTAGCTGAGGACTGATAGTCCAGTTGTAAGTGGTTATGTTGCCTTCGAGGCTTGTGATAGAGGTTACCTCCTGGTTATGAATATCTTCAATCACTGCCATAAATTGATCGCCTACTGAATCAACAAATCCCTTAAGGAGGCTCAAACTAGACTTGTCGCAGAAAGGGATGAACTCTAGATTCCTCGATGGGTTGGCTTCCTCGAGAACTTCACCACCTTTTCCTTCATTTGTTCCTTCACCTTTCTTATAGGCTTGAGAGGTTTTGAATATGAAATCCCTCTCACACTGTTGTTGTATTTCTCGCAAGGAACTTTCCTTTTTGGCTTTTCCCACACTGGGAAGGATTAGTATTTCCTCTTCATCATCTAGGAGGGTAAAATCAGGAATATGATTGTTGGCTTTGGGCAACAAGATATTTGATGGTGGCTGATGAATTTCCTTAGAGGACTCTCTTGTTTCCTCTGTCACTCCCGATATTAAGATCAGTCCACCTTGTGTTTTGCCAGGATTGGTGCTCATAGCCATCACATCCTTTTAACTGCCTGTCTCGAGTGGACATCTTAAGCTCTTTATTTCCCTCTCGCCTTTTCTGGTCATGGGGACTTCTATCTTTAGTTCTCCATTTTCAATGAGATCCTGGATTTTATGTTTTAATGACCAGCATTCCTCAGTTGCATGCCCAGGTGAGTTAGAATGGTAGAGACATATCTTTGTGGCATCATAACTTTTCATCTCGGGTTTTGCAGGAGGCAGCAACTCAATATCTTTCTCTACGCAACCAACAGTGCTAACACATTTTCCAATGAGTCCCCCAAAGGTGTGCCTTCTCCGTCTACTCTCCCTGACTCTCGGTGCGGTAGGATTTCGAGGGTTTGCCAGTGTTTAAAATGTTGCTTTGATCTTCTTCATTTAGTTGGCTGATCTTGGAGGGAGATATGCTTACATTCTGAATAACCTCCTCTTTCTCTTGGCTTTCTGATAGTTGAGTGAAAAGCTGCCTCGTATCCTGATGTTGGCGTGCTATCAGATTAGCCAACAGAGTTACTTGATGCTGGATCGTATCCAATTTTTGCAGCACTGTCATACCCTCCTCTGCATTTTCCAGTTCTAGGATATTTGTTCTATTCCTTTGGGGGTATTCCTCTATCCTTCGTATGTATTTACAACGTGGATGCATTTTATCGCTTCCTGACCCGATCATGTTTACTCCCTCCGTATCATGCTGCATCAGAAGGTTGGTGTTGACATTTGGATGGTCAGGTTGTTGGACCACAACATTGCCGTTTTCTATCAGGTTTTGGATTTTATGCTTCAAGGACCAACAATCTTGTGTATCGTGTCCTAGAGACCCTGAATGGTAAGCATATCTCTAGCTAGGATTGTATCTTTTGCTTTTTGGATCTAGAGGTGGAGCCAGCTCGGTAATTTTCTTGTGATCTATTAACATCACCAATATGTTTTCAAGGGAATCGTCTAGTGGAGTGAACACCCAATTTTTCGTTCTTTCAAATTTTCTCTTTCTGTCCTGGTATTGGTTGAACGCGATTTGTTGTTGGAATGACAGATTGCATTCCTTCTTCCAGATGGGGGGACTATGGTTGGGTTTCCTAGACTGCCCCTATACAATGAGGGATACATCTTCATCGCCTTTCCTAGGTATCCTCATGGGATCACTCGCATAGTTGCCAGACTGTATATGCCCGGTGACTACTTTCAAGGCCGTGAGATCTTTAATCTTGCCTGCTTTCTGGCCCATCTCTGTCATTTCGCCGTGTTTGATCATCTCTGAGAATGACTTTCCTATTCCAGCTAGGATCCTCTCATAGTAAGGTGCCTCTTGGATGTCTATGAAAGTTATCACCATTTCAGTTTCTATTATAGGCAGGCTGACTTGTGCTGCCAGACGTCTCCATCTTTGGCCATACTCACGAAAAGACTCAGTACTCTGCTTTTTGACCTTGGACACTTGATACCGATCCGGAACCATCTGAGACTGGAAGTTGTATTGAGTTAGAAAGACATGAGCTAGCTCTTCCCAACTGTGGATTTTTGCATTATCAAGTCGGGCATACCATGTCCTAGCCTCTCCAGTGAAACTCTTTTGGAAAATCTGCATTCTGAGGCTTTCATCTTCAACATAAGACCCTAGCTTGCCAATGTATACCTTCAAGTGCGTATAGGGATCGCCTGCCCCATTGTACTTTTTAAACTCTGGGACTTGGAATTTGTCAGGATATCTAGCTCCTGGGAATATGCAGAGATCTGAATAAGTGACACTTCCAAGGTTTCCAGTCCCTTTGATTGCCCGGATGGTTTCTTCCATTTGTTGGACTTTCCTTCGGATATCGCCAGTTTCCCGATCTTCTCTGAGATTTGTTATTTCAGGGGTTTTGTTGGTTCTTTGACTAGATCGAGGTTCAGGGATCTCCATTTCCCCTTTTTTGTCAGCACTTTGATTGCCACCCTGTGAGGAGGACACTGTTTGATTGAGCGTTGCCTGACTATGAGCACTTTTACTTTGTCCTTTTAAGAGGATAGCCAATTTTCCTATTTGATTCTTAAGTTCTTCAAACTCCTTTCGAGATACGGAACCTGACTCGTGTTGGCCTCTTTCAGCTAAGTCGGCGGATAGGCTTTGTGCCTTTTTAGATTTATGATCTAGTAATGAGACCACTCTTACCTACAAGACGAATAGGTAGTTTAGTCTTGCTAGACACTAACCATATACATGTTATGCCATGTGTCAGGTATGGGGGTTTTTAAATCTTATTTTGTAAAACAGAGGTCAATTGTTTTAATGACAGGATAGCATGGCAGGCTTTACATGACATGGAATGTACATTTACATTATGATATTTACATTGAAAAATTGACATTGAATTGAAAGAGGAAGGCATGAAGAAGCTTCCCTTCGAATTTGGTTAATGAGAGGCTGACCTATCTTAGGCTACTCTCGCTGCTTTTCGGCATGAAGGTCCCTAGATCATCGCAATCTACTAGAGGGGAAATTAATCCGATCTTTAAACTAGAGCGGATCTGAGTGGTGCTTTTTCATGAGCCTCGAAGACTTAGCCGTCCTCGAAGACATTACTCTGTCACCGACGGGTTGGCCTCTTGGTGGAGGAATCACGCAACATACATTCATATACATCGCATCTCACCGTATGCATATGATGACATTGGTGCAAAGCACTAATATAAAGCAGTAAAGCATTCATTCAATGTAAAGACGCAGCATTCACACATTTATTCAATGTAAAGACGCAACATTCACACATATGTAGATATGAACGGGAAATTTTGAAAAGATTTGAACGCGGCCTAAACCCTCTACTGTCCCCAGCAGAGTCGCCACCTGTCGACGTTGGGAAAAAATCCGATTCGAGTTGGACCCTAATCTTTCTCTCTTCCTAAGTTTTGTCTACCCTTATTTTATCTTTTTATGAAAACAAAGGTTTTGAAGGGGTTTTTTAGAAAAAGGCCAACATGTTTTCATGTCGACGATTTGAACGTTTTACAAAGTCGCCAGTTGGTAGTTTTGAAATGGTTGTACCAACTCAACCGAGTTTTGTTTGAAAGGAGGCCCAATTGCTGGACACTATCAAAACTGAATCTTTGAAACCGAAGTTCTAAGTTCGAGGGCTTGGTTAAGTGTAGGAAAGGTGTTAGGCACCCCACAACTCCCGTGAAAATACAGTACAACATCTTTTCAATATTTCCCTTTTAAATTTGAAATGTGTGTGAATGCGGGAAGAAATTGGGTCTACGCTTGATTGATTTGAAAGTATGGACATGCTTCGTTGAACCTATATACGAAGGGTTTGATTTAATTTGCAAAAGTCTATCTTTTAGACAAGATTATTAAAATGATGTTTTGAAAGGTTAATTTTCAAACCCTTACGCTCATATAGGAATTGAAGTATGTTGATAATACCATTTTTTATTTTTTCAGCCTTTTGGCTCAATTTGAATGGTGATTGTCGGGCTGCGAATCATCCTCGACCGCAGAATATATACAAGTGCAGGTCTTCTCATAGGCATGATAGCCATCGGAGTGACTCTGACACGACAAACCATTATTTCATTATGTTGAGACCTTAAGCACGAATAACCGTTTTAAGGTCTTTCGGATGTATATTTTTACAGAAAAACTAGCAGGGTACATTTGTAAAGTGGAGTTTGTCCATCGTGGGAATCAGATTCTGATCGGTTTGATCATGAATCCCACGATTCCTAAGCTCACAAAGGAAAGCCAATAAACCTGCACAGCTCAAATATGCACAGGAAATATATATTTACATCCAGATGTCGCCAGAACCAAGGATTCATCAGTAAATCCTGGCTCGCGCGTAGCCAAAGCGTCTCATTCCCACTAGATAGCGGTCTAAGGGCCGCGAGGTTGCTTTCAGAAATAAAACTAGAGAAATTGCTAGATTTAAGTAAATCTCATCCATTCTAGCTTCCCCGTTCCGACTGAACCTATTTTGAACCGTTTGAAGGATAGAATTGGCGAGATTTAAAGAAATCTAGTTCGCCCAAAGAGATGTTAGTGCCGATTCATATCAAATGAATATTTAAAATAGCAATTTAATCATAATGAATAAAGAATATATATATAATTATATATATACAAAAGCTGTAAAAGGGCGATGAGTTTTCACTCAGATGCCTGAACTGGAATATATATATATATATATATATATATATATATTTATAAAAGCTGGAAAAGCCACGGAGTAATCCAGGCTGGACAAAATGGAAATATATATATATATATATATATATATATGTATAAAAGCGGTAAAAGGCGATGGGTTTTCACTCCTGTGCCCGGACTGGAATGGAAATATATATATATATTTAAAAAAGCTGTAAAAAGCCACGGAGTAATCCAGGTTGGACAGAATGTAAATATATATATATATAGAAAAGATGTAAAGGGTGACAGACATTTTATCTTTTGCCCGGACAGAAATGTAAGTATATATATGTCGACGTCGGGAAAAAATCAGGTTCGAGTTGGACCCGAATATTTCTCTTTTCCTAAGTGTTGTCTACCCTTATTCTTTTTATTGTAAAAAGGTTTTGAAGGGTTTTTTAGGAAAAGGCCAACATGTATCATGTTGACGATTTGAACGTTTTATAGAGTCGCCAGTTGGTAGTTTTGAAAATGGTTGTACCAACTAAATCAAGTTTTGTTTGAAAAGAGGCCCAATTGCTGGACAATGTCGAAACTTGATCTTTGAAACCGAAGTTCTAAGATCGGGGGCTTGGTTAAGTGTGGGGAAGGTGTTAGGCACCCCATAACACTCGTGTAAACACGGTACTACATCTTTTCAAAATTTCCCTTTTAAATCTGTAATGTGTGTGAATACTGGAAGAAATTGGGCCTATGTTTGATTGATTGAAAGTAGGAACGTGCTTCGTTGAAACTATATACGAAGGGTTTGATTTGATTTGCAAAAGTCTCTTTTTTAGACAAGATTATAAAAATGATGTTTTTGAAAGTAGGTTTTTAAACCCTTATGCTAGCATAGAAATTGAAGCATGTCGATACTTCAGTTTTATCTTTTCAGCCTTTTTGGCTTAATTTGAATGGTGATTGTCGGGCTGCGAAGCATCCTCGACCACATAATATATACAAGTGCTGGTCTTCTCATGGGAATGGCAGCCATCAGAGTGACTCTGACACGACAAACTATTATTGTCATTATGTTGAGACCTTAAACCCGGATAATCGTTTCAAAGTCTTTCGGATATACATTTTATAGAAAAACTGGCAGGGTACATTTGTAAAGTGGAGTTTGTCCATCGTGGGAATTAGATTCTGATCAGTTTGATCATGAATCACACGATTCCTAGGCTCATAGAGGGAAGCCAATAAAACCTGCACAGCTCAAATATGCACAGAAAATGTATATTTATCTAGATGTCGCAAGGACCAAGGATTCATCAGTAAATCCTTATATCCGCGTAGCCCAAAGCATTTCGTTCCCCCTAGATAGCGATCTAAGGGCCGCGAGATTGCTTCCTGAATGAATAAAACTAGAAAAACTGCTAGATTTAAGTAAATCTCAGCCATTCTAGCTTCCCGGTTTCGTCTGGACCTATTTTGAACCGTTTGAAAGCTAGAGTTGGCGAGATTTAAAGAAATCTAGTTTGCCAAAGAGATGTCAATGCCGATTCATATCAAATGAATATTTAGAGCAGCAATTTAATCACAATGAATATATATATATATATATATATATATATAAATATATATATAGTTATATATATACGAAAGCTGTAAAGGGCGATGAGTTTTCACTCAGATGCCCGGACTGGAATGTAAATATATATATATATATATATATATATATATATATATATTTATAAAAGCTGTAAAAAGCCACAAAATAAACCAGGCTTGACAGAATAGAAATATATATATAAAAGCTATAAAAGGCGATGGGTTTTCACTTCGATGCCCGGACTGGAATGTAATATATATATATATATATATATATATATATATATATATATATATATATATATATACAATAAGGCTCTTAAACGGACTGTTCGTAAACGAACAATCCTTTTGCGTATACTTTTAAATTGAATAAGTGGGCCCAATTATGTACTATCTCAATTATGTAGGATAAGTAGGAAAAGGATGTACGCAAAAGGATTGTTCGTTTACGAACAGTCCGTTTAAGAGCCTTATCCTATATATATATATATATTTATATTTATAAAAGCTGTAAAAAGTCACGAAATAATCCAGGCTTGACAGAATGGAAATATATATATATATATATATATATATATATATATATATATATATAAAAGCTGTAAAGGGCGATGGGTTTTCACTCCGATGCCCAGACTGGAATGTAAATATATATATATATATATATATATATATATATATATATATATATATAAAAGCTATAAAAAGCCACGGAGTAATCCAGGCTGGACAGAATGTAAATATATATATATATAGAAAAGCTGTAAAGGGCGACAAACATTCTATCCTTTGCCCGGAAAGAAATGTAAGTATATATATATATATATATATATATATATATATATATATATATATTTATAAAAGCAATAAAAAGGCCACAGAATGATCCAGGCCAAATTAGAATGTAAATGTTAATATATATATAGTTAATATATATATATATTAAAGCAATTAAAAGGTTACGAAGTATAAATCCAGGCTCAAATAAGTCAGAATTTTTTATATATATATAGTTATATACATAAAAGCAGTAAACTACCACGGATTTGACATCCGGGATTGACAGAATTGAAAAGTTAGTATATATACAGTTAAATATAGACAAAAAGTAGTCAAACCGGGACTGGGAAGATAAACCAGTCCGGTGAAGGATGCATATATATATATATAAATGTTGTTAAAAGCGGCGGATCGTCGATCCGAGTTGTAGAAATGCCAGAAAATGAGTTTATGTACTAAAATGTACAAAAAGTAAGCAAAAACAGCCATGGAACTAAGTTCCGCGCATAATCAGAAAGTGAAACTTAACGTGCAAGTGTATAAAAGTGCAATGAAGTAATATAAACTTTCTGATCGTAAAAATACTCACAATGGACTGTGACACAGGCTTTTTGCCACTTGGTAGGCTTCAAATGTCAGTTTCTACCGGTTAATGTTTGATATGTGGTAGTATATGAGTATATCTATGTGTTAGAGTGATATAATTTGGGATTGGAGTACCAGAGTGGGGCCGAGAAACGAAACGGGTAGAGGTTCAGAGCGTTTCTCGAATTAAAAATGGCCTGGGGGTGCACTTATATTTATAGACCCGATGGATGTGGGCCCACCTACGACTGCCTCCACTCTACCTGCGGGTCCACGTGGCAGGGTCTGGGTAGTGGGGTCCTATCGCATTGAAGTACGTGCACTCCGATCAATGCGAGGTCAGATTTGAAACTTTTTAACTTTTGATCGGAGCGTCCGTTTGAGGCGTGCTAAATCTTTCCGGAAAGCCCTCTCCGAGAGTGTTGCAATGACATGTAATTAAACCTTTTCTGAGTCCTGGAAGACGGGTTCATAACCGGGTCTTTGTTTCAGTGCAGTTCGTCTGTTGAGCTGTCTTGCGCTGTTTTCACACGGGATCAATGTTATGGTTCTTTCTGACCTTGGCGGCATCAATTCAGCATGATTTTGACCAAATTGGATTTGAGTTGGTAATATAATCGTTTTGCCCCCTCCAGGGGTTGTTTACTGTGCTGGCACGGTGTGATGCCCCCAGAATAGGTCTAATCCAACCAACCCATTCTTGATCGCCAAATATATGGTACAGAATCCAAATACAACTTTTATATCACACGGTCGTGTAAAATACAACCATACAACTATGAGTGTCAATACAAATATATAGAAAATATAAACATTTAAACTAAGTCCTTATTACAATTATTATCACACTATTTTATAAAAATAGTGAGGACTACTACTGCTCTAACTCGGACCATCACTCTGTCCCCCGACTAGTCCTTGCGACATTCTCATTTCCTGAAGAGGACAATAGATGAAAAGGGTGAGCTCAACTAGCCCAGTAAAGAATATTACGACTAAGATAATAAAGACCAATTTATCGTTAGTCTTCAACAAATCAGATAAATATTATGGACCACAAGTTTTAGATCAACAACTGCAGCGAAAATAACAATGCATCAGAAGAATTAAGTAGGAAATAATGTCTAGTATCTTCTATGATTTGAAAGTCCATAATCAATATTTTATCTCTGTAACATCAATCAATATATATCTTGAATCAAATATTCATCTTTGCACTGCGGGCCAAAGATATTCATCAAATAATCATCCATCTTTGCACTACAGGCCAAAGATATTTATCAAATAATCATCCATCTTTGCACTACAGGCCAAAGATATTCTTTTGTATCACCATTTAAGACTGAAGATGATGAAAAATATTTTAAAGAACGAATCAAGTGAGATAAATGACAAAATTAGGGATTCGTAATTTAGTTTATCCAAGTTCAAGAATACTCCATAATAATTAATTGTGGAGTAAAATTCAAGAATGAAGATCAAAACTTGGATCCAATCAAAGATAGGAACCATAATAGCCAACTTGGATAAAGAAAAGAAAATTTAATTATTCTGTAAATTTTACCGTATTTGTGAATAGTGCCGTATACGTGAATAGTGCCGTATACGTGAATAGTAACTCCAATATGAAAAGGTAAAAATTTCACAATAAAATTCATACCAATATTTCGGTGTCATGATATTGAAAGAAATAACATTATTTTTGGAAAAAAAATAACATCCCTTACCTCAAAAAGACAGTATTTCTGACTGGAATATCGGATATAATACTGAAGAAAACTTGCATTGAATAGCAACACTCAAAGTATCTAAATACTCACAAAAATACGCTTGATATTATAGAGAAAGAAATTTATGATTCTGGTGTGATTTTCAAATTTTAATTAACCACCCTATTTATAGAAAAATGCTTAGAATGCCAAAGCAGAAAATTTAATAAAATATTATATTTATTAAAAATCTTCCGCACACCTCCTTGACCAATTCATCAGCCCACACAAGTGGGGCCCACCATCAAAAAAATGTTTTTATTAAAAAAAATATTTATAACCCCAACAATTAATTATTTCGGAACTTCAATAATTCATAATAAATAGCCCTTTTATCAGAAAAATTCGAATCTTATGTCCATTCCATAGGAAATTTAATTATCTACAACTTTGTAGAAGAAAGTTTTTACAAATTGTAAACATAAATTGTCCGAAATTCACATACGGATGATTTTCCACACCTCCATTTTAACAAAATACTGATAAAACACATCAGCACTAATTCCTTCTTTTATATCCACAAAAATAAATATTTTCTTATCATATAAATTAATAATTAATTATTCACAAATAATATTACAGAACTACAATATTGACAACCAGGTCGTTCCCAGTAAAGAGGGGGCCTTCCGATAAGGATTTCTCCTTACTAGCGCGCAATTAAATAACCCCTCCTAGACAGAACTTTCTTAGAAATTGCCAATAATAATATTATTCAAATAATATGAATTATTGATCTGATAATGAGAAATACTGTTCAGTAACAATTATTGAATTAACAATAATATAAAAATACTGTGTAATACCGTGTGCTACTGTGCAACAACGCGTATAACTTTACTTGACCCAGTGGGTATTCCAACAGTGTTAACGGTAACAACTACACCATTATTTATAAAAACTTATTCTTGTCGTTTTCTTCATCCGACAGTTTTTCGTTATGGGGCCCACAATTGGCTGCGCCGTCGTACGAATATTCCCCGACAGCAAGAATATTCTACGACCAAACGAATATTCCCCAACAACAATGAATATTTTATAACCACTTGCTTATTTAAAATATTTGTGCATTTTACCCATAACATTTTACATTATCAAATTAACCCCTGACTATTTCAAAATAATATATTGAGAAAATTCAATTTTTTATTCATAAAAGTTGGGGTCTTACAACCTCCCCTCTTTATGAAATTCGTCCTCGAAATTGACGTGCGTACTTGGTGTTTTGAAATGGTGAGGATACCTCGCTTTCATTTCTGATTTCAACTCCCAGGTCATTTCCTCAATAGCATGGTTCCTCCACAAAACTTTGACTTGTGGTATAACCTTTGTGCATAGGACATGCTCCTTCCTATCCAAAATCTTGACAGGTACCTCCTCGTACGTTAAATCTTCGGCTATCTCGTCCGGTTCTAACTCAATAATGTGGCTCAGGTCTTTCACATATTTATGTAACACAGATATGTGAAAAACGTTATGAACACAAGACATGCTTGGAGGTAATGCGAGTCTATAGTCCACATTTCCTACTCGGTCAAGAATCTCAAATGGACCAATGAATCATGGATTGAGCTTTTCTCTCTTCCTAAACCTCGTAACTCCTTTCCACGGAGCAACACGTAACAATACATGGTCCCCAACATTAAATTCCACGTCTTTTCGATGAAGATCCGCATAACTCTTTTGTCGATCCTGTGCCGTTTGTATACGTTGTGGGATCATTTGTATCTTTTCCGTAGTCATACGTACTAACTCTGGTCCCAACAATGTTGCCTTAGCCACCTCATCCCAACATACTAGAGAACGACACTTTCTTCCATACAACGCCTCGAATGGAGCCACACCTATACTTGCATGATAACTGTTGTTGTAGGAGAATTCCACCAATGGTAGGTACTTATCCCAACTCCCTTTGAAGTCTAGAACACAGAGTCTCAATAGATCTTCAAGAGTTTGAATAGTCCTTTCCGATTGCCCGTCCGTTTGAGGATGATATGCCGAATTGAATCGTAAGTCCGTGCCCATAGCTTTCTGCAAGCTAACCCAAAATCGTGAAGTGAATCTTGGGTCACGATTCGAAACTATGGATACTAGCATGCCATGCAATCTCATAATCTCATTCACGTACATACGTGCAAGACGTTCAAGGAAATAGGTCTTTCGTATCGGCAAGAAATGAGCAGACTTGGTTAATCTATCAACAATAACCCAAATCGCATCTATGCCTTGAGAAACCTTGGGAAGACCCATAACGAAATCCATGGTAATGTGTTCCCACTTCCACTTTGTAATCTCAAGTGGTTGCAATGGACCCTTCGGCACTTGATGCTCCGCCTTTACACGTTGACAAGTTAAACATCTCGAAATAAACTTTGCGATCTCTCTTTTCATATTGCTCTACTAAAATATATGTCGAAGATCACGATACATTTTGGTACTTGCAAACGGTGTGTTGTGTGCCTCCATCATGATTCTATACTTCAAATTAGAATCGTTAGGAACACAAAGTCTGGAGTTGACCCGGAGTATTCCTTCTTCATCGATTCTTGCTTCTGGAACCACATCTTCTTGCACCTTCTTCTTCATCTTCATCAGCTCCGGATCCGTAGCTTGAGCAGCTTTAACTTTATCAATCAAAGCTAGTTCTACGCATATACTTGACATCATCATGTGGGTCCCCGAAGTCTTGAACTCTATCTTCATCTTTTGTAATTCATACAGAATAGGCCTTTGTGTGGACATCATCGCACTCGTTCCCGCATATAATCTTCTACTCAACGTGTCAGCTACCACGTTCGCTTTTCCCGGATGGTATTGGATGGTATGATCGTAATCTTTCAACAGCTCAAGCCAATGTCATTGCCACATGTTGAGTTCCTTTTGAGTGAAGAAATATTTAAGGCTCTTAAGATCAGTATAAATCTCCACTTTCTCCCCGTACAGGTAGTGTCTCCAGATCTTTAACGCGAAAACGACTGCTGCCAACTCTAGATCATGAGAAGGATAATTCCTCTCATATTCCTAGAGTTATCGTGAGGCATAGGCTATGACTTTCCCATGTTTCATGAGAACACATCCTAAACCTTTGCCCGAAGCATCGCTGTAGATAACAAATCCATCCGAACTAGATGGTATTGTCAGAACAGGTTTCGAGATAAGTCTCCTCTTGAGATCTTGGAAGCTCTTCTCGCATTCCTCGCTCCATACAAATTTTATATCTTTCCGAGTCAACTGAGTTAATGGAGTAGCGATTCGAGAAAATCCTTCCACGAATCTCTGATAATAACCAGCTAAGCCCAGAAAGCTACGTACTTCGGTCACCGACTAAGGTTGCTCCCAACTTTGTATTGCTTCAATCTTCGCTGAGTCAACAGATACTTCATGTTTTGACACCACGTGCCCGAGGAATGCTACTTCCTCAAGCCAAAACTCGAATTTCTTTAACTTGGCATATAACTTGTTTTAACGAAGCCTTTGAAGTGTCAGCTTCAAGTGGTGCTCATGATCTTCACGGCTTTTGGAATAGATGAGGATGTCATCAATAAAGACAACCACGAACTGATCCAAATATTCCTTGAATACACGGTTCATCATATCCATGAAAGTAGCAGGAGCATTAGTCAATCCAAAAGACATGACTAAGAACTCATAATGCCCGTACCGAGTTCTGAAGGCAGTATTTGGAATATCCTCAGTTTTAATCTTCAGCTGATGATATCCAGAACGAAGATCGATCTTTGAAAAGAATTGTGCTCCTTGAAACTAATCGAACAGGTCATCAATACGAGGTAGTGGATACCTATTCTTGATGGTGACATGGTTCAACTCCCGATAGTCAATACAAAGTCGTATACTCCCGTCTTTCTTCTTTACGAATAAAATAGGAGCACCCCAAGGAGACGTACTAGGATGAATGAAACCGATGTCTAACAACTCATGTAGTTGGACCTTTAACTCCTGAAGTTCAATAGGAGCCATTCGATATAGAGTTTTAGAAATGGGTTTTGTACCGGGCTCAAGGTCAATAAAGAATTCAACTTCACGTTCTGGGGGTAGGCCGGGAAGTTCTTCGAGAAATACATCAGGAAACTCATTAACAACAGAAATATTATTCAAATCTAACGTATTCTGGTTTAGATCAGTGACAAGAGCTAAGAAAGCTTGACATTCATTTTTCAATAAACGAATAGCTTTGTGACTTGAAATGACATTGACTGATTTTAGTGGTTTGGTGGTTTGAATTCGCACAACAGGTTGGTTAGGAATATGAAAACTAACAACCTTACGAAAATAATCAATTTTGGCATGATAAGTGGTTAACCAATCAATTTCTAAAATACTTACATTTTATGTGATTTTAGGAATTGATTGGTTAACCACTTATCATGCCAAAATTGATTATTTTCGTAAGGTTGGTAGTTTTCATATTCCTAACCAACCTGTTGTGCGAATTCAAACCACCAAACCACTAAAATCAGTCAATGTCATTTCAAGTCACAAAGCTATTCGTTTATTGAAAAACGGATGTCAAGCTTTCTTAGCTCATGTCACTGATCTAAACCAGAATACGTCAGATTTGAATAATATTTCTGTTGTTAATGAGTTTCCTGATGTATTTCTAGAAGAACTTCCTGGTCTACCCCCAGAACGTGAAGTTAAATTCTTTATTAACCTTGAGCCCGGTACAAAACCCATTTCTAAAACTCCATATCGAATGGCTCCTATTGAACTTCAGGAGTTAAAGGTCCAACTACAGGAGTTGTTAGACACCGATTTCATTCGTCCTAGTACGTCTCCTTGGGGTGCTCCTGTTTTATTCGTAAAGAAGAAAGACGGGAGTATGCGACTTTGTATTGACTATCGGGAGTTGAACTATGTCACCATCAAGAATAGGTTTTCGCTACCTTGTATTGATGACCTGTTCGATCAGTTGTAAGGAGCACAATTCTTTTCAAAGATCGATCTTCGTTCTGGATATCATCAGCTGAAGATTAAAACTGAGGATATTCTGAAGACTGCCTTCAGAACTCGGTACGGGCATTATGAGTTCTTAGTTATGTCTTTTAGATTGACTAATGCTCCTGCTGCTTTCATGGATATGATGAAGCATGTATTCAAGGAATATTTGGATTAGTTCGTGGTTGTCTTTATTGATGACATCCTCATCTATTCCAAAAGCCGTGAAGATCATGAGCACCACTTGAAGCTGGCACTTCAAAGGCTTCGTGAAAACAAGTTATATGCCAAGTTGAAGAAATGCTAGTTCTGGCTTGAGGAAGTAGCATTCCTTGGGCACGTGGTGTCAAAATATGGAGTATCTGTTGACCCAGCGAAGATTGAAGCAATACAAAGTTGGGAGCAACCGAAGTCGGTGACCGAAGTACGTAGCTTTCTGGGCTTAGCTGGTTATTATTGAAGATTCGTGGAAGGATTTTCTCAAATCGCTGCTCCATTAACTCAGTTGACTCGGAAAGATACAAAATTTGTATGGAGCGAGGAATGCGAGAAGAGCTTCCAAGAGCTCAAGAGGAGAATTATCTCGGCACCTATTTTGACAATACCATCTGGTTTGGATGGATTTGTTATCTACAACAATGCTTCGGGCAAAGGGTTAGGATGTGTTCTCATGCAACATGGGAAAGTCATAGCCTATGCCTCGCGACAACTCTAGGAATATGAGAGGAATTATCCTACTCATGATCTAGAGTTGGCAGCAGTCGTTTTCACGTTGAAGATCTGGAGACACTACCTGTATGGAGAAAAAGTGGAGATCTATACGGATTATAAGAGCCTTAAATATTTTTTCACTCAAAAAGAACTCAACATGCGGCAACTACGTTGGCTTGAGCTGTTAAAAGATTACGATCATACCATCCAATACCATCCGGGAAAAGCGAATGTGGTAGCTGATGCGTTGAGTAGAAGATCATATGCGGGAACGAGTGCGGTGATGTCCACACAAAGGCCTATTCTGTGTGAATTACAAAAGACGGAGATAGAGTTCAAGACTTCGGGGACCCACATGATGATGTCAAGTATACGCGTAGAACCAGCTTTGATTGATAAAGTTAAAGCTGCTCAAGCTACGGATCCGGAGCTGATGAAGATGAAGAAGAAGGTGCAAGAAGGTGCAGTTCCAGAAGCAAGAATCGATGAAGAAGGAATACTCCGAGTCAACTCCAGACTTTGTGTTCCTAACGATTCTGATTTGAAGTATAGAATCATGATGGAGGCACACAACTCACCGTTTGCAATCCATCCTGGAAGTACAAAAATGTATCGTGATCTTCGACATACATTTTGGTGGAGCAATATGAAGAGAGAGATCGCAAAGTTTATTTCGAGATGTTTAACTTGTCAACGTGTAAAGGCGGAGCATCAAGTGCTGAAGGGTCCATTGCAACCACTTGAGATTCCAAAGTGGTAGTGGGATCACATTACCATGGATTTCATTACGGGACTTCCCAAGGTTTCTCAAGACATAGATACGATTTGGGTTATTGTTGATAGATTAACCATGTCTGCTCATTTTTTACCGATACGGGAGACCTATTCCCTTGAATGTCTTGCTCGTATGTACGTGAATAAGATTGTGAGATTGCATAGCCTGCTAGTATCCATAGTTTTGGATCGTGACCCAAGATTCACTTCACGATTTTGGGTTAGCTTGTTGAAAGCTATGGGCACGGACTTACGATTTAGTTTGGCATATCATCCTCAAATGGACGGGCAATCAGAAAGGACTATTCAAACTCTTGAAGATCTATTGAGACTCTGTGTTCTAGACTTCAAAGGGAGTTGGGATAAGTACCTACAATTGGTGGAATTCTCCTACAACAACAGTTATCAGGCAAGTATAGGTGTGGCTCCATTTGAGGCGTTGTATGGAAGAAAGTGTCGTTCTCTAGTATGTTGGGATGAAGTGGGTGAGGCAACATTGTTGGGACCAGAGTTAGTACGTATGACTACGAAAAAGATCCAAATGATCCGACAACGTATAAAAACGGCACAGGATCGACAAAAGAGTTATGCGGATCTTCATCGAAAGGACGTAGAATTTAATATTGGGGACCATGTATTGTTACGTGTTGCTTCGTGGAAAGAAGTTATGAGGTTTGGGAAGAGAGGAAAGCTCAATCCACGATTCATTGGTCCATTTGAGATTCTTGACCGAGTAGGAAATGTGGCCTATAGACTCGCATTACCTCCAAGCATGTCTCATGTTCATAACGTGTTTCACATATCTGTGTTACGTAAATATGTGAAAGACCTGAGCCACATTATTGAGTTAGAACTAGACGAGATAGCAGAAGATTTAACGTATGAGGAGGTACCTGTCAAGATTTTAGATAAGAAGGAGCATGTCCTACGCACAAAGGTTATACCACAAGTTAAAGTTTTATGGAGGAACCATGCTATTGAGGAAATGACCTGGGAGTTGGAATCGAAAATGAAAGCGAGGTATCTTCACCTTTTCGAAACACCAGGTACGCACGTCAATTTCGAGGACGAAATTTCATAAGGAGGGGAGGTTGTAAGACCCAAACTTTTATGAATAAAAAATTAAATTTCCTCAATATATTATTTTGAAATAGTCAGGGGTTAATTTGATAATGTGGAATGTTATGGGTAAAATGCGCAAATATTTTAAATAAGCAAGTGGTTATAAAATATTTATTGTTGTCAGAGAATATTCGTTTGATCGTGGAATATTCTTGCTGTCGGGGAATATTCGTGCGACGGCGCAGCCAATTGTGGGTCCCATAACGAAAAACTGTCGAATGAAGAGAACGACAAGAATAAGTTTTTATAAATAATGGTGTAGTTGTTACCGTTAACACTGTTAGAATACCCGATGGGTAAAGTAAAGTAATACACGTTGTTGCACAGTAGCACACGGTATTACACAGTATTTTTATATTATTGTTAATTCAATAATTGTCACTGCACAGTATTTCCCATTATCAGATCAATAATTCATATTATTTGAATAATATTATTAGATAACATTATTGGCAATGTCTAAGGAAGTTCTGTCTAGGAGGGGTTATTTAATTGCGCTCCAGTAAGGAGAAATTCTTATCGGAAGGCCCCCTCTTTATTGGGAACGAGAATGTCGCATGAACTAGTCGGGGGACAAAGTGATGGTCCGAGTTAGAGTAGTAGTAGTCCTCACTATTTTTATAAAATAGTATGATAATAATTGTAATGAGGACTTAGTTTGAATGTTTATATTTTCTATATATTTGTATTTACACTCATAGTTGTGTGGTCGTATTTTGCACGACTTTGTGATATAAAAGTTGTATTTGGATTATGTACCATGTATTTGGCGATCCAGAATGGGTTGGTTGGATTGGACCTATTCTGGGGGCGTCACATTTCTCATTTTGCAAATCACATATCGCATCGCAAATCGCATATCGCATCGCATATCGCTTACCCTTACTGGTGCCTGTGTTGGGGCTGATTTCAATGGTTTACTTTTATCGGTGCCGCTGATGTCTATGCTAGTGTTGACTCCAATGGTTTGATTTCTATCGGTGTTGTCGATGCTTTGTTTGATGAAGATAAACTGAAATTTTTTCTACATTTATGTTGGTGTTAATGTTCTGAAATCATCGGATCTTCCCGATGTTTGCATTGGTAGTTTACAGCGGTGCCTACCTTACTGGTATTTGAGAACAGTGCCTACCCTGCTGGTAGTTGCAACGGTTCCTACCCTGCTGGTAGTTGACAACGGTGCCTACCCTGATGGTAGTTGACAACGATTGATCACTGAACTGTCTTGATGCCTACTCGAATGGTAGTTTCAACAGCAGAATTTTCTTCGAGTCTGGGTATCTTAATGCGTATGCATATTTAACTTTACTGGGTATGCATGCTTAATTTTTTAATGGAGACGTGCGCTGATATAGTGCTTATTGCAGATGTGCAGACCAGACATGATGTGATGATCTTAATTTATCCTAGGTTGATGCATATGCTTAATTGAATTGATGTAGAACCATACTTCACCCTTTCTGAGGCAATTTGGAGTTTCTTTTTATGCATGGATTTTGATAGGCTTAGTAGCTCTAACTCCCGTATGGCTCCTTTTGTCATTCGCAGAGCAGATTCGGATGTTCCTCTTTCATATGTCGTCTTTGGTGGGGATCTCGCAGAGGCTGCTATTTTTCCTAAATCGGGATCTGGTGCTAGTCCCTCTAGCGGTCCAGACCTTGATGGCTTTACTAGGAGATATCCTGATATCTTCGCTGAAGTAGTGTTCAACGACTTACATCACTAGATCCTTCTCCGATGCTATGCTGGATTGACGCCAACGGTTTGTTCATTGATTATAAAAAGGGGCAAGCTCTTTACTTGCGACCCTGTTGAGTTATATGTTGGCTTGGCTGATGTTTCGGGTGTTGCTGATGTTCTGGAGGATGTAGCCCGTTCTTTCATTGCCTAGATTTTAATTTTGGTGTAGAGGCCTCGACTGGTGAGGACTTGGCGCAGGTTGAAATGTTTGATGATGTAGATTTCATTTGCCAGACCTTTTGTCATCGAGCATGTATTTTTTCCCGAGTTAAGGACCCTCTTGAGAATTTTCTTTCTTTTGTAGGGGCAAGTTTATGTTGCCGTGATTTCTTTTAGGAGTTCTCCCTTTCCTTTTGACGAGGAGCTTGGTCTCGCTGTAGACTCCTTCCATTTCATTGAATGGCAAAATGTCCCAGCCCTTCGCATGTTGATATTGGGGTTCATAGAAGAAACTGGATTTGTTGACCACATCCAGAGTGAGCCATATCCTGCACATTGGACAAATAACAACATGCGCCAAAAGCTTGATGGCTCGGGTCGTCGGGATTAGTGTGATATTGTGAATGAGGCATTTGGAGTTAAAGTTTATGAAATTGAATGCTTGTATTCATTGAGCTTTTATCTTATGGCTAAAGATCTTGAAAAATGAATTTTTCCTAAGGAAATCGAATTTTTCCTTTGACAAGTTATGAAATCGCAAGAAAACTTTTAAGCATCAATGGTTATGGCTCATGGGCAGGATTAGATTCAAAAGACTTATCTCCCTTTATTAGAGACACCTCATCTTTGCTCTAAACACTGTTCTTCACAGAATTAACATCATATGACATGTGCACTGTGCGTGAAGCAACCCTTAGCAGGTGTTTCTCTTCTATGACTTTAGATGATCTCATTTTTATCTTGCAAAATTTTCTTTGCTTTCCTCGCTTAACTTTGTCTCATTTTCTTAGGCTATTCAGGGTTACCCATATAACGAGTTTTGAACCAATGACTCCTAAACCAGACGGCTTTAGGGCAGTAGGTGTTAAAACACCCCTTCGGGTTTACTGGCTAGAGTAACAAACGCCACACTTCGAGACAAGTCAGGCGATCTACTCTTTTTGATCCTTGCCTGAGCTTATACAAGATTCGTTTTCTTAGGCTCTAAATTACCCGTGTAGCGAGTGTTTTTCCAGTGACTCCCAAACCAGACGGCTTTAGGGACCAGGTGTAGAGACACCCTCGGGCTTAATTACTCAAGTAACCTAGGCCACGATTCGAATCTGCTCAGGTTTTGCCTTCCTTTTCTTATAATGCTCATTTTGTTAGGCACTGAGTTACCCATGTAACGAGCGTTGGGCCAGTGACTCCGAAACCAGAAGGCTTTAGGCACCAGGTGTAAAGACACCCCTCAGGCTTAATAACTCGAGTAACCTAGACCACGATTCGAGACATTAGGCTGGCTTCTAATTGTCATCCTTGTTGCCATAGTTTCATACCCCACAGTTAAAAGTTAGAGCGATCGCAAATTGCAGACATGCATATGAGGTCAAGTTTGTTCCAAAAAGTGCTTTAAACTATGATGTCACGCCTAATCAAAAGGTCGAATTGTCTTAATTCTCTAATCGTTCCCGTGATTCTTGCTCCACGGACGCTTATGGGAATTAATCCAATTCATAACAAGTTAAGCAAAAATCTTCTCTTTTAAAAACCTTTTTCTAAGATTCTAACGCAAGATTTATCTATACTTAACATGTATACCCTTGCCAATGCATATAACTGGAAAATTGAAAGCACATATAGAGATGAAAAAGTCGTACCTTATTGGTGGATCACAGAATTCTAAGAAAGTTATGATTGGAAAATACAGATTGATCATACCGGTTTGAGAAGTGTCTCTTTTGGGTTTGAGTTTGGTTTGATGGGTTTTTAAACTTTTTATTTTGGTTTGACTGTACCAGGAATGGCTGCCTACGTAGTTCCGTGTTGAGGGAGATCAGGTCATTCGTAGTTAAGTCTTTTGCCTGATTGAGTTGATTTTTTTTTAATTTTTTGTTTTTTTTCAATATTTATATGCATGGAAAATAAAAGACATAACGCTAATAAGGTGATAACGTCTCAACATCTCCTAGAACTAGCAACTTTCCTCTGGATCTACGTCTTTCTGGCTAGTTGAGGCCTGATAGTCCAGTTGTCAGTGGTTATGTTGCCTTCGAGTCTTGTGATATAGGTTACCTCCTGGTCATGAATATCTTCAATAACAGCCATAACTTGATCGCCCCCTGAATCAGCATATCCCTTAAGGAGGCTTAAGCTGGACTCGTCACATAAAGGGATGAACTCTAAATTCATCGATGGGTTAGCTTCCCTGACAACTTCACCACTTTTTTCTTTATCTGTTCCTTCACCTTTCTCATAGGCTTGAGAGGATTTGAGTATGAAATCACTCTCGCACTGTTGTTGTATTTCTCCCAAGGAACTTTTCTTTTTGGCTTTTTCCACCTTGGGAAGGATTAGTATTTCCTCTTCATCATCCAGGAGGGTAAAATCAGGAATGTGGTTGCTAGCTTTGGGCAACAAGATATTTGATGGTGGCGGATGAATTTCCTTAGAGGACTTTCTTGTCTCCTCTGTCATTCCCGACATTAAGATTAGTCTACCTTGTGTTCTGCCAGGATTGGTGCTCATAGCCGTCACATCCTTTGAACTGCCTGTCTCGAGTAGACATCTTAAGCTCTTTATTTTCCTCTCGCCTTTTCTGGTTATGGGGACTTCTATCTTCAATTTTCCATTTTCAATGAGATCCTAGATTTTGTGTTTTAGAGACCAGCATTCCTCAGTTGTATGTCCAGGTGAGTTAGAATGGTAGAGACATATCTTTGTGGCATCATAACTTTTCATCTCGGGTTTTGTAGGAGGCAGCAACTCAGTAATCTTTCTCTGCTCAACCAACAGTGCTAACACATTTTCCAATGTTTTAAATGTTGCTTGATATTTCCTATTTGGGAATTCACATTCCTCCAGACGATTTTTCCTTTGGCGAGATCTTCTAGTAATTTTATCATTCCCCCTTTCTCGTCTACTCAATATGCTTTGATCTTCTTCATTTAGCTGGCTGATCTTGGAGGGAGATATGCTTACATTCTGAATAACCTCCTATTTTTCTTGGCTTTTTGATAGTTGAGTGAAATGCTGCCTTGTATCTTGATGTTGGCGTACTATCAGATTAGCCAACAAAGTTACTTGATGCTGGATCATATCCAATTTTTGCATCACTGTCATACCCTCCTCTGCATTTTCCAGTTCTAGGATATTTATTCTGTTCCTTTGGGGGTATTCCTCCATCCTTCGTATGTATTTATGATTTGGATGCATTTCATCGCTTCTTGACCCGATCATGTTTACTCCCTCTGTATCATGCGGCATCAGAAGGTTGGTGTTGACATTTGGATGGTCAGGTTGTTGGACCACAACATTGCCATTTTTGATCAAGTTTTAGATTTTATGCTTCAAGGACCAACAATCTTATGTATCGTGTCCTGGAGATACTGAATGGTAAGCACATCTCTGGCTAGGATTATATCTTTTGCTTTTTGGATCTAGAGGTGGAGCCAGTTCGATAATTTTTTTTGTGATCTAGTAACATCACCAACATGTTTTCAAGGGAATCACCAAGTGGAGTGAACACCCAATTTTTCGTTCTTTCAAACTTTCTGTTTCTATCCTGGCATTGGTTGAATATGGCCTGTTGTTGAAATGACAGATTGTCTTCCTTTTTCCAAATTGGGGGACTACGATTGGGTCTCCTAGACTGCCCCTATACAATGAGGGATACATCTTCATCTCCTTTCCTAGGTATCCTCATGGGATCACTCGCATAGTTGTCAGACTGTATATGCTCGGCGACTACTTTCAAGGCCGTGAGATCTTTAATCTTGCCTGCTTTCAGGCCCATCTCTGTCATTTCGCCGTGTTTGATCATCTCTGAGAATGGATTTCCTATTCCAGCTAGGATCCTCTCATAGTAAGGTGCCTCTTGGATATATATGAAAGTCATCACCATTTCAGTTTCTGTCATAGGTAGGCTACCTGTGCTGCCATATGCCTCCATCTTTGAGCATATTCACGGAAAGACTCAGTACATTGCTTTTTGACTTTAGTCACTTGGTATCGATCCGGAGCCATCTGAGACTGGAAGCTGTATTGAGTTAGGAAGGCATGAGCTAACTCTTCTCAACTGTGGATTTTTGCATTATCAAGTCGGGCATACCATGTCCTTGCCTCTCCAGTGAGACTCTTTTGGAAAAGTTGCATTCTGAGGTTTTCATCTTCAGCATAAGACCCTAGATCGCCAATGTATACTTTCAAGTGCATATAGGGATCGCCTGCCCCATTATACTTTTTTAACTCTGGGACTTGGAATTTGTCAGGATATCTAGCCCCTGGGAATATGTAGAGATCTAAATAGGTGACACTTCCAAGGTTTCCAGTCCCTTTGATTGCTCGGATGGTTTCTTCCATTTGTTGGACTTTCCTTCGGATATCGCCAGTTTCCCGATCTTCCTTGATATTTGTGATTTCAGGGGTTTTGTTGGTTCTTTCATTGGATCGAGGTTCAGGGATCTGTATTTCCCCTTTTTTGTCAACATTTTGATTGCCACCCTGTGAGGAGGACTCTGTTTGATTGGGCGCTGTTTACCCCTGAGTGTTTTTACTTTGTTCTTTTAGGAGGATAACCAACTCTGTTATTTGATTATAAAGTCCCTCAAACTCCTTTCGAGATACGGAACCTGACTCGTGTTGGCCACTTTCAGCCATGTCGGAGGATAGGTTTTGTGCCTTTTTAGATTATAATCTAGTAATGAGACCACTCTTACCTACAAGACGAGTAGGTTGTTTAGTCATGATAGACACTAACCATATACATGTTATGCAATGTGTCATGTTTAGGGTTTTTTAAATCTTATCCTGCAAAACAGAGGTCAGTTATTTTGATGACAGGATAGCATGACAGGATTTACAAGATATGGAATGTACATTATGACATTTACATTGGAATTAAAAACTTGACATTGAATTGAAAGAGGAAGGCATGAAGAAGTTTTTCTTCAGATTTGGTTAATCAGAGGCTGACCGATCTTAGGCTACTCTCGCGGCTTTTCGGCATGAAGGTCCCTAGATCAGCGCAATCTACTAGAGGGGAAATTAATCCGATCTTTCAATTGGAGCGGATCTGAGTGGTGCTTTTTCATGAGCCTCGAAGACTTAGTCGTCCTCGAAGACATTACTCTGTCACCGACAGGTTTGCCTCCTGGTGGAGGAATCACGCAACATACATTCACATACATCGCGTCTCACCGTATGCATGTGATGACATTGGTGCGAAGCACTAATATTTGTGCAAAGCACTAAAAAAGCAGGAAAGCATTCATTCACATCTATTCAATGTAAAGACGCAGCATTCACGCATTCATTCAATGTAAAGACGCAACATTCACATATATGCCGATATAAAAGGGAAATTTTGAAAAGATTTTGAACGCGGCCTAAGCCCTCTACTGTCCCCAGCAGAGTCGCAACCTGTCGACGTCGGGAAAAAATTCGGTTCGAGTTGGACCCGAATATTTCTCTCATCCTAAGTGTTGTCTATCCTTATTCTTTTGATTGTAAAAAGGTTTTGAAGGATTTTTTAAGAAAAGGCCAACATATATCATGTCGATGATTTGAACGTTTTACAGTGTCACCAGTTGGTAGTTTTGAAAATAGTTGTACCAACTCAAACGAGTTTTGTTTAAAAAGAGGCCCAATTGCTAGACACTGTCAAAACTTGATCTTTGAAACTGAAGTTCTAAGTTCGGGGGCTTGGTTAAGTGTGGGGAAGATGTTAGGCACCCCACAACTCCCGTGTAAACACGGTACCACATCTTTTCAATATTTCCCTTTTAAATCTGCAATGTGTGTGTGAATGCTGGAAGAAATTGGGCCTATGTTTGATTGATTGAAAGCATGAATGCGCTTTGTTGAACCTATATACGAAGGGTTTGATTTGATTTGCAAAAGTCTCTTTTTAGACAAGATTATAAAAATGATATTTTTCAAAGCAGGTTTTCAAACCCTTATACTAGCATAGGAATTGAAGCATGTCGATACTTCAGTTTTATCTTTTCAGTCTTTTGGCTCAATTTGAATGGTGATTGTCAGGCTGCGAAGCATTCTTGACCACATAATATATACAAGTGTCGGTCTTCTCATGGGCATGATAGCCATCAGAGTGACTCTGACACGACAAACTATTATTCTTATTATGTTGAGACCTTAAACACGGATAACCGTTTTAAGGTCTTCCGGATATACATTTTACAAAAAAATTGGCAGGGTACATTTGTAAAGTGGACTTTGTCCATCGTGGGAATCAGATTCTGATCAGTTTGATCATGAATCCCACGATTCCTAGGCTCATAGAGGGAAGCCAATAAAACCTGTACAGCTCAAATATGCACAGAAAATGTATATTTATCAAGATGTCGCAAGGACCAAGGATTCATCAGTAAATCCTGGTATACGCGTAGCCCAAAGCATCTGGTTCCCACTAGATAGCGATCTAAGGGTCGCGAGATTGCTTCCTGGATGAATAAAACTAGAAAAACTGCTAGATTTAAATAAATCTCAGCCATTCTAGCTTCCCGATTCCGGCTGGACCTATTTTGAACCGTTTGAAAGCTAGTGTTGGCGAGATTTAAAGAAATCTAGTTCGCCCAAAGAGATGTCAATGCCGATTCATATCAAATAAATATTTAGAGCAGCAATTTAATCACATTGAATAAAGAATATATATATAGTTATATATATACGAAAGCTGTAAAGGGCGATGAGTTTTCACTCTGATGCTCGGACTGGAATGTAAATATATATATATATATATATATATATATATATATATATATATATATATATATATATATATATATTTATAAAAGCTGTAAAAAGCCACGAAATAATCCAAGCTTGATAGAATGGAAATATATATATATATATATATATATATAAGCTGTAAACTATCACGGATTTGACATCCGGGCTTGACAGAATTGAAAAGTTAGTATATATACAGTTAAATATAAACAAAAAGTAGTCAAACCGAGACTGAGAAGATAACTCAGTCCGGTGAAGGATGCATATATGTATGTATATATATATATATAAAAGCTGTTAAAAGCGACGGATCGTCGATCCGAGTTGTAGAAATGCGAGAAAATGAGTTTATGTACTAAAATGTACAAAAAGTAAGCAAAAACAGCCACGGAACTGAGTTCTAGGCATATTCAGAAAGTGAAACTTAACGTGCAAGTGTATAAAAGTGCAATGAAGTAATATAAACTTTCTGATCGTAAAAATACTCACAATGGACTGCTACACGGGCTTTTTGCCACTTGGTAGGCTTCAAACGTTAGTTTCTACCGATTAAATTCTGACATGTGGTAGTATTTGAGTATATCTACGTGTTAGAGTGATAAAATTTGGGTTTGGAGTACAAGAGTGGGGTTAAGAAACGAAACGGGCAGAGGTTCAGAGCGTTTATCGAATTAAAAATGGCCTGGGGGTGTACTTATATTTATAGACCCAATGGAAGTGGGCCCACCCGCAGTTGCCTCCACTCTACCTGCGGCTCCACGTGGCAGGTTCTGGGTGTTGGGTCCCATCGCATCGAAGTACGTGTACTCCGAGCAATGCGAGGTCAGATTTGAAACTTTCTAACTTTTGATCGGAGCGTCCGTTTGAGGCGTGCTATATCTTTCCGAAAAGCTCTTGCCAAGAGTGTCTCAATGACATGGGATTAAACCTTTTTTGAGTTTAGGAAGATGGGTTCATAATAGGGTCTTTATTTCGGTGCAGTTCGTCCGCTGAGCTGTCTTGCGCTGTTTTCACTCAGGATCATTGTTATGGTTCTTCCTGACCTTGGAGGCATCAATTCGGCATGATTTTGACCAAATTGGCTTTGAGTTGGTAAATTTACCATTTTCCCCCTCCAGGGGTTGTTTACTGTGCTAGCATGGTCTTCGACTGCTTTCTCGACATCGTCTTCGAGGTTTTGATCCCATCCGACTCGGTTCTTCCTTAGGGTTATCTCTGAGGTTGACTTAGCGTCCCGGGTTATATCTGGGGATGATGTGATGCTTGGGGTTTGTCTTTGAAGGTTGAATTAGCTTCCAAGGGTTATCTCTGGGGCTGAACTGGATCCCCCGGTCGTGATTGGGGGGCTTAATTGTACCTCCCGGGTTGTGACCAGGGCTGAATTGATATTCCGATATTAAGATCGGAGTTGACTTGATGTCCCAATATTGAGACTGGGGTTGACCTGATGGCCCTGTATTGAGATTGGGGATAACCTGAGGTCCCGGTATTGAGAACAGGATTGACTTGATGGCCCGGTATTGAGACCGGGGATGACCTGAGGTCCCGGTATTGAGACCAGGGTTGAGTTGGCATCCTGGTATTGAGACCGGGGTTGAGTTGACATTCCGGTATTGGTGACCGGGGCTGAGAAGACGGTTTTGCCCTCCTGCATGATTAGTAACAGGAAAACGAAATTTCGAGTGTCTACAATATATATTTATAAAAGTAGTAAAAAGGCCACAGAATGATCCAGGCCAAACTGGAATTCAAATGTTAATACATATAGTTAATATATATATTAAAGCAATAAAAAGGCCACGAAGTATAAATCCAGGCCAAACAAAGTCAGAAATATATATATATATATATATATAGTTATATATATAAAAGAGTAGCTACCATAGATTTGATATTCGTGCTTGAAAGAATTGAAAAGTTAGTATATATACAGTTACATATATACATTAAAAAGCCAAACCTGGACTGGGAAGATAACCCAGTCCGGCGAAGTTGCTATATACGTATATATATATATGTGTGTATATATATATATATGTATATAAATATGTGTGTAGTGTATATATATATATATATATATATATATATATATGTATATAGAAGTTGTTGGAGGTCGCGGATCGACGATCCAGGAGGTGGAAATGCCAGAAAACGTGTTTATGTACTAAAATATACGAAAACGTAAGCAAAAACGGCCACGGAACTGAGTTCCAGGCATAATCAAGAAATGAAACTTAACGTGCAAGTGTATAAATGCGCAATGAAGTAGTAGGACCTGACGTCCCGGTATTGAAACCGGGGTTGACCTGATGGCCCGATATTAAGACTGGGGAGGACCTGACATCCCGATATTGAGACCGGAGATGACCTGATGGCCCGGTATTGAGATCGGGGATGACCTAACATCCCGGTATTGAAACTAGGGATGACCTGATGGCCCAGTATTGAGATCGGGGATGACCTGATGGCCCGGTATTGAGATCAGGGATGATCTGACGTCCTAGTATCGGTGATCGGGGCTGTGGTCATCCCGGTGTTGGTGACCGGGATTGTGTTGACATCTCGATATTGGTGATCGGGGCTGTGGTCATCTCGGTGTTGGTGATCGGGATTGTGTTGACATCTCGATATTGGTGATTGGGGTTGTGGTCATCCCGGTGTTCAAGATCGGGGGTGAAAGACGATTTTGCCCTCCTGCAGGGTTAGTAACAAGAATGCCCAAATTTTGAATTTTTATAACTGTAATGAAAATTTTGAGTGTCTACAGATGCCCCTCTTTATTATGTTTATGCAATGTAGTGAAATGAACAGGATAAAGATTGCTAGACACTGGAAATAGGATGAGTGCAAATGTAATGCAATGCAATGCATGTCATGGTATGTTATGAGTGTTAGATACCTTTGAAGGGGATAGGGTTATCACTGAGTGTTTATGTCATTTTCTACTGGGGATATTGTTATTCATGATAACCCTTGGGGCTGCACTGGTAGGTTATTACCGGTAGGATATCCTTGGTAGGTAATCTCAGACTGTTCTCATCACTTTCTGCTGGGGATGATGTCATCTGTGATAGCCCTTGATACTACCTTAGTTTGAGACCAATGGTTTCCCGCATCCGTTAACACTATCCATGGGGCATATTTTCTCTCGACTGATGCCGTTGTACATTTATGAAGGCTCCTCTGCTGGGGATATATCTCTTTTATCGAGTTACCTCATTCGATGCTTACCTTGATGATGGCTTACATCGGTAGTTTGCAACAGTCGGTTGAATCACCAATCCTTCTCGGTGCTCCCTATAGGGATTTGTATAACAGATTCCATCATCTATCCTCTGTGGGGATAAACTGATGTACTATTTTTCGCCACCGGCTCATTCCCGATGCTTCGCTGGAGTTATCGCTAACGGCTAAACTGTCAGATCCTCTGACCTTCGCTAAAGTAGTTTTCAACGGCTGATGTCACCGGACCATTCCCAATGCTTCGCTGGGGTTATCGCCAGCGGCTCTAATGTTAGGAAATCTGACCTTCGCTGAAGTAGCCTTCAACGACTGATGTCACTGAACCGTTCCCGATGCTTCGTTGGGGTTGTGACAACGAATGAGATGTCAGGCAATCTAACCTTCGCTGAAGTAGCCTTTAACGGCGGATGTCACCAGACTATTCCCGATGCTTCGCTGGGGTTGCACTAGCGGTTGAGATGTCAGGAAGTCTGACCTTCGCTGAAGTTGCCTTCAACGGCTGATGTCACTGAACCGTTCCCGATGCTTCTCTGGGGTTATGCCAGCGGCTGAGATGTCAGGCAATCTGACCTTCGCTGAAGTAGCCTTCAACGGCTTATGTCACCGGACTATTTCCAATGCAACGTTGGGGTTGTGCCAACGGCTGAGATGTCAGACAATCTGACCTTCGCTAAAGTAGCCTTCAACGGCTTATGTCACCGGACTATTTTCGTTGCTTCGTTGGGGTTGTGCCAATGGCTGAGAGTGTCAATCCTAATTAATCTCGACGTGGGGGTACTCTTTCTGACAAATTATACCCTCAGATCAATTTGGATGCCTTGATATAATCAGAACCTACCGTTCATACCGTCAAACCTACCCGATGCTTTGACAGCGGCAGTTTTTCGCAGTTTTTCGCAGTTTTTTCGCAATTTTCATCACTGGTCCCCGTATATCGCTTCGGGATAACCAATGGTTTCCATAAAGTTCTTCCCTCTGTCAGGAATCAGTTGCTTGTACGTAGGATTTCAGGGCAATCCGTTCAATCGCGTATCAGTTTTTTTCTCAAATTTGACTTTTCAGCTCCTGTAAACTCTGTTTCCACTCAAACTGGACCGAGCCAGAGGGGGTGGGCCCCACCTTGGGGAGCCGCAGGTAGAGGCGCGGTAGTTGTAGGTGGTCCCACTCCCTCCTCTGAATTTAAGATGGGCAGCAACAGCCTCATAAACTCATTTTCAGTTTTGAGTTTCAATAGAAATTCGATTTTCTTTTTTTTCAAATCTATAGATTTCGGGCTGCTTTTTTTAGATTTCGTCAGCGCACAAACGTTCACACCCTTTCTGAGGTGATTTGGAGACTTTGGCTAGGTGATGGAGCCAGATAGACATGGCAGTGCCAACAGAGTTGTCCCATGAGTTAGACGGAGGAGAGTCCCCGATGTCCCTCAGCCACAGCCAGCCCGGCCGCCTCACAGATTGGCTGAGTTAGTGATTCATCCCATCCGGGTTGATCAACCGGTCAATGTGGACGATGAGGATGCACCTTTCGTTGCTCCTGTCCTAGGTCAGGCTCCACGTGCGGATCTTCCAGGCATTGTGATTGCACTTCAGGAGCTGCTGGGAGACTTGAGTAGCCATCTATCGAGATTCCTTAGTTCCAATGAGGTGATTGAAGTTTTCCTTCTGGATTTTCTTTTTACTTTTGCCATTCTTGGGGCACCAGTTTGACTTTTAAGTTAGAAATTAAGTTAAAACAAGTTATGAAGGTGTTCGGCTGATAATAACTTATAAGTTAAAATAAAATATAAAGATTACTAAAAAAGGCAATAAAAAAATACATTTATTCAATATCATATCATAACAATCATTATTTTTTCATTAAATAAAACATTAAACAATTTTTCTAAACATATCAACTACAATCTTATTCCAAGTTAGAGATTCTTAAGGCAATATTATATCTCATTGCTTGTATAATTAAACTATTTCTAACTGAAGTAGATCCACCCTAGTATACAACATTGTCATCACCATAATTAAACCATTACTAATTGAAGAATTGAAAGAATCTGCTTGCAAGAACAAGTATAAAAATGAAGTTTTGAAAATGAACTGACCATATGCACAATAAGAAAAACCTCCAATAGTACATGGGACAAAGTCAGCATATATTTAGTACAAACTCTTGAACACCTGCACTGACCTCCCAAAACATTTTATGTCTTACAAATCCTGTTCTTACAAAGAGTTGCAACTATTTTAGGTCCAAAGTAAGAACAAAACTTCAAGAAATATATAGCAACATGTTAAGCTTTACAGATACATAGTACAACATTAGTTTTTTAAAATCAAAATGCAAATAAACAGTAGAGTTCCTGTACAAAATAAAATCGGACTTGATACCTATGCCACATAATTATATATTTGAGGATTGCTATTACCTTATCACAAAGCTTTAAGGCTTAGTCATTGCTTGCCCAAGTTTTATGTATGTTGGACCCAAAGAGGTTACAATCCTCTTATCTCAATTGTCCAAGAAACTTCATTCTGATAACAATGCATACGAAAAGTTAAAAGAAACAGAGAGAGTACAATAAAGGGGATTTAAATTAACAACCATAGGAGCCCAATTACAAGATAAACAACTATAAGGATTTCAGTAGAAGAGTTTTGAAACATAACAACCATAGCAGCACACTATCAATATTTTGTATTGTCTATTTGGATATAAACAAGTTTCTTAAATTGATAAACATCATCTTACTTGTATTCCATCTTCTCTGTTGTTCTTCCCTGTTGTTAGGTCTAAGATCACCCACCTCTCATTTCATTTCCTTAGTAAAAGAAAAAGATAGAAATAACGAATCCTTAATGAAGGATTTCCTCCAATCCCTATTATATCTCAACTACTGCCCCCTAAAAATACCCCTTGTGTGATCTATATGGAGGGAGTCGAAGAATCAGTGCGTAGAGTTCGCTCCTTAATGCATTGTAGGCTAATCTTCTGGATGAACAAAGTTTGGCCATAGAGTTCTTTGCTATTTATACTGTTTACGGAGGAATTTGCACCAGGATATGTTTTTGCTTCTTAATGCTCTTAAGGAGGATATACCAGGATAGAGTGTTTTGCTGGATTCCCTTTATGTTGGAATTTTTTATTAGCCTGTTTCTGATTTTTTCCTGTTCAAGTGTTTATACAACAGCTATATGGCTCTGTGCTCTCTAGCACTTTTTCTTTATACTATATTTCTTATGAGAAAAACTGCACCCATCCCAAATGCCTAATATATTATGAATCTATAAGGTAAATAACATTTTTAACGCTAGAATTCAGTATAAATTGAAGAAAACTTAATTGAATTAATCGTATCAATTCAAAGGGGATAGTAATTCCCCTTTAGCTAGGGAATGTAATTACACCATTCATCAAAAGCTAAAGGACCAATTCATAACCATCCACTATGCATAATCTAGAAAAAAAGATTATCAAAACAAAAACCAATTATATGTATCAAAAGGCACAAACTTTACAGTAATTTAATAATTGGAAACCAACCTAGCTTCAAAGATAGAAAAAGAGAGATTCTGTAGAAAGTTCAGTTTCTGATCGTTTAAGAATAGGACCCAGTAGAAACTAAATTTAAACAACAACAACAATAAACATTGCAAATGCATACAATAATTTCAAAAATAACAAAAATTTCCCTAACTCACCCCCTAATGCATAAAATAATTTCAGATAAACCACAACAAAATTAAAATGCTAACTTAAAATAGGAACTAACAAAAAGATTGTGTTCTTGCAATAAACCACAAATAAATAGTTCAAAAAATGCTAACGAACACAATTCTTCTCCCACTAATTTTAACAAGCTTGAAATTAAATAAATAAAACTTAAAATCAACGAGCAGATGACTTTTACTAAGAGAACAGATCGCGGGGAGAGAGAGCAGAGATCGAGTACAGAGAGAGTTGAGATCTAGTGCAGCGCAGTGAGAGTATAGCATACCTGGAAAGAGTCGTTTATAGGTTAGGAAGGAGCTATTTGTTTAGTACTGAATACATCTTGAATACATTTGAATGGTTGAATGGGTCACCCATTAAGTTTATTTGTTTTGGAAAAAAATTATTTGAATGGCTGAATCGATCTGATGATTGAGCTGAATGGCTAAGTCAAATTTTTTTGGCTGAATAGCTGAATGAGCAGTTAAATAAAGTAAAAAAAATTAAAAAAAATATGAACTATTATATTAAGTAATATTAAATAAATTTATAATAACTTTGAATTTTTTCAGAGGGGTAAAATAATAAAATTATGTCATTCAGATGTTTCAGACATGTTAATTATCAAACAACTTTTTTTATTTAGATTCAGATTCAGCTCATTCAGATTCAGATTCATTCAATTTTTAACAAACACCCCATAGATCTACCTAGATCTAAGCCGGATCTAGCCTTATGGATGGTTATGTAGCATGAAACCCTAACCTATATGTTAGATCGGTTTAGATCCATGGTAGATCTAGATGTTTTATTGCTTTTGGTTAGATATGGTCACTCCATAGTGCCCTAGATCTATATCTAGATGTGAGGGGGTCCTAAATGGCTCGTGATAGGGATTTCAACTAATGAAATCACCAAATCTCGAGTGTAGGACATGTTGTATATATTTGTTTAAGTTTAATAATGTGAGCCTAGGAATCCTGGTGTCGAGATCTAATGATCGGATCTTAACTTGATTCACACGATGGACTTTTCCTTTGCGATGTAATATTTAAATAAGGCTAAAATCATTGTACATGTAATATTGGATTTTAAACGAGTTTGAGGGGTTAGTCCAGAGAAGTCGAATTTAAGATCCCGTGATAAGGAAAATTACATTTGTGGGTGTTCAGATTCATCGAGATGGCTTTCATGCCCGACGATGATCCTGATCCTTTTTGGCGCTTTATTGTATACATCATCTCCCGAAAATGATTTTCAAATAAAACCACAAAGAGCTTTCATGAAGAACAAAGCGATTTGGGTAGATCACATAATCAACCTAAAGATAAAAGGAAGAATCGAATTCTTCAATTCCTAGTCCAGCGAAGGATTTGAAAACCCTTTTTCCAAAAAAATCATTTCAAATTATATATATTTTGTCTAAAAACAAACTTTTGTTAAATCAAATCGTTCGTACCTAGGTGCAGAAGAGGTACAACACTACTTTCAAATAAACTTAAAAAAATGAGACTTGGAATAAATCAATAAATAATCACACACACACATACACACACTTTATACGTTAGAAATCAATAAGAAGCTGTAACCGTGTTTTCACGGAGGTCGGGGTGTCCAATATTTTTCCCTCACTTAACCAAGCCCCCGAACTCTATGAATCTCGGGTTCCCAGACCAATCCTACGGAGTCACGTATTGGACCATGTTGCGAAAACCTTCAAAATTCGGATGAGTTGGTACATCCATTTAAAATCATACCAATTGGCGGCTCTATCTAATTCGGTCCAATCATCATCAATAAATTAAACTTTGTAAACTAAGTCGACTAATGTCATTTTTTACCTTAAAAAATCACCTTTTAACAAATCAAATCAACACATCGAAAGATAAAAGGTAGAAGCAAGGAAAACAAGGAAAAATAAATCAAAGAATAAAGATTATAAACATAACATGATCTTTTTCTCGCCGTCGATAGAACATATGTTATTAAATGATATGATAGTAGATCTATATGTTTTATGATATTTCATGCTTAGATCTTGCCATTTTATGTGTTGATGAGCTTTAAAAAGGAAGTAGAACAAAAACTATTTTTGGCTCCAAAAACCCTAAATTTCTGTCTACTTTGAACGTCTATCATTTTAAATCTGTAAATTATTTTTGAGATCTGTCAAATACATGAGTTAGATCCATGAGTTATTTGATGAACACAAGTAGAATCACTCAAAAATGTTAAACAGATCAACTATCACATGATATTTAGCAAAACACTTCATGCCGACAAAAATATGGAAAATCTAAAAAACATACTATCCATGTTTTTGAAAAATATGTTTCGGCCAGTTAGAAGGCCTTAAAACTTTTGGTATTTTGTGGTATGTTAATATATCAAGTTAACTAGATGTTGTCCTAAATTGGGAATTTTTTGATGTCCAGAAGTGGAGTTCTAGTCCGTGCAATAAAATGCGATTTTAAAAATAAACTATCATAACTCTGAATCTAAAACTTTGAAAATGCGCAATTTTTACAGGGATAAGTGTATGGTATTATGAGGCTACCGTATAAATTTCAGAATTGTTGGATAAAATGATAATTTATGATAAATGTTAGAGTTTTGGACTGTTTTAGCCTATTTAAAAATTGGAAACCAATTTAGAAAGTTGCAAGAAAATTAATTTATGACTAAAATATTATATATTAAGTTTTCCCAGAAGATAAAAAAAATACTAAGTAGATTTGGTATTTTTCATGCCTATGAATGAGTTAAGGATAAAAGAGAAAATTAAGTTATATTACGTTGTAAAATTTGTTAATGTGATTTTATTGACTAATGACCATTAATATGATGTATTAAGATTTTATGAGAGTATTTTGGTCATTTTTAATAAAATGTTATGTGTATGGCATGTTATGTTTGTTTATTAAATTAAATAATAAATGATAAATAATTAAATTAAATTATTTATAAATGAATAAAATATTATTAAATGATTAATAATATTAGTAAATAAATAAAATATTATGAAATATATAATAATATTTAAAATAAAATAAAATATTATTAAATAATTAATAATATTAATAACTAATTAAAATTTTATTAAATGATTAATAATATTAGTAAATTATTAAAATATTATTAAATAATTAATAATATTAGTGATTGATTAAAATATTATTAAATGATTAAAATATTATTAAATAATTAATAATATTATTAAGTGATTAAAATATTATTAAATGATTAATAATATTATTAAATAACTAATAATATTGTTAAATGATTAATAATATTATTAAATGATTAATAATATCAGTAAATAATTAATAATTTTAGTAAATAATTAAAATATTATTAAATAATTAATAGTATTAGTAAGTCATTAAAATATTATTAAAGGATTAATAATATTATTAAATGATTAATATTATCAGGAAGTGAATAAAATATTATTAAATAATTAATAATATTATATGAGTGTTTAAGATGATGATTAATTAATAGCAATATTATCAAAGGATGAAAATATTACGAATAATTTAAGATATTATCTAATATTGACTAATGTGACTAAATGTTAGATAATTTATTATAGGATAATAATATTATGAGTTAAGATGTGCTATGTGTCGACGTCGGGAAAAAATCCGGTTTGAGTTGGACCCGAATCGTTTTCTCTTCCTAAGTTTTGTATACACTTATTTTATCTTTTTATGAAAAAAAAGGTTTTGAAGGGGTTTTTTTAGAAAAAGGCCAACATATTTTCCATGTCGATGATTTGAACGTTTTACAGAGTCTCCAGTTGGTAGTTTTGAAATGGTTGTACCAACTCAACCGAGTTTTGTTTGAAAGGAGACCCAATTGCTGAACACTGTCGAAACTAAATCTTTGAAATCGAAGTTCTAAGTTCGGGGGCTTGGTTAAGTGTGGAGAAGGTGTTAGACAACCCACAACTCCTGTGAAAATACGGTACCACATCTTTTCAATATTTTCCTTTTAAATCTGAAATGTGTGTGTGAATGTTGGAAGAAATTGAGCCTACGCTTGATTGATTTGAAAGTATGGATATGCTTCGTTGAACCTATATACGAAGGGTTTGATTTGATTTGCAAAAGTCTTTCTTTTAGACAAGATTATTAAAATGATGTTTTCAAAGGTTGATTTTCAAACCCTTACGCTCACGTAGGAATTGAAGCATGTTGATCTTCCATTTTTTATCTTTTCAGCCTTTTGGCTCAATTTGAATGGTGATTGTCGGGCTGCGAAGCATCCTCGACCACAAAATATATCCAAGTGCCGGTCTTCTCATGGGCATGACAGCCATCGGAGTGACTCTGACACGACAAACCATTATTTCATTATGTTGAGACCTTAAACCCAGAGAACCGTTTTAAAGTCTTTCGAATTTATATTTTTACAGAGAAACTGGCAGGGTACATTTGTAAAGTGGAGTTTGTCCATCGTGGGAATCAGATTATGATCGGTTTGATCATGAATCCCACGATTCCTAGGCTTATAAAGGAAAGCCTATAAACCTTCACAGCTCAAATATGCACAAAAAATTTATATTTACATCCAAATGTCGCCAGAACCAAGGGTTCATCAGTAAATCCTGGCTCGTGCGTAGCCGAAGCGTCTCGTTCCCACTAGATAGAGATCTAAGGGCCGCGAGGTTGCTTTCAGATATAAAACTAGAGAAATTGCTAGATTTAAGTAAATCTCAGCCATTCTAGCTTCCCGGTTCTGTCTGAACCTATTTTGAACCGTTTGAAAACTAGAATTGGCATGATTTAAAGAAATCTAGTTCGCCCAAAGAGATGTTAGTGCCGATTCATATCAAATGAATATTTAAAGCAACAATTTAATCACAATGAATAAAGAATATATAAATAGTTATATATATACAAAAGTTGTAAAATGGCGATGGGTTTTCACTCCGATGCCCGAACTGGAATATAAATATATATATATATATATATATATATATATTTATAAAAGCTGGAAAAGCCACAGAGTAATCCAGGCTGGACAAATTGGAAAAATATATATATATATATATATATATGTATAAAAGCGATAAAAGGCGATGGGTTTTCACTCCTGTACCCGAACTAGAATGGAAATATATATATATATTTATAAAAGCTGTAAAAACCCACGGAGTAATCCAAGCTGGACAGAATGTAAATATATATATATATATATAGCAAAGTTGTAAAGGGCGACATACATTTTATCCTTTGCCTGGACAGAAATGTAAGTATATATATATTTATAAAAGTAGTAAAAAGTCCACAGAATGATTCAGGCCAAACTGGAATTCAAATGTTAATACATATAGTTAATATATATATATATATATATATATATATATATATATATATATATATATATATATATATATATATATTAAAGCAATAAAAAGGCCATGAATTATAAATCCAGGCCAAACGAAGTTAGAAAAGCTTATATATATATAATTATTTATATAAAAGCAGTAGCTACCAAGAATTTGACATCCGGGCTTGACAGAATTGAAAAGTTAGTATATATACATTAAAAAGCCAAACCCGGACTGGGAACATACCCTAGTTCTGCAAAATTGCTATATACATATATATATAGAAGCTGTTAGAGGCCGTGGATCGACGATTCGGGCGGTGGAAATGCCAGAAAATATGTTTATGTACTAAAATATACGAAAACATAAGCAAAAAGGCCACGAAACTGAGTTTCAGGCATTATCAGGAAACAAAACTTAACGTGCAAGTGTATAAATGCACAATGAAGTAGTAGGAACTTTCTGATCGTAAAAATACTCACAATAGACTGTTACACTGGCTTTTTGCCGAATCGTAGGCTTCAAACGTCCATTTGTACCGGTTAATTTTTGATATGTGGTAGTATATGAGTATATCTACGTGTTAGAGTGGAGTACAAGAGGTTAGGCTAGAAATGAAACGGGCAGAGTTCCAGAGCATTTTTTTTAATTAAAAATGGCCTGGGGGTGCACTTATATTATAGACCCGCTGGAAGCGGGCCCACCTACAGTTGCCTCCACTCTACCTGTGGCTCCACATGGCAGGGCCCATGTGGTGGGTCCCGTCATCTCGAAGTACATGCACTCCGAGCAATGCGAGGTCAGATTCAAAACTTTTTAACTTTTGATCGGAGCGTCCGTTTGAGGCGTGCTATACCTTTTCGGAAAGCCCTCGCCGAGAGTGTCGCAATTATGTGGGAGTAAACTTTTTCCGAGTCCAAAAAGACTGGTTTATAACCAGGTCTTCGATTCTCTGCAGTTTGTCTGTTGAGTTATCTTGCGCTGTTTCCACTCGGGATCACCGTTATGGTTCTTTCTGACCTTCATTGCATCAATTTGGCTTGATTTTGACTGGATTGGATTTAAGTTAATAAAATGACTATTTTTCCCTTCCAGGGGTTAGTTCCAGTATTGGTATGGTCTTCGATTGCTTTCTTGACATCGTCTCCGAGGTTTTGATCCCATCCAACTCGGTTCCTCCTCAGGGTTATCTTCGAGGTTGACTTGGCCTCCCGGGTTATCTCTGGGGATAATGTGATGCTTTGGGTTTGTCTTTGAAGGTTGAATTGGCTTCCCAGGGTTATCTTTGGGGCTGAACTGGATCTCCCGATTGTGATCGGGGCATAACTGTACCTTCCGAGTTGTGACCAAGGCTGAATTGATATCCCAGTATTAAGACCGGGGTTTACCTGATGTCTCGGTATTGAGACCAGGGTTGACCTAAGGGCCTGGTATTGAGACCGGGGTTGAACCGATGGCCTGGTATTGAGACCAGGGTTGTGCTGACATCCCAGTATTGGTGACCGGGGCTAAGTTGATATCCTGGTATTGGTGACCGGGGCTGAGTTGATATCCCGATATTGGTGACCGGGGCTGAGAAGATGATTTTGCCCTCCTGCATGATTAGTTAATAGGAAAATAAAATTTCGAGTGTCTACAGATGCCCCTCTTTATCATGTTTGTGTAATGCAATGGAATGAACATGATAAAGATTGCTAGACACTTGAAATATGATAAGATATTAATGATGCAAACCACAATGCAATTAATGTTAAAATGTTTTCGCAAATCGCATTTCGCACTTCGCAAATCGCATATCGCATCGCAAATCGCTTACCCTAACCGGTGCCTGTGTTGGGGCTGATTTCAGTGGTTGACTTTCATCAGTGCTGCTGATGTTTATGATGGTGTTTACTCCAATGGTTTTATTTCTATCGGTGTTATCGATGCTTTGTTTGATGAAGATAAACTGAAATGTTTTCTACATTTCTGCTGGGGATGATGTTCTAAAATTATCGAATCTTCCCGATGTTTGCATTGGTAGTTTACACCAGTTCCTACCCTGCTGGTATTTGAGAACGGTGGTTACCTTGCTGATAGTTGACAACGAAGCCTACCCTGATGGTTGTTGACAACGGTTGATCACCGGACTGTCTAGATGCCTATTCGAACGGTAGTTTACAAAGCTTTATCTCATCGAGCTGTCTCGATGCCTACTTGAACGGTAGTTTTCAATAATGGAATTTTTTCTCGAGTCTGGGTATTTAATACATATGCATATTTAACTCTACTGGGTATGCATGCTTAACTTTTTAATGGAGATGTGCGCTGATATAGTGCTTGTTGCACATGTACAGACCAGACATGATGTGATGATCTTATTTTATCCTAGGTTGATGTATATGCTTAATTGCAATGATGTAGAACCATACCTCACCCTTTCTGAGGCGATTTGGATTTTTTTTTCAGGCATGGATTTTGATAGGCCTATCAGCTTCAACTCCCGTATGGCTCCTTTTGTCATTCGCATAGCAGATTTAGATGTTCCCCTTTTATATGTCATCTTTGATGGGGATCTCGCAGAGGCTGCCATTATTCTTTCTAAATCGGGACCTGGTGCTGGTCCCTCTGTCGGTTCAGACACTGATGGCTTTACTAGTGAGATATCCTGATATATTCGCTGAAGTAGTGTTCAATGGCGTATATCACCTGATCTTTCCCGGATGCTACACTGGATTGCCGCCAACGGTTTGATCATTGAATATGAAAAGGGACAAGCTCTTTATTTGTGACCTTGCTGGGTTAGATGCTGGCTTAGCTGATGACTTGGGTGTTGCTGACGTCCTGGAGGATGTAGCCCGTTCATTCAGTGACTATATTTGAATTTCGATGTAGAGGCCTTGACTTGTGAGGGCTAGGCGCAGGTTGACATGTTTGATGATGTATATTTCATATGCCAGACCTTTTGTCATTGAGCATCTCTTTTTTTTCCCGAGTTAAGGATTCTCTTGAGAATTTTCTTTCTTTTGCAGAGGCAAGCATGCGTTGCCGTGATTAGGAATTCTCCCTTTGCTTTTGATGAGAAGCTTAGTCCCGCCGTAGACTCCTTTCCATTTCATTGAATGGTGAAATGCCTCAGCCCTTTCGCATGTTGTTACTGGGGTTCACAGAAGAAACTCGCTTTGTTGACCATATCCATGATGAGCTATATCCTGCACATTCAGACAAATAACAATATATGCCAAAAGCTTGATGGCTCGGGCTGTCGGGATTAGTATGATCTTGTGAATGAGGCATTTGAAGCCAAAGTTTATGAAATTGAATGCTTGTATTCGCTAAACTTTTATCTTATCGTTAAAGATCTTGAAAATAAAGTTTTATTAAAGAAATCAAAATTTTCGTTTGACAAGTTATGACATCACCAGAAAACTTTTAAGCATCCATGGTCATTTTTCATGGGTAGGATTAGATTCAAAAGACTTATCTCCCTTTATCAGAGACACCTCATCTTCGCTTTAGACACTGCTCTTCACAGAATTAACATCATATGACATGTGCACTATGAGTGGCGCAACCCTTAGCAGGGGTTTCTCTTCTATGACTTTAGATGATCTCAATTCTATCTTGTAAAATTTTTTCTTTCCTCGCTTAACTTTGTCTTGTTTTCTTAGGATATTCAGGGTTACCCATTTAATGAGTTTTGGACCAATGACTCCCAAACCGAACGATTTTAGGGCACTAGGTGTAAAGACACCCCTTCGGGTTTACTTGCTCGAGTAACAAAGGCCACACTTCGGGACAAGTCAGGCGGTCACTCTATTTACTTCCTGCCTGAGCTTGTACAAGATTCATTTTCTTAGGCTCTAAATTATTCGTGTAGCGACTGTTGGGCTGGTAACTCCCAAACCGGACGGTTTTAGGGTACCAGGTGTAGAGACACCCCTTGGGCTTAATTGCTCGAGTAACCTAGGCCACAATTTGGATCTACTCAGGTTTTACCTTCTTTTTCTTGTAATGCTCGTTTTCTTAGGCACTAAGTTACCCGTGTAACGAGCGTTGGGCCGTGACTCCAAAACCAGATGGCTTTAGGGCACCAGATGTAAAGACACCCCTTAGGCTTAATAACTCGAGTGACCCAGACCACGATTCGAGACATTAGGCTGGCTATTAATTGTCATCCTTGTCGCTATAATTTCATACCCCACAGCTAAAAGTTAGGGCAATCACAAAGTGCAGACATGCACATGAGGTCAAGTTTGTTCCAAAAAGTGCTTTAAACTAGGATGTCGTGCCTAATCAAAAGGTCGAAATCTCTTAATTCTCTAATCGTTCCCGTGATTCTTGTTCCACGAACGCTTATCGAAATTAATCCAATTCATAACAAGTTAACTAAAAATCTTCTCTTTTTAAAACCTTTTTCTAAGATTCTAATGCAAGATTTATCTATACTTAACATTTATACCCTTGCCAATGCATGTAACTGGAAATTGAAAGCACATAAAGAGATGAAAGAGTCGTACCTTATCAGTGGATCGCAGTATTCTATGAAAATTGTGTTTGGAAGAGACAGATTGATCATACCGGATCACCAATAATGGAAGCTTTGATGATGACAGACCATGCTGATGGTGCTGACTGGTGCAGTTTCATTGGATGGTTGATAAATGCCCTAGTGTTGAGTTGTCGCGATTTCTGAAATTGCCCCAGTCTTGTTGTAAGGGTCCCAACATCGGGTTGTTGTTGATTCTGAACTTGGCCCAGTCTTGCTTGTCATCTGGATTGATTGCTTTGTTATATGTTTGACAAATGGGCTGATAGGGCCCAACGATCGTAAGAGTCTTTTACCTCATAACCCACATAGTGAACATGTAGTGGATATGGGCCTTGATGTTTGGATGCCCCAATCATTGTTTCTGACTTGTGGGCGCAATTGACTTTGATGGTTGATATCGAAAGTCCTGCGGGTTCCATTGAATTAGACTCAAGGGCTTGTGATGGTTAGTGATATGATGGCTGTAGACACCCAAAATTTCATGTCCCTGTTACTAACATTATAGGAGGCCAAAATGGTACAATCAAATCAACCCCGGTCACCATTACCGGGTCAACTCAACCCCGATCTCAATATCAGGCCATCAAATCAACTCTGATCTCCAATTAGACCGTCAACTCAACCCCGATCTCAATATCGGGCCATCAAATCAACTCCATTCTCCAATCGAACCGTCAACTCAACCCCGATCTCAATATCGGGCCATCAAATCAACTCCTGATCTCCAATCAGACCGTCAACTGAACGCGATCTTAATATCGGGCCATCAAATCAACTCCGATCTCCAATCGGATAGTCAAATCAACCCTGATCTCAATATCGGGCCTTTCAAATCAACCTCGGTCACCAAATATCGAGACAACCATAGCCTCGAACACCAATCTCGGGATGTCAACTCAGCTCGGGTCTCAACCCGGGAGGTGCAGATCAGCCCCGGTCTTAGCCCGGGAAGTCAAGTCAACTTCGAAACCAAACCTGAAGCTCCACAACATCTCCAAAAGATAACCTATAATGACCAAGTCAACTTCAGAGATTGTACTGAGGACATACAGACTCGAATGGGATCCAAGTCTTGGAAACAACTCTCGGAAGTCAACTAAAGGCCATGTCGACATTAAGGGCAACCCCGGGAGGGGCAAAACGATTATTTTACCAACCCTAAGCCAATTCAGTCAAACTCAAGCCAAATTGATGCCACCAAGATCAGAACAAACCATAACAACGATCCCGAGTGAAAACAGCGCAAGAAAGCTCAACGAACAAACTGCGGGGAATCGAAAACCTGGTTATGAACCCGTCTTCTTGGACTTGATTTTTTTTATCCCATGTCATTTTGACATTCTCGGCGAGGGATTTCTGTAAAGGTATAGCACGACTCAAACAGACGCTTTGATCAAAAGTTAGAAAGTTTTGACTTCGACCTCGCGTTGCTCGGAGTGCACGTACTTTGACACGACAAAACCGAACATGTGGGCCCCACCAGGGGAGCCGCACCTCTACCTGCAGCAGCAATATGTTGAGCTGAGGCACCCTAGCCTATAAATAAACGTGCCCCTCCTCATTTTCAAGAATTCTAAAACGCAGCGAACCTCTGCCTGTTTGATTTTCTGACTTTTTCACCTCTTCTAAACCCAAATTTTTTCACTTTAACACATAGATATACCCACATACTACCACATATCAGAAAATAACCGGTAGATTCTGACGTTTAGAGCCTACGATTTGGCAAAAAGCTCGTTTAGCAGTACATTATAAGTATTTCTACGATCAGAAAGTTAATACTACTTCTTTTCACTGTTTTGCACATGCATATCAAATTTTGTTTTCTAAAAATTTCCAGAACTTAGTTCCGTGGCCGTTTTAGTCATAATTTGGTACATTTTTGTACATAACTGCGTTTTTCTGGCATTTCTACAACTCGGATTGACGATCCGTCAGCTCTAACAGCTTCAGTGCACTAGCATCTTCGTTTTAAGCAACTTCGCCGGACTGGATTATCTTCTCAGTCCGGGTTTGGCTTTTTTTTTTTGTGTTTATTCAATTGTATATATACTAACTTTTTAATTCTGTCAAGCCAGGATGTCAAATTCGAGGTAGTTTACTGCTTTTATATATATTTTTGCATATATAAGCAACTTTCACCACCACTGGGTTCTCTTCCCAGTCTTGGTTGACTACATTTCTGTCAATATATTTATATATTTCAGTCCGGCCTGGATTATTCTGTGGCCTGTATACTATTTTTGCACACCTCACCATTACTGGGTTCTCTTCCTAGTCCCTAGTTGACTACTTTTATGTACATTTACATTTCTGTTCGGCCTGGATTATTCTGTGGCCTTTTTACTGATTTTATATATAAATATGTATATATAAGCAGCCTTCACCACCACTGGGTTCTCTTCTCAGTCTTGGTTAACTATGTTTCTGTCAATATATATATATATATATATATATATATATATATATATATTTCAATTCAAGTCCAGGCACCAGCGTGAAAACCCATCGCCCTTTACAGTTTTTATATATATAACTGTGTATATATATTGCTTTACTCACTTTTATTAAAATGCTGCTTTAAACATTCATTTGATATGAATTGGCACTGACATATCTGCGGGCGGACTAGATTTCTTTAAATCTAGCCAACTCTAGCTTTCAAACGGTTCAAAACATGTCCAGACTGAATCGGGAAGCTAGAATGGCTGAGATTTTCATAAATCTAGCTTTTTTTCTAGTTTCAGTTCTAAAAGCATCCTCGCGTCCCTTAGATCGCTATCTAGTGGGAACGAGACGCTTCGGCCGTGCGAACCCGGATTTACTGAAAGAATCCTCGGTTATGGCAATTTTGGGATATATATCTATTTTTGTGCAAATTTGAACTGTGCAGGTTTATTGACTACTCATATGTGAGCCTAGGAATCGTGGGATTCATGATCAAATCGATCAGAATCTGATTCCCACAATGGACAAACATCGCTTTATAGATGTACCCTGCCAGTTTTTCTATAAAATGTACATACAACAGACCTTAAAACGGTTATTCGGATTTAAGGTCTCAACATAGTGGAAATAGTTTGTGGTGTCAGAGTCCATTCGATGGCTATCATTGTAACGACCAGGAATTTCAGGCTCCTTATTAATTTTATATGTGATTTAAAATTTTTAGGAGTTAATTTTTTTTAAAACTTATTTAAACCTTATGTGGTTATGTGGTTATGTGGTTATGTGATTTAACCTATGCGAATAAATGCTAGGATTTTATTAAAGGGAATCACTAATGGTTATTTAAATTAGTAGATTAACCCTGAGACTTTTATATCAGAATATTGATAAAAAGTGTTAGTAAATTATATAATCAAATTTCTTGAATATAATGTAGAGATTTAATCGTGATTGATTAATTGATATTTAAGTAATTAATTGATAACGTATGAAATTATTATTGTTGTTGATTTATAATTATTATGAATAAATAATAATTAATAAATTGGGAGTAATTAATTGATAATGTGTTGATTAATTATTATTACGAATAAATAATAATTAATGAGTAAGAGATTAATAATATTATATTTACTTGGTTAATTGATTAATTGTTATATGCAAGTATATGTTATATTAAACCTTTAGTATATGGTAGTCAACTGTATATTGTATAAGGTGCAAGGTGACACATTAATATGTCTCTATATTATATATATAGACTATATAGTATAATTAATGACATTATGTGAGTTACATGTTATGTATGAAAAGACATTAATATGTATACCCTATTACACTATATTAATATCAATTAACTATTGTTATTTGATAATAATTTTTTTATAAGTTATTATAATAATAACCATTGTGATAGTAATAATACCCAAGTGCTTGATATTCGGTGTTTATATAATGTACATGGATTATATGTATATACCTTACTTGATACATTATATCATTATTTGTTCATTAGAAATAACATTGTAGCTCCCATTTAAATATATATGGAATAAATACATGTAGCTTAAGTATATACTATATGTATATATATATCATATAACCTAAGTGTATTATATTATATAGCCTAAGTATGGCCATATATTATCCACACATTGCAAGAATGATGAGATTGCTTTGTTTGTCCCTTATTATGTGCCCAATTGCTCTCTTATTTCTCATACACGTGAACCCACATACTATGCTACTCTATATCTTCGTCAATTTCTTCACAAAGCTTAGCTAATCATGAAATGGGGAATGGAGATGATGATGGATTGCACCAACCCTTACCAACTTCTTGTAATCCATTATGTAATCATACAATCCTTTGTTTTGATTTGATGAACAATTGCATGGACCATATATTGAGTTGCCTATAAATGAGCTCTTCTCTTCTTCCCATTTTAATTGCTGAAATATTGATAAATAGAGTTAGTATACTGATTTTCCATTTGAGTTAAGGAAGCATTAGTATAGCAGCAAGAACTAGTCCATTTCTTAACAGAGGTATAACTCCATTTGTTTAATTTCTGTAAAATTTCCATTCTTGTTCTTCATTAGCAAAGTTCTTGAGTTTTGCAATCTAGATGTTAATTGAGCTATAGAATATGTTTTGATAAGTGTTATATGAAGTTATATGCATGATAGGATTGTATTATAGCTGGTACTGGAAGAATTCTGAGTTGGGTTTCCAGTCTGCCGAAAATTGCATTGCCTCGGGCCTGGCCGCCAGCCTGCGCAGCTGCGCCAGTGTTGCACTGGCCAGCGGCGCAGCTGCACCAGTGCCTGTCTGCAGAAAATTTTTCCTTTTTACAATCTGTTTATGCTAACTTATGGTACTAGTTTGGATTAAGCATACTAGCATGAGTGATATATATATGGATGTATTAAGGCAATGTAAGCATGTTTCACTAATAGTTGCACAAGTACTTATAGTTTGAAATAAACTTAGCGTTTCATAAACTAACTTCGAATATAAAAACAAACTCGATATGTATACTCGCCATGATAGTATTCTGACCCTGCAAGCATGATAGCATAACTTAGAATTGTATGGGAGACATGTTGACCTAGATATACGGGTTTCATAATATAATATAAGCATGTGAACCCCACTATTGAACATTTCTAACAAAAGATATAAGTTTCAAAGGTGAACTTTAACATATAGATATTGTGTATGCATTCTAATTTGGCAAGCATGTTTGTATGACCTAGATAGGCATGAAGAGCATGTTAATTGGTATATACATGTTTAAAAATATGCACGGTAATGTTAGACCTCATTAGGGAAAACTTACTAACGAAACGTGAGCATTGAACATGGACTTGGCATGTTACATTGAGATATGAATTCTGATTTTATGAACTTGACCGTATGGTCTATATATGTACGTTTAAAGTGTTGAACACACTAGCATGCACGATTGCAAGATTTCAACGATTTCAAAAGAGAACTTAAGATTTGAAAGTTAAATACCATGTGAGACATGTTGTGAGCATATAAGCATGTGTATTAGGATTCATTATGCCTATAGACATATTGACATGAGCATCCTTTAGGTTAAAGCATGGATTTCACATATGCACGTATTCATAAGAAATGAATTTCTAAAGCACGAACTACGTGATTGAAGTATATTTATGTAGTATACTCAAACATACATATTAGGTATTATTTAGCCTTGTTATGAGATAGTATGACCGGAGTAGCGAGCCTTTGAAGTATGAACTTGTTTAACTTAAGGTTTACCGGCATGAATACATATGACTATGAAATTGGATTAGGATGTTAGTTTCGAATGAGAGACTATAATCTATAAGCATGTGTGTTGATTTATATCAGTAACTGGAAGTGCTATGTGTTCAAGCCTATATTAACGCATAGAAACTAAGTAATCTAAAGTTAGTAAATCTAAAGACAGGATTAGATTGACTTACGTGAACTATGTGCTAGAATTATGTGATAAGTAGATGTTTGTCAAGTGTAGACTTATATTAGTTTATACATGCTAATTGAAACGCCGACTTGTTAATGCTAGGTCGTTCCAATGAAGTTTTATTAAAGCTAGAATTATTTTTAGCTGAGTAAACAGGCAAGTTCCCTTTCTTCCTCAAGTTATATTTGAGCAAGTATCCTATCCTTGTGTTTACTTTACTCAAGGAACGTTATAAGCGAGTTTCTTAAACTTCACTTGATTTGAATGCAAGTTTCCCTAACCTTACTCAAATTTATATTGAGCAGGGTATTATTATATTGCAAGTTTTCTAACTTAAGTTGATTGTTATATTGAATGCAAGTATCCTAAATTCTTGCACTACTTTATTCAATGAATCGTGTAAGCGAGTTTCTTAACTTCACTTGTTTTTGGTGAAAGTTTTCTATCCTTCTCATATTGTATTGAGCAGGTTATTATTGTATTGTGCAAGTTCCCCGAACTTCACACTTTGGTTATTGTGAAAGTTCCCCGAACTTCACATTTTGGTTATTGTGAAAGTTCCCCGAACTTCACATTTTGAGTATTGTGAAAGTTCCCCAAACTTCACATTTTGAGTATTATTGAAAGTTCCTCGAACTTCACATTTTGAGTATTGTGAAAGTTCCCCGAACTTCACACTTTGGTTATTTTGCAAATTCCCGAACTTCATTTCTTTATTATGCAAGTTCTCTAAACTTATACAAACTCGTATAGTGTGCAAGTATCTTATCTTTGTGTTTACTTTACCCAAAGAACGTTGTAAGCAAATATCCTAACCTATGCATTAACTTTATGCAAGGGATCTATTATGGTGAAATTCCCCGAATTTCACTCTTTGATGTTGTAAGTGTCTAAGCCTATGCATTTATTTTATGCAAGGAATCTATTATCGTGCAAGTTCCCCTAACTTCACATTTTGAGTATTGTGCAAGTTCCCCGAACTTCACACGTTGAGTATTGTGCAAGTTCCCCGAACTTACACAAATTCATATATTGTGCAAATTCTAAACTTCACTTTGTGCAAGTTCTCTATCCTTCTCATATTGTATTGAGTAGGTTATTGTTGAATCGAAAGTTGTTTACTTAATTGCTTGAACTTTATTTCCAAGCATGTTATTTAGTGGTTTAATTACTTATCAATTATTCCACATTGATATTATTGATGTCCGCACCTAGTGCATTTGAGCTCGTACAGTCTTGGACTTGTACATTATTCAAGGTCCTAAATTTCTTGAACTATGTCAGTAAGAGTCTGAACCTTTGCTTGGTCAGACTAGTAAATGAAGTTTTCTTTGAAGCTATCCAAACCAATTGATGGTAAGGATTCTTAGACAGAATAGAACACCCCTCATATGTAGTAATGTGCCCAGGTATCTAATATATATGATACGAGTAAGCAGATATAAGTGTTATGCATATTCACGTTGTACCCAAGGCTGATCTCCTCAAAGTACTTAGTTTCTGTAGCCAGAAGCCAGTAATTCTTAAAGGGTCAATTAGCTATTGAACCCATTGGAAAGTTATAGTTCAGAGTCTACTCGACTATCAGTCATTCTAAAGGCAATTATTATCTTTGCTTTTAATAGTCATATTATTGAATCTTTCAGATATTCATAGTGTTGAATCATGCAGGTTGTTGAATCTTACAGATATTCATATCGTTGAATCATACAGATATTCATAGTATTAAATCATATAGATTGTTGAATCATTCTAACATTCATATTGTTGAATCTTTAAGATATTCATTTTGTTGAAATCGTTGTCAGATATTTTTCCATTCATCATGATATATCCTTTATTGTTGTATTTAAACTTGCTGAGCAAACTTGTTGCTCATTCTTGATATATCATGACTTATATTACAGTTAAGCCCGAGCCCTCAGGGAAGGACAAGGGTAAAGGAAAGATTTAGGATGGTTTGCAAGGAGCAGACTTTGTCTTTATGATTTGTTTAATTACTGTTAATGTAATATGAACCCTAATATTTATTCTAGGGTATATTTGTATTGATGTATTAAGGTTATCGAATCTTGGGACTAGTAACACCTTTTGAATGAACGACGTACGTTTATTATATTCCGCATTTTAGTTATCGTATGTTACTTAAAGGTGGATGTTAGTATTGTTTCGTGGTGACCGGACCGGGGTCAGAGGACTCGGATTCGGGGGTGTCACAGGTTGATATCAAAGCTTTAGGTTATAAACGTTAGGAATGCGAAACCTATGTTATAACCTTAGTAGGAAACTCAAGTAGAGTTTGTAGGTGATGGATTGAGGATATCCATCGAGTCTTATTGTGATACTGAAGTTGTTTATTTAAATCAGCTATAATTGATGGACGTCCTAACTTCTTAATGCTAACATGAATAGCATATCACATAAAGCCTAATGTTTTCTTCCTGTCGTCAGGATCATGCCGCCTAGGGGATTTTCGCGGAACCAGAAGGAGGAAGGATCTGTTAGCAATGATGGAAGGGGAAATGTCGACCCAGTGCAGAGCTTCGTTAACCTATTAACAGAAGCAATACAGAACATAACCCTGCCAGCAGTTGAGCAGCTAGGACATTACTTGGCTAGCTTTAAGGACTTTAAGTTGGTAGGACCACCGAATTTCCGGGAAACCTTAGACCCAATCGAAGCCCACACATGGATAGAAGAAGTTGAGAAGGTGTTTGAGGTCGCACGGGTGGCCGAGGCACAGAAGACGAGTTTTGCCACATTCATGATGAAGGGCGAAGCTAATAATTGGTGGGAACCCAATAAAGGACTAGCAGGCGAAGGAGTTATTATGTGTGACAGATTTAAGAATTTCTTTTCGAAAAATACGCAACAAGATATGGAAGTTAAGTTTCTGGAGCTGAGACAAGGAGGTATGTCAGTCGTAGAGAACGTGGCAAGATTTAAAGAGTGGGCTCGATTCACCTCGCATCAGGTGGATACGGAGGCCAGAAAAATAGAGAGATTTGAATTAGGATTGAAACCATGGGTGTAGAAGGTAGTAGATGTATTGAAGATTAAGACCTTTTCTAATCTTTTGGAAAGGGGTATCATTGTTAAAGGAGGCATTGAAGTCATAGCGTAATTTAATCAAGATAAGAAGACCGGTCAGGAAGGACCGAAAGTGGGGAACGACAAAGGCAGCAACCCTAATAAGCGTAAATGGATGGAGAGCCAATCATCCGGAGGTGGCAAATCCAGGGGAAAGGCTAAGAAAAGTTTAAAGTGCAGTAACTGTGGAAGGAACCACTCGGGGGAATGCTTGAAGGGGAAGAACGCATGTTATCATTGTGGACAACCGGGGCAAATGGCTCCTCAATGTCCGAATAAGCCAAAAGGAGGATGTTTCGCATGTAGAGCCACAGACCATCAAATCAAGGACTGCCCGAAGAGAAAGGGTATTGCAGCTAGCGGCAATCGCAACAACAAGGATGTAGTGTCAGGTATCATCCCGATCAATTATATAGATGCATATGTGTTATTCGATTCGGGTGCCACCTGCTCTTTTGTTTCTAAAAATTTGTTAAACATTTAGACTTACCCGTGAGAAATTAGAACACCCTATGGGCGTAGGAGTAGCAAACAAGGAAGTTATCCCCGTAGAATACATTCATAGGAACTGTTAAGCCTTGGAGTTTTGGAAGCATTATTGGTATGGTGAGAAATGTGAGATATACACAGTCTGAAGTATATCTTCATGCAGAAGGAATTAACCATGAGGCAGCGCCGATGGCTAGGATTGATCAAAGATTATGATTGTGAGATTCTGTACCATCCAGGCAAAGCAAATGTAGTGGCAGATGCCTTGGATAGGAAAGGCAGAGGGAAGTTATCGAGGTTGACCATTCAGAAGAATTAGTGAAAGATTTCAAAAGACTAGACTTAGAGGTTAAGTATCCGATGGAGACCAAAGAGAGATTAATTACAGTGTCAGTAAGCCCGACGTTATTAGATAAGGTTAAGGAGGCACAAGAGAAGGACGAAGATTGTGATAACATCAAGAAGTAATTAGCTAAAGGTGATGAGTTGAAATTTAAGATTGATAGCACTGAACTGCTAAGATTTGAAGGACGAATTTGGGTACCGTTAGTACCAGAACTAAGAGAAGAGATTTTTCTAGAAGTATTTTATGGGAGGAAGTGTCGACCATCGTTGTGTTGAGACGAGGTAGGTGAGCGTCGACTATTGGGACTAGAAATGGTACAGCAGACGGTAGAAATTATCTAAGTGATAAGAGCGAATTATCCGTTTTTATTGGAGTAACCTTATTTTTACAATTCCGAGGACGGAATTTTTATAAGGAGGGAGGGATGTAACGACCAGGAATTTCAGGCTCCTTATTAATTTTATATGTGATTTAAAATTTTTAGGAGTTAATTGTTTTTAAAAATTATTTAAACCTTATGTGGTTATGTGCTTATGTGATTTAACCTATGCGAATAAATGCTAGGATTTTATTAAAGGGAATCACTAATGGTTATTTAAATTAGTAGATTAACCCTGAGACTTTTCTATCAGAATATTGATAAAAAGTGTTAGTAAATTATAGATTCAAATTTCTTGAATATAATATAGAGATTTAATCGTGATTGATTAATTGATATTTAAGTAATTAATTGATAACGTATGAAATTATTATTGTTGTTGATTTATAATTATTATGAATAAATAATAATTAATGAATTGGGAGTGATTAATTGTTAATGTGTTGATTAATTATTATTATGAATAAATAATAATTAATGAGTAAGAGATTAATAATATTATATTTACTTGGTTAATTGATTAATTGTTATATGCAAGTATATGTTATATTAAACCTTTAGTATATGGTAGTCAACTGTATATTGTATAAGGTGCAAGGTGACACATTAATATGTCTCTATATTATACATATAGACTATATAGTATGATTAATGACATTATGTGAGTTACATGTTATGTATGAAAAGACATTAATATGTATACCCTATTACACTATATTAATATCAATTAACTATTGTTATTTGATAATGATTTTTTTATAAGTTATTATAATAATAACCATTGTGATAGTAATAATACCCAAGTGCTTGATATTCGGTGTTTATATAATGTACATGGAATATATGTATATACCTTACTTGATACATTATATCATTATTTGTTCATTAGAAATAACATTGTAGCTCCCATTTAAATATATATGGAATGGATACATGTAGCTTAAGTATATACTATGTGTATATATATCATATAACCTAAGTGTATTATATTATATAGCCTAAGTATGGCCATATATTATCCACACATTGCAAGAATGCTGAGATTGCTTTGTTTGTCCCATATTATGTGCCCAATTGCTCTCTTATTTCTCATACACGTGAACCCACATGCTATGCTACTCTATATCTTCGTCAATTTCTTCACAAAGCTTAGCTAATCATGAAATGGGGAATGGAGATGATGATGGATTGCACCAACCCTTACCAACTTCTTGTAATCCATTATGTAATCACACAATCCTTTGTTTTGATTTGATGAACAATTGCATGGACCATATATTGAGTTGCCTATAAATGAGCTCTTCTCTTCTTCCCATTTCAATTGCTGAAATATTGATAAATAGAGTTAGTATACTGATTTTCCATTTGAGTTAAGGAAGCATTAGTATAGCAGCAAGAACTAGTCCATTTCTTAACAGAGGTATAACTCCATTTGTTTAATTTCTGTAAAATTTCCATTCTTGTTCTTCATTAGCAAAGTTCTTGAGTTTTGCAATCTAGATGTTAATTGAGCTACAGAATATGTTTTGATAAGTTTTATATGAAGTTATATGCATGATAGGATTGTATTATAGCTGGTACAGGAAGAATTCTGAGTTGGGTTTCCAGTCTGCCGAAAACTGCACTGCCTCAGGCCTGGCCGCCAGCCTGCGCAGCTGCGCCAGTGTTGCACTGGCCAGCGGTGCAGCTGCGCCAGTGCCTGTCTGCAGAAATTTTTTCCTTTTTGCAATCTGTTTATGCTAACTTATGGTACTAGTTTGGATTAAGCATACTAGCATGAGTGATATATATATATATATATATATATATATATGGATGTATTGAGGCAATGTAAACATGTTTCACTAATAGTTGCACAAGTAATTATAGTTTGAAATAAACTTAGCGTTTCATAAACTAACTTCGAATATGGAAACAAACTCGATATGTATACTTGCCATGATAGTATTCTGACCTTGCAAGCATGATAGCATGACTTAGAATTGTATGGGAGACATGTTGACCTAGGTATACGGGTTTTATAATATAATATAAGCATGTGAACCCCACTATTGAACATTTCTAACAAAAGATATAAGTTTCAAAGGTGAACTTTAACATATAGATATTGTGTATGCATTCTAATTTGGCAAGCATGTTAGTATGACCTAGATAGGCATGAAGAGCATGTTAATTGGTATATACATGTTTAAAAATGTGCACGGTTATGTTAGACCTCATTAGGGAAAACTTACTAACGAAAAGTGAGCATTGAACATGGACTTGGCATGTTACATTGAGATATGAATTCTAATTTTATGAACCTGACCGTATGGTCTATATATGTACGTTTAAAGTGTTGAACACACTAGCATGCACGATTGCAAGATTTCAACGATTTCAAAAGAGAACTTAAGATTTGAAAGTTAAATACCATGTGAGACATGTTGTGAGCATATAAACATATGTATTAGGATTCATTATGCCTATAGATATATTGACATGAGCATCTTTTAGTTAAAGAATGGATTTCACATATGCACGTATTCATAAGAAATGAATTTCTAAAACACGAACTACGTGATTGAAGTATATTTGTGTATTATACTCAAGCATACATATTAGGTATTGTTTAGCCTTGTTATGAGATAGTATATCCGGAGTAGCGAGCCTTTGAAGTATGACCTTGTTTAACTTAAGGTTTACCGACATGAATACATATGACTATGAAATTGGATTAGGATGTTAGTTTCGAATGAGAGATTATAATCTATAAGCATATGTGTTGATTTATATCAGTAACTGGAAGTGCTATGTATTCAAGCCTATATTAACACATAGAAACTAAGTAATCTAAAGTTAGTAAATCTAAAGATAGCATTAGATTTCCATACGTGAACTATGTGCTAGAATTATGTGATAAGTAGATGTTTGTTAAGTGTAGACTTATATTAGTTTATACATGCTAATTAAAAAGCCGACTTGTTAATGCTAGGTCGTTCTAACGCAGATTTATTAAAGCTAGAATTATTTGTAGCTGAGCAAACAGGCAACTTCCCTATCTTCCTCAAGTTATATTTGAGCAAGTATCCTATCCTTGTGTTTACTTTACTCAAGGAACGTTATAAGCGAGTTTCTTAAACTTCACTTGATTTGAATGCAAGTCTCCCTAACCTTACTCAAATTTATATTGAGCAGGGTATTATTATATTGCAAGTTTCCTAACTTCAGTTGATTGTTATATTGAATGCAAGTATCCTAAATTCTTGAACTACTTTATTCAATGAATCGTGTAAGAGAGTTTCTTAACTTCACTTATTTTTGGTGAAAGTTTCCTATCCTTCTCATATTGTATTGAGCAGGTTATTATTGTATTGTGCAAGTTCCTCGAACTTCACATTTTGGATATTGTGAAAGTTCCCCGAACTTCACACTTCGGTTATTGTGAAAGTTCCCTGAACTTCACATTTTGGTTATTGTGAAAGTTCCCCGAACTTCACATTTTGAGTATTGTAAAAGTTCCCCGAACTTCACATTTTGAGTATTGTGAAAGTTTCCTGAACTTCACATTTTGAGTATTGTGAAAGTTCCCCGAACTTCACACTTTGGTTATTTTACAAATTCCCGAACTTCATTTCTTTATTATGCAAGTTCTCTAAACTTATACAAACTCGTATATTGTGAAAGTATCTTATCTTTGTGTTTACTTTACCCAAAGAACGTTGTAAGCAAATATCCTAACCTATGCATTTACTTTATGCAAGGGATCTATTATGGTGAAATCCCTAAATTTCACTCTTTGATGTTGTAAGTGTCTAAGCCTATGCATTTATTTTATGCAAGGAATCTATTATCGTGCAAGTTCCCCGAACTTCATATTTTGAGTATTGTGCAAGTTCCCCGAACTTCACACGTTGAGTATTGTGCAAGTTCCCCGAACTTACACAAATTCATATATTGTGCAAATTCTAAACTTCACTTTGTGCAAGTTCTCTATCCTTCTCATATTGTATTGAGTAGGTTATTGTTGAATCGAAAGTTGTTTACTTAATTGCTTGAACTTTATTTCCAAGCATGTTATTTAGTGGTTTAATTACTTATCAATTATTCCATATTGATATTATTGATGTCCGCACCTAGTGCATTTGAGCTCGTACAGTCTTGGACTTGTACATTATTCAAGGTCCTAAATTTCTTGAACTATGTCAGTAAGAGTCTGAACCTTTGCTCGGTCAGACTAGTGTATGAAGTTTTCTTTGAAACTATCCAAACCAATTGATGGTAAGGATTCTTAGACGGAATAGAACACCCCTCATATGTAGGAGTGTGCCCAGGTATCTAATATATATGATACGAGTAAGCAGATATAAGTGTTATGCATATTCACGTTGTACCCGAGGCTGATCTCCTCGAGGTACTTAGTTTCTGTAGCCAGAAACCAGTAATTCTAAAAGGGTCAATTAGCTATTGAACCCATTGGAAAGTTATAGTTCAGAGTCTACTCGACTATCAGTCATTCTAAAGGCAATTATTATCTTTGCTTTTAATAGTCATATTATTGAATCTTTCAGATATTCATAGTGTTGAATCATGTAGGTTGTTGAATCTTACAGATATTCATATCATTGAATCATACAGATATTCATAGTATTGAATCATATAGATTGTTGAATCATTCTAACATTCATATTGTTGAATCTTTAAGATATTCATTTTGTTGAAATCGTTGTTAGATATTTTTCCATTCATCATGATATATCCTTTATTGTTGTATTTAAACTTGCTGAGCAAACTTGTTGCTCATTCTTGCTATATCATGACTTATATTGCAGTTAAGCCCAAGCCCTCAAGGAAGGACAAGGGTAAAGGAAAGATTTAGGATGGTTTGCAAGGAGCAGACTTTGTCTTTATGATTTGTTTAATTATTGTTAATGTAATATGAACCCTAATATTTATTCTAGGGTATATTTGTATTGATGTATTAAGGTTATCAAATCTTGGGACTAGTAACACCTTTTGAATGAACGACGTACGTTTATTATATTCCGCATTTTAGTTATCGTATGTTACTTAACGGTGGATGTTAGTATTGTTTCGTGGCGACCGGACCGGGGTCAGAGGACCCGGATTCGGTGGTGTCACAATCATGCCCATGAGGAGACCGACATTAGTATATATTCTGTGGTCGAGGATGCTTCGCAGCCCGACAATCACCATTCAAACTGTGCCTTAAGGCTGAAAAGATAAAAAATGGAAGTATCAACATGCTTCAATTCATATGTTAGCATAAGGGTTTGATAACCAGCTTTCAAAACATCATTTTCAATTCAATCAAAAGAAAAGCTTTCGCAAATCAAATCAAACACTTTGCAAATCAAATCAAAGACTTTTGCAAAATCAAATCAAGCCCTCGTATATAGGTTCAACGAAGAAAAGCACTACTTTCAATCAATCAAACATAGGCCCAATTTTCAAAACATCATTCACACACGCACTTCAATTTTAAGGGAAATATTGAAAAGATGCGGTACCGTGTTTACACGGCAGTCGTGGAGTGCCTAACACCTTCCCCACACTTAACCAAGCCCCTGAGCTCAAAACTTTGGTTTCAAAGATCAAGTTTCAACAGTGTCCAGCAATTGGGCCTCTTTCAAATAAAACTCGGTTGAGTTGGTACAACTATTTTCAAATCTACCAACTAACGACTCTGTAAAATGTTCAAATCGTCGACATGATACATGTTGGCCTTTTCCCTAAAAAACCCTTCAAAACCTTTTTCCTAAATAAAAAGAGTGAGGGTAGAGATAACTTAGGAAGAGATGAAAGATCCGGGTTGTGACCCGACCCACGGATTTTTTAACCAACGTCGACAGGTGGCGACTCTGCTGGGGAAGTTTGAGGGCTTAGCCCGCTTTACACTCTTTTTAAATATTTTCCTTTCAAAACTATAAATGCGTGAATTATGTGTCTCCGCATTGAGGAATGCGTGAATGCTGCGTCTTTACATTGAATGAATGTGAATGAATGTGAATGAATGCTTTCCTGTTTTTTAGTGCTTCGCACCCATATTAGTACTTCGCACCAACTGTCATCATATGCATACGGTGAGGACGATGTATGTGAATATATGTTGTGTTCCTCTCACAAGGAGGCAAAACTCGTCGATGATAAGTAATGTCTCTAGGGATTAGCTAAGTCTCTGGGGCTCATGAAAACGCACCACCCAGATTCGCTCCAGTTGAAAGATCGGATTAATTTCCCCTCTAGTAGATTGTGATGATCTGGGGACCTTCATGCCAAAAATCCGCGCGAGAGTAACCTAAGATAGTTCAGCCTCTGATTAACCAAATCCGACAGGAAGCTTCTTCATGCCTTCCTCTTTCAATTTAATATCTAGTTTTCAATTCTGGTAAATACGTCTTGTCATCCTGTCATCAAAACAACTAACCTCTGTTTTGTAGGAGAAAATTAAAAACCACATCATCCATCCTATCCCTACCTATCTCAGGAAATTGACAAGCCTACGTTTTGGTGTATGTGAAAAATTGGTCCTGTCGCTAGATCTAAGTCTAAGAAAGCACTAAGTCCATCCACAGACATGACTTCGAGTGCTCAACTAGAATTTACCCCTGTGTCTAGGGAAGAGTTCGAAGGACTGAGAAATCAGATAGCTGAACTAGCCGGTTTTCTAAGAGAACAAAGCAAGGCCCTTAAAGGGAAGCCCAAACTCATACAGAACCAGGAGCACCTGGTGGTAGTGGTAGTCAAGAGACCGAAAAGGCCGAAACTCAGATTCCTGGACCACAAAACAAGGACCCAACCAACAAAACCCCTGAAATCACTGCCCTCAGCAAAGAACAAGAAGCTAGTGATCTTCTCAAGAAAGTACAACAAACGGAAGAAACTCTCCGGTCTATCAAAGGGACTAAGGCATTCGGCAGTGTTAATTACTCCGACCTCTGTATTTTCCCCGGAGCTCGTTATCCTGAGAAATTTAGAACTCCTGATTTTGAGAAATTTGATGGATTGGGAGATCCTTATACACATCTGAAAGTATTCATTAGAGAACTCGGATCCTATGCAGAGGACGAGAAACTTCGGATGCAATTATTTCAAAAGAGTCTAACTGGAGAGGCCAGAGCCTGGTATGCCCGCCTCGATAATTCTATGATTCACAGCTGGGAAGAGCTGGCCCATGCCTTCCTCAGTCAGTACAGCTTCCAATCTCAACTGGCTCTAGACAGATACCAGATAACCAAAATCAAGAAAAAGAACACTGAATCATTTAGAGAGTATGCCCAACGATGGAGATGGGTGGCATCACAAGTCACCCCAGCCATGACTGAGTCTAAGATAGTCATGACCTTTATCGACATCCAAGAAGCGCCATATTATGAGAGGTTCCTAGCAGGCATAGGAAAACCATTCTCTGAAATGATCAAGCACGGTGAAATGGCAAAAATGGGGCTCAAGTCCTGGAAGAAAAAAGATCTGACCGCCCTTGAAGCTGTCGCTGAACATATCCAATTCAAAAATTATGGGAGTAATCCACGGTGGGTACACAAAAAGAAATATGAAGAAGTGTCCTTAGTATTGCAAGGACAGAATACAATGGGCGAGTTAAAAAGTATGCCCATTCAAAAGAGGAATTAGACCCCTTTTCAAGCTCTAGCACAGCCTTCGAACCCTCTATTCTAGAAGAATATGGAGGTCAGGCATAGAAGAACTTTCACCCCTCTAGGGGATTCACTCGAGAACGTGTTCAAGCTTCTGATTGCTCAGAAGAAGATTGTCCAACTCCTTCCACCAACCAACACTGGTGGACGAAATTTTGACTCAGCCAAAAAGTGTGCTTACCACTCTTGATCTCCAGGCCATGACACATAAGATTGTTGGTCTCTCAAGCACAAGATCCAAGATTTGATCGACAATGGAGAGATTATGGTCACAAAGCCTGAGCAACCCCATGTACAGGACAATCCTCTACCACAACATAAAGAGGAGAATGTTAATATGATCGGCACCACAAATGGAGAAGGATCCAAGTACCTCTGTAATGTGGGAGAATCAACTCCATCCATCAATAGCACCCCAGACAGTTGTGAAGTTTCAGAAAGACGGTTCCTGATAGAGCAAGAAATAAACTCTATCAAGGAACGAATCGAACAATTAGCAGAACTGGTCGTCTATCAACATCAGATTACCAGGAAAATGATCAAACGGGCCAACCGGTCTGATATCGATCGTCCTCCCACACCCGAGATCAATCCCATGAGGGATCATAACCGGTCTCAGGAGCATGAATCTTGGACTGACAAAGGGGTTGAAGAAGAAAACGTCCAAACTAGTGGAAAATTCCTATTTCAAAGGAACTTCACCAACCTAAACCAGTCAATGGAAGAAATCCTCCAGATGTTAATCAACGAGGGAATGGTTGCAGACTTGTTACCACCACTGAACCCTCGGGCCAAAAAATTCAAACCTGATCAAATATGTCAGTACCTACTCCAATTCACCCGGCTATGATACTGAGGATTACTGGGCGATTCGCAACCTAATTCAAGACATCATTGAAAATGGTGACCTGATAAGGGGAAATCAAGTTCTCGACCTCCCAGATGAAGACACTCTCTGGATCCCCACTGTATGGAACCAGAATACAGTGGCTTTCATATCCTGCGATAGGGAGTCGACCCTCAAACCCTTAGTACTGACAGGGAAAGGGGTCCAAGAAATACAAAATCCTGTGAAGCTGGCCGCACCCGAGCCTTTGATAATTGCCCTCCAGTATCCAATTATCAGTTTAAAGCGGGTCCCATGGAACTATGGGAAAGATGAAGGGTCCACCTCAAATAACATTACCGTTGTACCAAAAGATAATCCATTATACCTGCCTCAACGGGTGAGCAAACCAGTCATCAAAGCCAAAGCAAAGGTGGATGATGAGAAAATTAAAGAGTTCCTCAAAAAGATGGGACACGATGAAATCAAGGTAGTGCAGAGCTTGAAGGATGCACCTAAGCAAATGTCCTTCCTAGGCTTGGTCTTATCCTCAATGGACCATCGCAACATTCTAGTGAAAGTTCTAGAAGAAACCCATCTGCCATATACCGTAGATGCTGAGAAATTCCGTCATGTGGTGGAACACATTTTCAACAGCAATGTGATTTATTTCACTGACGATGATAGCCCTGCAGAGAGAACAGGCCATCATAAGTCCCTGCACATAGCTATGATGTATGTGATCGGAGGGGTACTCATCGACGGAGGATCATCCCTTAACATCTGTCCCTACGATACCTTGGAAAAAATGAAGATCAACCCGAATCGGATCAAAACCAGCCTTATGGTTATTCGAGCTTTCGATGGATCGCGACGCCAAGCTATGGGAGAAATAGAGCTATCCTTGGAGATTGGCCCACACACTTTCTATGTATCCTTTCAGGTGCTCAATATCGCGACTAGATATAACCTGTTGCTGGGCAGGCCATGGATTCATATGGCAGGGGCAGTGCCATCCACCCTCCATCAACAGCTCAAATACATTATCAATGGCAACCTCATCATGGTCAATGCTGAACCAGAATACCCTGTAGGCATACAGGGAGCCATGCCAGTGATAAGCCTGAATGCAGGGATTGAACCTGCAAGTTTTCAAGCTCTGGAGGTGAGCGATACGTAGTATCTACCTATCGGAGCACCAGTCCTTTAGCCTAAGGTCTCCACCAAAGTAATGACAGTGGGCCAAGAAATGGTATCTTTGGGTTTCCAACCTAGAGATGGGTTAGGAAAGAATCAGCAAGGTATCAAGAGCCCGATACAAATCCCAAGTCAGACTGGGAGAGCAGGATTGGGATATTCATCCATGGAAAATTACAAGAACCCACATAAGCATCCCAAGGCTCATGCTTCCACCATACTTTTGCCAAATCTTACTAATGCCGGATGGGTAAAACCAATGAGGAAGATCCCTACTGTGGTATCAACAATGCTGTTTCCTCTAATTATACCTGTCAATGAAAGAAAAGCCCTCAAGCATGAGGCAGATAGCGAAAAGGGAAAAAAAGATCCTATATGAAGGACGAGACCCATTCGCTAACTTGCGGATCATCATAAACTATGAGGGTATGAATGCTGAGATCCCAGATAGCAAAGACGAGGATCAGATTCAAATTCCTCGCATCAAAAAGGAAAAGGGGGGCAGTTCAAAGAAAAACCCTGGCCCTATTATAATGGATGTCTCAATCATCATCCGAGACAAGACAAATAATCACAAATCCTTGATCCTCCCGGTTCATAAGGATCTAACCTTGGATAACTGGAGTAGTGTCCCATACCTAGGTCGAAAAGGGTAAAGGGGCAGAGAGAGTCAATCTGCCCTTTAATCGTGCTTTCATTTACTGCTTACTTTTGATTGCATAGCCATAGCAGCAGCTTTGTTATGCTTTACAGAATGCTATGCATATTTAAGAAGTTGTATATATCTAAGATGAAAGCATTTTTTGTTTCCAGGACTCAAGCGTTGGATGTGTTCGTCTCTGCTGATGAGATGCCAACCTGTCAAAATGACTACGACTTTGATGTAGAACTGAACTTCGACTTGATGGATATTGATCAAGAGGAGGAAGATGACTATGAGGTGCCCGAGGAGATCAAAGAATGGGTCGAAGACCAACCCACACCAAACCACCACTATCAACATAGGAACCTCCAAAAACATCAAAGAAATCTAGATAGGTTTAGACCTCACACCAGACCAAAAAGCCGACCCGATCAACTCCTAACACAGTTCCAGGATGTATTTGCATGGTCACATGAAGACATGATTGGCCTCTCTACTGACATTGTCATTCATTGCATGCCCATCAAAGAAGGGTTCAAGCCAGTCAAACAAAAGCTCAGGCGATTGAAACCTGAATGGAGTCTGAAAGTCAAAGAAGAAGTCGTTAAACAATTCAAAGCCGGGATTATCATGGTATCAACCTATCCAGAGTGGCTTTCAAACATAGTCCCAGTGCCTAAGCCCGGAGGGAAGGTACGAGTATGTGTGGATTACAGGGATTTGAACAAAGCCTTCCTCAAGGACAATTTCCTAGTACCTTTCATCCACATCCTGATAGACAATACGGCGTAGTACGACATATATTCCTTCATAGATTGCTTTGCTGGTTACCATCAAATCATGGTTGCTGAAGAGGACCAGGAGAAAATAGCTTTCATCACTCCCTGGGGAACCTTCTGTTATAGGTGACTATCCTTCGGTCTCATCAATACCGGAGCCACGCATCAGCGAGCCATGATGGCCCTATTTTATGACATGATGCACAAAGAAATAGAGGTTTATGTGGACGACATCATCATCAAATCCCAGAGGGAGGATGATCACATCGACCATCTCAGGAAGCTGTTCAATAGGTTACGTAAGTATAACCTCAAGCTGAATCCCGCCAAATGTGCTTTTGGCGTCAAAGAAGGTAAGCTATTAGGATTCTTGGTGAGTAATCGCGGCATCGAACTAGACCCTGCCAAGATCAATGCCATCACTGAGATGCCAGTACCTCAAAGAGAAGGAGATACGTGGGTTTCTGGGAAGGATCAACTTTATAAGCTGATTCATTTCCCAGCTCACAGCAACCTGTGAGCCCATATTCAAGCTACTAAGGAAGAATGCCTCCACCAAATGGAATGAGGATTGTCAACAAGCCTTCCTTGCCATCAAGAAGCAGCTAATCTAAGCACTAGTATTGGTACCTCCGAGGGATGGAGTTCCCTTGTTCATGTACCTGTCCGTTAATGCCAATGCAATGGGCTGCATGCTAGGACAAAAAGATGATAGTAGCAAAGAAAGAGACATCTACTACATCAGTAAAAGATTCAGCAGTGGAGAACAGAAATACACCCTGATCGAGAAAACATGTTGTGCATTAGCATGGGCCGGCATGAGGTTACAACATTACCTCCATGGGCACATGACTTACCTCATATCCAGCATGGATCCACTCAAATATGTATTCAACAAGCCAATATTGAATTGTCGACTGTCCAAATGGCAATTGATTCTACAACAGTTCGACATTGTCTATGTGACTTAGAAGTCAATCAAGGGTCAAGGCATTACAGATCAATTAGTTGAAGCACCTTCAGAAGGGTTCGAGCCCCTGGAGACCTATTTCCCAGATGATGGAATCATAACAATTCAATAACTCTAACGAGAGAATACTGTCCAACCATGGAAAATGTATTTTGACGGAGCAGTAAACATGGAAGGTGCCGGAGCTGGGGCAGTCCTTATCTCTGGTACAGGAGAAAAATATCCTGTGGCTACCAAACTTTAATTTGGCAACACCAACAACACGATCGAGTATGAAGGCTGTATAATGGGGTTGAAACTAGCTCAATCCATGGGTATCAAACACCTACTGGTCTTTGGAGACTTTGAGTTGGTCATTAGACAATCCACTGGGGCATATCACACCAAAGAACTGCATTTGCTGCCCTATAATCGACAGATCATCAGAATATCCCTAGAATTTGAAGACATAATTTTTAGCCAAATTCCTCAGGGTAGGAATGATTTCGCTGATGCATTGGCAACGTTGGCTTCATTAATCCGCATATCCGATAGGATTAGGATTCCCTGCATCAAATTCACAGTTCAGGGAGAAGTATTAGATGAAATACCTTTTGTCAAGAAGCCTTGGTTTTAAGACATCAAGGAATATCTGGTAGATGGATCTACACTAGTGGAGCAAGCCAATCTGCGCGAAAGTGGATTCACTAAATGGCTATGAAGTTCTATCTAAGTGGAGATTCCCTCTACAAATGAGATGCTGGAATAGGCCTGTTAAGATGCCTTGATAAAGAACAAGCCTAGAGACTTATGGATGAAATCCACAGTGGAGTCTGTGGTCCACACATGAGCAGTCATCTACTGGCCAGGAAGATATTAAGAATCTGTTATTATTGGATCTCTCTAAAAGCTGATTGCGACGATTACGTCAGGACATGTTATCAATGCCAAGTACATAGAAATTCCATACACACTCCTCCAAATGAGCTACATAACTTGAGTTCACCATGGCCTTTCTCCATGTGGGGAATAGACGTGATTGGTCCAGTGGAACCAAAAGCCAGCAATGGTCATCGATTTATTTTCTCTATGATCGATTACTTCACCAAATGGGTTGAAGCAGCCTCTTTTCCCAAAGTCACGAAAGAGGTCATCATTGGTTTCATCAGAAATAATATGGTCTGTCGGTATGGACAATCGGAGGTGATCATATCAGACAACGCCAAGAACCTGAACAATCAGATGATGATATAACTGTGCAGTAATTTCCACATCAAGCATCTCAACTCCGTCATCTATTGGCCCAAAATAAATGGTGCTGTCAAAGCAGCCAACAAAAACATCAAAAAGATCATGCATAAAATGTCCACCAATCACAAAGAATGGCCTGACCTGCTGCCTCTAACCCTGTTAGCATAAAGGATGTCAATGCGCACCTCTACTAGGGCTACCCCCTATTCATTGGTTTATGTCATGGAAGCAGTCCTCCCCATAAAAGTAGAGATGTAATCCTTGCGAGTGTTGATTGATGCTCAAATAAACGAGGATCAGTGGTTGCAAGACCGATATCACCAACTATCCCTGATAAATGAAAAAAAGGCTACAACCATTTTCTATGGACAGTTATATCAGCAAAGGATCGCTCGATCCTACAACAAGAAGGTCCAAATACGGCAATTCAAAGAAAACGACTTGGTGCTGAAGAAAGTTTTAGCCAATCAAGACGAGGCTAAAGGAAAGTTCGCCTCTAATTGGGAAGGCCCTTTCATTGTCAAGGAAGTGTTGACGGAAGGAGCTATCAGACTACAAGAAATGGATGGGAACGAATTTCCCCAACTCATTAATTCAGACACCATGAAAATGTACTATGTCTGAAGCAATGCATACCCACATTTGGGTCCTACAAATCAAATTAGGTTCGGTTTCTCACTAGAAGCCGAAACTACAAATGACCTGATCTCCCTCCACCCGGGAGTACGTAGGCAGCCATTTTTGGTGCGATCAAACCAAATAAAATTTAAAAAAATCATCAAACCAAACTCAAAACCCAAGACAAATACTTTTCAAACCTTCTCTAATAGAAGGTAGAACTACGAATGACCTGATCTCCCTCCACCCGAGAGTACGTAGGCAGCCATTTACGGTGCGGTTTGACCTTCAAGAAAAAGTAAAAAACCAATAAAAAACCAGTTCCAAGACACCGAAAGCCATACAGAAGCTATATCCAATCTTCTTGGTCAACATGCCCATCTGAAATACTCCCTGATATCTCAACTGTTAGTCCATCAAAGAGGAGCTCAAGATACATCAACAACTGCGAGTCATGAAAGAAGTGGTAATCACTCAGCAATGACGATACATCTTCAAATAGGGAAGTGAATCAAAAATATATTTCTTTGATATAAAACTGTTTGATTTATATATAATGCCTTATACATGACAAAAATGGCTGATCTAGTCTGTGTAGGAAAAATAAAGCTAGTCTACGGACCCAAGGATAAGCGGGCCAGCAATGCCACCATAGCATCTCTCTCGGAAGATGGAGGAGCGGCTGCAAGTGCAATACCCTTAGCCTCCATATGACTCAAAACCTCCACAGTCATCTACAGTGTGGCACTATGGTAATCCATATATGCGTTCATCTCAGTAACCGGGCCATGCGTATAAGATTGAAGAGCAGTACTATCGACAATATGGAAATCACGGGAAGCTATAGCCTCATCCCTCTCCACAAAAGCTGCATCTCTAGCAATCAAAGTATCCTTGATCTCAGCAAAAGCTACATCTCTAGTTGAGAGGATCTCATCCCTCTCCACAACAGCTGCATCTTTGGCAGATCGGAGCTCCTCTTTTTCTATCAAGCCTGCGTTATAAGCGACTCAAAGTGCGTCCCTCTCAGCTAAAGCTATATCTCTGCCAGATAAGGCGGTCAACATCTACGCTCTAGCTGAATCCCGCTCAGGGGTCATCCTGAATAGGGAATCCGTCAAAGCCGAATTTGTGCCTGCAGGAATAGTCGGTGGATCACTAACCAGTGCCGCTGTCAAACCTACGAAGAGCTCATTCTCAATAGGAGAGTCAGGATCCTCCATAGGCTTCTCCTCATCTAAATCTACAATAAGAGCTGAAGGAATAAATGCAACTTCTACCATAACTGTCTCCAACCATGTCGAGTACTCTGGAGAACAGTCCGGATGGCTACTGGAGAACTCAGCCCTCTCTCTATGAGTCCAACACTCATATACTCGAACTAATTCGGCTGATGGCATAGACGATGCCGACATCCTCTGATTAGCAGACCCCTCAAAACGGTGCAAGCTCTGTAACTGATCAAACTGGCTTATAACAGCCGGGGGATGATAAGTAGTCACTCCCCTCAAACCCGCTAGGGGCAAGTAATCCATGTTAGGTGCATGAGTAATGAAGCTATACGGGGAGACTAGCCCTGAGCATGGCAAGATCGAAAACAGATGCTCATATCATACAAAAATGTTGACCACGTCTCCGCGTCAATACACACCGCAGGCTAAAAGGAGTAAGATGTGGCTACCTCGCGAGTAAAGCAATATCCATGAGGCCTAAAAAATCCAATTGGTCAGATATGGGACATCAACCATACATACAGTAAAACTGAGCTACCTCAGAAGAACCCCTCCGGGTGGGTAATATAATAAGTGGCTGACCGCAGCGTCTCAGCTAATATCATTGGGATAATGGTGTTACCCTGTCTAAGGGCCCGAACAACAACTACCAATCCCACATCCAGGTGATCTAAGCACAACGACATGTAGACGTATGCCACAATGCACATCAGTAGAATATCTACCCTGGCCAGATGCTATGCCTCTGTTGAAATAATAAAATCCCTAATATGTAGATCGTAGCTATCAAGCTCCCCAAAGCGATCGATTAAGAAGTCAATCGAGATCACACGCCCAGATACGATCTCGTCCGTGACTACCCTTTGACGAAGACCGGACATCCGCAGGAACGGTCTCCGCATATCACTAACAGTAGTCCGAATGCACGGCAAGTCCAAAGCCAGACCGATAAGCCACTCGTACTCCTCCAAAGTTGGCGTCATCTCATATCGCCCAATATGAAATACCTGCCTCTCGGGTATCCAGCAGGATAGTATGCCATCCACAAACCCATATGGCACCTAAAAATCTGCAAGGGCCAGCGAATGCCCCAACATCTGGTCTACTGTCCCTCTAGCTGAGAAGGGCAGGCTCTCGTACTATGACCTCAATGATGAAGCCACCTCAGACTCTGGTAAATGCTTAATACGGCTCACGGCGGATGACGTCATCTGTGTCACCGTATCACAAGACCACCCAGGGGTTAAATCTGAACTCATCTGTCTAAATGCATACATGTGACATAATATATGCATGATGACAAATATAAACATAATGTGATAGATAGGAAATAGTATGAATATCTACGATAAACTATCTACTGTGGGCATCATCCCTGTCTGATAATATAAAGCAAAATAAAAAATACAGGAAAATGGGGCACCACCACCCAACTACTAACAGTGGTCTATCAAAATGATGGCACAACCGCCAAATAGCCAAAATAATGGCTGACCAAAAATATAGCTGCCATAGCTATCCAAAGAGATCCAGATAATCTACGTCCAGGTGATCAACATGCTCCATCTTCGCTGTGGACATAAAGTTGCGGTCATCAGGCATGTCTGGCGGTACAAGGGAGGATCTAACCCTGTAAAACTGCTACTAAATGGACCTGAAGAGGGGCCCGCTCCTGAGCTGGATAGGTCAAAAGAAGATACCTCTGAAGGATCTCGGCCAAGCTGCCTGATAAAGAAGCGAGCCCTATCTGGGTCAGATCTGCAATCTGGTCTAAATGAGTCGGCTCCCTGAGGCAAGCTATCCAGTCCGTCATCATCATGGACCCTGACACCATGCCTGCCATGAACTGGGTGGCCCGAGTCTGGGCTCTAATAGTGCGAGGACTCCACTATCTGCTAAATGCCTCCTGGCTGAAAGGGCCCTCTGATAGGGGGAATCCATCAATGCCCTCCATGGGAATCTTTGTCAGTGGCATGATCAAAGGCCAATGATGCCAAGCAGGAAGAACAATGGGAATGCAGATCTCACTCGTAATACTTCTGATGGCACGCTCTCCCAAATAGAGCTCCTAGCCTCCCTTTGTTAAGATCGGGACTCTACGGGTCGACAATACAAACTCTCAACCAGTGGGAAAGCCTCCCTCGAATTCGACGGTCAAAAACTCAGAGGTATACAGCACCCAGGAGATCAATCCAGCAGTTAAAAGCTCTAACTATAAGCGATCATATGTAAATCCCTCAGCAACAAGGACCTCCGTCAAAGTCGAGTGATGCCAACGCCGTCCTCGAGGATAAGTCTCCAGAACTAAAGCAGTGCTAGGCATAGGCAAGGAAGCCTCTTAAATGCCCAGAATTGGCCATATTAAAAGTCCTCAGTGATCAATACTAAAAAATATAAATGCTGAAATCAAAAAAAGTACAAGAAAGATGTACTCACCAGCAAAAAAGGGTAGAACCCTAACCAGGCCTCCGTCGAACCCTCCGAAAGCATGCGGATGCACCGGAGAAAATAGGCAAAGGTATAGAAACCCCAATCAAAATCACTGAGATGCTCTACATGCCGGGTAGCTCTGACAAGGGCAAAGGACAGAATCAACGAGTTGTCCGCCAACCCCTGATGATTACCAGAAATAATCGCCTCAGAATGCAATCTCTAACCCTCCGATCATCAGGAGGAGGCTCCAACAAAGCCCCATTCTGGGCATCTATACTCAAGGGACCAGATCAAACAGACCGACCCTTGGGCACCGTCGCAGGAACTCCCAGCAGGGACCGAACGGCAGTGGGCATAATGTCAGCCACGACAGGCACTGGCACGCCCTCAAACTCAATACCGGTGATGAACCTCCAATCCATAGGGGTCATCATCACCTCATAGTCCAACAGATGAAGGGATTGAGTCTGGTGGGACCAGTGCTCAGATAAAGCCCTCATATACCCCAGGGGCAACGGCAGGGAAGAATAAAAAAGAAAGCCTGAAACCCCCAGCCATCAAAAATATCCCTATAATCCTCGTGCAAAGTATAATACAGGGAATGCACGTTAAACCAGTTCCCTCAAGGCTGCGTAAAGCCGGGAACTTGCATAAAAAACCAACCCATGTTAAAAACCTATGCCCCGAGAATGGTAAAAGAAAGAAAATGAATCCAAGAAGAGAAAAACTTTAAGTCACCTCATTGGCGTGGAGATATCTCAAAGGATGGTGACTCAAGTTTCCCAGCAGCTCCTGGGTAGGCACAACAATGCCTGGAACCTCCGCACGTGGAGCCGTGAGCCGGTGCTGGAGCAGCAAAAGTAGCCTGCTCATCATCAATGTCAATCAGCGGTTCATCCTGAGCTGGATGAATCACCGACTCTGCCAACCTGCGAGGCGGTCTAGCCGGACGTGGCTGAGGAACATCAGAAGCCATCCTACGTCTGACCCCTGAAACGACTCTGCTAGCACTATCGGGCCTATCACGGGCCACCACCTGTGCTAAGTCTCCAAATCACCTCAGAAAGGGTGTGGTAAGCCTAAAACCTATGGCTTATTATTTTAAATCAGTATTCTATGCATCTCTAAGTCCTAAAACATGCATGGGTCAGTCAAAAATACCCAGTGAAGTTAAAATTGCATGTTTTTCAAAAGATAAAACCTAAAAACATACATGGGTTAGTCAAAAATCCCCAGTAGAGTCAAAATTGCATGCTTGGGTTTTGAAAAAATTTCACTAGTCTCTTTTGTAAAATAGACTGTCCGCATGCACATAGGCATGTCTAGGTGGCCATTCAGTAGCACACCTTCCCAAAAATAAGAATAGTTCATATTTATGAAATAAAATAAAAAATAACCTCACATGGTAGCCAAATTATTATGGATATTTTTTAGTTGAAAATCTAGGCTCACTAGGCCTCAAAAACGATGAGTAAATTGATCAAAAAGAGCAAAAATTGATTGTCTTAGAATCTAAATTTTCTTACATCCAAACGTGCATTACAGTAAGATATGCATACATATGTAGTCAGAAAATTTTTAATAGATTATATAGGCATACATTTTTCATACATTATATCTAAAAGTCCCCTACGTGGTCTACATGCTTTTAACGGTCAAAACTTGTGGAAAAAGGATGTAAAATGTTACCTGCACTGCGCTGAACGCGTAGGAACTGACAGAATCAGAAAACAGCTGTCCAAGCTCCGTAGATCTGAAAAAGAAGATCAAAATCTTTTGAAACTCAAAACTGAAAATGTTTCAAATGAAATCCCGCAGCGCAATATAAAGCCCAGGTGGAAGTGGGCCCAACTGTGGCTGCCGCACCACCACCTGTGTCTCCCCTAGGTGGGTCCCACTCCCCCAGACTCAATCCGATTCGGGTTAAAATGAAGTTTCTATGTGCTGCCAAGTCAAATCTGAAGAAAAATCGCTACGCGATTGAGCTGTTTGTCCTGAAATCTTGCGTTTAAGCAGCATAATCCTGACGGGAAGGGGGACAATCTGGAAACCCTTGGTATTCATCCCGAAGTCATATCCGGGGATCAACAATGAAAAACTACGCAAAACTGTCAAAAATCTGTGCAAAACTGCCGAAAATTGCCACTTTCAAAGCTTTGGGTACAGACCGAGTTTAATCCAGCCGTTGTCTTCAATCCAACAAAGCGTCAGGTACAGACCGAGTTCAATCCAGCCGTTGGCTTTAATTTGACAAATCTTTGAGTACAGACCGATTTCAATCCAGCCGTTGGCTTCAATCCAACAAAGCGTCGAGTACAGACAGAGTTCAATCCAGCCGTTGGCTTCAATCCAACAAAGCATTGGGTACAGACCGAGTTCAATCCAGTCGTTGGCTTTAATCCGACAATGTGTCGGGTATAGACTGAGTTTAATCCAGCCGTTGGCTTCAATCCAACAAAGCGTCGGGTACAGACCGAGTTCAATCCAGCCATTAGCTTCAATCCAGCAAAGTATTGGGTATAGACCGAATCAAATTCAGCCGTTGGTTCAGCCCCAACGTAGTTTTGGGTACAGACCAAATCCAATTTAGCCGTTGGTTCAGCCCCAGCGAAGTTTTGGGTACAGACCGAATCCAGTTCAGCCGTTGGTTCAGTCCCAGCAAAGTTTCAGGTACAGACCGAATCCAATCCAGCTATTGGTTCAGCCCCAGCGAAGTTTTGGGTACAGACCAAATCCAATTCAGTCGTTGGTTCAGCGCCAGCGAAGTATAGGGTACAGACCAAATCCAATTCAGTCGTTGGTTCAGCCCTAACAAAATATCAGGTACAGAACGAGTTCAATTCAGCCGTTGGCTCAACCCCAGTGAAGTTTCGGGTACAGACCGAATCCAGTTCAGCCTTTGGTTCAGCCCCAGCGAATTTTCGGGTATAGACCGAGTCCAATTCAGCCGTTGGTTCAGCCCCAACAAAGTATCGGGTACCGATCGAATCCAATTCAGCCGTTGGTTCATCCCCAGCAAAGTTTCGGGTATAGACCGAATCCAATTCAGCCGTTGGTTCAGCCCTAGCGATGTCTTATCCATCGGAGCAACCTCCGCGAAGCATCTAAAGTGATCCGGGGATGGATACCATATAATAGTCCATCCCCGATGATGGAATCTGTTATACACATCCTTAACAGGAGCACCAAGAAGAATTGGTGATTCAACTGCTTGTGACAAAATGTTGATGTAAACTATCATCAGGGTAGGCATCGGAAGCATCCCTTAAGGAAACTGGGTAATCAATAAGTATCCCCAGCAGATGAGCCTTTAAAATGTGCAATAGCACCGGCTGAAGGGAAATCAAAACTACAAACAATACTGCCAAACAGGGAAGCCATTGATCTCAAACCAAGGTAGTATCAATGGTATCATCCCCAGCTAAATCAATAAAGCTATAGTAAAGGACGTCATCCCCAGTAGAGCAAGATAAGAACAATCTGCGATAGCTCATCTCTGACAAGCACGTCAGTGGTTCCACCATCAGTGATCAATCTGACAACGTCCACCCTAGGTTATCATGAATGACGTCATCCCCAGCAGAAAGTGACGAAAAGAGTTAGTGGTTGCCTAATATTGACATCCCCAGCAGAAATGTGGAAAACATTTCAGTGTATCATCATCAAAACATACATCGACAACACCGATGGGAATCAAATTGCTGGTCTCAGCCCCAACACCAACACCAATAAAGGTAAACAATTTGCGATGCAGTATGCGATGCGATTAGCTAAGCGATTTGCGATACGATTAGCGATGCGAAGTGCGACCTGTGATCTGTGAAAACATTTCAACATTCATTGCATTGCATCATTGATATCTTTGCATTTCAAGTGTCTAGCAATCTTTATCCTACTCATTCCATTACATTGCATGAGCATGATAAAGAGGGGCATCTGTAGACACTCAAAACTTCCTGTCCCTATTACTAACATTTTAGGAGGGCAAAATGGTTCAATTAAATCAACCTCGGTCACTAATACCGGGTTAACTCAACCCCGATCTCAATATCGGGCCATCAAATCAACTCCGATCTCCAATCGGACCGTCAACTCAACCCCGATCTTAATATCGGGCCATCAAATCAACTTCGATCTCCAACCGGACCGTCAACTCAACCCCGATCTCAATATCGGGCCATCAAATCAACTCCGATCTCCAATCGAACCGTTAGATCAACCCCGATCTCAATATCGAGCCTTTCAAATTAACCTCGGTCACCAAATATCAGGACAACCACAGCCTCGAACATCAGTCTCAGGATGTTAACTTAGCTCTGGTCTTAATCCGGGAGGTGCAGATCAGCCCTGGTCTCAGCCCGGGAAGTCAAGTCAACTTCAGAACCAAACCTGAAGCTCCACAACATCTCCAGAAGATAACTTGGAATGACCAACTCAACTTTAGAGATTACACTAAGGACAGACAGACTCGATAACCAATCCATTCCAAGGATTACATAGAACTCCCCCAAACGAATCGGTATCAAATCCATGTTGAGCTTAAATCCTCTCAATTTGGTATAACAGTTCCTATGAATGTATTCTACCGGGATAATTTCCTTGTTCGCTACTTCTACGTTCATAGGGTGCTCTAATCTCTCACGGTGTAAGTCTAACTGTTAAGCAAATTCTTCAGAAACAAAAGAGCAAGTAGTGTTGGGTTTGTACGTAACGCAATCATGCAATCAAATCACATAAATAGGGCGGAAGCGTAAAAAACTAGGTTTTCAAAAATTTATACAAACCCATTACCATGATCATTCTTATGCATCAATTATCAGTGAATGAAGAAGGAGAAAAACAGAATTATACCTTTGAAGATCCAAGCTTCCTCAGGTACAAGTTCTACTCCTTTGATTCCTTCGATTCCTCTGTAGTGGCTCCTTCCCTTGATCAATGTCAGCCACCCAAATGTTTGGCCTCTAACGGTGATCCACCAAGAAAGATGAAGAACTCAGTAAGATGGGTTATTGGCTTAACCCTTGTTTCTATCTCTATAGAATATGTGTACTCCCAACTCTTGAAAAATTCACGTACCTTATTTCTGCTATAAGACTCTCTTATATAGATATTAGGTTAACCCTCCTAATCCAATTAGAATAGGGTTTTATTTATTTATTTAATTAAATACTTTTAATTAATTTATATCCTAATCTTTATTAGGATTGAGAGAGAGTACTGATATTATATTAATTCCTAAACTCCTTTAGAATTAAAATAATAATAATAATATTAATATTAATAAGACTCCTCTTATTAATTTATATTTAATATTTCTAAAATATTAAATAATAAACATTAAGCTATTTAATTTATTCTATCATCATAGATTAAATTAATTATACTTAATGCATTATTACTATCATGCCATTTTCTTCTTAAATAATTCTTCTTCCTTTTATGGTGTGACCCTTTAGGTTCTCCATATTAAACGGTTGTGAATAAATCAATTAGAACAATTCTAATCTTATTTAAATAAATAAATTAAACTAATAATCTATTTAAATAAATAACATTTATTCTACAATAGGGATAAGCCTCCCTAGCGATCAACGACTTTCCAGATAATATAGATTTCAACATTAATCATAAAAGAACCTGTGAGTTAATAGTTACCGTACAATTCAATCCTTCCACCATACAATGTCCCAATTAAATATAAGACATGGATTTACTGTCAAGTCTTAATTTATTTAATCATATGTATTTCGATTAGAAAATGCACAACTCCAAATAATGCAAATTAGAAACCTCTTTCTAATTTCATTCTACCTTGGCCAAGGATTCCTGGGTTGTCATTTAACGAATCACATAGGACATATCTCCTCTTTTACTAGAGGTGGTAGATTCTTTATTGATCATTTATTATCTCCATATGTAACTCATTACACCCAAGCATACCCTATATATGCCTTAAAAGGCCTTAAGGAATTAGTCAAAGTATAATTTGTTACATACAAGATACTATGATGATCTCAAGTCCAAGGATCACATGTACTACTATCACATTAGGAATTCCTATTGACAGGCGAGTAAAACTCCATTAGGTATTCCATAGCGAGTCACGTTCAGTGAACTTATTCTCCAATAAGCACCTACATACTTGCTTTAGTGTCTCCACACAAATGACCATGAGATCAGTTATCCGCATCCAATGAGCAAGCAACATATGTACCAATCTATCCGGATTTACTAATCCCCATTTTAGTAATCCCATAATTGGGAACTATTTTAGTTTTTAAGCTTTCTAAGAATTTAGATCTCATTATCATGATCTCATCATGATTCTAAAAGCATTGCTTAAAACTATGGGTTATTTACATATTATAAAAACAGCACCATGTAGATAATTATATGCCTTAAATGAATATTTTATTAATAAATAAATAAGATTGTTTACAAAGTATGTGCTTTATCATCATACATGATTGGCTTGTATGCACACTACTATCAATCTCCCACTTGCACTAAAGCCAATCGCCATGGTATCTCATACCCATCTTCTCTAAGTGACGATCAAACTGCTGTTGTGTTAAAGCTTTAGTAAATGGATCTGCAATGTTGTCTTGAGAGTCTACACGCTCCAAGGTGACGTCTCCTCTTTCAATGATCTCCCTGATCAAGTGAAATCGCCGCAAAACGTGTTTAGATTTCTGATGAGACCTGGGTTCCTTAGCCTGTGCAAACGCTCCGGTGTTGTCACAGTATACGGGAACTGCTTCTCCAATGCTAGGAACCACACCAAGTTCAGTTATGAACTTCTTCATCCAAACAGCTTCCTTTGCAGCTTCACTTGCAGCTATATACTCTGCCTCTGTCACTGAATCAGCAACCGTTTGCTGCTTGGAACTCTTCCAACTTACTGCACCTCCGTTCAAGGTAAACACATACCCTGAAACAGATTTACTGTCATCTTGGTCTGTTTGAAAACTTGAGTCCGTGAATCCCTCGAGTTTTAATTCAGACCCACCGTAGACAAGAAAGATATCTTTAGTCCTTCTCAAGTACTTTAGGATATTTTTCACTGCCTTCCAGTGCTCTTCTCCTGAATTCGACTGGTATCTTCTTGTTACACTAAGTGCGTGAGCAACATCCGGTCTAGTACATATCATACCGTACATGATAGATCCTATTGCAGAAGCATAAGGGATCTTACTCATATGGTCTCTCTCCTCTGGTGTCTTTGGGGCCTGTTTCTTGGAGAGATTTATTCCATGGCTCATCGGCATGAGACCTCCTTTTGGAATCTTCCATGCTAAACCTCTTTAGCATCGTATCAATGTACGTTCCTTGGGATAAGCCGAGCATCCTTTTAGATCTATCTCTATAGATCTTTATCCCCAAAATATAGGATGCTTCACCCAAGTCCTTCATGGAGAAGTTTTTAGATAACCAGATTTTTATGGATTGTAATATAGGAATGTCATTCCCTCTCAGTAATATATCATCAATATATAATACAAGGAATGATACTGCGCTCCCACTAACCTTCTTGTATACACATGGTTCATCCTCGTTTTTGATAAAATCAAACTCTTTGATTGTCTCATCAAAATGAATGTTCCATCTACGAGAAGCTTGCTTCAACCCATAAATGGATCGTTGTAGCTTACAGACTTGATTTGTTCCAACTTTTGAAATAAATCCCTCTGGATGTGTCATATACACATCCTCCTCAAGTTTCCCATTGAGGAAGGCCGTTTTCACGTCCATCTGCCAGATCTCATAGTCGTTGTAAGCTGCAATCGCAAGCAAAATCCGAATGGACTTGAGCATGGCTACTGGTGAGAAGGTTTCATCATAGTCAACTCCTTGTCTTTGTTTGAAACCTTTTGCAACCAGTCGGGCCTTATAGGTCTCTACCTTTTCGTCTGCTCCAGTCTTTTTCTTAAAAACCCATTTACACCCAATAGGTTTAATACCTTCAGGTGGTGAAACCAAAGACCATACTTTGTTTTCATACATGGAGTCCATTTCGGATTTCATGGCTTCAAGCCATTTCTCTGAGTCTTTATTACTCATAGCCTGTTCGTAATTCAATGGATCATCATCATTCATGATGTGTACCTCATCGTTATCCTCTATAACGAATCCATACCTCTCAGGTATCTTCGGTACTCTTCCAAATTTACGAATAGGGTGTGGTACAGTAGGTTCTTCTACTTGGTTAGGTACCTGACTTTGGTCCATGGTAACTTGTGGTTCTTGAACTTCTTCAAGATATATCTTGCTCCCACTGACCCCTTCATGGATAAACTCTTTCTCCAAGAAGGTAGCATGTTTCGCAACAAACACCTTTTGATCAGTTGGATGATAGAAATAATACCCTTCGGTTTCTTTAGGGTATTCCACAAATCTACACTTATCGAATTTAGTCTGTAGCTTATCATTTTCAAACTTTTTGACATAAGCTGGACAACCCCAAGTCTTAACATGCTTAAGATTTGGTTTCCTCCCTTTCCACATCTCATATGGAGTCTTTGGGGCGGATTTGGTAGGTACCTTGTTAAGTAGGTATGCAGCCGTTTCTATGGCATATCCCCAGAAGGAAATTGGAAGGTCGGTAAAACTCATCATGGATCGAACCATGTCCAATAGTGTTCGATTTCTCCTTTCAGATACTCCATGTAACTGTGGTGTACCTGGAGGAGTCCATTGTGAGATTATACCATTTTCTCTGAGATAAGTGAGAAACTCACTGCTTAAGTATTCTCCACCTCGATCTGATCGAAGTATCTTAATACTCTTGCCCGTTTGTTTCTCTACTTCACTTCTGAACTCTTTGAACTTTTCAAATGATTCTGATTTGTATTTCATTAAATACACATATCCAAATCTTGAGTGATCATCAGTGAAAGTAATAAAATAAGAATACCCACCCCGTGCACTTGTTGTCATAGGTCCACAAACGTCTATGTGAATCAATGCCAACAACTCTGTAACTCTCTCTCCTTTTCTACTAAAAGGAGATTTAGTCATTTTACCCATGAGACAAGATTCACAAGTTGGATATGATTCATAATCAGATAGCTCGAGGAGCCCATCTTTATGCAACTTGGATAATCTTGTTTCATTGATATGACCGAGTCTACAGTGCCACATATAGGTATAATTAATATAATCTCTTTTCCTTTTCTTAATTTATTCAATTTGAAATATATTTTCTTGTAAGTCAAGTGTATAAAGTCCATTTCGCAAATTTCCAATACCATATAAAACATCATCTTTATAAATAGAACAACCATTGTTCTTTATAATAACGTCAAAACCTTCCATATCCAATACAGAAATTGAAATAATGTTTTTAATAATATTCGAAACATAATAACAATTATTAAGATAAATGGACTTGCCCGAAGGCATTGCTAAATAATAAGTTCCTACAGCTAATGCAGCAACCTTTGCTCCATTCCCCACTCGTAGGATCACCTCATCATTGTTCAGCTTTCTACTTCTGACCAGTCCCTTCACATTATTACATATGTGAGAACCACAGCCGGTATCCAATACCCAAGTAGAATTTTGACTTTCTGAAAAATTAATTTCAATCATGAACAAACCTTGATTGGAAGTCGAAGCTTCTCCAAGCTTCTTCTTTGCCAGAAACTTCTTGCAGTTCCTCTTCCAATGACCCGGCTCATTGCAATGGAAGCACATTTCTTTGCTAGCTGGATCAGATTTCTTTTGTTCCTTTATGTTCACTTTGCCCTTGGTCATCCGAAATCGGAAGAGCTCCTTAGATATCTCATATCTAGCAGTCCTACTTTGTTCACCATACAACTCCTTGAGGTGAATCAACATAGTAGGAGCATCCATGTTTTCGTGCTGACGCTGAAGCTCATTATTCATGGATGCGAGCATGATGCATTGAGCCACAGATGCATCATCTTGCCACTTTACAATGGTGGCAATCTCTTCCTCAGAGGCTGTTTCTAGAACAGTTCCAGGGATAGGTGAGTTTAGGACATAAGAAATCTTTTCAGCAATGAGAACTATTCTCAGATTTCTTAGCCAGTCCGTATAATTTGGGCCGGTAAGCTTATTTGTATCAAGTATGCTTCGTAGTGAGATTAGTGATTTTCACATTTTTAAAATTCTGCAAGTGAAAAGACAACATTTTAGCAAACATTCATTTTATTAACTTTGCATACCAAAATAAATTTAGGTCTTTATTTTAAATTGGTATCTCCCACTATTTTCATCAAACTATATTACCCTCACTCATATAGTTCGGCAACATCTAATTAAAGATTTGCTAGTGAGATTAAGGATCCCATTTCAAATGTATATAACCTTGTGGATAGCACAACAAGCGATATACAAATAAATAGGTAGACAACTCTTGTCAATTACATCACCATGTAACTCCTTTTATTTTGCCTCTTAAATCATAATGGTCATGTGTGTGCACATCCGAACTAAAATGATTTAAGTTAAGTCCAGCCTAGCACTTCCATAAATTCAAAAAAAAAAATTCATCCTTGTGGATAGCACAACAAGACTAGATCGTTCAATTTTCTTGATAAGCATCAAATGTGATTAATTAACATCTTAAATATTCAATACTCGCCTTGTGGGTAGCACAACAAACTCATATTAAATATTTAATACTCTATTAACTAATCATGCTAGAAGGCGACGTTCGATATTCCAAATATCATTTGAACGCTTCAGACTTAATATTATTACTTTGAGGGGTTTGTTATTAATTGTCTCATCTTTTTAAGCGCGCATGAACATATATATATAAAATACGCGTCATTTTATTAAACATGCGAAGCATGTTTGTATAAAATATAATATATATAATATTTAGCATGCAATATAGAATACTATATTCTACCCGGATTGATTATGGACTTTTATTCTAGTTTGGTTCACTAAAGCCACCAAGTGAACCAAAAGGTCAAACCTAGGAGTGCAAGAATTTAAATTTAAATATAACTATTACATTTAAACCCTGGCTCCATACAAATGAGTCTTCACGCGTTCCTTGCTCCTTGGTCTCCAATTTCTTCAAAATAATTCTAACTATCTCTATTACATTAACTAAAATTAAATAGAAACCTTGATCAGCAGTCAGGGGGAAGTACATAGAAAGGAGATAGAATTTACAATCGAGAATAAAACTAGAGAGGACGAGGTACGCAGACCCCATTTTATAAAACCGATTCATTCAAGCATTCAACCAAAATAAAATTCAATCACATTGGTCATAGTCCATAATCAATCCCTTTTATTACCATACATATCATCATACGTATCAATAAAACTTATTCATCTCATGAAAATAAATTCATTCCATATATGTATTAATATCAGTTAATGGGCAAAAGTTTGCTAAACTTTGTTTTTTGGAAAAATAAACTCCTTTATTTCATTCAAAAATAATTCCAAATTAAACTCTTTAATTTTAGCAATTCTGAAATCTCATTTCATATAAAATAAACATCTTTATTTTAAACCTTTATTAATTAAATAAACCATTCATTTAATTAAATAAAACAAAAAAAAATTCAGTTCCTGTCCAGTGGCGCAGCTGCGCCAAGAATGTAAAGGGAACCGGCGCAGCTGCGCAGCATGAAAACCAGGAACAACACCCGGCGCAGCTGCGCAGCAATATTGCCTTGTACCGGCGCTAGCTGCGCAGAATCTGAAAAAAAAAAAATTGTTGCCCAGAACTCGATCCAATCGCATATCATACATGTATGGAATCACATAGACTGATAATTAGCATAAGATTGGCTCTGATACCACTGTTGGGTTTGTACGTAACGCAATCATGCAATCAAATCACATAAATAGGGCGAAAGCGTAAAAAACTAGGTTTTCAAAAATTTATACAAACCCATTACCATGATCATTCTTATGCATCAATTATCAGTGAATGAAGAAGGAGAAAAACAGAATTATACCTTTGAAGATCCAAGCTTCCTCAGGTACAAGTTCTACTCCTTTGATTCCTTTGATTCCTCTGTAGTGGCTCCTTCCCTTGATCAATGTCAGCCACCCAAATGTTTGGCCTCTAACTGTGATCCACCAAGGAAGATGAAGAACTCAGTAAGATGGGTTATTGGCTTAACCCTTGTTTCTATCTCTATAGAATATGTGTACTCCCAACTCTTGAAAAATTCACGTACCTTATTTCTGATATAAGACTCTCTTATATAGATATTAGGTTAACCCTCCTAATCCAATTAGAATATGGTTTTATTTAATTAATTAATTAATTACTTTTAATTAATTTATATCCTAATCTTTATTAGGATTGAGAGAGAGTACTGATATTATATTAATTCCTAAACTCCTTTAGAATTAAAATAATAATAATAATATTAATATTAATAAGACTCCTCTTATTAATTTATATTTAATATTTCTAAAATATTAAATAATAAACATTAAGCTATTTAATTTATTCTATCATCATAGATTAAATTAATTATACTTAATGCATTATTACTATCATGCCATTTTCTTCTTAAATAATTCTTCTTCCTTTTATGGTGTGACCCTTTAGGTTCTCCATATTAAACCGGTTGTGAATAAATCAATTAGAACAATTCTAATCTTATTTAAATAAATAAATTAAACTAATAATCTATTTAAATAAATAACATTTATTCTACAATAGGGATAAGCCTCCCTAGCGATCAACGACTTTCCAGATAATATAGATTTCAACATTAATCATAAAAGAACCTGTGAGTTAATAGTTACCGTACAATTCAATCCTTCCACCATACAATGTCCCAATTAAATATAAGACATGGATTTACTGTCAAGTCTTAATTTATTTAATCATATGTATTTCGATTAGAAAATGCACAACTCCAAATAATGCAAATTAGAAACCTCTTTCTAATTTCATTCTACCTTGGCCAAGGATTCCTGGGTTGTCATTTAACGAATCACATAGGACATATCTCCTCTTTTACTAGAGGTGGTAGATTCTTTATTGATCATTCATTATCTCCATATGTAACTCATTACACCCAAGCATACCCTATATATGCCTTAAAAGGCCTTAAGGAATTAGTCAAAGTATAATTTGTTACATACAAGATACTATGATGATCTCAAGTCCAAGGATCACATGTACTACTATCACATTAGGAATTCCTATTGACAGGCGAGTAAAACTCCATTAGGTATTCCATAGCGAGTCACGTTCAGTGAACTTATTCTCCAATAAGCACCTACATACTTGCTTTAGTGTCTCCACACAAATGACCATGAGATCAGTCATCCTCATCCAATGAGCAAGCAACATATGTACCAATCTATCCGGATTTAGTAATCCCCATTTTAGTAATCCCACAATTGGGAACTATTTTAGTTTTTAAGCTTTCTAAGAATTTAGATCTCATTATCATGATCTCATCATGATTCTAAAAGCATTGCTTAAAACTATGGGTTATTTACATATTATAAAAACAGCACCATGTAGATAATTATATGCCTTAAATGAATATTTTATTAATAAATAAATAAGATTGTTTACAAAGTATGTGCTTTATCATTATACATGATTGGCTTGTATGCACACTACTATCAAGTAGCACCCGAATCAAATAACACATAGGCATTTATATTAATGATTGAGATGATACCTGACACCACATCCTTGGACTCCACCACATCCTGTACGGTCATGTTGAACGTGCATGCCGTTGGCCTGTTGGCTTGATTGGCTGGCCCTCTGATGCCCAGCCCGTTGTTGTTGTTGCGATTGCCACTAGCTGCATCGCCCTTTCTCTTCAGGCAGTCCTTAATTTGGTGGTCTGGGGCTCCACACGAGAAATATCTTCCTTTCTATTTATTTGGACACTGAGGAGCCATGTGCCCCAGTTGTCCACAACGATAGCAAATGTTCTTCTCTTTCATGCACTCCCCCGAGTGATTCCTTCCGCAGTTGTTACACTTTCCACTCTTCTTGGCATCTCCCCCAGACTTGTTGCCTCTAGAGGATTGGCTCTCCATCCATTTATGCTTGTTGGGGTTGCTGCCTCTGCTGCTTCCCCCTTTCTGACCTTCCTGTCTAGTCTTCTTTTCTTGTTTAAATCGCGCTATGGCTTCATTGCCTCCTTCTGCAATGATAGCCCTTTCCAGTAGATCAGAGAAATTCTTAATCTTCAATATCGCGACTTCTTTCTGCACCCATGGTTTGAATCCTAACTCGAACCTTCTTGCCTTTTCGGCCTCCGTGTCCACCTGATGTGGAGCGAATCGGGCCAACTCATTAAACTCTGCCGCGTACCCTGCGACTGTCATACTACTTTATTTTAGTTCCAGAAACTTAACATCCATATCATGTTGCGTATTCTTCGAGAAGTAATTCTCAAAGAATAGCTCCTTAAATTTGTCCCAAAGAATAACTCCTTCGCCTGCCCCTCCCTTATTAGCTTTCCACCAATAGTTAGCTTCGCCCTTCATCATAAAAGTGGCAAAACCCGTTTTCTGTGCTTCGGCCACCCGTGCGACCTTAAACACGTTCTCTATCTCTTCTACCCATGTTTGGGCTTCGATTGGGTCTAAGGTTCCTCAGAATTCCGGAGGTCTTACTAACTTAAAATCTTTGAAGCTAGCCAAGTGCTGTCCTTGCTGCCATGTCATTGGCGGGGGTCTATTTCGCATTGCTTCTATTAACAGGTCAACGAAGTTCTGCATCGGATCTTCATTTTCCCCTCCATTGTTAGCGGATCCTTCCTCCCTCTGGTTTTGTGGTAGTCTCTTAGGCGGCATGATCTGAGGAAAGGAAGAAAACTTAGGCTTATCGTTTTTACGCTCTATGCGATATGCTATACAAGTTAGCATCTAAAAGTTATGACGTCTATCAATCATATTTGATTCAAATAAAATAACTGCATTTATATTCATATACCATTGTTTTAGTACAACATGATTCAACATTTGGCATACTACTATAAATGCTCAATGGCATAAACTACCGCTGCTAACTCCAGGTCATGAGTCGGATAGCCCTTCTCATAATCTTTTAGTTGATGTGAAGCGTATGCAATGACCCTGCCATGCTGCATCAATACACAGCCAAGACCCTTGTGTGACGCATCACTATACACTACAAACCCTCCCGTGTTGTCGGGTAAAGCTAACACAGGTGCTTGACTAAGACTCTTCTTCAATTTTAGGAAACTCTCCTCACATTTCTCCGTCCAAACAAATTTAACTACTTTTCTGGTAAGATTGGTCAACGGCGATGCTATCTTCGAGAAATCTTGAATGAATTTTCGATGGTATCTCGCTAATCCTAAGAAACTTCTGATCTCTGTTGGCGTCTTCGACTGCTCCCAATTGATAACCGCTTCTACTTTTTCCAGATCCACCGAAACACCATCCTTGTCGATAACGTGCCCCAAAAACTGCACTCTCTGCAACCAAAACTCACACTTGGAGAATTTGCATACAACTTCTCCCTCCTTAATGTCTCCAACACTATCCGAAGATGCTTGATGTGTTCTTCCTCCGTCTCCGAATACATCAGAATGTCATAGATGAATACGACAACGAACTTATCCAAATACTGTTTGAACACTCTGTTCATCAAGTCCATAAATGTTGTCGACGCGTTCATCAATCCAAATGACATTACTAAAAACTCAAAATGTCCATACCAAGTTCTGAATGCCGTCTTTGGAATGTCCTCCGGCCTCACCTTTAGTTGGTGATAACTGGTCCTCAAGTCAATCTTTGAAAAGTATTTTGCCCCCTTCAACTGATCAAATAGATCATCGATCCTAGGTAACGGGTACTTGTTCTTAACGGTGACTTTGTTCAACTCTCGGTAGTCGATACAAAGCCTTAACAACCCATCTTTCTTCCTTACGAATAAGACTGGTGCTCCTTATGGTGATACGCTCGATCAAATGTATCCCTTATCTAACAACTCTTGTAATTGAGCCATCAGTTCTTTTATTTTTACCGGAGCCATACGATACGGCGCTTTGTATACCGGTGTTGTCCCTGGTGCCAAATCAATAATAAACTCTATCTCTCTATCCGATGGTAATCCCGGAATCTCATCTGGGAAGACATCGACGGATTCCCTTATAATAGGTATTTGACCCAGTTCACCCTCGACTCGTTGAGTATCAACCACGTGAGCCAAATAACCTATACAACCCTTCCTAAGCAATCTCCTTGCTTGCATTATGGTCAGACAACAAGAGTGTCTCAGCGATTTACTACCATAGAACACCACCTTTGACTTATTCAGAGTCTTAAGGTGTATACACTTCTTCTTAAAGTCGATGACTGCTTAGTGATTCGATAACCAATCTATTCCAAGCATTACATCGAACTCCCCCAAACGAATCGGTATCAAATCCACGTTGAGCTTAAATCCTCTCAATTTGGTATAATAGTTCCTATGAATGTATTCTACGGGGATAATTTCCTTGTTCGCTACTTCTACGTTCATAGGGTGCTCTAATCTCTCACGGTGTAAGTCTAACAGTTTAGCAAATTCTTCAGAAACAAAAGAGCAGGTAGCACCCGAATCAAATAACACATAGGCATTTATATTATTATTGGGATGATACCTGACACCACATCCTTGGACTCCACCGCATCCTATATGGTCATGTTGAACGTATGTGCCGTTAGTCTGTTGGCTTGACTGGCTGGCCCTCCGATGCCCAGCCCGTTGTTGTTGTTGTTGCGATTGCCGCTAGCTGGATCACCCTTTCTCTTCGGGCAGTCCTTAATTTGGTGGTCTGGGGCTCCACACGAGAAACATCCTCCTTTTTTTTTATTTGGACACTGAGGAGCCATGTGCCCCGGTTGTCCACAACGATAACAAACGCTCTTACCTTTCATGCACTCCCCCGAGTGATTCCTTCGGCAGTTGTTGCACTTTTCACTCTTCTTGGCCTCTCCCCCGGACTTGTTGCCTCCAGAGGATTGGCTCTCCATCCATTTACGCTTGTTGGGGTTGCTACCTCTGCTGCTTCCCCCTTTCTGTCCTTCCTGTCCAGTCTTCTTTTCTTGTTTAAATCGCGCTATGGCTTCATTGCCTCCTTCTGCAATGATAGCCATTTCCAGTAAATCAGAGAAATTCTTAATCTTCAATACCGCGACTGCTTTTTGCACCCATGGTTTCAATCCTAACTCAAACCTTCTTGCCTTTCTGGCCTCCGTGTCCACCTGATGTGAAGTGAATCGGGCCAACTCGTTAAACTCTACCGCGTACCCTGCGACTATCATACTACCTTGTTTCAGTTCCATAAACTTAACCTCCATATCCTGTTGCGTATTCTCTGAGAAGTAATTCTCAAAGAATAGCTCCTTAAATCTGTCCCAAAGAATAACTCCTTCGCCTGCTCATCCCTTATTGGCTTTCCACCAATAATTAGCTTCGCCCTTCATCATGAAAGTGGCAAAACCCATTTTTTGTGCTTCAGCCACCCGTGCGACCTTAAACACTTTCTCCATCTCTTCTACCCATGTTTGGGCTTCGATTGGGTCTAAGGTTCCTTGGAATTCTAGAGGTTTTACCAACTTAAAATCTTTGAAGCTAGCCAAGTGCTGTCCTGGCTGCCCTGCCGCTGGCGGGGGTCTATTTTTGCATTGCTTCTGTTAACAGGTCAACGAAGTTCTGCATCGAATCTTCATTTCCCCCTCCATTATTAATGGATCCTTCCTCCCTCTGGTTTTGTGGTAGTCTCCTAGGCGACATGATCTGAGGAAAAGAAGAAAACTTAGGCTTATCATTTTTACGCTCTATGCGATATGCTATACAAGTTAGCATCTAAAAGTTATGACGTCCATCAATCATATTTGATTCAAATAAAATAACTGCATTTATATTCATATACCATTGTTTTAATACAACATGATTCAACATCTGGCATACTACTATAAACGCTCAATGGCATAAACTGCCTACTGCAAACTATCCTCTACTAAGCAAAAGGTGAGGATTCACTACTACCTGCCCCCTATAACACAACAAACGTTGGGGTTGACTACCATCCTTTGCATACATCAAGGCATAAGGGTTTACAACATAAAACTGTCCATAATAAAATAAAAGTGGGACTATATTAACAAATCATTGCCTGCTCTTGCTGGTGGAAGGCAGCTCCATCCAATTGGCATCGAACTGCACAAAGGAGCTGTCTAAAGCTCTCTCCAAAGTATATATCCTCATATCTTTGGCTTCCACTTCATCTCTTAACTGTCCTAGCTGTAGCTCTCTCTACTCCAGCCTCCTTCGCAACTCGGCTAACTCAGCCTGGGCCTGATAAGCAGCGTCCTTGTACTGCTGTTCAGTAAATTGGAGGGTGTGATTCTGCGCCTCTACTTGTCCAGCCCTAATTTCTAGCTCGACGTTCTTTGCCAACAAATCTCCTATCACCTCATGCTCCATGGGCTTCTTACTAGAGTCCCTCGGCTCCTGGTCCACTTAATAGCTATCTTGACTCTCGTCAGCCATCCTATGACCATAATAAACAATCAAAATAACTTTAGCACCACAATAAAATATTTTCATTGATAAAATGAAATGATATTTTATTCAGTACAACTAAAACTCGATGGATCTCCTCAACCCATCACCTACTTACTCTATTTGAGTTTTCTACTAAGGTTATAACCTAGGTTTCACATTCCTAATGTTTATAACCTACAGCTTTGATACCAACCTGTGACACCCCCAAATTCGGGTCTCAAACACCCGGATTCGGTTATCACGATCCAATACAAATATCCACCTCTAAATAACATATGATAACTAAATGCGGAATAAAATAAACGTATGTCGTTCATTCAAAAAGTGTTTCTAGTCCCAAGATTCGATAACCTTAATATGATCATACAAACATACCCTAGAATAATTGTAACGATTGTGATTTTATATTTAATTTTAAATATTTATTAAATTAAATAAATATTTATGTGAATTATTTATTGAGTTAAATAAGTAAATTATGTGATTGATGGAGTGATTTAATTAAGTGTATATATTAATTAAATGAATGTGCAATATTTAATTTAATTAATGTATATTAATTTTATATTATAGTTCTAATTTAATTGAGATAATTAAATTAGATGAGATATGTGATGAAGTGTTACATGGATTATAATTAGCGAGTAATTATAATTAGGTGACAATTTTATGTGATTTATTGATGTCAGATTTTAATTGATTAAATTATTATTGATATTTAATTAATTAAAATGTGACATTAAAGTATGTGTTAAATAATTTATTAAAATAAAGAAAAGGATTTTTAAATTTACTTTAACCAAACAAGGCCCTTATAATTGTTTTAAACCTATTTCTACCAAACGGGGCCCTAACTATCAAAAAGATATTTAAATAAACTGTTTACCAAACATGGCCTTAGCATTAATAATCTGTTTTTAAAAATAACCTTGTTTTGCCAAACAAGGCATTGTGGCTTTTTGAAATTTGTAACTGACATTATACTTAATATATTTGTCAGTTATATTATATAATTAAGCCTATATCTATTACTACGTATTATATTATACATTAGTCTAAACTACGTTAGAAAGAATATCAGTGTAAGAGAGAAAAGAAAGAACAGAGGAAGAGTTAGAGAAGAGAGAAGAAGAAGAAAAGGAAGAGCTTAAGCATCATCATCTTCTTCATTAACGATTAGCAAAAAGGTTATAATCTATAATTTTACTCTTAGAATTATAGAGCTCAATTCATATGTTTCATGTATTTTATTCTCTGTCAAAAGTTGAGTTTTCATGGAAGTTATGAAATCATGAATTTTATATGTATGTATTGTATCCATGTGTTGATTGTGGTAATTGTATGACATAAGAGGATTTTCAGGAATTAAATTACTGTTAAAACAAGTTTCATGGAAAAAGTTTTGTTCATATTGTTTTATGTATATTGATTGGTTTTAGAATGGAAAATTTAGGAATTTGTATGTGTTAGTATGTCTAATTAGAATTGGTTATGATGTTATATTCAATTATGAAGAGATTTCATGTGTTATAAGTTGAATTACTTGAGAAATTCTATTACAGTAGATTATTTTATGGAAAAATATGAGTTTTCATGAAAATGGCCAAATTGGATTTTTAAAACTATTGATTCTCGTTGTTTAAATGAGTTTATGTTTTGAGTGCATGTTAGATATATGTATTACAGCGTATATATGATTTACAGTGTCTATGTTACTGTATTTTAGGCTTGTATGGGTTGTCCGGTAAAGCAGGGAGCCGTGGCTGTCTGCGTCTGGCCGAGCTGCTGCGCAGCTGCGCCGCTTGCTTTTACCAGAGCCTTTACCTGCGCAGCTGCGCCGGGTTTAAGGCAGCTGGCTGCGCAGCTGCGCCGGGTTCGGTGCAGTGGCAGTGTGTTTTAAACAATTGTGCAGATTATTTTCATGCCCAAGTTACATTATTGCTAAGATAATGAGCATATATCTAGCTTCTATAACATGTGTTAACACGAAGTTGGTAATTTCATAATTTGAGAAAAAAAGGAAGTTTTGAAAACCTAATATAATAATTAAATTATAAGCTATAATTGTTTAATTGTAAAATAAGTTACTTAATTATAATTTGATTAATTATAATTAAGAGTAAATGTTTAATTTAAATTATAATTCTGTGAAATTATAATGTATAGAAGTTGATTTATTATAATCAATTAGATGTTAATTTAAATTATAATTTAATAAATGCATGTTTAATTGTGGATTTTAAATTGATAATTACATGATTTATTATAAATTGTGTAATTGTAATACATGTTATAGTTTAATTAATTATTGATTATAATTGATAAATACATGAGTAATTATAAATTGTGTAATTATAAATGCATGAATGTGGTTTAATTGATTTTAAATTATAAATTGTTTATAATTTAAAAGGTAATGATAATTTAAGTAATTATAATTTGATTAAGTGTTTGAATTATAATTGTTTAATTATAATTGAGTTAAATACATAATTAATTTAATTATGTGAATATGTAGGTGATGTAATTAACTATGTGATGGTTGATTATTATTACTATTTAATTAGAATGTGAGTTAACCATGAGGGTTAACCACTTATGTGAATTAGTTACGTGTTAACTAATTTAGGTTATTGTGATTGAATATATATGTGTAGGAAGTATTAAAGTACATGAATTGTGTTAAGTAGCTTGCGCTTGAGGCAAGTCTTCTAAACCCTAAACTCGTTAATTTTACGCAAGTTTTCTAAACCCTAATCTTGTATTGATTTTATATGATCTCTTGAATTCATATAATGTCCTTTCCATTTCAGTATTGGACAATTGTTTATTTAATTGAAATGGTCTTAACTTATTGTTCAAGTAAGATCCAATTATTATCTTAAATGCTTTAGGTTTACTTCTAAAGCATATGTTAATTCATAATTCTTTTATTTTGAATTATTGGAAGTCGATTCAACTAATCCTTAGTTGATGAACGTGAATTCTAAATTACCCTTGTAAGCTTATCCAAACCAAACTTTCTTTGGTGCGGACTTGAATTCAAATTACTGAGTTGAACAACCCTATTTACTAGGGGAGGTTACTACGCATAGCGTTAAGATGGTTGTGCACAATACATGGTACGAAGGGCTGATCCCCCTAAGTACGAGTTAAGGTCCATAGTCTTATTGACTGTTAAAGGTTTAAATAGAAATATTTATAACCTAGGACAAGAGTTCAAAGGTCTTATGACCCTCAGATAAATTCTATATCCAAATTTTAATATTGATAGAGAATTATTATTCAATTCTTTATTATTGAAGCAAGCTAAGTTGTTCAGATTTTCTTAAAGATATTCTTTCATGTCTATATTATTGTTAAACTCCAGTGAGCTGTGGTTTGCTCAATCTTGCATTAAATAACAATTTCAGTTAAGGTTGATAACGCTGATGCTCCGTCTACAAGTAAGGGCAAGGGAAAGCAAAGAAAGTGAAGACTTGTTTTTTTATTTATTTGAGAATGATTGTAATAATTGAATGTTATGTTTTATTTCCGCACTTTATTATATTCATGTCAAGGTTAGAGTAACCCTGGGATTGATTTTGAGAAGGTTGTAACCCTTGTTTTAAGGGAGATTTAGTTATTTTAATTTAAGTTGTAGTTTATTTTGCATTATTCATTGGGTAGATATATGTTATATTAGAAAGTGAACACCAAATCATGTGAAAACGAAGTACCCGGATTTGGGGGTGTCACAGGTTGGTATCAAAGCCGTAGGTTATGAAACCTTAGGTGGGGAAAACCTTAGGTAGTAGCCTTATGGTAAGATCGAAAAGATAGATGTGATAGGTAAAAGATAATAAACTACCTTATGTGCCTATGTGTTTACATTATAGTATTCGAAGAGTGACGATTCGTTATCACGTAATAATGAACTTTAAAATTCTTTTGTCAGGATGTCGAACGTGGGAGAACCTAGTCAGGCTAGAGAGGATGTACCTCAGGTGCCTAGAGAGGAAGAGCCCCGTGACATACATATTGTCTGGGAGCAGCTGGTTAGGAGAGAGCCATCTCCAGTGATCACCGTAGCTGGTTGGGAGCGTGAGCTGACACCTATTCCAGAGGATGAGGACGAGGACGAGTCTGAAGAGGAGGAAGAGGATCCCGAGGAGGAATTCCCACCTCACTGTACTAGTGCTGAGATGTACGAGGCAGTCTACGATAGCAATGTGGAACTTCAGGGACGAGTAGGAGATCTCGAGGAGACTATTCAGCAGCGGGACGAGACTATCGAAGAGATGGATAGTGAACTAGGAGATGCACAGTGGAACCTGATACATATGGAGGTCGAGAGAGATGCTGCTCATTTTGAATTGGCAAAGCTGAAGCAAGACATCCAGGAGGAGTCGAGGAAGCGTGCCAGAGCTGAAGAGTCAAGCTTGAGGGCTAATCAACGAGCCGATCGAGCTGAAGGTGAAGCTGAAGCCAAGAGGGCCAAGCTGAGGGAAACGGAATATGCTTTTCATACGGCGATAGAGAGAGCTCAGGATCGTATTTTCTACTACCCAGCTCAGTTCCAAGGTTTACCGTGGTATGTGGTGGACCGAAGAACGACATTTCGGGTAATGGAAGAGGAACGCAGAGAGGCTGTGAGACGCATTAATATGCCAAGGCAGTGGTAGTAGTGGTAGTAGTAACAGTAGTGGTAGAGTTTGTTATGTATTGCATGTTTTGTAATAAGTAACGAAAATCCCATAATTTGAGATAAGAATGGGATGAGTTAATAATGTAATCCTGCAACTTTTCCAATTCAGGAAGGATGATGTAAATGGCAGAAATGCTATCTGTTTGATGTTTTTAAAACTACGACTGATGAATAAAAGAAGTTTATGGACGTGCTTGGTGTTCTATGTGAATTGAATTATTTAAACGTTTAAGTATGAACTTGGATACTTAATAATTGAATAAAGGGTCTAATAATAATATTTTCTTAACAGAAAATGCCTCCTAGAAGAAGAGTAACGTGTCAAAATCCCGAGGGTTCGACGAACAACAACAATAACGATGGGACGAATCCCAATTCGGTTCAGCAGTTGGTGAACCTATTGACCGGAGCTCTTGCGAATCAACCGCAGGTGCAGGATACTACTTTCAAGGAATTCAAGGCAGTAGGACCGCCTGAGTTCAAAGGATCGACTAACCCTATCGAAGCTCAGACATGGGTTATGGAAATAGAGAAGGTATTTGGCGTGGCTAGAGTAGGAAAAGACCAAAAGACAACGTTCGCGGCTTTCATGTTGAAGTCGGATGCAAGTTTTTGGTGGCAGGCTAACAAGACTCGAGAGGGAGAGGGAGTCATCACGTGGGAACGTTTCAAGGAAATGTTCTACGAGATGTACTTTCCAGTGAGTTCGCAGGACCAGATGGAGGTCCAGTTCCTAGAACTTAAGCAAGGAGGGATGACGGTGTTCGAGTATGCTGCTAAGTTTAACGAGTTGGCCAGGTTCGCTACATACCAGGTCAGTACTGACGCTAGGAAAGCAAGAAGGTTTGAGCGGGGACTAAAGCCCTGGCTCTACAGCAAGGTTTCAATGTTCCAGCTGAACACATTTGCAGCGGTGCTGGAGAAAGCCATACTTGCTGAAGGAGGAAGCGAAGCGGTAACGAAGTTCAACCAAGATAAGAAGAAGAAGAATGAGGTAGAAACCAAGACTGGGGGTTTCACAGGCAGCGCTGTGAACCAGAAGAGGAAGTGGTCTGATAATATCTCTGCTGGGAGTCAGCAAGGAAGTCAGCAGAAGAGGAAGTTTGAAGCATGTGCTACATGCGGTAAGAATCACACTAGCGTGTGCATGAAGGGGAAGCGGGTGTGCTTCAACTGTGGTCAGGAAGGCCACATCGCGCCAAATTGCCCAAAACCGAAGAAAGGAGCTTGCTTTACATGTGGATCCAAAGATCACATGGCTCGCAACTGCCCGAAGAAGCTGACGGCAGGGTCAACAGGGAGCGGAGGGAATGGAAGCGGCAGTACCGTTACTATTGCTGCACCATTGCAAGTTGTTCGACCCACAGCACGGACATTCAACATGACGGTGCAGGATGCTGTGCAATCAAAAGACGTGGTGTCAGGTATTATTCCGGTCAATAGTATAAATGCATATGTATTATTTGATTCGGGTGCTACTTGTTCATTCATATCTGATGATTTTACTAAAACCTTAGACTTACCTGTAGAGGAATTAGGTTACCCTTTGATCATAGAGATTGCGAATAGGGAGGTTATTTCTGTTAGGAGCGTTTATAAGAACTGTAGATTGGACATTAAGGGTCAGGAACTTAGAGTAGATTTGATTTCGATTAAACTTGGGGAATTCGACGTTATATTGGGTATGGATTGGTTGTTCAACCATGAGGCGGTAATCGACTGTCAGAAGAAGTCGGTGAACCTTACGACTCCGTCGAAGTTGGTGTTCTATGGTAGCAAATCGCCTAGGCAAGCAAGTTTTCTGACAATTATGCAAGCCAAGAAACTTCTGACGCAAGGCTGTGTAGGATATCTAGCCTACATAGTAGATTCGCATAAGGAAAGCCCGAAGGTGGAGGAGATATCGGTAGTTAATGAATTTGTGGACGTTTTTCCAAGCGATTTACCAGGACTTCCGCCAGATAGGGAGACAGAGTTCGTGATCGATCTAGCGCAGGGAACAGCTCCGATTTCGAAGGCTCCGTACCGAATGGCTCCAGTCGAGATGAAAGAACTGATGATTCAACTGCAAGAATTACTGGACAAGAAGTATATTCAACTAAGCGTTTCGCCGTGGGGAGCGCCTGTCTTATTCGTGAATAAGAAGGATGGGTCGATGTGTCTTTGCATTGATTATAGAGAGTTGAATAAAGTTACGATCAAGAATAGGTATCCTTTACCTAGGATCGATGACTTGTTTGATCAACTGAAGGGTTTGAGGAACTTCTCAAAAATTGATTTGAGAAGCGGGTATCATCAGTTGAAGGTGAGAAAGGAAGATATACCGAAAACGGCTTTTAGAACTCGGTATGGTCATTGCAAGTTCTTGGTGATGTCATTTGGTCTCACGAATGCCCCAGCTGCATTTATGGACCTAATGAATAGGGTGTTCAAGCCATTTCTAGACAAGTTCGTGGTAGTGTTCATAGATGACATCCTGGTTTATTCCAAGACCGAGGAGGAGCATGCTGAACACTTACGACTAACCTTAGAAGCCCTGAGACGAGAGAGGCTTTACGCTAAATTCTCGAAATACGAATTTTGGTTGGAACGTGTGCAATTTCTTGGCCACGTGATCGACAAGGATGGTATTTCGGTAGATCCGTCGAAGGTTGAAGCTGTTATAAATTGGGAACAGCCGAAGACGCCGTTCGAAGTGAGGAGTTTCTTGGGATTGGCAGGTTATTATCGGAGATTTATCCAAGACTTTTCTAGAATCGCAACTCCGTTGACGAATTTGACTCGTAAAACAGTTAAGTTTGTTTGGACGGAGAAGTGTGAGGAGAGTTTTCAAGAGCTGAAGAAGAGGCTGAGTACTGCGCCTGCATTGTCTTTACCAGATAGTTCTGGAAATTTTGTAGTATATAGCGATGCCTCACATAAAGGATTAGGCTGTCTATTGATGCAGAGCGGCAAAGTCATTGCCTATGCGTCACGTCAGCTGAAGGATTACGAGAAGGGGTATCCGACCCATAATCTAGAATTGGCGGCAGTAGTGTTTGCCCTGAAGATTTGGAGGCACTACTTATATGGAGAGAAGTGTGAAATATACACAGGTCACAAGAGTCTGAAGTATATATTTACCCAGAAGGATTTGAACATGCGCCAAAGAAGATGGTTGGAGCTGATTAAAGACTACGATTGCGAGTTACTTTACCATCTGGGTAAAGCTAACGTTGTCGCTGACGCTTTAAGCAGGAAAGGTCGGGAGAAGCTGAACGTATTAACTGATCAGGATCGGTTGATAGAACAAATGGCTAGATTAGAATTGGAAGTGAAGTTTCTGAAGGAATCGGATGAGTTGTTATTTCAAGTAACCAATGGTTCTACTCTAGTAGATAAGGTGAAAGAAGCACAATTCAATGATGAAGAATGTGAAAAGATTCGGAAGAGGATAACCGAAGGCGAAGAGTTCAAATTCAAGATCGGTAACGAAGGACTGTTGCGGTTTGAAGGTAGAATATGGGTACCGCCAGTACCAGAGGTCAAAGAGGAGATTCTAAGCGAAGCTCATAGTTCTAGATATTCTATTCACCCTGGGAGTACGAAGATGTACTAGGATCTCAGGCATCATTTCTGGTGGCCGAATATGAAGAGGGACGTTGCGGAATGCGTTGCGAAGTGCTTAACGTGCCAGAAAGTCAAAGCAGAACACCAGAGACCAAGGGGACTGCTGCAACAGTTAGAAATTCCAGAGTGGAAGTGGGAGCATATCACGATGGATTTCATGGTAGGTCTTCCAATGACTCAGAAAGGATTTGATGCGATATGGGTTATAGTGGATCGACTGACGAAGTCAGCCCACTTTCTGCCAATCAGGGTTAAGTACAACCTGGATAAGCTAGCGAAGCTATACGTGAAGGAAATTATTTCTCGACATGGTGTTCCGGTGTCGATTTTGTCCGACAGAGATCCGCGTTTTACGTCGAATTTCTGGAAGCGTTTGCAAGAAGGTATGGGAACGCAATTGCGAATGAGTACAGCGTATCATCCTCAGACTGGTGGACAAAGCGAAAGAACGATTCAGACACTTGAGGATATGCTAAGAGCTTGTGTGATGGACTTCAAAGGAAGTTGGGAGGATCATCTACCATTGGTGGAGTTCGCCTACAACAATAGTTATCATGCGAGTATTGGCATGCCGCTTTACGAAGCATTATACGGCAGAAAATGCAGAACACCTTTGTGCTGGGATGAAGTCGGTGAACGTCAATTGTTTGGACCAGAATTGGTACAACAAACCGCTGAAATTGTGAAGCTGATCAGAACGAGATTAGTTGCTGCTCAAGACAGACAAAAGAAGTATGCCGATCTTAATCGACAGAATCGAGAATTCTTGCCAGGAAGTTTTGTTTTCCTGAAAGTATCTCCCTGGAAGGGGAAAATTCGATTCGGTAAGAAGGGGAAGCTGAGTCCTTGATTCATTGGACCTTTTGAGGTATTACGAAAGGTGGACGAGGTTGCTTACGAGATTGCATTACCTCCGGAGCTCGAGAATATACATAATGTCTTTCATATTTCTGTATTAAGACCTTACAAGCACGATTACAAACATGTAATAGAATATGAACCTTTGCTATTTGACAAAGACTTAACGTATGAAGAAGTGCCTGTTCAAATAGTTGATAGAAAGGAACATGTACTTAGGAATAAAGTGATACCTTCTGTTAAGGTAATTTGGAGAAACCACAGTGCTGAAGAAGCTACGTGGGAACTCGAAGATGTTATGATGAAATCTTATCCGCATTTATTTGATTAGTTTTGTGTAACCCCTTATATACTGATTCTGGGGACAGAATCCTTTTAAGGGGGGAAGAATGTAATAGACGAGATTATTTTTTTTTTTTTTTCTGATTCTGGGGACAGAATCCTTTTAAGGAGGGAAGATTGTAACGATTGTGATTTTATATTTAATTTTAAATATTTATTGAATTAAATAAATATTTATGTGAATTATTTATTGAGTTAAATAAATAAATTATGTGATTGATGTAGTGATTTAATTAAGTGTATATATTAATTAAATGAGTGTGCAATATTTAATTTAATTAATGTATATTAATTTTATATTATAGTTCTAATTTAATTGAGATAATTAAATTAGATGAGATATGTAATGAAGTGTTACATGGATTATAATTAGCGAGTAATTATAATTAGGTGACAATTTTATGTGATTTATTGATGTTAGATTTTAATTGATTAAATTATTATTGATATTTAATTAATTAAAATGTGACATTAAAGTATGTGTTAAATAATTTATTAAAATAAAGAAAAGGATTTTTAAATTTACTTTAACCAAACAAGGCCCTTATAATTGTTTTAAACATATTTCTACCAAACGGGGCCCTAACTATCAAAAAGATATTTAAATAAACTGTTTACCAAACATGGCCTTAGCATTAATAATCTGTTTTTAAAAATAACCTTGTTTTGCCAAACAAGGCATTGTGGCTTTTTGAAATTTGTAACTGACATTATACTTAATATATTTGTCAGTTATATTATATAATTAAGCCTATATCTATTACTACGTATTATATTATACGTTAGTCTAAACTACGTTAGAAAGAATATCAGTGTAAGAGAGAAAAGAAAGAACAGAGGAAGAGTTAGAGAAGAGAGAAGAAGAAAAGAAAGAGCTTAAGCATCATCATCTTCTTCATTAACGATTAGCAAAAAGGTTATAATCTATAATTTTACTCTTAGAATTATAGAACTCAATTCATATGTTTCATGTATTTTATTCTCTGTCAAAAGTTGAGTTTTCATGGAAGTTATGAAATCATGAATTTTATATGTATGTATTGTATCCATGTGTTGATTGTGGTAATTGTATGACATAAGAGGATTTTCAGGAATTAAATTACTGTTAAAACAAGTTTCATGGAAAAAGTTTTGTTCATATTGTTTTATGTATATTGATTGGTTTTAGAATGGAAAATTTAGGAATTTGTATGTGTTAGTATGTCTAATTAGAATTGGTTATGATGTTATATTCAATTATGAAGAGATTTCATGTGTTATAAGTTGAATTACTTGAGAAATTCTATTACAGTAGATTATTTTATGGAAAAATATGAGTTTTCATGAAAATGGCCAAATTGGATTTTTAAAACTATTGATTCTCGTTGTTTAAATGAGTTTATGTTTTGAGTGCATGTTAGATATATGTATTACAGCGTATATATGATTTACAGTGTCTATGTTACTGTATTTTAGGCTTGTATGGGTTGTCCGGTAAAGCAGGGAGCCGTGGCTGTCTGCGTCTGGCCGAGCTGCTGCGCAGCTGCGCCGCTTGCTTTTACCAGAGCCTTTACCTGCGCAGCTGCGCCGGGTTTAAGGCAGCTGGCTGCGCAGCTGCGCCGGGTTCGGTGCAGTGGCAGTGTGTTTTAAACAATTGTGCAGATTATTTTCATGCCCAAGTTACATTATTGCTAAGATAATGAGCATATATCTAGCTTCTATAACATGTGTTAACACGAAGTTGGTAATTTCATAATTTGAGAAAAAAGGAAGTTTTGAAAACCTAATATAATATTTAAATTATAAGCTATAATTGTTTAATTGTAAAATAAGTTACTTAATTATAATTTGATTAATTATAATTAAGAGTAAATGTTTAATTTAAATTATAATTCTGTGAAATTATAATGTATAGAAGTTGATTTATTATAATCAATTAGATGTTAATTTAAATTATAATTTAATAAATGCATGTTTAATTGTGGATTTTAAATTGATAATTACATGATTTATTATAAATTGTGTAATTGTAATACATGTTATAGTTTAATTAATTATTGATTATAATTGATAAATACATGATTAATTATAAATTGTGTAATTATAAATGCATGAATGTGGTTTAATTGATTTTAAATTATAAATTGTTTATAATTTAAAAGGTAATGATAATTTAAGTAATTATAATTTGATTAAGTGTTTGAATTATAATTGTTTAATTATAATTGAGTTAAATACATAATTAATTTAATTATGTGAATATGTAGGTGATGTAATTAACTATGTGATGGTTGATTATTATTACTATTTAATTAGAATGTGAGTTAACCATGAGGGTTAACCACTTATGTGAATTAGTTACGTGTTAACTAATTTAGGTTATTGTGATTGAATATATATGTGTAGGAAGTATTAAAGTACATGAATTGTGTTAAGTAGCTTGCGCTTGAGGCAAGTCTTCTAAACCCTAAACTCGTTAATTTTACGCAAGTTTTCTAAACCCTAATCTTGTATTGATTTTATATGATCTCTTGAATTCATATAATGTCCTTTCCATTTCAGTATTGGACAATTGTTTATTTAATTGAAATGGTCTTAACTTATTGTTCAAGTAAGATCCAATTATTATCTTAAATGCTTTAGGTTTACTTCTAAAGCATATGTTAATTCATAATTCTTTTATTTTGAATTATTGGAAGTCGATTCAACTAATCCTTAGTTGATGAACGTGAATTCTAAATTACCCTTGTAAGCTTATCCAAACCAAACTTTCTTTGGTGCGGACTTGAATTCAAATTACTGAGTTGAACAACCCTATTTACTAGGGGAGGTTACTACGCATAGCGTTAAGATGGTTGTGCACAATACATGGTACGAAGGGCTGATCCCCCTAAGTACGAGTTAAGGTCCATAGTCTTATTGACTGTTAAAGGTTTAAATAGAAATATTTATAACCTAGGACAAGAGTTCAAAGGTCTTATGACCCTCAGATAAATTCTATATCCAAATTTTAATATTGATAGAGAATTATTATTCAATTCTTTATTATTGAAGCAAGCTAAGTTGTTTAGATTTTCTTAAAGATATTCTTTCATGTCTATATTATTGTTAAACTCCATTGAGCTGTGGTTTGCTCACTCTTGCATTAAATAACAATTTCAGTTAAGGTTGATAACGCTGATGCTCCGTCTACAAGTAAGGGCAAGGGAAAGCAAAGAAAGTGAAGACTTGTTTTTTTATTTATTTGAGAATGATTGTAATAATTGAATGTTATGTTTTATTTCCGCACTTTATTATATTCATGTCAAGGTTAGAGTAACCCTGGGATTGATTTTGAGAAGGTTGTAACCCTTGTTTTAAGGGAGATTTAGTTATTTTAATTTAAGTTGTAGTTTATTTTGCATTATTCATTGGGTAGATATATGTTATATTAGAAAGTGAACACCAAATCATGTGAAAACGAAGTACCCGGATTTGGGGGTGTCACAGGTTGGTATCAAAGCCGTAGGTTATGAAACCTTAGGTGGGGAAAACCTTAGGTAGTAGCCTTATGGTAAGATCGAAAAGATAGATGTGATAGGTAAAAGATAATAAACTACCTTATGTGCCTATGTGTTTACATTATAGTATTCGAAGAGTGACGATTCGTTATCACGTAATAATGAACTTTAAAATTCTTTTGTCAGGATGTCGAACGTGGGAGAACCTAGTCAGGCTAGAGAGGATGTACCTCAGGTGCCTAGAGAGGAAGAGCCCCGTTACATACATATTGTCTGGGAGTAGCTGGTTAGGAGAGAGCCATCTCCAGTGATCACCGTAGCTGGTTGGGAGCGTGAGCTGACACCTATTCCAGAGGATGAGGACGAGGACGAGTTTGAAGAGGAGGAAGAGGATCCCGAGGAGGAATTCCCACCTCACTCTACTAGTGCTGAGATGTACGAGACAGTCTACGATAGCAATGTGGAACTTCAGGGACGAGTAGGAGATCTCGAGGAGACTATTCAGCAGCGGGACGAGACTATCGAAGAGATGTATAATGAACTAGGAGATGCACAGTGGAACCTGATACATATGGAGGTCGAGAGAGATGCTGCTCATTTTGAATTGGCAAAGCTGAAGCAAGACATCCAGGAGGAGTCGAGGAAGCGTGCCAGAGCTGAAGAGTCAAGCTTGAGGGCTAATCAACGAGCCGATCGAGCTGAAGGTGAAGCTGAAGCCAAGAGGGCCAAGCTGAGGGAAACGGAATATGCTTTTCATACGGCGATAGAGAGAGCTCAGGATCGTATTTTCTACTACCCAGCTCAGTTCCAAGGTTTACCGTGGTATGTGGTGGACCGAAGAACGGCATTTCGGGTAATGGAAGAGGAACGCAGAGAGGCTGTGAGACGCATTAATATGCCAAGGCAGTGGTAGTAGTGGTAGTAGTAACAGTAGTGGTAGAGTTTGTTATGTATTGCATGTTTTGTAATAAGTAACGAAAATCCCATAATTTGAGATAAGAATGGGATGAGTTAATAATGTAATCCTGCAACTTTTCCAATTCAGGAAGGATGATGTAAATGGCAGAAATGCTATCTGTTTGATGTTTTTAAAACTACGACTGATGAATAAAAGAAGTTTATGGACGTGCTTGGTGTTCTATATGAATTGAATTATTTAAACATTTAAGTATGAACTTGGATACTTAATAATTGAATAAAGGGTCTAATAATAATATTTTCTTAACAGAAAATGCCTCCTAGAAGAAGAGTAACGCGTCAAAATCCCGAGGGTTCGACGAACAACAACAATAACGATGGGACGAATCCCAATTCGGTTCAGCAGTTGGTGAACCTATTGACCGGAGCTCTTGCGAATCAACCGCAGGTGCAGGATACTACTTTCAAGGAATTCAAGGCAGTAGGACCGCCTGAGTTCAAAGGATTGACTAACCCTATCGAAGCTCAGACATGGGTTATGGAAATGGAGAAGGTATTTGACGTGGCTAGAGTAGGAAAAGACCAAAAGACAACGTTCGCGGCTTTCATGTTGAAGTCGGATGCAAGTTTTTGGTGGCAGGCTAACAAGACTCGAGAGGGAGGGGGAGTCATCACGTGGGAACGTTTCAAGGAAATGTTCTACGAGATGTACTTTCCAGTGAGTTCGCAGGACCAGATGGAGGTCCAGTTCCTAGAACTTAAGCAAGGAGGGATGACGGTGTTCGAGTATGCTGCTAAGTTTAACGAGTTGGCCAGGTTCGCTACATACCAGGTCAGCACTGACGCTAGGAAAACAAGAAGGTTTGAGCGGGGACTAAAGCCCTGGCTCTACAGCAAGGTTTCAATGTTCCAGCTGAACACATTTGCAGCGGTGCTGGAGAAAGCCATACTTGCTGAAGGAGGAAGCGAAGCGGTAACGAAGTTCAACCAAGATAAGAAGAAGAAGAATGAGGTAGAAACCAAGACTGGGGGTTTCACAGGCAGCGCTGTGAACCAGAAGAGGAATTGGTCTGATAATATCTCTGCTGGGAGTCAGCAAGGAAGTCAGCAGAAGAGGAAGTTCGAAGCATGTGCTACATGCGGTAAGAATCACACTAGCGTGTGCATGAAGGGGAAGCGGGTGTACTTCAACTGTGGTCAGGAAGGCCACATCGTGCCAAATTGCCCAAAACCGAAGAAAGGAGCTTGCTTTACATGTGGATCCAAAGATCACATGGCTCGCAACTGCCCGAAGAAGCTGAAGGCAGGGTCAACAGGGAGCGGAGGGAATGGAAGCGGCAGTACCGTTACTATTGCTGCACCATTGCAAGCTGTTCGACCCACTGCACGGACATTCAACATGACGGTGCAGGATGCTGTGCAATCAAAAGACGTGGTGTCAGGTATTATTCCGGTCAATAGTATAAATGCATATGTATTATTTGATTCGGGTGCTACTTGTTCATTCAAATCTGATGATTTTGCTAAAACCTTAGACTTATCTATAGAGGAATTAGGTTACCCTTTGATCATAGAGATTGCGAATAGGGAGGTTATTTCTGTTAGGAGCGTTTATAAGAACTATAGATTGGACATTAAGGGTCAGGAACTTAGAGTAGATTTGATTCCGATTATACTTGGGGAATTCGACGTTATACTGGGTATGGATTGGTTGTTCAACCATGGGGCGGTAATCGACTGTCAGAAGAAGTCGGTGAACCTTACGACTCCGTCGAAGTTGGTGTTCTATGGTAGCAAATCGCCTAGGCAAGCGAGTTTTCTGACGATTATGCAAGCCAAAAAACTTCTGACGCAAGGCTGTGTAGGATATCTAGCCTACATAGTAGATTCGCATAAGGAAAGCCCGAAGGTGGAGGAGATATCGGTAGTTAAGGAATTTGTGGACGTTTTTCTGAACGATTTTCCAGGACTTCCGCCAGATAGGGAGACAGAGTTCGTGATCGATCTAGCGCCGGGAACTGCTCCGATTTTGAAGGCTCCGTACTGAATGGCTCCAGTCGAGATGAAAGAACTGATGATTCAACTGCAAGAATTACTGGACAAGAAGTATATTTAACAAAGCGTTTCGCCGTGGGGAGCGCCTGTCTTATTCGTGAAGAAGAAGGATGGGTCGATGCGTCTTTGAATTGATTATAGAGAGTTGAATAAAGTTACGATCAAGAATAGGTATCCTTTACCTAGGATCGATGACTTGTTTGATCAACTGAAGGGTGTGAGGTACTTCTCAAAAATTGATTTGAGAAGCGGGTATCATCAGTTGAAGGTGAGAAAGGAAGATATACCGAAAACGGCTTTTAGAACTCGGTATGGTCATTGCGAGTTCTTGGTGATGTCATTTGGTCGAATGCCCCAGCTGCATTTATGGACCTAATGAATAGGGTGTTCAAGCCATTTCTAGTCAAGTTCGTGGTAGTGTTCATAGATGACATCCTGGTTTATTCCAAGACCGAGGAGGAGCATGCTGAACACTTACGACTAACCTTAGAAGCCCTGAGACGAGAGAGGCTTTACGCTAAATTCTCGAAATACGAATTTTGGTTGGAACGTGTGCAATTTCTTGGCCACGTGATCGACAAGGATGGTATTTCGGTAGATCCGTCGAAGGTTGAAGCTGTTATAAATTGGGAACAGCCGAAGACGCCGTTCGAAGTGAGGAGTTTCTTGGGATTGGCAGGTTATTATCGGAGATTTATCCAAGACTTTTCTAGAATCGCAACTCCGTTGACGAATTTGACTCGTAAAACAGTTAAGTTTGTTTGGACGGAGAAGTGTGAGGAGAGTTTTCAAGAGCTGAAGAAGAGGCTGAGTACTGCGCCTGCATTGTCTTTACCAGATAGTTCTGGAAATTTTGTAGTATATAGCGATGCCTCACATAAAGGATTAGGCTGTCTATTGATGCAGAGCGGCAAAGTCATTGCCTATGCGTCACGTCAGCTGAAGGATTACGAGAAGGGGTATCCGACCCATAATCTAGAATTGGCGGCAGTAGTGTTTGCCCTGAAGATTTGGAGGCACTACTTATATGGAGAGAAGTGTGAAATATACACAGGTCACAAGAGTCTGAAGTATATATTTACCCAGAAGGATTTGAACATGCGCCAAAGAAGATGGTTGGAGCTGATTAAAGACTACGATTGCGAGATACTTTACCATCTGGGTAAAGCTAACGTTGTCGCTGACGCTTTAAGCAGGAAAGGTCGGGAGAAGCTGAACCTATTAACTGATCAGGATCGGTTGATAGAACAAATGGCTAGATTAGAATTGGAAGTGAAGTTTCTGAAGGAATCGGATGAGTTGTTATTTCAAGTAACCAATGGTTCTACTCTAGTAGATAAGGTGAAAGAAACACAATTCAATGATGAAGAATGTGAAAAGATTCGGAAGAGGATAACCGAAGGCGAAGAGTTCAAATTCAAGATCGATAACGAAGGACTGTTGCGGTTTGAAGGTAGAATATGGGTACCGCCAGTACCAGAGGTCAAAGAGGAGATTCTAAGCGAAGCTCATAGTTCTAGATATTCTATTCACCCTGGGAGTACGAAGATGTACCAGGATCTCAGGCATCATTTCTGGTGGCCGAATATGAAGAGGGACGTTGCGGAATGCGTTGCGAAGTGCTTAACGTGCCAGAAAGTCAAAGCAGAACACCAGAGACCAAGGGGACTGCTGCAACAGTTAGAAATTCCAGAGTGGAAGTGGGAGCATATCACGATGGATTTCGTGGTAGGTCTTCCAATGACTCAGAAAGGATTTGATGCGATATGGGTTATAGTGGATCGACTGACGAAGTCAGCCCACTTTCTGCCAATCAGGGTTAAGTACAACCTGGATAAGCTAGCGAAGCTATACGTGAAGGAAATTATTTCTCGACATGGTGTTCCGGTGTCGATTTTGTCCGACAGAGATCCGCGTTTTACGTCGAATTTCTGGAAGCGTTTGCAAGAAGGTATGGGAACGCAATTGCGAATGAGTACAGCGTATCATCCTCAGACTGGTGGACAAAGCGAAAGAACGATTCAGACACTTGAGGATATGCTAAGAGCTTGTGTGATGGACTTCAAAGGAAGCTGGGAGGATCATCTACCATTGGTGGAGTTTGCCTACAACAATAGTTATCATGCGAGTATTGGCATGCCGCTTTACGAAGCATTATACGGCAGAAAATGCAGAACACCTTTGTGCTGGGATGAAGTCGGTGAACGTCAATTGTTGGGACCAGAATTGGTACAACAAACCGCCGAAATTGTGAAGCTGATCAGAACGAGATTAGTTGCTGCTCAAGACAAACAAAAGAAGTATGCCGATCTTAATCGACAGAATCGAGAATTCTTGCCAGGAAGTTTTGTTTTCCTGAAAGTATCTCCCTGGAAGGGGAAAATTCGATTCGGTAAGAAGGGGAAGCTGAGTCCCCGATTCATTGGACCTTTTGAGGTATTACGAAAGGTGGGCGATGTTGCTTACGAGATTGCATTACCTCCGGAGCTCGAGAATATACATAATGTCTTTCATATTTCTGTATTAAGACCTTACAAGCACGATTACAAACATGTAATAGAATATGAACCTTTGCTATTTGATAAAGACTTAACGTATGAAGAAGTGCCTGTTCAAATAGTTGATAGAAAGGAACAAGTACTTAGGAATAAAATGATACCTTCTGTTAAGGTAATTTGGAGAAACCACAGTGCTGAAGAAGCTACGTGGGAACTCGAAGATGTTATGATGAAATCTTATCCGCATTTATTTGATTAGTTTTGTGTAACCCCTTATATACTGATTCTGGGGACAGAATCCTTTTAAGGGGGGAAGAATGTAATAGACGAGAATTTTTTTTTTTTTTGTGATTCTGGGGACAGAATCCTTTTAAGGAGGGAAGATTGTAACGATTGTGATTTTATATTTAATTTTAAATATTTATTGAATTAAATAAATATTTATGTGAATTATTTATTGAGTTAAATAAATAAATTATGTGATTGATGGAGTGATTTAATTAAGTGTGTATATTAATTAAATGAGTGTGCAATATTTAATTTAATTATTTTATATTAATTTTATATTATAGTTCTAATTTAATTGAGATAATTAAATTAGATGAGATATGTGATGAAGTGTTACATGGATTATAATTAGCGAGTAATTATAATTAGGTGACAATTTTATGTGATTTATTGATGTTAGATTTTAATTGATTAAATTATTATTGATATTTAATTAATTAAAATGTGACATTAAAGTATGTGTTAAATAATTTATTAAAATAAAGAAAAGGATTTTTAAATTTACTTTAACCAAACAAGGCCCTTATAATTGTTTTAAACCTATTTCTACCAAACGGGGCCCTAACTATCAAAAAGATATTTAAATAAACTGTTTACCAAACATGGCCTTAGCATTAATAATCTGTTTTTAAAAATAACCTTGTTTTGCCAAACAAGGCATTGTGGCTTTTTGAAATTTATAACTGACATTATACTTAATATATTTGTCAGTTATATTATATAATTAAGCCTATATCTATTACTACGTATTATATTATACGTTAGTCTAAACTACGTTAGAAAGAATATCAGTGTAAGAGAGAAAAGAAAGAACAGAGGAAGAGTTAGAGAAGAGAGAAGAAGAAAAGGAAGAGCTTAAGCATCATCATCTTCTTCATTAACGATTAGCAAAAAGGTTATAATCTATAATTTTACTCTTACAATTATAGAACTCAATTCATATGTTTCATGTATTTTATTCTCTGTCAAAAGTTGAGTTTTCATGGAAGTTATGAAATCATGAATTTTATATGTATGTATTGTATCCATGTGTTGATTGTGGTAATTGTATGACATAAGAGGATTTTCAGGAATTAAATTACTGTTAAAACAAGTTTCATGGAAAAAGTTTTGTTTATATTGTTTTATGTATATTGATTGGTTTTAGAATGGAAAATTTAGGAATTTGTATGTGTTAGTATGTCTAATTAGAATTGGTTATGATGTTATATTCAATTATGAAGAGATTTCATGTGTTATAAGTTGAATTACTTGAGAAATTCTATTACAGTAGATTATTTTTTGGAAAAATATGAGTTTTCATGAAAATGGCCAAATTGGATTTTTAAAACTATTGATTCTCGTTATTTAAATGAGTTTATGTTTTGAGTGCATGTTAGATATATGTATTACAGCGTATATATGATTTACAGTGTCTATGTTACTGTATTTTAGGCTTGTATGGGTTGTCCGGTAAAGCAGGGAGCCGTGGCTGTCTGCGTCTGGCCGAGCTGCTGCGCAGCTGCGCCGCTTGCTTTTACCAGAGCCTTTACCTGCGCAGCTGCGCCGGGTTTAAGGCAGCTGGCTGCGCAGCTGCGCCGGGTTCGGTGCAGTGGCAGTGTGTTTTAAACAATTGTGCAGATTATTTTCATGCCCAAGTTACATTATTGCTAAGATAATGAGCATATATCTAGCTTCTATAACATGTGTTAACACGAAGTTGGTAATTTCATAATTTGAGAAAAAAGGAAGTTTTGAAAACCTAATATAATATTTAAATTATAAGCTATAATTGTTTAATTGTAAAATAAGTTACTTAATTATAATTTGATTAATTATAATTAAGAGTAAATGTTTAATTTAAATTATAATTCTGTGAAATTATAATGTATAGAAGTTGATTTATTATAATCAATTAGATGTTAATTTAAATTATAATTTAATAAATGCATGTTTAATTGTGGATTTTAAATTGATAATTACATGATTTATTATAAATTGTGTAATTGTAATACATGTTATAGTTTAATTAATTATTGATTATAATTGATAAATACATGATTAATTATAAATTGTGTAATTATAAATGCATGAATGTGGTTTAATTGATTTTAAATTATAAATTGTTTATAATTTAAAAGGTAATGATAATTTAAGTAATTATAATTTGATTAAGTGTTTGAATTATAATTGTTTAATTATATAGTTAAATACATAATTAATTTAATTTTGTGAATATGTAGGTGATGTAATTAACTATGTGATGGTTGATTATTATTACTATTTAATCAGAATGTGAGTTAACCATGAGGGTTAACCACTTATGTGAATTAGTTGCGTGTTAACTAATTTAGGTTATTGTGATTGAATATATATGTGTAGGAAGTATTAAAGTACGTGAATTGTGTTAAGTAGCTTGCGCTTGAGGCAAGTCTTCTAAACCCTAAACTCGTTAATTTTACGCAAGTTTTCTAAACCCTAATCTTGTATTGATTTTATATGATCTCTTGAATTCATATAATGTCCTTTCCATTTCAGTAGTGGACAATTGTTTATTTAATTGAAATGGTCTTAACTTATTGTTCAAGTAAGATCCAATTATTATCTTAAATGCTTTAGGTTTACTTCTAAAGCATATGTTAATTCATAATTCTTTTATTTTGAATTAATGGAAGTCGATTCAACTAATCCTTAGTTGATGAACGTGAATTCTAAATTACCCTTGTAAGCTTATCCAAACCAAACTTTCTTTGGTACGGACTTGAATTCAAATTACTGAGTTGAACAACCCTATTTACTAGGGGAGGTTACTACGCATAGCGTTAAGATGGTTGTGCACAATACATGGTACGAAGGGCTGATCCCCCTAAGTACGAGTTAAGGTCCATAGTCTTATTGACTGTTAAAGGTTTAAATAAAAATATTTATAACCTAGGACAAGAGTTCAAAGGTCTTATGACCCTCAGATAAATTCTATATCCAAATTTTAATATTGATAGAGAATTATTATTCAATTCTTTATTATTGAAGCAAGCTAAGTTGTTTAGATTTTCTTAAAGATATTCTTTCATGTCTATATTATTGTTAAACTCCAGTGAGCTGTGGTTTGCTCACTCTTGCATTAAATAACAATTTCAGTTAAGGTTGATAACGCTGATGCTCCGTCTACAAGTAAGGGCAAGGGAAAGAAAAGCAAGTGAAGACTTGTTTTTTTATTTATTTGAGAATGATTGTAATAATTGAATGTTATGTTTTATTTCCGCACTTTATTATATTCATGTCAAGGTTAGAGTAACCCTGGGATTGATTTTGAGAAGGTTGTAACCCTTGTTTTAAGGGAGATTTAGTTATTTTAATTTAAGTTGTAGTTTATTTGGCATTATTCATTGGGTAGATATATGTTATATTAGAAAGTGAACACCAAATCATGTGGAAACGAAGTACCCGGATTTGGGGGTGTCACAATAATAATTAGGGTTCAAATTACATTAACAATAATTTAACTAAATATAAAGTAAAGTCTGCTCCTTGCAAGCTAATCCTACATCTTTCCTTTACCCATGTCCTTCCCTGAAGTCTCGGGCTTAACTGCAACAGAAGTCATGATATAGCAAGAATGAGCAACAAGTTTGCTCAGCAAGTTTAAATACAGCAATAAAGGATATATTATGATGAACGGAATATATCTGACAAGGAATTCAATAATATGAATATCAGAAGCAAGTATAATAATTACTTTTACAATAACTGATAGTCAAGTAGACTTTGAACTATAAACCTCCAATGGAATCAATAGCTAATTGACCCTTTGGTTACTGGCTACAGAATAAGAACTTGAGGGGATCAGCCTCGCGTACGCCATGTATATGCATAACATTCAACTCTGCTGTTTGCATCTTATATTAGATACCTGGGGTACTCCCCTATAATATTAGGGGTGTTCTCTTTAGTCTAAAAATCCCTACCATCAATTGGTCTGCATAGCTTTTATAAAAATTTCATACAATTGTTTGACCGAACAAGGGTTCAGAATCTATTTGATGCAGTTCAAGAATTATAGAACTTTAAATAATGTACAAGTCTAAGACTGTACGAACTCAAGTGCACCAAGTGAGAATATCTATAAGATTGATGTGGAATAATTGTAAAGTAATTAAACCACCTAAAGCATGCTTGGAAATAAAGTTCAAGCTTAAATAAATAACTTTCAATACAATAATAACCTGCTCAATACAACATGAGAAGGATAGAAAACTTGCACAATAAAGAGTGAAGTTCAGAAAACTTGCACAAATAAGGAGTTTAAGTCAGGGAACTTGCATTCACCTCAAATGAAGTTAAGAAACTTGCTTACAAGATTCATTGAATAAAGTAGTGCAAGAATTTAGGATACTTGCCTGTTTGCTCAGCTACAATATTCTAGCTTTAATTAGATTGCGTTGAAACGACCTAACATTAATAAGTCGGTCTCTCAATTAGCATTATGTAGACTGGTATGAGTTCACACTCACAAGAATCTAATCTTTTCTTAGATTAATAACTTTAGAATATCTAGTCTATATGTATCAACATAGGCTTGAACATATAGCACTTAAATTTAAGCATGCAATACAGTTTAAGATACACATATTGTAAGGTTCTGTCCATAATTCGAAGTTATATGGTATAATGTTGGACATTCTTACACTTTAAGCAAATCAAGTTCATGCCTCAAGGGTCAATTACTAAAGTCATAGTACCACATATCGAGACTAAACAATACTTAACATGCATACTCATGCGTATACCATATGTGTATACCTTAATCACATACTTTATGCTTTAGAAATTTATTTTCTATGAATATGCGTGCATAGGTGAAATCCATGTTTAGCCAATGATGCTCATGTCAACATGTCTAGAGGCATATGAGTCCTATTATTTATGTTTGCATGATCAGAACGTAACTCGCACAGTGTTTAATGATATTAGTCTTCAAATTCTAAGCTTGTCCTTTGAAATCACCTTAACCTTCAATCATGTATGCTAGTGTGTACTCAACACTTTAGACTAACTATTCATGTCTATTTAGACCATGCGATCATGCTTACTAAATCAGAATACACACATGATACACATATGTCAAAGTTCATATCTAAAACTATAAGTTTCATTTTAAAATCATAAATCTTCCTTCCATAATATATACTAACATGGCCATGAATATACATGTAGTATCAAGAAACATATACCATGAGTTAATACCAGTTTTCATGCTTGTCCAAAGTGGTACCAACAAGTTAGCATGAGCAGATTTGTAACAGAAAGCAAAAACCATGTTCAGGGCCTGGCGCAGCTGCGCTGCGTCGTAGCACAAAGCTGGCACAGCTGCGTCGGGGCTCGGCCAGACCTGAAGTGCCTTCTGCATCGGTAGTTTGCAAACCCATCTCAAAAATTAATTACGAAACATGCTAGTTTATAACCACATTACTTCTTTAACATGCTTACAAGCTTAGATACCAACTAATACTCACTTCCCAATTTAATCAACATGTAATTTAAGCATAATAAGAAATTAGCAAATCCAAGAAATATACCTCTGCTAAAGAAACAGTTTGCTGTTAAAACAATTTCTCCCTCACTGATATCTATCTCAATAAACTTACTATCAATTCTTACACTTAGTGAAAATCTCAGCAAATCAAAATAAGAAGGAGAAGAGTTCATTATATAGGCAATTCATTATCTAGTCCATGACTTTACTCACCAATTCAAACTAATGGAAAAAGCAAGAACATGGTGGTTAATGAAATTAGTTGGTAGGGTAGTTGAAGAACACTATTTTGCCCATTCCCCTTGAAATCATTGGCTACACTTTGATGAAATTGAGAGAAGAGTAGACTAGGCTTTGAGAGTTCACGTGTGGGAGAGAAGGGTCTCTTATTATGGGACAAGCAAATAATCTCAGCAATAGCAACTTGGCAAATGTAGTACATATGTTATATAATATATACACATTTCATTTCATGTATACTTAGGTTATACATATACATTCTATATACATTGAAGTCACAATGTCATTTTTAATAAGCAATCAATAATACAATGTATCAAGTAGGGGTACATATATATCAACATATAATTCATGTACATTTCCTTAATATAGAATATAATTCAATTGGGCATTATTATTACTCATTATCATAACAGTTATTATTACAATTATAATAACTTATAGAAATCATTATCAATTAACAATTGAATTTACTATACGTCAGTAGGGCATAAATTAATGTTCACATATTGCCACATACCCTTATGTACACATTCAATTTATCAATCTTACTATATATGATATATAGCCATATTAATGCGTCACATTGCACTTATATAATATATAGAGGTAACTACTATATACTATAGGTTTAATTATTGTATGTTTGCACAAATAATTAATCAACACGTTTAAATCCCTTCGCTATATTCAAGTAAATTGAATATTTAATTACTAACACTTCTATCAACTCTCTGATATAAAAGCCTTAGAGCTAGTCCACTAATTTAAATAAACCATTAGTGACTTCCTTTAATTATTCCTAACAATTATTTGCATAGGCACAAACTCACATAACCACATATGGTTTAATTAAGCATACAAAACTAACTCATTAAAATTAAATCATATATTTAATTTATAATGGAGTTGAAAATTCACGGTCATTACACTACCTGGCCTATAAATAAACGTGCACCTCCTCATTTTGAAGAATTCTGAAACGCATCGAACCTCTGTCCGTTTGATTTTCTAACTTTTTAACCTATTCTAAACCCAATATTTTTCACTCTAACACGTAGATATACCCACATACTACCACATATCAGAAAATAACAAGTAGATTCTGACGTTTAGAGCCTACGATTTGGCAAAAAACCCGTTTAGTAGTACATTGTAAGTATTTCTACGATCAGAAAGTTAATGCTACTTCTTTGCACTGTTTTGCACTTGCATATCAAATTTCGTTTTCTAAAAATGCCCGAAACTTGGTTCCTGTGGCCGTTTTCGTCAAATTTTGGTACATTTTTGTACATAACTACATTTTCTAGAATTTCTACAACTCGGATTGACGATCCGTCAGCTCTAACAGCTTCAGTGCACTAGCATCTTCGTTTTAAGCAAATTCGCCGGACTTGGTTATCTTCCCAGTCCGGGTTTGGCTTTTTTTGTGTGTTTATTCAACTGTATATATACTAACTTTTCAATTCTGTCAAGCCCGAATGTCAAATTTGAGGTAGCTTACTGCTTTTATATATATTTATGCATATATACGCAACTTTCACCACTACTGGGTTCTCTTTCCAGTCTTGGTTGACTACATTTTTGTCAATATATATATATATATATTTATATATTTCAGTCCGGCCTGGATTATTCTGTGGCCTTTATACTATTTTTGCAAACCTCACCATTACTGGGTTCTCTTCCCAGTCCCTGGTTGACTACTTTTATGTACATTTACATTTCTGTTCGGCCTGGATTATTTTGTAGCCTTTTTACTATTTTTATATATAAATATGCATATATAAGCAGCCTTCACCACCACTGGGTTCTCTTCCCAGTCTTGGTTGAGTATGTTTCTATCAATATATATATATATATATATATATATATATATATATATATATATATATATATATTTCAATTCCAGTCCGGGCACCAGCGTGAAAATCCATCGCCCTTTACAGCTTTTATATTTATAATTGTGTATATATATTGCTTTACTCGCTTTTATTAAACTGCTGCTTTAAACATTCATTTGATATGAATTGGCACTACCATATCTGCGGGCGGACAAGATTTATTTAAATCTCGCCAACTCTAGCTTTCAAACGGTTCAAAACATATCCAGACTGAACCGGAAAGCTAGAATGGCTGAGATTTTCTTAAATCTAACTTTCTTTCTAGTTTCAGTTATAAAAGCATCATCGCGTCCCTGAGATCGCTATCTAGTGGGAACTAGACGCTTCGGCCGTGCCAACCCGAATTTACTGAATGAATCCTCGGTTCTGGCAATTTTGGGATATATATCTATTTCTGTGCAAATTTGAACTGTGCAGGTTTATTGGCTACTCATATGTGAGCCTAGGAATCATGGGATTCATGATCAAATCGATCAGAATCTGATTCCCACGATAGACAAACTCCACTTTACAGATGTACCCTGCTAATTTTTCTGTAAAATGTACATACAACAGACCTTAAAACGGTTATCCGGATTTAAGGTCTCAAAATAGTGGAAATATGGTTTGTAGTGTCAGAGTCCCTTCGATGGCTATCATGTCCATGAGAAGATCAACATTTGTATATATTCTGTGGTTGAGAATGCTTCGCAACCCGATAATCACCATTCAAACTGTGCCTTAAGGCTGAAAAGATAAAAAATGGAAGTAGCAACAGGCTTCAATTCCTATGTTAGCGTAAGGGTTTGATAACCAGCTTTCAAAATATCATTTTCAATTTAATCAAAAGAAAAGTTTTTGCAAATCAAATCAAACACTTTTGAAAATTAAATCAATGACTTTTTCAAAATCAAATCAAACCCTTCGTATATAGGTTCAACGAAGCAAAGCACTACATTCAATCAATTAAACATAGGCCCAATTTTTAAAATAGCATTCACACATGCACTTCAGTTTTAAGGGAAATATTGAAAAGATGCGGTACCGTATTTACACGGGAGTCGTGGGGTGCCTAACACCTTCCCCACACTTAACCAAGCCACCGAGCTCAAAACTTCAGTTTCAAAGATCAAGTTTTGATAGTGTCCAGCAATTGGGCCTCTTTTAAATAAAACTCGATTGAGTTGGTACAACCATTTCAAATCTACCAACTAGTGACTCTGTAAAACGTTCAAATCGTCGACATGATACATGTTGGCCTTTTCCCTAAAAAACCCATCAAAACCTTTTTCCTAAATAAAAAGAGTGAGAGTAGAGATAACTAAGGAAGAGATGAAAGATCTGGGTTGTGATCCGACCTGCGAATTTTTTAACCAACGTCGACAATGGCTTTAACCGGATTTGGTTTGATCTGTGAAGTTTAATCCGTGGCCTTTTGCTCAAGGAATAGATCGTCGGATATGAGATAGACTTTGCCACAACTGTAGCCCATGTGCTTCTATGGGTCAAAGGAGATTAAGTCTTCTCGCACATCAGGAGTGATGAGTTACTGACAGGTTGCATCCTATGATGATTGCCATTTTATCCCCGTGACTAGTCGTCTTGATGTATCGATGTCTCTTCTTTTCTGAGACTTATGCCCGATTTGATGGAATGACATTTGAGGTGCCGTTGGGTTTGTTGATCAGGAATGCTTGATAGGATTTGGGTTTTATAGGGTTTCGGTGTCTTGGGACTGGTTTTTTATTTTTTCTTGAAGGTCAGACCGCGCCATGAATGGCTGCCTACGTACTCTCGGGTGAAAGGAGATCAGGTCATTCGTAGTTCCAGTTTTGTGTGTGGCTTGAGAAATGTCTCCTTTGGGTTTGAGTTTGGTTTGATGGGTTTTTGAACTTTTTATTTTGGTTAGAGGGTTTTTTGAATTTTTTTGTTTGGTTCGACCACACCAAGAATGGCTGCTTACGTACTCCCTGGGTGGAGGGAGATCAGGTCATTCGTAGTTCAGGTTTTGTGTGGTTCAATTTTTGATTTTTTAATTTTTTAATTTTTTAATTTTTGGATTTTTTTAATTTTTTATGATTTTATATGCATGGAAAGTAAAAGGCATGACGCTAAAAAATGATAATGTCCCAACATCTCCTGGAACTCGTAACTTTCCTTTGGATTACGTCCTCCTGGCTAGCTGAGGCCTGATAGTCCAGTTGTCAGTAGTTATGTTGCCTTCGAGACTTGTGATAGAGGTTACCTCCTGGTCATGAATATCTTCAATCACTGCCATAAATTGATCGCCTCCTCAATCAGCATATCCCTTAAGGAGGCTCAAACTGGACTCATCGCATAAAGGGATGAAGTCTAGATTCCTCGATGGGTTGGCGTCCTTGAGAACTTCACCACCTTTTCTTTCATCTGTTCCTTCACCTTTCTCATAGGCTTGAGAGGTTTTGAATATGAAATCCCTCTCGCACTGTTGTTGTATTTCTCGCAAGGAACTTTCCTTTTTGGCTTTTCCCACACTGGGACAGATTAGTATTTCCTCTTCATCATCTAGGAGGGTAAAATCAGGAATGTGATTGTTGGCTTTGGGAAACAAGATATTTGATGGTGGCGGATGAATTTCCTTAGAGGATTCTCTTATCTCCTCTGTCACTCCCGACATTAAGATCAGTCCACCTTGTGTTTTGCCAGGATTGGTGCTCATAGCCATCACATCCTTTGAATTGCCTGTCTCGAGTGGACATCTTAAGCTCTTTATTTCCCTCTCGCCTTTTCTGGTCATGGGGACTTCTATCTTCAGTTCTCCATTTTTAATGAGATCCTAGATTTTATGTAGAGACCAGCATTCCTCAGTTGCATGCCTAGGTGAGTTAGAATGGTAGAGACATATCTTTGTGGCATCATAACTTTTTATCTCGGGTTTTGCCGGAGGCAGCAACTTAGTAATCTTTCTCTGCGCAACCAACAGTGCTAACATATTTTCCAATGAGTCCCCCAAAGGTGTGAATACCCTTCTCCGCCTACTCTCCCTGACTCTCGGTGAGGTAGGATTTCGAGGGTTTGCCAGTGTTTGAAATGTTGCTTGATATTTTCTATTTGGGAATTCGCATTCCTCCGGACGATTTTTCCTTTGGCAAGATCTTCTAGTAATTTTATCGTTCCCCCTTTCTCGTCTACTCAGCATGCTTTGATCTTCTTCATTTAGCTGGCTGATCTTGGAGGGAGATATGCTTACATTCTGAATAACCTCCTCTTTCTCTTGGCTTTCTGATAGTTGAGTGAAAAGCTGCCTCGTATCCTGTTGTTGGTGTACTATCAGATTAGCCAACAGAGTTACTTGATGCTGGATCGTATCCAATTTTTGTATCACTGTCATACCTTCCTCTGCATTTTCTAGTTCTAGGACATTTGTTCTATTCCTTTGGGGGTATTCCTCCATCCTTCGTATGTATTTATGATTTGAATGCATTTCATCGCTTCCTGACCCGATTATGTTTACTCCCTCCGTATCATGCGGCATGAGAAGGTTGGTGTTGACATTTGGATGGTCAGGTTGTTGGACCACAACATCGCCGTTTTCGATCAGGTTTTGGATTTTATGCTTCAAGGACCAACAATCTTGTGTATCGTGTCCTGGAGATCCTGAAAGGTAAGCACATCTCTGGCTAGGATTGTATCTTTTGCTTTTTGGATCCAGAGGTGGAGCCAGTTCGATAATTTTCTTGTGATCTATTAAAATCACCAACATGTTTTCAAGGGAATCGCCTAGTGGAGTTAACACCCGATTTTCCGTTCTTTCAGATTTTATATTTTTGTCCTAGTATTGGTTGAACGCGGTTTGTTGTTAGAATGACAGATTGCATTCCTTCTTCCAGATGGGGGGACTATGATTGGGTCTCCTAGACTGCCCATGTACAATGAGGGATACATCTTCATCGCTTTTCTTAGGTATCCTCATGGGATCACTCGAATATTTGCCAGACTGTATATGCTCGGCGACTACTTTCAAGGCCGTGAGATCTTTAATCTTGCCTGCTTTTAGGCCCATCTTTATCATTTCGCTGTGTTTGATCATCTTTGAGAATGACTTTCCTATTCCAGCTAGGATCCTCTCATAGTAAGGTGCCTCTTGCATGTCTATGAAAGTCATCAACATTTCGATTTCTGTCACAGGCGGGCTGACTTGTGCTTCTAGACGTCTCCATCTTTGGGCATACTCACGGAAAGACTCAGTACTCTGCTTTTTGACCTTGGACACTTGATACCGATCCGGAGCCATCTGAGACTGGAAGCTATATTGAGTTAGGAAGGCATGAGCTAGCTCTTCCCAACTGTGGATTTTTGCATTATCAAGTAGGGCATACCATGTCCTAGCCTCTCCAGTGAGACTCTTTTGGAAAAGCTGCATTCTAAGGCTTTCATCTTCAGTGTAATACCTAGCTCGCCAATGTATACCTTCAAGTGTGTATAAGGATCGCCTGCCCCATTGTACTTTTCAAACTCTGGGACTTGGAATTTGTCAGGATATCTAGCCCCTCGGAATATGCAGAGATCTTAATAGGTGACACTTCCAAGGTTTCCAGTCCCTTTGATTGCCCGGATGGTTTCTTCCATTTGTTAGACTTTCCTTTGGATATCGCCAGTTTCCCGATCTTCCTGAGATTTATAATTTCAGGGGTTTTGTTGGTTCTTTAACTAGATTGAGGTTCAGAGATCTCCATTTCCCCTTTTTTGTCGGCACTTTGATTGCCACCCTATGAGGAGGACTCTGTTTGATTGAGCGTTGTCTGACCACGAGTACTTTTACTTTGTCCTTTTAGGAGGATAGCCAATTCTGCTATTTGATTCTTAAGTCCTTCAAACTCCTTTCGAGATACGGAACCTAACTCGTGTTGGCCACTTTCAGCCATGTCGGTGGATAGGCTTTGTGCCTTTTCAGATTTATGATCTAATAATGAGACCACTCTTACCTACAAGACAAATAGGTAGTTTAGTCTTGACAGACACTAACCATATACATGTTATGCCATGTGTCAGGTTTGGGGGTTTTTAAATCTTATCCTGTAAAATAAAGGTCAGTTATTTTAATGACAAGATAGCATGACAGGCTTTATATGACATGGAATGTACATTTACATTATGATATTTACATTAAAAACTTGACATTGAATTGAAAGAGGAAGGCATGAAGAAGCTTCCCTTCGAATTTGGTTAATCAGAGGCTGACCTATCTTAGGCTACTCTCGAGGCTTTTCGGCATGAAGGTCCCCAGATCATCACAATCTACTAGAGGGAAAATTAATCCGATCTTTCAACTAGAGCGGATCTGAGTGGTGCTTTTTCAGGAGCCCCGAAGACTTAGCCGTCCTTGAAGACATTACTCTGTCACCGACCGGTTCGCCTCCTGGTGAAGGAATCACACAACATACATTCACATACATCGCGTCTCACCGTATGCATATGATGACATTGGTGTGAAGCACTAATATAAAGCAGTAAAGCATTCATTCACATTCATTCAATGTAAAGACGCAGCATTCACGCATTCATTCAATGTAAAGACGCAAGCATTCACACATATGTAGATATGAAAGGGAAATTTTGAAAAGATTTGAACGCGGCCTAAGCCCTATACTATCCCCAACAGAGTCGCCACCTGTCGACGTAGGGAAAAAATCCTGTTTGAGTTGGACCCGAATCTTTCTCTCTTCATAAGTTTTGTCTACCCTTAATTTATCTTTTTGTGAAAAAAAATGTTTTGAAGGGGTTTTTTAGGAAAAGGACAACATGTTTTCATGTCGATAATTTGAACGTTTTACAGAGTCGCCAGTTGGTAGTTTTGAAATGGTTGTACCAACTCAACCGAGTTTTGTTTGAAAGGAGGCCCAATTGCTGGACACTGTCGAAACTGAATCTTTGAAACCGAAGGTCTAAGTTCGGGGGCTTGGTTAAGTGTGGGGAAGGTGTTAGGCACCCCACAACTCCCGTGAAAATGCGGTACCGCATCTTTTCAATATTTTCCTTTTAAATCTGAAATGTGTGTCTGAATGTGGAAGAAATTGGGCCTACACTTGATTGATTTGAAAGTATATACATGCTTTGTTGAACCTATATACGAAGGGTTTGATTTGATTTGCAAAAGTCTCTCTTTTAGACAAGATTATTAAATGATATTTTGAAAGGTTGATTTTCAAACCCTTACACTCACGTAGGAATTGAAGCATGTTGATACTTTTATTTTTTATCTTATCAGCCTTTTGGCTCAATTTGAATGGCGATTGTAGGGCTGCGAAGCTTCCTCGACCACATAATATATACAAGTGCCGATCTTCTTATGGGCATGACAGCCATTAGAGTGACTCTGACATGACAAACCATTATTTCATTACGTTGAGACCTTAAACCCGGATAACCGTTTTAAGTTCTTTCGGATGTACATTTTTACAGAAAAACTGGCAGGGTACATTTGTAAAGTAGAGTTTGTCCATCATGGGAATCAGATTCTGATCGGTTTGATCATGAAACCCACGATTCCTAGGCTCACAAAGGAAAGTCAATAAACCTACACAGCTCAAATATGCACAAAAAATATATATTTATATCCAGATGTCGCCAGAACCAAGGATTCATCAATAAATCCTGGCTCGCACGTAGCCGAAACATCTCGTTCCCACTAGATAGCGGTCTAAGGGCCGCGAGGTTGCTTTTAGAAATGAAACTAGAGAAATTGCTAGATTTAAGTAAATCTCAGCCATTCTAGCTTTCCGGTTCCGTCTGAACCTATTTTGAACCGTTTGAAGGCTAGAATTGGCGAGATTTAAAGAAATCTAGTTCGCCCAAAGAGATGTTAGTGCTGATTCATATCAAATGAATATTTAAAGCAACAATTTAATCACAATGAATAAAGAATATATATAGTTATATATACACAAAAGCTATAAAAGGGCGATGAGTTTTCACTCCGATGCCCGAACTGGAATAATATATATATATATATATATATATATATATATATATTAAAGCTGGAAAAGCCACGGAGTAATCTAGGCTGGACAAAATGGAAATATATATATATATATATATATGTATAAAAGCGGTAAAGGATGATGGGTTTTCACTCCTATGCCCTGACTGAAATGGATATATATATATATATATATTTATTTATAAAAGTTGTAAAAAGCCATGGAGTAATCCAGGCTGGACTGAATGTAAATATATATATATAGAAAAGTTGTAAAGGGCGACGACCATTTTATCCTTTGCCCGGACAAAAATGTAAGTATATATATATTTTTAAAAGCAGTAAAAATGCCACAGAATGATCCTGGCCAAACTGGAATTCAAATGTTAATAAATATAGTACATATAGTTAATATATATGCAATAAAAAGGCCACGAAGTATAAATTCAGGCCAAACGAAGTCAGAAATATATATATATATATATATATATATATATAAAAGCAGTAGCTTCCACGGATTTGACATTCGAGATTGACAAAATTGAAAAGTTAGTATATATACAGTTAAATATATACATTAAAAAGGCCAACCCGGACTGGGAAGATAACCCAGTCTGGCAAAGTTGCTATATACATATATATATATATATATAAGCTGTTAGAGGTCGCGGATCGACGATCCGGGAGGTGGAAATGCCAGAAAACATGTTTATGTACTAAAATGTACGAAAACATAAGCAAAAACGGCCACGGATCTGAGTTCCGGGCATATTCAGGAAGCGAAACTTAACATGCAAGTGTATAAATGCGCAATAAAGTAGTAAGAACTTTTTGATCGTAAAAATACTCACAATGGACTGCTACACGGGCTTTTTACCAAATCGTAGGCTTCAAACGTCTGTTTTTGTGACACCCCCAAATCCGGGTACTTCGTTTCCACATGATTTGGTGTTCACTTTCTAATTAAAACATACATCTACCCAGTAATAAAGAATTTCAAACTAATTACAACCTTCATAAAATCTTAATAAAAATCTCCCTCTAGGAAGAATGACAACTTGTTCAATAAAATCCCAGGGTTATCTAAACCTTAACATCATTCAGATAACGTAAATGCGGAAACATAAACATAACCAACTAAGTCTTATTACAAAAGCAACTTGACATAACAAGCCTTCATTTATTCATCTTTCCTTTTCCTTTACTTGTTGATGGTATGTCAACATTCTTGGTCTCAACTGCAAGTGGTGGTAAAGCAGGCAAGAGTGAGCAAACAAAAGCTCACTTGAAAATACAACAGTGATATGACATAAGTGAATCTTTTCAAAAGAGTTTGAATAACTTTACTTTCATCAATATAAAGAATTGAATTATAATTCATTCATCAATATATAGAATTCGAATATGGAATCATCTGAGGGTCATAAGACCTTGAACCATTGTCCTAGGTTATAAATATTTCTATTTAAACCTTTAACAGTCAATAAGACTATAGACATTAACTCGTACTCAGGGGGATCAACCCTTTGTACCATGAATTGTGCACAACCATCTTAACGCTTTCGCATAAAATATCCCCTAATTAATAGGGTTGTTCCTTCTCAGAAATTGAATACAAGTCTGCACCAAAGAAAGTGTGGTTTGGATAGATAAGGGAACTTTAGAGTTCAACTATCATCAACTAGGAGTAGTTGAATCGACTTTCAGTTCTTTACAGTTCAATAATATAAGAATCATGAACCAATTGTAAAATATGACAATAAACTTCATAATAGATAGGCATGCTTTTAGAAACAACTTAAAGCATTCGATAGACTAAGTAGATCTTACTTGAACAACTAAGTCAAGATCATATTACTAAAATTACGCTTTAATACTTACGCTTTATGAGTGTGGTATAACTTGTACCACATATAACAAGTTAAGGAATGTGAATGAACTTTCATGATTTCTTGAGCAAGGGTTAGGAAACTTGCACAATGAAAATATACAATGAATAGGCTTGTATAGCATTCAAGAGTAGCTTAAAGAACTTGTATAATATAAATAACAAGTTTAGAAACTTGCTTAACATAAGAGAATAAGGGTAAGAGAACTTGCCTTAAGCGCAAGCTACACTTTAACAATTATAACCACTTCACAAACACCCTACACATTTATATTACATTCAAACCATCTATTAGTATCCAACTACAATATTTAATCCATCGAACTTCATATCTAAGTCCAACTCACAATATAATTTACCACATTGGTTGCTAATTAGTCAAGTACGTGAGTCTATACTCACGACATACATTCATAAGCCTATAACTCAATGAATCGTGTTGTGTGTCTCGTGAAAGCAACACACACACACACACATGTAACACATTCATAATATATTTCAATCTAACTTAAACACATCAAAAACATGTTATCTTATTACACCTTTCACTTTCCAAGTCTTAGAAACAAGTTAGCTTAACAAACGGGGCATAAAAACTCAAAAACAAAACTCAAAATTTTCTGGGCAGCAACATCACCCGCTGGGGTGGGTCCCCATAGGGTAATACACCCGCTGGGGCGGGTGCTCCCCCTGCTGCACCACTTGGTTCGCGAACTGGTGGAGAATTAAGCCAATTTGGCTCATTCCTTCACACCGAATTCGATTTTTTTCCAACATGATAAACATAAAACTTGATACTAACAATATTTTAAACTTATTAACATGCTCATAACATATATAATCCATAAAACACACAATCCAAAACAAGATTTCATGATTTTCAAAGAAAACACAATTTTAAGCGTTCTTGACGAAAATTGCTACTACGAATTCGTTTTTCATCCAATTCAAGTGATTCCAATTGTAATCACTCATATTCTTAACATATTAACTTAATACATGATCAATTTTAATAATGACTCAAAATCAACATCAATTTGATAGTTTTAAAAGCCATTTTTCAGAAATAACTTCACCGAAAATCACTATGAACACACTTCCTATTGTTTATCAAAAAATCATTGATTGAATTGCTAGAACAACCATATAACTCATATATAATCATGTTATATCACATATTACACATAATTCATGCTCACATCAAGTATTTAAAGAAATGTTCAATATAAATTCATAATCTAACACTATGAACATGAATTTCATAGTATTCATCATATACTTATGAATTGAAATTTCTAAACAACTATGAAACCCTCATGTAAACATATATATATATATATATATATATATATATATATGTATATATATACATACATATCCCATTCACATATCAAAATAAATAGCTTTCACAAAGAGACTTTCACATAGAGTTCTAAAACCATGAAAATATAAAAGAATATGCTTTGAAAACTTGTTTTTACAACAATTGTATTTTGAAAACCCTTTCATGGCATACAATTACATATGAAAACATATAAACACCATATATACATATAATTTCATGATTGTAAAAACCTAATTTGATAAAAAAGAATTACAACACATAAGAATTGAGTACAAGGGTTAGGGTATAACCTTACTAGTTTTACTTAAAGAGAAGAGATGATGAAGATGATGATCCTCTTATGCCTTCTCAAGCCTTTCTTCCTCTTCTCTCTTCTTCTTCTCTGACAATTCTCTCTAACCCTCTTCTTCTTTCTTTCTTTGTTTTGTAAAACTAACGTAACTTTTAACTTAACATATATTATACAATATACAATATACATATATAATAGATATGTAACTTATATATAATAAATATAATACTTATAACCATATTAATTCTTATTAATAACATAGGTTACAAAATTTGAAAAGTCCAAGGCCATGTTTGACAACCTCTTAGAAAAATAGGTTTTTAGTGCTAAGGCCTTGTTTGGGTAAAATAAGATTAAACAAGTACAAGGGTCTTGTTTGGTAAAACACTTTAAAATCCTTTTCTAGTCTTTTAATAACTCTTTAAATCTATAGATTAAATATTACACTTATTTAATTAAATTACAACACTTTAATTCAATTAAATAAACTAACATTCACATAATACCAAATTATCACACAATTGAATTTCCTTTATTAAACATAATTCGTCTAACAAATTATTATCACTTAGCACATAACATTAACTCTAATTAAATTATTTCCAATTAAATTAAAATGATGCTACACCATTGCTAACATATCAATTTAATTAATCATATAGCACTTAATTAAATTGTCCACAACAATCGCATAATTTATTTATTTATCTTCACAAATAAATTCCATAAAATATTTATTTAATTCAATAAATATTTACAATTAACATATAAAATTCTCAATTGTTACAGTTTGTACTGGTTAATTTTTGATATGTGGTAGTATATGAGTATATCTACGTGTTAGAGTGATAAAATCTGGGTTTGGAGTACAAGAGGTAAGGCTAGAAACGAAACGGGCAGAGTTCTAGAGCGTTTTTCTATTAAAAATGGCATGGGGGTGCACTTATATTTTATAAACCCGATGGAAGCGGGCCCATCTGCGGCTACCTCCACTCTACCTGCAGCTCCATGTGACAGCGCCTATGTGGCGGGTCCCATCGTCTCGAAGTACGTGCACTCCGAGCAACGCGAGGTCAGATTCAAAACTTTCTAACTTTTGATCGGAGCGTCCGTTTAAGGCGTGTTGTACCTTTCTAGAAAGCCCTCGCCGAGAGTGTCGCAATGACATGGGAGTAAACCGTTTTCGAGTCCAAAAAGAAGGGTTCATAACCAGGTCTTCAATTCACCGCAGTTTGTCCGTTGAGCTGCCTTGCGCTGTTTCCACTCGGGATCACTATTATGGTTCTTTCTGACCTTCATTGCATCAATTTGGCTTGATTTTGATCGAATTGGATTCAATTTGATAAAATAACCATTTTTCCCTTCCAGGGGTTGTTTCTAGTGTTGGTAAGGTCTTCGATTGCTTTCTCGGCATCGTCTCTGAGGTTTTGATCCCATCCGACTCAGTTCCTCCACAGGGTTATCTCCGAGGTTGACTTGGCCTCCCAAGTTATCTCTGGGGATGATGTGATGCTTTGGGTTTATCTCTAAAGGTTGAATTAGCTTCCTAGGGTTATCTCTGGGGCCGAACTGGATCTCCCGGTTGTGACCGGAGCTTAATTATACCTTTCGGGTTATGACCAATGCTGAATTAATATCCCGGTATTAAGACCGGGGTTGACCTGACGTCCCAGTATTGAGATCGAGGTTGACCTGAGGGCTCGGTATTGAGACCGGGGTTGACCTGATGGCCCGGTATTTGAGACCGGGGTTGTGTTGACATCCTGGTATTGGTGACCGGAGCTAAGTTAATATCCCGGTATTGGTGATCGGGGCTGAGTTGATGTCCCGATATTGGTGACCGGGGCTGAGAAGACGGTTTTGCCCTCCTGCAGGGTTGGTTAAACGGGAAATGGAATTTCGAGTGTCTACACTATGCTAATTATAAAATCAATCTATAGGTATTTAAATAAGAGATTAAATTAAATTATGTAGCAGTAGTTATCAAACGAGGCAAGTTCCCTAACTTAAACTTGAGTTATTATTTTTCAAACATGTTAGTGAATAATTATTGTTGATTATTCCACATCTATGATTATTATTAAATATTCGCATTTATTGTAAGTTTTGAAGAGATATAGGTAGTTTAATTATTAAAAATTATTCCACATGGATATTATTATTGTTTATTCCACTTGCGTGCCTTTGAAAGCATGTTTCACTATTGAACTGTGAAACAATTAAAGTTCTATTATTTATGAACTATTTATGAACTAGGTTTAAGCTAGTTGTATCAGCTAGACCCATCATGTTTAAATTTGTTAATTCAAATATATTTTAAAAGTTGTTCCAAACCAGTTGGTTGGTATGGACTCTTAGACTGAGAAAAAGAACAATCTTTATTAAGACAGTACATCGAAAAACTGATTATTTGCCCGTTTAATAAGTGGTATGCATATTCGCCGGGTATGAAAGGCTGATCACCTCGATTACCAAAACCTACTACAAGGTCCAGTTTAATTACTGATAAATCTTAGCATATGTTCATGGTCATTGCTGACCACTCAACATTATGTTTCAATTATTGAATTTCGATTCATGTTCTTTCACAATCATATTTTATTGTTTAAAATTTGAAAGATATTTCTTTTTCAATCATGATATATCTTTCTTGTATTTAGACTTGTTGAGCAAAGTAGTTGCTCACTTTTGCTATATCATGATATTATTTTAGTGAAGCCCGAGTTTTCCAAGAAGGACAAAGGAAAAAGCAAATTTCAAGAGTAGTTAATGTGAACGTTTAATTATCATGTTATTTCATGTAAATTAATTATGTAAACCTTTTGAATTATTAAGGTATGTACTTAAGTTAAGGTTGTTAGACCTTGGGATTAATGTAGAACCTATTGTAATGCACATGTATGTTTATTCATTTCCGCTATAGATTATACGTCGACGTCGGTGGAAAGAAAAAATGCGCGGGTCGAGTTTGAACCTGAATCTTTCTCTAGTCTCTTTTCCTAAGTCTTTTTGTTTTACCCTTATTTTATCTTTATGAAAATGTTGAAGGGTTTTTTAGGATAAGGCCAACATGTATCATGTCGACGATTTTTTAACAGAGTTGCCAGTTGGTAGATTTGAAATGGTTGTACAAACTCAATCAATTTTTATTTGAAAGTAGGCCCAATTATTGGACACTGTCAAAACTGACTCTTTGAAACCGAAGTTCTAAGTTTGGGGGCATAGTTAAGTGTGGGAAAAGTGTTAGGCACTTCACAACTCTCGTGAAAATACGGTACCACATTTTTTTAATATTTTCCTTTTTATTTGCAATGTGTGTGTGAATGCTGGAAGAAATTGGGCCTACGCTTGTTTGTTTTGAAAGTATTGTAGCTGCTTCGTTGAACCTATATACGAAGGGTTTGATTTGATTTACAAAAGTACTATTTTAGACAAGATATGAAAGTGATATTTTGAAAGCAGGTTTTCAAACCCTTACGCTCTTGTAGGAATTGAGGCAGTTTGGATACTTCCATTTTCATCTTTTTAGCCTTCTGGGTCAATTGAATGGTGATTTATCGGGCTGCGGAGCATCCTCGACAGCAAAATATATACAAGTGTCGATCTTTTCATGGCATGACAGTCATCGGAGTGACTCTGACGCGACAAACCATATTTTCATTATGTCTGAGACCTTAAACTCGAATAACCGTTTTAAGATCTTTTGGATGTACATATTTACAGAAAAACTTGCAGGGTACATTTGTAAAGTGGAGTTTGTCCATCGTGGGAATTAGATTCTGATACGTTTGATCATGAATCCCACGATTCCTAGGCTCACAAATGGAGGCCAATAAAACCTGCACAGCTCAAATATGCACAGAAATGTATATTTACATCTAAACGTAGCAATAACCAAGGATTCATCAGTCAAATTCTGGCTTGCGCGTAGACAAAGCGTCTCGTTCCCACTAGATAGCGATCTAAGGGCTGCGAGGTTGCTTTTGAAATGAACAAAACTGGAAAAACTGATAGATTTAAATAAATTTCAGCCATTCTAGCTTTTCGGTTCCGTCTGTACCTATTTTGAACCGTTGAAACGGTAGAGTTGGCGAGATTTAATGAAATCTATGTCGCTCAAAGAGATATCAGCACCGATTTATGTCAAATGAATATTTACAGAAGAAATTTAATCACAATGAATAAAATATATATATATATATATATATAATTCAATATATACCAAAATTGTAAAGGGCGATGGGTTTTCACTCGCAGGCCCGTACTAGAATGTAAATATATATATATATATAAGCTGTAAAAAGCCACGGAATAATCCAGGCTTGACAAAATGAAAATATATATATATATATATATATGTATATATATATATATATATATATATATATGTATATAAACAGTAAAGGGTTGCGGATTTAATCCTATGCCCGGGCTGAAATGGAAATATATATATATATATATATATATATATATATATATATATATATATTTATAAAAGCTGTAAAAAGCCACGGAGTAATTCAGGCTGGACATAATTGAAATATATATATATATATAAGCTGTAAATGAGCCACGAAGTTGTCTAGGCTCGACTGAATGTATATATATATATATATAAGTTGTAAAAGGCCACGAAAGATTCCGGGCATTCCGGGCTTGACAAAATGTAAATATATATATATATATATATATATATATATATATATATATATTTGTATAAAAGCAGTAAAAAGGCTACAGGAGGATCTAGGCCAAACCAAAATGTAAATATTAGTGTATATATATATATATATATATATATTAAAGCAATAAAAAGGCCACGAAATAGAATTCTAGGCCCAAATAAGTTAGAAAAATTTATATATATATATATATATATATATATAGTTATATATATAAAAGCAGTAAACTGCCACGGATTTGAAATTCGGGCTTGACAGAATGAAAAATTAGTATATATATATATATACAGTTAAATATATGCATAAAAAAGCAAAAAAAGACACGAGTCAGCGACCCAATCCGTGCAAGTTAAGACGCATATGTATATATATATATATATATATATATATATATATTTACATATATAAAAGCGAGTAAATGCCGCGGATCGTCGATCCGGGCTGTGTAAATGCAAGAAAACGCAAAAATATACTAAAATGTACGCAAAAACGGCCACGGAATTGAGTTTCGGGCATAATCAGAAGACGAAACTTAACGTGCACGTGTATAAATGCGCAATGAAGTAGTAGGAACTTCCTAATCGTACAAATAATTATAATAAATTGCTACACGGGCTTTTTTCCACTTAGTGGGCTTCAAACGAGCGTTTACATCGGTGATTTTTTTGTATGTTGTAGTATATGAGTATACCTACGTGTTAGAGTAATAAAATTTGGGTTTGGATCATAAGAGAGAGGGCTTAGAGTCAAAACGGGAGGAGTTTCAGAGCGTTTTCTAAAAAAAATTTCTTTTTTTGGCCTGGGGGTGCACTTATATTTATAGACCCGATGGAAGTGGGTCTCCCCGCGACAGTCGCAGGTCTACCTGCGGCGCCATGTGGCAGGCCCCAGATGGTGGGTCCCATCGCATCGAAGTACGTGCACTCTGAGCAATGCGAGATCAGATTCGAAACTTTTTAACTTTTGATCGAAGCGTCCGTTGGAGGCGTGTTGTACCTTTCCGGAAAGCCCTTGCAGAGTGTCATAATAACATGGGGCATAATCTTTTTTGAGTCCAAGAATATGGGTTCATAATCGGGTCTTCATTTCGGTGCAGTTCGTCCGTTGAGCTGTATTGTGCTGTTTTCACTTGGGATCAACGTTATGGTTCTTCCTGACCTTCATGGCATCAATTAGGCTTGAGTTTGACTGAATCAGCTTTAATTTGATAAAATGACCATTTTTCCCATCCTGGGGTGATCTCTTGTGGATTTGGCTTCCCCGGGTTGTCTTTGGAGCTGAATTGAATCTCCCGATTGTGACCAGGGCATAACTATACCTCCCGAGTTGTGACCGGGGCTAAATTGATATCCCGGTATTAAGACCGGGTTTGACCTGATGGCCGGTTATTGAGACCAGGGATGACCTAATGGCCCAGTAATGAGGCCGGGGATGACATGACATCCCGCTATTAAGACTGGGGATGACCTGATGGCCCGGTATTAAGATCGAGGATGATCTGATGTCCCGGTATTGAGATCGGGGATGACATGACATCCCGATATTGAGACCGGGGATGACCTGATGGCCCGATATTGAGATCGGGGTTGATCTGATTGCCCGGTAATAAGACCGGGGATGACCTGATGGGCTCGTATTGAGATAGAGGATGACCTGATATCCCAGTATTGAGATCGGGGATGACCTGATGGCCCAGTATTGAGTCCGGGGTTGATCTGATGGCCCGATATTGAGACCGGGGATGATTTGATGGCCCGGTATTGAGACTGGGGATGACCTTATATCCCAGTATTGAGACCGAGGATGACCTGATAGCCCGGTATTGAGATCGGGGATGACCTGACTACCTGGTATTGAGACCGAGGTTGACCTGATGGCCCGATATTGAGACCGGGGATGACCTGACGTCCTGGTATTGAGACCGGGGTTGACTTGATATCCCAGTATTAACACCGGGGATAACTTGACATCCTGGTATTGAGACCAAGGTTGACTTGATGGCCCGGTATTGAGACCGGGGTTAATCTGATGGCCCGGTATTGAGATCGGAGATGACCTGATGGCCCGGTATTGAGACTTGGTTTGATCTGATGGCCCGGTATTGAGACCGGGGATGTTTTACTGGCCCAATATTGAGACCAGGGATGACCTGATATCCCGGTATTGAGATCGGAGTTAACCTAATGGCCCGGTATTGAAACTGGGGTTGACCTAACGGCCCGGTATTTAGATCAAGGATGAGCTGACATCCTGGTATTGAGACAGGGGATGACCTGATGGCCCTAGTATTGAGATCGGGGATGACCTTACATCCCAGTATTGAGATCGGGGATGACCTGATGGCCCGGTATTGAGACCGGGGATGACCCGATGGCCCGGTATTGAGACCAGGGATGATCTGACGTCCCGGTATTGAGACCGGGATGACCTGCTGACCAGATATTGAGATCGGGGTTGATCTGATGGCCCGATATTGAGACCAGGGTTGACCTGACGTCCCTGTATTAAAATCAGGGTTGACCTAATGGTTCGGTATTGCGACCGTGGATGAGCTGACATCTCGGTATTGAGATCGGGGATGACCTGATGACCCGGTATTGAGACCGGGGATGACCTGACATCCTGGTGTATAGACCGGGGATGACCTGATGACCCTGTATTAAGACCAGGGATGACCTGATGGCCCAGGTATTAAGACTAGGGATGATCTGACGTCTCGGTATTGGTGATCGAGGCTGTGGTCATCCCGGTGTTGGTGACCGAGATTGTGTTGACATCCCGATATTGGTGATCGAGGCTGTGGTCATCCCGGTGTTGGTGACCGGGATTGTGTTGACATCCCTATATTGGTGATCGGGGCTGTGGTCATCTCGGTGTTGGTGACCGGGGTTGAAAGACGGTTTTGCCCTCCTACAGGGTTAGTAACAGGAATGCTCAAATTTTGAGTTTCTATAACAGTAATGAAAATTTTGAGTGTCTATAGCTGTCCCTCTTTATCATGTTTATGCAATGTAGTGAAATGAATAGGATAAAGATTGCTAGACACTTGAAATAGGATGAGTGCAAATGTAATGCAATGCATGGCATGGTATGTTATGAGTGTTAGATACCTATGAAGAGGATAGGGTTATCACTGAGTGTTTCTGTCATTTTCTATTGGGGATAACTTTATTCATGATAACCCTTGGGGCTGCACTGGCAGGCTATTACCGGAAGGATATCCCTAGTAGGCTATCTCAAATTGTTCTCATCACTTTCTGCTGGGGATGATGTCATCTTTGATAGCCCTTGATACGACCTTGGTTTTAGACCAATGGTTTCCCGCATCCATTGACACTATCCGTGGGGCAGATTTACTTCTCAGTTGATGTCATTGTACATTTTTGAAGGCTCCTCCGCTGGAGATATATCTCTTTTGTCGAGTTACCTCATTCGATGCTTACCCTGATGATGGCTTACACCGGTAGTTTGCAATAGTCGGTTAAATCACCAATCCTTCTCGGTGCTCCTTCTAGGGATTTGTAGAACAGATTCCATCATCTATCCTCTGTGGGGATAAATTGATGTACTATTTTTTGCCACCGGCTCATTCCCGATGTTTCGCTGGAGTTATCACCAGTGGCTAAACTGTCAGATCCTCTGACCTTTGTTGAAGTAGTTTTCAACGGCTGATGTCACCGGACCGTTCCTGATGCTTCACTGGGGTTGTCGCCAGCGGCTGAGATGTCACACAATCTGACCTTTGCTGAAGTAGCCTTTAACGGCTGATGCCACCTAACCATTCCCGATGCTTTGCTGGGGTTGTGACAACGGTTAAGATGTCAGGCAATCTGACCTTCGCTGAAGTAGCCTTCAACGGTGGATGTCACCGGACTATTCCCGATGCTTCGTTGGGGTTGCGCCAACGGCTGAGATGTTAGGCAGTCTGACCTTCGCTGAAGTAACCTTTAACGGCTGATGTCACCAGACCGTTCCCGATGCTTCCTTGGGGTTGCGCCAGCGGCTGAGATGTCAGGCATCTGACCTTCGCTGAAGTAACTTTCAACGGCGGATGTCACCGGACTATTTCCAATGCTTCGTTGGGGTTGTGCCAATGGCTGAGATGTCAGGCAATCTGACCTTCGCTGAAGTAGCCTTCAACGGCTGATGTCATCGGACTATTTCTGATGCTTCGTTGGGGTTATGCCAATGGCTAAGAGTGTTAATCCTCATCAATCTCGACGTGGGGGTACTATTTCTGACAAATCATACCCTCGAATTAATCTGGATGCCTTGATATAATCAGAACATGTCGTTCATACTGTCGTACCTACCCGATGCTCTGACAGCGGCAGTTTTTGGCAATTTTTCATAGTTTTTCAGCAGTTTTCATCGCTGGTCCTCTGATATCTCTTCAGGATGATAACCAATGGTTTCCATAAAGTTCTTCCCTCTGTCAGGAATCAGTTGCTCGTACGCAGGATTTTAGGTCAATCCGTTCAATCGCGTAGCAGCTTTTTCTCAGATTTAACTTTTCAGTTCCTGTAAACTCCGTTTCTACTCGAACTGGACCGAGCTAGAGAGGGTGTGCCCCACCTTGGGGAGCCAAAGGTAGAGGCATGGTAGCCTCAGGTGGGCCCGCTCCCTCCTACGAATTTAAAATGGGCAGCAACAGCCTCATAAACTCATTTTTAGTTTTGAGTTTCAATAGAAATCCGATTTTCTTTTTCAGATCTACGGAGTTTGAGCTGCTTTTTTCATATTTCATCAGTGCACAAACGTTCACACCCTTTTTGAGGTGATTTGGAGACTTTGGCTAGGTGATGGAGCCAGATAGACCAGACAGTGCCAACAGGGTCATCCCGGGAGTTAGACGGAGGAGAGTCTCCGATGTCCCTTAGCCACGGCCAGCCCGGCAGCCTCGCAGATTGGCTGAGTCAGTGATTCGTCCCATCCGGGTTGATCTGCAGGTCGATGTGGACAATGAGGATGCACCTTTCGTTGCTCCTGTCCCAGGTCAGGCTCCACGTGCGGAGCTTCCCGGCATTGTGGTACCACTTCAGGAGCTGCTGGGAGACTTGAGTCGCCATCCATCGAGATTCCTTCATTCCAACGAGGTGATTGAAGTTTTTCTTTTGGATTTTCTTTTTTCTTTTTCCATTCTCAGGGCACCAGTTTGACTTATAAGTCAGAAATTAAGTTAAAATAAGTTGTGAAGGTGTTTCGACTGATAATAACTTATAAGTTAAAATAAAATATAAAAATTACTAAAAAAGACAATAAAAAAATACATTTATTAAATATCATATCAAAACAATCATTATTTTTTCATTAAATAAAACATTAAATAATTTTTCTAAACATATCAACTACAATCTTATTCCAAGTTAGAGATTCTTAAGGCAATATTATATCTCATTGCTTGCATAATTAAACTATTACTAACTGAAGTAGATCTACCCTAGTATACAACATTGTCATCACCATAATTAAACCATTACTAATTAAAGTATTGAAAAATCTGCTTGCAAGAACAAGTATAAAAATGAAGTTTTGAAAATGAACTGACCATGTGCACAATAAGAAAAACCTCCAATAATACATGGGACAAAGTCAGCATATATTTAGTACAAACTCTTGAACACCTGCACTGACCTCCCAAAATATTTTATGTCTTACAAATCCTGTTCTTACAAAGAGTTTCAACTATTTTAAGTCCAAAGTAAGAACAAAACTTCAAGAAATATATAGCAACAAGATAAGCTTTACAGATACATAGTACAACATTAGTTTTTTAAAATCAAAATGCAAATAAACAGTAGAGTTCCTGTACAAAATAAAATCGGACATGATATCTATGCCACGTAATTATATAATTGAGAATTTATATTACCTTATCACAAAGCTTTAAAGCTTAGTCATTGCTTGCCCAAGTTTTATGTATGTTGGACCCAAAGTGGTTACAATCCTCTTATCTCCATTGTCCAAACAACTTCATTCTGATAACAATGCATACGAAAAGTTAAAAGAAACAGAGAGAGTACAATAAAGGGGATTTAAATTAACAACCACAGGAGCCCAATTACAAGATAAACAACTATAAGGATTTCAGCAGAAGAGTTTTGAAACATAACAACCATAGCAGCACACTATCAATATTTTGTATTGTCTACTTGGATATAAACAAGTTTCTTAAATTAATGAACATCATCTTACTTGTATGCCATCTTCCCTGTTGTTCTTCCCTGTTGTTAGGTCTAAGATCACCCACCTCTCATTTCATTTCCTCAGTAAAAGAAAAGGATAGAAATAACGAATCCTTAATGAAGGATTTCCTCAAATCCCTATTATATCTCAACTACTGCCCCCTAAAAATACCCCTTGTGTGATCTATATGGAGGGAGTCGAAGAATCAGTGTGTAGAGTTCGCTCCTTGATGCTTTGTAGGCTAATCTTTTGGATGAACAAAGTTTGGCCATGGTGTTCTTTGCTATTTATACTGTTTATGGAGGAATTTGCACCAGGATAAGTTTTTGCTTCTTAATGCTCTTAGGAGGATATACCAAGATAGAGTGTTTTGTTGGATTCCCTTTATGTTGGAATTTTTTATTAGCCTGTTTTTGATTTTTTTTTCTGTTCAAGTGTTTATATAACAGCTATATGGCACTGCGCACTCTAGCACTTTTTCTTTATACTATATTTATTATGAGAAAAACTGCACCCATCCTAAATGTCTAATATATTATGAATCTATAAGGTAAATAACATCTTTAACGCTAGAATTCAGTATAAATTGAAGAAAACTTAATTGAATTGATCGTATCAATTCAAAGGGAATAGTAATTCCCCTTCAGCTAGGGAATGTAATTACACCATTCACCAAAAGCTAAAGGACCAATTCATAACGATCCACTATGCATAATCTAGAAAAAAAATTATCAAAACAAAAACCAATTATATGTATAAAAAGGCACAAACTTTACAGAAATTTAATAATTGGAAACCAACCTAGCTTCAAAGATAGAAAAAGAGAGATTCTGTAGAACGTACCGTTTCCGATCGTTTAAGAATAGGACCCTGTAGAAACTAAATTTAAACAACAACAACAAACATTGCAAATGCATACAATAATTTCAAAATTAACAAAAATTCCCCCAACTCACTCCCTAATGCATACAATAATTTCAGATAAATCACAACAAAATTAAAATGCCAACTTAAAATAGGAACTAACAAAAAGATTGTGATTTTTGCAATAAACTACAAATAAACAGTTCAAAAAATCCTAACGAACACAATTCTTCTCCCACTAATTTTAACAAGCTTGAAATTAAACAAATAAAACTTAAAATCAGCGAGTAGATGACTTTTACCGAGATAACAGATTGAGGGGAGAGAGAGAGCAGAGATCGAGTACAGAGAGAGAGTAGAGATCCAGCGCAACGCAGCGAGAGTATAGCAAATCTGGAAAAGGTTGTTTGTAGGTTAGGAATGAGCTGTTTGTTTAGTACTGAATACATCTTGAATACAATTGAATGGTTGAATGGTTGAACTATTCACCCATTAAGTTCGTTTGTTTTGGAAAAAAATTATTTGAATGGCTGAATCGATCTGATGATTGAGCTGAATGGCTAAGTCAGATTTTTTTGGCTGAATGGCTGAATGAGCAGTTAAATAAAGTAAAAAAATTAAAAAAATATTGAAAAAATATTAACTATTATATTAAGTAATATTAAATAAAGTTACAATAATTTTGAATTTTTTCAGAGGGGTAAAATAATAAAATTATGTCATTCAGATGTTTCAGATATGTTACTTATCAAACAACTTTTTCATTTAGATTCAGATTCAGCTCATTCAGATTCAAATTCATTCAATTTTTATCAAACACCCCCTAGATCTACCTAGATCTAACCCGGATCTAGCCTTTTGGATGGTTATGTAGCATGAAGCCCTAACCTATATGTTAGATCGATTTAGATCCATGATAGATCTAGATGTTTTACTGCTTTTGGTCAGATTTGGTCACTCCATAGAACCCTAGATCTATATCTAGATGTGAGGGGATCCTAAATGGCTCGTGATAGGGATTTCAACCAATGAAATCACCAAATCTCGAGTGTAGGACATATTGTATATATTCGTTTAATTTTAATAATGTGAGCCTAGGAATCTTGGTGTCGAGATCTAATGATCGGATCTTGACTTGATTCCCACGATGGACTTTTCCTTTGCGATGTAATGTTTAAATAAGGCTAAAATCATTGTACATGTAATATTGGATTTTAAACGAGTTCGAGGGGTTAGTCCCGAGAAGTCGAATTTAAGATCCCGTGATAGTGAATATTACATTTGTGGGTGTTCAAATTCATCGAGATGGCTTTCATGCTTGATGATAATCCAACCCTCTTTGGCGCTTTATTGCATACATCACCACCCGAAAATGATTTTCAAATAAAACCACAAAGAGCTTTCATGAAGAACAAAGCGATTTGGGTAGATCACCTAATCAACCTAAAGATAAAAGAAAGTATCGAATTCCTCAATTCCTAGTCGAGCGAAGGATTTGAAAACCCTTTTTCCAAAAAATCATTTTAAATTATATATATTTTGTTTGAAAACAAACTTTTGTTAAATTAAATCGTTCGTACCTAGGTGTAAAAGAGGTACAGTACTACTTTCAAATAAACTCAAAAAAATTAGACTTGGAATAAATAAATAAACACACACACACACACACTTTATGCTTTGGAAATCAATAAGAAGCGGTAATCGTGTTTTCACGGAGGTCGAGGTGTCCAACATTTTTCCCTCACTTAACCAAGCACCCGAACTCTATGAATCTCTGTAACGATTGATATTTTATATGTTAAATTTTAATATTATTGAGTTAAATAAATAAATTATGTGATTGTGTGAACTGATTTAATTAAGAGTAGTATTTACTTAAATTGGTATGTTAGTAATGGTGTAGCATAATTCTAATTTAGTTGAGAATAATTAAATTAGATTTAAAATTATGTGCTAAGTATTTGTTGTAATTTACTAAGCATTACATGAATGTAATTTCATGTGTGACAATTGAGTATTATATGAATGTTAGCTTTTATTTAATTGAATTAGAATGTTGTAATTTAATTAAATAAGTGTAGTATTTAATCTATGGAGTAAAGATTTATTAAAAGAATAGAAAAGGGTTTTAAAGTGATTTTATCAAACAAGGCCTTACTTTTTTTTTAAACTTATTTTACCAAGCATGACTTTAGTTAATGAAAAAATTTATTTTAAAATAATTAAGTTTGCCAAACATGGCCTAGCCTTTCAAATTATTGTAACCTATGTAATTAGTAACAATAATTATGGTAATTAGTATTATACTTATTACTTATAATAATAATATAGGTTACATATATATTGTATATGTATATGTATATTGTACAATATATGTTAGATAGTAAGTACGTTAGTTTTTACAAACAAAGAAAGAAAGCAAAGAAAGGGTTAAAGAGAATTCTCAGAAGAAGAAGAAGAAGAAGAGAACTTTGAGAAAACAAGAGGAGAGCTCTACATCATCATCTCCATCTCTTCTCCTAATTCAAACTAGAAAAGGTATAATCTTAGAACTCTATAAGTTGTAGTCATGTTCTTCTATATTTTCATAGTTTTAGAATTCTCTGTAAAAATCTTTTTTGTGAAAATTCATAATTTTGATGTGTATGGGATGTGTACATATATATTTATATATATATGCTTACATATGATTGTTATAGTTGTTTAAGTGTTTCAATTCACAAAGATATGATGAACATGAAGAAATCATGTTCATGGTGTTTGATTATGAAGTTATTTTGAAAATAGTTCTTAAATCATCAAAAGAAATTGATGTGAGCATAAAGTTATGTGTAATATGCATCATAGCATGATATGATATGAGTTATATAGTTGTTTTAACAATTCAATCCATGTAATTTTGATAAACAAGAAGAAGTGTGTTCATATGATTTACTGTAAACCAATTCTTTTAAAAATGGCTTTTGAAACTATCAAATTGATGTTTGATTGTGGGTTATTGTTTAAATTGATAATGAATTATGTTAGTATGTTAAGAATAGGAGTTATTACAATTGGAATTACTTGAATTGATTGAAAAACGAATTCGTAATAGCAATTTTGGTCAAGAATGCTTAATATCGTAGTTTTCTTCGAAAATCATGAAAAACATTGGTTTGATCATGTGTTGTATGGATTTTAGATGTTATAATCATGTTAAAGAGTTTAAAATATTGTTTTTCTCAAGTTTTATGTTAATCATGTTGAGAAAAATCAAATTCGGTGTGAAAAAATAAGCCAAATTGGCTTATTTCTCTTCCAGTTCGTGAACCAGCACCTTCACCAGATGGAGGACCCGCCCCAGCGGGGTTTTTGTGCCTGGGGGACCCGCCCCAGTGGGTGTTCCTGTTGTCTGGGTTTTTAGTTTTTGTTTCGTTGAGTTTTCGTGCAATGTTTGTTTAGTTAACTTATTTCTATGACTTGATAAGTGTAATAGGTAATAAGATAACATGATTTTGATGTGTTTAAGATAGATTGAAGTATTTTATGAATGTGTTACATGTGCATGGGTGTATTACGTTCATAAGGTATACAACATGATTTAAAACATTATAAGCTTATGAAATGTATGTCGTGAGTATAGACTCACGTATGTGGCTAGTTAGCAACCTATGATACAAACAACGATGTGAGTTGGACTTGAGTATGAAGTTCGACGGTTTAAACGTTGTAGTTGGGTACTAATAGATGTTTTGAACTTAATGTATATGTGTGTAGGGTAATTGTGAAAGTGACTATAGTTATTAAAGTGTAGCTTGCGCTTGAGGCAAGTTTTCTAATCCTTTTTCTTTTACGTTAAGCAAGTTCCTATTTTGAAACTTGTTATTTACTTTGTACAAGCTTTGGTTGTATTCTAATGTTTCTAATGCACAAGTATTGAAGTATTATTGAGGTATTGCGATCTTGACTTAATTGTTCAAGCAAGATTCACTTATTCTTTCAATTGCTTTAAGTTATTTCTAAAGCATGCCTACTTATTATATAGATTATTTCTATATCTTACAATTGGTTCATGATTTTTATATTATTGAACTGTTAAAGCGCTGTGAGTCGACTCAACTACTTCTAGTTGATGATAGTTGAAACTCCAAAGTTCCTTTATCTATCCAAACCAAACTTTCTTTGGTGCGGACTTGTATTCAAATACTAAGAATGAAAAACCCTATCTATTAGGGGACATTTATGCGAAAGCATTAAGATGGTTGTGCATAATACATGGTACGAAGGGCTGATCCCCCTGAGTACGAGTTAAAGGTCTATAGTCTTAATGACTGTTAAAGGTTTAAATATAAATATTTATAACCTAGGACATAGTTCAAGGTCGTATGACCCTTAGATAAAGTCTATACTCAAACTTTAAATATGATGAAAGAATTATTATTCAATTCTTTATTTTGATGAAAGTAAGGTGATTCAAACTCTTTTGAAAATATTCACTATATCATATCATTGTTGTATTTCAAGTGAGCTTTTGTTTGCTCACTCTTGCATATTTTTATAAACCCTTGCAGTTAAGGCTGAGAATGTTGACATTCCATCAACAAGTAAAGGAAAAAGAAAGATAAACAAGTGAAGGCTTGTGGTTTCAAGTTTATATTGTAATAAGATTTAGTTGACGATGTTTTATTTCTGCATTTATTTTGTTTGATGTTAAGGTTTAGTTAACCTTGGGATTTTATTTGGACAAGTTTTAATCCTTTGTCAAGGAAGATTTTATTTAAGTTTTATGAAGGTTGTAATTGGTTTTGCAATTCTTTATTATTGGGTAGATATGTGTTTCAAATAGAAAGTGAACACCAAATCATATGAAAACGAAGTACCCAGATTTGGGGGTGTCACAGGTTGGTATTAAAGCAGTAGGTTATGAACCTTAGGTGGGGGGAAAACCTTAGGTAATAGCCTTATAGTAAGATCAAAAGGATAGTGGTGATAGGTAAAGATAATAAACTACCTTATGTGCTATGTGTTTACGTTTAGGTATTCGAAGAGTGACGACTCGATATCACGTAATAATAAACTTTAAAAAAAATTTGTCAGGATGACGAACATTGGAGAGTTCAGTCAGGCTAGAGAGGATATACCTCAGGTTCCTAGAGAGGAGGAGCCACGAGACATCCAGGTTGTCTGGGAGCAGCTGGTTAGGAGAGAGCCATCTCCAGTGATCACCGTAGCTGGTCAGGAGCGTGTGCTGACACCTATTCCAGAGGAAGAGGACGAGGACGAGTCTGAAGAGTAGGAAGAGGAGGAAGAGGATCCCGAATAGGAATTTCCACCTCACGCTGTTAGTGCTGAGATGTACGAGGTGGTCTACGACAGTAATGTGGAGCTTCATGATCGTGTTGGAGAGCTCGAAGAAACCATCCAGCAGCGGGACGAGACTATCGAAGAGATAGCTAGTGATCTAGGAGAAGTGCAGTGGAAGCTAATCCACGTAGAGAATGATCGAGATGAGGCCCAAGCCGAGCTAGCAAAGCTGAAACAAGACATCCAGGAAGAGTCAACAAAGCATGCCAAAGCAGAGGAAACAAGCTTGAGGGCTATTCAACGAGCCGATTGAGCTGAAGATGAGGCTGAAACCAAGAGAGCCAAGCTAAGGGAAACAGAATACGTTTTCCATACGGCCATAGATAGGTCCCATGACCGTATCATCTATTACCCAGCTCAGTTCCAAGGTTTACCGTGGTATGTGGTGGACCGAAGGATAGCATTTCGGGTGATGGAAGAAGAACATAGGGAGGTTGTGCGACTTCTTAATATGCCTAGACATTAGAGCTTTTAAATTATGTGTTTCTTTTTGTAATAAATAAATGTAAATCCCATAGTTTGAGATAATAATGGGATAAAGTGATGATGTAGTACTGTAACTTGTTCCAGTTCAGGAAAGATGATGTAAATAGCAGAAATGCTATCTATCCTATGTTTTAAAACTACGAGTAATGAATAAAAGAAGTTTATGGATGTGCTATGTGTTCATATATGAACTGAGTTATTTAAATGTTTAAGCTGAACTTGAATACTTAAGAATTGAATAAAAGAGCTAATAATAATTTTTTTGAACAGAAAATGCCTCCTAGAAGAAGACCAACACGACAAAACCTCGAGGGTTCGACGAACAACAATGATGGAACAAACCCTTACTCAGTTCAGCAGTTAGTGAACCTGCTGACAAGAGCGATGGCGAATCAGCAGCAAGTGCAGGGTACTACATTAAAGGAATTCAAGGCAATAGGGCCGCCTGAATTCAAGGGATCGACAAACCCTATAGATGCTCAGACATGGGTGATGGACATGGAGAAGGTATTCGACATAGCTAGAGTCGGTGAAGACCAGAAAATGGCATTCGCGACTTTTATGTTGAAGTCAGATGCTAGCTTCTGGTGGCAGGCTAATAAGACCAGAGAAGGTGAAGGAGTCATACCGTGGGTACGTTTCAAAGAGATGTTCTTTGAAATGTACTTCCCTGTGAGTTCGCAGGACCAGATGGAGGTCCAATTCTTAGAGCTTAAGCAGGGGGGATGATGGTGTCTAAATATGCCGCTAAGTTCAATGAACTGGCCAGGTTCGCTATATACCAGGTCATCATGGACGCTAAAAAGGCGAGGAGGTTTGAGCGGGGACTGAAACCCTTGCTCTACAGCAAGGTCTCTATGTTCCAGCTGAACACATTTGCAGATGTGCTAGAAAAGGCCATTCTAGCTGAAGGAGGGAGCGAAGCCGTGACTAAATTCAACCAAGACAAGAAGAAGAAGATTGAGACGAAAAATAGGGCTGGTGGTAGCGAGGCTATCCATCAGAAAATGAAGTGGAATGTCTGCTAGGAGTCAGCAGGGAGGCCAACAGAAGAGGAAGCTCGAAGCATGTGCTACATGCGGGAAGACTCACACTGGAGTGTGCGTGAAAGGGAAATGGGTGTGCTACAACTGTGGTCAGGAAGGCCACATCACGCCAAATTGCCCAAACCCGAAGAAGGGAGCTTGTTATACATGTGGATCCAAGGATCACGCTCGCATCTGCCCTAAGAAGCCAGTGACAGGGTCAACAGGGAATGGAGAAAATGGTAGTTGCTGCACTCTGACTATTGTCGGACCGTTGCCACTGCAAGCCGTTCGACCCACTGCCCGTACGTTCAATATGACGGTGCAAGACGCGGTGCAATTAAAAGATGCGGTGGCAGGTATTATTCTGATTAATAGTATAAATGCATATGTATTATTTGATTCGGGTGCTACTTGTTCATTCATATCTGATGATTTTGATAAAATCCTAGACTTACCTGTAGAGGAGTTAGCTTACCCCATGAACTTAAAAATTGCGAATAGGGAAGTTATTCCTGTTAGGTTTGTATACAAGAACTGTAGGTTGGACATTAAGGGTCAGGAGCTGAGGGTAGATTTGATTTCGATAAAACTTGGGGAATTCAATGTCATATTGGGAATGGACTGGTTGTTCAACCATGGGACGATAATCGACTGTCAGAAGAAGTCGGTAAACCTTACGACTCCGTCAAAGGTAGTGTTCTATGGTAGTAAATCGCCTAGACAGGCGAACTGTCTGACTGTGATGCAAGACAAAAAACTTTTGACGCAAGGCTGTGTAGGATATCTAGCCTACATAGTAGATACGCGTAAGGAGAGCTCGAAGATAGAAGAGATACCAGTGGTTAAGGAGTTTGTGGACGTTTTTTCGAGCGATTTGTCAGGACTTCCGCCAGATAAGGAGATAGAGTTCGTGATCGACTTAGCGCCGGGAACTGCTCCAATTTTGAAAGCTCTATACCGAATGGCTCCAGTTGAGATGAAGGAACTAATGGTTCAATTACAAGAATTGCTGGACAAGAAGTATATTCAACCGAGCATTTTGTGGTGGGGAGTGCCAGTTTTATTCGTCAAAAAGAAGGATGGATCGATGCGTCTTTGCATTAACTATAGAGAATTGAACAAAGTTACGATCAAGAATAGGTACCCCTTACCTTGGATCGATGACTTGTTTGACCAACTGAAGGGTGCTAAATACTTCTCAAAAATCGATTTAAGAAGCGGGTATCATCAATTGAAGGTGAGAAAGGAAGATATACCAAGCATGGCTTTTAAAACTCGATATGGTCATTACAAGTTCTTAGTGATGTCATTTGGTCTAACGAATGCCCCAGCTGCATTTATGGACTTAATAAATAGGGTGTTTAAGCCATTCCTGGACAAGTTTGTAGTGGTGTTTATAGATGATATTCTAGTTTATTCCAAGACCGAGGAGGAACACGCTGAACACTTAAGGCTAACCTTAGAATCGCTGAGACCAGAAAAACTTTATGTGAAATTTTTGAAGTGCGAATTTTGGTCGAATCATGTGCAATTTCTTGGCCGCGTGATCGATAAAGATAGTATTTCGGTGGATCCGTCGAAGGTTGAAGCGGTAATGAATTGGGATCAGCTGAAAGCGCCGTCTGAAGTGAGGAGTTTCTTGGGATTGGCAGGTTATTACCGAAGATTTATCCAAGATTTTTCTAAGATTGCCATTCCGTTGACGAATTTGACTCGTAAAATAGTTAAGTTTGTTTGGACGAAAAAGCGTGAGGAAAGTTTGCAGGAATTGAAGAAGAGGTTGAGTACTGTGCCAGTGTTGTCTTTACTAGATATTTTGGGGAATTTCGTGGTATATAGTGATGCCTCACATAAGGGTTTAGTCTACGTGTTAATGCAAAGCGGCAAGGTCATTGCCTATGCATCACATCAGCTGAAGGATTACGAGAAGGGGTATCCGACTCATGACTTAGAATTGGCGGCAGTAGTAGTTTGCTCTAAAGATTTGGAGACACTATCTATATAGAGAGAAGTGTGAAATATACATAGATCACAAGAGTCTGAAGTATATCTTTACCTAGAAGGATTTGAATATGCGCCAAAGGAGATGGTTAGAACTAATCAAAGACTACGACTGCGAAATACTTTACCATCCGGGTAAATCTAACATTATCGCCGATGCTTTGAGTAAGAAAGGTAAGGAGAAACTGAATATATTAACTGATCAGGATCAGTTGATAGAGCAGATGGCTAGATTAGAGCTGGAAGTTATGTTTTCGAAGGAATCAGATGAGAAGTTATTTCAAGTAACTACTAGTTCTACTCTGGTAGACAATGTGAAAGAAGCTCAACTTCACGACGAAGAATGCGAGAAGATTCGAAAAAGATTAACCGATGGCAAAGAGTTTAAATTCAAAATTGACAGTGAGGGACTGCTACGATTTGAAGGTAGAATCTGGGTTCCACCAGTATCAGAAGTTAAGGAGGAGATCTTGAGCGAAGCTCACAGTGCGAAATATTCAATTCACCCTGGGAGTACGAAGATGTACCAGGATCTTAGACATTATTTTTGGTGGCCGAATATGAAGAGGGATGTTGTGGAATGCGTTGCGAAATGTCTAACTTGCTAGAAAGTCAAGGCAGAACATCAGAGACCTAGCGGATTGCTACAACCGTTGGAAATCCCAGAGTGGAAGTGGGAGCATATCACGATGGATTTCGTGATTGGTCTTCCAGCGACTCAGAAGGGTTTCGATGCAATATGGGTCATTGTGGATCGACTGACGAAGTCAGCCCACTTTCTGCCGATTAGGATTAAGTATAACTTAGAACAATTGGCGAAGCTGTACGTTAAGGAAATTATTTCTCGACACGGTATTCCGGTGTCAATTGTGTCCGACAGAGATCCGCGATTTACGTCGAATTTTTGGAAGCAGTTACAAGAGTGTCGGGGAACGCAATTGCGAATGAGTACAGCATACCATCCTCAGACCGATGGCCAGAGCGAGAGAACAATACAGACGCTTGAGAATATGCTGAGAGCTTATGTGATGGATTTCAAGGGAAGCTGGGATGATTATCTACCGTTGGTGGGATTTTCCTACAATAATAGTTACCACGCGAGTATCGGCATGCCGCCTTACGAAGCGTTATACGGCAGGAAATGCAGAACTCGCTTGTGCTGGGATGAAGCCGGTGAACATCAGCTGTTGGGACCGAAATTGGTGCAACAAACTGCCGAAATCGTAAAGCTGATCAGAACAAGATTGGTTGCTGCTCAAGACAGACAAAAATAATATGCCGATCAACATCGACAGAACCGAGAATTTTTACTAGGGAGCTTCGTTTTTCTGAAAGTATCTCCCTGGAAGGGGAAGATTCGATTCGCCAAGAAGGGGAAGCTGAGTCCCCAATTTATTGGACCTTTTGAGGTACTACGAAAGGTGGGCGAGGTTGTTTACGAGGTAGTATTACCTCCGGAACTTGAGAATACACATAACGTCTTTCACATTTTCGTGTTACGACCTTACAAACATGACTATAAACATGTAATAGAATACGAGCCTTTACAATTTGATAAAGACTTAACTTATGAAGAGGTTCCTGTTCAAATAGTTGACAGAAACGAACAAGTGCTTAGGAATAAAGTGATACCTTCTGTTAAGGTAATCTGGAGGAACCACAGTGCTGAAGATGCCACGTGGGAACTCGAAGATGTTATGATGAAATTTTATCCGCAATTATTTGCTTAATTGATTTTTGTAACCCCTTATATATCGATTCTGGGGATAGAATCCTTTTAAGGGGGGAAGAATGTAACAGATGAGAATTTTTTTTATTATAAGAATTTTTTTATGTTGTGATTCTGGGGACAGAATCCTTTTAAGGATGGAAGATAGTCACGATTGAGATTTTATATGTTAAATTTTAATATTATTGAGTTAAATAAATAAATTATGTGATTGTGTGAACTGATTTAATTAAGATTAGTATTTAATTAAATTGGTATGTTAGTAATGGTGTAGCATAATTCTAATTTAGTTGAGAATAATTAAATTAGATTTAAAATTATGTGCTAAGTATTTGTTGTAATTTACTAAGCGTTACATGAATGTAATTTCAAGTGTGACAATTGAGTATTATATGAATGTTAGCTTTTATTTAATTGAATTAGAATGTTGTAATTTAATTAAATAAGTGTAGTATTTAATCTATGGAGTAAAGATTTATTAAAAGAATAGAAAAGGGTTTTAAAATGATTTTATCAAACAAGGCCTTCTTTTCTTTTAAACTTATTTTACCAAACATGACTTTAGTTAATGAAAGAATTTGTTTTAAAATAATTGAGTTTGCCAAACATGGCATAACCTTTCAAATTATTGTAACCTATGTAATTAGTAACAATTATTATGGTAATTAGTATTATACTTATTACTTATAATAATAATATAGGTTACATATATGTTATATATGTATATGTATATTATACAATATATGTTAGATAATTAGTACGTTAGTTTTTACAAACAAAGAAAGAAAGCAAAGAAAGGGTTAGAGAGAATTCTCAGAAGAAGAAGAAGAAGAAGATAACTTTGAGAAAACAAGAGGAGAGCTCTACATCATCATCTCCATCTCTTCTCCTAATTCAAACTAGAAAAGGTATAATCTTAGAACTCCATAAGTTGCAGTCATGTTCTTCTATATTTTCATAGTTTTAGAATTCTCTGTAAAAATCTTTTTTGTGAAAATTCATAATTTTGATGTGTATGGGATGTGTACATATATATTTATATATATATGCTTACATATGATTGTTATAGTTGTTTAAGTGTTTCAATTCACAAAGATATGATGAACATGAAGAAATCATGTTCATGGTGTTTGATTATGAAGTTATTTTGAAAATAGTTCTTAAATCATCAAAAGAAATTGATGTGAGCATGAAGTTATGTGTAATATGCATCATAGCATGATATGATATGAGTTATATAGTTGTTTTAACAATTCAATCCATGTAATTTTGATAAACAAGAAGAATTGTGTTCATATGATTTACTGTAAACCAATTCTTTTGAAAATGGCTTTTGAAACTAACAAATTGATGTTTGATTGTGGGTTATTATTTAAATTGATAATGAATTATGTTAGTATGTTAAGAATATGAGTTATTACAATTGGAATTACTTGAATTGATTGAAAAACGAATTCATAATAGCAATTTTGGTCAAGAATGCTTAATATCGTAGTTTTCTTCAAAAATCATGAAAAACATTGGTTTGATCATGTGTTGTATGGATTTTAGATGTTATAATCATGTTAAAGAGTTTAAAATATTGTTTTTATCTAGTTTCATGTTAATCATGTTGAGAAAAATCGAATTCGGTGTGAAAAAATAAGCCAAATTGGCTTATTTCTCTTCCAGTTCGCGAACCAGCACCTTCACCAGATGGAGGACCCGCCCCAGCTAGTGTTCCTGCTGTCTGAGTTTTCAATTTTTGTTTCGTTGAGTTTTCGTGCAATGTTTGTTTAGTTAACTTATTTCTATGACTTGATAAGTGTAATAGGTAATAAGATAACATGCTTTTGATGTGTTTAAGATAGATTGAAGTATTTTATAAATGTGTTACATGTGCATGGGTGTATTACGTGCATAAGGTATACAACATGATTTAAAGCATTATAAGCTTATGAAATGTATGTCGTGAGTATGGACTCACGTATGTGGCTAGTTAGCAACCTATGATATAAACAAAGTTGTGAGTTGGACTTGAGTATGAAGTTCGACGGTTTAAACGTTGTAGTTGGGTACTAATAGATGTTTTGAACGTAATGTATATGTGTAGGGTAATTGTGGAAGTGATTATAGTTATTAAAGTGTAGCTTGCGCTTGAGACAAGTTTTCTAGTCCTTATTCTTTTGCGTTAAGCAAGTTCTCATTTCGAAACTTGTTATTTACTTTGTACAAGCTTTGGTTGTATTCTAATGCACAAGTATTGAAGTATTATTGAGGTATTGCGATCTTGACTTAATTGTTCAAGAAAGATTCACTTATTCTTTCAATTGCTTTAAGTTATTTCTAAAGCATGCCTACTTATTATGTAGATTATTTCTATATCTTATAATTGGTTCATGATTTTTATATTATTAAACTGTTAAAGCACTGTGAGTCGATTCAACTACTTCTAGTTGATGATAGTTGAAACTCTAAAGTTCCTTTATCTATCCAAAACAAACTTTCTTTGGTGCGCACTTGTATTCAAATACTGAGAATGAACAACCCTATCTATTAGGGGACATTTATACGAAAGCGTTAATATGGTTGTGCACAATACATGGTATGAAGGGCTGATCCCCCTGAGTACGAGTTGAAGGTCCATAGTCTTAATGACTGTTAAAGGTTTAAATATAAATATTTATAACCTAGGACATAGTTCAAGGTCGTATGACCCTTAGATAAAGTCTATACTCAAACTTTAAATATGATGGAAGAATTATTATTCAATTCTTTATTTTGATGAAAGTAAGGTGATTCAAACTCTTTTGAAAATATTCACTATGTCAGATCACTGTTGTATTTCAAGTGAGCTTTTGTTTGCTCACTCTTGCATATTTTTACAAACCCTTGCAGTTAAGGGCGAGAATGTTGACATTCTGTCAACAAGTAAAGGAAAAGGAAAGATGAGTAAGTGAAAGCTTGTGGTTTCAAGTTTATATTGTAATAAGATTTAGTTAACGTTGTTTTATTTCCGCATTTACTTTGTTTGATGTTAAGGTTTAGTTAACGCTGAGATTTTATTTGGACAAGTTGTAATCCTTTGTCAAGGAAGATTTTATTTAAGTTTTATGAAGGTTGTAATTGGTTTTGCAATTCTTTATTATTAGGTAGATATATGTTTTAAATAGAAAGTGAACACCAAATCATGTGAAAACGAAGTACCCGGATTTGGGGGTGTCACAATCTCGGGTTCCCAGACCAATCCTACGGAGTCACGTATTGGACCATATTGCGAAAACCTTCAAAATTCGGATGAGTTGGTACATCCATTTAAAATCATACCAATTGGCGGCTCTGTCTAATTCGGTCCAATCATCATCAATAAATTAAACTTTGTAAACTAGGTCGACTAATGTCGTTCTTTTCCTTAAAAAATCACCTTTTAACAAATCAAATCGACACATCGAAAGATAAAAGGTATAAGCAAGGAAAAATAAATCAAAGAATAAAGATTATAAACATGACTTGATCTTTTTCTCGACGTGCGACAGAACTTATGTTATTAAACGATATGATAGTACATCTACATGTTTTATGATGTTTCATGCTTAGATCTTGCCATTTTATATGTTGATGAGCTTTAAAAAGGAAGTAGAACAAAAATTATTTTTGGCTCCAAAAACCCTAAATTTATGTCTACTTTGAGCGTCTATCATTTTAAATCTGTAAATTATTTTTGAGATCCGTCCAATGCATGAGTTAGATCCACGAGTTAACTGATGAACACAAGTAGAATCACTCAAAAATGTTAAACAGATCAACCGTCGCATGATATTTAGCAAAACACTTCATACCGACAAAAATATGAAAAATCTAAAAAACATACTATCCATGTTTTTGAAAAAGATGTTTTGGCCAGTTAGAAGTACTTAAAACTTTTGGTATTTTGTGGTATGTTAATATATCAGGTTAACTAGATGTTGTTCCTAAATTGGGAATTTTTTGATGTCCAGAAGTGGAGTTCTAGTCCGTGCAATAAAATACGATTTTAAAAAGAAACTATCATAACTCTGAATTTAAAACTCAGAAAATGCGCAATTTTTACAGGGATAAGTGTATGATATAATGAGGCTACCGTATAAATTTCAGAATTGTTGGATAAAATGATAATTTATGATAAATGTTGGAGTTTTGGACTGTTTTAGCCTATTTTAAAATAGAAAACAAATTTAGAAAGTTGCAAGAAAATTATTTTGTGACTAAAATAGTATATATTAAGTTTTCCCAGAAGATAAAAAAATACTAAGTAGATTTGGTGTTTTTCATGCCTATGAATGAGTTAAGGATAAAAGAGAAAATTAAGTTATATTAAGTTGTAAAATTTGTTAATGTGATTTTATTAACTAATGACCATTAATATGATGTATTAAGATTTTATGAGAGTATTTTGGTCATTTTTAATAAAATGTTATGTGTATGGTATGTTATGTTTGTTTAATAAATTAAATAATAAAAGATAAATAATTAAATTAAATTATTTATAAATGAATAAAATATTATTAAATAATTAATAATATTAGTAAATGATTAAAATATTATTAAATGATAAAAATATTATTAAATGATTAATAATATTAGTAAATGATTAAAATATTATTAAATAATTAATAATATTAGTGATTGATTAAAATATTATTAAATAATTAATAATATTATTAAATGATTAACAATATTAGTAAATGTTTAAAATACTATTAAATGATTACTAGTATTAATAAGTCATTAAAATATTATTAAAGAATTAATAATATTATTAAGTGATTAAAATATTATTAAATAGTTAATAATATTAGTAAGTGAATAAAATATTATTAAATGATTAATAATATTAGAAAGTGAATAAAATATTATTAAATAATTAATATTATTATATGAGTGTTTAAGATGATGATTAATTAATAGCAATATTATCGAAGGATGATAATATTACGAATAATTTAAGATATTATCTAATGTTGACTAATGTGACTAAATGTTAGATAATTTATTAAAGAGTAATAATATTATGAGTTAAGATTTGCTATGCTAATTGGAAAATCAATCTATGTCTTTAAATAAGAGATTATATTAAATTGTGTAGCAGTAGTTATCAAACGAGGCAAGTTCCCTAACTCAAACTGAAGTTATTATTTTTCAAACATGTTAGTGGATAATTATTGTTTATTATTCCACATCTATGATTATTATTGAATATTCGCATTTATTGAAAGTTTTGAAGATCTATAAGTAGTTTAATTATTAAAAATTATTCCACATCGATATTATTGTTGTTTATTCCACTTGTGTGCCTTTAAAAGCATGTTTCACTATTGAACTGTGAAACAATTAAAGTTCTATTATTCATGAACTGTTTATGAACTAGGTCTAAGCTAGTTGTATCAGCTAGACCCATCATGTTTAAATTTGTTAATTCAAATATATTTTAAACGTTGTTCCAAGCCAGTTGGTTGGTATGAACTCTTAGATTGAGAAAAAGAACAATCTTTATTAAGACAGTACATCGAAAAATGATTATTTGCCTATTTAATAAGTGGTATGCATATTCGTTGGGTATGAAAGGTTGATCACCTCGATTACTAAAACCTACTAAAAGGTCCAGTTTAATTACTGATAAATCTTAGCATATGTTCATGGTCATTGCTGACCACTCAACATTATGTTTCAATTATTGAATTTCAATTCATGTTCTTTCATAATCATATTTTATTGTTTAAAATTCGAAAGATATTTCTTTTTCAATCATGATATATCTTTCTTGTACTTAGACTTGTTGAGCAAAGTAGTTGTTCACTTTTGCTATATCATGATATTATTTCAGTGAAGCCCGAGTCTTCTAAGAAGGACAAAGGAAAAAAGCAAAGTTCAAGAGTAGTTAATGTGAACGTTTAATTATCATGTTATTTCATGTAAATTAATTATGTAAACCTTTTGAATTATTAAGGTATGTACTTAAGTTAAGGTTGTTAGACCTTGGGATTAATGTAGAACCTATTGTAATGAACAATGTATGTTTATTCATTTCTGCTATAGGTTATATGTCGACGTTGGTGGAAAGAAAAAAATGCGCGGGTCGAGTTTGAACCCGGATCTTTCTCTCGTCTCTTTTCCTAAGTCTTTTTGTTTTACCCTTATTTTATCTTTATGAAAAGGTTAAAGAGTTTTTTAGGAAAAGGCCAACATGTATCATGTCGACGATTTTTTAACAGAGTTGCCAGTTGGTAGATTTGAAATGGTTGTACAAACTCAACCGAGTTTTGTTTGAAAGTAGGCCCAATTGTTGGACACTGTCGAAACTGAATCTTTGAAATCAAAGTTCTAAGTTCGGGGGCTTGGTTAAGTGTGGGAAAGGTGTTAGGCACCCCACAACTTCCGTGAAAATACGGTACCATATATTTTCAATATTTCCCTTTTTATTTACAATGTGTGTGTGAATGCTGGAAGAAATTGGGCCTACGCTTGTTTGTTTTGAAAGTATTGTAGCTGCTTCGTTGAACCTACATACGAAGGGTTTGATTTGATTAGCAAATGTTCTTTTTTAGATAAGATATGAAAGTGATGTTTTGAAAGGAGGTTTTCAAACCTTACGCTTTCGTAGGAATTGAGGCAGTTTGGATACTTCCATTTTTATCTTTTTAGCCTTTTGGCTCAATTGAATGGTGATTTGTCGGGCTGCGAAGCATCCTCGACCACAAAATATATACAAGTGTCGGTCTTCTCATGGGCATGACAGCTATCGGAGTGACTCTGACGCGACAAACCATATTTTCATTATGTCTGAGACCTTAAACTCGGATAACCGTTTTAAGGTCTTTTGGATGTACATTTTTACAGAAAACCTGGCAGGGTACATTTGTAAAGTGGAGTTTGTCCATCTTGAGAATTAGATTCTGATCAGTTTGATCATGAATCTCATGATTCCTATGCTCACAAAGGGAGGCCAATAAAACCTGCACAGCTCAAATATGCACAGAAATGTATATTTACATCTAAACGTCGCAATAACCGAGGATTCATCAATCAAATCCTGGTTGCGCGTAGCCAAAGCGTCTCGTTCCCACTAGATAGTGATCTAAGGGCCGTGAGGTTGCTTTTGAAATGAACAAAACTAGAAAAACTGATAGATTTAAATAAATCTCAGCCATTCTAGCTTTCTGGTTCCGTCTATACCTATTTTGAACCAGTTGAAAGGTAGAGTTGGTGAGATTTTATGAAATCTATGTCTCTCAAAGAGATATCAGCGCCGATTCATGCCAAATGAATATTTACAGCAAAAATTTAATCACAATGAATAAAATATATATATATATATATATATATATAATTATATATATACAAAAATTGTAAAGGGCGATGGGGGTTTTCACTCGCAAGCCCGTACTGGAATGTAAATATATATATATATATATATATATATATATATATATATAAACTGTAAAAAGCCACGGAATAATTCAGGCTTGACAAAATGGAAATATATATATATATATATATGTGTGTGTGTGTGTGTGTGTGTGTGTGTGTGTGTGTAAAAACAGTAAAGGGCGGCGGATTTAATCTTATGCCCGGACTGAAATGGAAATATATATATAAAAGCTGTAAAAGCCACTGAGTAATCCAGGCTGGACAGAATTGAAATATTTATATATATATATATATAAAAGCTGTAAATGAGCCACGGAGTTATCCAAGCTCGACTGAATGTAAATATATATATATATATATATATATATATATATATATATATAAGCTGTAAAAAGCCATAAAAGATTCCAGGCTTGACAGAATGTAAATATATATATATATATATATATATATATATATATATATATATTTGTATAAAAGCAGTAAAATGGCCACGGGAGGATCCAGGCCAAACCGACATGTAAATATTGATATATATAATTAGTGTATATATATATATATATATATATATTAAAGCAATAAAAAGGCCACAAAATAGAATTCCAGGCCCAAATAAGTTAGAATTTTTATATATATATAGTTATATATATAAAAGCAGTAAATTGCCATGGATTTGAAATCTGGGCTTGACAGAATGAAAAATTAGTATATATACAGTTAAAAATATACATAAAAAACCAAAAAAGGACACGAGTTAGCGACCCAGTCTGTGCAAGTTAAGACATATATGTATATATAATATATAAAAGCCAGTAAAAGCAGCGAATCGTCGATCCGGGCTGTGCAAATGCAAGAAAATGCAGAAATGTACTAAAATGTACTAAAACGTACGGAAAAAGGGCCACGAAACTTAGTTCCGGGTATAATCAGAAAATGAAACTTAATATGCACTTGCATAAATGCGCAATGAAGTAGTAGGAACTTCCTGATCGTAAAAATAATTATAATGGATTGCTACACGGGCTTTTTGCCACTTAGTGGGCTTCAAACGAGCGTTTCCACCGGTGATTTTTTGGTATGTTGTAGTATATGAGTATACCTACGTGTTAGAGTAATAAAATTTGGGTTTCGATCATAAGAGGTAGGGCTTAGAGTTAAAACGAGAGGAGTTTCAGTTCGTCCGTTAAGCTGTATTGCGCTGTTTTTACTCGGGAGCAACGTTATATCTCTTTCTGACCTTTGTGGCATCAATTCTGCTTGAGTTTGACCGAATCAGCTTCAAGTTGGTAAAATAACCATTTTACCCCTTTCGGGGTGGTCTTCTGTGAATTTGGCTTCCCAAGGTTGTCTTTGGGGCTGAACTGGATCTCCCGATTGTGACCAGGGCTTAACTGTACCTCCCGGGTTGTGACCGGGACTGAATTGATTTCCCGGTATTAAGACCAGGGTTGACCTGGCGGCCCGATATTAAGATCGGGGATGACCTGATGGCCTAGTATTGAGATCGGGGATGACATGACATCCCGGTATTGAGACTGGGGATGACTTGATGGCCCGGTATTAGGACCAGAAATGATCTAACGTCCCGGTTTTGAGACCGAGGATGACATGACATCCCGGTATTGAGACTAGGGATGACCTGATGGGCCAATATTGAGACCGGGGTTTATCTGATGGCCCGGTATTGAGATCGGAGATAACCTGATGGCCTGGTATTGAGACCGAGGATGACTTGACGGCCCGGTATTGAGATCGGGGTTGACCTGATGGCCCGGTATTGAAACCGGGGATGACCTGACATCCAGTATTATGATCGGGGTTGACCTGACATCTTGGTATTGAGACCGGGATTTGATCTGATGGCCCGGTATTAAGACCGGGGTTGACCTGATGGCCCAGTATTGAGACCAGAGTTGATCTAATGGCCCAGTATTGAGACCGGAGATGACCTGATGGCCCAGTATTGAGACTGGGGTTGATCTAATGACCCGATATTGAAACCAGGGATGATCTGATGGCCAGGTATTGAGACCGGGGATGACCTGATATCTCGGTATTGAGATCGGGGATGACCTGATGGCCTAGTATTGAGTCCAGGGTTGATTTGATGGCCTCGTATTGAGACCGGGGATGATCTGATGGCTAGGTATTGAGACCAGGGATGACCTGATATCCCGGTACTGAGACCGGGGATGACCTGACGGCCTGGTATTGAGATCGGGGATGACCTGACGGCCCGATATTGAGATCGGGGTTGACCTGATGGCTCGGTATTGAGATCGAGGATGACCTGACGTCCCGGTATTGAGATCAGGGTTGACCTGATATCCCGATATTGACACCGGGGATGACCTGACATCCCGGTATTTAGACCTGGGGTTGACCTGATGGACCAGTATTGAGACCGGGTTTGATCTGATGGCCCGGTATTGAGACCAGCGAAGACATGATGGCCCGATATTGAGACTGGGGTTGATCTGATGGCCCAAAATAGAGACCGGGGATGACCTAATGGCCCGGAATTGAGACCGGGAATGACCTGACGGCCCGGTATTAAGACCGGGGTTGACCTGTTGGCCCTGTATTGAGACCGGGGATGACCTGACGTCTCGGTAATGAGACCGGGGTTGACCTGACATCCCGGTATTGAGATCGGGGATGACCTGACATCCAGGTATTGAGACCGGGGTTGACCTGATGGCCCGATATTGAGACCGAAGTTGATCTGATGGCTCGGTATTGAGATTGGGGATGACCTGATGGCCCGGTATTGAGACTGGGGTAGATCTGATGGCTGATATTAAGACCGGGGATGATCTGATGGACCGATATTGAGACCGTGGATGACCTGATATCCTAGTATTGAGACCGGGGATTAACTGATGGCCCGGTATTGTGTCCGGGGTTGATCTGATGGCCTAGTATTGAGACCAGGGATGATCTGATGGCCCGGTATTGAGACCGGGGATGACCTGATATCCCGGTATTAAGATCGGGGATGACCTAATGGCCCGGTATTGAGACCGGGGATGACCTGACGGCCCGGTATTGAAACTGGGGTTGACCTGATGGCCCGGTATTGAGACCGGGGATGACCTAACGTCCCGGTATTGAGACCGAGGTTGACCTGACATCCTGGTATTAACACCGAGGATGACTTTACATCCTCGTATTGAGACTAGGGTTGATCTGACGGCCCGATATTGAGACCGGGGTTGACCTGATGGCCCGGTATTGAGATCGATTTTGATCTGATGGCCTGGTATTTAGACTGGGATGACCTGATGGCCCGGTATTGAGACTGGGGTTGATCTGATGGCCCGGTATGGAGACCAGGGATGATCTGATGGCCCTGTATTGAGTCCAGGGTTGACCTGATATCTCGGTATTGAGATCGGGTATGACCTAATGGCCTGGTATTGAGATCGGAGTTGACCTGACGGCCCGATATTAAGATCGAGGTTGACCTGTGGGAGCTGTCATTTGCACTCCTAAATTAACCTCACTTTCACTTTACAATTTCAAACAATTGCACAGTAGTAAGCAAGGATCGATCCCACATAGAGTGATTTATTTTAGATTTATTCAATTGTTTCCAATAAGAAGCGAGTTTTGAATTGATTAAACTAAATTAACAAGAATAAACTAATAAGAATTAACAATGAATAAAAAGCTTCAGTTCAGTATCGCCTTTTCACAATTATGGAACAATAAAGTTTCACAATATTTATCCTTCCATGAGATTAACAACCCTAGCTAACCGCAATCGTTAATTACCCGAAATTCCCCTTAAGTGTAAATCTAATGCGACGATCGCCAACAAAAGATCCTAACTATAATATAACCTAGAACTATCAGTCTAGATTTAATACAATAGAAGCATGAAGAATGAGAATTAGATTATTCCAAGCAATAATTACACAATCAGGAATTATTTAACTTGTCTTCTGAAAACCTTAATAATATTCAAAAGCTTGACCAGAATCAAATATCATTAATTGCTACTTATGATCAGGTATACATTATTTGCTTAATATATATCTTAATCTAGCAGATGATATCAATTTACTAATTTAATCCTGCAGAATCACGTTAGTAAATTGAATAGCATACAAGAAGTTTATGTAGATAATCAGAATAAATCTCACATATGGAGGAATAAATAAAGTAAACTTAATCAAACTATTAATTACGAACAAGGTTCAACATCCCTTCAGAATTGAATGAAAAGTGTTAGCCCATGTCTTCAATATTGTAGATGATAGAATGAATTATACCCTGACTATTACATCTATTTATAGTGCTAGACAAAGTCCTAAATCCTATGAGAACTAGAAATCCAAATCCTAAAATGAATTACAAATCATAACTAGTTTTCATAAAGAAATAGAATCTAATAAGGAAATAAAATCTTATTCCAAAGCAATCCTAATTCTAATAGCAATATCAATCCAACTCCATGTAGAAAGATGCCAAAATATGCTTTTAGAAACTTTCCAAAAATTCAAGATTTCCAAATTTTCTTTTTCTCTTCAATTCAGCTCCAAATCAACTTGTTTCCATCCTTTTAGCTTTAATTCACCTGAAAACAATAAACAACTTATTAAGCTCATATACACATGAAACATGCAATAAACCCAAATGTAACGGAATAAAAAATAATGAATATTGTGTACTTATCAACTTGACATCCTGATATTGAGATCGGGGATGACCTTACATCCCGGTATTGAGACCGGGGATGACCTAATGGCCTGGTAATGAGACCAGGGATGACCTGACATCCCGGTATTGAGACCGGGGATGACCTGATGGCCCGGTATTGAGATTGGGGATGACCTGATGGCCCGGTATTGAGACCGGGGATGACCTGACATCCCGGTATTAAGACAGGGGATGACCTGATGGCCCGATATTAAGACCAGGGTTGATCTGATGGCCCGGTTTTTAGACCGGGGTTGACCTAACGTCCCGGTATTGAAATCGAGGTTGACCTGATGGCCCGGTATTAAGACCGGGGATGACCTGACATCCCGATTATCGACGTTGGTTAAAAAATTCACAGGTCGGGTGAAACCCCAGATCTTTCATTTTTTCCTAAGTTATCTCTACCTTCACTCTTTTTATTTAGGAAAAAGGTTTTGAAGGGTTTTTTTAGGAAAAAGGCCAAAATGTATCATGTCGACAATTTAAACGTTTTACAAAGTTGTCAGTTGGTAGATTTGAAAATGGTTGTACCAACTCAACCGAATTTTATTTGAAAGAGGCCCAATTGATGGACACTGTCGAAACTTGATCTTTAAAATCGAAGTTTTGAGCTCAGGGGCTTGGTTAAATGTGAGGAAGGAGTTAGGCACCCCACGACTCCCGTGTAAACACGGTACCACATCTTTTCAATATTTCCCTTAAAACTGAAATGCGTATGTGAATTCTGTTTTAAAATTTTGGCCTATGTTTGATTGATAGATTTGAAAGCAGTGCTTTGCTTCGTTGAACCTATATACGAAGGGTTTGACTTGATTTGTAAAAAGTCTTTGATTTGATTTGCAAAAGTGTTTAATTTAATTTACAAAAGCTTTTCTTTTGATTGAATTTAAAAATAACGTTTTGAAAGCAGATTATCAAACTCTTACGCTAACATAGGAATTGAAGCCTGTTGATACTTCCATTTTTTATCTTTTCAGCCTTAAGGCACAGTTTGAATGGTGATTGTCGGGTTGCGAAGCATCCTCGACCACAAAATATATACAAATATCGGTCTCCTCATGGGCATGATAGCCATCGAAGGGACTCTGACACTACAAATCATATTTCCACTATGTTAAGACCTTAAATCCGGATAACCGTTTTAAGGTCTGTTGTTTGTATATTTTACAGAAAAACTAGTAGGGTACATCTGTAAAGCGGAGTTTGTCCATCGTGGGAATCAGATTTTGATCGATTTGATCATGAATCCCACGATTCCTAGGCTCACATATGAGTAGCCAATAAACCTGCACAGTTCAAATTTGCACAGAAATAGATATATATCCCAAAATTGCCAGAACCGAGGATTCATTTAGTAAATCCAGGTTCGCAAGGCCGAAGCGTCTCGTTCCCATTAGATAGCGATCTAAGGGACGCGAGGATGCTTTTATAACTGAAACTAGAAAGAAAGCTAGATTAAAGAAAATCTCAGCCATTCTAACTTCCCGATTCAGTCTGGACATGTTTTGAACCGTTTGAAAGCTAGAGTTGGCGAGATTTAAATAAATCTAGTCCGCTCGCAGATATGTCAGTGCCAATTCATATCAAATAAATGTTTAAAGCAGCAGTTTAATAAAAGCGAGTAAAGCAATATATATACATAGTTATATATATAAAAGCTGTAAAGGGGGATGAGTTTTCACGCCGGTGCCCGGACTGGAATTGAGATACATATATATATATATATATATATATATATATATATATCAACCAAGACTGGGAAGAGACCCGTGGTGGTGAATATATATATATTAACAGAACATAGTCAACCAAGACTGGGAAGAGAACCCCGTGGTGGTGAAGGCTGCTTATATATGCATATTTATATATAAAAGCAGTAAAAAGGCCACCGAATAATCCAGGCTAAACAGAAATGTAAATGTACATAAAAGTAGTCAACCAGAGACTGGGAAGAGAACCTAGTAATGGTGAGGTGTGCAAAAACAGTATAAAGGCCACAGAATAATCCAGGCCAGACTGTAATATATAAATATATATATATATATATATATATAAATATATATATATATATATATATATATATATATATATAATATATATATACCGAAATGTAGTCAACCACGACTGGGAAGAGAGCCCAGTGGTGGTGAAAGTTTCTTATATATGCATAAATATATATAAAAGCAGTAAACTGTAATAGACGAGAATTTTTTTTTTTATGTGTGATTCTGGAGACAGAATCCTTTTAAGGAGAGAAGATTGTAATGATTGTATTTTATATAATAATTTGAAATATTTATTGAGTTAAATAAATATTTTATGTGATTTATTTATTGAGTTAAATAAATAAATTATGCGATTTATAGAGTAATTTAATTAAGTGTTATATATTAATTTAATTTAATTTTATATTATATTATAGTTCTAATTTAATTGAGATAATTGAATTAGATGAATTATGTGATGAAGTATTACATGGATTATAATTAGCGAGTAATTATAATTATGTGATTAATTGATGTTAGATTTTAATTGATTAAATTAGTTGATTAATATTTAATGGATTAAAATATGACTTTAAGGTATGTGTTAAAATGATTTGTTAAAATAAAGAAAAAGGATTTTAAATCAATTTTCCAAACAAGGCCTTAGCTAATAAACTATTTTTAAAAATAATTCTGTTTTGGCCAAACAAGCCTTGTGGATATTTAAATTCAAAAAATTTTTGTAACCTATGTATTAATTAGTAATTAGTATATGTAATTATATTAGGAGTTACATATTCAATAATTATATGTGTTATATGTATATTGTATATACACTAAGTTACGTTAGTTTAGAGTTAGTCAGTTAGAGAAACTAAGAAAAGAAAGAGAGAAAGAGCAAAGAAAATAACAGAAAAGAAGATAGAGAGAAGAGGAAGAGAAAGAAAAGATAAAGTTTGAGAAGCTTGAAGGGAATCACTATCATCTTCTTCTTCAATCATCTAAGCAAAAAGGGTATTATTTCAATTTCTTTATATTTCTATGTGTTTTCTTTATAATATTCATGAATATGAGTTCTCTGTGTATATGATTTAGCATGAAAGTTATACAAATATGATGTACATATATAAATTGTGTTTATAATGGTTATTATATGAATTGTATGTCATGATCAAGGATTTTCAGAAATCAAATTTTTGTTAGAACATGTTTTAATGGAGAAATTGATGTTCTTATGATTTTATATGTTATTGGCCAATTTTAGAGTAAAATTTATGATTTGATTGTGTGTTAATATGCCTATTTAGAATTGTTGTGATAATATCTTCAATTTCAAATATAATGCATGTTTTATAAGTTGAATTGGTAAGAAAATTTTATTATAGAGAATCGTTTTATGAAAATATGAGTTTTCATGAAAATGGCCAAATTGGATTTTTAAAACTCTTGATTCTCGTTGTTTAAATGAGTTTATGTTTTTGGAAGCATGTTAGATATATTTATTACAGTGTATATATGATTTACAGTGTCTATGTTACTGTATTTTTGGCTTGTATGGGTTAAGCAGTAAAGTAGAGAGCCGTGGCTGTCTGCGTCTGGCCGAGTTGCTGCGCAGCTGCGCCGGCAGCAAGGCTAGGAGAAGCGCAGCTGCGCCGCTTTCTTTTCCTAGAACCTTTCCCTACGAAGCTGCGCCAGTTTTAAGGCAACTGGCTACGCAGCTGCGCCGTGCACAGTGCAGTGGTAGTGAGTTTTAGTCAAGTGTGCAGTGTGTTTTTATGTTTCCATTACATTATTGCTAAGATAATGAGCATGTGTCTAGCTGCTATAACATGTGTTAACATGAAGTTGATAATTTCATAATTCGAGAAAAAAGAAAGTTTTGAAAACTTAATATAGTATTTAAATTATAAGATATAATTGTTTAATTGTAAAATAAGTTACTTAATTATAATTTGATTAATTATAATTAAGAGTAAATATTTAATTTAAATTATAATTTTGTGAAATTATAATGTATAGAAGTTGATTTATTTTAATCAATTAGATGTTAATTTAAATTACAATTTATGTAATTATAATTTAATAAATGTATGATTATTATAAATTATAATTGATAAATACATGATTAATTATAAATTGTGTAATTATAATGCATGATATAGTTTAATTAACTATTAATTATGAAATTTTGATAATTTAAGAGGTAATTATAATTGAGTAATTATAATTAGATTAAGTGTTTAAATTATAATTATTTAATTATAATTTAGCTAAAATACATAATTAATTTAATTATGTGAGTATGTGTGTGATGTAATTAATTATGTGATAGTTGATTATTTATTTAATTAGAGTGAGTTAACCATGAGGGTTAACCACTTATGTGAATTAGTTATGTGTTAACTAATTTAGGTTTTTGTGACTTAATATATATGTGTAAGTATTAAAGTACGTGAATTGTGTTAAGTAACTTGCGCTTAAGGCAAGTCTTCTAAACCCTAAACTCGCTATTTCTACGCAAGTTCTTTGATGTTCATATTTTCATTGTTGAGAATGTCCTTTTCATTTCTGTACTGGACAATTATTTACTTAACCGAAGAGATCTTGACTTATTGTTGAAGTAAGATCCAGTTTATTATTTTAAATGCTTTAAGTTTACTTCTAAAGCATATGTTAATTCATAATTCTTTTATTTATGAATTATTGAAAGTCGATTCAACTAATCCTTAGTTGATGAACGTGAATTCTAAATTATCATTGTAAGCTTATCCAAACTAAACTTTCTTTGGTGCGGACTTGAATTCAAATTACTGAGTTGAACAACCCTAATTATTAGGGGAGGTTAGTACACATAGCGTTAAGATGTTTGTGCACAATACATGGTACAAAGGGTTGATCCCCCTAAGTACGAGTTGAGGTCCATAGTCTTATTGACTGTTAAAAGTTTAAATAGAAATATTTATAACCTAGGACAAGAAGAGTTCAAAGGTCTTATGACCCTCAGATAAATTCTATATTCGAATTTTGATATTGATAGAGAATTATTATTCAATTCTTTATTGTTGAAGTAAGATAAGTTATTCAGATCTTTGTAAAGATATTCTTTCATGTATTTATTATTGTTAAACTCTAGTGAGCTGTTGTTTGCTCACTCTTGCATTAAATAACAATTGCAGTTAAAGTTGATAACGTTGATGCCCCGTCTACGAGTAAAGGCAAAGGAAAGATGAACAAGTGAATATTTGTTTAATTATTTTGAAATGATTGTAATAATTTTATGTCATGTTTTTATTCCGCACTTTATTGTTTATGTCAAGGTTAAAGTAACCCAGGGATTGAGTTTTGAGAAGGTTGTAACCCTTGTTTTAAGGGAGATTTTATTATTTTGAATTAAGGTTGTAATTCATTTTGAGATATATTGGGTAAAGGTATGTTATAGATAGAAAGTGAACACCAAATCATGTGGAAATAAAGTACCCGGATTTGGGGGTGTCACATAAACTACCTCCGATTTGACATCTGGACTTGACAAAATTAAAAAGTTAGTATATAAACAGTTAAATAAACACAAAAAAAGAAGCAAAGCCCAGACTGGGAAGATAACCAGTCCGACGAAGTTGTTTAAAGCAAAAATGCTAATGCACTGAAGATGTTAGAGCTGACGGATCGTCAATCCGAGTTGTAAAAATGCCAGAAAACGCAGTTATGTACAAAAATGTCCCAAATTTTGACGAAAACCACAAAACTAAGTTCCGGGAATTTTTAAAAAATGAAATTTGATATGCAAGTGCAAAACAGTGTAAAGAAGCAGTATTAACTTAATGATCGTAAAAATACTTATAATGTACTGCTAAACAAGCTTTTTGCCAAATCGTAGGCTCTAAACGTCAGAATCTACTGGTTATTTTCTGATATTCGGTAGTATGTGGGTATATCTACGTGTTAGAGTGAAAAAATTTGGATTTAGAAGAGGTGAAAAAGTCAGAAAATCAAACGGACAGAGGTTCGCTGCGTTTCAGAATTCTTGAAAATGAGGAGGTGAACGTTTATTTATAAACCAGGGAGCCTCAGCTCTACCTATTACTGTCGCATGTAGAGGTGAGGCTCCCCTGATGGGGCCCACATGTTCGGTTGAGTCGTCTCGAAGTATGTGCACTCCGAGCAACGCGAGGTCGAAGTCGAAACTTTCTAACTTTTGATCGGAGCGTCCGTTTGATGCGTGCTATACCTTTTCGGAAAGCCCTCGCCGAGAGTGTCACAATGACATAGGATAAAACATTTTTAGGGTCCAAGAAGATGGGTTCATAATCAGGTCTTCAATTCCCCACAGTTTATCCGTTGAGCTTTTTGCGCTTTTGCACTCGGGATCGTCGTTATGGTTCGTTCCGATCTTGGTTGCATTAATTCGGCTTGAGTTTGACCGAATCAGCTTAGGGTTGGTAAAATGACCATTTTTCCCCTCCCGGGGTTGCCCTTAGTGTCGGCATGGCCTTTAGTTGACTTCTGGGAGTTTTTTTCCAAGACTTGGATCCCATTCGAGTCTGTCTGTCCTCAGTGTAATCTCTGAAGTTGAATTGGTCATTACAGGTTATCCTCTGGAGATGTTGTGGAGCTTTAAGTTTTGTCCCGAAGTTGACTTGACTTCCCGGGCTGAGACCGGGGCTGATCTGTACCTCCCGGGTTGAGATCGGAGCTGAGTTGACATCTCGAGACTGGTGTTCGAGGCTGTGGTTGTCCCGATATTTGGTGACTGAGGTTGATTTGAAAGGCCCAATATTGAGATCGGGGTTGATCTGACGATCCGATTGGAGATCGAATTTGATTTGATGGCCCGATATTAAGATCGGGGTTGAGTTGACGGTCCGAATGGAGATCGGAGTTGATTTGATAGCCCGATATTAAGATCGGGGTTGAGTTGACGGTCTGATTGGAGATCAGAGTTGATTTGATGGCTCGATATTGAGATCGGGGTTGAGTTGACGGTCCGATTGGAGATCACAGTTGATTTGATGGCCCGATATTGAGATCGGGATTAAGTTGACGGTCCGATTGGAGATCGGAGTTGATTTGATGGCTCGATATTGAGATCGGGGTTAAGTTGACCCAGTATTGGTGACCGGGGTTGATTTGATTGTACCATTTTACCCTCCTACAATGTTAGTAACAGGGACATAAAATTTTGAGTGTCTACAGATGCCCCTCTTTATCATGCTCATGCAATGTAATGGAATGAGTAGGATAAAGATTGCTAGACACTTGAAATGAAAAGATATCAATGATGCAATGCAATGAATGTTGAAATGTTTTCGCAGATCGCAGGTCGCACTTCGCATCTCTAATCGTATCGCAAATTGCTTCTCTAATCGCATCGTAAATTGTTTACCTTTATCGGTGTTGGTGTTGGGGTTGAGACCAGCGGTTTAATTCTCATCGATGTTGTCGATGTTTGTTTTGATGATGATATACTGAAATGTTTTCCACATTTCTAATGGGGATGTCAATACTAGGCTACCGCTAACTGTTTTCATCACTTTCTACTGGGGATGACGTTATTCATGATAGCCTAGGGTGGACATTGTCAGACGATCACTGATGGTGGAACCACTGACGTGCTTGTCAAAGATGAGCTATCGCAGATTGTTCTTGTCTTGCTGTGCTGGGGATAACGTCCTCTGCTATAGCTTTATTGATTTAGCTGGGGATGATACCATTGGTATTACCTTGGTTTGAGATCAATGGCTTCCCTGTCTGGCGGTATTCTTTGCAGTTTTGATTTCCCTTCGGCCGGTGCTATTGCACATTTTAAAGGCTCATCTACTGGGGATACTTATCGATTACCCAATTTCATTAAGGGATGCTTCTAATGCCTAACCTGATGATAGTTTACATTGGCATTTTGTCACAAGCAGTTGAATCACCAATTCTTATTGGTGCTCCTCTTGAGGATGTGTATAACAGATTCCATCATCGGGGTTGGATTATTATATGGTTTCTGTCCCCGAATCACTTCAGATGCTTCGCGGAGGTTGCTCCGACGGATAAGACATCGTTGGGGCTGAACCAACGGCTGAATTGAACTCGGTCTGTACCCGATACTTCGCTAGGGGTGAACCAACGGCTGAATTGGATTCGGTCTGTACCCGAAACTTCGCTGGGGATGAACCAATGGCTGAATTGGATTCGGTCGGTACTCGATACTTCTCTGGGGCTGAACCAACGACTGAATTGGATTCGGTCTGTACCCGAAACTTTGCTGGGGCTGAACTGGATTCGGTCTGTACCCGAAACTTTGCTGAGGCTGAACCAACGACTGAATTAGATTCAGTTTGCACCCGAAACATCGCTGGGTTGAGCCAACTGCTGAATTGAACTCGGTCTATACCCGATATTTGGCTGGGGCTGAAGCAACTGCTGAATTGGACTCGGTCTATACCCGATATTTGGCTGAGGCTGAAGCAACGACTGAATTGGATTCGGTCTGTACCCGAAACTTCGCTGGGGCTAAACCAATGGCTAAATTATATTCGGTCTGTACTCAAAACTTCGCTGGGGATGAATCAACGACTGAACTAGATTCGGTCTGTACCCGATACTTGGCTGGGGCTGAACCAACGGCTGAACTGGATTCGGTTTGTACCCAAAACTTCACTGGGGCTTAACTAACGGCTGAACTGGACTCGGTTTGTAATCGAAACTTTGCTGGATTAAAGCCAATGGTTGGATTGAACTCGATCTGTACCCAACGCTTTGTTGGATTGAAGCCAACGGCTGGATTGAACTCGGTCTGTACCCGACGCTTTGAAAGTGGCAGTTTTCGGTAGTTTTGCGTAGTTTTTTGACAGTTTTGCGCAGTTTTTCATTGTTGATCCCCGGATATGACTTCAGGATGAATACCAAGGGTTTCCAGATTGTCCCCCTTTCTGTCAGGATTATGCTGCTTAAACGCATGATTTCAGGACAAACCGCAAAATCGCGTAACGATTTTTCTTCAGATTTCACTTGGCAACACATAGAAACTCTGTTTTAACCCGATTCGGACCGAGCCCGGGGGAGTGGGACCCACCCTGGGGAGCTGCAGGTGGGCTCGCTTCCAATTGGGCTTTATATTGGGCTGCGGGATTTCATTTGAAATATTTTCAGTTTTGAGTTTCAAAAGGATTTCGATCTTCTTTTTCTGATCTACGGAGCTTGGACAGCTGTTTTCTGATTCCGTCAGTTCCTACGCATTCAGCGCAGTGCAGCTAACGTTTTACATCCTTTTTCTTTAAGTTTTGACCTTTAAAAGCATGTAAACCACGTAGGGGGCTTTTAGACACAATGTATAAAAAATGTATGCCTATATGATCTGTTAAAAATTTTCTGATTATATATGTATGCATATCTTACTGTAATGCACGTTTGGATGTAAGAAAATTTAGATTCTGAGAAAGTTAATTTTTGCTCTTTTTGATCAGTTTACTCATCGTTTTTGAGGCCTAGTGAGCCTAGATTTTCAACTAAAAAATGTCCATGGTAATTTGGCTACCATATGAGGTTATTTTTGATTTTATTTCATAAATATGAACTGTTCTTGTTTTTGGGAAGGTGTGCTACTGCATGGCCACCTAGATATGCCTATGTGTATGCAGACAATCCATTTTACAAAGGAGACTCTGGCGAAATTTTTTCAAAACCCGAGCATGCAATTTTGACTCTACTGGGATTTTTGATTGACCTATATATGTTTTTAGGTTTTATCTTTTGAAAAACATGTAGTGTTGACTTCACTAGGTAGTTTTGACTGACCCATGCATGTTTTTAGGACTTAGAGATGCATAAAATACTGATTTAAAATAATAAGCCACAGGTTTTTAGGCTTACCACACCCTTTCTGAGGTGATTTGGAGACTTGGCACAGGTGATGGACTGTGATAGGCCTGGTAGTGCTAGAAGAGTCATTTCAAGGGTCAGACGTAGGAGGGCTTCTGATGTTCCTCAGCCATGTCCAACTAGACCACCTTGTAGGTTAGCAGAGTCGATGATTCGTCCAGCTCAGGATGAACCGCCGATTGACATTGATGATGAGCATAATGCTTTTGCTGCTCCAGCACCGGCTCAGGCTCCACGTGCGGAGGTTCCAGGCATTGTTGTGCTTACCCAGGAGCTGCTGGGCGACTTGAGTCGCCATCCTTCAAGATATCTCCACACCAATGAGATGACTTGAAGTTTTTCTCTTCTTGGATTCTTTTTCTTCCTTTTGCCATTCTCGGGGCACATGTTTTTGATATGGGTTGGTTTTTGATGCAGGTTCCCGGCTTTACGCAGCCTCGAGGGAACTGGTTCAACATGTATTCCCTGTATTGTACTTTTCACGAGGATTACAGGGATATTATTGATGGCTGGGGGTTCCAGGCTTTCTTTTTTATTCTTCCCCACCGTTGCCCCTGGGGTATATAAGGGCTTTGTCTGAGTGCTGGTTCCACCAGAATCAGTCCCTTCATTTGTTGGACTGTGAGGTGATGATAACCCCTATGGATTGGAGGTTCATCATCGGTATTGAGTTTGAGGGCGAGCCAGTGCCTGTCGTGGCAGACATTACGCCCACCACTGTTCAGGTCCCTGCTGGGAGTTCCTGTGACGGCGCTCTAGTGTCTGTCAGTCCGATCTGGTCCCTTGAGTATAGATGCCCAGAATAGGGCTTTACTGGAGCCTCCTCCAGATGATCGGAGGGTTAGAGATCGCATTCTGAGGCGATTATTTTTGGTAATCATCAGGGGTTATTTTGTGGTAGAAAACTCATCGACTGTGTCCTTCGCCCTGGTCAGCGCTACCCGACGTGTAGAGCGCCTCAGTGATTTTGATTGGGGTTCCTATACCTTTGCCTATTTTTCTCCGGGGCATGCGCTTGCTTTCGGAGGGTTCGAAGGAGACCTGGTTAAGGTTCTACCCGTTTCTGGTGGTGAGTTCATCTTTCATGTACTTTTTGATTTTAGCATTTATATTTGTCAGTATTGATCACTAAGGACTTTTGATATGGCCAGTTCTGGGCATTTAAGAGGCTTCCTGCCTACGGCCTGCCACTGATTTAGGTCTGGAGACCTATCCTCGAGGACGACGTTGGCATCACTCGACTTTGACGGAGGTCCCTATTGCTGAGGGATTTACACATGCTCGCTTATAGTTAGAGCTTTTGACGGCTGGATCGATCTCTTGGGTGCCGTATACCTCCAAGTTTTTGACCGTCGGATTCGAGGGAGGCTTTTGCACTGGTCGAGAGTTTGTATTGTCGATCCGTAGAGTCCCAATTTTGAAAGAGGGAGGTTGGGAGCTCTATTTAGGAGAGCGTGCCATCAGAAGTATCACGGGTGAGATCCGCATTCCCATTGTTCCTCCTGCTTGGCACCATTAGCCTTTGTTCATGCCACTGACAAAGATTCCCATGGAGGGAATAGATAGCTTCACCCTATCAGAGGGCCCTTTTAGCCATGAGGCATTTAGCAGATGGTGGAGTCCTCGCACTATTGGAGCTCAGACTCGGGCCACCTAGTTCATGACAGACATGGTGCCAGGGTCCGTGATGATGATGGACTAGATAGCTTGCCTCAGGGAGCCAACTCATTTAGACCAGATTGCAGATCTGACCCGGGAGTTGGATAGGGCTCGCTTCTTTATCAGGCACCTTGGCCAAGATCCGTCAAAGGCATCTTCTTTGACCCGTCCAGCCCAGGAGCGGGCCCCTCTTCAGGTCTATTTAGCAGCAGTTTTGTAGGGGCAGATCCTCCCTTGTACAGCCCAGACATGTCTGATGACCGCAGCTTTGTGTCCACAGCAGAGATGGAGAAGGTTGATCACCTGGACGTAGATTATTTGGATCTCTTTGGATAGCTATGGCAGCTATATTTTTGGTCAGCCACTGTTTTAGCTATTAGCGGTTGTGCCATCATTTTGATAGACCACTATTAGTAGTTGGGTGGTGGTGCCCCATTTTCCTATATTCTTTATTTTGCTTTGTATTATCAGACAGGGATGATGCCCGCAGTAGATAGCTTGTTGTATATGCTCGTGATATTTCCTATCTATCGCATCATGTTTATACTTATCAACATGCATATATTATATCGTATGCATGCATCTAGACAGATGAGTTCAGATTTGACCCCTGGGTGGTCTTGTGATACGGTGACACAGATGACGTCATCCGCCATGAGTCGTATTGAGCATTTACCACAGTCTGAGGTGGCTTCATCATTGAGGTTATGGTACGAGAGCTTGCCCTTCTCAGCCAGAGGGACAGTAGACCAGATGTTGGGGCATTCGCTGGCCCTTGTATATTTTTAGGTGCCATATGGGTTTGTGGATGGCATATTATCCTGCTGGATACCCGAGAGGCAGGTGTTAAGATTTGGGCGACATGAGCTGACGCTGACTCTGGAGGAGTACGAGCGGCTTACCGGTCTGGCTTTGGACTTACCGTGCGCTTGGACTGCTATTTGTGATATGCGGAGACCGTTCCTAAGGATGTCTGGTCTTCGTCAGAGGTTAGTTGTGGAAGAGATCATTTTTGGGCGTGTGATCTTGATTGACTTCTTGATCGATCATTTTGGTGAGCTTGATAGCTACGATCGACATGCCAGGGATTTTGTTATTTCGATAGAGGCGTGGCATCTGGCCAGGGTAGATATTCTGCTGATGTGCTTCGTGGCATACGTCTACATGCCGCTGCATTTGGATCACCTGGATGTGGGATTGGTAGTCGTGGTCCGGGCCCTTAGACAAGGTAGCACCATCATCCCGATGATATTGGCTGAGACGCTGTGATCAGCCACTTACTGTATTACCCACCCGAAGGGGTTCTTCAGAGGCAGTTTGGTTTTGTTGTACATATGGCTAATGTCCTATATCCGACCAATTGGATCTTTTAGGCCTCATGGATATTGCTTTACCTGCGAGGTAGCCACATCTTACTCCTTTCAGCCTACGGAGTGTATTGACTAGGAGACGTGGTCAGCATTTTTGTCGGATATTGAGCATCCATTTTCGATCTTGCCATGCTCAGGGCTAGTCTCCCCATATAGCTTCATTACTCATGCACCTAGCATGGATTACTTGCCCCTAGCGGGTTTAAGGGGAGTGACTACTTATCATCCCCTGGCTGTTATGAGCCAGTTTGATCAGTTACAGAGCTTGCACCATTTTGAAGGGTCTGCTGATTAGAGGATGTCCGCGTCGTCTATGTCATCAACCGACTTGGTTCGAGTATATGAGTGTTGGACTCATAGGGAGAGGGCTGAGTTCTCTAGTAGCCATTCGGACCGTTCTCCGGAGTATTCGGCATGGTTGGAGATAGTTATGGCAGCAGCTGCATTTATTCCTTCAGCTCCTATTATAGATTCAGATGAGGATGAGCCTATAGAGGATCCTGACTCTCCTACTAAGGATGAGCTCTTTGTAGGTTTGACAGCGGCACTGGTCAGTGATCCACCGACTATTCCTACAGGCACAGATCCGGCTTTGGCGGATTCCCTATTCAGGATGACCCTTGAGCGGGATTCAGCTAGAGCGCAGATGTTGACCACCTTATCTGGCAAATATATAGCTTTAGCTAAGAGGGACGCACTTCGAGTCGCTCATGAAGCAGGCTTGATAGAGAGAGGAGCTCCGATCTGCTAGAGATGCAGCTGTTGTGGAGAGGGATGAGATCCGCTCAGCCAGAGATGCATCTTTTGCTAAGATCGAGGATACTTTGATTACTAGACATGTAGCTTTTGCGGAGAGGGATGAGGCTATAGCTTCCCATGATTTCACATTGTCGACAGTACTGCTCTTCGATCTTATACGCACGGCCTGGTTACCGAGATAAGCGCATATATGGATGACCACAGTGCCACATTACAGATGACTGTGGAGGTTTTGAGTCGTACAGAGGTTGAGGGTATTGCACTTGCAGCCGCTCCTCCATCTTTCGAGAGAGATGCCATGGTGGCATTGCTGGCCTGCTTATCCTTGGGTCCGTAGACTAGCTTTATTTTTCCTGCACAGACTAGATCAGCCATTTTTGTCATGTACAGGGAATTATGTATACATCAAACAGTTTTATATCAGAGAAATATATTTTTGATTCACTTCCCTGTTTGGATATGTATCGTCATTACTGAGTGATTACCACTTCTTTCATGACTCGCTGTTGTTGATGTATCTTGAGCTCCTCCTTGATGGACTGACAGTTAAGATGTCAGGGAGTATCTCAGATGGGCCTATTGACCAGGAAGATTGGATATAGCTTCGGTATGGCTTTTGGTGTCTTGGAACTGGTTTTTTATTTTTTCTTGAAGGTCAAACCGCACCGTAAATGGCTGCCTACGTACTCCCGGGTGGAGGGAGATCAGGTCAATCGTAGTTCTGGCTTCTATTAGAGAGGGTTTGAAAAGTATTTGTCTAGGGTTTTGAGTTTGGTTTGATGAGTTTTTAAATTTTTATTTGGTTTGACAGCACCAGAAATGGTTGACTACGTACTCCCGGGTGGAGGGAGATCAGGTCATTCGTAGTTCTGGCTTCTAGTGAGAAACCGAACCTGATTTGATTTGTAGGACCCGGATGCGGGTATGCATGTGCTTCAGACATAGTATATTTTCACGGTGTCTAAATTGATGAGTTGGGTAAATTCGTTCCCGTTTATTTCTTGTAGTCTGATAGCTCCTCCTGTCAACAGTTCCTTGACAATGAAAGGGCCTTCCCAATTAGGGGCAAACTTTCCTTTAGCCTCGTCTTGATTGGCTAAAACTTTCTTCAGCACCAAGTCGTTTTCTTTGAATTGCCGTATTCGGACCTTCTTGTTGTAGGATCGAGCAATCCTTTGCTGATATAACTATCCGTGGAAAATGGCTATAGCCCTTTTTCATCTATCAGGGACAGTTGGTGATATCGGTTTTGCAACCACTGATCCTCGTTTATCTGAGCATCGATCAACACTCGCAAGGATTCCATCTCTACTTCTACGAGGAGGATTGCTTCCATGCCATAGACCAATGAATAGGGGGTAGCCCCAGTAGAGGTGCGCATTGACGTTCTATATGCTAATAGGGTTAGAGGCAGCAGGTCAGGCCATTCTTTGTGATTGGCGGACATTTTCTGCATGATCTTTTTGATGTTTTTGTTGGCCGCTTCGACAACACCATTCATTTTGGGCCGATAGATGACGGAGTTGATATGCTTGATGTGGAACTTACTGCACAGTTCTATCATCATCTGATTGTTCAGGTTCTTGGCGTTGTCTGATATGATCACCTCCAGTTGTCCATACCGACAGACGATATTGTTTCTGATGAAACCAATGATGACCTCTTTTGTGACTTTGGGAAAAGAGGCTGCTTCAACCCATTTGGTGAAGTAATCAATCATAGAGAAAATAAATCGATGACCATTGCTGGCTTTTGGTTCCACTGGACCAATCACGTCCATTCCCCACATGGAGAAAGGCCATGGTGAACTCGTTTTGTGTAGCTCATTTGGAGGAGCGTGTATAGCATTTCCATATACTTGGCATTGATAACATCTCTTGACGTGATCGTAGCAATCAGATTTGAGAGAGATTCAATAATGACCAGTTCTTAATATCTTCCTGGCCAGTAGATGACCGCTCATATGAGGACCACAGACTCCACCGTGGATTTCATCCATAAGTCTCTGGGCTTGTTCTTTATCAAGGCATCTTAACAGGCCTATTCTAGCATCTCTTTTGTAGAGGGCATCTCCGCTTAAATAGAACTTCATAGCCATTTTATGAATTCGTTTTCGCTTAGATTGGCTTGCTCCAGCGGGTGTAGATCCATCTCGTAGATATTCCTTGATGTCTTGATACCAAGGCTGCTTGACAGAAGGTATTTCATCTGATACTTCTCCAATGTAATTCCCGTATGTCGGGGCTTTCTGAACTATGAATTTGATGCAGGGAATCCTAATCCTATCGGATATGCAGATTAATAAAGCCAACGTTGCCAATGCATCAGCAAAATCATTCCTACCCCGAGGAATTTGGCTAAAAATTATGTCTTCAAATTCCAGGGATATTCTGATGATCTGTCGATTATAGGGCAGCAAATTCAGTTCTTTGGTGTGATAAGCCCCAGTGGATTGTCTAATGACCAACTCAGAGTCTCCAAAGACCAGTAGGTGTTTGATACCCATGGATTGGGCTAGTTACAACCCCATTATACAGCCTTTATACTCGGCCGTGTTGTTGGTTTTGCCAAATTGATGTTTGGTAGCCACAGAATATTGTTCTTCTGTACTAGAGATAAGGACTGCCCCAGCTCCGGCACCTTCCATGTTTACTGCTCCGTCAAAATACATTTTCCATGGTTGGACTGTATTCTCTCGTTGGAGTTGTTGAATTGTCATGATTCCATTATCTTGGAAATAGGTCTCCAGGGGCTCGAACCCTCCTGAAGGTGCTTTAGCTAATTGATCTGCAATGTCTTGACCCTTGATTGACTTCTGAGTCACAAAGACAATGTCAAACTATTGTAGAATCAACTGCCATTTGGACAGTCGACAATTCAACATTGGCTTGTTGAATACATATTTGAGTGGATCCACGCGGGATATGAGGTAAGTCGTGTGCTTATGGAGGTAATGTTGTAACCTCATGCCGGCCCATGCTAATGCACAATATATTTTCTCGATCAGGGTGTATTTCTGTTCACCATTGTTGAATCATTTACTGATGTCGTAGATGGCTCTTTCTTTGCTGCTATCATCTTTCTGTCCTAGCATGCAGCCCATTGCATTGGCATTGACGGATAGGTACATGAACAAGGGAACTCCATCCCTCGGAGGTACTAATACTAGTGCTTCGATTATCTGCTTCTTGATGGCAAGGAAGGCTTGTTGACAATCCTCATTCCATTTGGTGGAGGCATTCTTCCTTAGTAGCTTGAATATGGGCTCACAGGTTGCTGTGAGCTGGGAAATGAATCAGCTTATAAAGTTGATCCTTCCCAGAAACCCACGTATCTCCTTCTCTTTGAGGTACTGGCATCTCAGTGATGGCATTGATCTTGGCAGGGTCTAGTTCGATGCCGCGATTACTCACCAAGAATCCTAATAGCTTACCTTCTTTGACGCCAAAAGCACATTTGGCGGGATTCAGCTTGAGGTTATACTTACGTAACCTATTGAACAGCTTCCTGAGATGGTCGATGTGATCATCCTCCCTCTGGGATTTGATGATGATGTCGTCCACATAAACCTCTAGTTCTTTGTGCATCATGTCATAAAATAGGGCCATCATGGCTCGCTGATGCGTGGCTCCGGTATTGATGAGACCGAAGGATAGTCACCTATAACAGAAGGTTCCCCAGGGAGTGATGAAAGCTATTTTCTCCTGGTCCTCTTCAGCAACCATGATTTGATGGTAACCAGCAAAGCAATCTATGAAGGAATATATGTCGTACTACGCCGTATTGTCTATCAGGATGTGGATGAAAGGTACTAGGAAATTGTCCTTGAGGAAGGCTTTGTTCAAATCCCTGTAATCCACACATACTCGTACCTTCCCTCCGGGCTTAGGCACTGGGACTATGTTTGAAAGCCACTCTGGATAGGTTGATACCATGATAATCCCGGCTTTGAATTGTTTAACGACTTCTTCTTTGACTTTCAGACTCCATTCAGGTTTCAATCGCCTGAGCTTTTGTTTGACTGGCTTGAACCCTTCTTTGATGGGCATGCAATGAATGACAATGTCAGTAGAGAGGACAATCATGTCTTCATCTGACCATGCAAATACATCCTGGAACTGTGTTAGGAGTTCGATCAGGTCGACTTTTTGGTCTGGTGTGAGGTCTAAACCTATCTGGATTTCTTTGATGTTTTTAGAGGTTCCTATGTTGATAGTGGTGGTTTGGTCGAGGTTTGGTTTGGGTTTGTCTTCGACCCATTCTTTAATCTCATCGGGCACCTGTTTGACATGTTGGCATCTCATCAGCAAAGACGAACACATCCAATGCTTGAGTCCTGAAAACAAAAAACTCTTTCATCGTAGATATATACAACTGCTTAAATATACATAGCATTTTGCAAAGCATGACAAAGCTGCTGATATGACTGTCCAATCAAAAGTAAGCAGTAAATGAAAGCATGATTAAAGGGCAGATTGACTCTCTCTGCCCCTTTATATAATACCCAAGAATTTTTGAATATTATTAAATAAATATATTAATGAAAGTCGAATATTTATTTGAATATAAATATTTATGTGTTATGAGATGAGTTAACTCAATTACTTCAAATTGAATTTATAATAATTGAGAAGAAAATGTGGAGTTTATGATAAGCTCAATGAATGCCTTGTGTGGCACAGTGATGAGAAATATTGATGATTTAATTAATCAAAGAAGGAATTAATAAGTAGATGATTAATTAATAATATATTATTGATTAATGGTAATTATGGTTGATAGCATATTAATGAATAAATATTTGATTAATATTAAAAGGTTAATTTTTGTTCAAATATTTGTTAAAGTATAAAGTTATCACTACAACTATATAATATAAAGCATGAGGTGACATTTTGATAGAAACTATATAATAAAAGGAAGTGAGTCACATGGTTGGACTTATGAGAATACAGGTTATATGTACATTATACAATATGGAACCAAACTATACTATATAAAGTGTATTGTGACAATACAGGAGTCTATGTGATATATATAGACTATATAATAAGATTAATGAGTTGTATGAGTTACATACATAAACTTATGTGACCATATGATAGGTATAGTACTTTAAGAAATACTATATGATATATTAAATTAAAGGTATGTGAATAATTAACATTAATAATTATTTCAATAAGTGACATAATTGGAATAATGTGGTGTGTCACAACTCAATTATATAATAATGTGGTATTATTAAAATGTACATGGATTGTATATCAATATGTATACTTGTATCCCAAATTGCTACCATGTATTATTGTAATGTCCTTTAAAATCCATGCATACCCTATTAGAATTTAAACCTAAGTGTATTGGTGAATATTCCGTTACTACAACCAGAACCAACTTCTTATCCCAAAATCAGTGGCCCAACAGTGCTCAAATAGTAGCTTATATCCTCATTGCGTGAACTTGAGCTGCTATAATTCATAGTGACGATGGCTACAAAAATGGTGGTTGGCCAACTTCTTCTTGCCCATTGAATTCTTCTATTTCCCATTGATTCAAACCATGGTGCAAAGCTATGAACTAGGAAATCAATTCTCTATAAATGGAAGCTCTCCCTCTCATTTGTTAGTTGTTAGAAAATTGTCTGATAATTACAAGTAGATAGTGAAGTTGCTGAGAATTGAGGGAGTATAATTAGTGCATTGAGGGAATTCATATAAGCTTCAAGAGGTATAAAATCTGACTTTTTGTTCTTAAAATTGAGTTTTGTCAAATTCTTGAATTGCTTGAATTCGCTGCCGATTGGTATGAATTAGCATGCCATTGTGTTGTTTAAGTATGTATACATGTCTAGAAGCATTCTGAGTTGTAATAGAAGAAGGTTTGGTTATTTGGTGTTAAGGCTCTGCAGAAGTAAAGCCAAAAATTTTGCCTTTGCACGAAGTGGCGCGGCCGCGCCACTTCTATTATCCTATGTAAGACCAATATATTATCCTATGTAAGACCAATATGGACGATATTATCCTATGTAAGACCAAAATCGTCCATATTATCCTAGTCAGACCAAAATCGTCCATTCGCTGAGGGGTCCCATCATACGATTATGAGTTACGAACTCGTCATAGGCATAAGTCTTAAGAACTCGCTCCTAATCTTAATATTATCTAATTATATCTTAGAAATCTCTATCTATCAAAATAAATATGAGAAAAGAATCACCTTTCCGCCATATGTATAATGATACCGCGACACTAACATTCCAACGATTATCAATGTGACGCACTCAGTGCAAGCACAAAACTTCTGCCCATACAAAAGTTTGTACAACTAAGCCATCACATGAGTCCTCAATGGAATTCCAACACTTAACTATATCTTACTCTATCACTTGCTCAATACGAGCTTTCTACGTTTCACCACATACAACTCCTCATGAGTTCATCTCGTACTTTATCATAGTACATTCTCTTATAGCATCAAGCTATACATACTTAGTCATTACAGACTATCTATCATTTCACAGTTCAATCTGATCACGTCGTGATCATCACTATACCTTAGGGTTCTTTCCCTATTATCAACCAAACTCCATCTGAGTTCATTCTCATTCTCTTTGTCATATACATATTATAGACATCGTCTTAACATTTTCATTACCAGAGTTAGGAAACTCCTGTTTCTCATTCTCTAGATACTTCGAGATTCTTCTTTGAATCTTCACGTATATATTTTAATCTTATCTTTCACTCTCTCAGGTTATAGTCTAAGGTACATTTACCTAAGGTTTATAACCTACAGCTTTGATACCCTTCTGTGACGCCCCCAAATCCACGTTCCTTCGAAACCTCGAATTCGGTGCAGTCACGATACTACTATCGTCAAACTATTACATCTTTTAATCATTACTAAAAGAATACATCTTTACTTATTACAATTTAGAATATAAATTCTATTTATATCCAAGATCTCATCTTTACATCATATTCGATGTTACTAAAATGCGGAATAATTTAAACTTTTCAATATCCTTTGAATAAAAATCTTTTTATTGATTCCATAACTTTGATACCGATTACAAATCTTGAATCAACTATATAATATGATTCCTTCTTATCTGAGTTATCGTATAAACATTTACAACTCAACTCGATATCCTCTATGTATTAATTAATACCTTCTTACAATACAACAAGTATTAAACAGTGTAAGCAACTATCGAGTACATCATCTAGAATCTAAATATGGTCCAGACAATAATCTAAGTAATATTCTTCAATGCGATACTATCTATCTTTATCAATCAAGAAGCACGAAATCTTTACCGTGAATCCTTAACCTACAAAAGTGGTTATTTGCAAGAGTGAGCTCGACAGCTCAGCAATTCTAACAGTCCTCATGCATCACATAGCATATAACATCATACTCAGTTCATGCATTTATAAACAGTTTATATTTACTACGCATGTTACTTTTCACATAACAAGTATATCATCAAAGATCAACTTTCAATCTCATTTATATCTCATATACAGTTCATATATAAGTTCACATTATCACAGCATAATATAATTCAACTAACAGTTATTGAATTCATATATCAAATAGGAACTGAAAGACTTGCCTGATTCGTAGTTTAATAACTACGACTTAACTGCTTAAGAATCTCTGCACTTTGTGTAATCCTACACAGTTATATTAATCATAGAGATCACACCCATCAGTTATACACTTCCATACATTCTCAATATAATAATAAGTATTACATTGTTGTCTAGCTTGGTTCTTAGAACCTTGTTTCACTTTCTTATCATACGTTTAGTATACCTAGGTACGCATAGGTATACCTTAACTATACTCAATATCAATATTAACCACTTAACTATTTAAGTGTTCGACACATATTGCAAACTCATAAATCTATAATCCATATTGCTCTTACGTTTCTCAAATCTTATCGAAACCATTACATTCAAACTTTCTAAGTTTCACCTTTCAAAATCCTTGTCATACTTAACTAGTCATGCAAGGCTACTATGTTCATCATGTATACATGTATATAAGGGCATTAACTCAAGTTTTAAAACCTAGCATGCTCATTATAAGTCAAAATCATATGGCATTCATGCCGGACTTTCATATACCTTAAGTAAATTAAGTTCATGCCTCAAGAGTAAACCACTAATGTCATATTACTACATAAAGAGGCTTAACAATATGTAGTAAGCATGCTCGTGCGTATACTACTCATGTACACTTTAATCACATAGTCTATGCTTTAGAAATTCATTTTCTATGAATAAGCGTGCATATGCAAAAATCCATGTATAAACAAATGATGTTCATGTCAATATGTCTATAGGCATAATGGACTCCTAATCTTCATGCTTGCATGCTTAGAACGTAACTCGCACGGTGTTTGATGATATTAGTCTTCAAACTCTAAATTTTTATTGAAAAGTACACGAAGTCCACAAAGGTCATTTAGTATAACCAAAGTGTCTTGAAATCATAACTCACTTTCTCTTGAACACTTAGCTAAACCACATAAATGTATTCAAACGGTCAGAAATTACAAGACCTAAATCTTGGTCAAGTTCACTTCAAAAAGTCCTTAAGTTTCACCTTTGAAATCACTTGAATTTATCAATCACGTATGCTAGTGTGTTCAACACCTTGAACATACATTTTATGTCAATAAAAACCATACGGTCATGCTCACAAAACTCAGAATATACAATGGAACATATATGCTCACGACAAGTTTACTTTAAAAATTTTAAGTTCATTTTGTAAACTTTAAATCCTTTCTTCAATTGAGTGTACTCACATAGTTATACTTGTTCACACTACGTTATTGCACTCATGTATGTATTTTAATCATGTTCCTATACTTGCCTAATAACATGCCATAAGCTAGTACATAACAGAACCTGCAACAGAAAACGAAATTCCAGAATCTGGAACCGGCGCAGCTGCGCAGAGCCCCAGTTCAAAACTGGCGCAGCTGCGCAGGGCCTTGGCCAACAAAACGTCTGGTACCGGCGCAGCTGCGCTGCTGGCCAGTACAAAACTGGCGCAGCTGCGCAGTTGGTCGGCCAGAAACAGAGCAGACTGCATCGGCAGTAATGTAATCCCATTCACAAATTTCATACGAATTCCTTTCTAGACATGCTACATTATAGAGCTAACATGCATAGCAACTTATATAAGACTCAACAAGCATTTATCAAACAAATTATCAGTCAATACATGCTTACTTCAAGAATCAAGGATTTATAAATTTTCAGAAAATGAAGAGCATGAATGTAAAGGTTATACCTCTGCAATATGCTTTGCTGCTATATCAAGCCTACAATGCTGCTATACTAACTCACTCTCAATTCACTTACTATCAACTCTATGAAAATCTCAGCAATTCCAATATAGAAGGAAGAGAGCTTGAATTTATAGGACAATTAATACACAGGCAAAGTCATTGTTCTTTAAATTAAACCAACGTGGAATAAGAATTGCATGTTGGTTATGAAAGAGTTGGTAGATAGTTGGTGAATGAAATCATGACCACCACTCCCCATTGAATCATTGCTAGCCTAAGTTTGCTGAGTTTGAGGCTATAGAGAGTAGCCATGTGGTGTTCACGTGAAGGAGAAGAAGAGGAGTAACTCTAATATTGGGGCAACCAAATAAATCTCAGCAACTTGGAACATGTAATACAACACTTGGTTTATATATACACATTACATATACATTTAAGTTGTACACATTCATTTCATATAACTTAAGTTATAAATTAATGTGTCACAATGTAGTCTCAATAATACTATCATGTATTAAATTTTAACTCACACATGTAAAATCCATGTACAGTTCATCCCACCGGATATAATTCTTTCGGGTACCATCATAGTGTATTGTCTCCTCTATTAGTAAATTCAATAATTGTTTACAATATATCTGTGATATATTATTTTATTATATACTTAATATACACATTGTCACACCCACATTTCATGTACCTATTACAACTCAATAACTTTACTATATAGTTTATATTCATATATAGCATAGTCGCATTGCACTTTCTACTTCGCATAACATATAGTTAACTATCATACGTTATACTTTAATATCGCATGGTTGCACATAAAAATTAATAAATTACTTATCTTATCAATTAATTAATAATAATATTAATTAATCCATTTCTCATTAATCCATGGAATTATAATTCCCACGCTAATTGATTAACACTTTATATGATTTATTATCATGTTAAATAAATATAAATCTTTTTATATTTATAAATCATTAACTCATTAATCATCATATTATCAAATAATTACTTGATAATAGTATATTGTTCATAACAATAATTAATATTAGAAGACAATTTATCTCATCACAAATCCGATTATACTTATAATCGATTTCCTTATTATTATACTATCACTAGCCATAATAATTTAACATGCTATCATAATAACAATTAACAATTAATTTAGATTAATTGTTTAATTAATAATTCCTCCATCATTAAATTAGTCAATTCATTACTGAATCTATTATTGTGCCACACAAGGCATCTCTCACAAGCTCAAACTTAAGCTTATCATTATTCTCATCACTTACTCATTTCTCACCACATTACTACTTATAACCTGTTCAATTAAATTAGAACTATTAAATCCAAGGTCCACATATAAATATTTTACAAATCGAATATTCAAATATTATATATAACCTTTACGGAAATATAATAACTCAAGCTATTAAAATGTTAAATTACTTCAATTAATTATACTCATAATAAGTATAACCTTTACGCTTATAATAATTAATATATACTCTATTAATTATTCCAATAATAATATTCACGATCAAAGAATAACTTAAGTTATTTAATATATTAAAATAACTTAGTTTCCTTTCATTAATTAAACTCCCTTGAAAATACATTTTAAAATTATGTATTTAGCCATATCATAAAATATTATGTTTTCTCCAAATAAGCACATTCGTTATTAGAAAATAATTTACTTATTGTCTCATGATATTATTTTTAATATAATACCAAATAACTATATGTACGACACATGTACATATATTATATATAGAAAATAGATAATAAGTTTATTTTCTATTATAATAAATTGTTTCCATCAATTTAATTACATATAGCAAATACGTTTTAATATATTTACTATATTAACCAATCACACCTCATACAAAAACATATAAGGTAATATTATTATTCAAAAATAACATTTCCTCCTTTTATTAAAATAATTCAACATTAGAAACTATTTTAATATCCTTTATTAGAAAAATCATATCTCTTTCTTTTCTATAAATTGTTCCCAAAACAATTTCTTCAAATATTCATTTAAAGATATAATGATTTCCATCTCCCTTTAATAACGTATATATATTTAACGTTATTCGCACATTAGACTTTCTCACATATTACCACTCTAAGTAATATATATAAAAAGTATCAACTATAATTACATATTCAACACACATATTAATCCACTCCTTTACTTAAGTAAATTAAACATTGTACTATATCATCATAGTTAATTAAGGTTCAATACTCTCATTATATTATTTCATAATATAACTCCCAACTTAAATTAACTAATATTTATTCTTATTAGTTAATTCCTTAACTAACTCATGCTTCACTATCCAAACCTATTCATGGATAGCTTAAGTGCTATTAATAACCTATATTATAAACATACTAGTTATTAATACATACACAAGAATATGGTGATTATACATTAAGGATATTTAATGTCACCAACTTACTATGATAAAATAATTCTATAAATTATTTAATATCGATAGGAATTTATCCACTTCCTTTATCTCAACTGGATCGTCTCTACGATAAGTAATAAATGTATATTAATAATATATTTATAAATCACAAAAACACATTTTACATAGTCCATATTATCCTATGTAATATAATACCACATACCTCATATCACATATATACATTCTTATTCGAACCCATCTCACGGTTTAAGAATTTTATTTATTAAATCCTTATTTAATAATATCTGAAAATTCGGGTTCTTACAACTTCTGCCGCTAAAGGTCTTTAGCGACAGGCAATATTTGAAAATTAATTTTTATTAATTAAAATAATTAAAATAAATATAAAAAAAATTCTGAAAAATCATTTTTAATTATAATAAATAATTTTTAATATTTTGACATAAAATTTTATTAATATTTAATATATTTAAATATTAATAATAATAAGAGTAATTAATAATAAATTACTTAAAAGTAATATTAATGATTTAAAAATCATTTTATTAATAATAATTTATTTAAAAATGATAATAATGATTTAAAAATCATTATTAAATAAAATAAATTATTTAAACATAATATGGATGAATTAAAAATTATTTTAAAGAGTTAATTAAATATTCAAAAATAGTATTATTAACTTAAAAATTATTTTAAATGATATTAAATCATTTAAAAATTATTTTGAGCATTTGGAAATTGTAATAAATAATATCTAAAGCATATAAATAAGATATTAAAAATTTTTCAATAAAATTATTGAAAAACTAATTCGATAACTATTCCATAAAGCTATAAAGTACCGAACGGACTCCAAGATCAACCCAGACACTAGTATTTTAATTAGAAATTAATTACTATTATTTATAATGACTGTTATAATATACATAGGTGGTGAATATACTTTCAAATAACCTAAGTAGCGGATCGTGATAAAAAGGCAAATTTTTCTAACTTTATTTAATTTTAATATTAAATGTAAGTCCTGTAATTTGATATATGAAATTGTTATAACCATTATTCGTGGAATCTTTGCTTTAAAGAAGGTTATGACTTATTGTTCAAGCATAACCAATACATATGAACTGTTACTTGTGTAAATTATTTTGATTTGATATCGAAGCATAGACTGTGGTGAAATCAATATTGTCTGGTACAAATATATATACTGATACTATCAATGATCGGCATGTTTACATTGACCGGATGGTTATTAATGACCAGCAGTTTTACACTGACCGGGTGGTTGTATAGGATGATATGCATACTCCTAGATGGTGTGGTTGGCCAAATCAACACGGGTTGCTAAGTCTACATGACTGACAGACACTCGTAATATGTGGGGTTTGGCAGATCAAACCTCAGTATATATATGTGAAAAATACTATGAACTTTACGTTCCTTAATTTCAGATATTGTGTGAGTATAAACTGTAATTGTTTAAAATTTGCTGAGCATTTTAAAGCTCATCCTTGCAAATATTCTTTTTCTTTGCAGCTGCGTTGAATATTCCGGAGAATTCAGGAAATAATACTTGTGGGTAGAAGTCTGTGGTTAAGAACGAATGTTTATTATAATACAAAGGGTGTAATTCAGCATAACTTTTATGTAATAATTAAATGATATGTAGACAAATATTAGTATTAGATTAAGTTATTAGTTGCATGATGTTACTTTGTTCATGTTAAATAATATCAAGTACAATATCTATATGAACTATACATCTGAATGAGGGTATTGAATGATCTTGGGAGTTCTGTAAGCAGTGAGGTCGCTCCTCACTTCCAAGAACAATCTTATCATTTGTACTGTGAATGTCAGATAGATAGGAATTATTGATATACAGGGAAAATATCTGTAAGATTATAAATCTATACATCCAAGTGAGGGTATCCAGACACGAAAATTGTTCTGACGAGAACTTTAACGGATTGAGATACTGTGAATTTTGGATTTATAGAAGTTATTGTCTTATAGAATGTTTTGGTGAGCACCGAATCTGCTACAGGAAATGTAGAGATTTTGGGGCGTCACAGTGTTTATAACCTTAAAGTCAAAATGTGATTACAAACTATGTTCTTTAATGTTATAGTGTATTAAAAACTGATTTTTTGTGTTATGTGATGATATACATATGAGATCATACGACTAAGAGAGGACTAACGTTATATGTTTAGTATTGATGAATTACACTTATGTATCATAGCAATTTAAGATAGTAGGTGTACATATTAAACTTTTGTGACTAATGTGTATACATGAATAAAATAAAATAAGTTCGTTGGGTGCTAGTAAGCTATAAGTTGATAATCGACGCGAAAGGCAAGTATCCTAAACCCTTGCATTACTTTATTTAACGGATATTATAAGCAAATTTCCTTGAACCCGTTCTTGTATTATAAATTGCAAGTTCCTAAGTCCACTTTTTATTGAGCATTCTTAAGATTGTGCTATTATTGGTCGTTCGAGTAGAACATTGAAAGTACAATTCATACCTTATACTTTCAAACTAAGACAAAGTGGTTTACTTTCCTTGAACTTATAAATTGTGTTTATATACATTGAAAGAGCGGTCTATGCCTTTCGATTCGGTTAGACTTATATTATAAATTTAAAAAGCAATCCAAACCAATTGATTGGTGCGGAAATCTTATATTGACTGAGAAGAACAACCTTCTTTGAGGGGAAATTATATTGTCGGGAGACCGACGTGCGCACTTTAGTACGATTGAACGATATGCATACCGTAGGGTACTTTAGGCTGATCACCTGATGTACTTGTTTTTGTTGGATTATCAGTATATTTCTATTAATTCTAGTAGAAGTTCATAGTTCTTAGTGACTGCTTAGTATTCAATTATCTTGAATTCTTAAATTAATTTAGCAATGAATCATATTGATATTATTCTGTCCTTAGAGACTGTTATTGAGAACTGTTGATATTTCTTGTTGTCTTAAACTATCACACCTTGTAATACCATTTTTAGATTCGAGAACTATGTTACTCACCCTTGTTGTTATATTACTTGCTGAGCAAACTTGTTGCTCATTCTTGCTTTTCCTAAAATATTTTAGTTAAGACATAGCAGGGCGGACCTTCGGGCGCCGACAAGGGCAATGGAAAGGCTACAGAGTAGTTTTTTTTATTATTTATGAAGAACTTTATGATTATAATAAGAACTTATGTTGTTATGTATTAGTTAGGTTTATATATGCTTAAGGTATGTTTAAGCTATATAACCGATGTTTAAGTTACGAGACCTTGGGACGTGAATAAATTATATTAATTAAATATAATATATTTGGTAGTACTTCGTGTTATTCCACTGTGCGATGTGACATTTAGTCGTATTACTATTATCATGGTGCTAGATTGTAGTACGTGATGAACCGAATTCGAGAGACCAGTGGCGGTCCGAATTTGGGGGCGTCATACTTTACCCTTTTTGACCTAGGCAAGGGATACTGCTCCAGTTATCCAAGGTCAGATCCTCATGAACCGAAAGGATCAGGGATTTGTGATTATCTGTCTCGTCTCGGATGACGACTGAAACATCCTTTATAATAGGGCCAGAGTTTTTCTTTGAACTGCCCCCTTTTTTCTTTTTGATGCGAGGAATTTGAATCTGATCCTCGTCTTCACTATCTGGGATCTTATCATTCATACCCTCGTAGTTTATGATGATCCGTATATTAGCGAATGGGTCTCGTCCTTCGTATAGGATCTTTTCATTTCCCTTTTCACTATCTGCCTCAAACTTAAGGGCTTTTCTTTCATTGACAGGTATAATTGGAGGAAACAACATTGTTTATACTACAGCAGGGATCTTCCTCATTAGTTTTACCCATCCGGCATTAGTAAGATTTGGCAAAAGTATGGTGGAAGCATGAGCCTTGGGATGCTTATGCGGGTTCCTATAATTTGCCCTGGATGAATATCCCAATCCTGCTCTCCCAGTCTGACTAGGGATTTGTATCGAGCTCTTGATACCTTGCTGATTCTTTCTTCTCCAGGTTGGAAACCCAAAGATACCATTTCTTGGCCCACTGTCATTACTTCGGTGGAGACCTTAGGCTTCAGGGCTGGTGCTCCGATAGGTAGATACTGCGTATCGCTCACCTCCAGAGCTTGAAAACTTGTAGGTTCAATCTCTGCATCCAGGCTAATTACTGGCATGTCTCCCTGTATGCCGACAGGGTATTCTGGTTCAACATTGACCATGATGAGGTTGCCGTTGATAATGTATTTGAGCTGTTGATGGAGGGTGGATGGCACTGCCCCTGCCATATGAATCTATGGCCTGCCCAGTAACAGGTTATATCCAGTGGTGATATTGAGCACCTGAAAGGATACGTAGAAAGTGTGTGGGCCAATCTCCAAGGATAGCTCTATTTCTCCCATAGTTTGGCGTCGCGATCCATCCAAAGCTCGGATGACCATACGGTTGGTTTTGATTTGATTCGGGTTTATCTTCATTCTTTCCAAGGTATCGTAGGGACAGATGTTGAGGGATGATCCTCTGTCGATGAGTACCCCTCCGATAACATACTCGGAAGACATCACAGCTATGTGCAGGGACTTATGATGGCCTGTTCCCTCTATAAGGATATCATCGTCAGTGAAATAAATCACATTGCTGTTGAAAATGTGTTCCACCACATAACAAAATTTCTCAGCATCTACGGTATGTGGCAGATGGGCTTCTTCTAGAACTTTCACTAGAATGTTGCAATGGTCTACTAAGGATAAGACCAAGTCTAGGATGGACATTTGCTTGGGTGCATCCTTCAAGCTCTACACTACCTTGATCTCATTGTGTCCCATCTTTTTGAGGAACTCTTTAATTTTCTCATCATCCACCTTTGCTTTGGCTTTGATGACTGGTTTGATTACCCGCTGAGGTAGGTATAATGGATTGTCCTTTGGTACAATGGTAATGTTGTTTGAGGTGGACCCTTCATCATTCCTATAGTTCCATGGGACTCGCTTCAGACTGATAATTGGATACTGGGGTTTGAAAGGCAATATTAAAGGCTTGGGTGCGGCCACCTTCACAGGATTTTATATTTCTTGGACCCCTTTCCCTGGCAGTACTAAGGGTTTGAGGGTTGACTCCTCATTACAAGAGATGACAGTTACGAAACCTTGATTCCATACAGTGGGGATCCAGAGAGTTTCTTCATCCGGGAGGTCGAGAAGTTGATTTCCCCTTATCAGGTCACCATTTTCAATTATGTCTTGAATTAGGTTACGTGGCACCCAGCAATCCTCAGTATCATGGCCGGGTGAATTGGAGTGGTACTGACATATTTGATCAGGTTTGAATTTTCTGGCCCGAGGGTTCAATGGTGGTAACAAGTCTGCAACCATTCCCTCATTGATTAGCATCTGGAGGATTTCTTCCATTGACCAGTTTAGGTTGGTGAAGTTCCTTTGAGATAGGAATTTTCCACTAGTTTGGACGCTTGCTTCTTAAACCCCTTTGTCAGTCCAGGATTCATGCTCCTGAGACCGGTTATGATCCCTCATGAGATTGATCTCGGGAGTGGGAGGACGATCGATATCAGACCGGTTGGCCCGTTTGATCATTTTCCTGGTAATCTGATGCTGGTAGACGACCAGTTCTGCTAATTGTTTGATTCGTTCCCTGATAGAGTTTATTTCTTGCTCTATCAGAAACCTTCTTTCTAAAACTTCCCAACTGTCTGGGGTGCTATTTATAGATGGACTTAATTCTCTCACATAACGGAGGTACTTGGATCCTTCTCCATTTGTGGTGCTGATCATATTGACATTCTCTGTAGTAGAGGATTGTCCTGTACATGGGGTTGCTCAGGCTTTGTGACCACAATCTCTCCGTTGTCGATCAAATCTTGGATCTTGTGCTTAAGAGACCAACAGTCTTATGTGTCATGGCCTGGAGATCCAGAGTGGTAAGCACACTTCTTGGTTGAGTTAAAATTTTGTCCACCAGTGTTGGTGGGTGGAAGGAGTTGGATAATCTTCTTCTGAGCTGTCAGAAGCTTGAACACGTTCTCTAGTGAATCCCCTAGAAGGGTGAAAGTTCTTCTACGCCTGACCTCCATGTTCTTCTAGAATGGAGGGTTTGAAGGTTGTGCTAGAGCTTGAAAAGGAGTATAATTCCTCTTTTGAATGGGCATACTGTTTGAATCGCCCCTTATATTCTGTCCTTGCAATACTAAGGACACTTCTTCATCTTTCTTTTTGTGTTCCCTCGGTGGATTACTCCCGTAATTTTTGGATTGGATATTTTTAGCGACAGCTTTGAGGGCGGTCAGAGCCCCATTTCTGCCATTTCGTAGTGTTTGATCATTTTAGAGAATAGTTTTCCTATGCCTGCTAGGACCCTCTCATAATATGGCGCTTCTTAGATGTCAATGAAGGTCATGACTATCTCAGACTCAGTCATGGCTGGGGTGACTTGTGCTACAACCCGTCTCCATCGTTGGGCATACTCTCTGAATGGTTCAGTGTTCTTTTTCTTGATTTTGGTTATCTAGTATCTGTCTGGAGCCAGCTGAGATTGGAAGCTGTACTGACTGAGGAAGGCATGGGCTAACTCTTCCCAGCTGTGAATCTTAAAATTGTTTAGGCGAGCATACCAGGCTCTGACCTCTCTAGTTAGACTCTTTTGAAATAACTGCATCTGAAGGTTCTCGTCCTCTGCATAGGATCTGAGTTCTCCGGTGAATACTTTTAAATGCGTATATGGATCTCCCAATCCATCATATTTCTCAAAATCAGGAGTTCTGAGTTTCTCGGGATAACGAGCTCCCGGGAAAATACAGAGGTCGGAGTAATTAACACTGCCGAATATCTTAGTCCCTTTGATAGACCAGAGAGTTTCTTCCATTTGTTGTACTTTCTTGACAAGATCACTAGCTTCCTGTTCTTTGCTGATGGCGGTGATTTCAGGGGTTTTGTTGGTTAGGTCCTGGTTTTGTGGTCCAGGAATCTGAGTTTTAGCCTTTTCAGTCTCTTGACTACCGCTACCACCAGGTGCTCCTGGTTCTGTATGAGTTTGGGCTTGCTTCCCTTTAAGAGCCTTGCTTTGTTCTCTTTGAAAACCGGCTAGTTCAACTATCTGATTTCTCAGTCCTTCCAACTCTTCCCTAGACATAGGGGTAGATTCTGGTTGAGCACTCGAAGTCATGTCCGTGGATGGACTTAGTGCTTTCTTAGACTTAGATCTAGTGACATGACCAATTTTTCACCTACACCAAAACGTAAGCTTGTCAATTTCCTGAGATAGGTAGGGATAGGATGCATGATGTGGTTTTTAATTTTATCTTGCAAAACAGAGGTTAGTTATTTTGATGACATGATGACAAGACGTATTTACTGGAATTGAAAACTAGACATTGAATTAAAAGAGGAAGGCATGAAGAAGCTTCCCGTCGAATTTGGTTAATCAGAGGCTGACCTATCTTAGGTTACTCTCGCGTGGCTTTTTGGCATGAAGGTCCCCAAATCATCGCAATCTACTAGAGGGGAAATTAATCTGATCTTTTAACTGGAGCAAATCTGGGTGTTGCATTTTCATGAGCCCCAGAGACTTAGCCAATCCCCAGAGACATTACTTATCACCAACGGGTTTTGCCTCCTTGTGAGAGGAACACAACATACATTCACATACATCGTCCTCACCGTATGCATATGACTGACAGTTGGTGCGAAGCACTAATATGGGTGCAAAGCACTAAAAAACAGGAAAGCATTCATTCCCATTCATTCAATGTAAAGACGCAGCATTCACGCATTCTTCAATGTGGAGACACAGAATTCACGCATTTATAGTTTTGAAAGGAAAATATTTGAAAAGAGTTGAAAGAGGCCTAAGCCCTCTACTGTCCCTAGCAAAGTCGCCACCTGTCGACGTTGGTTAAAAAATTCGCGGGTCGGGTCACAACCCGGATCTTTCATCTCTTACTAAGTTGTCGCTACCCTCACTCTTTTTATTTTGGAAAAAGGTTTTGAAGGGTCTTTTAGGAAAAAGGCCAACATGTATCATGTCGACGATTTGAACGTTTTACAGAGTCACCAGTTGGTAGATTTAAAAATGGTTGTACCAACTCAACCGAGTTTTATTTCAAAGAGGCCAAATTGCTGGACACTGTCAAAACTTGATCTTTGAAACCAAAGTTTTGAGCTCAGGGGCTTGGTTAAGTGTGGGGAAGGTGTTAGGCACCCCATGATTCTAATGTAAACACGGTACTGCATCTTTTCAATATTTCCCTTAAAACTGAAGTGCGTGTGTGAATGCTGTTTTGAAAATTGGGCCTATGTTTGATTGATTGATTTGAAAGTAGTGCTTTGCTTCGTTGAACCTATATACGAAGGGTTTGACTTAATTTGCAAAAAGTCTTTGATTTGATTTGCAAAAGTGTTTAATTTGATTTGCAAAAGATTTTCTTTTGATTGAATTTGAAAATGACATTTTGAAAGCTGGTTATCAAACCCTTACGCTAACATAGGAATTGAAGCCTGTTGATACTTCAATTTTTTATCTTTTCAGCCTTAAGGCATAGTTTGAATGGTGATTGTTGGGCTATGAAGCATCCTCGACCACAGAATATATACAAATATTGGTCTCCTCATGGGCATGGTAGCCATTAAAGGGACTCTGACACTACAAACTATATTTCCACTATGTTGAGACCTTAAATCCGGATAACCGTTTTAAGGTCTGTTGTCTGTACATTTTACAGAAAAACTGGCAGGGTACATCTGTAAAGCAGAGTTTGTCCATCGTGGGAATTAGATTCTGATCGATTTGATCATGAATCCCACGATTCCTAGGCTCACATATGAGTAGCCAATAAACCTGCACAGAAATAGATATATATATCCCAAAATTGCCAGAACTAAGGATTCATTCAGTAAATCCGGGTTCGAACGGCCGAAGCGTCTCGTTCCCACTAGATAGCGATCTAAGGGATGCGAGTATGCTTTTATAACTGAAACTAGAAAGAAAGCTAGATTTAAGGAAATCTCAGCCATTCTAGCTTCCCAATTCAGTCTTTTGAACCGTTTGAAAGATAGAGTTGGCGAGATTTAAATAAATCTAGTCCGCCCGCAGATATGTTAGTGCAAATTCATATCAAATGAATGTTTAAAGCAGCAGTTTAATAAAAGCGAGTAAAGCAATATATATACATAGTTATATATATAAAAGCTGTAAAGGGCGATGGGTTTTCATGCCGGTGCCCGGACTGGAGATTGAAATATATATATATATATATATATATATATATATATATATATATATATATATATATATATATATATATATATATATATATATATATATTGATAGAAACATAGTCAACCAAGACTGGGAAGAGAACCCACTGGTGGTGAAGGCTGCTTATATATGCATATTTATATATAAAAGTAGTAAAAAGGCCACAAAATAATCCAGGCCGAACAGAAATGTAAATGTACATAACAGTAGTCAACCAGGGACTGGGAAGAGAACCCAGTAATGGTGAGGTATGTGAAAGTATAAAGGCCACAAAATAATCCAGGCCAAACTGAAATATATAAATATAAATATATATATATATATATATATATATATATATATTGACAGAAATGTAGTCAACCAAGACTGGGAAGAGAGCCCAGTGCTGATGAAAGTTGCTTATATATGCATAAATATATATAAAAGCAGTAAACTACCTCGGATTTGACATTCGGGCTTGACAGAATCGAAAAGTTAGTATATATACAGTTGAATAAACACACACAAAAAAGCCAAACCCGGACTGAGAAGATAACCCAGTCTGGCGAAGTTGCTTAAAATGAAGATGCTAGTGCACTGAAGTTGTTAGAGATGACGGATCATCAATCCGAGTTATAGAAATGCCAGAAAATGCAGTTACGTACAAAAATGTACCAAATTTTGACGAAAACGGCTATAGAACTAAGTTTCGGGCATTTTTAAAAAATGAAATTTGATATGCAAGTGCAAAATATTGCAAAGAAGTAGTATTAACTTTCTGATCGTAGAAATACTTATAATGTATTGCTAAACTGGCTTTTTGCCAAATTATAGGCTCTAAACGTCAGAATATATTGGTTATTTTCTGATATGTGGTAGTATGTGGGTATATCTACGTGTAAGAGTGAAAAAATTTGGGTTTAGAAGAGGTGAAAAAGTCAAAAAATAAAACAAGGCAGAGGTTTGCTGCGTTTTTGAATTCTTAAAAATGAGGGGAAGGGGCACGTTTATTTATCGGTCAGGGAGCCTTAGCTCTACCTGCTGCTACCGTAGGTAGAGGTATGACTCCCCTGGTGGGGCCCATGTGTCCGGTTGAGTTGTCTTAAAGTACGTGCACTCCGAGCAACGCGAGGTCAAACCAGGTCTTTGATTCCCCGCAGTTTGCCCATTGAACTGTCTTACGCTGTTTGCACTCGGAATCATCGTTATGGTTCGTTCTGATCTTCGTGGCATTAATTCAGCTTGAGTTTGACCAAATCAGCTTAGGGTTGGTAAAATGACCGTTTTGCCCCTCTCGGGGTTGCCCTTAGTGTCGGCATGGCCTTTGGTTGACTTTCGGGAGTTGTTTCCAAGACTTGGATCCCATTCGAGTCTGTCTATCCTCAGTGTAATCTATGAAGTTGACTTGGTCATTCCAGGTTTTCTTCTGGAGATGTTGTGGTGCTTCAGGTTTCGTCCTAAAGTTGACTTGACTTCCCGAGCTGAGACTGGGGCTGATCTGTACCTCTCGGGTTGAGACCGGAGCTGAGTTAACATCCCGAGACTGGTGTTCAAGGCTGTGGTTGTCCCGATATTTGGTGACTGAGGTTGATTTGAAAGGTTCGATATTGAGATCGGGGTTGATCTAACGGTCCAATTGGAGATCGGAGTTTATTTGATGGCCTGATATTGAGATTGGGGTTGAGTTGACGGTCCGATTGGAGATCGAAGTTGATTTGATGGCCTGATATTGAGATCGGGGTTAAGTTGACGGTCTAATTGGAGATTGGAGTTGATTTAATGGCCCGATATTGAGATCGGGGTTGAATTGACGGTTCAATTGGAGATCGAAGTTGATTTGTTGGCCCGATATTGAGATCGGGGTTGAGTTGACGGTCCGATTGGAGATTGGAGTTGATTTGATGGCCCGATATTGAGATCGGGGAAGAGTTGACTGTTCGATTGGAGATCGGAGTTGATTTGATGACCCGATATTGAGTTCGGGGTTAAGTTGTCGGTTCGATTGGAGATCGGAGTTGATTTGATGGCCCGATATTGAGATTGGAGCTGAGTTGACCAGATATTGGTGACCGGGGTTGATTTGATTGTACCATTTTGCCCTCCTACAATGTTAGTAATAGGGATAGGAAATTTTGAGTGTCTACACCGGTATTGAGACCGGGGATGACCTGATGGCCAGGTATTGAGATCGAGGATAACCTGATGGCCCGGTATTGAGACCGGGGATGATCTGACATCCCGGTATTGGTGATCGAGGCTATGGTCATCCTGGTGTTGGTGATCGGGATTGTGTTGACATCCCGATATTGGTGATCGGGGCTGTGGTCATCCCGGTGTTGGTAACCGGGATTGTGTTGACATCTCGATATTGGTGATCGGGGTTGTGGTCATCCCGGTGTTGGTGACCAGGGTTGAAAGATGGTTTTGCCCTTCTGTAGGGTTAGTAACAGGAATGCCCAAATTTTAAATTTCTATAACAGTAATGAAAATTTTGAGTGTCTACAGATGCCCCTATTTATCATGTTTATGCAATGTAGTGAAATGAACAGGATAAAGATTGCTAGACACTGGAAATAGGATGAGTGCAAATGTAATGCAATGTATGGCATGGTATGTTATGAGTGTTAGATACCTTTGAAGAGGATAGGGTTATCACTGAGTGTTTACGTCATTTTCTGTTGGGGATAACTTTATTCATGATAACCCTTGGGGCTGCACTGGCATGCTATTACCGGTAGGATATCCCTGGTAGGCTATCTTAGACTGTTCTCATCACTTTTCTGATGGGGATGATATCATCTGTGATAGCCCTTGATACTACCTTGGTTTAAGATAAATGGTTTCCCGCATCCGTTGACACTATCCGTGGGGCAAATTTTCTCTCGGCTGATGCCGTTGTACATTTCTGAAGGCTCCTTCGCTGGGGATATATCTCTTTTGCCGAGTTACCTCATTCGATGCTTATCCTAATGATGGCTTACACCGGTAGTTTGCAACAGTCGGTTGAATCACCAATCCTTCTCGGTGCTCCATCTAGGGATTTGTATAATAGACTCCATCATCTATCCTCTGTGGGGATAAACTGATGCACTATTTTTCACCACCAGCTCATTCCCGATGCTTCGCTGGAGTTATCGCCAATGGCTAAACCATCAGATCCTCTGACCTTCGCTGAAGTAGTTTTCAACGCCTGATGTCACTGGACCATTCCCGATGCTTCGCTAGGGTTGTCGCCAGCGGCTGAGATGTCAGGAAATCTGACCTTCGCTGAAGTAGCCTTCAACGGCTGATGTCACCAAACCGTTCTCGATGCTTCGCTGGGGTTGTGACAACGATTGAGATGTCAGGCAATCTGACCTTCGCTGAAGTAGCATTCAACGGCGGATATCACCCGACTATTTTTGATGGTTCGCTGGGGTTGCGCCAGCGGCTGAGATGTTAGCCAGTCTGACCTTCGCTGAAGTAGTCTTCAACGGCTGATGCCACCGGACCGTTCCCAATGCTTCGCTGGGGTTGCGCCAGCGGCTGAGATGTCAGGCAATCTGACCTTCGCTGAAGTAGCCTTCAATGGCTGATGTCACCGGACTATTTCCAATGCTTCGTTGGGGTTGTGCCAACGGCTGAGATGTCAGGCAATCTGACCTTCGCTGAAGTAGCCTTCAACGACTAATATCACCGAACTGTTTCCGATGCTTCGTTGGGGTTGTGCCAACGGCTGAGAATGTCAATCCAGATTAATCTCGACGTGGGGGTACTCTTTCTGACAAATCATACCCTCAAATTAATCTGGATGCCTTGATATTATCAGAACCTGCCGTTCATACCGTCGGACCTACTCGATGCTTTGACAGCGGCAGTTTTTGGCAGTTTTTTGCAATTTTTCAGCAGTTTTCATCACTGGTCCCTGAGCATCGCTTCGGGATGATAACTAATGGTTTCCATAAAGTTCTTACCTCTATCAGGAATCAGTTGCTCGTACGCAGGATTTCAGGGCAATCCGTTCAATCGCGTAGCAGTTTTTTCTCAGATTCGACTTTTCAACTCCTATAAACCCCGTTTCCACTCAAACTGGACCGAGCCGAAGAGGGTGGGCCCCACCTTGGGGAGCCGTAGGTAGAGGCGCGACAGCCGTAGGTGGTCCCGCTCCCTCCTGCGAATTTATGATGGGCAGCAGCAGCCTCATAAACTCATTTTCAGTTTTGAGTTTCAATGGAAATCCGATTTTCTTTTTCAGATGTATGGATTTCGGGCTGCTTTTTTCAGATTTCATCAGTGTACAGATGTTCACACCCTTTTTGAGGTGATTTGGAGACTTTAGCAAGGTTATGGAGCCAGATAGACTCGGCAATGCCAATAGGGTCATCCCAGGAGTTAGACGGAGGAGAGTCTCCAATGTCCCTCCTCCACGGCTAGCTCGGTCGCCTCACAGATTGGTTGAGTCAGTGATTTGTCCCATACGGGTTGATCCGCCGGTCGATGTGGATGATGAGGATGCACCTTTCGTTGCTCTTTTCCCAAGTCAGGCTCCACGTGCGGAGCTTCCAGGCATTGTGGTGCCGCTTCAGGAGCTGCTGGGAGACTTGAGTCGCCATCCATCGAGATTCCTTCATTCCATTGAGGTGATTGAAGTTTTCCTTCTGGCTTTTCTTTTTTCTTTTGCCATTCTCGGGGCACCAGTTTGACTTATAAGTCAGAAATTAAGTTAAAATAAGTTGTGAAGGTGTTCGGCTGATAATAACTTATAAGTTAAAATAAAATATAAAGATTACTAAAAAAGGCAATAAAAAATACATTGATTCAATATCATATTATAACAATCATTATTTTTTCATTAAATAAAACATTAAACAATTTTTCTAAACATATCAACTACAATCTTATTCCAAGTTAGAGATTCTTAAGGAAATATTATATCTCATTGCTTGCATAATTAAACTATTACTAACTGAAATAGATCCACCCTAGTATACAACATTGTCATCACCATAATTAAACCATTACTAATTGAAGTATTGAAAGAATCTGCTTGCAAGAACAAGTATAAAAATGAAGTTTTGAAAATGAACTGACCATGTGCACAATAAGAAAAACCTCCAATAGTACATGGGACAAAGTCAGCATATATTTAATACAAACTCTTGAACACCTGCACTGACCTCCCAAAACATTTTATGCCTTACAAATCCTGTTCTTACAAAGAGTTGCAACTATTTTAGGTCCAAAGTAAGAACAAAACTTCAAGAAACATATAGCAACAGGATAAGCTTTACACATACATAGTACAACATTAGTTTTTTAAAATCAAAATGCAAATAAACAGTAGAGTTCCTGTACAAAATAAAATTGGACATGATATCTATGCCACGTAATCATATATTTGAGAATTGCTATTACCTTATCACAAAGCTTTAAAGCTTAGTCATTGCTTGCCCAAGTTTTATGTATGTTGGACCCAAAAATGTTACAATCCTCTTATCTCAATTGTCCAAACAACTTCATTCTGATAACAATGCATACGAAAAGTCAAAAGAAACAAAGAGAGTACAATAAAGGGGATTTAAATTAACAACCACAGGAGCCCAATTACAAGATAAACAACTATAAGGATTTCAGCAGAAGAGTTTTGAAACATAACAACCATAGTAACACACTATCAATATTTTGTATTGTCTACTTGGATATAAACAAGTTTCTTAAATTAATGAACATCATCTTACTTGTATTCCATCTTCCTTGTTGTTCTTCCCTATTGTTAGGTCTAAGATCACCCACCTCTCATTTCATTTCCTCAGTAAAAGAAAAAGATAGAAATAACGAATCCTTAATGAAGGATTTCCTCCAATCCCTATTATATCTGAACTTCTGCCCCTTAAAATACCCCTTATGTGGTCTATATGGATGGAGTCGAAGAATCAGTGTGTAGAGTTCGCTCCTTGATGCTTTGTAGGCTAATCTTTTAGATGAACAAAGTTTGGCCATGGAGTTCTTTGCTATTTATACTGTTTATAGAGGAATTTGCACCAGGATAAGTTTTTGCCTCTTAATGCTCTTAGGAGGATATACCAGAATAGAGTGTTTTGCTGGATTCCCTTTATGTTGGAATTTTTTATTAGCCTGTTTCTGATTTTTTTTTTTCTGTTCAAGTGTTTATACAACAGTTATATGGCTCTGCGCTCTCTAGCACTCTTTTTTTATACTATATTTCTTATGAGAAAAACTGCACCCATCCCAAATGCCTAATATATTATGAATCTATAAGATAAATAACATCTTTAACGCTAGAATTCAGTATAAATTGAAGAAAATTTAATTGAATTGATCGTATCAATTCAAAGGGGATAGTAATTCCCCTTCAGCTAGGGAATGTAATTACACCATTCACCAAAAGCTAAAGGAACAATTCATATCCACTATGCATAATCTAGAAAAAAAATTATCAAAACAAAAACTAATTATATGTATAAAAAGGCACAAACTTTACAGTAATTTAATAATTAGAAACCAACCTAGCTTCAAAGATAGAAAAAGAGAGATTCTGTAGAAGGTTCCGTTTTCGATCGTTTAAGAATAGGACCCTATAGAAACTAAATTTAAACAACAACAAACATTGCAAATGCATACAATAATTTCAAAAATAACAAAAATACCCCCAACTCACCCTCTAATGCATACAATAACTTCAGATAAATCACAACAAAATTAAAATGCCAACTTAAAATAGGAACTAACAAAAAGATTGTGATTTTTGCAATAAATCACAAATAAACAATTCAAAAAATCCTAACGAACACAATTCTTCTCCCACTAATTTTAACAAGCTTGAAATTAAACAAATAAAACTTAAAATCAGCGAGCAGATGACTTTTACCGAGAGAACAGATCGAGGGGAGAGAGAGAGCAGAGATCGAGGGGAGAGAGAGAGCAGAGATCGAGTACAAAGAGAGAGTAGAGATCCAACGCAGCGCAGTGAGAGTATAGCAAATCTGGAAAGAGCCATTTGTAGGTTAAGAAGGAGCTGTTTGTTTAGTACTAATTACATCTTGAATACATTTGAATGGTTGTACATGTAATATTGGATTTTAAATGAGTTCGAGGGGTTAGTCCCGAGAAGTCGAATTTAAGATCCCGTGATAGTGAAAATTACATTTATGGGTGTTCAGATTCATCGAGATGATATTCATACCCGATGATGATCCGACCCTTTTTGGCGCTTTATTGCATACATCATCACCCGAAAATGATTTTCAAATAAAACCACAAAGAGCTTTCATGAAGAACAAAGCGATTTGGGTAGATCACATAATCAACCTAAAGATAAAAGGAAGTATCGAATTCCTTAATTCCTAGTCGAGCGAAGGATTTGAAAACCCTTTTTCTAAAAAAATCATTTCAAATTATATATATTTTGTCTGAAAATAAACTTTTGTTAAATCAAATCGTTCGTACCTAGGTGCAAAAGAGGTACAACACTACTTTTAAATAAACTCCAAAAAATGAGACTTGGAATAAATCAATAAATAAACACACAAACACACACACACTTTATGCGTTGGAAATCAATAAGAAGCTGTAACCGTGTTTTCACGGAGGTCGGGGTGTCCAACATTTTTCCCTCACTTAACCAAGCCCCCGAACTCTATGAATCTCGGGTTCCCAGACCAATCCTACGGAGTCACGTATTGGACCATATTGCGAAAACCTTCAAAATTCGGATGAGTTGGTACATCAATTTAAAATCATACCAATTGGCGGCTCTGTCTAATTCGATCCAATCATCATCAATAAATTAAAGTCGACTAATGTCGTTCTTTTCCTTAAAAAATTACCTTTTAACAAATCAAATCAACACATCGAAAGATAAAAGGCAGAAGCAAGGAAAACAAGGAAAAATAAATCAAAGAATAAAGATTATAAACATGACTTGATCTTTTCCTCGACGTCGACAGAACTTATGTTATTAAACGATATGATAGTAGATCTACATGTTTTATGATGTTTCATGCTTAGATCTTGCCATTTTATGTGTTGATGAGCTTTAAAAAGAAAGTAGAACAAAAACTATTTTCGGCTCCAAAAACCCTAAATTTTTGTCTACTTTGAACTTTTATCATTTTAAATCTGTAAATTATTTTTGAGATCCATCAAATACATGAGTTAGATCCACGAGTTATCTGATGAACACAAGTAGAATCACTCAAAAATGTTAAATAGATCAATCGTCGCATGATATTTAGCAAAACACTTCATGCCGACAAAAAATATGGAAAATCTAAAAAACATATTATCCATGTTTTTGAAAAAGATGTTTCAGCCATTTAGAAAGCCTTAAAACTTTTGGTATTTTGTGGTATGTTAATATATCAAGTTAACTAGATGTTGTCCTAAATGGAAATTTTTTGATGTCCAGAAGTAGAGTTCTAGTCCGTGCAATAAAATGCGATTTTAAAAAGAAACTATCATAAATCTGAATCTAAAATTCAGAAAATGCGCAATTTTTACAAGGATAAGTGTATGGTATTATGGGGCTACCGTATAAATTTCAGAATTGTTGGATAAAATGATAATTTATGATAAATGTTGGAGTTTTGGACTGTTTTAGCCTATTTAAAAATAGGGAACGAATTTAGAAAGTTGCAAGAAAATTATTTTGTGACTAAAATATTATATATTTAGTTTTCCTAGAAGAGAAGAAAATACTAAGTAAATTTGATATTTTTCATGCCTATGAATGAGTTAAGGATAAATGAGAAAATTAAGTTATATTAAGTTGTAAAATTTGTTAATGTGATTTTATTGACTAATGACCATTAATATGATGTATTAAGATTTTAAGATAGTATTTTGGTCATTTTTAATAAAATGTTATGTGTATGGCATGTTATGTTTGTTTAATAAATTAAATAATAAAAGATAAACAATTAAATTAAATTATTTATAACTGAATTTTTTTTATTAAATGATTAATAATATTAATAAATAAATAAAATATTATCAAATAAGTAATAATATTCAAAATTGAATAAAATATTATTAAATAATTAATAATATTAGTAAATGACTAAAATATTATTAAATGATTAATAATATTAGTAAATGATAAAAATATTATTAAATAATTAATAATATTAGTAAATGATTAAAATATTATTAAATAATTAATAATATTAGTGATTGATTAAAATATTATTAAATAATTAATAATATTATTAAGTGATTAATAATATTATTAAGTGATTAAAATATTATTAAGTGGTTAATAATATTATTAAGTGGTTAATAATATTATTAAGTGGTTAATAATATTATTAAGTGATTAATAATATTAGTAAATGATTAATAATATTAGTAAATGATTAAAATATTATTAAATGATTAATAGTATTAGTAAGTCATTAAAATATTATTAAAGGATTAATAATATTATTAAGTGATTAAAATATTATTAAAGGGTTAATAATATTAGTAACTGAATAAAATAATATTAAATGATTAATAATATTAAGAAGTGAATAAAATATTATTAAATAATTAATAATATTATATGAGTGTTTAAGATGATGATTAATTAATATCAATATTATCAAATGATGATAATATTACGAATAATTTAAGATACTATCTAATATTGACTAATGTGACTAAATGTTAGATAATTTATTACAGAGTAACAATATTATGAGTTAAGATGTGCTATGCTAATTGGAAAATACATCTATAGATCTTTAAATAAGAGATTATATTAAATTGTGTAGCAGTAGTTATCAAACGAGGCAAGTTCCCAAACTCAAACTTGAGTTATTATTTTTCAAACATGTTAGTGGATAATTGTTGTTGATTATTCCACATCTATGATTATTATTGAATATTCGCATTTATTGCAAGTTTTGAAGATCTATAAGAAGTTTAATTATAAAAATTATTCCACATCGATATTATTATTGTTTATTCCACTTGTGTGCCTTTGAAAGCATGTTTCACTATTGAACTGTGAAACAATTAAAGTTCTATTATTCATGAACTGTTTATGGACTAGGTCTAAGCTAGTTGTATCAGCTAGACCCATCATGTTTAAATTTGTTAATTCAAATATATTTTAAAAGTTGTTCCAAGCCAGTTGGTTGGTATGGACTCTTAGACTGAGAAAAAGAACAATCTTTATTAAGACAATACATCGAAAAATGATTATTTGCCCGTTTATTAAGTGGTATGCATATTCGCCGGGTATGTAAAGCTGATCACCTCGATTACCAAAACCTACTAAAAGGTCCAGTTTAATTATTGATAAATCTTAGCATATGTTATGGTCATTGTTGACCACTCAACATTATGTTTCAATTATTGAATTTCGATTCATGTTCTTTCACAATCATATTTTATTGTTTAAAATTCGAAAGATATTTCTTTTTCAATCATGATATATTTTTCTTGTATTTAGACTTATTGAGCAAAGTAGTTGCTCACTTTTGCTATATCATGATATTATTTCAGTGAAGCCCGAGTCTTCCAAGAAGGACAAAGGAAAAAAGCAAAGTTCAAGAGTAGTTAATGTGAACGTTTAATTATCATGTTATTTTATGTAAATTAATTATGTAAACCTTTTGAATTATTAAGGTATGTACTTAAGTTAAGGTTGTTAGACCTTGGGATTAATGTAGAACCTATTGTAATGAACAATGTATGTTTATTCATTTCCGCTATAGATTATATGTCGACGTTGGTGGAAAGAAAAAATGTGCGGGTCGAGTTTGAACCCGGATCTTTCTCTCGTCTCTTTTCCTAAGTCTTTTTATTTTACCCTTATTTTATCTTTATGAAAAGGTTGAAGGGTTTTTTAGAAAAAGGCCAACATGTATCATGTCGACGATTTTTTAATAGAGTCGCCAGTTGGTAGATTTGAAATGGTTGTACCAACTCAACCGAGTTTTGTTTGAAAGTAGGCCCAATTGCTGGACACTGTCGAAATTGAATCATTAAAACCGAAGTTCTAAGTTCAGGGGCTTGGTTAAGTGTGGGGATGGTGTTAGGCACTAGCACAACTCCCGTGAAAATACGGTACTGCATCTTTTCAATATTTTTCTTTTTATTTACAATGTGTGTGTGAATGATGGAAGAAATTGGGCCTACGCTTGTTTGTTTTGAAAGTATTGTAGCTGCTTCGTTAAAACTACATACGAAGGGTTTGATTTGATTTGCAAAAGTACTTTTTTAGACAAGATATGAAAGTGATGTTTTGAAAGCAGGTTTTCAAATCCTTACGCTCCCGTAGGAATTGAGGCAGTTTGGATACTTCCATTTTTATCTTTTTAGCCTTTTGGCTCAATTAAATGGTGATTTGTCGGGCTGCGAAGCATCCTCGACCACAAAATATATACAAGTGTCGGTCTTCTCATGGGCATGACAGCCATCGGAGTGACTCTGACACGACAAATCATATTTTCATTATGTTTAAGACCTTAAACCCGGATAACCGTTTGAAGGTCTTTTGGATGTACATTCTTACATAAAAACTGGCAGGGTACATTTCTAAAGTAGAGTTTGTCCATCGTGGGAATCAAATTCTGATCAGTTTGATCATGAATCCCATGATTCCTAGGCTCACAAAGGGAGGTCAATAAAACCTGCACAGCTCAAATATGCACAGAAATGTATATTTACATCTAAACGTCGTAATAACCAAGGATTCATCAGTCAAATCCTAGCTTGCGCGTAGCCAAAGCGTCTCGTTCCCAATAGATAGCGATCTAAGGGCCGCGAGGTTGCTTTTGAAATGAACAAAACAAGAAAAATTGATAGATTTAATTAAATCTCATCCATTCTAGCTTCCCGGTTCCGTCTGTACCTATTTTGAACCGTTTTAAAGGAAGTGTTGGAGAGATTTTTAAGAAATCTATGTCGCTCAAAGAGATATCAGCGTTGATTCATGTCAAATGAATATTTACAGCAGAAATTTAATCATAATGAATAAAGTATATATATATAATTATATATGTACGAAAAATTGTAAAGGGCGATGGGTTTCACTCGCAGGCTCGTACTGGAATGTAAATATATATATATATATATATATATATATATATAAGCTGTAAAAAGCCACGGAATAATTCTGTCTTGACAAAATAGAAAATATATATATATATATATATATATATATATATAGAAACAGTAAAGGGCGGCGGATTTAATCTTATGCCCGGACTGAAATGGAAATATATATATATATATATATATATTTATAAAAGCTGTAAAAAGCCACGAAGTAATCCAAGCTGGACAGAATTGAAATATATATATATATATATATATATATATATAAGTTGTAAATGAGCCATGGAGTTGTCCAGGCTCGACTGAATGTAAATATATATATATTTATATATATAAAAGCTGTAAAAAGCCACGAAAGATTCCAAGCTTGACAGAATGTAAATATATATATATATATATATATATATATATATTTGTATAAAATCAGTAAAAAGGCCACGGGAGGATCCAGGCCAAATCGAAATGTAAATATTAATATATATAATTAGTATATATATATATATATATATATATATATATTAAAGCAATAAAAAGGCCACGAAATAGAATTTCAGGCCCAAATAAGTTAGAAAAATTTATGTATATATATATAAAAGCAATAAACTGCCATGGATTTGAAATTCGGGCTTGACAGAATAAAAATTAGTATTTAAAAAAAACCAAAAAAGTGTGGACGTCGGGAAAAAAATCTGCAGGTCGGGTCACAACCCGGGTCTTTCTCTCTTGTTAAGCTATCTCTACCCTTACTTTATTTATTTTGTGAAAAAGGTTTTGAAGGGTTTTCAGGAAAAGGCCAATATGTATCATGTCGACGATTGAATGTTTTATAGAGTCTCCAGTTGGTAAATTTGAAAATGGTTGTACCAACTCAACCGAGTTTTGTTTAAAAGAGGCCCAATTGCTGGACACTGTCGAAACTTGATCTTTGAAAATAAAGTTTTGAGTTCAGGGGCTTGGTTAAGTGTTGGGAAGGTGTTAGGCACCCTACAACTCCCGTGTAAACACGGTACCGTATCTTTTCAATATTTCCCTTTTAACTCTACAATGTGTGTTGAATGCTGGAAAAAATTGGGCCTATGCTTTGATTGGAAGTATGTTTATGCATCGTTGAACCTATATACGAAGGGTTTGATTTGATTTGCAAAAAGTCTTTGATTTGATTTATAAAAGTGTTTGATTTGATTTGCAAACGCTTCTTTTTTCGATAAGGTTATTGAAATGATGTTTTAAAAGAAGGTTTTCAAACCCGTTACGCTAACATAGGAATTGAAGCATATCGATAATTCAGTTTTATCTTTTCAACCTTAAGGCTGAATTTAAATGATGATTATCGGACTGCGAAGCATCCTCGACCACAAAATATATACAAGTATCAGTCTTCTCATGGGCATGACAGCCATCGGAGTAACTCTGACACGACAAACTATATTTTCACTATGTTGAGACCTTAAATCCGGATAATTATTTTAAGGCCTTTTGTATGTACATTTTTACAGAAAAATCGGCAAGGTACATTTATAAGGAGTTTGTCCATCGTGGGAATCAGATTTTGATCTGTTTGATCATGAATCTCACGATTCTTAGGCTCACATAGGGAAGCCAATAAACTTGCACAACTCAAATTTGTACAAAAATATATCCAAATATCGCCAGAACTAGGGATTCATCAGTAAATCATGGTTCGCACATGGCCGAAGCATCTCGTTCCCACTAGATAGCGATCTAAGGGCCATGAGGTAGCTTTTATAATTAAAACTAGAAAAATGCTAGATTTCAATAAATCTCAGCCATTCTAGCTTCCCGGTTCTTTCTAGACCTATTTTGAGTCGTTTGAAAGCTAGAATTAGCGAGATTTAAAGAAATCTAGTTCGCTCGAAGAAATGTCAGTGCCGATTCATATCAAATGAATATTTAAAGCAGCAATTTAATAAAAATGAGTAAAGCAATATATATATATATATATATATATATATATATATAAGAAAGCTGTAAAGGGCGATGGGTTTTCACTCGCAAGCCCGTACTTGAATTGAAATATATATATATATATATATATATATATATATATTTATAAAAGCTGTAAATAGCCACAAAATGATCCGAGCTTTGACAGAATTGAAATATATATATATATATATATATATATATATATATATATATGAAAGCGTAAAAAGGGTAATGGGTTTTCACGCCTGTGCCCGGATGGGAAAGTAAATATATATATATATATATATATATTTATATTTATAAAAAGCTGTAAAAGCCACGGAATGATCCAGGTTGGACAGAATTGAAATATATATAAAAAAATCAGTAAGGGCGGTGGGTTTTCACTCCGATGCCCGGACTGGAATGGAAATATATATATATATATATATATATATATATATATATATAAAAGCAGTAAAAAGGTCATAGAATGATTCAGGCCGAATTGGAATGTAAATATATATATATATATAGTTAAATATAGACATAAAAGTAGTCAAACTAGGACTGGAAAGATAATCCAGTATGGTGAAGGTTGCATATATATGCATATATATATATATATATATATATATATAAAAGCAGTAAACTACCGCGGATTGGACATCCGGGCTTGACATAATTGAAAAATTAGTATATATATAGTTAAATATATACAAAAAAATCCAAACCCGGACTGGGAAGATAACCTAGTCCGGCGAAGTTGTTCAACACGAAGATGCTAGTATGTAAAAGTTGTTAGAAGCGACGAATCGTAAATCCGAGTTGTAAAAATGCCAAAAAAAATGCATTTAGGTACTAAAATGTACCAAAAGTTAACAAAAATGGTCACAGAACTGAGTTCCGGGTATATTTAGAAAGCAAAACATGATATGCAAGTGTATAAAAGTGCAAAGAAGTAGTAGTAACTTTCTGATCGTAAAAATACTCACAATGGACTGCTACACGGGCTTTTTGCCAAATTGTAGGCTTTAAACGTCCAAATCTACCGGTTAATTTTTGATATGTGGTAGTATGTGGATATATCTATGTGTTAGAGTGAAAAAATTTGAATTTGGAAGACAAGAAAATAGCTGGAAAATTAAACGGGCAGGGGTTCAGAGCGTTTCTAAATTCTTAAATGAGCTGGGGGTCACCACTTATTTATAAACCCAAGAGCCTCCACTGTAATACCCGAGAATTTCCATATATTATTAAATAAATATATTAATGAAAATGAGAATTTATTTGAATATAAATAATTTTGTGTTATGAGAATGACTAATTCAATTATATATTAAATTGAATAATTATAATAATTGAGAAATTGATGGAGTTTGCGATAAACTCGTTGATAGCCTTGTGTGTCACAGTGACATAATATAAGAATGATTATATTAATTTAAGCGAACAATTAATTATATTAATTGTTATGGTAGAATATTAATTAATTGTTATCATAGAATATTAATTAATTGTTGTGGGATATTAACTGTGATTGATTAATAATATGTGATTATTATTATTGCAAGAAATATAATAATAATAATGAGCAACATATCTATAATATAATAAGATTTATATTTATATATTGTGCGTGATAAATGAGCAACGGTTGTGAATATTAATAATTTCATTAACTAACGAGGAATAGATTAATTAATATTATTGTTAATTAATCAATGAGATGAATAATTTATTTATTTGACATTAGGAATAATAAAATAAATAAGTAAGTTATTAACGTAATAAGATTATAGTAATTGTTACGTGCAAGTATATTTAAACTATACTATATGATTGTACATAGTAAAACTATGTGTTTTGATACTTGAGGTGTAAACATGCATTATAATGCTACTTTTGTGACATTAGCATGTGTGGGTATTCATACAATAAAGTTCCTTATTAGATATGAAAGGTAGTGTGACACTAGTATATAAATAATTAATAAAGTTCCTTCATTCATTGAATAAGGCAAGATGTGTTGTGACATTAAAATAGCCTGTGTGACAATATGTATGTAAGTATACATTAAAATATTGTATCATGAATATAAATAATAATTGATGAATATTTATATATATAATGGAATAATAAAATTTAATAAAGGAAATAATGTGATGTGATTATATCCGGTATTAATAAATGTACATGGATGATATGTATGTTACATTGCCATATCACATCTACTACCTTGAAATATTAAGCATGTGACTTACATTATAATGTTAATTATAATATATAGTATGAATATATATATAATAGCCTAAGTGTATAATATATGTATATATGGCCTTAGTGTTAATACACTTCATGTTGCAAATGCTGAGTTTTATATTGCCTTATCCCTAAATGATAGTCACTATCTCTTCACACGTGAACACTCATGAAGCTATCTTACTCCCTATATCCTCAAACTCAGCACATTCTAGCTAACATGATTCAATGGGGAGCGGCTCTCATAATGCATTCCACCAACTACTACCAACTTCTCATTAGCCATCAAAGAATACACCAATCCGTTGGTTTAGTTTGAGGGTGCAAAACATTGTCTAGTTAATGTGTTTTCTATAAATTGAGCTCTCCTTCTCCATTTTTCTTTGCTGAGATTTTGCTAAGTGTCGAGAGGAAGAGCATATACATATAACAGTGTGAGCATTCTGAGTTTAGCAGCAGTTCATTTGGATAGCAGAGGTATAATTCCATTCCCTGTCTTCATTTTCAAACTCTGTCAAAATCAAATTCTTGATTTTTGTTGTAATTCATCCCAATTTGGATTGGAATATGTTTCTTAGTTGCTATATGGCTTATATACATGTTTGAACTAGATTGTAGTTGTTTAAAAAACTATTTTCGTGAAGTCATTTCGTGAGTTGGGCTAGAAACTGCCGTGGCTGCCTGCTGTCTGGTGCGAACCAGTAGTGGCGCAACTGTGCAGGTTTAAGCCTGGGATGCGGCGCAGCTGCGCCGGCACCCTGCTGTAGTTTTCTGCATCCTGCTGTAATCTGTTGAGTCATGACTTGCTCGTATAGGTTTAAACAAGCTTGGTGTCTGGTTAAACATGTATAGTAATATACCTAGACCTAGTATGAACATATATTGCTATGTTTGCATGTAAAGTATATGAAACGACATATAATTGTGAAAATAAATAAAAGTTTCATGAACGAACGTTAAACATATATGAAGCATGTTAGTATTCTGACTTTCGAGACATATTAGTATGATCTAGCAAGGCATGGAAAGCATGTTAGTAGATGTATACATGCTTCATAATGTAATTTGAGCATGTGAACCTCAATAGTGGACATTCTAACAAAAATATAAGTTTTGAAAAGAAACTTTGACATGCTATGACCATGTTGATATTCTGATCTTATAAGCATGTTTATATGGCCGTGAAATGCATGTCGGACATGATAACATATGTATATAGATAGCATGGACATGTTAGGCCTTATTAGCAAGCTTTACTAATGAAAATATGAGCTTTGAGCGTGAACTTTGATATGTTATGTCGAGAGTTAGAATCTGATAATTTTGAACGTGTTTGATGGTAATCTTAGACTCACAAATGTATTATACATGTATGCCTACCATGCTAGATATCATGAAATCAAGATAGGCCTAAGTGAAGCATGTTTTCAAACTAATGACAATGATAGTTGCATATATGTGATATGAAAACTCAAGAACATGTTTAATACAAGTTATATGAATATCTTATGTGTTTAAAAAGCGAGCATGTTAGACCTTATGAGTTCGTGTCCTTGAATGGCTTTAAGTATTAACTTAAGAACCAATACCATGTATGATTGGATTTGGAAAAAGTTATACAAATATAAAAGTATTAGTTAAAATGTATACATGCTACGTGATATTATATGATGCTACTTGAACCCGATTTTGACGGTTAACTTATGAGAATGCCATAACTTGCTAAAATGAAATATATTTAGTATTGATTGTAGTCTTATGTGATATTAATAATATGCGAATATGTTTGCTAATTGTGGTAGTCTCACATGATAGTAACGATGTATGAATATGATCAACTTGAGAAAAGAGGAAGTTAAGAATAGAAATTAGATACTAAATAATTGTGTAGCTAGGATAAAACTTAGCTTGTGTGTTGATCGTATATTCGAAGATATAATGTGAAGTTAAATTATATGACTAATGAATATTATATATATACGTAATTGTATTACGATAGGAATCCGAAAGTGTTGGCTAGCTTTACGTGAGTAAACTACGCATAAGGCAAGTATCCTAAACCCTTGCATTACTTTATTCAACGGATATCGTAAGCGAGTATCTAAATCTTATCTCTCTGGATACAAGTATTCTATCTTTGTATATTGCAAACTAGTTTCCTACTTAATCGTTTGAATTGAATTAGCATACTTGAACTCTTATTTCATTAAAGCTATTATTCATATGGAACTTAGTATTGTTCTTGAATATTGTGAAAGTGTCTATGCCATTTGATTCGGCTAGACTTATATTATTGAAAAGCGATCCAAACTAATTGATTGGTGCGGGATCTTGTATTTGACTGAGAAGAACAACCTTCTTTGAAGGGAATATATAATTTTCAGAGAACCGACGCGGGCACTTGGGTATGATTGATTGTTATGCATAACGATGGTACTTTAGGCTGATCACCTATTGTACCTGTTTTTGTTGGATTTTCAGTTTATTACTGTTAATTCTAATAGAAGTTCATAGTCCTTAGCGACTGCTCAGTATTCAGTTATCTTGAAATCTTGAATTCATTTATTATTGAATCACATTGATATTATTCTGTCCTTAGCGACTGTTATTGAAAACTGTTGATATTCTTATTTTCCTTGAACTATCAAACTTTGTTATACCCTTTTGAAAGTTAAGAATTATATCACTTACCCTTATTGTATATTACTTGCTGGGCAATTTGTGCTCATTCTTGCTTTCCCTAAAATATTTCAGTTAAGGCAGAGCATGGTGAACCTTCGGGCGTTGATAAGGGCAAGGGCAAGGCTACCAACTAGCTTGTCTCTTTTATGTTTTTTTTAAAATATTTTAATGTTGTATTAAGATGATGTAGTAAGACTGGTTTTGATTATGTTTAAGCTTAAGTTAGATTATGTAATAAGTTGTTAATTGATATTATTCTGTAATCTATTAAGTACTGTAGATTGCGAGACTTGGGGGAATAATTATAATAAATCATTGTAAATTATTCTAAAATAGATTTTCCGCTGTGATTGTGTGATATTTAGTTATTATTATTGTGATGTATTACCATGAGCACGTGATGAACCGAATTCGAGAGACCAAGTGACGGTCCTGGAATTTGGGGGCGTCACATCCACTCTACCTGCTTCTTCCATAGGTAGAGGTGCGGCTCCACGTGGCAGGGCCCACGTGGCGGGTCCCGTTGCATCGAAGTACGTGCACTTTGAGCAATACGATGTCAGGTTCGAAACTTTCTAACTTTTGATCGGAGCGTCCATTTGAGGCGTGTTGTACCTTTTCGAAAAGCCCTCGCCGAGAGTGTCACAATGACATGGGATAAAACATTTTCCAGGTCCAAGAAAATGGGTTCATAACCACAGTTTGTCCGTTGAGCTGTCTTGCGCTGTTTGCACTCGTGATCATTGTTATGCTTCGTTCTGACCTTGGTGGCATCAATTAGGCTTGAGTTTGACCTAATCGGCTTAGAGTTGGTAAAATGATCATTTTGCCCCTCCCGGGTTTGCCTTCAATGTTGGCATGGCCTTTTGTTGACTTCTTGGGTTGTTTTTAAGGTTTGGATCCTATTCGAGTCTATTTGTCCTTAGTGTTGTCTCCGAGGCTGACTTGATCCTTCTTGATTTTCCTCTGGAGATGTTGTGATGCTTCAGGATTATTTTTGAAGTTAACCTGACCTCCTGAGTTTAGACCGGGGCTGATCTGTACCTCCTGGGTTGAGACCGGGGCTGACCTGTACTTCTCGGGTTAAGACCAGGGCTGACCTGTACTTCTCGGGTTGAGACCGGGGCTGACCTACACTTCCTGGGTCGAGACCGGGGCTGACCTGTTCCTCCCGGGTTGATACCGGGACTGACCTGTACCTCTCGAGTTGAGACCGGGCTGACCTGTACTTCCCAGGTTGAGACCAGGGCTGACCTGTACTTTTTGGGTTGAGACCGGGGCTGACCTGTACTTCCCGGGTTGAGACCGGGGCTGACTTGTACTTCCCGGGTTGAAACTGGGGTTGACCTGTATTTCCCGGGTTGAGACCGGGGCTGACCTGTATTTTTTGGGTTGAGACCAGGGCTGACCTGTACTTCCCGGGTTGAGACCGGGGCTAACCTGTACTTCCCGAGTTGAGACCGGGGCTGACCTGTACCTCCCGGGTTGAGATCAGGGCTGACCTGTACCTCCCAGATTGAGACCGGAGCTGACCTGTACTTCTCGGGTTGAGACTGGGGCTGACCTGTACTTCCCGGTTTGAGATCGGGGCTGACCTGTACTTTTTGGGTTGAGACCGGGGTTGACCTGTACTTCCCAAGTTGAGACCGGGGCTGAGTTGATGGCCCGATATTGAGACTAGGGTTGATTTTATGAACAGGTATTGAGACCGGGGTTGATTTGATGGCCCGGTATTGAGATCGGGGTTGATTTGATGGCCCGATAATAAGACCGTGGCTGATTTAATGGCCCGATATTGAGACCGGGGTTGATTTGATGACCCGGTATTGAGACCGGGTTTGAACTGATGGCCTGTTATTGAGATCGGGGTTAATTTAAAAAGACAGTCTTGCCCTCCTACAGTGTTAGTAACAGGGAAATGAAATTTAGAGTGTCTACAGATGCCCCTCTTTATCATGTTCATGCAATGTAGTGAAATGAACAGGATAAAGATTGCTCGACACTAGAAATGCAAATGCAAAGGCAAAGCAATGCATGTCAGGATACGCGATGAATGTTAGATACCTTCGAGGGGGTAGGGTTATCACTAATTTATTACATTAGTTTCTGATGGGGATAACGTTACCCGCGATAACCCTTGTTGTGGCATTATCATGCAGTCGCTGGTAGGACATCAGAGTTAAGCTATCCCAGACTATTCTCATCACTTTTTGCTGGGGATGACGTCCTCCGTGATAGCTTTGTTTACTCTGATGGGGATAACATTATTGATGCTACCTTAGTTTGAGACCAATGGTTTCCCACATCTGTCGATATTCTTTGTGGGGCATATTATCCTTTCGGTTGATGCCGTTGTACCTTTTTACCGGTTTCTCCACTGGGGATATATCTCGGTTACCGAGTTACCTCAGTGTGTGCTTTCAATGCCTATCTTGATGATAATTTACACCAATAGTTGGCAACAGGGGGTTGAATAACCAATCCTTCTTGGTACTCCCTCTGAGGATGTGTATACCAGATTCCATCATCGGGGATAGATTATTATATTGCTTTCCGTCACCGGATCACTTCCGACGCTTCGCGGGGTTGTGCCAACGGCTGAGATATCGCTGGGGTTGAGCCAACGGCTGAACTGTCACCGGTCTGCACCCGACGCTTCGCTGGGGTTGTGCCAATGGCTAAACTGTCACCGGTCTGTATCCGACGCTTCGCTAGGATTATGCCAACGGCTGAACGGTCATCAGTCTGTACCCGACGCTTCGCTGGGCTTGTGCCAATGGCTGAACTGTCATCAGTCTGTACCCGACGCTTTGCTGGGGTTGTGCCAATGGCTAAACTGTCATCGGTTTGTACCTGACATCTTACTAGGGTTGTGCCAACGGTTGAGATGTCGCTGGGGTTTATCCAATGACTGAACTATCATCGGTCAGTACCCGATGATTCGTTGGGGTTGAGCCAATGGCAAAACTATCATCGGTCAGTATTGAACGCTTCACTCAGGTTGTGCTAACGGCTGAACTGTCACCGGTATGTACCCGACGCTTCGCTAGGGTTGTGCCAACGGCTGAACTGTCATCACTCTGTACCCGACGCTTCGCTGAGGTTGTGCCAACGGCTGAACTGTCATCAGCCTGTACCCGATGCTTCGCTGGGGTTGTGCCAACGGCTGAACTGTCATCAGTCTGTACCCGACGCTTCGTTGGGGTTGTGCCAACAGCTAAACTGTCATCGGTCAGTACCCGACGCTTCAAAAGTGGCAGTTTTGCACAGTTTTTTAGCATTTTTCATCAATCTTCATCATTGGCCCCCGGACATTGCTTTGGGATGAATACCAATGGCTTTCAGGAAGTTCCCCTTTCTGTCAGGATTCCGCTGCTTAAACGCAAGATTTCAAGACAAACCGCTCAATCGCGTAGCGATTTTTTCTCAAATTTGACTTTTTAGCTCATATAAACTTCGTTTAAACTCGAACTGGACCGAGCCGGAGGGAGCGGGGCCCACCCTAAGAAGCCACAGGTAGAGGTGCGGCAGCCGCAGGTGGGCCCGCTTCTACATTTGGCTTTAGATTGGGCAGCGGGAGTAATTTGAAATCAATTTTATTTTGAGTTTCAAACGAATTCGATATTCTTTTTCAGATCTACAGAGTTCGGGCAGCTTTTTTCAGATTCCGTCAGCTCCCACGCGTTCTGCACACTTCAGGTAATGTTTTACATCCTTTTTTCGCAAGTTTTGACCGTTAAAAGCATATAAACCACGTAGGGTGCTTTCAAATGCAATGTATGCCTATATGACCTGCTAAAATTTTTTTGACTTCGTATGAATGCATATTTTACTGTAATGCACGTTTTAACGTAAGAAAAATTAGATTCTGAGATAGTCATATTTTGCTCTTTTTGATCAGTTTACTTATCCTTTTCGGGGCCTAGTGAGCCTGAATTTTCAACTAAAAATATCCATGGTAATTTGGCTACCATGTGAAGTTCACTTTTGATTTTATTTCATAAATATGAATTGTTCCTATTTTTGGGAAGGTGTGCTACTGAAAGGCTACCTAGTCATGTCTGTGTGCATGCGGACAGTCCGTTTTACAAAGGAGACTCTAGAAAAAAAAACTCGAGCATTTAATAAACATGTAATTTTGACTCTATTGGGGATTTTTGACTGACCCATGCATATTTTAGGACTTAGCTTTTTGAAAAATATGCAGTTTTGGCTCTTCTGGGGATTTTTGACTGACCCATGCATGTTTTAGGACTTATAAATGCATAAAGTACTGATTTAAATTAATAAGCCACAAATTTTAGGCTTACCACACCCTTTCTGAGATAATTTGGAGACTTTGTCCAGGTGATGGACCGAGACAGACCAGGTAGTGCTAGCAGGGTAGTTTCAGGAGTTAGACGGAGGCGAGCTTCTGATGTTCCTCAGCCACGTCCAGCTCGACCGCCTCGCAGATTAACAGAGTCAGTGATTCGTCTATCCCAGGATGAGCCCTCGATTGATATAGATGATGAGGAGGCTCTTTTTGCTGCTCCTGTCCCAGGTCAGGCCCCACGTCTTGAGTTTTCGGGCATTGTTGTGATAACCCAGGAGTTGCTAGGAGACTTGAGTCATCATTCATCTCGATTTCTTCACGCCAATGAGGTGACTTGAAGTTTTCTTCTCTCTGGATTCTCTTTCTTTCTTTTGCCATTCTCGGGGCACAGGTTTTTGACATAGTTTAGCTTTTGATGCAGGTTCCCGGCTTTACACAGCCCAGAGGGAACTGGTTCAACGTGCACTCCCTCTACCACACTTTGCACCAGGAGTATAGGTATATCATTGGCGGCTGGGGGTTTCAGGCCTTCTTCTTTATTCTTCCCTGCCGTTGCCCCTGGGGTTATATGAGGTCTTTGTCTGAGCACTTGTTCCACCAAACTCAGTCTCTTCACATGTAGGACATCGAGGTGATGATAACACCTATGGATTGGAGGTTCATCACCGGTATAGAGTTCGAGGGTGAGCCTGTGCCTGTCGTCTGACATTACGACCACTACCGTTAGATCCCTGCTGGGAGTTCCTTTGTCGACGCTCAAGGGTAGGACGGTTCAATCTGGTCCCTTGAGCATAGATGCCCAAAGTGGGGCTTTACTTGAGCCTCTGCCTGATGATCAGAGGGTTAGGGATCGCATCCTGAGGCGATTATTTCTGGTGATCATCAGGGGTTATTTTTTGGCGGACAACTCATCGACTGTGTCCTTCACCCTGGTCAGTGCTACCTGATATGTAGAGCGCCTCAATAACTTTAATTGGGGTTCCTACACCTTTGCCTATTTTCTATGGGGCATGCAGCATGCTTTCGGAGGGTTTGACGGAGTCTTGATTAGGGTTCTACCCATTTCTGCTGGTGAGTACATCTTTCTTGTACCTTTTTGATTTCTACATTTACATTTGTCAGTCTTGGTCACTGAGGACTTTTTATATTTACATGGCCAGTTATGGGCGTATGAGAGGCTTCCTTACTTACGGCCCGCCACTGCTTTAGGTCTGGAGACCTATCTCCGAGGACGGCGTTGGCATCACTCCACTCTGACGGAGGTCCCTGTTGCTGAGTGTTTTACTCATTCCCGCCTGCAGTTGGAGCTTTTGACAGCCGGAGCGATCTCGTGGATCCCATATACCGCTGAGTTTTTGACTGTTGGATTTGAGGGGGGCTTCCCCACTGGTCGGGAGTTTGCATTGTCGACCCGCAAAGTCCCGTTTTTGACAGAGGGAGGCTGGGAGCTCTATCTAAGAGAGCGTGCTATTAGGAGCATCACGGGGTAGATTCGTATTCCCATTGGTCCTCCTACTTGGCATCATTGGTCGTTGGTCCAGCCACTGACAGATATCCCTATAGGAGGGCATAGACGACTTTGCCCTATTAGAGGGCCCTTACAGCCAGGAGGCATTTAGCAGTTGGTGGAGCCTTCAACCTATTGGAGCTCACACTCGGGCTACCCAATTTATGACAGACATGGTGCCTGGGTCTGTGATGATAATAGACTGGATAGCTTGCCTCAGGGAGCCTACTCACTTGGACCAGATCACAGGGCTGACCTAGGAGTTGGAGAGAGCTCATTTGTTCATCAGGCATCTTGGCCGAGATCCGTTAGAGGCATCTTCTTTTGACCCTTCCAGCTCAGAAGCGAGCCCCTCATCAGATCCATTTTCCAGCAATTTTGCAGGGACTGATCCTCCCTTGTACCGCCCAGATATGCTAGATGACCGCGACTTTGTGTCCACAGAGGATATGGAGCAGGTTAACCACCTGAGCATAGATGTTTTGTATCTTTTTGGATAACTATTGTAGCTATATCTTTTGGTCAGCCACTGTTTTGGTTGTTGGACGGCTGTGCCCCATTTTGATAGACCACTGTTAGTAGTTGGGTGGTGGTGCCCCATATTCCTGTACTATTTATTTTGCTTTATATTTATTAGATAGGGATGATGCTTGTAGTAGATAGTTTATTATAGATATGCATGATATTTTCTATCCATAGCATCATGTTTATCATTGTCATTATGCATGTATTATGTTTTATGTATTCATTTAGACAAATGAGTTCAGATTTGACCCCTAGATGGTCTTGTGATACGGTGATACAGATGTCGTCGTCCACCATCAGTCGTATTGAGAACTTACCACCATCTGTGGTGGCATCATCCTTAAGATTGTAGTATGAGAGCCTGCCCTTCCCAGCCAAAGGGGCAGTGGATCAGATGCTAGGGCATTCAATAGCCCTTATAGACTTTCAGGTTCCGTACGGGTTCGTAGATGGCCTTTTACCCTTTTGGATACCCGAGAGACAGGTTTTTTGCTTTGGGTGGCACGACCTGACTCCGACTTTAGAGGAGTATGAGCAGTTCACTGGTTTGGCTTTAGACTTGCCCTGTGCTTGCACTGCGATCAGCAATATGAGGAAACCATTTCTTTGGATGTCTGGTCTACGTCACAGTGTAGTTTCAGATGAGATCGTTTATGGACATGTGATCTCTATAGACTTCTTGATCTATCATTTTGGCCGGCTTGATAGCTACGATCGTCATGCTGGAGATTTTATCATTTCTGCAGAGGCATGGCATTTGGCTAGATTAGATGTTTTGCTTATGTGCATAGTAGCCTATGTCTATATGCCCCTTCACTTGGACCACTTGGATGTCGGATTGATGGTCGTAGTTCAGGCCCTTAAACAGGGTAGCACCATTCTTTCGATGATATTGGACGAGACGCTGAGAGCAGCCACCCACTGTAGTACCCATCCGGAGGGGTTTTTTAGAGGCAGTTCAGTCTTGCTGTACGTATGGCTCATGTCCCATTTACAACTGATTAGATTTTTCAGACACCAGGGGTATTATTTCACCCATGAGATAGCCATGTCTTACTCCTTTCAGCCAGCGGAGTGTACCAATGCAGAGACATGGTCAGCATTTCTGCCTGACATTGCGTATCCATTCTCGATTCTGCCATGCTCAGGGCTAGTCTCCCCCTATAGCTTCATCACCCACGCATCTGGCATGGACTATTTGCCCCTAGTGGGATTGATGGGAGTGACTACTTACCATCCTCTGGCTGTTATGGGCCAGTTCGAACAGTTTCAGAGCCTACATCAGTTTGAGGGGTCTATTGATCAGAGGATGTCAGCTTCGTCTATGTCGTCTACCGATTTGGTCATAGTGTATGAGTGTTGGACTCATAGGGAGAGGGCTGATTTCTCCAGTAGCCATCCGGATCATTTTCCAGAGTACTCAGCGTGGTTGGAAGCAGATATAGCATCAACTGCATTCATCCAGTCAGCTCCGATATTGGATTCAGACGAGGAGGAGCCTTTGGAGGATCCTGATTCTCCTATTGAGAATGAGTTATTCTTGGGTCTGATAGTAGCACTAGTTAGTGATTTGTCGATCATTCCTGCCGGGACAGATCCAGCTTTGGCAGACTTACTAGCTAGGATGACCTTTGAGAGAGATCAGGCTAGAGCGTTGATATTGACTGCCCTATCCGGCAGAGATATAGCTTTTACGGAGAGAGATGAGGCTCGAGCCACTCGAGATATGACATTAGTTGAGAGAGACGAGGCTCAATGTTCTCAAGACGCTGCTTTTGTCGATATTTGGTAGACATTGATTACTAGGGACGCAGCTTTGGCAGATAGGGATGAGATTCGATTTGCCAGAGATGCAGCTTACGTGGAGATTGAGGAGGTTTTGATTGCCAGAGATGCTGCTTTTGTAGAGAGGGACGAGGCCATAGCTTCTCGGGATTTCCACATTGCCGACAGTACTGCTCTCCGATCTTATATTTATGATCTGGTTGTCGAGATGAGTGCATACATTGATGATCACAGTGCCACATTGCAGATAACTATAGATGTTTTGACTTATATGGAGGTTGAGGGTATTGCACTTGCAACTGCTCCTCCATCTTCAGAGAGAGATGCCATGTTGGCACTGTTGGCCTGCTTATCCATAGGTCCATAGACTAGCTTTATTTTTCCTGCACATACTAGATCAGCCATTTTTATCATGTACAAGACACTATGTATATATCAAATAGTAATATATATCAGAGAAATATATTTTGATTCACTTCCCTGTTTGGATATGTATTGTCATAGCTGATTGATTACCACTTCTTTCATGACTTGTTATTGTTGATGTATCTTAAAATTCTCCTTGATGAACTGACAGTGAGATGTCAGAGAGTATCTCAGATAGGCCTGCTGACCAAAGAGGCTTGATAGTTTTTAGGTTTCATATGGTTTCAGTGTCTTGGAACTTTTTATTGGGTTTTTATTTTTTTCTTGAAGGTCAAGCCGCACCATGAATGGCTGCCTATGTACTCCCGGGTGTAGGGAGATCAGGTCATTCGTAGTTCTGTTCTTTGTGCGAGAATGGTTTGAAAAGTATTTATCTTAGGATTTAAGTTTGGTTTGATGAATTTTGTGAATTTTTGTTTGGTTTGACCGCACCAGGAATGGCTGCCTACGTACTCCCGGGTGTAGGAGATCAGGTCATTCGTAGTTCTGGTTTTTAGTGAAAACTGAACCTGATTTGATTTGTAGGACCAGGATGCGGGTATGCATGTGTTTCAGACATAATACCTTTTTATGGTGTCTGAGTTGATGAGTTGGGGAAATTCAGTCCCGTCTAGTTCTTGCAATTTGATAGCTCCTCTAGTCAACACCTCCTTGACAATGAAAGGGCCTTCCCAATTAGAGGCGAACTTTCCTTTGGCTTCATCTTGATTGGCCAAAACTTTCTTTAGCACCAAGTCATTTTCTTTGAATGGTCGTATTCGAACTTTCTTGTTGTAGGATCGAGCAATCCTTTGCTGATACAATTACCCGTGGAAAATGGCTATAGCCCTCCTTTCATTTATCAGGGACAGTTGGTGGTACTGGTCTTGCAACCACTGATTTTTGTCTATCTGAGCGTCTATCAAAACTCTAAGGGACTCCATCTCTACTTCTATGGGAAAGACTACTTCCATACCATAGACCAATGAATAGGGGGTAGCCCAGTAGAGGTACGCATCGATGTCCTGTATGCTAACAGGGTTAGAGGCAGCAGGTCAGGCCATTCTTTGTGATTGGCGGACATTTTCTGCATGATCTTCTTGATGTTTTTGTTGGCCGCTTCAACAACACCATTCATCTTGGGCCGATAGATGACGGAATTGAGATGCTTGATGCGGAACTTGCTTTATAGTTCTCTCATCATTTGATTGTTCATATTTTTGTCGTTATCTGATACGATCACCTCCGGTTGTCCATATCGACAGATGACATTATTTCCGATGAAACCAATGATGGCCTCTTTGGTGACTTTGGGAAAAGAGGCAGCTTCAACCCACTTGGTAAAGTAATCGATCATGGTGAAGATGAATCGATGACTTTTGCTGGCTTTTGGTTATACTGGACCGATCACATCCATTCCCCACATAGAGAAAGGCCATGGTGAACTCATGTTATGTAGCATATTTGGATGAGCGTGTATGGCATTTCTATGTACTGGCATTGAAAGCATCTCTTGACGTGATCGTCGCAGTCAGCTTTGAGAGAGATCTAATAATGCCCTGTTCTTTATATCTTCTTGGCCAGCAGATGATCGCTCATGTGTGGACCACAAACTCCACCGTGGACTTCATCCATCAATCTCTGGGCTTGCTCTTTATCAAGGCATCTTAACAGGCCTATTCCAGTATCCCTTTTGTATAGTGCATCTCCGCTTAGATAGAACTTCATAGCCATTTTGTGAATCCGCTTTCGTTCGGATTGGCTTGCCCCAGCGGGTGTAGATCCATCTCGGAGATATTCCTTGATGTCTTGATACCAAGGCTGTTTGATATGAGGTATTTCATCGCATTATAACTCCATGATATGCCGATATTGTGAATTTTCTAGTAAGTGCGTATTTACCAAGTGAATTTTTCAAATCTCAGAAAGAAAAGCTTAGGAGTGATGCAAAACATTATGTGTGGGATGACCCATATTTGTGGAAATTTTGTGCTGATCAAATAGTTAGACGTTGTGTACCTGATAGTGAGTTTCAATTTATTCTAACTTTCTATCATTTTTATGCTTGTGGCGGTCATTTTGGACCTAAGAGAACAACACATAAGGTGTTAGAGAGTGGTTGCTTTTGGCCCTCTATTTTCAAATATTCATATTTATTCTGTAAATCATGTGAAAATTGTCAAAGATATGGTAATATACTCATAAAAATCAAATGCCACAAAACCCTATTCTAATTGTTGAAATCTTTGATGGTTGGGGAATTGATTTCATGGGACCATTTCCTGTTTCTTTTGGAAATATTTAAATATTATTGGCAGTTGATTATGTTTCAAAATGGGTGGAAGCAAAAGCCACCAGGACTGACGATTCTAAAGTTGTTGCAGATTTTGTCAGGACTAACATATTTGTCAGGTTTGGAGCACCATGGGCCATCATCAGTGATCGCGAAACTCATTTTTGTAATAGGGTGTTAGCAGCTCTGTTGAAGAAGTATAGCGTTCTTCACAGGGCAATGGCCAAGCTGAGGTATCCAACCGCGAGATCAAATCCATTTTGGAGAAAGTAGTCAACCCTAACAGGAAAGACTGGAGTCTAAGATTAGACGATACACTATGGGCATATAGGACGGCATATAAAACTCCGATAGGTGTGTCGCCTTATAGGCTAGTGTTAGGGAAACCATGCCACCTACCTGTCGAGCTCGAACATAAAGCTTTTTGGGCGATCAAACAGTGCAATATAAATATGGATCAAGCTGGCGTCAACATGAAGTTGCAGTTACAAGAACTCGAGGAGTTACGTAATGAAGCATGTGAGAGTTCTAAAGTATACAAGACGAAGACAAAAGGTTTCCATGATAAGCAAATTTTGAGAAAGAATTTCACTATTGGACAAAAAGTTCTACTTTTTAATTCATGCCTGAAATTATTTCCTAGGTAAGTTGCGTTCTCGTTGGGAGGGTCCATTTATTGTTACTGATTTGTTTCCTCATAGTGCTATAGATATACAAAATCCAAAGACAGAGAATGTATTCAAAGTGAATGGTCATAGGTTGAAGCCATTTCTGGAGAACAGTCGGGTGGAAGAAGTTGAGATATTGACGCTAATGGAGTCGGTTTTCGGATAGCTGAATGAAGTCCAATCGAGCTACCGATGTTAAACAAGGGCAGCTATTGGGAGGCAACCCAAATTTTTAATCCTTAATAGTTTTTATTATTTCAGTTTATATATATATATATATATGTAGTTCATTCTTAGAGGTCCAGAATATTCAATCCATGATGTGCTAAAAGTTTCAATTAAATTGTGTTAGGCTAGCAAAGGAAAACAAAAGGAGAACGAATTTCAAGAAGGCGCTGACTACGCATGCAGCATTCTCCAGCCAATTCGCCACAGGAACGCACCGACCGTGCTTCACAGGCGCTGACCTCACGGACCATACAACAACTTCTCAGTTTTTTAAAAAAAACACGCGCTGAGCGCCCCTTGGCGGGCGGCTAACCGTGCCTTACGGCTGAATCATATTCCAATTTGAATTTTGATTGGATTCGCGCACCATTAAACCTCTTGCCCCTTTCCGTTTCCTTCTCCACATCCAAAATTCCTTCCCCTATTCTAATTCTACCCTAAATCTCCACCTTCTCTCCTATTTAGTCTCTACAAACACAACACCCATTGCCTTCTCTTCTATCTTTTCCACATTCTCTCTCCAAAAATTCGTGACTTACAAACCCAAACCCTCTAAACTCCAAAATCCACATACAATCGCCTCAAAACCCCTCTATAATCCATAATCAACACACTCTTGCTATCCATCTCATCTTCATAAAAGGTAAGTATAATCACCAAGGATTCAAACTCTCAAAAAGTAACAAATTGAATTGTTCTTAATTATTGAAATTAATATCTTATTCAATTTTGTTAGTTTTTTTTGATATAATTGTGATTGGGATACCTTGGGTTACTAAAGACCCAAGGCTTTGATTACTAATTTGTGGGTTACATTGAGATAGCAATAAGGTTATGTTTGGGGGAAAAGAAGGGTGCATGCCAAGTGTTCGTCAAATTGTCTAAGTCAACTTTTGTGTGCAAACTCTTCAATCAAACATCAAAACTGCCAAGGACTTCAACATCTAGTGGTCGCCCACCTTTTGACACCTCAAAGTTCGTGAGCAAAACGGCGGTGACCCGTTATAACGTCGTGCTTTCCAAAAAGTCTCTTGTTCCGGAATAGGGTTTGACACTCGATGCTAACTTGGATGGCGACATGGCCCTGATGATCATCGAGAGGCAATGGTTTCAGCTAGTAGAACAACCACGACCCGCAGTGCTCAACATTATAAAGGAGTTCTATGTCAATGCTATAGAACATGAAGGTCGAGTTGTGAAAGTCAGGGGCAAATCAATTTCGTTCCACCACGGGGCGATCAATGAGCATTTTGGATTAGAAACACCAATGGGGGATCGCTATGAAGACAACCTCCCAAGCTTGGACAAGATAATTTTTTGTCTATGCAAACCTAGCACGAAGTGGGTCACCAAGTCTGGGACGGACATCAAAGTCACGTTTCCCCATTCCAAGTTGAGCAAATATAGAAAAAAATGGTACGCTTTCATATGTGCTAGGCTCATGCCTTCAACCCATCAGTCGGAAGTCACAGTGGAAATAGCACACCTCCTCTACGGGATCGTACATTCTTGGTATGAAAGGCCAAATGTCGTGGAATGCTCCCAGGTGGATGTCAGCATATGTATCCACTAGTCTATTGATAGAGCATTGCGTGGTGGCTCAACAGGCGGGTTATTGTTGGGTTTGTACGAAATCGTGATGCAATCAAATTGCAAAAATTAGCGGAAGCATGGTATATCAGAGTTTAACAAATTTCTACAAAACCACTACCCGGATCATCCTTTATGCAAATTATTAATTTAAAACGATAAATAAGAAGTTATGGAATCATACCCTTGTAAAACGAAGCTTCCACAGGTACGAGTTCAACTCCTTGTTCTTCGTGATCTCCTTGAATTTCCGGGTTAGATTCCTTCCTTTGATCAACGTTAGCCACCCAAGTGTTTGGCCTCTAGAGGTGATCCACCAAGGAAGATGAATTATCAAGAAGGAGGGTGGTTGGCTTAGTTTTCTATCCTCTATAGAAAAGGAGTACTCTCCAACAATTGAAATTGCCTCAACTGATATATATTATAAGACTCCTCTTATATAGATATTGGTCAACCCTTCTAATCCTATTAGACATGGGATTTCTTTTAATTAATTAAACTCCTTTAATTAATTTAGGCTTCCCACCACATGGGGAATAATTAATTAAATTCATTTAATTAATTTATCTCCTAATCTTATTAGGAATAAATGAGAGTACTAATATTAAATTAATTACTAAACTCCTTTAAAAATTAAAATTATAATAATTATAATAATATTAATAAGACTCCTCTTATTAATTTATATTTAATATTTCCAAAATATTAAATAATAAACATTAAGCTATTTAATTTATTCTATCACTATAGATTAAATTAATTACACTTAATGCATTATTACGATTATGCCATTACCTTCTTAAATAATTATTCTTCCTTTTATGGTGTGACCCTTTAGGTTCTCTATATTAAACCGGTTGTGAATAAATCAATTAGAACAATTCTAATCTTATTTAAATAAATAAATTAAACTAATAATCTATTTAAATAAATAATATTTATTCTACAATAGGGATAAGCCTCCCTAGCGTTCAACGACTTTTCAGATAATATAGATTTCAACATTAATCATAAAAGAACCTGTGAGTAAATAGTTACCATACAATTCAATCCTTCCACCATACAATGTCCCAATTAAATATAAGACATGAATTTACTGTCAAGTCTTATTTTATTTAATTATATGTATTTCGATTAGAAAATGCACAACTCCAAATAATGCAAATTAGAAACTCCTTTCTAATTTCATTTTACCTTGGCCAAGGATTCCTGGGTTGTCATTTAACGAATCACATAGGACATATCTCCTCTTTTACTAGAGGTGGTAGATTCTTTATTTATCATTCATTATCTCCATATGTAACTCATTATACCCAAGTATACCCTATATATGCCTTAAAAGGTCTTAAGGAATAAGTCAAAGTATAATTTGTTACATACAAGATACTATGATGATCTCAAGTCCAAGGATCACTTGTACTACTTTCACATTTGGAATTCCTATTGACAGGCGAGTAAAACTCCATTAGGTATTCCATAGCGAGTCACGTTCAGTGAACTTATTCTCCAATAAGCACCTACATACTTGCTTTAGTGTCTCCACACAAATGATCATGAGATCAATCATCCTCATCCAATGAGCAAGCAACATATGTACCAATCTATCCGGATTTACTAATCCCCTTTTTAGTAATCCCACGATTGGGAACTATTTTAGTTTTAAAGCTTTCTAAGAATTTAGATCTCATTAGCATGATAAACATCATGATTCTAAAAGCATTGCTTAAAACTATAGGTTATTTACATATTATAAAAACAGCACCATGTAGATAATTAAATGCCTTTAATAAATGAATATTTTATTAATAAATAAATAAGATTGTTTACAAAGTATGTGCTTTATCATCATACATGATTGGCTTGTGTGCACACTACTATCAATCTCCCACTTGCACTAAAGCCAATCTCCATGGTATCTCATACCCGTCTTCTCTAAGTGACGATCAAACTGCTGTTGTGTTAAAGCTTTAGTAAATGGATCTGCAATGTTGTCTTGAGAGTCTACATGCTCCAAGGTGACGTCTCCTCTTTCAATGATCTCCCTGATCAAGTGAAATCGCCGCAACACGTGTTTAGATTTCAAATGAGACCTCGGTTCCTTAGCCTATGCAACTGCTCCTGTGTTGTCATAGTAAACGGGAACTACTTCTCCGATGCTAGGAACCACACCAAGTTCAGTTATGAACTTCTTCATCCAAACAGCTTCCTTTGCAGCTTCACTTGCAGCTATATACTCTGCCTCTGTCACTGAATCAACAACTGTTTGCTGCTTGGAACTCTTCCAACTCACTTCGCCTCCGTTCAAGGTAAAAACATACCCCGAAACAGATTTACTGTCATCTTGGTCCATTTGAAAACTTAAGTCTGTGAAGCCCTCGAGTTTTAATTCAGACCCACCGTAGACAAGAAAAATATTCTTAGTCTTTCTCAAGTATTTTAGGATATTCTTCACTGCCTTCCAGTGCTCTTCTCCTAGATTCGACTGGTATCTGCTCGTTACACTAAGTGCATGAGCAACATCCGGTCTAGTACATATCATACCGTACATGATAGATCCTATTGCAGAAGTATAAGGGATCTTACTCATACGGTCTCTCTCCTCAGGTGTCTTTGGGGCTTATTTCTTGGAGAGATGTATTCCATGGCTCATCGGCATAAGACCTCTTTTGAAATCTTCCATGCTAAATCTCTTTAGCATTACATCAATGTACGTTCCTTGGGATAAACCAAGCATCCTTTTAGATCTATCTCTATAGATCTTTATCCCCAAAATATAGGATGTTTCTCCTAAGTCCTTCATGGAGAAGTGTTTAGATAACCAGATTTTAATCGATTGTAACATAGGAATGTCATTCCCTATTAGTAATATATCATCAACATATAATACAAGGAATGAAATTACGCTCCCACTAACCTTCTTGTACACACATGGTTCACCGTCATTTTTGATAAAATCAAACTCTTTGATTGTCTCATCAAAACGAATGTTCCATCTACGAGAAACTTGCTTCAATCCATAAATAGATCGTTGCAGCTTACAGACTTGATTTGTTCCAACCTTTGAAACAAATCCCTCTGGCTGTGTCATATACACATCCTCCTCAAGTTTCCATTGAGGAAGGCCGTTTTCACGTCCATCTGCCAGATCTCATAGTCTTTATAAGCTGCAATCGCAAGCAAAATCCGAATGGACTTGAGCATAGCTACTGGGGAGAAGGTTTCATCATAGTCAACTCCTTGTCTTTGTTTGAAACCTTTTGCAACCAGTCGGGCCTTATAGGTCTCTACCTTACCGTCCGCTCCAGTCTTTCTTTTAAAGACCCATTTACACCCAATAGGCTTAATGCCTTCAGGTGGTGAAACCAAAGTCCATACTTCGTTTTCATACATGGAGTCCATTTCGGATTTCATGGCTTCAAGCCATTTCCCTGAGTCTTTATTACTCATAGCCTGTTCGTAATTCAATGGATCATCATCATTCATGATGTGTACCTCATCGTCATCCTCTATAACGAATCCATACCTCTCAGGTATCTTCGGTACTCTTCCAGATTTACGAACAGGGTGTAGTATAGTAGGTTCTTCTACTTGGTCAGGTACCTGACTTTGATCCGTGATAATTTATGGTTCTTGAACTTTTTCAAGATATATCTTACTCCCACTGACCCCTTCATGGATAAACTCCTTTTCCAAGAAGGCAGCATATTTCGCAACAAACACCTTTTGATCAGTTGGATGATAGAAATAATACCCTAAAGTTTCTTTAGGGTATCCCACAAATCTACACTTATCGGATTTAGTCTGTAGCTTATCATTTTCAAACTTTTTAACATAAGCTGGGCAACCCCAAGTCTTAACATGCTTAAGATTTGGTTTTCACCCCTTCCACATCTCATATGGAGTCTTTGGGGCGGATTTGGTAGGTACCTTGTTAAGTAGGTATGCAGCCGTTTCTAGGGCATATCCCCAGAAAGAAATTGGAAGGTTGATAAAACTCATCATGGATCAAACCATGTCCAACAGTGTTTGATTTCTCCTTTCAGATACTCCATTTAACTGTGGTGTACCTGGAGGAGTCCATTGTGAGATTATACCATTTTCTTTGAGACAATTGAGAAACGCACCGCTTAAGTATTCTCCACCTCGATCTGATCGAAGTATCTTTATACTCTTGCCCGTTTGTTTCTCTACTTCACTTCTGAACTCTTTGAACTTTTCAAATGATTCTGACTTGTATTTCATTAAATACACATATCCAAATCTTGAGTGATCATCAGTGAAAGTAATAAAATAAGAATACCCACCCCGTGCATTTGTTGTCATAGGTCCACAAACGTCTGTGTGAATCAATGCCAACAACTCTGTAACTCTTTCTCCTTTTCCACTAAAAGGAGATTTAGTCATTTTACCCATGAAACAAGATTCACAAGTTGGATATGATTCACAATCAGATAACTCAAGGAGCCCATCTTTATGCAACTTGGATAATCTTGTTTCATTGATATTACCGAGTCTACAGTGCCACATGTAAGTATAATTAATATCATCTCTTTTCCTTTTCTTAGTTTGTTCAATTTGAAAAATATTTTCTTGTAAGTCCAGTGTATAAAGTTCATTTCGCAAATTTCCAATACCATATAAAACATCGTCTTTATAAATAGAACAACTATTGTTCTTTATAACAACGTTAAATCCTTCCATATCCAATACAGAAATTGAAATAATGTTTTTAATAATATTCGGAACATAATAACAATTATTAAGATAAATGGACTTGCCCGAAGGTATTACTAAACAATAAGTCCCTACAGCTAATGCAACAACCTTTGCTCCATTCCCCACTCGTAGGATGACCTCATCATTGCTCAGCTTTCTATTTCTGACCAGTCCCTTCACATTATTACATATGTGAGAACCACAGCCGGTATCCAATACCCAAGTAGAATTTTGACTTTCTGAAAAATTAATTTCAATCATGAACAAACCTTGATTGGAAGTCGAAGCTTCTCCAAGCTTCGTCTTTGCCAGAAACTTCTTACAGTTCCTCTTCCAATGACCCGGCTCGTTGCAATGGAAGCACATTCCTTTGCTAGCTGGATCAGATTTCTTTTGTTCCTTTATGTTCACTTTGCCCTTGGTCATCCGAGATCGGAAGAGCTCCTTAGATATCTCATATCTAGCAGTCCTACTTTGTTCACCATACAACTCCTTGAGGTGAATCAACATAGTAGGAGCATCCATGTTTTTGTGCTGACGCTGAAGCTCGTTATTCATGGATGCGAGCATGATGCATTGAGCCACAGATGCATCATCTTGCCACTTTACAATGGTGGCAATCTCTTCCTCATAGGCTGTTTCTGGAACAGTTCCAGAGACAGGTGAGTTTAGGACATAAGAAATCTTTTCAGCAGTGAGAACTATTCTTAGATTTCTTAGCCAGTCCGTATAATTCGGCCCGGTAAGCTTATTAGCATCAAGTATGCTTCGCAGTGAAATTAGTGATTTTGACATTTTTAAAATTCTGCATGTGAAAAATAACATTTTAGCAAACATTCATTTTATTAATTTTGCATACCAAAATAAATTTAGATCTTTATTTTAAATTGGTATCTCCCACTATTTTTATCAAACTCTCACTTATATAGTTCGGCAACATCTAATTAAAGATTTGCTAGTGAGAATAAGGATCCCATTTCAAAAGTATATAACCTTGTGGATAGCACAACAAGCGATATACAAATAAATAAGTAGATAACTCTTGTCAATTACATCACTATATAATTCCTTTTATTTTGCCTCTTAAATCATAATGGTCAAGTGTGTGCACATCCGAACTAAAATGATTTAAGTTAAGTCCAGCCTAGCACTTCCATAAATTCAAAAAAGAAAATGTTCGTCCTTGTGGATAGCACAACAAGACTAGATCATTCAATTTTCTTGATAAGCATCAAATGTGATTAATTAACATCTTAAATACGCAATACTCGCCTTGTGGATAGCACAACAAGCTCATATTAAATATTTAATACTCTATTAATTTATCATGCTAGAAGGCGACGTTCGATATTCTAAATATCATTTGAACGCTTCGGACTTAATATTATTTCTTTGAGGGGTTTGTTATTATTTGTCTCATCTTGTTTAGCGCGCATGCACACACACACACACACACACACACACACACACACACACACACATATATATATATATATATATATATATATAAAATACGCGTCATTTTATTAAACATGCGAAGCATGTTTGCATAAAATATAATATATATATATAATATTTAGCATGCAATATAGAATACTATATTCTACCCGGATTGATTATGGACTTTTATTCTAGTTTGGTTCACTAGAGCCACCAAGTGAACCAAAAGGTCAAACCTAGGAGTGCAGGAATTTAAATTTAAATATAACTATTACATTTAAACCCGGGCTCCATACAAACGGGTCTTCACGCGCTCCTTGCTCCTTGGTCTCCAATTTCTTCAAGATAATTCTAACTATTTCTATTACATTAAACTATTTAATTTAAATAGAAACCTTGATCAGCAGTCAAGGGAAAGTACATAGGAGGGAGATAGAATTTTACATCAAAAAAAAAATTAGAGAAGACGAGGCACACAGACCCCATTTAATAAAACTCATTCATTCAAGCATTCAACTAAAATAAAATCCAATCACATTGGTCAAATAGTCCATAATCAATCCCCATTTATTATCATACATATCACCATATATATCAATAAATAAATATTCATCTCATGAATTAAAACATTCCATATATATATGAGTATCATTTAATGGGCAATTTTAAATTGCATAAAATCCAATTTCAAGATTAAAATAAACTCTTTATTTTAATTATAAAATTATTTAGAATATAATATATAAATATATCATATATATATATATATATCATATATCATATATATATATATATATTTGATATTACCGTATATATTATATATATTTATATAACGAATTAGGTTATATATATATATATAATATAAATTCACATTTATTTTTTAAAAAGAAGTCACCTTCTTTTATTAAAAGAGTCCTGCAGGTTTATTAAAAGAGTCCTTTCCTGATGGGTCACCTTCTTTTTGGAGTAAGAAAGAGGCAACACCTTTTCCTTGCAGAATTCAAGATTAGCACCCCAAAAAAAAAATTGTGATTCGTCCCAAAAAAAAAACCTTCATTTTTTTTTCTTAAAAAAAATAATTTTATACAATAAAAGTATGCCCAATAAATTATTTTTAAATACATACCCATATGTATATAAAATCAAAAATAAATTAATAATTGCATAAAGGTTTGGCTATGATGCCACTGTTGGGTTTGTACGAAATCGTGATGCAATCAAATTGCAAAAATTAGCGGAAGCATGGTATATCAGAATTTAAAAATTTTCTATAAAACCATTACCCGGATCATCCTTTATGCAAATTACTAATTTAAAACGATAAATAAGAAGTTATGGAATCATACCCTTGTAAAACGAAGCTTCCACAGGTACGAGTTCAACTCCTTGTTCTTCGTGATCTCCTTGAATTTCCGGGTTAGATTCCTTCCTTTGATCAACGTTAGCCACCCAAGTGTTTGGCCTCTAGAGGTGATCCACCAAGGAAGATGAATTATCAAGAAGGAGGGTGGTTGGCTTAGTTTTCTATCCTCTATAGAAAAGGAGTACTCTCCAACAATTGAAATTGCCTCAACTGATATATATTATAAGACTCCTCTTATATAGATATTGGTCAACCCTTCTAATCCTATTAGACATGGGATTTATTTTAATTAATTAAACTCCTTTAATTAATTTAGGCTTCCCACCACATGGGGAATAATTAATTAAATTCATTTAATTAATTTGTCTCCTAATCTTATTAGGAATAAATGAGAGTACTAATATTAAATTAATTACTAAACTCCTTTAGAAATTAAAATTATAATAATTATAATAATATTAATAAGACTCCTCTTATTAATTTATATTTAATATTTCCAAAATATTAAATAATAAACATTAAGCTATTTAATTTATTCTATCACTATAGATTAAATTAATTACACTTAATGCATTATTACGATTATGCCATTACCTTCTTAAATAATTATTCTTCCTTTTATGGTGTGACCCTTTAGGTTCTCTATATTAAACCGGTTGTGAATAAATCAATTAGAACAATTCTAATCTTATTTAAATAAATAAATTAAACTAATAATCTATTTAAATAAATAATATTTATTCTACAATAGGGATAAGCCTCCCTAGCGTTCAACGACTTTTCAGATAATATAGATTTCAACATTAATCATAAAAGAACCTGTGAGTAAATAGTTACCATACAATTCAATCCTTCCACCATACAATGTCCCAATTAAATATAAGACATGAATTTACTGTCAAGTCTTATTTTATTTAATTATATGTATTTCGATTAGAAAATGCACAACTCCAAATAATGCAAATTAGAAACTCCTTTCTAATTTCATTTTACCTTGGCCAAGGATTCCTGGGTTGTCATTTAACGAATCACATAGGACATATCTCCTCTTTTACTAGAGGTGGTAGATTCTTTATTTATCATTCATTATCTCCATATGTAACTCATTATACCCAAGTATACCCTATATATGCCTTAAAAGGTCTTAAGGAATAAGTCAAAGTATAATTTGTTACATACAAGATACTATGATGATCTCAAGTCCAAGGATCACTTGTACTACTTTCACATTTGGAATTCCTATTGACAGGCGAGTAAAACTCCATTAGGTATTCCATAGCGAGTCACGTTCAGTGAACTTATTCTCCAATAAGCACCTACATACTTGCTTTAGTGTCTCCACACAAATGATCATGAGATCAATCATCCTCATCCAATGAGCAAGCAACATATGTACCAATCTATCCGGATTTACTAATCCCCTTTTTAGTAATCCCACGATTGGGAACTATTTTAGTTTTAAAGCTTTCTAAGAATTTAGATCTCATTAGCATGATAAACATCATGATTCTAAAAGCATTGCTTAAAACTATAGGTTATTTACATATTATAAAAACAGCACCATGTAGATAATTAAATGCCTTTAATAAATGAATATTTTATTAATAAATAAATAAGATTGTTTACAAAGTATGTGCTTTATCATCATACATGATTGGCTTGTATGCACACTACTATCAGTTATTACACGGATTTCTCATCACTGACTTATACCGAAAGGCAGGAGTACAGTGGGATGCATCAGAGCCTTTTCAGCAGCCCACGGGGGCCATTGATCACAAGACTATCCTCACCTACAGAGAATGCTCGGGCGCATTGTCACATCCTCGGGGTGAGGGCTACATCATAATACCAGCTTCCACACCGCCCTCACCACCGCTAGCCACAGCCGAAGCAGGACCATCTATAACTAGGAGTCAAAAGCAGATGCTCTGCCTTGCCCAACGCCAAGACCAAATGCATGCTTACAATATTAGAGCGTTCACGGTATTGGCAAATGCATTCTCCCGTATCAATCTAAATGAACAAGTCCATCTTCCAAATCCTACCACTCTACCTGCCTACCCTCCTTCGGATGATGAGGGATCTCAAGACGAGCATTGACTCGTCTCGCAGGGAAGTCCTCGTGCTTAAACTCTTTATTTACACGTAATGAGGACATTACCTGAATTAAGTTGGGGGGTATTAAATATTTTATTTTTGTTTTTGCATACTAGGTTGCTTATAGATTAGGTTAATTCATTTAGTTCATATTCATATAAAAAATATATATATTTGCATTCATGTAGGAATTTGTTAGGTTGCATAGAGATTGAGAAAATAAACCTTATTAGTTATGATGAAAGCCAATGAGGAATTTGATTTATGACTTGCATACCTAAATTGATTATCATATGTTGACTAATTTTGACCATAGGAGCTTTATAACATGAGTTTTGTGTTTTCTAAAAATCAAGCACACCAACTGATTTTCAATAATAATGAGGAAATAAATGCAAGATAAAACATTGGCATGTATTCATTCAATCACGGATTAAGATTAAACAGTGGCTTACACATAAGTTTGGGGGAACAGTGGCTCAAAAGAAAAGAAAAATCAAAAAAAGGTAAAAATAGTTCTGGAATAAAATCTTAGATAACTTAGTTCAATTTCGTGGCCTTTGTTACTCGGACAAGTAAACCCTAGGGGATATCTTTACACCTAGCGCCCTAAAGCCTTCGGGTTTGGGAGTCGTTGGCCGAAAGTTCGTTACATGGGTAGCGTTGAATAGCCTAAGGAAATTGAGCATTGCACAAGTTAGACTTAAGAAATAATTAGTGAGATGGAGCATTAAAATGCACTCATTTGATATAAAGAGCTTGGTTCAAAATGTTGATTTCCCTCGTAGCTATATGTATGTTATTGAAGGTTTCAGATGTTTTACATGCGTATGAATTTATCTGTGTTGATCATTATTATTATTGGAGTCATGTTAGACACACACGCACAGAAACATATAAATCTTTTATTTGTGAGGTGAGGATGTGAAAAGTTAAGTTAATGTGTGATGTATTATTGATGTTATAATAGTTGTTGATCTCTGAGGCGTAGGATTCATCTAATTACCATGGTTATTGATCGATCTTTGTAGTTTCATTCATTGTAGATTAGTATTAGTAGCATTGTCTTTGCTTGAGGACAAGCAATAGTTCAAGTTTGGGGGAATTTGATGAATAGGTTGAAAACCTATTATTTGATCTCGTTTAGCTTGTTTTATTGTAAGTTTTTAAGTATTGTTCGTATTACTTTTGGTGTTTTGCGTTTATAATGCAGGTATGATGGTTAGAGTGGACTTGCAGCTAAAAAGAATAAAATTCGGACGGAATTGATGGAGAAGCGCTGATCGCGCTCTGGCTAGAGTAATTAGCGCGCTGGCCGCGCATGAGCAAGGATGAGTTTATGTATAAGGAGCGCTGAGCAGCGCTGCAGAGTGAAGGAATGGAGCGCTGATCGCGCATGAACGGGACCAAGCCTCTGCATAGCGGGCGCGGACCGCGCCATATTGTGAAGAGTCCAAGCGCTGATCGCGCTGAACGGACGAGCTGTCAAGATTTAATTGCTTTTAAATGTAAAGTTGAGGAGGAATAGGATTGGAGACTTGTCTAATTAAACTAGGGTTTGTCTAGGCTATAAATATCAGTTGTTTTATTAGGTTTAGACTATCTTTGATTCTATATTCTCTTGGATTGCTTGGAGGATACAAAATCTAGTTTTGAAGATTCAAGCATGTTAGGCTAAGTTCTTTATTTTAATTCTGAAGGAATGTTGAACTTCAGTATCAATTTATGGTTTGATTAAATTTATAATATATATTCTTTCATATTGAGATTTATTCTGATTATCCATATAAATTTTTATGTATGTTATTCAATTGATTAATTTGGTTTCTGCAGGATTAAATTAGTAAATTGATATCATCTGTTAGATTAAGACATGTTTTAAGCAAACGAAGTGTATCTAATCTAAGTAACAATTAATGATATTTTATTGTGGTCAAGCTTTGAAATATTGTTAAGGTTTTCAGAAGACAAGTTAAATAATTCCTGATTGTGTAATTATTGCTTGGAATAATCTAATTCTCATTCTTAATGCTTTTATCATATTAAATCTAGACTGATAGTTCTAGGTTGTATGTTAGTTAGAGTCTTTTGTTGGCGATCGTCGTATTAGATCTACACATAAGGAGAATTTCGGGTAAGTTGCGATCGCGGTTATCTAGGGTTATTAATCTCATTGAAAGGGTAAATAGTGTAATTACTTGATTAAATCATAATTGTGAAAAGGGATACTGAACTGAGGAATTGAACTCTTTTACTCATTGATATTTTATTTATAATTCACTTTAGTTAATTATACTTTTCAAAACTAAAAACCCCCAATTCATTGGATAACTATAAGACAATTCAATCTTTGTGGGATCGATCCTTGCTTATTACTATACTAATTTTTGAGTTAGTTAAATAAAGAGTAAGGTAAATTTGGTAGTGCTAGACGACAGCTACCATTGCTCTATGATGAGTAGGGGTGATTTCAATTATTGGGGTTGTAAGTGTTCTGATATTGGTTCGGTGGCCTCTGATAGTTGCTCATAAATTGCACCGACTCGGGATTGATAGCACATTGGTATGTAGGATGTGACCCCGCACAAAGCTCACAGATATAGGCTACTTGTTGCACTTTTGACTCAGCAATCGAATCAATTTTCTTCGACATAGCCTCTAGCTGAGCCGATAAAGCCATGATGGCATCAACTTTTAATACTCCAACAACTTTTGGTTGACTCATCCTAGTAGAAGGCCATTGGTAATTATTTGCAGCCATAGTCTCTAACAATTCATAAGCTTCTTCATAACTCTTGGCCATGAATGCTCCTCCCGAAGCGGCATCAATGCTAGGCCAAGTTTGACTACCCAAACCTAAGTAAAATGTGTTTATCTCCATCCATTGAGACATCCCATGATGAAGGCACTTCCTTATCATTTCATTGTATCTCTCCCAAACTTCATATAAGGACTCCCCATGTTGTTGCTCAAATGAAGAAAGAGCACTTCGCATCTTTGCGGTCTTTGCGGGTGGAAAGAATTTTGCCAAAAAATTATGTGCTAAGTCTTCCCAAGTAGTAATGGATCCCTTTGGAAACGAGTGAAGCCAACTCCTAGCTTTATCTCTCAATGTGAAAGGAAAGAGTCTAAGTCTCACCGCATCATCCGACACAACATTAAACTTGAAGGTATCACATATCCCCAGTTTAATTTTAAAGGAATTGGCGGCTATTGCTGGCCTTGTGATGGTCGACTGTAACTCATTGATATGCGGCGTTGCATAATCCCTTAATGCTTTATGTTCTGCAGCCGCCATAACTACTGGTGCCTCAGTTTCCTCTTGAATACTAGTAATACCCTTACTCAATCGCCGAGCTCTTCCGTTGATGTTGTCCTTTCTAGGCACTAAAGTAGACTTCTTAGACCGATTTTGCATACACTAGTCAAGAGTACCTGAAATAAAAGAAAAATGAAAATAAAAATGTGATAAGATATGATTTGTTTAACTATAACCAATTTAATTTAAACTGATGACAAAAGTAATAAAAACAATCACTAATCCCCGACAACGGCGCCAAAAACTTGTTGGTCGTATTTCGCGATCAATATATGTGTGCAAGTATACACGGTCAACAATTAATAAAGAGTAAGTAGAGTATCGATCCCATAGAGAATTATTTAACAATAATTACCAAACACTAACTCATAACCAACTTAATCCTATTTAAACGAATGATTAGGTATTTTGAATTAAGATACTATGATTGTGACGCCCCCAAAATCTCTACACTCCCTGTAGCAGATTTGGTGGTCACGCAAATATTCTATAAGATAATAATTCCTATCAATCCAAAATTCACAATATTCCACAACGAACAGTAGTTCTCGTCGGAACATTTACTGTGTTGAGATACCCTAACTTGGATGAATAGGTTTACTATCTCACGAATATTTCTTTCATATCAATAATTCCCATATATCTGACATTCGCAGTATTAATGTTGGGATTGTTCTTGGAACTGAGGGGCGCGACCTCAGTGTATCAGAGAACTCCAAGATCTTTCAATACTCCTATTCAAATGTATAGTTCATATAGATATTGTACTTCTTTCTATTTTCTAGAAAGGTAAAGCTAATCAATTGACATAAAAATAATAACAATATATTACATATTCTTAAATTTTATTACAATAAATCTAAACTTACTAATACATCAGAAGTTTCAAATTTGTAACCAAAACTTAATTCAACAGAGTTTTTCTATCCACATAATTAAGTTCTGGAACTTCCGTTATGTCAGTCAAAGCTACAAAGGAAAAGAATAATTGCAAGGATGAGCTACAGAAAGCTCAGCAAGTTTGAAACAAGTTATACTTTATACTCACACTATATTTGAATTGAATGAACATATAGTTCAGAGTTTTTTCACATATATATACTGAGGTTTGATCTGCCAAACCCCACACATTATGAGCTTCTGGTAGTCATAAAGACTTAGCAACCCGAGTTGATTCGGTCAACCACACCACACTCCTAACAGTCATAAAGACTTATAGGAGTAGCTTTGTTCGGATATCTCATAGGGGATCAGCCTAATCATATCCTAGGAGTGTACATATCATCCTACCAGTCCAATAAGGTCAGTGCTATAACTGTCTGTAAATATAACCCTCAGTCAGTGCTATAACTGTCGGTACAATAGTATATATATATATATATATATATATATATATATATATACCAAATAACATTGGTTTTACCACAGTCTATGCTTTGATATCAAATCAAACACATTTTATGCAAACAACAGTTCATATGGTTTGGTTATGCTTGAACAATGAGCAATAACCCTTTTTTAATTCACAGATATCATGAATAATGTTTATAACAAGTTCATATATCAATATATATGACTTACATTTTATATAAAAATTAAATAAAGTTAGAAAAACTTGCCTATCCGAAGAACAACTATTTAATGCTATCTGAAGTCGTTTCGTATCCTAAATATGTTACCACATATTTATAACAGTCATTAGAACTTATAAGAACTAATATCTAATCATACTATTTAAGTCTGGGTTGATTTTGATGTCCATTCAGTGTTCTATTGCTTTATCGAGTAATTATTGAGTTGATTTCTCAATAAAACCTTATTTAAAAGCTTCATTATTATTTTAAACGATTTAATTATCATTTATAATAATTTTTAGAAGCTCATAATAATTTTTAAATGATTAATATCATTTTTAAATAATTTATTATTATTCATAATTATTTTTAAATTATTAATATCATTTTTGAATAATTTATTATTATTGATAATGGTTTTTAAATCATTAGTATTACTTTTAAATCATTTATAATGATTTAATATCATTTTTATATCATTAATTATCTTTTATAATGATTTTTAAATCATTAATATTATTTTTAAATAATTTATTTAATAAAATTATTAAATAATTTTATTATCATTAATATTTAAATAAATTAAAATATTAATAAAATTTATGTCAAAATATTAAAAGTTATTTATTAGAACTTAAAATGATATTTAAAACTTAATTATTAATTATTAATAATTAGTTAATATTTATTTCTATTTATTTTAATTATTATAAATTATTTTTATACAAAACCGTCGCTAATTGCCTACTGTGACAGACAGCGTTGCTAAAGGGGGTCAAGAAAGCAAAATGTAGCCTAAGGGCCCTATAGCGACGGACAGTGTCGCTATAAGTGTTCTTCAGCCCATGAAGAACAACTCTGACAACCTACTTTGACCACACATAACTTGCAACATGTTAATCTTCTGTGCTTGTAAGTGTAACCAAGGTGTAGTTTTGATGTAGTAGTACAAGTCTATAACAATTTTGGTGTCTAATTATAACACAATCAAAAGTTATTAAGGTCCAAACCAACCACCCAAGGTTTTCTTACTTTTCTGGGTTTTCCAGAAAGAAAAGTCATGGTCGATCAACGCTATTGAGGCTTAAATAACTTACATTCTGCTAAACCTTTAGGTGATTTAAGGCCATGATTTTGTAGTCTATATGTCAGTGTACAAAATGGTAGCACTTAGATGATCTAACAATACCATATTAGAGAGATCTGGGCCTTTAAACTTCTTGTCAGGTCCCTGTTTCAGTTTTTTAGGTTTTCAAGAATTTTTTTGTGACCGATCAACGTACTTTGACCTTTAATAATTTTCAATCTGGGCATGATCAAGGTGTTAGAGTGCTCTAGGCTTGTAGTACACCTATCAAAGTATAATCGAACTACAACTTAACACCTTCAAAGTTCATCATACCTTAAAAGTTCATCATCGAAGAGATCCAAACCGGTCAAACGACTGTCAGACCATGTTCTTTAGTTTTCTGGAAATTCCAAAAAAACCGTTTTCTGTGTTCGGTCAACGCAGTTTGACCAGCTATAACTTGAAATCTGTTAATCTTATGGATGTGATTCCACTTCCAGGTTACTCTCCTCATGACATACTACAACTATGATACATTAACAAGATCAAACAATTAACAGAGTACGATCTATAAGCCCTGACATTAGGCTGTCAGGCCATTTTTTCCAATCTTGAAATTCCTCATTTTTGTGTACTTAAATGTTATGGATTCATGTTTAACCAACCCAAATCCTTAAATAACATGTTATTTAACACATCTAAACACTAAAACAAAAATTATATTGTAGATTTAAAGATTTAGCTTAGATTAGGGTTTTTACCTTTTTGCACAAACTTTTTGATCTCCTTTTTTCTGATCTGATCTTGGGTGGTTTGGAGGTGGACTTGGCTTGTCTTTGAACTTAGTTTCACTATAGATTTCGTGTAGCTAAAGAATAGAAGGTTTGGCTAAGTATAAAAACTTAAAGTATGATTTTCTTTAAACTTAACTCCCTTTTTGATTTATCTTTTGATTCATTATATTTGGATGATGCTAGGTGTAAAATATAGCTTATTAGAGTGGATTTCAAGCACATGGCAATATCTCCACTTGATGACTCACAAGATTTGGTCTTATCATTTTAAAATGAAAGAGAAAAGGATGTTTTAGTAATTTCTCTTATACTAAGGGTAATTTGGTAATTTCCTAATTAATTTATGGGTAATTTAGTCATTTCATATACTTCTAAAAACTCTAAAATTTATCTTTTAAGTTTTGATCATTAGGGTTTTGTTAATCGTGATTAGGGTTAGGGTTTCCTAATTCTAAATTATGGTTTCCTAACCAGATTCTACAATTGTATTTCTTTATAATTATACTTGGTATTAACCACATAATATTCAGTATATTAAGTCATAATTTCCTATTTATAACCCTAATTAGGGTTAGGATTTCTTATTAGGATTTAGGGTTACCAATTAGGGAATATGTTTCCAAATATAGAATTAGGGTTTCCTAATCAACAATAGGGTTTACTAATGTTTTGCATCATTTGATCAATACCTAATCATTAATCACGTCCTGCACCTACACATAATCATAAATACAATTATAATAATAACTGTATTGATTTAAAAATCCCTATTCAAATTAGGGTTTTTGATCAGCTATCCATCTTTGCCCCCTTTACATTACTTAGCCCATTTAAAATAACCAACTTGGCTAAACTGCTAAATTTATCTCACGCATGTTCACAATAATAATGATAACAATACTGATAATAAAAATTTAAATTTGTAAAATATAATCGTATAAAATTTATGGTCCTTACATTCTCCCATCCTTATAAGGATTCCGTCCCGGAATCACCATCATCGTATACTTAACTAATGTTTATCGCTAAATATTTATTCCCTTTTCCATCCCATTCAGGAATAGAAACTCTTTGCTCCATCTAAGTCTTATTTGACTTGTCATGGCTCATGATTTTCTTAGTCGAAATTACCCTTTTATATTTACTTGATATATCATAATCTAGTTATCAACGGGACTCAAATTCTTCCTTCAAGATCCTTTTATTAACGAGTTATTTATCTTATCTATGTCTTATCCTGAAATTTTCTTTCGTATGCATATATTCAAGGGGTCCTAATGTTTACAAGGGTAAACGTATTTTTCTTAGCAAACTTACGGTACATAAGAAAAATAGGTTATCCATTATATGGACAGGAACCTTTACCTAAGATGAATCTTTCTCGTCTGCACAGGTCTATAGTTTATAATATGTTTATAATTAGGATCTCATTTATTCTCTTCAATATCCAACATAGTTTAATGGATCTCGGACACGATTTCCTTTTCTTACCAAAATATATTTTACACTCTCAAATAAACACTTTTAAGAACATATGATTCTTAACCTCAAGCTCTCATCATTTCCTATTTGATTCCGAGATGCTTGTAATCTTTCACATATAAACCTAATTATCTCCCTTTCTGTGGAACTACCTCGAATTTTAACAATTTATTTTCTTCGACCTTGTGTCTTTGTTTATGGATGTCATACTTAATCTTTACTGAGTTCTTAAGTGTGTTTGAATACTCCTTCATATTTTGAATTTTACTATAACTCTCGATCTGACACTATAACACATGAACTTTATACTTAGAGGTATTATTACTTGATCGATTATTTCTAGATTAAATTAGTCTTAATAGGAAAGAAATTTAGGTTAATTTGGTGACACAATCAACTATCCCCAAATAATATCGTGGTATTTCTTATGTGACAAAAAGACCTATTACTAACTTCATGACTATGTGTTCCATTCTTCGCTCAAAAATTTGTAAGGGTTGTATCAACACATTTGGCTTTTGTGTTTAATTTAAACCAAAAAACATTTACTTACCCATTCCCTTATTTATCGTTTTGCCTTGACTATTTGTCAAGTCAAGCACTCACTGACTCTTACTTTAATATTACTGGAACTCAAATTTCTCCTTCAAAATTAATTTTAATCTTATCCATCATTAACTTTGGAAATTCTTCGACTTATCTGTTTATATTTTATATCTTTGATATTTTACCTTGTTCACTCTTCGATTCTTATACCAAATTATGACTTTCATGGTATTTTAACTACAACACTTCACAATGATACCTATTAGTTTACCACCGACCAAATCGACGTTCCCTACGGAGAGTCTGGCCTCGGTGCTTCCCTTTATTAACTTCTTTATACTTTAGTACCATATCTATATCTATTCTGAATTTAATATTCATTTTATAAGTTATCTTGGTTTATACTTTGGACACGTTTTATCATTCCTTTGTATTTCTCTGATTCTGTCTTATTAAGGTTGAACTATTATCCATAACAGGAAATCACTGGGTAGAGTTAGTTGATACTCTTACCTTAATCTCAAGTTTATTAAACTCTTTTATCAGTACCTCGTTATTTTATTATTACTTTTAACTTTTCTTGATTCTTTCGACTTTTAAAGCATTTGCAATAACGTTGGTTTTAATGGAATGGTATAAGATTTTTTTTTCAATCAAAATCTTTTCTATCCCTTCACCTCGATAATAGACCCATACTAGCCTTTCAAAAAAAGTTCTCTGTTTATATAATTACTATACCCCAGAGTTATTTTAGTGAACAATCCCTGTTGCACACTACTTTTGATTTCGATGCATTTTATAATTTTTTTTCTTTTCTAATTGTAGTCAATCATTAACTTATAATTAATTAGTTTATCCCTAAAATTACATTATACTCTCTTAACTGAAAATTTATGTCCTTTAATCACTATACAATAATTTTTATATTGTTTTAACTAAAACTATTTCTGTGTGATAAGTTTCTATATCTATGCCTTCACATGACATCTTTTTATATTTTTAGGAAAAAAAAACCAATAGATGTGAACAAACAATTTGTTCCAGAGTCAAACATCATATAAATATTTAAAATATCGATTTGGGACAATACCTATTACCACGTCTTGTGCAACAACATCCCTCATCGTCATGTTAAAGGTTCTAACGCTTTTGGACGACTCTAACCAACCTCTCCTGCTACTGCTGATTTGGATTTTTGGTTCCCCCCTATGTTCGGATTTCTGGGTTTTGGACAAAATTTAGCAATGTGTCTCTCCTCCCCACAATTGAAACATGTGATTCTATTCTTATTACTATTCCTCTTTTGTGGACACCAGTTTGAGTAATGTTCATCTCTCCCACAAGTAAAATACTTGGTCCCACTAAAAAAACATACTCCACCGTGATTCTTTCTACAAGTTCGACAACTTTCATTTCTTTGACTGGTGTTGTTATTTCTTCCCTTGTTAACTTTGTTGCTAAAATTATTGCCCCCTTTCCCAGAGTTATTAGGAAAAGTGGCATTCCACTTCCTTTTGTTATTTCTCTTCTTTGACATTTCCTTAATGCTTCATTCTCAGGTTTATCAGTCCCTTTAAACTTAGGTGGTCCGGTTAACTTAAAGTCTAAAGTAATCCTTAGAGTATTGGGTTTAGTTTGTGGTGGATTCTCAGACCTCCCCTATAAAGCTCCTAACAAAATATTTACCAACTGTTGGGTAGAGTTTGGCTCTATTTGTTCCATGTCGATCTCTGCTTGTGATCTTCCGTGTGTTGCCATTTATCTAATAATAAAAATAACTAAGTATAAATACAAGTACAATAAATATTTCGGTTAAACGAATAGAATTTGTACGTCATATACTTGACTAGTGTTTTATATATTATCACTAGCTTTCCTGAAGAACACATTGGGAATACTATAAATTTATAGGTTACAGTTCATCTTATAGCTTCTACTAAACATATTGCATATCCCTTTATTACAAATAGAAAGTTAGAATTTACTATTATTCCTTAACTTATACCAAAGTTTTGAACTTACACACTACACACAGATGTATATTCATATATATTTATTCATAAGATATTATCATATCTTCCTTATTATTCACACTATTACCAAATTTCTAATACTCAAACTTCATCTTATGTATTTTCACTTCTTTCACTTGCCATCTCATTAGAGCAATACCTTCTGCCTATACGTTTGTATGCATCTTCCCATAGTTCTTCTATTTTCCTTTGTTTACTTTCTGATCTTCATAAATCACTGTTATTCCATATTTTCTTTCCCCTCATTACTCTGAGTTTTACATTGTATTCCAAATCTCATTTCCTTAACCCGCTTCTTAAACATATCATGCTCTTCTGTTTCTTCTTTTTCTGTTGTCCCCCCTTTTAGCTTTATATAAGCCCAATTGGGATTTGAGCCTCCCTCTTCACTTAACTCCAACTCCGATACTCTTCATGAGCACCCTTAAATCTACCATAGGTTTATCTTCTACAACTTCAAACATTTTTATAAGCTACTTCAGTTGGCACTTCTCCTATCCTACCATCTGGACCATTCTTTATTGGCCCAACTAATTCTAGGTTTAAATACCAGTTCAAACGGAACGACAGTTCCTTACTCACTTATGTGAATATCATCAAATTCTTTATTTTCGATCAACTATATTAAGTTGATTAGCACCTAATATACATTGTATACACATAGCAAACAATAGTTTTCTTTAAGTAAGTTTTTATCTTATTTTACGATGAATTTCCTCAATTCATCTTCTATAAACTCTTTTTGAGTTTATATTTTCACCAACTTTTCTACTACTCTTTTTCCTCCAAGGTTATAGCCTAAGGTGTCCTCACCTAAGGTTTCTAACCTATAGCTCTGATACCAAATTGTGACGCCCCCAAAATCTGCTACAGGGAGTGTAGAGATTTTGGGGGCGTCATAGTGATTAAACTAATACTAACTATCCCTAGAATGAAACAAGATAATGAAGACATGAGACTACAATTTCACCTATTATTTCATCTAAATCAATACACTTCTCGTTAAGCCAAATTAATTATCACGGATTGTTAATCAAGAATACGAATGTAAAGTATGGCCATCTCTCGATGTACCATCCCCATATCAAATCAAATCCACATATGATAGAATCAAGTTGAACACCCTAATTAACTAACTCACTATATTTCTATGCGAATTATAATTAAAGAGGGTTTAAGCACAAGTTCTTATTAGATTACATGTAGTGCTTCGGTATACTTCTATCCTAGGCACAAATTATGAATTCCAACGACATGTAGAACACACAAACACATTCTAATAAGGTCAAATCTGAACTCATAATTCATTTCTCAATTTCATATGAGTTATTCTGGTAATTGGTGATCAAGCAATTAGGCAATCAAAGCAAACCGCATTAGACAATCCATACATAATCAATTAAAACTCAACAAGGAAGCATACAAATCTGAATTAAGCACTAAGATCCAATAAAATCCCATGATAGAGATTCGTTCATAATTAAATCAATATACATCATCAAAACTTGTTCATACATTGAAAACCAAATATGAAAGTAAAGAGAAGCTAAGAAATAATAGATGCAAATCTGATTTCTCCACTTCAAATCTGAACGTTCAATGTAGAGCCAAATCCTTCAAACACCCAAATCTAGCCCTAATCTATGCAACTATATGAAAATCTAAGCCAAATCAAGAGAGATAGCCAAAATATAGAAGAGGAGGCTACACACTCTACGAGTTCTTCAAAAACCCTAAAAGTAGTAAATAAAACGTTCAATTATGAAGTCTCAACCTATAAATACACCCTTATAGAGTAAAACATTCAATTCAAGAATTTAAGTGAAAAGTCAATGCGGGTCAAACCAATCCGGCGCGGCCGCGCTACCCCTCAGTACAACTAGGGTGCTGGCGCGCTGCTTACTGGCCAAATCTCCTCCTGGCGCGGGCGCGCTCCTTTTGCACTTGATTAAGGCGCGACCGCGCTCCATGGACTTCATGCAGAATGCTGCTCTTTGCTTTGCTGGTTTCCTGCTGCTGCTGCCCTTTCTCCTATCCTCACAAAACAATCTCACATGCACTCCACCATATGCCATTTGCTCGCCATCAAGCCGGTTTCTTGTCCATTCCACCCACGATGCCACCGAGATAGTTTCCATTATGCAATCTACAAAACAAAGATAAAAAACATGAAAAGTAACTAAAATATGTGAGAATAAGCTATAGTTATGGTAAGTTGATAGCCAATAAGTAGGTATAAAACCTACTTATCAGTATGCATACAAGCGAATCATGTATGATGATAAAACATATACTTTGCAAACGATCTTATTTATTTATTAATAAAAGTATTCATTTATTACAGGCATTTAATTATCTACATGATGTTGTTTTTATAATATATAAATAACCCATAGTTTTAAGCAATGCTTTTAGAATCATGATGTTGATCATGTTAATGAGATCTAAATTCTTAGAAAACTTAAAACTAAAATATTTCCCAATCGTTGGATTACTAAAAATGGGATTACTGAATCCGGATAGATTGGTACATATGTTGCTTGCTCATTAGATGATGATGATTGATCTCATGATCATTTGTGTGGAGAGACTAAAGCAAGTATATAGGTTCTTATTGGAGAATAAGTACACTGAACGTAACTAGCTAAGGAATACCTAATGGAGTTTTACTCGCCTGTCAATAGAAATTCCTAATGTGATAGTAGTACAAGTGATTTTCAGACTTTAGATCATCATAGTATCTTTTGCATAATGAATTATACTTTGACTTATTTCTTAAGACCCTTAGGGTATATCAAAGGGTATGCTTGGGTGTAATAAGTTATATATGGAGATAATTAATGATCAATAAAGAATCTTACCGCTTCTAGTAAAAAAAGAGATATGTCCTATGTGATTCGTTAAATAACAACCTAGTAGTCCTTGGCCAAGGCAGAATGAAATTAAAAAGGAGTTTCTAATTTGCATTATTTGGAGTTGTGCATTTTCTGATCGAAATACATATAATTAAATAAAATAAGACTTGATAGTAATTTCATGTCTTAAATTTAATTGGGACATTGTATGATGGAAGGATTGAATTGTACGGTAACTATTAACTCAAAGGTTCTTTTATGATTATTGTTGAAATCTATATTATGTGGAAAGTCGTTGATCGCTAGGGAGGCTTATCCCTATTGTAGAATAAATATTATTTATTTAAATAGATTATTAGTTTAATTTATTTATTTAAATAAGATTAGAATTGTTCTAATTGATTTTTTCACAATCGATTTAATATGGAGAACCTAAAGGGTCACACCATAAAAGGAAGAGTACTTATTTAAGAAGGTAATGGCATAATCGTAATAATATGTTAAGTGTAATTAATTTAATCTATGGTGATAAAATAAATTAAATAGCTTAATGTTTATTATTTAATATTTTAAAAATATTAAATATAAATTAATAAGATGAGTCTTATTAATATTATTACAATTATTATTATTTTAATTTCTAAAGGAGTTTAGGAATTAATTTAATATTAGTACTCTTATTTATTCCTAATAAGATTAGGAGGCAACTTAATTAAAAGAGTTTAATTATTTATTCTTAATGGGTTGGGAAGCCTAATTAATTAAAGGAGTTTAATTAATTAAATGAAACCCTATTTCTAAATGGATTAGAAGGGCTAACCAATATCTATATAAGAGAAGTCTTATGTTAGATATCAGTTGATGAAATTCAAATTGTTGGAGAGTACTCCTTTTCTATAGAGAATAGAAAATTAGGGTTTAGCCAACCACCCTCCTTTTTGAATAATTCTTCTTCCTTGGTGGATCACCTCTGGATGTCAAATACTTGGGTGGCTAACGTTGATCAAAGGAAGGAATCAATCCCGGAGATTTAAGGAGATCACGAAGAACAATGAGTTGAACTCATACATGTGGAAGCTTAGTTCTACAAGGGTATGAATCTAATCTCCTTATATTTTGTTTTAATTAATAATTGTGCATAAAGGATGACCCGGGTAATTGGTTTGTAAAAAAAATTTAAACTCTGATTTTACCATGCTTCTATTATTTTTGCAATTTGATTGCGCCATGATTTCTAACAAACCTAACAGTGGCATCAGAGTCAAACCTTTATGCGAGTTATTAATTGTTTTGATTTGATATATATATATATATATATATATATATACTGATATGTGTTTTGAACAATTTAATTGGGCATAATAGTTAGCTAAGAATTAAGTTTTGGAGAAAAAATGTATAATTCGGGAACCAGAGACACTGTCCAGCGGCGCTGCAACGCCAGTCACAGGCTTTACAGCAGCGCCGGATCCGTGTCCCTGGTGCTGACGTGGCGCTGCAGCGCCTAAAGCTAGTATTTCAACAGCGCCAGCCAGTTGTCCCTGTTTTTGGTGACGTGGTGCGGCAGCGCCGGATGCTAGTTCACTAGCAGCGCTGCAGCGCCACCTCACTAGAAATAAAAAAATTATTATTTTTTAAAATTAAGATAAAAGGTTTATTTTAATTAAAATTAAATACTTTCTCTATAATTTCATATTAATAAAGAAGTTTATTAGATTTGGAATTGGATTAAAATAAAGATGTTTATTTTAATTGTAATTGGATTTCATGCTAACTAATTAGAGTTGGAATTGGATTCCATGATAACTAATTAGAGTTGAATTTGGTTTCTGAAACTAACAAAGATTGCCCATTAAATCGATATCAATGTATATATAAAATGTTTAATTTATTGATGCATATGGTGATATGTATGAAAATAAATGGGGTTGATTATAGACTATTAACCAATGTGATTGGATTTTATTTTAGTTAAATGCTTAAATGAATGAGTTTTATTAAATGGGGTCTGCGTACCTCGTCTTCTCTAATTTTTCTTGATTTAAAATTCTATCTCTCTCCTATGTACTTTCCCTTGACTGCTGATCAAGGTTTCTATTTAAATCAAATAGTTTATGTAATAGTACTAGTTAGATTTATCTTGAAGAACTGGAGAACAAGGAGCAATGAGCGCTTGAAGACCCATTTGTATGAAGCTCGGGTTTAAATGTAATAGTTATTTTAAATTTAATTCTTGCACTCCTAGGTTTGACCTTTTGGTTCACTTGATGGCTCTAGTGAACCAAACTAGAATAAAAGTCCATAATCAATTCGGGTAAAATATAGTATTCTATATGTGTATGCTAGTATTATATATATATATATATATATATATATATATATATTATATTTTATGCAAACATGATTCGCATGTTTTAATAAAATGACGCGTATTTTAATATATATGTGTATGCGCGCTAAACAAGATAAGACTAATAATAACAAACCCCTCAAAGAAATTATTTTAAGTCTAAAGCGTTCAAAGATATTTGGAATATCGAACGTTGCCTTCTAGCATGATAAAACTAATAAAGCATTAAATATTTAATATAAGTTTGTGCTATCCACAAGGCAAGTGTTAAGTATTTAAGATGTTAATTAATCACATTTGATGCTTATAAAGAAAATTGAACAATATTATTTTGTTATGCCTACCACAAGGATAATATTTTTCTTTTTTGAATATATGAAAGTGCTAGGTTGGACTTAACTCAGATAATTTTGATTCGGATGTGCCACCACTTGATCAAAATAATCTGAGAGGCAAAAGAAAAGGAGTTATATGTTGATATAATTGACAAAGAGTTATCTACTTATTTATTTATATATGGTTTGTTGTGCCATCTACAAAGGTATATACATTTGTAATAGGATCATTATTCTCACTAGCAAATCTTTAATTAGATTTTGCCGAACTATATAAGTGAGGTTAATATAGTTTGAAAAAAATAGTGGGAGATACCAATTTAAAATAAGACCTAATTTATCTTGGTATGTAAATAATTAATTAAATGAATGTTTGTTAAAATGTTATCTTTTCACATACAGAAATTTAAAAATGTCGAAATCACTAATTTCACTGCATAGCATACTTGATGCTAACAAACTAACCGGACCGAATTACACGGACTGGTTAAGGAATTTGAGAATAGTTCTCACTGCTGAAAAGATTTCTTATGTCCTAAATTCGTCTGTCCCTGGAACTGTTCAGAAACAGCCTCTGAGGAAGAGATTTCCACTATTGTAAAGTGGAAAGTTGATGCATATATGGCTCAATGCATCATGCTCGCATCCATGAATAACGAGCTTCAGCGTCAGCATGAAAACATGGATGCTCCTACTATGTTGCTTCACCTCAACGAGTTGTATGGTGAACAAAGTAGGATTGCTAGATATGAGATATCTAAGGAGCTCTTCCTATCTCGGATGACCGAGGGCACTGCCGTTGAGACTCATGTCCTAAGGGTGATCAATCTAATTGAATGCCTTGGACAGCTTGGGTTCATCATGGATGGGGAGTTGAGTCAAGACTTAGTCTTGCAGTCACTCCCTGAGACTTTCTCACAATTTGTTGTGAATTTTCACATGAATAAGTTGGATGTCAGCTTGCCTGAATTACTTAACATGTTGAAAACTGCTGAAGGTCACTTCCCATCCAAGAAGAACCATGTCTTAATGGTGGATAATTCTTCCAAGAAAAGAAAGAGGCCCAAGGTATCTTCTCAAAAGAAGAAATCTAAGAAGGTTAAAGGCAAGGTGAATGTAAAGGATAATATGAAACCTAATCTAGATAGAAAAGGAATGTGCTTCCATTGCAATAAGTCGGGTCACTGGAAGAGGAACTGCAAGGATTTCATTGCAGAACAAAAGCAGAAGAAGCTTGGAGAAGCTTCAAATCCTATTCAAGGTTTGTTTATGATTGAAATTAATTTTTCAGAAAGTCAAAATTCTACTCGGGTATTGGATACCGGCTGTGGTTCTCACATATGTAATACTATACAGGGACTGGTCAGAAGTAGAAAGTTAAACAAGGATGAGGTTGTCCTACGAGTGGGAAATAGAGCAAAGGTTGTTGCATTAGCTGTAGTCATTTATTGTTTAGCACTGCATACAGGCAAGTCCATTAATTTGAATAATTGTTATTTTGTTCCTAATATCATTAGAAACATTATTTCTATTTTCGTATTAGATATGGATGGATATGACATTATAATAAAGAACAACAGTTGTTCTATTTATAATAAAAATGTTTTATATGGTGTTGGTAATTTGCGAAATGGACTTTACATACTTGACTTGCATGAAAATATATTTCAAATTGAATAAACTAAGAAAAGGAAAAGATATGATGTTAATTATACCTATATGTGGCACTGTAGACTAGGTCATATCAATGAAACAAGATTATCCAAGTTGCATAAGGATGGGCTCTTAGAGCTATCTGATTAAGAATCATATCCAACTTATGAATCTTGTCCCATGGGTAAAATAACTAAATCTCCTTTTAGTGGAAAAGGAGAAAGAGTTACAGAGTTGTTAGCGTTATTTCACACAGACGTTTGTGGACTTATGACAACGAATGCACGGAGAGGGTATTCTTATTTTATTACTTTCACTGATGATCACTCAATATTTGGATATGTGTGTTTAATAAAATACAAATCTGAATCATTTGAAAAGTTCAAAGAGTTCAGAAGTAAAGTAGAGAAATAAACTGGTAAAAGTATTAAGATTCTTCAATTAGATCGAGGTGGAGAATACTTAAGCGTTGAGTTTCTCAATTGTCTCAAGGATAATGGTATAATCTCACAATGGACTCCACCAGGTACATCACAGTTAAATGGAGTATCTGAAAGGAGAAATCAAACATTGTTGGATATGGTTCATTCCATGATGAGTTTTACCAATCTTCTAATTTTCTTCTGGGGTTATGCCCTAGAAACGGCTGCATACCTACTTAACAAGGTGTCTACCAAATCCTCCCCAAAGACCCCATATGAGATGTGGATATGGAGGAAACTAAATCTTAAGCATGTTAAGTCTTGGGGTTGTCCAGCTTATGTCAAAAAATTTGAAAATGATAAGCTACAGACTAAATTCAACAAGTGTAGATTTGTGGGATACCCTAAAGAAACACGAGGGTATTATTTCTATCATCCAACTGATCAAAAGGTGTTTGTTGCGAAACATGTTGCCTTCTTGGAAAAGGATTTTATCCATGAAGGGGTCAGTGGGAGTAAGAGATATCTTGAAGAAGTTCAAGAAACACAAATTACTATGGATCAAAGTCAGGTACCTGACCAAATGGATGAACCTACTATACAACATCCTATTCATAAATTTGGAAGAGTACCGAAGATCCTAACAGGTATGGATTCGTCATAGAGGATGACGATGAGGTACGCATCATGAATAATGATGATCTATTGAATTACGAATAGGCTATGAGTAATAAAGACTCAGGGAAATGGCTAGAAGCAATGAAATCCGAGATGAACTCCATGGATGAGAACCAAGTATGGACTTAGGTTTCACCACCTAAAGGCATTAAGCCTATTGGGTGTAAATGGGTCTTTAAAAAAAAGACTGGAGCGGACGACAAGGTAGAGACCTATAAGGCCCGACTAGTTGCAAAAGGTTTCAAACAAAGACAAGGAGTTCACTATGATGAAACCTTCTCACCAGTAGCTATGCTCAAGTCCATTCGGATTTTGCTTACGATTGCAGCTTATTACGACTATGAGATCTGGCAGATGGACGTGAAAATGGCCTTCCTCAATGGGAAACTTGAGGAGGATGTGTATATGACACAACCAGAGGGATTTATTTCAAAGGTTGGAACAAATCAAGTTTGTAAGCTGAAACAATCCATTTATGTATTGAAGCAAGCTTCTCGTAGATGGAAAATCATTTTTGATGAGACAATCAAAGAGTTTGATTTTATCAAAAACGAGGATGAACCATGTCTGTACAATAAGGTTAGTGGGAGCGCTGTTTCATTCCTTATATTATATGTTGATGATATATTACTGATAGGGAATGATATTCCTATGCTACAATCAATTAAAATCTAGTTATCTAAACATTTCTCCATGAAGGACTTGGGAGAAGCATCCTATATTTTGGGGATAAAGATCTATAGAGATAGATCTAAAAGGATTCTTGGCTTATCTCAAGTAACGTACATTGACTCGATGCTAAAGAGGTTGAGCATGGAAGATTCCAAAAGAGGTCTCATGCCGATGAGCCACGGAATATATCTCTCCAAGAAATAGGCCCCAAAGACACCTGAGGAGAGAGACCGTATGAGTAAGATTCCTTATGCTTAATTAATAGGATCTATCATATACGGTATGATATGTACTAGACCGGATGTCGCTCATGCACTTAGTGTAACAAGAAGATATCAGTCGAATCCAGGAGAACAGCACTGGAAGGTAGTGAAAAATATCCTAAAGTACTTACGAAGGACTAAGGATGTATTTCTTATCTACGGTGGGTCTGAATTAAAACTCGAGGGCTTTAAAGACTCAAGTTTTCAAATGGACCAAGATAACATTAAATTCATTTCGGGGTATGTGTTTACCTTAAACGGTGGTGCAGTGAGTTGGAAGAGTTCTAAACAGCAAACAGTTGCTGATTCAATGACAGAGGCAGAGTATATAGCTGCAAGTGAAGCTGCAAACAAGGCTGTTTAGATGAAGAAGTTCATAACCAAACTTAGTGTGGTACCTAGCATTGGAGGACCAGTCCCCTTGTACTGTGACAACGGAGCTGTTGCACAAGCTAAGGAACCCAGGTCTCATCAGAAATCCAAACACGTATTGCTGCGATTTCACTTGATCAGGGAGATCATTAAAAGAGGATACGTCACCTTGGAGCATGTAGACTCTTAAGACTACATTGCAGATTCATTTACTAAATCTTTAACATAACAACAGTTTGATCGTCACTTAGAGAAGATGGGTATGAGATACCATGGCTATTGACTTTAGTGCAAGTGGGAGATTGAAAGTAGTATGCATACAAGTCAATCATGTATGATGATAAAGCATATACTTTAGAAACGATCTTATTTATTTATTAATAAAAGTATTCATTTATTAAACGCATTTAATTATCTACATGATGCTGTTTTTATAATATGTAAATAACCCATAGTTTTAAGCAATACTTTTATAATCCTGTTGTTGATTATGCTAATGAGAAAAAATGCATCCCTATCCACAACACATGGAACTCCTTTAAGCATCATGTAGTTTAGACTGGATACCAAAAAGGCCCTTTCACCAGTCCAAATGGCTGAAGGAAGTTCATTAGAACCTATCCCAGTATCTCGAGATGAATTCAAGGAGTTTAAGAAGCAAATGGCCGACATGATGTCCCTGTTAAAAGAACAGTGCAAAGTATCTCAGGAATATAAGCACAAGAGTCCGACTGAATCCTCTGTGCAAGGAGACATGAAAGTACCATACCAGAGAAGGAAGGTGATACCCATACGTCCACACCTATATCTCCCCTCAATGTTGAAGTACCCAAGGAGGCCCCAATCCAGAAGACGACAAGGGACATCACAAACCTCCGGGAGGACAAAGACACTGGAGACATTAGGAAAAAAGTTAGACAGATGGAAGACGTTATCCGGTCTATGAAAGGGACAGGATCCCACGGGAGCGTGAATTACTCGGATCTGTGTATTTTCCCAAAGGCGAGATACCCGAAATAGTTTCAAGTCCCCGAGTTCGAGAAATACAACGGACTGGGAGTCCCATACACTCACTTGAAAGTCTACATAGGTGAACTTGGAACTTATGCCGAGGATGAAAAACTACGGATGCAACTATTTCAGAAGAGCCTTACCGGTGAAGCCCGCACGTGGTACGCACAGATAGACAATTTTAAAGTCAGAGGTTGGGAAGATTTGACCCATGCTTTCCTCAACCAATACAGTTTTCAATCCCAGATGGCATCTGATCGCTACCAGGTTACCAAAGTCAGAAAGTTGGGCAATGAATCGTTCAGAGAATACGCGCAGCGGTGGAGGCGAATGGCGGCACAAGTCAACCCACCAATGGATGAGGGTGAGATGGTGACCACCTTCATTGATATACAAGAAGCCCCTTTCTATGAGAGAGTCCTCGCCGGGTTAGGAAAATCCTTCTCCGAAATGATCAAACACGGGGAAATGGTAGAAATGGGTTTGAAGTCTGGAAAAATTAAAGACCTCACTGCTTTAGAAGCCGTAGCCAAGCACATACAGTCGAGAAATTATGCAAGCGCTCCCAAGAGAGGATCAAAGAGAAAGGAAGAATATGTCTCGTTAGTATTGCAAGGATAATCTGCTAACAAGAGCCTTAACTCACCTATCCAAAGGCAGAATCCTCATCCTGCGAATTTTCAGAATCCTACAGCAATGAAAGTTGGTGAAAATAAGCGAAGAAGGATATTCATTCCTTTGGGATACTCCTTGGAGAACATATTAGCCCTACTGATCACCCAGAAGAAGATCGTTGAGCTTGCTCCACCTTCCGATCCCAATGGAAGGCAATTCGATTCCAGCAAGAAGTGCACCTACCATTCCAACTCACCGGGGCATGATACTCAGGAGTGTTGGACTCTGAAGCACAAAATTCAAAACTTGATTGACAGCGGGGAGATTATAGTCAAAACCCCTGAGCAACCGAATGTCAATAGCAACCCTCTGCCTTAGCATGCGGAGGAAGGAGTTAACATTATCAGTGCTGGAAATAGGGAAAATCATAAATACCTGAGGAAGATGGGAGAGTTACCCTCTGCACATGACCCTTCAACATGGGGATACCCTGAAGAAAAGTACGGGGTAGAGCAAGAATTGGCTTCAATTAGAGCGCAGGTGGATCAGCTAGCTGAATTGGTGGTATACTAACACCAGTTGACCCGGCAGCTAATAGAACAGGTCTTATCAAAGCCAAATGACCCCATATCCATCCAAGATGTTTCCACCTCCAGAAGGGATCGGATTCGTTGCCCAGAGCAGAACAAATGGACTAAAAAATGGCTCGAGAAGCTAGATTGCAGAGGCCGTCGAGATTTTGCCGCCAAACAGAAATTTACCCCGTTGAGGCAATCCAGGGAGGAGATTCTTTGTACCTTGATCGAGGAGGGGAAGATTACAGAATTTCTGCCACCCCCAGATACGAGATCGAAATGTTTTGATCCTTCCAGATCCTGCCTTTACCATTCGAATGCTCTGGGACATGCCACGGAAGAATGTTAGGCCCTGCGGCATCTAATCCAGAACTTGATTGAATTCGGAGAACTGGACTCAATAAACAAAGCTGAGATCTTCTCTGAAGAAGAAATATACTACCCTTGGGGACCAAGGAATGTAGAAGGTATGATAGCTGTTATCCTTTGCATGGAAGGAATATCCAGCGGACTGATGTGTGGTATTTATATCGCATATCAGATTCTCTAAAGCTTAAGACGTTGCTTGTTTTTGTTTTATTTGTTGAGCTTTTGTATATATTCTGTTGTTGTTATGCTCTTCCTGTGATGCAGGGCTGTTTAGGTCATTTTCAGCTTGCAGGGGCAAAATTGTCTTTTTCTACACTCTGGCGCCGCAGCGCCAGAACCTAGTCTTAAGCCCGCGCTACAGCGTTAACTCATGGTTCATGCTGATGTCATCTGGCGCTGCAGCGGCCCGGTCCTTCTTATTCTCGAGCCTCAGCATGAGTGGCGCTGCAGCGCCACCAAGCAGTTATGGGCTCCGCGCCGCAGCGTCACCTCCGGTGCCTAGCCAGTGGTTAGCGTTTAATGACCTAAAAATAACAGAGGGAAAAAGGGGATATATAGAGCGGAGAGGACGGCAGCTAGGTGATATATAGAGAGGGATAACAGAGAATATTTTGTGGAGATTCTAGACCAGAAAGAAGCTGTGTTTTAGGGGAGAATAGTTATTGCATCATACACAGCTCAGGAGTTGCACGGAGAAGAGAAGACTTGGAGACAGAAAACCTTACAACAGGAGTTTTCTTATTCTAAATCTTTCAGTTATTTGTGTATTACTGAGCAATGTTGAATGTGATAGAAATGTGTATTAGCACCATGGTTATGAACTAATTCCTTTTTAGGATTGCAATGTAACCTAGTGTTTAGCCTAATTAACTTTCTCTCCTATTTATATTAATGAATCATTTTGGGAATGGGTTGTTGTATTTCTTGCTTATTGACTAAATGCTTGACAGATTTTTTGGCAGTGATATTAATGGATATTGAATATTGGACATTAATATCTGGCTTTTAAAATACAATAACACTTGTTATGCCCTTGCCTAAAGGAGGGTGTGCATAAACTGCTTAATAGGATAGACATATCTCTATTTGCCTTGTGTAGCCTTGAGACTGAGCTTAATGACCCTAGCCTAGTTATTTTCATCGATAGATATATTGTGATTCATCTAGCTAGGGATGTGCATTTGGCCTTCGACAGAAGCATATTTATAGTTCTATTCTCGGCTGACCATTCCTTGATTTGTTTGTATTGTGGAGAGTTAGGAGATTAGGCGACGCATTAGGGAAATTGTAATCCTAGCTTGTCTCCCTATTACTTCAATTTCTCCCGCTTCCTTTAGTTGTAATCGCATAGTTTAAAATACCACCTCCAATCATTTGTTTAGATAAGATAGTATATAACTTGCATTAGTATTTGATTTGCATTTAAGACTTCGTCCTCGTGGGTACGACACTTTCCTTATCACTGTATTACTTGTTAGACCGCGTATACTTGCGCGTGTTTAGTGATCGGTTTTCCGACCAACAAGTTTTTGGCGCCGTTGCCGAGGACTTAGTATTATTTTGTATCAATATTAAAGCTAAGTCATTACGATCTTAATTTAGACTAACTTTATCTGTTTAATTTTCTTTTCAGGTGATCTCAACGGCGTATGCCACCTCGAAGGGGTCGGAATATAATACCTCTCGATCCCGAGGTTGATAGAACGTACAGACGCCTGCAGAGAGAAAAAGCTCGGGACATACATACTCCTGTTACAATGGCTAAGGAACTTCAGAAATCTTTAAGGGAGCATGCTATGCCTCACATCGCAGATTTGCAAGCGAGCATTCTTAGGCCCGCAATCCAAGCAAACAATTTTGAGATCAAGCCGGGCACCATCCAAATGTGCTCCAATATTCAGTTTGGGGGATTACCAATTGATGACCCCAACGATCACTTGATGAACTTCTTGGAGATCTGCGATACGTTTAAGTGCAATGGAGTTTCTGACAATGCCATCAGACTCCGATTGTTTCCCTTCACTTTGAAGGACAAGGCCAAGAGCTGGCTACATTCACTTCCGTCAGGCTCCATAACCACATGGGATGACTTGGCTCAAAAGTTCGTGGCAAAGTTCTTCCCACCCGCTAAAACCGCCAGGCTCAGGCATGAAATTACCTCTTTTATTCAGTTTGAGTCAGAGTCTTTGTACGACTCATGGGAGCGATTCAAGGATCTCCTGAGAAAATGCCCCCACCATGGACTGCCAGAATGGCTTCCCATCCAGACATTCTATAATGGGTTATCCGGAGCTACTCGATCGAGTATTGATGCCGCTTCTGGAGGAGCGTTCATGTCTAAGCATCACACAGCGGGGTATGAATTGGTGGAAACAATGGCGGCCAATAATTATCAATGGCCAAATGATAGGCAGGCCCCTAAAAGAGCAGCAGGAATATATGAGGTAGATCCAATCACACAATTAGCGGCTCAGGTTGCAGCGCTAACTAAAAGACTTGACACCATGGGAGTGAAAGCTATGCAGAATGTCCAGAGTGTCTCATTGATGTGTGAATTGTGTCAAGGGAGCCACACAAGTTAGCAGTGTGCCATAAGCCCCGAGTCAGTTCAATTTGTTTCCAAGTACGGGCGGCAGCAAAACGCAAGTCTCCTTACTCATTATCATCCGGGCTTGAGGAATCATCCAAACTTTTCTTGGGGCAACACGAATAGCAATCAACCACAACCTCCGACCACCAGGCCTAATTTCTCAAATCCTCCATGTTTTCAAGCTCAAAATCAGTACAACCAACAACCACAGAGTTCTCAAAATCAGTTCCACCACCTCAACAGGAAAGAAAACCTAGTTTGGAAGATCTCCTGTCACGATATATTGCCCAAAATGAGACAAGGAGCAGTAATCAAGAGGCTTCCATCCGGAACCTTGAAGTCCAAATGGGACAGTTGATCTCTGCTTTGAATAGTCGACCGCAAGGCACATTGTCGAGTGACACTGATGTCAACCCGAAATGGGATGGGAAGGAACACTGCAAAGCAGTTACACTCCGAAGTGGGAGAACTATAAATGAAAAGGGTGGAGAGAGGCCTGTAGTGCAAGAAGAAGTGACTATAGAGGAACCTATTGTGGAGCAGAGTGATGATAAGTCTGGGGGTGAGGTAAATGCTCAAGAAAGCCCTTTATCACCAACCCCTATAGTGAACACAGCTAGTCCTCCTATCCCACAGTTGCCATTCCCCCAGCGCATGCAGAAACAAAAGCTTGATAAGTAATTTTCTAAGTTTTTAGAAGTGTTCAAGAAGCTTCACATAAACATCCCGTTTGCAGAGGCGTTGGAGCAAATTCCGAGCTATGTTAAATTCATGAAAGACATATTGTCAAAGAAGAGGAAAATGGGAGATCATGAAACAGTGGCTCTGACTGAGGAATGCAGTGCTATTCTACAGAACAAGCTCCCGCCAAAACTGAAAGATCCTGGAAGTTTCACGATTCCATGTACTATCGGGGACCAATTCATTGGCAAGGCCTTATGTGATTTGGGGGCTAGTATAAATTTGATGCCTCTGTCAATATATAAAAAGCTTGGACTGAATGAAGCCAAACCCACAAGTGTTACTTTGCAATTGGCGGATAGATCTCTCACGTACCCGAAGGGGATAGTAGAGGATGTGCTTGTTAAGGTGGACAAGTTAATCTTCCCAGCGGACTTTATTGTCCTGGACTTTGAGGAAGACAGGGAGGTCCGGATAATACTGGGTAGACCATTCTTAGCAACGGGGAGAACCCTTATAGATGTGCAGAAAGGGGAGCTGACTATGAGAGTGCAGGATCAGGAAGTAACTTTCAATGTGTTTAGGGCAATGAAATATCCGAACACCCCTGAAGACTGCTTCCAGATTAAAGTTCTTGATGATGCAGTCAGGGAAGTATTCTCAGAAGCATGCATGACAGACCCTTTAGAAGCTACACTAAGAGGTACCAGTACTAAGGAGGAGGCCACCCATGTTGAATGTGCTAACTGGCTGGATGCACCCCAGCAATCTACACAGTTCCAAAGACAGTTTGAGTCGCTGAATGATCCAGAAGCATCTACTTCAAAGGCCTAACCATCTGTTGTAGAACCTCCTATCCTCGAGTTAAAGCCCCTGCCCAATCATATGAGGTATGCATACTTAGGGAATTCATCCACTTTACCTGTTATAATATCTGCATCTTTAGATGAAGGCCAGGAAGAGAAGCTACTGCTAGTGCTCAAACAGTATAAAACGGCACTGGGGTGGTCAATTTCAGACATTAAAGGGATCAGTCCATCCCTTTGTATGCACAAAATCCTACTGGAGGAAGGATCCAAGCCGACCATTGAACATCAAAGGCGGTTGAACCCAATAATGAAAGAGGTGGTCCGGAAGGAAATCATTAAGCTGCTAGATGCGGGCATTATCTACCCTATCTCGGACAGTCCTTGGGTCAGTCCTATTCAATACGTGCCAAAAAAGGGTGGTATGACAGTAGTAGCCAATGAGAATAACGAGTTGATTCCAACCAGAACGGTGACTGGATGGAGGGTAGGTATGGACTACAGAAAGTTGAATAAGTCCACCTGTAAGGATCACTTCCCACTGCCATTTATTGATCAGATGCTCGATAGACTTGCTGGGCATGCCTTCTATTGTCTGCTAGATGGTTATTCTGGCTACAATCAAATTTCAATTGCTCCCGAAGATCAGGAGAAAACAACGTTCACATGTCCGTATGGGACCTTTGCCTTTCGAAAAATGTCCTTTGGGTTGTGTAACGCTCCTGCAACATTCCAACGTTGCATGATGTCCATCTTCTCTGACATGGTCGAAAAGACCCTCGAGGTTTTCATGGACGATTTTTCTGTATTCGGGAGTTCATTTGATAACTGTCTGGTGAATTTGACTGCCGTTCTTCAAAGATGCGTTGAAACTAATCTTGTATTGAATTGGGAGAAGTGCCACTTCATGGTAAAAGAGGGCATTATTCTGGACCACAGAGTATCAGATGGTGGTATTGAAGTAGACAAGGCTAAAATTGATGTCATCAATAGTCTACCGCCGCCTACATCAGTGAAAGGGGTTAGGAGTTTTCTTGGGCATGAAGGTTTCTATAGGCGGTTTATCAAGGACTTCTCAAGGATAACAAAACCGCTATGTTCACTATTAGAAAAGGATATGCTTTTTTAGTTTGATGAAGCCTGCCTCAGAGCATTTGAACTTTTAAAGGAAAAACTCATTTCGACTCCTATCGTGGTAGCTCCTGATTGGACTTTCCCATTTGAGCTCATGTGTGACGCCAGTGATTTTACAATTGGGGCAGTGTTGGGACAGAGAAGGGACAAAGTGTTCCACACGATCTACTATGCCAGCAAAATATTAACTGATGCTCAGTTAAATTACACCACAACCGAGAAGGAACTGCTGGCAGTGGTTTATGCTTTTGACAAATTCCGTTCCTACCTCATTGGAACAAAAGTGACCGTGTACACAGACCATTCGGCCATCAAATATCTGATAGAGAAGAAAGATGCAAAGCCTAAGCTGATAAGGTGGGTCCTTCTTCTACAGGAGTTCGATCTGGAGATCCACGACAAAAAGGGGACAGAAAACCAGGTAGCAGATCACTTGTCGAGGTTGGAAAACCCTCCTCATTCGGGAGATGCAATCAAAGACATCAATGATTTCTTCCCGGATGAACAACTGTTTGCCGTCCAAAGCAAAGCCCCGTGGTATGCGGACTTTGCCAATTTCGTCGCTTGTCAAGTGCTTCCTCCCATCTTGAGCTATCAACAGAGGAAGAAATTCCTAAATGATGCAAAACAATACTTTTGGGATGAGCCCTTTTTATTCAAACAGTGTTCAGATCAGATTCTGCGGAGATGTTTGCCAGAGGAGAAAATCGAAGGTGTGCTCCATCATTGCCATTCCTCTAATTATGGAGGACATTTTGGGGGCCAAAGAACTGCTGCTAAAGTACTCCAATCTGGGTTTTACTGGCCTACCCTGTTCAAAGATGCACACCTATATGTGTTGCACTGCGATAGATGCCAAAGGGTAGGAACCATTTCAAAAAGGTACGAATTGCCTCTGCAGAATATCCTTGAAGTAGAGTTGTTTGATGTATGGGGTATTGACTTCATGGGGCCATTCCCGTCGTCCTACAACAATCTCTATATTCTGGTCGCGGTTGATTATGTCTCCAAATGGGTAGAAGCAATCGCCTTGCCTTCTAATGATGCTAAGGTGGTGCTTAATTTCTTAAGGAAAAATATTTTCACTCGCTTCGACACTCCTCGGGCAATAATCAGTGATGAAGGGTCACATTCTTGCAACAAATATTTCGAAGCCCTTCTTGCCAAGTATGGGGTGACCCATAAAATAGCCACAGGTTATCATCCGCAGACAAGTGGCCAAGCAGAGATCTCTAACCGAGAGGTTAAGCGTATCTTGGAGAAGATTGTTAATCCTAATCGGAAGGACTGGTCAAAGAAGCTTGATGATGCCTTGTGGGCATACCGCACCGCTTATAAAACGCCTATCGGAATGTCTCCGTATAGGCTTATTTACGGCAAGGCTTGTCATCTTCCTGTGGAGCTAGAGCACAACGCATATTGGGCTATCCAAAAGCTCAATTTCGATATGGATGCAGCGGGTGAACGAAGACTATTACAACTCAATGAATCAGACGAGTTTCATCTGCACGCGTATGAAAACGCTAAGTTGTATAAGGAAAAGACAAAGCGGTGGCATGACAAGAAAATTGTCGAAAGGAACTTCGAACGAGGCCAGAAGGTGCTTCTTTTTAACTCCCGGCTGAAATTATTCCCGGGGAAGTTGAAGTCCCGATGGTCGGGGCCGTTCACAATTGCTAAAGTGTATCCTCATGGGGCTATTGAGGTCGAAGACCCTCATTCAGACAAAACCTTCAAAGTCAATGGACAACGTTTGAAACAATATTGGGGCGACGAGGTTGACCGGCAACACACCTCCATCACCTTGGGAGACCCGGTGTAAGGCGGGGCGAAAGTCAAGCCGACGACTCTAAATCAAGCGCTTGATGGGGAGGCAACCCCATCTCAGTATCAAAAATTTCCTTGTGGTTTTATTTAGTGTTATTTTCTTTAGTTATCATTAGTGCAATTGGTTTTCCTTAGAAATATTGTAGATGTTAAATTAGTATGTTAGTTTGTAGTTTAATGGTTAGTATGATTGCTATGTCTAGTAGTTAAATTCTGCATTGATTCAGGTTTTGGGTGTTTGCTGCAGGAATGCAGGAAAAAAAAGCAAAGTACTCGTGCCGCAGCGCCAAGTGTTAGCCTAATTTTCACGCCGCAGCGCCATGCTCTTTTTTCCAAATTCTCTGTCACGCCGCAGCGCCAGTCCCTTCACAAAATCTCACGCCGCGGCGCCAGCATATGCTGGAAGCTACTGGAGAGTTGCGCTGCAGCGTAGAGGGCTTTGTAATTATTCGCGTCGCAGCACCGAAAATGGCGCCGCAGCGCCAAGTTGAACCTATCTCGCGCTGCAGCGCCATGCACCACGCCGCAGCGCCAGTGCCGTGTTTTTGAGTTTAAGCAAGGCGTTTGGGTTTCAGTTTACAGTAGTTTTTGTTTCTCCCCTCTTTTCTCTCACACACATCTCCATTTCTTCCGACGAGTGCGGCAATTCAAGCGACACCCTTTTGGTTTCTCACCGTTTGGGGCCATCAACCGTCTGCAGTTACTTCTCCTTCGTCCTATTTATAAGCAATATGCGGTAAGGATTTCTTCAGAGCAACCAGTGGATTTTCATTTGTTAATTTTCTTTTTGTTGTCCTTGGGGTTTGTTGGCTATGGGTTCAAAGCGTCCTCGCACTAGTATAGGTCCTCCTCCGTCTTCCAGAACCCCTCCTCCCCTTTGGGATGCTGTAAAATTCCCAAGTGAGGAAGCCTGGAAGCGATATGCCCAAAAATTTTCAAAGAGGAGTTTGGTGCCTGAGAGAGGGCTAAGGCCAGATGACAAGATGGACGGCCATATGAATTCCATGATTGTGACCATGAAATGGATTCACTTCACCAAGCCGCCCGAATCAGCAGTTATTTCGGTGGTAAAGGAATTCTACGCAAATGCTAATGCTGAGGGTCCTGCTTCGGTACCAGTTCGGGGTAAGTTGATAAAATTTGACAGTCGTACCATTAATGCTGTGTATGGGACTCCAAACTACGATGGTAAGGATTATCTGGAGTCTGGGATGCGGAGTTACAATACAGATGAGATTATAACCAAGCTCTGCAAGCCTGGTACCGTGTGGAAAACCAATGAATTCCACGGTGAAAAGACTTCTTTCCCCCATCAAGCCTTAAGTCGTTATGGTAAGGCGTGGTACTCCTTTATTTGTGCTAATATCATGCCAACACGCCACCTGAGTGATGTAACAAGAGAGAGGGCAGTATTGCTGTATGCAATTGTTATGGGGCTGAAGGTTAATGTGGGGGCTCTTATCCAGGATTCAATTAAAAAGGCCATTAGAAGCAACGTCAATTCCGGACTCCCTCACCCGTCTTTGATCACACGCCTATGCAAAAGGACGGGTGTGGTATGGGAGAAAGACGACATCACTCAGCCGCCTATGGCTGTCATTGATCATCACGTTATAGCCCGTTATGGAGTATGGGATGGGGGACCTCCGTCGCACCCAAAGGGTCAGGGATATTTACCGGGGCCTCTGCCGCCTCCCTCATCAGAGTCTGGTACCTCCGCTCAAGCGCCTGAGCCCCCATCTTCTGAGGCTATGCCACCTGGGGCCTTGGCAGAGATTTTAAGCAGCCTTAATTTTCTCTACTGCAAGGTTGATACAGTGGCTCAATGGCAGAGCCAATTCAATCACTATCATGCGGAGTTCGCAAATACAGTCTCCAGTATCTATTATGCTCAGGGAGGAGACGACGCAGAGTCCATGCCCTTTCAATTTCCAGAGCCTCCAATTTTTGCGCCTTATCCTCCACCATTTCCAGCCAGAGCAGAGGATCGTGAGGAGGAGCCAACGCAGGCTGATGATGAGGCTGATGATGATGGCGGAGGTGATGGTGCTCCATAGGGTGATGGCCAGTGAGGTCATTGGCAAATTTCAAGCTTGGGGGAGATTTCCTTTTTAAGTATTTTTATATATGAATTGTTGTCATGTTTCTTTTGGGCCGTATAGCCCCAGACTATCATTTGTGGATGTTTTATGTTTTCGGTTTATTTTGGGATGCATGTATGATGCATTGGTACGTTGGTTTTATTAGGTATATAAACGTATGTTTTGGTTTATAATATTTAAGTGCTTGTGCTTTATTTTGGGGTATGTGCAGATAATTGGTTTACTTGATGCCATGTGTTATGGCTTCTCCTTATTTGGGCAGGGTGTTATTTTTTGTTGCTTCATGCCTAATTTATTTTGATCCCCCCTTTCACCCCGTTCTGTAACTGTAAATATGCTGGGTGAGGGTGTTTTAGCTGTTAATTTTTGATCGTGGCTAATGACAAGCGTCTAGTAGTTGTGGCTGTCTCTTAGAGTCGTGTCAAGCATGTATGTGTTAGGGGGTGTGAATCGATAAGTCGAGACTGTTTTTGATCCGTCCTTAGCAAGCACCGATCAACTGTTTTAGCTAATTATTTTTCGATTTTATTTCGCACGTTGATTGCTTTGAGAGTATGTTCATTCTTATAATCTTTCATTTCTGCAAGGTAATAAAGGGCTTGGGTGCTTTTACAGTTTTGGATCTTGGACTCTGGCATGTTGTAGAATAAAATAACCAAAAAATAGAATTAATTGAAATGGAGATTGAATATCGAAAGTCTTGCGGTGGGTCGAGATGGAGCGTAAAACGCACTCGCCCATAAACGCAGGACCGATGTTGAGATGGAGCATAAAATGCACTTGTCAAATAATCTTCAGATTTCATAAAGTCTAATTTGGCTTATGTTGATTATGTGGCCTTTGCTGCTCGAGTGATTAGATTCATAGGGGTGTTCCACGCCTAGTGCCCTAAAGCCGTCTGGCTTGGGAGTCACTGATCAAAAGCTCATTTATGGGTAGCTCTGTTTAGCCTAAGGTAATTAAGGACTGTCCGAGTCAGATTTTTCTGTCTTCATGCTAGAGCCTTTTGATCTTTTCCTGTGCTTGCATCTTAGTCTTAATGCTTGTTGATTGTTTAAGTTGCGTAGTGTGCATATTGGTTTTAGCTTTCGACTATGCGAGTTTTTTTTGAGCTATGTTTAGTTTGGATGGTTGGTTTTCGCTCACATAGAATGGATCAAGTACAGTCTCATGCTTGCAAATTCGATTTTAAGCCCCCTTTCATGTCAGTGTTTGTCCTATTCTCGGAGAGGCTCTATAAGTACGCTTTGAAGCCGTGGTAATATTCTATAGTAGTAGTTCCCTTTCGCGTCTTCCTGTATTGTAGGTGTGGATGTTAGATAGTTTGCTTGAGGGCAAGCAAAAGCTTAAGTTTGGGGCTATTTGATGTGTGGTATTTATATCGCATATCAGATTCTCTAAAGCTTAAGACGTTGCTTGTTTTTGTTTTATTTGTTGAGCTTTTGTATATATTCTGTTGTTGTTATGCTCTTCCTGTGATGCAGGGCTGTTTAGGTCATTTTCAGCTTGCAGGGGTAAAATTGTCTTTTTCTACACTCTGGCGCCGCAGCGCCAGAACCTAGTCTTAAGCCCGCGCCGCAGCGCCAACTCATGGTTCATGCTGATGTCATCTGGCGCTGCAGCGGCCCGGTCCTTCTTATTCTAGAGCCGCAGCGTGAGTGGCGCCGCAGCGCCACCAAGCAGTTATGGGCTCCGCGCCGCAGCGTCACCTCCGGTGCCTAGCCAGTGGTTAGCGTTTATTGACCTAAAAATAACGGAGGGAAAAAGGGGATATATAGAGCGGAGAGGACGGCAGCTAGGTGATATATAGAGAGGGATAACAGAGAATATTTTGTGGAGATTCTAGACCAGAAAAAAGCTGTGTTTTAGGGGAGAATAGTTATTGCATCATACACAGCTCAGGAGTTGCACGGAGAAGAGAAGACTTGGAGACAGAAAACCTTACAACAGGAGTTTTCTTATTTTAAATCTTTCAGTTATTTGTGTATTACTGAGCAATGTTGAATGTGATAGAAATGTGTATTAGCACCATGGTTATGAACTAATTCCTTTTTAGGATTGCAATGTAACCTAGTGTTTAGCATAATTAACTTTCTCTCCTATTTATATTACTGAATCATTTTGGGAATGGATTGTTGTATTTCTTGTTTATTGACTAAATGCTTGACAGAGTTTTTGGCAGTGATATTAATGGATATTGAATATTGGACATTAATATCTGGCTTTTAAAATACAATAACACTTGTTATGCCCTTGCCTAAAGGAGGGTGTGCATAAACTGCTTAATAGGATAGACATATCTCTATTTGCCTTGTGTAGCCTTGAGACTGAGCTTAATGACCCTAGCCTAGTTATTTTCATCGATAGATATATTGTGATTCATCTAGCTAGGGATGTGCATTTGGCCTTCGACAGAAGCATATGCATAGTTCTATTCTCGGCTGACCATTCCTTGATTTGTTTGTATTGTGGAGAGTTAGGAGATTAGGCGACGCATTAGGGAAATTGTAATCCTAGCTTGTCTCCCTATTACTTCAATTTCTCCCGCTTCCTTTAGTTGTAATCGCATAGTTTAAAATACCACCTCCAATCATTTGTTTAGATAAGATAGTATATAACTTGCATTAGTATTTGATTTGCATTTAAGACTTCGTCCTCGTGGGTACGACACTTTCCTTATCACTGTATTACTTGTTAGACCGCGTATACTTGCGCGTGTTTAGTGATCGGTTTTTCGACCAACACGGACCCATAACGATCCAAGGAGTATCTGAGCAGAGACACAAAGCCACTCTCGAGATACCAGCGCCTAAACCACTAATGTTGGCCCCTTAGCTGCAACTCCCAATTCTCAGCCTGAAGAAGGTACCGTGGAATTACAGAGAAGGTATAAAGTTGGCACCTGACTGTACTGCCATCATACCTAGAGAGAATACATGTTACCTCGCAGGGCGTTTGACAAAACCGATAACCAAGGTATTAGGGAAGGTATCTACTGAAAAGATCACAGAGTTCCTCCACAAGATGGGGCACGGTGAGGCCAGGACGGTGAAGCAATTAGAGGCCAAACCCCATCAAATTTCTTTCCTGGATTTGGTATTAGAATCTAACGACCATCGTCAAATCCTGATCCAAGTATTGGAGGAAGCACACTTACCCAAGACTATCGATACTGAGAAATTCCAGCACTTGATCAGCCATGTACTGGACTAGTAATGTGATATCCTTCACTGACGACGATATACCAGTCAAAGGAACTGGGCATCACAAACCGTTGCATATCACTGTCGTTTCATCAGGATATGTAGTAGGTGGCGTGCTAATCGACGAAGGGTCGTCTTTGAACATCTGTCCACGTGATACTCTAGAGAAGATGAAGATCAACCCAAACCAAATTTGGGACAGCCATGTCGTGGTACGGGCTTTCAACGGATCAAGAAGGGATACCGTGGGGGAGATTGAACTTCCTGTGGAGATTGTCCCTTTCACTTTCAACATACCTTTTCAGATCCTGAAGATCCCTACCGGGTATAATCTGTTATTAGGACGACCATGGATCCATATGGCTGGCGCCGTTCCTTCAACTCTTCATCAACAACTAAAATATATCGTCAATGGCAATCTGGTGACTATCAGTGCAGAACCTGATTATCCTGTTCATAACCTAGGAGATATGCCCCTGATCGACGTGAATGAAGGTGTCGAGCCTGCCGATTTTCAAGCCTTCAAAATCAGCAATCCGCGATATAACTCTGTGGGGGCACCAGTCTTAATTCCTGAATATCTCCAGAAGTAATGGCGGTTGGCCAAGAGATGTTGTCCCGAGGACATCGACTAGGCCAGGGATTGGGAAAGAATGGCCAAGGAATCAGGAACCCAATCCGTATACCCACGCAGTTGGGAAAGGCTAGACTCGGGTACCATGGTGGATCTAAACATCAGAATCCTCACAGGCGTTAACCAGTTAATCAGCTAATTCACCTCAAGCCAAACCTTGGTGAAACGGGGTTTAAGGAGCCACTCAAGAAGATCCCCCTCATTATTTCCAACCTTCTGATTCCTAAAGTCGATCAGGGAGGACGTCAGACGGACGGGGATGAAAAGCCTGTCCAAGATGCGGCCCTAAGGGCCAAAGACAAGAAGTTTTTGGAAGATCCAGTTGCAGTTCCTGGGCAGTTTTTGCTACTCTAAAAAGGACCTAAAGAAGTCCGACGAGGCAGATCTGTCAAGTGATCAACTTATTCTCCCGACACTTAACTGGGGAAATGTCAACATCCCAAACGTTGATCCAGGGACCAGTTCCAAACCAGTTATGGCCATCTTGGAAGACTGCGACTCTAGTAGCGCGTCTATCTCAACGACTCCCCAGGAGCTCAAGACCAGCAATTGGACGATCACTCCACAGATCGTCCGTAAAGGGTAAAAACCAAGAAGCGACCGCTGACAGGGAGCTCTACCTTTATCTATATTTATGTCTATTTTATTTCATCTGTAGCTTATTATTGCTAGTTGTCATATTAACTGATGAATCCTTTTGTAATTGACAACTACTTGTATATATTTAGTAATCAAGTTTTTGTATCAGGTTTCCAAATTTGTATGTTTCTAGCCACGTCCATGGTTTGCCGAATTTGAGTAATGATTACCATTTCGACATAGAATTGGATTTTGACTTGATGGGAATCGAGCAGGAGGAAGAGGATGATGACGAGGTGCCCGAGGAAATCAAAACATGGGTCGAAGATAAACCAAACCCAACCTCGATCAAACCACCACCATAAATATTGGAACCCTTGATGATCCTAAAGAGATACAGATAGGAACCACCTTCCCTCTAACCAAGAAAAAGAACTCATCCAACTCTTAACCAAATTTAAGGATGTTTTTGCCTGGTCTCATGAAGACATGATAGGTCTATCCACCGATATCGTCGTCCATCGACTACCAATTAAAGAAGGGTTCAAACCAGTCAAGCAGAAACTAAGACGGTTGAAACCAGAATGGAGCCTGAAGGTCAAAGAGGAAATTATCAAACAGTTCAAAGCGAGAATCATTATGGTGTCAACGTACCCTGAATGGTTGTCCAATGTAGTCCCAGTGCCGAAATCTGGAGGAAAGGTGCGAGTTTGTGTAGATTATCGAGATCTTAATAAAGCCAGCCTTAAGGATGACTTCCCAGTGCCGTTCATCCACGTATTAATCGACAACACCGCACAGTTCGAGATGTATTCTTTCGCTGATTGCTTTGCTGGATATCACCAGATTATGGTTGCTAAAGAAGACAAGGAAAAGACTGCCTTCATTACCCCTTGGGGAACCTTTTGTTATCGAAGACTAGCTTTTGGCCTTACCAACGCTGGGGCTACTTATCAAAGAGCCATGATGACCTTGTTCCACGATATGATGCACAAAGAAATCGAGGTGTATATTGATGACATAATCGTAAAGTCCCGACAGGCTGATGATCATTGCACCCATCTTCAGAAGTTATTTGAACGACTCCGCAAATTTAGTCTGAAGTTAAACCCAGCAAAGTGTGCTTTTGGGGTGAAATCCGGCAAACTACTGGGATTTCTGGTGGGCAACTGGGGCATTGAATTGGACCCTGCCAAGATCAAAGCCATCACGGAAATTCCTGAGCCAAAAACCGAGAAGGAAATTTAAGGTTTCCTGGGAAGAATTAACTTCATCAGCCGGTTCATATCGCAGTTGATAGCAACCTATGAACCCATTTTCAAAGTGTTAAGGAAGAACTCTTCGGGAAAATGGAACGAAGACTACTAGAAAGCCTTCCACATCATCCAGAAGAGTTTAATTGAAGCACCTATTTTGGTTCCCCCAAAGGATGGGATTCCATTGTTCATGTGTATCTCGGTCAACTCCAATGCTATGGGTTGCCTATTGGGGCAGAAGGATGACATGGGGAAAGAAAGAGCTATCTATTATCTCAGTAAGCGCTTCAGCAGCGGAGAACAGAAATATACTTTTATAGAAAGAACCTGTTGTGCATTAGCTTGGGCAGCCACCAAGTTACAGCATTATCTACATGGCCATACCACTTATCTCATATTGAGGATGGATCCTTTGAAGTACATCTTCGGCAAGCCAATTTTGAACTGCCGGTTATCCAAGTGGCTGTTAATCCTTCAACAGTTCGACATCATTTATGTCACCCAAAAGTCCATCAAAGGGCAAGGGATTGCAGATCACCTGTCGGCTGCACCAATAGAGGGTTTTGAGCCTCTAGAAACTTATTTCCCTGAGGAGGAGGTGTTGATTGTTTTCCTGATTGATAAGGAGGATCAAGGTCAATTTTAGAAAATGTATTTTGATGGCGCATCAAACGCTGAAGGTGCCGAAGCCGGGGCAGTCCTGGTATCTATCACGGGAGATCAATACCATGTGTCAACCAAGTTGCATTTTAACAACTCCAGCAATACCACAGAATATGAAGGGTGCATTGTGGGGTTGAAGCTGGCTCAGTCCATAGGAGTGAAACATTTAGCTGTGTTTGGAGATTCGGAGCTAGTCATCAGACAGTCTACCGGGGCATACACTACCAAAGAGCTGTATCTACTGCCGTATCATCGACATGTTCTCAGACTGGCAGGGGAGTTTGAAGACATTGCCTTCATGCATATTCCCCAGAACCAGAATGGTTTTGCTGATGCATTAGCCACATTAGCCTCACTGATAAGCCTGTCAGCAAGAAAGGGAATGCCTGTCATCACTTTCACGATGCAGAATACACCGTCATATGGAAACAATGTAGGGGAGATATCAAATGAGATACCACCTGCAGGACCACCTTGGTACCACCATATCAAAGAATATCTGCGAGATCAATCAACCCCAGAAGGGATGAGTCAAGCAGCGAAGAAGCGAATACAGAAAATGGCCATAAATTTCTAGCTAAGTGGAGATGCTCTCTATAAGAGAGACCCGGATGTAGGACTTCTGAGATGTCTAGATCGGGAGCAAGCCCGACGACTTATGAATGAAGTACATGGTGGAGTATGAGGAGCACATATGAGTGGACCTCTGCTTGCCAAAAAGATTCTGAGGACAGGACATTACTAGATATCCCTCAAAGTGGATTGCGATGATCATGTCAAGCGTTGCTATCAATGCCAGATCCACGCTTACATTATTCACGCGCCTCCGAATCAATTACATTGCATGACATCACCATGGCCTTTCTCCATGTGGGGAATGGACGTGATAGACCAGTTGAGTCAAAAGCCAGCAACGGTCATCGATTCATCTTCACTATGATTGACTACTTTACCAAGTGGGTGGAAGCGGCTTCTTTCCCTAAGGTCACCAAAGAGGTCATGTGACACCCCCAAATTCCAGTGACCACCACTTGGCCTCTCGAATTCGATTCATCACATACTCATGGTAATACATCACAATAATAATAACTAAATATCACACAATCACAGCGGAAAATCTATTCTAGAATAATTTACAATGATTTATTATAATTATTCCCCCAAGTCTCGCAACCTACAGTACTTAATAGATTACATAATAATATCAATTAACGACTTATTACATAATCTAACTTAAGCTTAAACATAATCAAATCCAGTCTTACTACATCATCTCAATACAATATTAAAATATTTAAAACATAACAGAGACAAGCTAGTTGGTAGCCTTGCCCTTGCCCTTATCAACGCCCGAAGGTTCGCCCTACTCTGCCTTAACTGAAATGTTTTAGGGAAAGCAAGAATGAGCACAAATTGCCCAGCAAGTAATATACAATAAGGGTAAGTGATATAATTCTCAATTCTCGAAAAGGTATAACAAGGTTTGATAGTTCAAGGATAACAAGAATATCAACAACTTTCAATAACAGTCACTAAGGACAGAATAATATCAATGTGATTCAATAATAAATCAATTCAAGATTTCAAGATAACTGAATACTGAGCAGTCACTAAGGACTATGAACTTCTACTAGAATTGACAGTAATAAACTGAAAATCCAACAAAAACAGGTACAACAGGTGATCAGCCTAAAGTACCATCGTTATGCATAACAATCAATCATACTCAAGTGTGCACGTCGGTTCTCCGACAATTATGTATCCCCTTCAAAGAAGGTTGTTCTTCTCAGTCAAATACAAGATCCCGCACCAATCAATTGGTTTGGGTCGCTTTTCAATAATATAAGTCTAGCCGAATCAAATGGCATAGACACTTTCACAATATTCAAGATCAATTCTAAGTTCATCATGACTAATAGCTTTAATGAAATAAGAGTTCAAGTATGATAATTCAATTCAAACGATTAAGTAAAGAAACTAGTTCGCAATATACAAGGATAGAATACTTGCACCGTAAAAGAGTGTAAGTTAGGAAACTTGTCTTATGCGTAGTTTACTCACGTAAAGCTAGCCAACACTTTCGAATTCCTATCGTAATATAGTTACGTATATATATGATATTCATTAGTCATATAATTTAACTTTACATTTTATCTCCGAATATACGATCAACACATAAGCTAAGTTTTAACCTAGCTACACAGTTATATAGTATTATATTAATATAACTTCTATCCTCTATCCTCTTTTCTCAAGTTGATCATATTTATACATCATTACTATCATGTGAGACTACCACAATTAGCAAACATACTCGCATATTATTAATATCACATAAGACCACAATCAATACTGAATATATTTCGTTTTAGCAAGTTATGGCATTCCCCTAAGTTAACAGTCAAAATTGGGTTCAAGTAACATCATAGCATATAATCATTCGTGAGTTCATTATCACAATTTTAACTTACATTTTACATGGTATTAAGGGATAGAAAAACCATGTGGTTATCATGCTTTATAACTTGGCTATATGTTTACATAGATGTCACATAATCTATTAATACACATGCTTATGGTGTTCACATTATTTATTCATAACTAGTATTGTTTAATACTTGGGAGCATGCTTTAAACTCATGTTATCATTATGTCTACTACATACGAATCATGTTTAAAGGCATATCAAACCCGAACATGCCATCATAACCCTTTAGAATCTAGATACTCACGTGATGTAACTATCTTTTTGAAAACATGTTCAAGTTTTACGTTTCAAACTTATACTTTTACTTAGCAAGGTTCACAATTGAAGTCCACATACTCATGTCATGCTATGAAACATATCTAAGCAAGTCAACATACCTTTCGTGCATTCTTAAACCATATTAATATGCTTGTACGGTCAGAATATCAACATGAATATAATTTATCAAAGTTTGTTTTCAAACTCTACGCTTTCGTTAGAAATGTTAAATGATGGAGTTCGCATGCTCACATTTCATCATGAAGCTTATGTATGCAAGTCAATACGTATTTCATGTGTTTCTAGGTCATACAAACATGTCTCGAAAGTCAGAATATTAACATGCTTCATATATGTTAACGTTCGTTCATGAAACCTTAAGTTTACTTCAACACTATATGTTGTTTCCTAATCCTTGCATGTAATCATAGCCAAAGCGTGTTTACGTTATCTCCATATACTGATATAAGTATGTTAGACCCATTAGCATGCTCATCTAAGCCATGTAAACAACCTAACACTTAGCCGACTTAAGCATGAAGCAGGGAACTGCTGCAGGCTGCTGGCGCAGCTGCGCAGCTGCCCAGTGTAAAACTGGCACAGCTGCGCCGGCTCCCAGCCAGCGGCAGACAGTTCCAGAAAACGGCAAAAACCCAGCCCAACACAGAAATTACACTACGAATTTAATTGTAATCACACCACATTGCTTACTAACATGCTCATTAGTTCATGTAACACTTAAACAATCATTATATAACCCAATTACACTTTAATTCCACATAATTAAGAATCTGAAATCATAGCAATAGAAACAGAAAATGAAAATGAAAAATAAGGAAGCTATTTTGTAATCCCAACATGTATACAAGTCCATATAACAACTACACAGCTTCCTATAATTCAATTAGCATGAATGGCATCCATAATCCAGAAGCTTACTTTGTCAAAGAATTTCAAGAATAGAAATTTTTGACAGAAACCAAGAATGAAGAATACAGAAATGGGATTATACCTCTGTTAATGGAGTTTGAATTCTCCACTTCTCAGAATACTACACTGATGTATATATATTAGCTCTCAACTTATCAAACTCAAGCAAAATCTCAGCAAGATGAAATGTGAAGGAGAGATGCTTCATTTATAGAAAAATTAAAACACAGTCCATGCTTCTAACTCTCAAAATAAACTAACATATGTTTGAATTGCATGCTAGATAAGAAGAAGTTGGTAGATAGTTGTTGAAGGTCATCATCATGCCCACACCCCATTGTATGATTGCTATGAAGGTTTGCTGAGTTTTAAGGTTATAGGGGAGTAGGATAGCTTGAGTATATCACGTGAAAGAGATAGTGACTCTCTCAGCAAAACAAACTCAGCCTTCTAGCAACATACTACACTTAAATCATTATACACATATGTATTAAATACTTAGGCTATCTACACATATATATATTTTATACATATGTCTTTAATTGAAATGTCACACTATAATTCACATAATGTAGTAAGTGTGACTTGTACACATATAATCCAGGTACATTTTTATCACACTGGTATAATTTTCTCGGATATAATTACATCACATTATTTCCTTTATTATTAAATTCTATTAATCAACCCTTGTTTACAACACTTTCAAGATGTATTAATTTAATGTATACTTACATACATATTGTCACATAGGTATTAATCATGTAGCTTACATAGTTTAATAAATCCCAATACATGGTCCATATATATAGTATAGTCACATAAATGTTGCACCACACTATATAATATAGTTGTATTCTATATACTTTATATTTAATTATTGCATGCTTGTACAATATAATCTTATTATATTAATAACTTACTTATTTATTTTATTATTCATAATGTCAAATAAATAAACTATTCATCTCATTGATTAATAATAAAATTATTAATTTCCACAACCATTGCTCATTTATCACACACAGTATATAAATATAAATCTTATTATATTATAGACATGTTGCTCATTATTATTATTATATTTCTTGTAATAATAATAATCACATATTATTAATTAATCATCTATAACAATTATTCTACGATGATAATTAATTAATATTCTACGATTAACAATTAATATAAATTAATTATTTGCTTAAATTAATATAATCATTATTATTTCCCACCACGGTGCCACACAAGGCATTTCATCGAGTTTATTATAAACTCCATATTTTTCTCAATTGTCATAAATATTCAATTTAATATAATTGAGTTACTCTCCTCATAACACAAAAATTATTTATTTTCAAATAAATTCTCATTTCCATTAATATATTCATTTAATAATATATGAAAATTCTCGGGTATTACAGGTCATTGTTGGTTTCATTAGAAACAATGTCATCTGTCGGTATGGACAACCCGAGGTTATCATATCAGATAACGCGAAGAATCTGAATAACGAGATGATGAGGGAACTGTGCAGTAAGTTCAATATCAAACACCTCAATTCGGTTATTTATCGTCCAAAGATGAACGGCGCGGTGGAAGCGGCTAACAAGAACATCAAGAAGATAATGATAAAGATGTCAGCAAATCACCGGGGATGGCCTTAGCTATTACCGTTAGCCCTGCTTGCATACCGGACGTCGACTCGAACCTCGACTGGGGCAACACCCTACTCACTGGTATATGGTATGGAGGTTGTACTTCCTGTCGAAGTGGAGATGGAATCACTAAGAGTGATCCTTGATGCCCAGATAGAGGAGAGCCAATGGATACAAGATCGATACTATCAGTTATCCCTTATAGACGAAAGAAGAGCTACCGCCATATTCCACGGTCAACTCTATCAACAGCGAATGTCCCGATCTTATAACAAAAAGGTGCGACCTCGGGAATTCAAAGAGCATGATTTGGTACTGAAGAAGATCATTTCAGGCCAGGATGCAGCTAAGGAAAAATTTGCCCTAAACTGGGAAGGACCGTTTCTTGTCAAAGCAATCCTATCAGGTGGAGCTTTGAAATTGGAAGAGATGGACGGTGATGAATTCCCGCAATTGATCAATTCCGATTCGGTGAAATGGTATTATGTCTGAGACCCCTTTCGCTCTCAAACTGGACTACTATGTCTTGATAAAAAGAAGAAAAAAAATATAAAAAAATATACATAAAAAAAAGAAAAAAATATATCAAGTCTAGTTTTTCAGGTCTGAGCCTGAACTACGAAAGACTTGATCTTTTATCTGTGGGAGTACGTAGGCAACCATTTATGGTGCGGTCTAACTTTCGAAAAATCCAAACACTTTCCTAACTTTCGAAAAATCCCAAACACTTTCCTAACCTTCGAAAAATCCAAACACTTTTCTAACCTATACAGAAATCCAAAACCTATCTACCAAGCCCAAACCAATCGACGGCTCATGCGGAGAAGACCTAGAGACATCTCAGCATCATTCCCGCCGAATCTGATGCCACATAACGAGACCAATTCTATGTCGATATAATAAATCATGAAGCAAAAATGGCAACCGTAGACATGGTTAGACATGCGCAAACAAGGGAAATGAACTGAACTTGCTTCTTTTTAATATATACAACTGTTTAGAATACAGAAGTCGATTCTAACCTATGACGAGTGGTAATAACAAAGTCTCTATAGGGAAAAAAAATAGAGCTATAAATCAGTGGTGAGACGAGCCAACATCGCCAAATATCCAGCAGTCTCTGTAGTCGGGGGAGCATCTTTGAACTCATGCTCCAACATATCAACCCGCCTCAGCATCTCCGCAGCCATGCGAAAAACCTCCTCTCGACTCTGTACTACACCCTGTACGTGATCGATGAGTCCTCCTGAGAAAGTCTCGGCTGCATCTCTATCAATGATAGCCTGATCTCTGGAAGCACGGGCTGCATCTCTCTCAGTGATAGTAGTATCCCTACCAGCTACGGTAGTCAACAACAAAGCCCGAGCCTGATCTCTCTCAAATGTCACCAGTTGAAGCTGTCTATCCATCGCCTCCATGGAAACGGAGGCCAAACGCGGGACAGTGCTCCCTAGAGAAGCTGTCAACTCTGCAAATAAAGCATCCTCAGTCGGAGATATAGGATCCTCCATAGATTCTGCCGCATCCATGGACCAACCATCGTCATCAGATAAAGATCCTATACCAACCTGATCTGCGGTCTTTGGTGCCAAATTCGACTCCAGCCAAGCTGAGTACTCTGTGGAGCGGCCCGGATGGCTATCTCCAAACTCTGATGTTTGTCGATGAGACAAGAACCCATAAACCCGAGCCAAATCAGCCTCGGTAACTGAGCAGATGGAGAAGCGATAATCCTCAATCCCCTCGAATGCATGGACCTCCTGGTGCTGATCAAACTGACCCATCACCGCCAGAGGATGATAGGTCGTCACACGCCTCAAAACAGCCAAGGGAAGGAAATCCAGGTCAGCGACATGGGTGGTGAAACTCAGAAAGGAGCAGTACCCAGAATATATGACTATAGCAAAAGGCTCCTCCATGGCACCCAGAAATGAAGTCCAGGATGCCTCATCGACGCAAGAAGTCAGGCGATATGAATAAACCTGAGGCAGGCCATGTCCAAAATAGAAACCAGGATGGCAAAGCTGCCCTATCGGTCGGAGGTGAATCATCAACCAGATGTATAAAAGCACTGGACTACCTCTGAACTCCTGATCACCAGCATCATGGCAAATAGAGGTTGATATCAATGTCTCTGCCAGGATAAGGGGCAATATAGTAAAGTCCTCTCGAAGAGCCCTAATAGCCACCAACATCGCCACATCCAAATGATCGATATAAAATGGCATATACAGATAGGCTACGAGGCACATAACCAAGGCATCCACGCGGGCAACGCACCAGCGCTCCTCCGAAATGGCGAAGTCTCTGTGGTAAACAACGAAGCTATCCGCAGAAGCAAAGTGCCTAAACATAAAGTCCATGGAGATGATGTGGCTACCACCCACTTCAGCCATCACAACTGCTCTCCTCAATCCATTCACCGTCATAAACTAGCGGCGCATATGGCCCAAAGCCTCTCGAGCACATAAACCCTCTATCGACAGTCCTAAAATGTGACTATACTCCTCCAATGTAGGAGTCAACTCGACTGATCCGAAATGGAAGACATGAGGCTCAGAAATCCAGTACCTGAGTATCCCGGTAATAAATCCCTCCGAAATCTGGAAGGACAGTAAAGACATGGAGTGGCCCAGCATGCGGCTAACATCGATACGATCGGTGGATGGCAGCTGGTCATACCAAACCCTTAAGCTGGTAGCTACCTGGCTAGGAGGAAGGTGGTCCAAACATACCATAGCAGAGGATGACATCTATATAACCTGTGTCAATAAGACCATACAGGGGTCAATCTCTATCCAATCATTCAAATATATCTAAAGAATGCATCATAACAAATGATAAAATAGCATGTGTGATAAAAAGCATCATATATAAATATCTGCCAACTACATTAGTTTCCTAAACATCACTGTCATACCTATGATACATGTGAAAACTAAAAATAAAAAGTATAAGATGCCTCATCGACGCAAGAAGTCAAGCGATATGAATAAACCTGAGACAGGCCATGTCCAAAACAGAAACCAGGACGGCGAAGCCGCCCTATCGATCGGAGGTGCATCATCAACCAAATGTATAAAAACGCTGGACTACCTCTGAACTCCTGATCACCAGCATCATAGCAAATAAAGGCTGATATCAATGTCTCTGCCAGGATAAGGGGTAATATAGCAAAGTCCTCTTGAAGAGCCCTAATAGCCACTGACATCGCCACATCCAAATGATCGATATAAAATGGCATGTACAGATAGGCTACGAGGCACATAACCAAGGCATCCATGCAGGCAACGCACCAGCGCTCCTCCGAAATGGCGAAGTCTCTATGGTAAACAGCGAAGCTATCCAGAAGCAAAGTGCCTAAACATAAAGTCCATGGAGATGATGTGGCTACCACCCGCTTCAGCCATCACAACTGCTCTCCTCAATCCAGTCACCGTCATAAATTGGCGGCGTATATGGCCCAAAGCCTCTCGAGCACATAGCCCCTCTATCGATAGTCCTAAAATGTGACTATACTCCTCCAATATAGGAGTCAACTCGGCTGAGCCGAATCGAAAGACATGACGCTCAGAAATCCAGTACCTGAGTATCCCAGTAATAAATCCCTCCAAAATCTGGAACGATAGTAAAGACATGGAGTGGCCCAGCATACGGCTAACATCGATACGATCGGTGGATGGCAGCTGGTCATACCAAACCCTCAAGCTGGTAGCTACCTGGCTAAGAGGAAGGTGGTCCAAACGTACCACAACAGAGGATGACATCTATATAACCTATGCAATAAGACCATACAGGGGTCAATCTCTATCCAATCATTCAAATATATCTAAAGCATGCATCATAACAAATGATAAAATAGCATGTGTGATAAAAAGCAAAATATATAAATATCTGCCTAGTACATTAGTTTCCTAAACATCACTGTCATACCTATGATACATGTGAAAACTAAAAATAAAAAGTACAGGATATTAGGGCACAAATGCCCAAGCCAACTCGTCAAAATCACCCAAGAAGGTGAGGGTGTCAACAAACTGGTCAACCTGAGGTCGTCTACCGGGAATAAGCACATCCTACTCATCCGACCGATAAGGCATCTCCTGCGTATCCGGGGGAACGGTGAAGGGAGCATCTATATCCTGGAAGCCACCAAAACTTGAAGGTCCAGCACCATAAAAGCCACCACCGCTTGACGGTCCAGCCTCATAACCTCGAGAAGCAAAAGTGTGAGCCAAGGACGGGTCCAAGCCATTGTAACTATAAAAGGCCGACAGCTCCTCCAACTGAAGTCTCAAGGAAGCAATCTGATCTTGATGAGACGGCTCCTGAAAACACGATATCCAGTCCCTCATCATAAGGGATCCTAGAACCAGGTCGCCCAAGAACTGGGTAGCCCGGGTCTGAGCTCCTATTGTGCACCGGACCCACCAAGCCATAAAGTCCGCAGAAGAGATCGGACCCTCAGACAGGAGGAAACCATCAAACCCCAAAGTGGGAATCGATGCATCCAACAAAGTCAAAGGCCAAAAGCGCTGGGCTGGAGGAAGATACGACAGGCGAATCTCCCCCATAATGTATCGAATAGCGCGCTCTCCAAGGTAGAGCTCCCAACCTCCATAAAAAAAGAATAGAATCCGGCGAGTCGATAAATAGAACTCTGGCCCTGTCGGCACGCCATCCTCAAATCCCTCGGCCAAGTGCTCTCCAAAATATAGGGTCCACACTATGTCTCGAGCTAGCAACATCTCCAACTGAAGACGGGCATGGGTGAAGTCCTCTGCGACTGGGACCTCAGACAGAGTAGATTGATGCCATCTACGTCCCAGGGGATAAGTATCCAAGCCTAAGACAGAGGTAGGGCGAAGACTGGGAAGCTTCTCATAAGCCCAGAACTGTCAATTCAAACAAACCCTCCATCAGTTATGGGAAAAGATAAATCAATCAGAAGGCAAATAAATAAAATTCAGACAAAAAGACTCACTAGAAGAAACGGGTAAAATTCAACCCAGGCGTCGGCCACTCCCTCGGATCGTAGTCGCATCCCGTGCAGGAAAAGAGCAAATGTGAACGATCCCCAATCGTAGTCCCCAATGCGGTCTATGTCTCGAACAGCCCCTACCATGCTGAAGGGCATAATAGAAGAGTTGTTTGCTATGAAACAACCCCTCATGATTGTCAGGAACAGACGCCGCAAGATGCGATCCTTCTCTACCAAATCAACAGGCAACTCCTGTTGCAAAGTGCCTCGAGCTGAATCGACGCCCAGGCATCCTGATTGAATACTACCAGCCTTGAAGGCTCGCTCCTGAGAAGAAAATTAGAGGAGGGTACGCACAGCAGTCCTAGTGATAGACGGCTCCAAGGGCACCCTATCCCCGATAAACTCCAAGCCAGTGATGTACCTCCAATCCATAGGAGTCATCATCAACTCGCAGTCCAGTAGATGCAGCGACTGACTCTGGTGAAGCCAGATTCTCACCCAAAGCCTGCAAATAGCCCCCAGGGCAACGACGGGGAACAATGGTGAAGAAGGCCCCGAACCCCCAAGAACATAAGATCTCTCTGTACTCGTGATGTAGCGACTGATACAGAGCGTAGATACTGAACCAGTTACCCCTCAGCTGGGTAAACTCTGGCACCTACACGACGTCAAGGTTAAGAAAACCCGTCTATGTTAAGAAGGATAAAAGAAGACAAATCAATCCAATACCTCATTCGCATGCAAGTGAATGGATGGATGGTGGCTCAAATCCGTGCCCAACGAATTTGGAACCTCCACCTCAATGCCCGAAAGAAATCTAGGTGCAGTAGGGAGCAGAGGCGGAACCTCAGGCTCGGGAATGTCCTCGTCCAAGAGTGACTAATCCTCCCCAGCCGGTAAACGAGCGAGCTCGGTCAATTGCTACACTCGTCGGCTAATACGTGGGACCAGAACCTCAGATAGAGTCCTACGCTGGCGAACTCCAGATGAAATCGGCCATCCTGTGGAACGACTAAGTCCCTCAGAATCCATATCTGAACAATGAGTTTGTAGGAATCAAAGCCAAGTCAGGTATATCCTTACTATTTTCCAATTTCAAATTAAATCCATAAAATATTATCATCACATCATGCATGTCCTATATGTGTCATTAAATGTGTATGTTATTTGCATCTTAGTACATATAAATGTATCTAGGACCTAAACATTTGGTTTATGAAAAAATTTCGCTAGAGTCTCTTTTATAAAATGAACTATCCACATGCCCAAAGCATGTATTAAATCACCCTATGAGGGTACACCATCATAACCAAGCATGTAAACATCAATTTCAACTATTATTCTAACACATATATACAATGTATGTCTAGATTAACTAATAAATGATAATATTTCGCATTCATACGATCCATAAGATGATCTGTACGCATGCCTTACATCATAAACACATTTATCTATCTATACATGTATACATGTAAGATATATTGCCTTTAAGAAAGGAAACACGCGTTTTCACCAACGAAAACACGAAAAAACAGAGTCTAGACGTTACCCGTGGTTTGAAGAAGGAATGTACGGTGTCGGATCGCTCCAAATCAAGCCAAAATCGAGTATAAGTGAAGAAGAACTCAATTTTTTTGAGAGAAAAGCTAAGAAACCCGAATGGAATGGGTGAAAATGAGGCCTCCCAAGGGTATAAGCTCGATCACGGGTAGCCTTGACCATGGTTGCTCTAGCCGCAACCATGTATGCGGCTACCATAAGTGGGTCCCGCTGCATTCTATTTGGTAACACGATGTCCAGAACGTGTTCTTTTGGGTTCAAAATGGTCACATTAGGAAAAATGATGCCTTTCTGGGACAGTTTAAAACCCCGAAAACCCTAAAAATCCTCCAAAACAGTAGATGTTCAGCGAAGATTAGAAAACCCGACGTTGAACGCCGGAAGACAAGAAAATAAGTCAAAATCAACCTTATAACATGTAATCCACCGACAACGAATCAGTGAAGGCGTCGGCTTGACCCCGACGATGTAATCCACCGACAACGAATCAGTGAAGGCATCGGCTTGACCCCGACGTTGTAATCCACCGATAACAAATCAGTAAAGGCGTCGGCTTGACCCCGCCGATGGAATCCACTAACAACAAATCAGTGAAGGCGTCGGCTTGACCCCGATGATGCAATCCACCGATAACGAATCAGTGAAGGCGTCGGCTCGACCCCTGATGATGTAATCCACCGACAATGAATCAGTGAAGGCGTTGGCTTGACCCCAACGATGTAATCCATCGACAACGAATCAGTGAAGGCGTCGACTTGACCCTGACGATGTAATCCACAGACAATGAATCAGTGAAGGCATCGGTAAATCCCCGATGATGTAATCTGTTGGCTACAACCCTACGTAGGTCGGCAAATCCCCGATGATATAATTCGTTGGCTATAACCCTACGTAGGTCGACAAATCCCCGATGATGTAATCCATTGGCTACAACCCTACGCTGGTCGGCAAATCCCCGATGATGTAATTCGTGGGCTACAACCCTACGCAGATAGGTAAATCCCTGATGATGTAATCCGTTGGCCACAACCCAGTGAAGGAATCAGCTCAACCCTGATAATGAAATCCGTTGGCTACAAATCAGTGAAGACATCGGCATGACCTCGATGGTGCAACCCGTTGACTACAATTCAACGCAGGTCAACCCAACCCCGACAAAGAAATCCTTAACTTCCCCAGCCGAGGAAGTAACCCTTTTATACATCTCACACATCATTTCATCGATTATACATGACATTGCATCATCAGATATACCTTGTCATGCATTCTCCATGTCTATTAAATCTTTGTCGTGTTCATTCCATTACATTGCATAAACATGACAAAGAGAGGCATCTGTAGACACTCAAAATTTCACTTTTTGTCGTACTAACTCTGCAGAAGGGTAAAAGCGTCATTTTACTTCGGAGACAACCCCAAAGTAGGGCAAAAGATCCCGTTCATCTAGGAGACAACCCCGGGACTGATGAACAGGACCAATGAAGTCCGAACATACGGCGACCCGATCGAAGATCAACGAGCTGAGACAGTGATCATCAGAAACCACCTCAGCAAACCTCGAACGACGTACCATCAAGAGATAAGCCTACGAATTGATATCTAGATCGGGAAGATATCTCGGCTACGAGTATCGATTTCCTAAACCCTAATTCAGTCAGACTCGATCTTATCTTGCTGTGTTCGTCAAAGACGGTCCGAAAGATCAAGCGGCGGACGTCAACTTCTATCGAACCGAGACCGAAGGACCAATAACCAAGCCGGGGGGTCCCACTTGGGTAGCCTCACACATGTATGCGGCCAGCCGCACACATGTATGCGGCTACCCAGGACAGCTTAAATCCCCCCACTTAGTTCATTTAGAAAAGAAAGGAGAGAGAAATTTAGAGAGAGAAATTTAGAGAGAGAAAGAGATTTCTAGAGAGAAGGAGGCTCGGGTTGAACATCTACTAAGCCATTTGAAGCTCAAATCTTCCATCTAGCATCTACTTAAAGCCATCTTAGTGTTCTTAGTTCATCCCGGGAGTTAAAACGCTTGTTCACACGTTCCCCAAGGTGAAATAACGCACTTTTAGCTTCGGTTTCTTTGTAATCTATGTTCAAATGATAGATTAATGAAATATCTTGTTTGAATCTAGCTATATTTGTTGTATTTTAAGCATATCGTGTAATAGTTGATAGTTTTTACGTTTTTATCGGTTATTTTGTGCTTAATACGTTGTATATTGACTTCGAAGGCTAGATATACCTCAAGCTAAGCCTAATCTAGCTCCCGAGAAGTTATTAAGCATGAAGCTTTAACCCGAGAGCTATAATGGCTTAGATCCGTGGTATATCTATGGAGTTTTCGCTTTTGAATCGTCTCGATTAATCCGTATAGCCCTTGTTTCTATCTTTATAGAATATGTGTACTCCCAACCTTTAGAAAAAATTCACGTACCTTATTTCTGATATAAGACTCTCTTATATAGATATTAGGTTAACCCTCCTAATCCAATTAGAATAGGATTTTATTTAATTAATTAATTAAACACTTTTAATTAATTTATATCCTAATCTTATTAGGATTGAGAGAGAGTACTGATATTATATTAATTCCTAAACTCCTTTAGAATTAAAATAATAATAATATTAATATTAATATTAATAAGACTCCTCTTATTAATTTATATTTAATATTTCTAAAATATTAAATAATAAACATTAAGCTATTTAATTTATTCTATCACCATAGATTAAATTAATTATACTTAATGCATTATTACTATCATGCCATTTTCTTCTTAAATAATTCTTTTTCCTTTTATGGTGTGACCCTTTAGGTTCTCCATATTAAACCGGTTGTGAATAAATCAATTAGAATAATTCTAATCTTATTTAAATAAATAAATTAAACTAATAATCTATTTAAATAAATAACATTTATTCTACAATAGGGATAAGCCTCCCTAGTGATCAACGACTTTCCAGATAATATAGATTTCAACATTAATCATAAAAGAACCTGTGAGTTAATAGTTACCGTACAATTCAATCCTTCCACCATACAATGTCCCAATTAAATATAAGATATGGATTTACTGTCAAGTCTTAATTTATTTAATCATATGTATTTCGATTAAAAAATGCACAACTCCAAATAATGTAAATTAGAAACCTCTTTCTAATTTCATCCACCTTGGCCAAGGATTCCTGGGTTGTCATTTAACGAATCACATAGGACATATCTCCTCTTTTATTAGAGGTGGTAGATTCTTTATTGATCATTCATTATCTCCATATGTAACTCATTATCCCCAAGCATACCCTATATATGCCTTAAAAGGCCTTAAGTAATAAGTCAAAGTATAATTTGTTCCACACAAGATACTATGATGATCTCAAGTCCAAGGATCACTTGTACTACTATCACATTAGGAATTCCTATTGACAGACGAGTAAAACTCCATTAGGTATTCCATAGCGAGTCACGTTCAGTGAACTTATTCTCCAATAAGCACCTACATACTTGCTTTAGTGTCTCCACACAAATGGTCATGAGATCAGTCATTCTCATCCAATGAGCAAGCAATATATGTACCAATCTATCCGGATTTACTAATCCCCATTTTAGTAATCCCACAATTGGGAACTATTTTGGTTTTTAAGCTTTCTAAGAATTTAGATCTCATTAGTATGATCTCATCATGATTCTAAAAGCATTGCTTAAAACTGTGGGTTATTTATATATTATAAAAATAGCACCATGTAGATAATTAAATGCCTTAAATTAATATTTTATTAATAAATAAATAAGATTATTTACAAAGTATATGCTTTATCATCATACATGATTGGCTTGTAAGCACACTACTATCAATCTCCCACTTGCACTAAAGCCAATCGCCATAGTATCTCATACCCATCTTCTCTAAGTGACGATCAAACTGCTGTTGTGTTATAGCTTTAGTAAATGGATCTGCAATGTTATCTTGAGAGTCTATATGCTCTTCTTTCAATGATTTCTTTAATCAAAGTGCCGCAACACATGTTTTAGATTCAAGATGAAACTTAGGAACTATTCCTAGTTCTGTAATGAACTTTTCATCCGAAACATCAATTTGCAGCTTCACTTACAGTTATATACTTTGTCTTTGTCACTAAATCAGCAACCTTTTGCTATTTGGAACCTTTCCAATTCACTGCACCACCTTTCAAGGTAACGACTTACCCTATAGTGGATTTACTGTCGTCTTGGTCAGTCTGAAAACTTGAGTCTGTTTAGCACTCTAGATTTATTCAGACCCATCACGTGTCATGATAACATCCTTAGTGTCAATTAAGTACTTTGGGATGTTTATCACGATCTCACAGTGATCTTCTCCAGAATCTGACTGATCAACATTAAGTCTCGTATATTTCATTGCATACATGATAGTAACTCATGCGATCTCTCTTTTACTGAGGACAATATTAGAGAGATACACACCATGGCTCATCATCATGAAGCACTCTTTTGGAGTTTGCCATGCTAAACGCCTTTAGCATCTAATGAATATACGTTTCCTTAGGTTAAGCCGAACATCCTTTTAAATCGATTAATACAGATTTATATCCCCAATGCGGGATGTTCTACCTTAATCATTTATGGAGGAATGTTTAGACAACTTTATTTTGATTAATTTTAGCATAGGAATTTCATTCCCTATCAGTAATATATCATCAACATATAATACATGGAATGAAATAGCGCTCCCACTAACCTTCTTGTACACACGTGGTTCATCCTCGTTTTTGATAAAATCAAACTCTTTGATTGTCTCATCAAAACGAAAGTTTTATCTACGAGAATCTTGCTTCAATCCACGAATAGATTGCTGTAGCTCATATACATGATTTGCTTCAACCATTGAAACAAAAACCATCTGGCTGTATCATACATACATTCTCCTAATAATGTATATTTAAGGAAGGGCGTCTCCACGTCCATTTTGCCAGATTAAGTAAAATAAGCTGCAATCGCAAGAAAAATCCAAATGGACTTGAGCATAGCTTCCAAATCCATTTTAGATTTTATGGTCATCTACCATTTTCTGAGTCTTTATTACTCATAGCCTGTTCGTAATTCAATGGATCATCATCATTCATAATGTGTACCTCATCGTCATCCCCTATAACAAATCCATACCTCTCAGGTATCTTCGGTACTCTTCCAGATTTACGAACAGGGTGTGGTACAATAGGTTCTTCTACTTGGTTAGGTACAAGACTTTGATCCGTGGTAATTTGTGGTTCTTGAACTTCTTCAAGATATATCTTACTCCCACTGACCCCTTCATGGATAAACTCTTTCTCCAAAAAGGTAGCATGTTTCGCAACAAACACCTTTTGATCAGTAGGATGATAGAAACAATACCCTACGGTTTCTTTAGGATATCCCACAAATCTACACTTATCGGATTTAGTCTGTAGCTTATCATTTTCAAACTTTTTTACATAAGCTGGACAACCCCAAGTCTTAACATGCTTAAGATTTGGTTTCCTCCCTTTCCACATCTCATATGGAGTCTTTGGGGCGGATTTGGTAGGTACCTTGTTAAGTAGGTATGCAGCCGTTTCTAGGACATAACCCCAGAAGAAAATTGGAAGGTAAAACTCATCATGGATCGAACCATGTCCAACAGTGTTCGATTTCTCCTTTCAGATACTCCATTTAACTGTGGTGTACCTGGAGGAGTCCATTGTGAGATTATACCATTTTCTTTGAGACAATTGAGAAACTCACCGCTTAAGTATTCTCCTCCTCGATCTGATCAAAGTATCTTAATACTCTTGCCCGTTTGTTTCTTTACTTCACTTCTGAACTCTTTGAACTTTTCAAATAATTCTGATTTGTATTTCATTAAATACACATATCCAAATCTTGAGTGATCATCAGTGAAAGTAATAAAATAAGAATACCCACCCCATGCACTTGTTGTCATAGGTCCACAAACGTCTGTGTGGATCAATGCCAACAACTCTGTAACTCTTTCTCCTTTTCCACTAAAAGGAGATTTAGTCATTTTACCCATGAGACAAGATTTACAAGTTGGATATGATTCATAATCGGATAGCTCTAGGAGCCCATCCTTATGCAACTTGGATAATCTTGTTTCATTGATATGACCGAGTCTATAGTGCCACATGTAGGTATAATTAATATCATCTCTTTTCCTTTACTTAGTTTGTTCAATTTGAAATATATTTTCTTGCAAGTCAAGTATATAAAGCCCATTTCGCAAATTTCCAATACCATATAAAGCATCGTCTTTATAAATGGAACAACCATTGTTCTTTATAATAACGTTAAAACCTTCCATATCCAATACATAAATTGAAATAATATTTTTAATAATATTCGAAACATAATAACAGTTATTAAGATAAATGGACTTGCCCGAAGGCATTACTAAACAATAAGTTCCTACAACTAATACAGCAACTTTTGCTCCATTCCCCACTCGTAGGATCACCTCTTCATTGTTCAGCTTTCTACTTCTGACCAGTCCCTGCACAGTGTTACATATGTGAGACCCACAGCCGGTATCCAATACCCAAGTAGAATTATGACTTTCAGAAAAATTAATTTCAATCATAAACAAACCTTGATTGGAAGTCAAAGCTTCTCCAAGCTTCTTCTCTGTTAGAAACTTCTTGCAGTTCCTCTTCCAATGTCCCGGCTCGTTGCAATGAAAGCACATTCCTTTAGCTGGTTCAGGTTTCTTTTGTTCCTTTTCTTTCCTCTTTCCCTTAGCCTTCTTGTATTTCTTCTTTTCAAAAGACACCTTGGGCCTCTTCCTTTTATTGGAAGAATCCACTATCAAGACATGGTTTTTCTTGGATGAGAAGTGACCTTCTGCAGTTTTCAGCATGTTAAGCAGCTCAGGCAAGCTGACATCTAGCTTATTCATGTGAAAATTAACCACAAACTGTGAGAAGGTCTCAGGGAGTGACTGCAAGACCAAGTCTTGACTCAACTCCCCATCCATGACAAACCCAAACTATCCAAGGCGTTCAATCAAATTGATTACCTTCAGAACATGAGTCTCGACGGCAGTGCCCTCAGTCATCCGAGATCGGAAGAGCTCCTTAGATATCTCATATCTAGCAGTCCTACTCTGTTCACCATACAACTCCTTGAGGTGAAGCAGCATAGGAGGAGCATCCATATTTATGTGCTGACGCTGAAGCTCGTTATTCATTGATGCGAGCATGATGCATTGAGCCACAGATGGATTATCTTGCCACTTATTGAAAGTGGCAATCTCTTCCTCAGAGGCTGTTTCCTAAATAGATTCAGGGATAGCTGAATTTAGGACATAAGAAATCTTTTCAGCAGTGAGTACAATTCTCAGATTTCTTAGCCAGTCCTCATAATTCGGCCCTATAAGCTTATTTGCATCAAGTATGCTTCGTAGTGAGATTAGTGATTTTGACATTTTTAAACTTCTGCATGTGAAAAGACAACATTTTTAGCAAACATTCATTTTATTAACTTTGCATACCAAAATAAATTTAGGTCTTTATTTTAAATTGGTATCTCCCACTATTTTCATCAAACTATATTACCCTCACTTATATAGTTTGGCAACATCTAATTAAAGATTTGCTAGTGAGATTAAAGATCTCATTTCAATTGTATATAACCTTGTGGATAGCATAACAAGCGATATACAAATAAATAGGTAGACAACTCTTGTCAATTACATCACCATGTAACTCCTTTTATTTTGCCTCTCAAATCATAATGGTCATGTGTGTGCACATCCGAACTAAAATAATTTAAGTTAAGTCCAGCCTAGCACTTTCATAAATTCAAAAAAGAAAAATGTTCGTCCTTGTGGATAGCACAACAAGACTAGATCGTTTAATTTTCTTGATAAGCATCAAATGTGATTAATTAACATCTTAAATATTCAATACTCGCCTTGTGGATAGCACAACAAACTCATATTAAATATTTAATACTCTATTAACTAATCATGCTAGAAGGCGACGTTCGATATTCCAAATATCATTTGAACGCTTCAGACTTAATAAAATTTCTTTGAGGGGTTTGTTATTATTTGTCTCATCTTTTTAAGCGCGCATGAACATATATATATAAAATACGCGTCATTTTATTAAACATGCGAAGCATGTTTGAATAAAATATAATATATATAATATTTAGCATGCAATATAGAATACTATATTCTACCCGGATTGATTATGGACTTTTATTCTAGTTTGGTTCACTAGAGCCACCAAGTGAATCAAAAGGTCAAATCTAGGAGTGCAAAAATTTAAATTTAAACGTAACTGTTACATTTAAACCCGGGCTCCATACAAACGGGTCTTCACGCGCTCCTTGCTCCTTGGTCTCCAGTTTCTTCAAGATAATTCTAACTATCTCTATTACATAAACTATTTACAATTAAATAGAAACTTTGATCAGCAGTCAAGGGGAAGTACATAGGAGGGAGATAGAATTTACACCGAGAATAAAACCAGAGAAGACAAGGTACGCGGACCCCATTTTATAAAACCCATACATTCAAGCATTCATCCAAAATAAAATCCAATCACATTGGTCATAGTCCATAATTAATCCTTTTATTAACATACATATCATCATACGTATCAATAAATTTCCATTCATCTCATGAATTATAAAGCTATTCCATGTATAGATCGATGTCATTTAATGGACAAAAGTTTTGCTAAATTTTTATTTTGAAATAAAATAAACTCTTTTATTTAAATCAAAATAAATTCAAATTAAACTCCTTTAATTTTAGCAATCTGAAATCATATTTCAGATAAAATAAACATCTCTATTTTAAAACTTTATTAATTAAATAAACAGTTTACTTAATTAATAAAAATTAAATTTCAGGGCCTATTTAGGAACCGGCGCAGCTGCGCCCAGAATGAACTGGGATGCTGCGCAGCTGCGCAGGTATCCTGAAACGCCAGTTTTTGCAGACCGGCGCAGCTGCGCCAGTAATGAACTGGGCAGCTGCGCCGTTCTTCTCAGAAACTTGCAGAAAACGATTTTGTCTAGAAAATTCGATCCAATTCTCACATCAATTCATACATGGAATCATAAAATTGATAATTAGCACAAAGTTAGGCCCTGATACCACTGTTGAGTTTGTACGTAACGCAATCATGCAATCAAATCACATAAATAGGGCGGAAGCGCGAAACATAGGTTTTCAAAAATTTATACAAACCCATAATCATGATCATGCTTTGTGTTAGTTATCAATAACAGAAAAGAGAGAACATGGAATTATACCTTTGAAGATCCAACCTTCCTCAGGTACGAGTTCTACTCCTTTGATTCCTTTTATTACTCTGTAGTGGCTCCTTCCCTTGATCAATGTCAGCTACCCAAATGTTTGGCCTCTAACGGTGATCCACCAAGGAAGATGAAGAACTCAGGAAGATGGGTTATTGGCTTAACCCTTGTTTCTATCTCTATAGAATATGTGTACTCCCAACCTTTGGAAAAAATTCACGTACCTTATTTCTAATATAAGACTCTCTTATATAGATATTAGGTTAACCCTCCTAATCTAATTAGAATAGGGTTTTATTTAATTAATTAATTAAACACTTTTAATTAATTTATATCCTAATCTTATTAGGATTAAGAGAGAATACTGATATTATATTAATTCCTAAACTCCTTTAGAATTAAAATAATAATAATAATAATATTAATATTAATAAGACTCCTCTTATTAATTTATATTTAATATTTCTAAAATATTAAATAATAAACATTAAGCTATTTAATTTATTCTATCACCTTAGATTAAATTAATTACACTTAATACATTATTACTATCATGCCATTTTCTTCTTAAATAACTCTTCTTCCTTTTATGGTGTGACCCTTTAGGTTCTCCATATTAAACCGGTTGTGAATAAATCAATTAGAACAATTCTAATCTTATTTAAATAAATAAATTAAACTAATAATCTATTTAAATAAATAATATTTATTCTACAATAGGGATAAGCCTCCCTAGCGATCAACGACTTTCCAGATAATATAGATTTCAACATTAATCATAAAAGAACCTGTGAGTTAATAGTTACCGTACAATTCAATCCTTCCACCATACAATGTCCCAGTTAAATATAAGACATGAATTTACTGTCAAGTCTTAATTTATTTAATCATATGTATTTCGATTAGAAAATGCACAACTCCAAATAATGCAAATTAGAAACCTCTTTCTAATTTCATTCCACCTTGGCCAAGTATTCCTGGGTTGTCATTTAACGAATCACATAGGACATATCTCCTCTTTTACTAGAGGTGGTAGATTCTTTATTAATCATTCATTATCTCCATATGTAACTCATTATACCCAAGCATACCCTATATATGCCTTAAAAGGCCTTAAAGAATAAGTCAAAGTATAATTTGTTCCATACAAGATACTATGATGATCTCAAGTCCAAGGATCACTTGTACTACTATCACATTAGGAATTTCTATTGACAGGCGAGTAAAACTCCATTAGGTATTCCATAGCGAGTCACGTTCAGTGAACTTATTCTCCAATAAGCACCTACATACTTGCTTTAGTGTCTCCACACAAATGACCATGAGATCAGTCATCCTCATCCAATGAGCAAGCAACATATGTACCAATCTATCCGGATTTACTAATCCCCATTTTATTAATCCCACAATTGGGAACTATTTTGGTTTTTAATCTTTCTAAGAATTTAGATCTCATTAGCATGATCTCATCATGATTCTAAAAGCATTGCTTAAAACTATGGGTTATTTACATATTATAAAAACAGCACCATGTAGATAATTAAATGCAATAAATTAATATTTTATTAATAAATAAATAAGATTATTTACAAAGTATGTGATTTATCATCATACATGATTGGCTTGTATGCACACTACTATCACATACATCCTAAAATTCATAATTTTTTAATACATTTTGCTAAATCAACGGATTTCTAACTAACATTAAATCAAAAAAGATAACACCCAACAAAGACCTTTCTCAGAACTCATTAACATCAATATTCCTTTTCAACAATGTCCAAGGCAACGACGAGATAACAGAGGTACAGAGCAGGCAAGGAAGACGGAGCAAAACTCTTGGTTGCTGTTGCAGTTGACAAGGTAAGAGGAGATGGAGCCTTTGAAAGAAAGATCGATTTGCAGATCTGGATTAGATTTCTGATTTTTTTGTTTGTTAGAGAAAATCTGAGTTAGTTTTGATGATAATTTAATTTTAATTCTAATTAAGTTGTAATATGAATTTAACTTTTTGTTAGTTTAATTTTAATGATGTCAGTAATAAATTATCCATGTCATTGAAAAAAAAGGCCACGTCTATTAAAAATAGACGGTTAAATAAGGTCAACAAACGGTTTGTCAAAAAATAATAAGAAAATAGAATCTCTCTCCACTTTAGAGTTTAATGTGAAAATTTTATGTTTGATTAGTTAAAATAAAAATGGGCAAAGCTGCAAAAATGTCCCTGACGTTTACCCCGATGTCTACCGAGCACCATATACTTTTTTTTTTCCAAAACTACACTTGACGTTACAAATTTTGGGTCAACCGTGCCTTTTCCGTTAACGGATCTGCCACTTAGACAAACGTGGCTGACATGGCTAGATAAATTTTAGTGACAAGGCATGAAGATAGAATTATAACTCCTAATTAAAATAAATTAAACAACTTAATTTCAAACTCATCCAATCATCATTTAATGTCTGTCATTTTCTCTCTCTAAACCCATTCTTTGTAAACTCAGATGAAGCTGCTTAGATCCAAGATGAATAACCTCCATGTTTCCATTATTACACGACACAAGATCATAGGGTAAAATACAAAGTTGACCACTGAACTTTGGTGATTTTTGGGTATTGAGCCCCCTTTTGTTAGTCAATGCAAATTCAGCCCCTTTCTATTTAAAAATTTAGATTTTGAGCCCCCAGCACTACATGTGCATTGACCTGCATACGTGGCACACGTGGCGCCTACGTGGACGAGCTAACGTGGTCATTTTTGAAATTTATCCCAAAAATAAGTCACTCCACCGATTCAAACACAAAACCTCCTGTTTGAAACTTTGGTCCAATGACCACCCGAGCACCATGGGCCTAGCTGTTATTATTTTGCAAAGATTAATATTTATAACGAAACAATTCATTTCCCCCAAATTAAAAGACAAAACCCATTCTCAGATTAGCTAAGTCTCATTTTGTTCTTTCTTCGTCTCCCTCTCTCGTCTAAAGCTGAAAAATTTCAGATACCCACAAGTTAGGGTTCCATTAATAGTCGTCTCTCTCGCTCGCTCTCATCTTTCGCGTTCAGTTGCCTTTCATCTCAGAAATTTGTTAGGAATGAAATGGGGAAAGCAACCTAAAGAAAGTAGCAACCAAATGTTTGGGGACGGTTCAATATCCACTGGAGTCGGTGGGATTTCATCACCATGGTATTGTGGGTGTGGGATACGAGCAAAAATTTGTACATCGTCAAAAGGTAACAGTGTAGGGAGAAAGTTTTATGGTTGTTCAAATTATGGTGTAAGTTCTTGTATACCCTGATAAAAAAATTTAAATTTTTACATACTATCTTGGTAATTATTAGTTTAATTTCCTACAAACGCACACATTTTGTGGCTTTTTTCAATGGATTGACTCCATCCACATGTTAGAAGATGCTGAGAATTCTTCGGGTCTATTGAATTTGAGGAGCATTGAAATTGACCTACAGATGATGAAGGAGAAATCTCATGACTTGGAAGTGCAAGTATCAAAAATGGAAAAAAAGAAACTCAAATTGAAGAATGATATGAAGTGTTTAAAATAAAAAATAAGAAATTTACAAACTAGGGAGAAGTGGTTGATACTTGTAATTGGGGTGCTTTTTGTTTTTTGTGTTTGAGCATGTTAAAAACTTTGTTTTAGTAATTTGTGTAATTGGAGAAAGCTCTGTTTTAGTTGTTTTGATGTTTGGAAAAAATTGATAAATCTGTGGTGATGTTTTGGAATATTTTGTTAATATAGACTAATGATGTTTGGAGAAAGCTCTGTTTTAGTTGTTTTGATGTTTGGAAAAAATTGATATATAAATGGTGTTGTTTTGGAATATTGTGTTAATATAGACATAGACTAATGATGTTTGGAGAAAGCTCTGTTTTGTTGTGACATAAGAAATGGTTGGTTCTTCCCAGCAATAATACATAACCGACAATGGCTGCAACAAATGCTCAAGATTTGGAATCACATTTCTATAAACTACCCAAATGCATTTTCATAGGAATAGTTAAATTGCAGTAGTAAATGCAATTGAACTATTACTTTGAAGACACTATGAGTTTGCTCATTACAGCAAAAGCTTCAACCTTGATATTATCTAATTATCTATTCATATAATTCACGACAACCAGCAATTAAACTAAACACTTGATGAAAAAGATCATTATCAATAAGTACAATACATACATGTCATCAGCTAACAGTTAGCTCACAGTTACAAGAACAATTGTCTAGGATACCAAACACCAAAAAAACCTTCTTAGGCAGGTTTACAAACACCCATAAATTCGCCAGTGTATCTGTAAGAACCCGAATTTTCAGAAATTATTAAATAAGAATTTAATAAATAAAATTCTTAAAGCATGAGATGGGTTCGAATAAGAATATATATTGTGTATGAAGTATGTAGTATTGTGTTACATAGGGTAATATGATCTATGTAATAAGTGATTTTGTGCTTAATAAATATATATCATTATTATATATTTGTTATAAATTATAGAGATGAATTAGTAAGAAGATGGATAAGATTTATCTATCGACATTAAATAATTTATAGAATTATTTTATCATAGTAAGTTGGTGACATTAAATATCTTTAATGCATAATCACCATCTTCTTGTGTATGTATACTAATAACTAGTATGTTTGTAATATAAGTTATTATTAGTGCTTAAGCTATCCATAGATGGATTGAGATAGTAAAGCATGAATTAATTAAGGGAATTAACTAATAAGTATAAATATTGATTAATTTAAATTGAAAGTTATATTATGGAATAATATAATTTGACTATTAAAGCCTTAATTAACTATGATGATATAGTAAGGGGTTTAAGATCACTTAAATAAATAGTGAGTTAATACATGTGTAGAGTATGTGAGTATAGTAAGTGCCTTAATATATATTACTTGGCATGGTATTATGTGAATGTGCGAACGACGTTAATAATATATATATATATACGTTGTTAAACCAATATATCTTTAAATAAATATTGATAAGAGAGTTAATTAATATTTGAGAAATGATTAAATGTATAGATTAAAGAAATTATTTTGGGGGTAATTTTTAGAAAGGAGAGAGAAATAATTATTATATATTTCTACTAAAGGATATTAAAATAATTTCTAATACTGAATTATTTTAATAAAAGGGAGGATGTTATTTTAAATAATAATACCTTATATGAGGTAAAATGTATGATTAGTTATTATGGTAAATATATTAAAACATATTTGCTATATGTAATAAATTGATGGAAATAATTTATCATAATAGAAAATAAACTTATGGCTTATTTTCTATATAAAAGGGGTACATGTGTCATACATGTAACTATTTTAATAATACTTAGATATTATATTAAAATAATATCTTGAGAAAATGAGTAAGTCATTTTATTATAATTAATGCCTCTATTGGAGAAAATGTAATAAGAACATTTTATATCATGTTATGACGGAATACATAATAGTAATTATATCTTATGTATTTTCAAGAGGGTTAAAGTTATAAAAGAAAACTAAGTTATTTTAATTTGCTAAATAACTTGAGTTATTATATTACCATAAATATTGTAAAGAATATTTGAATATTTTCATTCACGATATATTTTCATACGTGAACCTTGTGATTTAATAGTTCTAAGTAAATTGAACATATTATAAGTAGTAATATGGTGAGAAAAGAATAAGTGATGAGAATGAGAATAAGCTTAATGTAAGCTTGTGAGATATGCCTAGTGTGGTAAAGTGGTGGAATAAGCATTCATTAAATAATTAAAGGAATTAATAATTAAAGGAATTAATTAGTATTATTGTATGAATTAATTGCTATGTGCTATGATTTGTAATTATATGTTATATAGTAGCTACATCTATATGACATGGAATGAAGTGTGACACTTCAAGAAAATTATATAATATAGGAAACTATATGGTAAAGTGAAATGAGTCACATGAGTTACATAAATGGACCTATGTGACAATGTGTTATGTGTAGTAAATTAATATGTACTTTATGAAGGATAGTAAATTAAAACTAAATAAATAATTGTTGATAAAAATTATCTCAATGATTAAGTATAAGTGAAATAATAAAGCTTATAGTAATGTGGGGTGACACTACTCAATTAAAATATAATCGGTATTGTTAAAAGTACATGGATTATATGTTGTATAAAATAAGTTGATGGTTACATGTATACATATATGTATAGGTATATATGTATAAGGGAGGTATTTAATTATATATGTGTGTATAAAGACTTGTATGCTAGTTTTGTGTGCAAGGTGGGAATTAATTATGTAACATGGTGCAATAAACCACTCTTATGACCCTTAGAATGCTGAAAATTGGAGTTAAATAAGCTTACATGATAGCCCATATGATAGCAATGATGGTTAACCAAGTAGCTAAGGTACAATGAGTAGTAGTAGTTGGTGGGAGTTAGCCACCAACTCTCCTTTGCCCTTTGTGTAATGACCATAGGAGGGTAATAGCTTGACTACAATTAGAGGCAATGCATTGATGTGTAGAGTTTGTTAGTTCAATTGCTAAATTATTGCTAAGAGAACATATAATAAGTAATGTAATGATATTACATCATGAACATATTATAAGATGTAACATTGAGAGTAATATTATTTTGTGAGCTTGAGGTCTATTAATTACTAAGCATACATAATTGGGCCTTGTGTGGCATAAATAGTGAAGTTAAATCAAGGAGATGTAATTGGAAGTATTAAAAGGAGATAAATGGTTAGTTAATACATAATTGATATTAAATATCATTATAATAATTGGGTATATTTGAGATAATAAATTTTATGAAAAATGATGGGTTGAGAATACCCAATTATTTTATAATTAGCCCAAGTAAAATATTATTGGATTAAACAATGCACATGAGGTACATTATTATATGTATTGGTATGCTTGATATATGTGGGTGTACATGTATGTAGATTTGTGTATATGTGTCCATGACATTAAATTAATGTAGCAACATTAAATTAGCAAGTGTGTGTGACTTGTGTAGTCCAAAAGAAATAAAACCTAAGTACACATATATACAATTGTGTAGGGACATATATATATATATATATATATATCGAGTCAATCTGTTGTAAGTAACCAAGTTATTTGTTTGTAAATATTTCAAAGTTCAATAAAAGTTTTAATTTATTTAAACCCTTGTTTGTTCTTATGAACTGCTGCTTTAATTTCTTATAGTTTTGCTATAGTTGTTATTCAGCTTTGTATATGCGCCACTCAGTCTTCCCTTCTTCCGCCTTTTGGTATCAGAGCCATGAGTTGTTTGTTTACTAAACGTTGTTCTTGATCTTCTTCTTCTAGTCATTTTTAAAATCAAAAGTTTTGATCTTTCTTTGTTCAAGAAGTCACCTAGTCTCTTTGTATAAACCACCCTCCATCGCCATAGGTCCCTGTCCAGCCTTTGTAAGTCTCGAGTGTGTGAGCAGTTTCGGCTTTCTGGGAATCACTAGATGATAGGGTATGTGTTTATGTTAAGCAAAGAAAGGGGTATGTACGGAAGAACACAGATTAATTAAAACTTTAATTTTAACTATGAGTAGATTGTTTAGATCTAGTTCGTCGATTAGTAATAGATCTTCTCTTCCTTCTGTTCCTAATATAGTTAACCAAGAAGAACAAAGTTATGAAAATATTAACCAAACTCTTAATAACTGGAATATACCTAGTGTTTCTCCTAAAGAAATTTATCAGTCAACCTTCATCGATAATTTCAAAACTGATTACAATGTTAAAACTGTTGAACGTGTGTATGCTATTAATAAAGAATATGAAAATTGTAGTCTTCTTTCTCCCGATGTCATTAATAAACATCGTAAAAAGGGTTATAATTTTATTCATATTGGTTTGGTACAAGTTGCAGTTAAACCATTAACTATTAAAGGAATAAACTCAAGCGTCTTTTTATGCTTAAGAGATGCTCGTTATCTTAATTATGCTCCTAGTATTATTGGAATCATGGAATCTAGTTTACATGATGGTCCTATTCATTTTAATTGCTTTCCTGATCTTCCTTTAAGTCTGTCTGATATTAATTTACTTAAGGCTTTAACTTTGAATATTAAAACTGCTGGAGAGATAACTCAAATGATTGAGGGATCTCAACCCTTAGCTTTAATCTTTAGAATTTATTATAAAGTTATGAAAACCAATTTAAATATTCATGCTCTTAATAAAAGTCCTAAAGATCATACTGTTTTAATACAGAGTAGCACTAGTAACGCCAATATTCAAACACCTAAAACTATTCTTTGGAAAGATGTCACGTTACCTAGCCAATGGATTCTTCCCCAGGAAGTTCCACAAAAACCAGTTAATAATAATTTGTTAAATTTAGAAAATATTAAGCAATTTTCTGATGGTACTGTTCGAATTAGTTTTGAACGTACTAGAAGGCCTTTTATTATTGAAGAATTTACTAGTTCCTCAGTCCCTTCTACCTCTAGAAGAGACACTGAAGTCTTAAGTGACTTTTCTATTCCTGATGTTAAACTGAAAGGCGTGTTGAATCAGGGTCAGACAAGTCATCCTTGTTATACTCCTGCCTTTCAGACTGATGGAGAACATGAAGATGTTTCTCCTACTGTGTCGGTTGGTCCTTCTCCCTCTGACTTTGATGCCCCAATTAATCACCAATTAAGAGTCCTTACTAAAGTCTCTAAATTGGATTGGGATAGCCTTGTTAATGATTTTAATTCTAAAACTAATCAAGCTAAACGGCATACTTTTCGTAATATGCATGATAAAATTGATAGAGATAAAATTGTTCATAATTGGAAAAAATTTGTTAAACTTACTAGAGAGAACCTTACTTTTTATGATTGGTATGATAGAAATCATTGTAAAGTTCTTACTAAATCTCAATGGATAAAAGAAGATAAGTCCAAAACTTTAGCTTCTCATCCTCCCCTTGAAACTGTTCTTTTACAAGTCAAAAATAACTCCGTTGTTGCTAGTCCTTTTAAAGTAGCTGATGGTAAAACTGATGATAAAAAGATTATTGAACAAAATAATTTTACTAATCAGTATTTAGCCACCATAGGAAAACAACTTGATAAAATTGAAGAAAAGTTTGATAATACACTTATTAAAATCCCTGATAAGAAACTTGATCAGCCTTTGTTAACCCTTCCTGATAACAGAGATGGCAAGGGATTACCTAGTAAAGATTCTGATTTAGTTAAAAGTATTGATAAACTTATTAAAAAGATTGGTTCGAGCTCTGGCGAAGCCAGTGGAACCGTGGCCATCATTGATCAGATTCAAGAATCTGGCAATGACTACAATAGTGATTCAGATGAGGTATCTGAGGTCGCTTCTGTTCCCGACCTTACTGAACAATTGAAAAAGTTAACTTTTAATAACGCTAGTATTACAAAAAATTGGTATACTAGACCCACTCCCCCTGATCTTCAGTTCGAGGAAAAGAATCTTGACAATCAATTTTCGGTTTCCTCCAATAAAATTTATGAATGGAATATTGATGGCTTCAGTGAACATCAAATTCTTACTAAAATGAATCACATGTCTATGGTTGCTAATAGTTACATCACTGCTTTTACTAATCTTACTCAACCTGAAATTGTTGAAATTTTAACTAATGGTTTTTCGGGAGTTCTTCGCTCTTGGTGGGAAAAACACCTTGATGAAGATGCTAGGAACTCTATTATTCATGCTTATCAACTTGATGATAATGGTCAACCTATCTTCCGTGAAGATATTGGTTTTGGTGTTCCTGATGGTATTAATACCCTAATTTTTACTATAATAAAACATTTTATTGGTACTCCTAGTAATATTACTGAACGTATCCATGATCAACTTAGTAATCTTACTTGTCCCACTTTAAGTGATTTTAGATGGTATAAAGATGTTTTTATTTCGCGTGTCATGCTTCGTAATGATAGTAACAAGCCTTTTTGGAAGGAAAAATTTGTTAATGGTCTTCCGTCTTTATTTGCTCATAAAGTCCGTGAAGAGCTTAGTAAAACATTGGGCTATATTGATTATGATAACCTCACTTACGGTGACATTGTTAGTTATATTCAAAAAATTAGCCTAAAAATGTGTATTGATTTCAAAATCGCTAAACAAGCTGCCAAAGATAAAAAGAAAGCTAAATATGAGCTTGGCACTTTTTGTGAACAATATGGTCTGCCTCCTATTGCCCCTTCGCGTAGAAAGCATAGGAAAAAGCACTTAGAAATTCATAAAAAACGCAAGCACCATAAAAAGCGCTCTAGTCAGACTAATAAAGAAAGTTATTATGAAAAACCCAGGTCTAGAAAGAAAACTGGAAATAAAAAATCCACTTCTAAATCTAGTGATAAGAGTAAAATTACTTGTTATAATTGTGGTAAAAAGGGACATTATAAGAATGAATGTAAATTAAAACAAAAATTAAACCAGTTAAATATTTCTGTTGAAGACTCTGAAAAGATTTTTGAGTTACTTAGATCTCAGTCTGATGAAGATAATGCTATTTCTGATATTCCTTATTCTTCGGCTAATGATCAAAATAGTCAAACTCCTAGTGAAGATAATGAAGTTACTTTGTGTACTGATAATTGTAGGTCTGATTGCTGTAAAACTATAAATGTTCTTACTAAAGAGGAGCAAGAAAGCTCTTTGTTAATTGAATTAATTAGTAAGCTTACTGATGAAGACTTAAAATTGCAATACATGAAACAGTTAAAGGAATTGTTTTCTAAAAACATTTCTGGAAAGGGTAAAGTAATAAAAGCTAAAGAAAAGCCGCTTATAAGCCTTAATAAAACCCTTGAGAGATTTAAAGTGGCAGAGAGAGAGATTACTCTCCCTGAACTAAATCAAGAGGTCAACAAGCTTAAGAAAGAGATTTCTAGTCTCAAGACTGAAATCTCCAACTTAAGAAGTGATATGACTACGTTAGTTAACAAAGACTCTGAACTTCATATTTCTGATTCCTCAGAAAATGAAGACTTACCTGAAACTTCAGGAGTCAATGATGAAGAGTCTCCTTTGTTTATTCAAGGTAACTCGTTAAAAAGGATAAAAGATATCACCATTCAAAAGTGGTATATTTTGATACGGTTAATGGTTGATGGCACTTTTGCCATTCAACTTCCTGCTCTTGTTGATACTGGTGCAGATCTTAACTGCATCCAGGAGGGATTAATCCCTACCAAATTTTATGTTAAAACCAGTGAACGTTTAAACTCTGCTAATGGAAGCAGTATGGAAATTAAATATAAGCTCCCTAAGGTTCATATTTGTCAAAATGATATATGTTTTAAAACTTCTTTTGTGTTAATTCGTAATTTAACTGATAAAATTATTCTGGGATTACCATTTATTTATTTGTTATACCCTTTCACCACCAGTAATAATGGGTTAACTACTGAGCACCTTGGGCACAAAGTTGTTTTTGAGTTTTTAACTCAGCCCAAAGAAAGAGACTTAAGATTTATTCAAGATGAGTCTATTTCTAAGTCACTTAACTTGTTAAAATGTAAAACTTCTCATTTAAAGTTTTTAAAACATGAAATTAAGTATAAACAGGTTGAAGATCTTCTTTTAAGTGAAAAGATACAAGATAAAATTGAAGAACTTCGTTTATTCATGGTTAAAAATTTGTGTGCCGATTCTCCTAATGCTTTTTGGCATCGTAGGAAACATGTTGTTAAACTTCCTTACGCTAAAGAATTTAAAGAACATCTTATTCCTACTAAAGCTAGACCTATTCAAATGAGTCACCAACAAATGGAACTTTGTAAACAAGAAATTAACGATTTACTTGCCAAAGGTTTAATAAAACATAGTAAATCTCCTTGGTCTTGCCCTGCCTTTTATGTTAATAATGAAGCAGAAAAGGAGAGAGGTGTCCCTCGTCTAGTCATCAATTATAAGCCTCTTAATAAGGTCTTAGAATGGATTAGGTATCCCCTTCCTAATAAAGAGGACCTTCTTAGTCGTCTTAGTAATGCTACCATTTTTAGTAAATTCGACCTTAAGTCTGGTTTCTGGCAAGTCAGTATTCATCCTAGTGATAGGTACAAAACCGCCTTCACCACCCCTTTTGGTCATTATGAATGGGTTGTTCAAGCATTTGGCTTGAAAAACGCTCCTAGTGAATTCCAAAATATTCTCAATGAAATTTTAAATCCCTTTAGTCATTTCATTATTGTCTATATTGATGATATCCTTGTTTTTTCTAAATCTATTGACGAACATTTCAAACATTTGAATTCGTTCTTCAAAGCTATCAAAGTTAATGGTTTGGTTCTGTCACCAACCAAATGTTCTCTTTTCCAAGTTAAAGTTAAATTTCTTGGCCATGATATTCATCGGGGTTTGGTTCGTCCTATTCAAAGAGTTATTCAATTCGCTGATAGATTTCCTGATAAAATCCTTGATAGAACTCAACTTCAAAGGTTCCTAGGATCTCTTAATTATGTTGGCAAATTCTATAAAAATTTACGGAAAATCTGTAAACCTTTGTTTCTTCGTTTACAGAAGAATCCTCCTCCTTGGACTGATGAACATTCTGCCATCGTTCAGCAAGTTAAAAAATATGTTAAGGTTCTTCCCTGCCTTGGCATTTCTAATGAATTAGCTTTCAAAATTGTTGAAACTGACGCCTCCGAAATTGGCTTCGGCGGCATTCTGAAGCAGAAATTGACTCCTGCTTCTTCTAAACAAATTGTTCGATTCCACTCTGGCGCGTGGAATCAGGCACAATTAAACTACAGCACTATTAAAAAAGAAATTTTAGCTTTAGTTTTCTGTGTCAGTAAATTTCAAAATGATTTATTAAATCAAAAATTTTTGGTTCGTATTGATTGTAAGTCTGCTAAATATATTTTAGAAAAAGATGTTAAAAACATCGCTGCTAAACATATTTTTGCCAGATGGCAATCTATTTTAAGTATTTTCGATTTTGACATTGAATATATTAAAGGTAGTGATAATTCCGTTCCTGATTTTCTAACTCGGGAATTTATTAATTCAGGTACCCCTCAGGTTCAAAATGAGTGTGAGAGGGAAAGATAAAAATGTTTGGCCCTTGGGTCCTCCAAGCCCAAGCCCACCTAGTCAAAAGCCCGTGGGAGCTATAATCCCTCATCCTGTTACTCCCCTTACTGTAGTTAATAGGTTCACTCCTTTGGTTTCTAGCTCGAAACCCTATAGTTCAGCTCTGGTTCAACCCCCTTTAATGGTTGATCCTTACGCTTCCTCCAGTAACCCTCCTGCTGGCCAGCGTGTTCATACTGAATACGTCCCTGTTTTCAGCACCAATTTATTTCATATCGAACGTCATATGAAATCAATTGATGACCCAGTTAAATTAGCTACCCAGTTCTTCCCAACTGGTTGGCATTTTATTCCCTCTGCTCCTTATAAATCTCTCATGTACTATAAGGATGTCCTTTTGCAAACTCAGTCAATCGCTATTAAACCTATTTATGATAGAAATGATTCTTCAAAAATCATCTATCATTCTCTTTATATTAAACAGGTTATCTCCATGCCTAACTGGGGTAATCATCCTAGTGATCTTAGGCAGCTTGAAGGTCATGATAGCCAGTTTTGCTATTATGATTACATGGAAGCTTGGAACAGAGTTTTTCTGTTTCAAACTCCATCTTTTAGTTATTCGTGGTTCATCCAATTTGACCACAAATTTAAAAGTCAATTTCCTCATTGGTTTGTTCTTTGGTGGGAACGTTATGGTCTCATCTTTGATATCCTCCCCATTGAGCTTCAGACTGTTCTTAATGTCTTTAGCTCTAGGGTTCCTGTGGTGCAGTCTAATTGCTGCATCCCAGTTATTCTCCATTTCGCTAGTAAATATAAAGTCCCATGGATCCTTCGATGGAACTATGGATTTTATTCTCCAACAGTCAATGTTGCTCTTTCTTCCTTAGTCGCCCCTGAAAAAGGCGCCTCTAGTAATCACCTTAATCAAATTACTCATGTTACTCGTGAGTTTTCAGTTAAATGGTGGGATAAGTTTGATCCTTATCGCATCGTTGGCCAAGTTCAGAAGGAATTTCCCAATCCTTCACCCATTCAAACGATTCCTCCTCCAAAGGAATCATCTTCCAGTAAATCTAAATCCAAGAAATCTTCTAGTTCAAAGTTAGACTTCGCGGATATTGATCATTGTACCAATAATGAGCTTAAACAGTTATCCCGTTTAATTCAGAAAAGAATGGATAAACTCAGTGAGGACTCAGTTCCTTCTGTTTGTTCATCTTCTTCTTCTCGCTCCAGTCATCACTCTAGCCCTACTGATCCGTACGGAAGCATCTCTCTTCAGGATGCCCAGGATCCGTTTGCCTAGGGTCCAGGATCCATTCGCCTTGGGTTCCTACAGTCATCTGGGTCAGCTTTGTTGCTAGATGCCCCTGCCCGCGCAGCCCGTGCTCCTTTGTCCAAAGTAGCCGAAAGCAGTTGCTGAGTCAGTTGTCATTTAGTCAGATGTCTGTATCCTTGTTAGTCAAAAGTTGTTATTATTGTATTTCGTCTGTATTTGAATCAAAAGGCGGAAGAAGGGAAGACTGAGTGGCGCATATACAAAGCTGAATAACAACTATAGCAAAACTATAAGAAATTAAAGCAGCAGTTCATAAGAACAAACAAGGGTTTAAATAAATTAAAACTTTTATTGAACTTTGAAATATTTACAAACAAATAACTTGGTTACTTACAACAGATTGGTTATATATATATATATATATATATATATATATATATTGGACCTATGAATGTGGCATTATTGGTTTACAAATGCTGAGTTTTAAAAGAGCTTGTCCCACATCACTTGTCCCATTTGTGTCCTAACCATATAGAGGCCATTGGCCTAGCTTCCTACATTGCTGAAAATAAGGTTTGTGAGGATGGCTAGAATGAGTGCAATGATGGTGGGGGGAGTGGCTTGAATAGTGACCTTCCACCAAATCCTTCTTGCCCAACATTTTCTTCCTTCTCCCATTGGTTTGATTCAATGTGCAAGAACCAAATTTGTTCCATGGTTCCTCTATAAATTGAAACTTCATATTCACAAATTGAAGTTGCTAAATAATTGCTAAGTTGCTATAGAGAGTTTGAGGGAGAAATCTGATTGTGAGAGGAAGCTCTGTCCATTCAAGCTTCAATAAGGTATAACTCTTAATTGTGTTCTTGAGTCTCAAGTTGGAGAATTCTTAGAAATTATTGAATTCTTGATTGTAAGTTGATACAGAAGTAGTAGTAGAGTTATATGCATGTTTATGGTGTAGTGTAGTTGGTCTAAAGCATGCTACATTGAAGTATTAGATAATTAGTTCATGGGAATTCTACAGAAGCAGAACCAATCCTGAACCTGAACCTGAACCTGAACCGAGGTGGCGCGACCGCGCCACTTCCCTATACAAAACCAGAGCGGCCGCGCTGGTGGGCAGATCATGAAAAGTGATTTTTGTGCTTCTGGTATTCTGAGCATGTGTGTATAACTTAAATAGGTATATTAGTAGTCTGACTTGTGGCCTACAGTAGCCTTGCATCCAAATGGTTGCACTAGCTTGGTATTAATGATTTTCTAAAAGAAAACTTGAGGTTTTGAAAATGAAACTTGACGAACTTTGTGTCTTTCAAGTTTCGACACTTCGAACATGAGTATGTGACCTAGTCATGTGAGAGAGTGGATTAGGAATATGGTTTTAATATATATTGCATATAGAAGGTTGTTAAGTATGATATAACCTATCCAAGCATATTTTGAAGTAAGTTTTCAAAAGAAAGATTATACTAACTATATGTTGATTAGTTGTTACACATGATCATAAGTATTAAAAGCTTGTTAGTACCAATACAAGGTTTAAAAGTTTATAAACATGGAACCTTTGTTAAAGGTAGTTGTTAAGTTACCTTGCGTATACTAGGTCGATAGAGATTGGTTTAAAATGTTTTGAAAGAAAACTCGAAAGTTTTGAGAACTAATAGTTTCAAACATTGTGTAAAGTAGACTCTGACCTTTCAAGCATGTACACTAGGACGCTTTATGCCTCTAGACGTGTCGAGTGTGTTCATCATGTAGCTAAGCATGAATTAGACAATTTGAACATGGTTTAAAATAAGTTTTCAAATAATGAACTATGTTATGTCCATGTAAATAAGATAGATACATGTGAGCATGCTATTAGAGGCTTATTAGTAGCATTATATGGTTTAAAGGCTTATGTCAATGACCCTTTATTAAATGAAGTGTTAAGCCTTGTTGATTTAAATAACTTAACATAGAGCTATGAAATTCAAAACTATATAGTTGAATATGAACTTGAAGAAAAGTCAGAACCTACTCGTGTTTATAGTGTGTATCAGAATACATGATATGACTAGAGACTAAACTGTCCAAAGAAATACTCAAGTCTGGTTTTGGCAGGGAGTAGCGCAGCCGCGCCACTCCCAAGCTTATATACAGCGCGGCCGCGCCGTTCTGCAGAGTGACCAAGAGCAGTTTGTTAACTGCATGGTCTTAAGTTATGTTGTCCTTAAGGACTACAAGTTGTGAAACAAGATTGTTTAAATAAACATGAAAGTAGAATGAGCTAGTCTCATGGTTATCCTAAGTTAAAGTAATACGAAACCAAGTTAGGAGACAATGAAGTATTTATTACTATATTGAGAATGTATGGATGTGTATAACTGATGGATATAAATCCATGATTATATAACTGTGTAGGAATACACGAAGCGCAGATAGCTTTAAACAGTTAAGTCGTAGTTGATAAACTACGAATCAGACAAGTCTTTTAGTTTCTATTTGTTATATGAATTCGATAACTGTTAGTTGAATTATATTATTCTATGAGAATGTTGATATGAAATGCATATGGACTATGTATGATATTTGAAAGCTGATCTTTGATGATATATTTATGAAGCTAATCTCTATGCCTGTTATGTGAGAAGTAACATGCGTAGTATATTTAAATGATTATAAATGCATGAACTGAGCATGATATTATATGCTATGTGATGTATGAAAACTGTTAGAATTGCTAAGTTGTCGAGCTCACTCTTGCAAATAACCATTTTTACAGGTTAAGGATCCACGGTAAAGTTACGTGCCAAGTGATTGACAGACTTCGTTAACATTGAAAGAAGATTACTGTTTAATTAAAGTTATGCTCTTGAACCATGTTTAGGTTCTAGGAGATGTACTTGATAGTTGTTTACACTGTTTAATACTAGTAGTGTTGTAAAGATGTATTAGTTAATACATAGAGGATGTCGAATCAAGATGTAGAATCTTATACAGTAATTCGAATAGGATGAATCATAATATATTGATTCAAGGTTATATAATTGATTCAAGATTATGAAATCAATAAAAGATTTTATTCAAGAAGATTGAAAAAGTTTAAGTTATTCCGTATTTTTGTAACATCGAATTTGATGTTTAGACAGGGATGGTAAATGACCAATATTGTAACTTATAAAAGTTTGGAGTCATTATATAAGATCCTAGAAATGAAAAGAATTTATATTCTGAATTGTAATAAAGCAAGTTTTATTCTTTAAGTTATGAATAAAAGATGTAATAGTTTGACGATGGTTGTACCGTGACTGCACCGGATCCGAGATAATAGAAGGGACCCGAATTTGGGGGCGTCACAATATCAGTTTTGTGTTTGTGATAAGACAAGCACCATAATACCATAAAAAAAAGTCAAATACAAAAGGATAATATAGATTACTATATCTTCATATTCTACTCTTTGTTCACACTTTCTTGAGTTCCACCAGTCTTGTTTAACTTGTTTGTCATTCCACTAGACTGGCCTTCACCCTCTAGTCTTCCTACCCCTCTACTGTGACAACCCGAAAATTTATAAAATTTTAAATGAATAAAATAAAGGTTAAAGGATAAAACCTAGAGTGAAAATAGAGGAATAATTTAAATTTTTTAAGAAAAACCTATATGGTTTACTAATTAAAGGAGAATAGAGAAATATGAGTTACAAAAATTTCTAAACCCTAAAAATAAATTTATATGTACTTGAAGGAATGTTAAGAATAAGGTACTACGATACCTATAAATTTGGTGTGAACTGAATAGTGTAAGAAATGTTATAATGATACATGTAAAAATTTAATTAAGGAAATAAAATTTCACATGAAGAGATGCTAGGAGGTTAAAATAAATTGAGAATATGTATAGACACACACACACACACACACACACACACACACACACATATATATATATATATATATATATATATATATACTTAGTGATGTGCTATATATATTTTAGCAAGAGGAATGATAAGAATAAATATAGTATGAGATTTGTGGGACATATGTCAAAGTTATAAATTATTTGGTATGAGTATGTATTATATTTGATTTCTTATATTTGTTTATTATATAATAAGAAAATAAAAGAAACTAATATAACCTAATATATATATTAGGTATGAGAATTAAATAACCTAAGGGTTAAGGCATGGGAGAATAATAGTATTGAAAATTTATACTAACCTTGGAGATTTATTTTATACATATCAACTAATTAATTTTATAACCTAATTAAAGCAAGTCTAATTGGGTTAAGAAATTAAATGTATATGAGTAAGGAATTGAATTACAATTGAGTGAATAGAAACTCTAATTAAATGATTAGGGTAGGATAGAATTAAAAGTAGTGGACTATATTAATTTATATAGCCCAATTATTTTATTATTAAGCCCAAAAGAATTAATTTGGAGCCTAAGACTTTAGCCCAATTATAAGGGATTTATTTGGATATTTAGGTGAGCAAATATTGCAATAAAACCAAACCAAAGTTGGGGATAAAAGGGAGGGGAATTTCGGCCCACTCAAGGAAGGGGAAAGAGGGAATGTAAGTAATGATTAAAATCTACCCACTCCTTACCAAACCTTACCAACTCCCCATATGTGTCAAGCTAAGAATTAAACATTCAATTTCACCAAGTGTGCAAGCAACCTCATAAGTGATTAGTAGAGAAAGCAAGAGATGTTGGTAAATGTAAATAGATATAGAACATATATCTATATACAAATGACTAACACCCACAAACCTATTTTCTTTCTCTTTCTTTTCATTTCCAAGCTTAGCATACAAAAAGAAAGAAAGAGAAAGAGAAAGGGGGGGTGGTTGGACAAAAAGGGAGAGAGAAAGAGGATGGGTGGCAGCCCTTGAGAGAGAGAATCAAAGAGAGAAAGGTTCTCTATGGGAGGAAAAGAACAGAGGAGAAGGAAGCAAACAAGCAAGGTATAAATCCTAACTAGCTTATATAATTTATTTTTGATTATTTAGAATCAAAACTTGGATCTATGGTTCAAAACTCCAAAACCTTAGATTTACATGTTAATAAGTGTGTTATGTGTAGATCTATCATTTTTGATGATCAAAAGTTAGATCAAAAACAAGAAAAAGGAAACTATGTTTTAAAAGTTAGAAAACCTAATTTTTTCTTAGCAGAAATTGTGTTTTGCTTGGGTTTAATGAAAGTTTGATGAAATTAATGAAGGATCATGGTAGATCCTTGAGTTTAAGGAAGTTTATGATATATTATGTTAGTTTATGGTGGCTAATGTTTGATTAATCAAGAGATCATGAAAGTTTTCTTACAAAACACAAAGATGAGAAAATCAGATTTGTGAGAAAAACGGAGCATAAAATTTAAACGATCATATCTCTCATTCTATTTTGAATTTTTGAGTGTGGCTAATTTTTGGAGTTAGATATATGAATCTTCTAATAGATCCAAGTGGAATCACTGAAAAATTCCTTGTAGATTTCCGTATGGACTGATTTTAGTAAAGGAAGCAAAAACTGAAAAATAACAAAAAACTTGCTGTCCAAACCTGTCAGGGGCATTTTTGGCAACTTAATTTATGAAATAAATTTCAATATTTTGGGACATGAAAATTTATGAGATAAAGTAACTTGTGTCAAAAAATGAACTAATTTTGACTTAAATTGACCAAGTTATGACCATTTCAATATTTGGGTTTTTTCGACGAAAACTGCTATAACCGGAGTTCTATAACTCGGATGGTCACGAAATTTAAACTGGAAGTTCACGTTAATACGTGTAAAATCCCTCCAAGAGTTGGAAATTTCTGGAGTTAAGTGTGATGTAGCTAATTTCTTAAGGTTCGAACTAGAAATAAATTTTTGAAAAATACTTAAGGGAGTTGAAAAATTTCTGAAAAATTATTTTTGTGTATGTAATAAATGTATTTATGTGTGGCCAAAAGATAAAAAAAAATAATTAGATGATTTGTTTTATATTATGTTGAAAAAGGGGAATCTGGTTTGCTGGATTTGCCATTAGGTTGCTAGATTAGAGGTTAGTTGAATCCAAGCTTGCTGGATTCGATCTTAGTTTGAATCCAGGCTTGCTGGATTGGAGGTTAGTTGAATCCTAGTCTGCTGGATTGAAAAATAGTTTACTAAATTAAAATTCAGTTTGAATCCAGGTTGCTGGATTAGTTATGTCAGTTTTGTTGTGTTGGGAAACAACAAGTGGTTTGAATCTAGATTGTTGGATTAGGTATTCGGCTTACTAAATTATAAAGGACTTATAAAATGAAAGATTAAGTATTAATTCATAAGTTATATGATAAAGTAGTGTGAAGTCTAAGGTAGTACAATCGTACTCTTTAATGGTTGATGTATAGTAGCTGGGCTAAACGATTCTTTCAGGGAGAGGAGGTATATACGAATTAGCTACCGATCTAACTCACTGTGAAATACAGTGTAGACGAGACGGGAAACTAGTTTGTTGGTTGTTTGTGGGAAACCACTCAGCATACTGTATTGAACACTGTTAAAGACTCGATGTAAGCTAGGTTTAGACTTGTGAATACGTATGATGTTAAGGTGTGATCTAATATTTGACTATGTGGTTAAATGTTAGATAATTTACTTATAAAGTAATAGTATTATGAGATAAGTATGTTATACTAATTGAAAGATCAATCTTATAACTGATAGGTCTTTCCAATAAAGAGATTAAATTAGATTGCGTAGCAGTAATCGACAGGTACATGCAAGTTTTCCCTAACTCAAACTCGAGTTATATTTTCGAAGCATATTTGTGAATAATTATTGTTGATTATTCACAGCCATACTGATTGTTGATTCGCACTTAGTGCATGTTGCATATGTTCATCAGGTATGAAAGACTGATCACCTTCATTACCCTAAGGTTCAGTTAAAGTTGTTCATGGTTCTTGTTGACATTAAACATTATTGGTTCAGTCATTCATTTATTGAAACTCTGATTTATGCTCTTTCACAATTATTATATTGTTAAAAAATTGAAAGCTTATTCTTTCTTTTAATCATGATATATTCTTGTTATATTTAAACTTGCTGAGCAAAGTCAGTTACTCACCCTTGCTATATCATGATAACAAATTTCAGATTAACACGAAGGCTCAAAGAAAGACAGAGGCAAAGGCAAACTACAAGAGTATATTATTACGCATTCATAACTATTTAGTTATCATATGCAAGTAATGTTGTAAACCTTTTTAATTACTTAATGTATGTATTCAGTTAAGGTTAATAGACCTTGGGATATGTTATAGAATCTTGTGAAATAAACAATATATGTTTATATATTCCGCATTAGTTTATAGAATATGTATGAAGATGATGTATCGTGACGCACCATGTCCGAGGTTATGGGGACCCGAATTTGGGGGCGCTACATTTGGTATCAAAGCTGTAGGTTATAAACCTTAGGTAGGGTTACCTTAGGCTATAAACGTAGAGATGAGGAATAGGAATAAACTCAAATAAAGTTTAAGCGGTAAGAAATGAATTCATGAAAGTAATTATTATGATAAGAAGATCGTAAAATAAAACGATCATAAGATAAAAAAGAATCGTAATATAACACGATTATAAGAAAAGGTCACAACGTGATCTGATGAGGTTATAGGAGGACAGATGATCAATCGATTGATTGAAAACTTTATAGCAGAATTGCTATACGACAGCTGTACTATGAAATTATACTATAAAAACTCAAGATGAGTTGTAGATACGGATTAAATGAAATTCGTTGAGTAAAGAGGGAGCTAAGATTATATGGAATTTCGATTGAGGACTCGTGTGATAGCTGAGTTGTACAAACCTTTGTATGGGCGGAGATTTTGTGTTTGGTCTAAGGATTACTTGTAGGATTTTCGGCACATAAACGCAGCGGAAATTAAAAAAATTTCGAAACCCTAAAACAGGATCCATGCGAAAAATATATTAATTCAGAGGTTAAGATTTGTTTTACCAATTATTCAAGCCTGAACGGAGACGATGGAGATTCTGGAACTGCTTCGAATCCTCAACGCAATCCAACGGAACTACGCCTCTATGGTATCCACACGAACGTCCTGCGAATCGTCACACGATCTGCAGCAAGGAAAGCTGCGGTACTAGCCGCCAAGGATCTGGACTTTTGAAATTTTTCTCTCTAGTCTCTCTCTAAGAACGGCTAGGGTTTTTGATATCGATAATCCCCTAAACGGCTGATATATCATATATATAGCAGTTAAAGGAATTAACCAAAACCTAATCCAATTAGAAAAATAAAATCCGAATTTATATATATATTATATCTTAATTAAGTCTTACTTAATTAATATACATATATATATACAAATTATCCTATTAATTTAAATTCGTAATTTAAATACTATCAATCATATTGATATATTTAAATCCATACAATTTAAATTAATTTCCTTTTAATTACGTTCTAAGTGTGTGACCCTATAGGTTATTATTATGTTGGCAATAATTTTAAAATCATATTATAAAATTATAAACAATGAGCGGCATCTAGTAATGCATCACTGCTACCCAAATAATAATAAGATCGGTGATTCGATACAACCTTTTCATGACCAATGTTTCAATGTAATTTAATCCTTTTAACCTTGACATCCTAGACTAAACTCGAGGCATGGAATGTGTCATCCTCTTCATAATTTAATCTGAGTTTTCTTGATCGATGAGTAGACTATATGAAATAAATCACTATTTGAGCATGGCCATGCATTTCATAGTCCTACTCAATCAAGAGGCCTATGGATATCACCCCTAATATATAGGAGGGTTAAATTCCATCTAGATCACTCATATTCCTCACACAATTCATGATGTACCCAATAATCACCTTTATCATCCACCCTATTAAAGGTGGCCTTTGATGATATCAAAGTACATAAATTCTCGTGTAGTAATATAGTAATTTTAGGTCGGAGGATCATTACATCATTGTCACTATGAGAATTGCTTATGACACTTTGCATAATGCTCCACGTAAAATTCTCATGGTGGGTCTGCCCAGTATATTGTTCTTTAACATATACCTATGCATTGACTCAATATCTCATATATTTATGACCAATGAGATTTGGCCATCAGTCAATCCACATACTAGTCTCAATGTATCATTATTGTCCCATTAACAATGACACTCGACTAGGAACATTTAAGAGTAATGATACTAATTGTAACTATATGATCTCATGTTCAAGTCACATACTTGAAGCCATATAATTTGTATCACTATTCTAAGGACTTTTATTATGTTAACATTTATATAACGCAGTAAATAAAACCATAATAAAATAATTCATTTATTCAATCAAATATAATATCAAAAATGTTTAAGCAATTACATCAAAGAATTAGCCTCTAGGGCATAAACTCTAACACTACTTAGTTTCTCACATTGATAATCATTGAAATATTAGTGTCACGCTATTCGCTATATGTATGTTGAGAAGGTGCTTCTTTTCTCATGTGTATAACGAATAAGTAGAGAATATAAGATTAGGTGCGAGTTCTTAAAACTCATACTTATGGTAAGTTTGTGACTCATAATCGTATAGTATATTTTTGAACCCCTAAGCGTATGGAAAGTTCCTGATTGGTTCTTGAACTATGTATTGCTAGAATAAGTTCCTAAACTCATATTATTGTGAAAAGTTCCTGAACTCATAACATGTGATATGTTTGATGAACTATACTGGGGTATAGAAAAGTTGTGGATGAAGAATTGAGAATTTTTAGAATAGTAAGTTTTAATGGTGATAGAATAGATAGAATTATTAAGCAATGGATCATTAGAGAAATTGGAGTTAATGGTGGAAGCATAGGTATTCCAAATCTTCTAGCTGTGCTAGATTTTGAAATTTTTAACATCAAGCTAAATTCGCACTGATGTGTCTTTAAAAATATAAATAAATTTTTGTTATCAGCAACACATGGTTACAATTGTGTAAAAGTGGACTTCGAACCACTAACACATCGTTACCTGTTGCGGCATGATAACACTAAAAATGATTTTTCAATGGTTTTGAACTTTTAAAGAAGAGTATACACTAATTGTTTCGGCTAGACAAAAAATATTTAAAATATCAAAATGTATTTTATATATCATCAATGCATCATGAAACCTGGTGCAAAGATGATAAAAACGATGGAGTCATTAATGCAATATTGCCTAGTGTCGGATATGATCTAAGGATCGTCAGCCCACTATGGTATGATATAATATGACAAAGTCACAAAAATAACGGAATCCTCAAACGGACTGTAAATACAGTGCGGTATCATGATGTCATAAAATAATTTTCAGAATTTTAAAGAAAAGTCAAGTGCCAATTAAATTTGGCCAGATACATGTTTCGATTAATATTCGAATTATTAGTACATGTCTAAGCTATTTGATTCAGCTAGACAAATGTTTATGAAAATTCAAGTATCTCTTTGAGAATTTATCCCGAACCACATTGTTTTGATTCGGACTCTAGGCTGAGTATGAACATCTCTAAATCGAAATCCCACATAATCTTAGTTTCCTCTTTACTCAATACGAATTTCATTTAATCCGTATCTCATCATTTTCAACTCTTTTGAGTTTAACTCGTACTATGTCATAGTACCATATTCGTATAGCAATCCTGCTATAACGTTTTCAATCAAACGATTGATCATCTGTCCTTCTATGACCTTATCAGATAACGTTGTGACCTCTTCTTATAATCGTGTTATATTACGATTCTTTTCTATCTTAGGATCGTTTTGTTTTACGATCTTCTTATCTTTTCCTTTAATCATATTATATTATGATTTTACACTTTTCATCTTATAGACTTTGTCTATTTATTATCACTTTTCATCTTTGTCATTGGAGTCAGGTAACTCCGAATTCTTATCTTATAATTCTTCAAGATTCTTCTTTGAATCTTATTTATCTTCTCCTTATCTTTAATGATGAATTTCCTGAATTCATCTCTTATCACTTAAACTCTATTTGAGTTTATTCCTTATCCTCATCTCTACGGTTATAGCCTAAGGTAACCCTACCTAAGGTTTATAACCTACAGCTTTGATACCAACTGTGACATCCCCAAATACGGATACTTTTTACCTCGGACCTGGTACATCATTTCTATAACTATTGCGGAAGATATAAACATAAATTGTTTATACAATAACTTTTACAACATAAACCCCAAGGTCTGTAACCTTAACTTAATATATACCTTCAATAGCTTAAAAGATTTACAATGTCATTTGCATCAGAAAATTTAATAATTCTAACTGCATAACAATTTAATCTTGCACTTTGCCTTTGCCTCTATCTTTATTCGAGCTTTCATCTTAATCTAAAAATTTTATCATGATATAGCAAGGGTGAGCAATAATTTTACCCAACAAGCTTAAGTTCAAATGAAGATATATCATGATTGAAAAGGAATAATAATAAGCTGTCAAACTTTCAACAATATAATAATTGTGAAAAAATATGACTCAATTTCAATACTGAATGACATAATCAATAATGCTGAATGACTAACAATGAACATGAACAAATTCAACTGAATCATATGGTAATGAAGGTGATCAGCCTTTCATACCTGATGAACATATACAACATGCATGTTGTGGATGTTTTATATACTCGCAAGTGCACGAATCGAATACTTAGTAGCTTACAAGTGCGAGGTCGAACCCTAGGGACTTGACGGATGGAACGTATTTATCTCACTCACTAATTCTAATTAATTCCTAATCCATCTTAGAAATTTTGAGAGAATTTTTATCAACTAAGGATACGGGAATAAAATAATCAATAATATAATACTAGGGTGGCGGAATCATATAATTGATTTCATTTTCCTAATATTCATACCCAATAAATTCTACTTTTTATCTCGCACTAATTTGGTCTCTCGACTCTATTAGATGCGGAAAATAAATTCAATTAAATCCATTTATTTTATAAAATTAGATTGTTAATTCTTTCATAGCCAAACATATGTATAAAATCAAAACACTTATTATTTTTATCAAAACAAAGTCTATATCTGCTTTTAGCAAATCATAAACTGAATCCAATAAATAATAACAAGAATTCAACCTTATTTTTTTATCGATAAAAATAGGCATCCAATAAAAAGAATTATTTTTAATGCGAAAGCACTATATTGGTAGAATAAATTGGCATGAATATGTGCAATGGAATCAATCAATTATATTCATCCTCAACCCTAGAAATAGTCTAGCCTAGCATGCTTGAAATTAGAACATAAAATAGAGTAACATAATACATAATTACATAAACAAAATACTCACTTGAATGTACCAATTAATTGGAGAAGAAAATAAAATAAAATAATCTGAATTATAATATTCACAAAGTATTATGTTCCAAATAATAAAAATGATATCCTAGGTATTCAAACATGAAGAATAAATTGAATGGAAAATTGTTCATGAATTGCTAAAAAATGAATGAATATACCAATAATAGGCATCCAATAAAAGGAAGAAAATGAAAGTGGCTGCTCCTTTTTTCTCCTTTAGCCGCTGCTCTCTTTTCTTTCCTTCTCAAAGTGGTGGCTCTCCCCTTCTTTTCTTCTGAGTCAGTTAGTCCCCTCCTTTTTTCAAAAAAAAAAAGTTATCTCCTTTTAATATCATAACAATATAGCCTTCCTTTATCTCCTTATCTTGCACCAAATCCGAAACGAAAAAGGAGATTAGCATGCCAACTGCTTGCTCCTTGTCACGTGCTCTTTTATGTGTTGCTTTTGTAGCCTTATTTCTCTCCACTTGCTAGCCATAATCCCAATTGCATCCATCCAATTCGAAGTGGGAAATTAATAAGCCTGCTTCAATTGCTTTGCATGTAACCGTGGCCCAAAGCCGCTGAATTAAAATGCTAGGCACGTGAGCTTCTTTGCAAGCAAGCTACTAGACCAAACCAGTGGGCCCATGTTAGAATAACAATCCGTGAGCTGCTTGGATTTGTGATGAGCTGCTACAATTCTTGGCCCACTTAATTCATTCCTTTCGCAAGTTGCTTTAATTTGTGCCTCTTGAGCCCATTTTGCTTCTTTGGATCAATTGCACCTAAAATAACAAATATAAGACAAATGAATATACTTAGGTACAAAAGAGATATAAAAGATTAAGTATTAAGGGAATAAAATATAACATATTTCATTCTCATCAATGCATAAGGTGCGAGTCAATAAATCATAGATGTGGTATAATTAACAATGATTAACCACGAACATGCTTTGCAATAACAACTCAAGTTTGAGTTAGAGAACTTGCCTGCATAGTCGATTACTGCTACGCAATCTAATTTATCTCCTTATTGAAAAGACCTATCAATTATAAGATTGATCTTTCAATTAGCATATCATACATTATCTCGTAATTCTATTACTTTATAAGTAATCTATCTAACATTTAAAGACATGGTCAAATATTAGATAATTCCTTAATACCATACACATTCCCAAGTCTAAACCTAGCACACATCGAGTCTTTAATAGTATTTAATATAGTATACTGAGTGGGTTTTCACAAACAACAAATTAGTTTCCGTCTCGTCTGCAACTGTTTTCACAGCGAGTTAGATCGGTTGCTAATTTGTATATACCTCCGCTCCCTGAAGGAATTGTTTAACTCAGATACTATACATCAACCATTGTAGAATATGACTATACTACTTTAGACTTAATACTTAATCACTCATTTTATAAGTTCTTATCATCTTATATTAAATTGTCTAACATTCAAACATATAGTTAAATATTAGACATTACATTAAAGTCTTAGTACTATGATTATACTTTGATAATCTTTAATCATGTCATAACTTATACTTATAAGTTTTTCCTTTATATGTTATCTTAGTAAACTAGATAATATTTCAGTAAACTGAAAATACTATTTCAGTAAACCAGGTTGCATTTCAGCATCTTGAAATCATTATTTCAGCATCCTGAAATCATTATTTCAGCATCTCATAATCAACTTCAGCAGACTGAAATCATTTCAGCAACCCAAAATCTAATTCAGCACCCTCAATTCTCATTTCAGTCTACTACAAGCATAATATAGTTCCTTGAATACCAAATTCAACAACTATAAAAATAACTTAATTTTCTTATTTTAATTCCCCGTTTAATATTATTAATTAAGTAATAATATTTTAAGCTAATGTTATTAAATTTTTAATAACATTTAAGTCAAATATTACTAATAATATTTCAATCAAATATCATTAGTCATGTAAAAATATTTTAAGTCATTTATTCAATTAATAAAAAAATTATTTTAATTATTTTCCTTTCTTTAAATAATTCGTTTAAGTATTCTAAAATGCTATAAACGTCAAAACTCTTCACCAACGACCGAAACCTCCATCAAAATTATGCATCAACCATACTTAAGGATCTCAAGTCGTAAAATCTTAGTTTTCTATATTTTCCACATCATATATTCAATTTAATCCATTTACCCAAATAACATCATTTATATGAAAAATAGCAAAACCTCTCTAAAATTATTTCTTTTGTGGGAATCAGCCATATATATTCCTCTCATGAAAATATATTTTTCCAAATTTTTTTAAAATACATTTACTATTTTTAAATAGTCCATAATAGCCAAATCTTCTCAGATTTATCATAAATTGAGATTATCTCCAAAACTTCTGAAATTTTCAGGGTAAGCTCATGTTATATTCATGTCATTCCAGTAAAAAATTCATAATATTTGGACTTACACACAGTGAGTTATTTGGGTAGCTTTCTAAAAATAGTCCTTAGCTGTAAAATCCATAACTCCCATTCCGTATGGCCAAAAATTCTCAGATTTTTACAGGATCTTCATAACCTCTGATATTAACTCTCCAATTTTTTCTCGAATTTTTTAAGGTCAGAAAAATTATGAAACTTCCCCTGGCAGTGACTGGCCCAAAACAGTTTAGTTCCTTTCAAGAAAAACGGGACTGTTTTGGCTAAAACAGCCACTACGGCTTGTAAACTCAATATTTTTTAGTTTACTAGATAACTTATACATCTAGTACTTCTCTTTGACGGATCGTAAAAAGAAGGTGTAGATAAAAAACGATGGACATCCAAAGCACCTAAAAGTTAGGGTTTCATAAACTAGAAAAATTATTTTTCTTTTTTTTTTATTTCCAAACAAATCAACACCCAATATGGGTAGATCTAAACATAAAACACTCATCAACAAGAAAATTCAAAGTTTTTGAGTTTAGAAACATATATCCAAGTTTTTATTTGGAATAATCCAACTAAAATGTATAAATAAGGGTAGGATTATACCTTTTGCTCAAAGTCTTCCTTCTTCTTCTCTTATTCTTCTTCTTCTTCTTCTCTTCCATGGAGAATTTTTTCTCCCTTCTCCCTTCTCCCCCCTAAGGCTGACGCCCCTCTTCCCTTTCTCTCTCTCTTGTTCCTTTTTCTTTTTCTTTTTCTTTCTTTTCCTTCTCTCTTCCTCTTTCTCTTTCTCTTTCTTTTTTTTTTGGTTTTTCTTTCTTTCTTTTGCTTTCTCTCTCCTTTTTTTTTCAACTGGCCAAGTGGCCTTCTTATCTCTTCCTTATCATTTGAGGTAGCTTGCAAGTAAAACCAAATGTGTTGGCACCATTAGTAAAATGCCACCACAAAAAGCAAATTACCTAATAAAGTGGCTTTAATCATTACATACACCTCCTTATTCTTCCCCCATAATTTCGGCCACTTGACCTTTTATTATACCATCAATTTTTTTTATTTAATACTTACCCAATGACTATAATACCCTCTTTTTAAATGGGCCAAGAATGAGCTTTTAATTAATTTCCTTTTGGACTTGTATTTTTCCTTATTGTACTTACTAACAAATATGAACTTGGGCTTTCACCCATAATTAAATTATACCATTATTATACTTGTTCTATACATAATATATTGAGCTAGTTTAATAATTTAATTGCCCTTAAATCACTTTATCTACAAGTCTAATGCTTAAATAAATAATTGGGCTTGTTTAAATTAATTCTTTGGGCCATAAAATCAACTTAGTTTCATTCTCTTTAATTCTATATTACCCTCATTATTTAGTTAGGGTTTTCATTACACACACTTATAAATAATTTTCTTACTCATATACATTTAATTTCATAACCCAATTAGACTTGTTATACTCAGATTATAAAATTAATAAATTGAGATATATAAAATAAATCTCTTAGGGTTAGTATATATTTTTATATACTAACATTCTCCCATATTATAACCTCTTAGATTATTTAATTATCTTACCTAATATATGTATTAGGTTACATAATTTTATTCTTAATTCTCTTTATATACAAAATAAATGTATACACATTATATAATGTATATTTATTTAATCACATACATAGTTCACATAAATCATCACATATTTCACTTTTAACTCTAATTTTAACTTTTTCCCATAAAAGTCAACTATTGACTTTGACCAAAAAGTTAACCCTTACACATTTTGTGTTTATTGTCTTTACTGACTAAACTTGACGTTCTTGACGCAATCGAGCAGTTCGGGCCTCAAAATTCTATCTCTAACTCAAATTTTGAGTTTTAACTTACTCCCTTTTTATTGCTAATCATATTAACTAATAACTTCATATTTATTTATCTTCTTATTTGTCAGTTAAGGCCAACATTCAAACTATGTAAATTACTAGCATAGTTTTATCTTGATTCTTATATCCTTAACTTAACCCATCATTCCTCTTGCTAAAATATATATCACCTTACTAAGTATATATAGATTTCTATACATATACTCATCTTCGCTTAACCTCATAGCATCTCTTTATGTGAAATCTTATTTCCTTAATAAAATTTTCACATATATCAATATAACATTTCTTACACTATTCAGTTCACATCAAATTTATAGGTATCGTAATACCTTATTCTTAACATTTCTTCAAATACATATAACTCCATTTTTAGGGCTTGAAATTTTGTAACCCATATTTTCTCTATTCTCGTTCAAATAGTAAACCGTATAGGTTTTACTTAAAATTTTAAATAAATCCTCAAATTTCCATCTAGGTTTATTCTTTAACCTTTATTTTTATCATTTAAAATCATACAGATTTTAGGGTTGTCACATTTGTTTGCAAATATTACACTTGGGATATGACTATTAATTTCAAGTGTTTTGTTTGTTTTAAAATTTGGACTTAGGACTATTAATCCAGGAAAATGACTTAATATGAAGGATTATTTAATACCATATTCAATTAGGTATTATAATATGTGGGATTAAAAATTTATGACAAAATTAATCTCAACTTTTTATTATAATTATAAATAGCCGGTTACGGCTCAACTACTAATATAGCGTTTGGACCTTGGGCATTACATGATGGATTATATTAGTCATTATATTAGTCGTTAATTTATGAGTTAGGAACGAATGCCTCCCCCTTTCCTTTTACTTACACCCTCTGTCTTAGAGTTTTTTTAAGAAATAAAAATTAGAGAAAATAAAAGTTAACGAGGTAAAAGAAAGTTCAGAAAAATTTGCTCAACTTTCTTTCAAAAAAATTCTTCTCAAAAATGAGAAGATTTGGATAGAAAGTAAAATTTAATTAAGGGATATTTTTTTTAATAACCAACTTTGCCCTTATATTATTAACTAAACATAAATTATTTCCATCTATTTCCTACGGTTACTAACAATCGTAGATGTTGTCATAACTTTTTATTATTACTATGCACTAACCTGGCAAAACAAGTCTAAATTAAATGGGTCAACCTAGATTAATTAGAATTATTTGTGTTGGTTAATTATTTTATATCATTGGATAAAATTTCAACCCATATTTTTCAAAAAAATAAAATAGACTTAAAAAAATAAAAATAAAAGTTTCTACCCATTCCATGGTTCCACAGTTGACAAAAAAATCTTACTCCAAATATTTGCAAGGATTCAGTAAGGATTTGATACCACAATAACAATTATAAAACTTGTTTAGCTTGTAGAATTTTTGTATTGAAAAAACAGTGTAAAAAATTGACCCACTCTCTTTTTTGAGTTCTGAACATTGTTGAAAAATTGAGTGCATAAAAGGGTTGAGGTTAATTAATATATATTTTTAGCGTTTGGACCTTGAGCTTTATGCATAGTTCAAACAGGTATTTATTTGTTAATTTATGTGCTAATATATGATAAATTGATTCTCCAATATTTCTCATATGAAGAGCATGGTGAAACACTGCGAACTTATTAATTTATTTTAGTAATATTTAAAAATTTATAATTAATTGTTTATTATTTTTTAAATATAAATAAATTTAAATTATAGTTTAAAATATGTTATTATTGATAAAGATATAATAATTTGAACATTATTTTTTATCTAATTTTTTAATTAATTCAAAAAAAAATATAATATAAAATTATTTTAAATTACCTCATAAATAACCTTATAAAAAATAACATTAAACTAGACTATTTAATTTTAGTATTAATGTCTTAGCATTGATTATAATCCCGGATCCTTGTAGACAAACATAGCCCCAAAGTCTACAAACTCTTCTCCTGCGCGAGCCCTTTGCTATGTCCTAGAGAGAGATGGGGACGGTGAGAGGATCGATAGAGGGAGATGAGAGCGCTAAAGAAATGCTGGCTAGGGTTTTGACCGGAAGACCCTTTTTGGTTCTTCCTCCACTTCATAGGGTTCCTCTCCGCGTCGGCAATGTGGTCGAGATTCTCGGCCCTTCTCCTTCTGCCAAAACCCACATACTCGTACAGGTAATTATAAACACCAACGTATTCAATTAAATTCAATTAGTATGTGCATTCGTTTATATGTATAGTCAATGTGAATACTTTGTATTCATAAGAGTATTTGTCACATTTAAGTTAACTGAAATTCCGGTGTGCAGCCGAAATGATTAGAAATTCTCTTCAAGATTTTTTTTTTGAAAAAACAATGAATAAATAAGTTGATGTTCTTCATGGCACCAAGAGAAAGAGTTCTTCTAGGCTCGAGTTTCAATTTCATCTTTCTTGCTGGACTGGGCTTGATGTTCTGATTGCCTAATTTGTTTTGGGTGGGAAAATTGCTGCTGAAAAACTTCTTCAACTGCCTCTGCATTAGTCTCACCAGGTTGTGAAGAATTTGCTCAAATTCGAAATCCCTTCATCCGAAAGAGCTTCCACAAAAGGAACAAGGTATCGAACATTGAATACGTCAGAAGTCTTGATATGTGACGGCAACTTCAGACTGTTGTTAAAGGGCTCTGGTACTTTAAGAGGACCAATTTTCCTATCACCGAGCTTGACCAAAATCTCCCATCGGTTGTCATTTCTTAGTCAAAACAACCCAAACAAAAAAGTCACGGTGGTTCATGTGATATCTCGAATGTTTGGAAGAATAGTTAAGCAATAAGTTTAACTATTGACAATTATGTCGGAAGAAATAAGATGTTGAGGTTATTCAAGAAGAAGGAGAAGAAGTAAGATTAAAACCTTTGATAAAGGTTGCAAGGTTAGAGCATCCGGAGATGGACGAGATTTTAGAAATTCCGAGGACGGAATTTTTAGAAGGGGGAAAGAATGTGACGATCCGGAAAATCGGATTGTCCAAAAAAGTTAAGTTTAAAGAATTAATAATTAATAAAATAGACTTTATTAATTATATTCTGTGTTATGTGTTTATTAGCCGTTCTATAACTTAGGATGATTATAAAACGGGAGTATTCTGGCTACGAGCTAGAATAAACGAATAAAAAGTTTCAAAACAAAAATAAAATTTTTTCGGGAACAAAAATATTCCCGAGAAAAAGATGAAATATGCACTATTCACCAGATGAAATCTAAGGGTTAGGGTTTGAATAACCTAGGCCTTACTGAGAGTTTGGTATGTCGTAATGACATTCCGTCTGAAGATTTGTTGATAATATGTCGTGAAAAGTTATGTTAGTCGATAAAAGTTCTCGAAAAATGTGCAGAAATCGGATGAAATAAAAACGACGAAAAGTACTGTTATGTACTTTTTATTCATTTAAATACGTTGTGGGAAAACGTGACGGAAAACACTATTTATCAAATAATGTTTTTCAAATTTTCAAAGTTTTGAAGAACGCGTAGGAGTTATTCGGTAGAGGAAAGACGAAATATCCAAAAATATTTGGATTCCGAGAAACGCAGTTTTTCAAACTGTCGGATGAATTCCGAAAGACGGAACAACGAAGCTTCCAAGAGAAGCTTCATGAATAGGAGTTGTGAATAGTATGGCGGTTTGGTCAAATGACCAAAATGCCCCTAGCCTTGAAAAGCTTATATAAACCAAGCTTTAGCTCATTTGTTTGGTTAATGAAAAATTCACCAACACTTAGAGAGAGAGGAATTTCGGAAGAGAGGGGAAGAGGAATAGCTAGCAATTTGCAAGCATTGTCAAGAGGAAGAAGATTAATGAAGAAAGGTAATCCAAAACCTTGCCTTAATCTAATTTTTATTTAAGTTTCGATATGAAATCGTATAGCTTAATGAAATTGGAAGTGTTAACGCCAAGATCTGTCCACGCGCTCCAATCACCAAAGCGCGTCAAATCCTGCACAGAAACAGGTAAACACCAAAAGCTCGGCGGCTTGGGCCGCCGGGGGATAGCTCCGGTGTGAGAATAAGTACAGGCTGAAATAAGGTTAACAATGGAGGCTTAATGCTCTAGTGTTAGAAAATAATAATAATGTGTGTACCTTAGAATCAGGGTAAAACTTTGTATTTATAATGATCTCACCACCTCTATAGAGTCCTTTCCCGTATTGGTTAGGGTTCCCCATCAGGTATAATTCCTTAATGGGATTGCATAAGATCTCCTAAAAATAAGGAAGTTGGTTCAAATCTCTACACCTCCTATATTTAGAAACCAAATATAATTAGGAATCCTTGATTCCCTAAAATATTTCAACCACCAAAATAGGCCCCTACATGGGTTTAAATAACCTCATGTGGACTGCAGCCCACCATACAACCTGAGCCCAAATAATCACGGCCCAACATGAAGTATAAGATTGTTAGAAACGATATTCTTATGGTCGAATCATAGGAATATGTAAGTAATAAGAAAATTTGAAGTTTTATTTCATCTTTTTCTTTTTCTAAGAAATTTCATATGAACTATGAATTTGTTGATGTTAATGGACGATTCGGATGAGTTATATTAACTCTCCGATGATATAAAGATGAATTAACGAACTTATAACGTTAATATGCATGAGAAAGTGAAATTGTAATCAAAATATCGATTAAAAACGAAGAACGAACGAAGAACACGAAGAACGAACGAAGAATACGAAGAACGTGGTAAGAACGTTGTTGATGGACAAATTTAAAACCATCTAATAGAGCTTGTTGTTGATGGACAAGTTTAAAACCATCGTATATATGTTTGTTTAGTTAGGAATGGTAGAAACGTTCATGAAGAACGGATTGAAATTAGCTAATAACGAAGTTATGGTGAAATTACTTAAAAGACGAAACGAATATAGAAAGTAAGTTAAGGAACCCGAATAGTTAGGGTTTTATAAGAATGTAAGAAAACGTAGAAAATGTGAGTCGTGGACTCAAGAACGAATGAATTCCGGGTTCGGATGAACGAATTACGGACGAACAAAAATTTAACGCAAAGTTGAAAAATTTAGCGGGGGAGGACTTTTGAGCCAAGGTTAAGGCTTGTTAGAGACTCAAAAAAGTTATTCTACCCGGGGGAATTTGTAGAGGGTGTTGCAAGCTTTCCAACGCCTTAAGAGCGGATTAATTCCGAGTTAGAACGACGAAGTTATGAGATTTCAAAATAGGCGTCTCAAACTTGTTAAAGACTTAGAAAAATTTTCTGAGTTTTAAGCCTGGTGCTGCAGTGCCGCCCAACAAAGGGGAAGGCGCGCCGTAGCGCCGGCTCCGGGCCTCATGCACTGCCAAGAGGCGCCGCAAGCGCCCTTAAGAAAATTTTCTTCGACTGGAGATTTTTATTGTCCAACTTTTTGGATGGTAATTAAGGGGCAAGCATGAATACAATGTTCATGAAAAGAAATATCTTAAATGATGAGTAAAACCTTAAGTTTGACGATTAAACGTCAAATAAATGTTATAAAACGACAAACGCAAAATACGTAACCGATATCCGGGGACCGTATTCGCGTTAAAACGAACGTGTGAGATTGCTATGATTGTAATCCCTCGTACGTTGAAGGAAAATGACAACTTATAACATTTCAATGTTATGAAGCCATAATGAAGGTCAAGTGTAAAGCGTATAAATGCTGTAAACGTAACGTAGTTGTGATGAACGATCGATCTTAGCGTACAACGAACCGTATGACTTAGACATTAAGAGATAAGGGTGAACATGATGTTCATGTAATGAATCACTAATGAAAGTGATTAAAATCTTAAGTAAAGGTTGAATGGATGTTTAAAAGACGAACAACGTGAGCGCAGAATACGTAAACGATCCTCGTGAATCGTATTCGCGTCAGGCGAACGTTCTAAGTATACATTGGTTGTATGACTTAGAAGTTGACGAATGTAGTAAGATGTGTAATTATCAAGAAAATCGTAAAGAACGGTAGATGTGATTAACGAATGATCCGAATTTGAATCGGATAATGAACGTAGAATGAAATGTAGACGTAAAACACTTAAACCGACGTAATGGTATTGAGTGTATGTGTAAATTGAACGTGCTTATCGTACACACCGTAGTATGGTTTTAACGTGAGATAATGAAAAATAATGAATAACGTATAAACGTTGAACAAGCCGAGTTAGTGATAATAACTTGAATAACGTTCCGAGTCTAATGAACCGAACGTTGTAAGATATGAAATAGAGATAGTGTAAAATGTTTAAAAGCTATGAACGCGTAGTCTTAACATTGAAGATTGTTCTCGGCACAAATAACTGTATGACCTTGCCGTTAATGAGTAACTCCTGAGGTGTGACATTTATTTGTCAAAAAGCCATAAGGAATGGGAAATGAACTTAACGAAAATTATAGTTTTAATGGTTCGGATAAGTTACGATAAAAAGATAAGAATAAGAAGTTAAGTTTAAGTTGTGGTACAATCGTACTTTTTAATGGTTGATATACGATATCTGAGCTAAACAATTCCTTTAGTGAGCAAAGGTTTAATATGAACTAGCAACCGATCTAACTCACTGTGAAAGACAGTGTAGATGAGACGGGAAACTAATTTGTTGGTTGTTTGTGGGAAACCACTCAACTTACTATATTGAACACTGTTAGAGACTCGATGTGTGCTGAGTATAAGGTTATGGATACGTATGATAAAAATGTGATTCTTTTCACATATGTAGATGTATAGGATGAGTTAAGTCTTAGAAATGTTATAAGAAGAAGATGAGAATGTAAATCTATCGTAAAAGATGATTATAAGGTTGTGGCATCTCCGTATGTCATCTCAACCGAAGGAATGAATGTAGAGTTTGGTCGCGTAAACTTAGATTACAAGAACGCAAACCATAAGAAGTAAAGTTAAGTTTAAACCAATGCTTAAGTCAAATATATGACTAATTGTATGTGTTATATTGTGGTAAACAGTTCAACGTAAACTGTAAGCTGTAGCTGTGCTCAAGGCAAGTTTCCTAACTTCATTCATGTTTAGTATGAATGTTAGTTTCTTAAATTTTCTCAGATGTTGGATTTGAGAAGTTTTACCTATGTGCAAATGTGTGATATTTGTGTAAGGTGTTTATGTATGAGGCCTTGTGCCGAACTTTCAACACTTAAGTGTTTCTGTGAAATAAACTGTTCTACGATTGAACGGTTGAATGTGGTGTGGTTCTATTTGTGAATTGTTAGGATTAAGCCTGTGCTAACGATTCTAGCCAGACTGAATGTAAGGTATGTGAAAATAAATGTGATTAATGTTTTTAAAATGATAGGAATCAGAGTTTTTCATATTACTCGAGCTGCTTCATAACCATTGTTCGGTTATTGAAGTTTTAAAAGTCTTTGATTCTTGCTTTGGTTGTTATACAACTGCTTTAACTTGCTGAGCAATTGAATTCTCACTCTTGCTTTAAATAAAAAAATTTTCAGCGAACGACGATAGAATGAATTTAAGGATCCCGTAAAGATCAAGCTGACCGGTGTCCTGTTGAAGTGCTGTTCATTATATGAATGAGCGTGAAGATCAAGCCAAGACTTGTAATGCAGAATAGTTAATTAAACTATAGAGTAGTTTAATGAAATACTATGTATCTTTTGTGGCGGATGAAAGTCACATTTGTAAGATGTAAAGAATAATGTAATTATCATTATTTGTAATGAACGAGGTTTTAAGGTAATAGAATCTGGGATTTGCAGATGTATGTTGTTATATTTAGTTATATAATGATGTATGTTTGGAATGAGATGTACTCGTAATGTACGGAATCCGGGTGTGAAGATAGACCGGATTTCGAGGCGTCACAGTTCAAAAGTTACCTTCTTCGCTTTTTGTCTGCACTCCACAACTTTTCTTGCAGCTGTTTATACATTCCTCAAGTCGCTTCTTCACAATTCTATGAATAATTTGCAAATCAGTAATGTGCTCGTCAATAGTCCCAAAGCCTTTTCCTCCAACGGCTAATGGAGAGAGTTCTATGGAGAGAGTTCTAGTTCTGAAATGGGATTGCGACGTTAAACAATGTAAAATGGGCTATAACCCGTGGAACGATTTTTTGACCTGTTAAAAACAAATTCTCCTTGATAGAGCTTAGAGTCACATGATTATGGATTGCCATCAATTAAGCTGCTAAGCAAGTTCCCAAGAGAACGATTCACAACCATTGTTTGGCCATCTGTTCACGGGTGATGGACTGTGGTATAATTCAAAGAGGTTTCTACCTTTCGCCACAAGTGTCCCCAGAAATTACTCATACATTTCACATTCTGCTGGAAGTAATTGATTTAGGAAGTCCACGCAAGTTATTTACCTCACGAAAGTATAACTCAGAAACATTAGAAGCGTTTATAGTTTTACCACATGAGATAAAGCGAGCCCTTTTAAAAAGCCGGTCAGCAACCACAGATAGAGAATCCTTACCTCATTTGGTTCGTGGTAATCCAAGAACAAAGTTTATGCTCACGGACTCCCAAGGAAAATCCGGAATTGGGAGTGCAACTTGAAAGCATGTTTCTTGAAAATGTTTTAAATTGACTTCAGAAATTCAAAATGACTGGTATTTTGGAAAGGAGGGAGTATAATTATTGTTGCTTCGACAAGTTTAATACATTAAACTCCCACTCTTAAATGCTTTTGTCATGTATTTTTATCATTATTTTCAGAATCCTTTTGCTTGATGTATTGAATCTATCTCTCTCTATCTCACACACATTTATCTTCCTCTTCTTTTTTTCCTTTTCTTTCCGCTCTTTTTTCCTTATACTTTGTTTTACTGTTAACCTTTTCTCTTGAGGCCACGGGAGGTGAGTGATATTGCATACTACTGCGTGCGCTATCCTTATGCGGGGGCACGAGACAATGTCATTTTGCTGTAAATGCTGTTATATCTTCATCATCCAATTTTTTCCTTTTCAGATTATCCACCACCACCCATGACCCATCACCTTCGAAAACCACCCACCACCAATCAGCAAATCCACCACCATGACCACCATATCCACCACCATGATCGATGCCATCACTATATACCCTGGCCACCACCCACCACAAAAACAAAACCATCACCAACACCAACCATCTCCACCACCATAACCACCAATCTCCATCTCAACCACCACCATACCAACCACCATTACCAATGGATCTACCACCTCCAATGCTAACACACTGCCAATACACCACGAACACCAAATCCACTATCAAACCACCAAAATTATCAGTGCCACCATCGGCGAGGCTGCGATGCACCACACCTACCATCATCGCATCATATCAATGATGGAAAAATATTCCGAAAATAGTTTTTTTTTTAAAATTTAAAACATAATCCATCATTGCCTTTACAGTTTTATCCATATAACATTTTACATATATAAGCTACGAGTATAGAATTCAAGATTTACCTAATGCTTGGTTGGATTAACACGTAGATTAAATTTGCTTGTTCTAAAGTTTCACCTTACGATCTTCCCTCCTATGAGCTCTTGCATAACCTAGAGAGTGGCCCTCAAAAACCCCTTTCTTCAAACCCTAGGTAACACTTGAAAAAGAGAGAGAAAAATTAAATTCTATATTTTGGATATCTAATCTTGTGAAGAGGTCTCAAAAAACAAATTTCTACGCGATATATATAATATATTAGTTTTCCTAATCCTTCTCTGAATTTGGTTCAATTAAAGGCTTGGAAGGGGGATTTTAAGGGATTCCTATTCCACCTCCAATAGTTATGCAATAAGAATTGTTAACTCATAAAAATTATTTAAATTTCTATTAATTACAATTAATCCTAGTATCCCACTAAATAATTGTAATTGCTCTCCAGTCCAGGAGTTTAATTATTTACCTTATTAATTTCCTACGAGAATTCCCTCTATAGATATACATAAATATCTTATAATTAAATTACAAATAATTTGGAAATATCTAAACTAATTCCATAAGTACATAATTCATTCTTACTGATCAATAATTGATTTAACGATTAAATTAGTTCTTTTAGTAACAAATATTAAAAGACTGTGCCAAGATTCTATGATTACTAATGAATTATCTTATGAAAATATCTTTTAGATTTCATGACAATAACATATATTTTTAATGTCCATAATGTATAGTAACTTGGTATTTCAAGGTATAAATTATCATAATGTAATCGCACTCATTGGAATATCAAAATAATAAATATAATGGAATTAAGTCCATTGTTGTTTCAGAATTAAGGAATTTTACAGATTAATTAATGTAAATATATCTTATATATAAAATACAATTACATGATTTTGTTTAATGCACACCGTTAATGCACTAGTATTTTAATTCGAAGTTCAAGATTAAGATAAATCATCTCTATTAAAGTACTAGAACATTCCGGATAATGTCTCCATGTTATCCAAGGTTATAAACTAATATTTAATCAATTATATGTTACTTACGATTTATATCTTCTGCGTTTAAAACTTATTTGTACACATAAATCACAATACATATAATTAGAGACATAACAATAATCACATGACCAATTAATGAATAATGAATAATGCAACATTATTAACCAAGAATAAGATGTCTTTAACAAAATAAATAAATAGGATTCTTATAGCAAATATCCCACAATCAACACCATTGCACAATCACCCAAACACTAGATCTGTCTTTGTAGGAAGAAGAGAGAGAAGAAGAGAGATGTAATGCAGTTTTTATATTATTTTTGTTTTACGTATATAGCCCTCCCAAAACCACTTCGTTTTGGGAGGCTACAACAGGCCACTATATGCGGTGTCCCACATGCCCCTTTTCCACTTTTTTCTTATACTACCTCCGTTTTTTAAAGAGTGCAGTTTTAGCAAAAAAAATTGTTCCTTAAAGAATGCAGTTTTAGGAACCCAAAGCATTCTTTTTCCAAATATGTCCTTGTTTTAATTAATGTACTAAATGGGGAAGTTAATGCACTAAAGGAAGAGAAAGGCTAGCTTTGTCATTTTATCCCACTTATTGGTTTGTGTGCTTTTTGCTAAAACTGCACTCTTTAAGGAACGGAGGTAGTACTATATTTTTTAACAAATCTTTCTATTGTTTTTCACTGAAAGAAAAGATAGACAATATACAAGTACTTAATGTTCCAACTTTTGTTGTTTGCAGCTATTAAACATAAACTAGTTTCCAAAACTTTCCCATAAACAGTTGTTAAGAAAAATTATAACAAACTCTTTTTTTTTCTTTTCTTTCTAGGTGTCTTACTCAAATATGTAGAAACCTATGTCAACTATTTTAGAAATGTTTTTGATGCGTTTTGCTCCTCCAGGAAATTATTGACATCAGCTAAATGTATGCAACATTGATGTTGTACTTGTTAATTTTAAACACAATCTATTTTACTCCACCGAACTTTATATTGTATCAGTATGTTTGAGCTATCATTTTTGCTGGGTGACTAAAAATCAAAATGTATGTGCTTAAGATAAGAGGTTCTGAAATGAGAATAATGAATTGGATGTGTGATCGTACAAGGTTGGATATTTGGATAGGATTAGAAACAAGGAAATTCGAAAGAACGTTGGGGTGGCATCATTGAGGAGAAGGTGAGGGATCATCAATTGAAATGTTTGTCATATACTCATATCTAGTGTCGGCCTATAGATGCACGACTGAGAAGAGGACTCTTGTATCATGAGGAACTAGGAAACTATAGAAGAGGGGTAGGCCAAAAATTACTTGGGATGAAAGTTTTAAAAGAGACTGGAAGGAATATAATTGAGGTTATGCCCTTGATTAGAATTAGTCGAGGGACGTAATCTGCATATTGGAGGCCAAGTAGTGTGTTCCACCTTTAGTTGTGTTTTCTGGTTTCCCTCTTTCCCTTCCTATTTTCTTTGTTTTCTTTTTAATATTTTATATATTTGTCTGTATATATTTTCTATATGTAGGTGTGTTCTTATTTGCTCATCTCTATTTCTATTATTTTATTTTAGATTGTTTATTTATTTCTTTCCTTTTTATAATTTGTTTTTTTATCTTTTTAGTTTTCTTCTTGCCTTTCTACTTTAATGCTTACATATAGGATTAATTTCTTTTCTAACCCAACTACTTGAGTCTTTGAGATAAAAGGCATTGAGTTGAGTTATTATTTTCAGAAAATCATATTTTGGAGAACTAAAGCTTTCTTAAGATGTTACATATTACTGTGTTGTTGTTCCAGTTCCATGAGGACTTCTGATACTTTCTATGATAATTAATCACTAAACTGAATACAAATAATAGGTTTCTGTTCTTACGTGTAGGCTGCGATCAATTGTATTCTTCCCAAGGACTGTAATGGTGTGTACTATGGAGGTTTAGAGCATGCAGTAATGTTTGTTGATTTGGATTGTCGCTTCGACATTTTACACTTTTCACAGTCACTAAGGCGTCGGATAAACGAAGCTAAAGGCAAGTTTTGAACCCTTCTTGAAATTGCTACATGCTGTATAGTCCTTTTTTTTGTTTCTTGTGTCTTGTTCAAAAGTATGGCTTCATGTTTTAATAATAAGTTGAGTCTGATTTTCATTTAGTATGTTTAGTTTTTTTTATGATTAAAATGTATTGCCACAACAAAATTTGTTCATGAAATAATCCACCACTTCTATACATTTTTTAGGAAATTTATTGAAAAGGTACAACTAGGAAGCACGATATGAACACGGGACGTGGATTCAATACGATACACTCGATATTTTTTTTAAAAAAGGATACAAGGTGGGAGTTACGTTGAATTTTATATAAATTTTAATGAATACAAATGTATAAATAAATTTAATTGTTAATAAAGCATTATAGAAATCAAGAAAAATAGTTGGGAAAACTTCTACCGTAATCAGTTTAATAACAAATAAGATTTTTACATATAACTCTAAGATAGCCATGTATAAGAAAGACACATATATGTTCGTATCAGCAGAGAAGTTGGAGTCTTTAATCTTTATTTGATCCTTCTAATTATATAGCTGATAAAAAGTAGAGCCAAAACAAACTAAAGGAAATCAATAAATTTGGTATATATAAATTAGAAAATTAGTAAGTTATCCACAAACCCACGTTAAAATTCACCATATAAATAAGATGAAGTGTTTGCCTAAATCTATACTTATTAGTAAATACACGGAAGTATACGTGATCAACTAGCAATATAGTAGCAAATTGAGTATCGTTCCCACGAGGAATACTAATAATCTAATAACCCAATTATTAATTCTTAGTCAATTCGATTTTATTTAAACATATGCAATTGAGATCATAAACTGATTATTAAAAAGTAAATAACTAAGTAACTCAAAATATGACCAAAGCAAAAGGTTAAGATTACAATTTCCCTCAATGATTCACTCAATTTTCATCACTCTTCTTTCAAATTAATTAATAATGTAGATTTGTCAACTGAGAACTCATAATTATTTATAAATCCTAATCCAAGGAATTATATAAAAATATTTATCTTAATTAATTCACTATATTCCTATGCAAATTAATTAAGAATAAATTAATTAAACACAATTCTCAACTAGGTTGCATGCGGTATATAGGTATATTCCTATCCTATACACAAAACCAATTATTCAATATTACAAGAATGATTAAGAACACGTTGTCATATTCAGATCTAATCTTAGAATCCATATTCCAATTTCATCTGAGATTTATCAGATAATTGTTGATCAGACAATTATAAATTAAGCATAAAATATGATAAACAAATCATCCATAATCAACGTAATCAATAGAGAGTGAATTAAATCAAGCTACTCATTAAGTTCCATTGCAATCTTAATAAAAGAATTAGTTCATAATAATAAATAAATTAACCATTGTAAATCCAGAAAACATCTTAAAAGTACAAAGATTAAAGAATAAGAGTAAAGAGTAAATTCTGTCACAACAATGCTTTAGTTCTCTCTCCACTCTTGCAAACCTTCAAGGGTTCTCCTTCAATAATCTGGAAAAACCCTAAACTATATTCTGAATATTCTAAGCTGTCTCTCTATATGTCTAACCGTAATAGAATTATATTTAATGATGTTCAACTATGCAGACTTTATTTCCTTGTAAACTTCCTATGGTAAGTCTCCTTGTTGCCTTAGAAATCAAATCATCAGCAAAACAAATCAGCAACAAGCCTCTTTCCTCCGCACGCGTGAACCACACGCGCCCGATTTCTGACCCGACCATGCGCTGTTGCGCTTGCTATGCTGCGCGGCCCCATGTATTCCTGCGCTGCAGCGCTTAATGCCATGCGCTGCAGCCCTCCTTGTCTAGCAGCTTGCTTGCCTTGCCCTGATTAACTCTTTAGCCCCAAAATATCCACAACTTTGCCCCACACGACCGTGTCTGTTTGCACATGAACGCATGCCGAACATGCTCGAACAAATCTCGATCCAATTGTGCACGGAAACTACCATAATTTAGCTGCAATCACATCATTTCCACTTATTCCTCTTCCAAATGTTAATTCTGCAAACACACACTAAAACAAATAAAAAGAAATATAATAAACTCAAAAACAGACTTTCAATAGGTCAAAGGTACTAAAATTATGATATAAAAACAACTCATCATGAAGTTTTATATATTTTATAGAAATACATATTTGTATGTAATAAGTAAATTATATCTACATAACCATAAGCAAGCACTTAACTTGAAAGTTCAAGTTCAATTAAAATACTAGCGCCTATCATAACGTATCTGGAAGTATTCCTGGAATATCCAGAAGTATCCTTTATTAAAAAGATTACAAAAAAGAGTTGAAGTATCCGATATGTATCCAGAAGGGTCTGTGGATCTGACACAGATACGTCGACCTCAAGAAGTGTCCTTAGACCGTGCTTCATAGAGGTAAAGATTAAAGAAACTAGGAATTTGTCTCCCTGATTATGTTTGTGACGAGTCTTGACTTTTTCATGGTATTAAATTCTCAAAGAGGGTGAACTGGTGCAGATCTTTTCGATTGTCATGTGCTTTTACTTATGTACAAGGTGGTTGTAAAGAAGAAAAGAAGAGAAGAATCCAAAATAAGGTTTTATAAATAGTTCTTAGGTTTGGTATTGTGGACAGTAAAAGTTTTCTTTGTAACTTTTGCAGATTGTGTCTGTTCCTCTGAAATGAAATTGTTTGCTGAACCAAATGCTCACGTCTTCCTGAATGTTTTTGGTTTTAAATTCCATGGATTTTAGTTGGAGTTTCTTTGAAACTTTTGAAGAACAGCTTCCTGAATGTTTTTGTTTTTAAATTCCATGAATGCTAGTTTTAGGATTAAATATTTTATGGAACTTGGAATATAGAAACTTGGATAGAAAATTAGAAATAGGACTACTTAGAATGAGCATTTACACTTTGTTTGGCCTGAGCTTGGTTACTATTTGCTAGTAACTGGTCGAGTTTATGGAAAGATTTAATTGCAATTCTAATCAGCTGTTCAAACTTCAAACCTAAACACTGCTATATTTTCATTTGTCTTTGAACAAATAGATTAGAATCATATTAATTAAGATAATTAAAGTCGCCCGTCTTTAGTCATCATAGTTAAATGCAACACAATCAAGGAAAATATTTCTGTGTTCCGCAATAGCATTGAGGAGTGATATCATATCATGTGCAGTTTTAATGTGTTTCGTTCATATTAAATTTCCACCACTCATATGGACATTTTATTAGTTGATCAAGTTGTTTCTCTTCTTCGCTTTCCTACCCGTCCTTGACTTAAGAAGTTATATTCACGTAGGTCACAACGTTGTTATAATACTCAAATCAAGGAAAAGATAAGTTTTATTTGGTGTCAGACTGATTTCTTGTCAATAATCTATCATTTGTTAACTTCTCATGCAATCATGTTATACTAATCTTATTTCATCAAGACTCGAGAGTACTCTTTTTATTTGACACCTGTATTTTGTCCTCAAGGATCAGTGCTAGTTTCCTTAAATCTCATGAAGTTGTGCTGCATTGCTTGTATTATTATAATTCACTACTTCTCCGTTTCCAGGCCTCTTCTTTTTGCCTTTCTTCCTAGCTTAAATTAGAGTTTCTAATTGTCAAATATCTAAATGTGTAGTTTATTGGTTTTTTTAGGATCTAGAACCAATGTAAGACTGGACAAAAATGAAGTAGATGCTGTTAATTTAATATCAGAGAAGGATCCACTTGATGTTAGTGACAAGGACTTATATGCCATGTGCTTGAGACGGTTCTTGTATGTTCGTTGTTATGATAGTCTCCAATTTCTCGCTACTCTTAAGGTGAGAAATCCTCAACATACAGTTTGTTTTTATTTAGTAGAGAGATTTTAGGTCTTCTAACTCTGTAATGTTTCTATTGCATTTTTGGGGTTACCTGTTACTATGCCGTGTGTTAGCCTTTAGATAAAATGGTTAGTATTTTATTTTTTTAGAAAAAACACATTTGCAGATCTGAGAATTTTAACAAATAATGTGACGATATACAAGGGCAAGAGATATGCTAAATGAAGATATGTGAAAACAAAGACGAAGGAAACAAAGAAAGAAAGGATATTCATTCTATGCGCGAGAACTATAAAAGAGCAGTATTTGATGCTGCTGAGGATTGTAAGGGTCATGTACAGTAACAAAAAGAGGTTGGGAAGAGAGAAAGCCGGTGCCCTGCTGTGGAGGAGTTCAACAAAGGAGCTGATATAATAGATGCCACGATCCAAAGTCGATAATTTCTGATCCCAAGTCTTCAGCCGTATTAGGAGTTGTGTTTGGAAGACTCATCTTTCCTGCAAATCAGCTGAGAGTATTTACTGGTCATATGGTTATGACTTATGCCCCTTAAGACGGCATGTAAGGATTTTAGGGGAGCTCATGAAAAATCTGACTGGGGACAAAACTTGAAGGTCTGTAGGTGTAATTCTTCTAATTTGGGGAAACTTATTTACAGACCTAAAGATGATTAATAGAAACAGCGGGGGAACAAATTATTTGGGCCTGAACTCATTCAAAATCAGCAAACTTTGGTAAGAAAGGAGCAACAACATAGGCGACGAACCAGTCATTGCAGTGGAGACAAAAATTTTAAGCAAAAAAGAGAAGGCAATAATGGTGTCTTGGACTGAGTAAATTAAGTACTGTGAATCTTCCTTTGGCAAATTTCAAGAGGAGACGGGTTTCTACCAGTGAGGCCAGGAAGGATGTGTCCAAAAATTTTGACGAACAAAAATCAGTAGGCTTTTACAACTTTTGTGCTCTATGAAAATTTTCAAAGCGTTATATTTGAGAAAGCAATTAGGCAAATAGTGTCGGAAGTTCTTATTAATTTGGACTCCTTTCTAGGCCAAGTTGTTGATGGGCAGGTTGTGTCAAGCCATCTAGTAGCTCCCTTTGATCCAAAATCTAATACTATTGACAAAGGGGCATATATTGATTATATGGCAGCTCCATGGATGAATCCGGAAATGTTGCAAATGATGATGCATATTGGGATCTAGATGCAAGTATGCAACATCCAATGAGCTCGAATATCTTCGGTTTGCTGGCAATAGGTGGGGCTGACTTATTTGAGAGAGATGGGGACTCTAAGGTTGATGGTTCAAAGCCTCAAGTGGAGGAGAATATGGGGGATCTGGTTGTACATGGGCAAAATTCGGACGGTAGAGATAATTTTGTTGGGTTTCTAGCTCCTTAGAATTTAAGTAGTAATCTTGTGGATCCAGAGACTACCAACATTAACTTTGATCAAGGAGGGTCTATTGTGCCTTCTTCTGTACAATGTCCTTTTCCTTTTGATGTTCTTAATCTTTCTGCTCCTTCCCATGCTCATGATTCTTCTCTTCATTCTAATGGTTGTAATAATTGATGGTGGATGATTCTTTAGGTCCTGCTTTGGGGAGCAAAAGTTCAAGGAAAGGAATTTTGCCAATTCCTTTGGATACTAAGCTCGTCTCTTCGACACCAAATTGCCGAACTTCCTTTTGTGCGAAACCTGTGCAGCTGCCATTTGAGTTTATACTATGTTTTGCCTCATATATATTTCTCTTTAGGTTGCCCTAAGGTCTGCGTAATATTCTCCAATATCTATCTGCAGGTTGCGTTGGCTCTCTAACTTTACTCCAAAATCTTTTGAGGTTCATTGATCCAGCTGTGTCACACCTCTCTGTTGTCATTTGCTTACACATAGCTCACTATTTCGCTAGAGGTGGCAAATGAGTTGATTAAATGGGTCACTAATGGATAAAATTTAATGGATAAATGGGTCACTATAATGGGTTGGGTCACTAATGGATAATTTTAGATGGGTCATAAATGGGTAATTTTAACTAGATATGGATAAAACCCATCAACGTGCTCACCTTTCTCATACACAAAAGCAATTTCCTTTCCCGTAACTAAAGTTGTTGTAGACCGTTAATCCCGACTCTGACGCCTCCGATGCAACTCCAATTACGAAAAGCAATAATTAATTCAAAGATGTTTCCTCAAATTAATTCATAATACTTTTTTATATATCAGGCTCTACTATCGAAAAATTATATTAATATTAAGATGTTCCTATAATAATTTTAATATTAGTTTTATATACTACCTCGGTTATCAAAAGGATGTCTAAGAATACAATAAACACATAAATTAAGGTTACTAAATTAGAGAAGAGAGTATAAATTTTAATTAATTATAACCTTTATTTGGACCAACACTAATACCACAATAACTTGGGGTAAATAATTTTTATTTCATACTTTACATTTAGTTTGGGTACTTTTATACATCTTTTGATCACAAAAATTTAGTGTACTTTTGGACATATGGTTTTAGGACGGAGGAAGTATTAAACACCAATTTTTTTAATAATTTTTTAATATTACTTATAATTATTTTAAACAAATAAAAACAGTTCTTTTTTAATATTGTACCTATCACCAATAATCAGTTATAACTTTAAATAACATTAATATATTAATGATTATTTTAAACTAAAATAACAGGCCCGATATATATAAGATTAATAACTAATATGACCCATGATGTCCGGGTCCCTTTCATGTTTTCTTGCTCATTATCTTTCTAGGATCTCAATATAATTAATCTTCGTGACTCGACTATGGCTCTGGTAGTGAGGAAGAGATTTCTCAACCGTTGGATGCTTGGGGTAGATGATCTGACGGGGTGTGAACGTGGAACCAAGAGAGCTTGCTCCTTACCGTGTATAACCTCTTGAGTTGACAAGTCTCTGTAACCAATGTTCTAAAAGGCGCTAGGCGGGAGGCAGGCCGGCGGTCGGGGGGCCTAGGCGGGATTTTTTTATTTCAAGCCAATTTTAATATTTTATCTTACATTTATCCAAACAAAACAATAATATAAAGCAAAACAATCTATAATAAAGATAATAAAGGCCTTTGTTTAAAGTTTAAACACATATCCATATTATCAATGTCAAAGTTCAAACACAAACATGCAATTGTTTAAAGTTCAAACATATCTTTAATATATTAGTTTTATTCATAAACAAGATTGCTATTAAATAATAAAATTTAAAATTTCAAGAATTCTATTCAATATTAAAACTTAAGAAACTAAACATAAATGTAACAATTATATTGAATTAAACTAAATATTACAAATGTATCATCATTTATATAATTTAAACTTGGTACAAGTTCAAAAAAATTACAACTATAATAAAATTATCCATTTTGACTTGATCTTGTTCACTTCTTGTTGTGATTTGATATGCTACAACTTGTATTATGAATATGGTAAATCATTAGAAAAATAAATATATCAAGATCTGGTTTGGATAATTATTAAAATAAAAAAACTCTCCGCCTAGGTCCCGCCTAATTTTTTGGAGGGATTTTTTGCCACTTTGGGCCTAGGTGAGGCGCCAGGGGGCCTAGTGCCTTGGCGGGGCGCCAGGGGGGCCTAGGCGAGAATTTTTAGAACACTGTCTGTAACTACATTGGACGGACAGTACATGGTGGGCCCCGTTTGCAGATGATGGAACTTTCAGTGAATGAATTCGTGTTGAGAGTTTGTTGTGTTGCCGTGTTTGTGAGTTGGGTTTTAGGAGAGACTGTCGATAGAGAGAGGTACGAGAGAAAAGTCAATTTCACTTTAGCCAATTAATGACCTACGATTTACCCATCTAACCCATTTATTTATTATTATCCATTTAACCCAACCCATTTAAAACTCATTAAGATAAATGGATAATTTTACCCATTTAATTATGGGTTAGTGGACAAGTTAATGGGTTTGAATAAAATTTTGCCAGCTCTACTCACTACCATCCTGCAGGACCTGCACAAGGCTTATAGGATGTCGATGGATATTTAATGACATGGTGATATAGAACTAAAGGTGAGGTCCATGCTGCATGTACTATGGTGAGGTTTTCAATATTGTGGGAGGGAGTCATGAAAGCCTGAAAGGAGGATGTGTAATTTACTGTATGTTTCACTAGGAACACACATTACCTAAAACAAGCTTACAAGTATAATTGGCTTTGGATTGTTGGATGTGTCTGCATGAACTTTGGCCTTACGTAGTTGCATAATCACTTCCTTTACCTTTCCATTTCTAGTATGTATTCCATTAGAATATATGCGATTTCCCTAGGTTTAATTATCTAGTCTAAGTTTTCACTCTGGTAGAAGTTGATGTAATTATAGTTTTATTTTACTTGGGGATTTGTGATAGTCTAGTTATTTTATTTAAATATTTAGGAAATTTAGTTATTTTATTTAACTAATTAGGGTATATTTGTCTTTAAGTTGAGATTAGGTTATATTTTTCTCTCTAAGTATGCATTATAGTTTCCCAAGGTTGGATAATTTATTATTGATATTAAGAAATTTCAGATATTTTCTTTTCTTGGTTGTGGATCAAGAGATCCTAGTGTTCAGTGGAGCCTAACACTAGTTACTTTTCAGTTGTTTCAATTTTTTCTGCCAATTTATCCTTTCAGATTGCTGTCCATCATCACTATGCAGAAGTACACTATTATGGCTGTTTTTTTATGTATGAATTTCAGACAATGCATTATCAACTACAAAAGCAAAGCAAAACACATGGTGTTGGTGTTCATCTGCTTATGATTGACAGGTTTGCCAAACTTTGTATTTTATTTATCTCATTTTCCAAGGCTTTATATTCAGTGTATGTTAACGAACGTATGTTGATTGTTACAAAAATAATAGTCTGCCCGAATACAGTAATCTTTGGTGACTGGTTCAGTTACGATATCAGTGTCATGTACATGATTTCACGGCTGTCTTGATCTTGTATGCATGTTACGATTTACATCCTGAATCTCTTATTGTGCACTTATATTATCGTAATACTAATGCATAGATTTGGATCTCAAGGTTATCTTTCAGCAGAAGTTGACTGTTTGATGTGATGCTTCTACCAGATATTATTGTCAATTTTTTGTTTTTTTAGAATCTTTCTATATTCAGCTACAAGCATTTGTTTACTATCCTTCATCCTCAGTTTACAGTCTGACTTAAGATAAAGGAAAATGCTACCTAGAAGTATTTATATCTTAATACATTTTTCATTGATTTGTCATTAACATTGTCATGCAGTGCATCTTATGATGCATGTACAACTGTAAGCTGCATTTTGTCCTTTTCATTGAATTACGTTTTGTATAGAAGATGCCTAGAATTGATATTATAAAACTATATAATCAGTTTTTGAATTAAAATGATTATTGCTCTAGTGCTCTTCTAGATATGGATTGTTGTGAATATGCCAGGTCTATTTTGTTTTAGTTCCTGTCAGTAGCAGGTGAGTACCCAGATTTGGGAAATGTAAGAGGACAATGAACCCGGGTTAGAAAGATGATGGTGGAGAGGCTTGACACAGTCTTTTTGCTTGGACGACAAATATCTTTTTACACTTGTAAAGGAGGTATTAAGAATATCTGACACGTGTCCATACTGCTGGACCACAGGAGTTTTAATCGAGGAATAGGAGGGTCTTATATGATTCGTTGGAAGTCACAGATCGATAAAACTCCTTGACTCTACTCTCCAAACCAAAATATCTGAGGAGGTTTCGAGGCGGTAAATGTTGCAATGTTCATGACTTTCCGTGAACCGAAGCTAGCTCCTTGGTTTCTTGGTGTCTGCCACAGTACAAAGTTCACTGCTAGAGTTAAAGCATTGGTGCCAGATTGCATACTTGGAGTGTGATGTCTGAGCATCTCATACTGGCATGGTGAAAACACCGCAGTATGTCTCCTAGTTTAGGGGATGCTTGAGCATTGCCTGCTATCACGGTGAAGAACCGCTATATGATGCCTGATCATCATAGTACACTTGGTGTGTCTGGTGTGCAAAAAATTTGGATCCACATGGTATTCGTGCAGTTTTCATGGAATATCAAAGTTGTCTATTATATCAATGAACTATTTGATATAGAAAAGAGATAATCTTCTGTCTTGTTTTAGTTTTTTTGAGGCTTGTTTCTATTAGTGTGTAATCACAAGAGAACAACCTAGATTGCAGCTCCGCTGTGTCAATCTTTTAATACATAAGCAATGACCTATATTTTACAGAATATATATTTCCCTCTTCTGCACTCATGCATACTGCTTTAATTTAATTGAGATTGGTTTGTGAAGACTAGTTTGAGAAAATTGCTGCAATCTGAAATGCATCTTTGTTTCCACCAGCATTGGAGCTTTTTACTGGATCGATCGTGCTTCAACATCCTTGCCAGTAGGGGGTGTTAACAGGTACTAATAGCTCTATGCATAAGTCGCAGTATATTGCTCTTTCCACATAGGCTCTGCATGCGAAGCTATTCACTGTGTCTAGCTATACCTCATCGTAGTTTGTTGAATACAATGTAGGTTTTGGCTAGCTTTGTCGTTATGGGGGGTCCTTTGGTCTCGTGTGGGTGCTTTCTGTTTGTCTTGCTACAGGTGTAGTCGTCCTCCTTATACTCTTCCGTTTGATGTGGGGCTTTCTTAACCCCAAGGGCATTGCTAGATAGCTATCTTTATCATGGAGAAATGGGTTTCTTCTAGACAGCAGAACACCCGTCTCTTATAAATAAAGATCAGTAAACTAGTGTTCCTATGTCTTTGCCTTTCACATGTACCTAAATTGTACATGGAGACATGCCACAACACTTTTGGGGTCTCTCACTAACCCATGTCCAGAAGCATCCGAGAATAAAGCTTTTTTAATCACATGTTTAATAAGAATAGCGTTGCTTGTACAAATAACATTGTGAAGTTCTACTCGCACAATTCTATTTATCGCTTGCGCAATAGAAACTAAAAGTATACTAATGTGATAAAAATATGCAACTGCAAGTGCACAATGTCTAGATTGAAGAACTGTCAGGTTGAACGACAGTGACTAGATTAATTTTAAAATACCCTTAATTTATATTTCAGGAAAATTAGAAATAATAATAGTGGAGATGATTAATAACTAAATAATGAAAATTAATAATTAATAATGAAACTATTAATGAGAAAAACTATCTAAGGATCCGAATCCACTAAATACAAGCATAATGAATAATTTCTTATTTTCCAAATTATTTTTCTAATGTTTTCTCTTCCCATTAAAATAATGAATCTTATAATTTTTATTGGCAAACATAAATCATGAAAAATTCAGAGATTAACTATAATTTGTGAAAGCCTCTTAATTAATACAAGAATCATGTAAAAGAACTTTGCGCTAAGGTATTCATAACGAAATATGCAGGCGAAAACAATTTATCAATTATGCACTAATATCGAAACGGAAAGAAATTATTAATTATGAAAGTACCTAATTTCATCATCATCATCCTAGGTATTAAAAATTAATTAGCCATGGAATTTAAAATAAAAACAAATAAGATTATTATTACTATTAGTTGCATGAAATTAAATACCTAAAAAGAATTTTAATACCTCAATTAACTTAAATATAATTTATAGTACGTACATAAACAAAAGGAGCACGAAAAGAAAAGAAAAACTAAAATTAAATCCTAGATGAAGCTATACACTGTTAGGAACGGACAGGTGGAGAAAACAAAACTAATTTAGATAAACATCAATAATGAATGAATGCATCCAACCATGATATTAATAAAGAAAAAGATTAAATAAACAAAATCCTTGTAACTCAAATAGTGGTAACCCTTCTCCTGCAATAGATGAATGAAGCAAAGCTTTGTCTATCTCTATGCTCCAGCCGCTCAAAGGAGAAAAGAAAAAAATTAAATTAAAAAATTCCAGCTCCCTCTCTCTTAATAAGAGCCCCTATTTATCTCTTATTATAAAGCCTCAGGCTTCTAGTAACCCTTTTTGGTGATTTTGAGTCACAAATTTATTGTAAAAAAAAGTTACTTTCCCACATAAGAAAAAGAGTTTTACCGAATATACTCCACTACTCCACTCAAAAGATGTTTAGATAACTGTTAGAAGAGGTTGGGAAATTTAACTTCCCGACAGTTTTTAAATAACTGGGAAAGTGATATCATTTGTACCCTAATCTAAGTTCAATGAACTTGGTCTCTTTTTGTTTTCTCATCTCTTCGTCTCCTTCTTGACTTCATCATGATAAGTCTTCAAGAGTCCTTTTCCTTGATTAAAAACTGACATTATCATCTACTTGCTCACCAAAATAAATAAATATTATTTCCTACAAAACAAGAGAAAAAGTATTAGTTAAATAAAATAAACATATAAACTAACAAAATGGGAATAATAATAATATGCATAATTATGTGTCTATCATATACAACCAGGGTTCCTACATTAACAAAATTTATTCAAAGAGCTAGAAGTTTTTTATGTGATAGTTGATGTCATGTCAGAAGAATTTGTTTCTTTATCTGTTTCAGAACTTGGGTGTCTCGTAGATGACCAACTCCTGTCCATATTCAAACAGCTGCTATTGTATAATTTCTGTAACCAAAATTTTAGAGCTTCATACTTGAGGCTTGGGTGTGATCAACTTAGCCATTCAGATTGCAATATGAATTTGATTATTGCATTGTTACCCTTGACATGCAATCATGTCACCCAATTCAGAAAAATGTCGATTTCTACAGACACATGAATTGCTTTAATTGCAACCCTTCCACACTGTCACCGTCCCTGATGTGGAACACCAGCGCTGATGGGTAGCTAGATCTAGGGTTGAAGGTGATGAAGCGATAAGGCAGTGTTTGGCTGAATGTTGTTTGGTAAAGCTTGGTTTGTGCGTAAGGCTTATTTGGATGGGTCACGGGGCATGTATTTGAGATTAGGGTTTGTAGATCTGAGGCTTTGATGTCTTCGGGAGGCTTTTCTGGCAATGGTTTTGTTGCAGAGGTGATGAGGGTGTGCGGCTTTGAGGCAGTGGGTTGGAGTAGTTTTAGTTTTTGTGCTACTGGAGCTGGGCATTGGCGATGAATGGTGTTTTTATGGTGACGTAGATGGTAGGCTATAGCTAAGGACTGGCTTAGGGTTTTGCTAACTTGGGGCTTTGATTTTCGGACGACCGAGGATGATTTGAGTGGGGATTTGATACCTGGTTTTGGGATAAATGTAACTATCACACAACACAATTCTTCTCAAATGTAATTAATTCTTATAATTTTCTTTTTCAAAAATAATGGAGTGCATTCTTATTTATAATACTCCTAAACAACTTTCCTGACCTAAATTAGATTCAAATAAGATAACTACCAAAACTATAAATAGAGTAAAGTAAATAAATACAACTTCTAGAATTTTCTTTTATCTCCATGGACTTCCATGGCCTTTTATATTGGTCAAGGTTTATTATCCTTTGACATTACAAAACTCTAAGACGAGTTTTTCTCAATGGCAGAGAGAATGATGCAGAATGGAATAGGAAAATCAAGAAATTTATTGTTAATTTTTTATGTTATTTAGAGATAAATATTTGATTATTAATGTAATTACCTTTTAAGTATATTAAGTAGGATTTCTTGAAGTAATAATTATAGTAGTATATTTTATTTAGGAGATTGTTTCCTTTTTAAAAGTCGTACATTTCCTATTTAAGAGTTGTAAATTATTATTTATTGAATAAATTGATTTGATAGTTTTTGAGTTTTGTGGCTTGAGAGCCTTGTTTGCTACATTCTCGGTTTGCAATGTTCCACTGAGCTCACGTGGTATTGTTCTTCAAGTGATCCCTTACTACCCAATTCCTCATGTGGGTGGAGCCTCGAGGCAGTACTCCGCTCACCTCAGCTCTTAATAATCTACTGAGTTTTATCGAATCTTAGCCACATGAGATCCATCACTTTCACACATAGGATGCAAACTCTCTTTCATTCCTCATGGCCCTCAAAGAGCCGCTGATATATTTTTCATGTAGGTGTTTATTTATTCTTAGGTCCGTTTGTCTACTATACTTAATTGGGAATATGATTGTCAAGTTTATTATTGTACTACCTATTATTTTTGACCTATTTGCCATTTCTCTATTTTGACGACATACAACATTTAATCTGTTTAGGTATTCATCTCATATGTAGGCGAGGTCTCTCTCTTCAAACTGTGTCCGATACTGTAGTTCAGGAGATACAGAAGCTTCTGTTGGTGCATCCCATGCTTGTTTTAGCAACTAAGGCAGCAAATTTAGGGGATAAATATTTGAAAAATGAAGTGAAAAGGTTAGTTGCTTCATTTCTTATGGAACTTGAAAGAATTTGAATTGTTAGTTGTTTGCCCCAAGTAGTGTACATTTAACTGTTTTCAACATATGTTAAATACATAAACGTGAATGTGGATCCTAGGGATTATATTAGGGCTTCCAGGCACAGGCAAGGGGATCCTCTTTCCCCCTTCTCACTCTTATATCTGATGTTCTGAGGAAGAGTGAGGTCGAAAGTTTTGTTGTTGGGTGCAATTTAGTCGGGAAAGAAGGTTAGAGTGTCTCACCTTTAAGTTGTAGATGATAATAGTCCTCCCTCTGTCCCAAGATAAAAGTCGTTATTACTTTTTTGGATAGTCCCAAGTTAAATCATAAATGCTCACTTATCTTAAATAATCTATTTTTCACAAAAAAAATTCTATAATACCCTTATGCTACATTTGGATTGAAGGAATGGAATTGAGGAAGAAATGAATAGAAAAATAGTGTATTTGGTGATCATTTCGGCGGATAAACCATTCTAATGGAATGAAAATTCATTCCATTTCCTTGATTTTCATTCCATGTCGTGGAATGAAATTCATTCCAATAGAATGGATGTATGTGGCAATTTCGTCATCCTATCACACCACCACCCACCCACCACCCACCACCAACTACACATACAATTGAGAGATGCTTAAAAATCATTGCATTCATTCCTCTATTCCATTCCTTCAATCCAAACATAGTATTAGTATTAATTGTTCTATATTTTCATTCTCTATCCACATTTATGGAGCATTAGTTCATTATTGGTCATGTAAAAAAACTATGCAACTAATGAGAAACTAGAATGACTTTTTGACCGAATTCAAATACTTGGAAGTAGTATTAAAGGCATTAATAGAAGTTGATTCCAATAAGTAGTACTACCTCCGTTTCAAATTATAAGATCAATATTGACTTTTCAAAAGTCAATTTCAAACATTTTCAAATTCAAAATTGACATGAATTTATGGAGTTTATGCCAATATAATTATGGATATCATAAACTACCTAAAAAGTATTACTAGTTATAAGCTTTATTGTTTTCAAAACTTAAATGAATCATGTCAATTTTAAATTTAAGAATATCTCAAATATACTTTTAGAATGTCAATATTGGTCTTATAATTTGGAATGGAGGAAGTATGATTTTGTTTTTCAAAATAATTAATAAAGTATTTATTATGATAAATTTAGTTTCAAAAATATGGTCAATTTTGTCATTTTATCCTTCTTAATATGTGCAAAAAGTCAGCCAAGTCTTTTATCCTGAGATGGAGGGAGTATTATATTTCTTTGGCGTTACAGGTTTTAAGAATGTGTTAACTTATTAATTTTGAGGGAATCTTGGGTAATAAAACCTTAAAGTGCAGGCTGGCTGGTATTAAGATTGAGGAGGGTACTCTTGCTTCCTATGCCACCCTAGCCAGGTCTTTACATATGACTTATGTAAGAGTCCCTTTAGGAGGCAACTCGAGGTCTCAGTCTTTTTGGATCCTGTATGAAACATATATATCCATGTATATGTGTGTGTGTGTATACATATTTTATGCTTGTCTTTTTAATATAATGTTAGTATGATTGAAAATGTAATGTATAGGTAAGTTGAGAGATCGAGAAGTATATTAAGAAATATAATAGTGCCAGGAGTATCACATGGCCCAATTTGGGTTACCAAAGCGACATGTCATTATTACATTAGTTGCTTACGTAATAAAATTCCATTATATTGTCAGCCAATGCAATGATTCCTTGTCAATTTGGTACCGTACAAAATATAATGGTTAAATATGTTTTTTAGCTTGTCTCAACTCTTAAAGTTCATGCAAATAAAGCCTCAATGCAAAGGGGCCTATCTTTGCATGATACATGCAATATTATATATTGTAAAGTTACTCGCATGGGACTCTTATATCGCAGTTTCTTGTTACGGAAATAAAGAGAGCAAAAAAATTATTTATTGTATGGTGAAGGAAAAACCCAGTGTTGCCTGTTGGCATATAAATAAGTAGCCTTTGTTGTGGACAAAATTTAAAATGTTGTTTTACTTTATGTATTTAAAGATTTCCATTACTGCTTGTTTTAATATGTCAATTTATGCTGATGAGGCACATCTTCCTTTTGTAGCTATATTCTTGTCTAACTTTCGCATCTAATGCTCAATTGTTGTTTCTCATATGGCTCCAAGAAAATGGTTTTCACATAAGGTTTCGTGTTTAAGAACTGTAAGAAGTGATCCCCACAATCTTTCATACCGCGAGTATATGCCTTCTGTCTGGCAGGTAATCATGCTGCCATTTGTTTATTAATGCCAAAATGTGTTTCATGAAGTAAAAGTTATGGGTCAATTTTGGAAATATTAAAGCATTGGTGACTTAAGGGCTGAATTTGAAATAACTGAGGGCTGAGCTCCAATATAGCATAATAAGAATTACCTTTGATATCCTTTTCACTTAATTACAAATTCAAGGGAAGGAGGCTCCTCGCGCACACAGCTGATACACGACATATCTGGTGTTCGCCCTAAGATCTGGTTGTCTATTCCTTCACAATGATGATGACAGTAAATAAGTAGCGGCAGATGGCCGATGGGAGTTCCAACGGTAATTGACCACTTAGGGTTCTAAAGGAGGTAGCGAAGGGTTCTCACGATGGCCCTCTTTTTTCTTTTTTTAATTAATTTTATTATTTATTTATTTATTTCTTCTTTTTCCCTTATAAAAAAAACTTGCAAAAAAACTAACGTCAAGTGATTAAGAGTGATCAGCTATGAACAATATTTATTTGAATTTGAATTTGGATAAATTTTTGCTCGGGTTGCTATAGCAGGGAACATATTAGAGTGTTTTACAGAACTATACAACAATTAGAAATTAATTATACTATTAGTGCATCCACAAAATAATTACAAAAAAAGTACAAAAAATTCAAACCATTCAATTGTACATTAAATAAGGAAACCTAAAATCAAGGAGAACTAATAATTCAAATTCAAATATTTTGGATCTAACAACAATTTTAAATCCATAATTCAAAATTCAAATCAAAATGAGGAAATTAAAAACAAAATTTTTTGAAGGAGTCACTGTTCATCAGCCTCCTCTCCTGCCTCCCACCGCTGCTATATCGCCGCCGCCGCTATATCGCCGCCGCCACCGCTATATTGCCGGAGTTGCTATTCTGAATTTTTTTTTGACGATTTGGTTACCCACAAAAATTAAAATGGTTACCTTTATACGAAGTTTGGCTACCAACTGCATCACATTCAAAATAAAATTGGTAATCAAATAAAACTGAATTTGTTACCTTATCGGAAGGTTTAGTAACCAACTGCATGAAGTTTGGTTACCAACTGCATCACATTCAAAATAAATTGGTAACCTAATAAAATTAAATTGGTTACCTTGGAAGGTAACCAAACCTTCATAACAAGGTAACCGAACTTTCATTTTAAGAAAACCTTCATATTAAGGTATGAATGTTTGGTTACCTTGGTATGAATGTTTGGTTACCTTGGTATGAATGTTTGGTTACCTTGATATGACTGTTTGGTAACCAACGTATGAAGGTTTGGTTACCGGTGGAGGTGGAGAATGGACCGGTGGCAACGGGTGGTGGATGGGACTGAACTGGTGGTGGTGGGGAATGAACCGGAGGTGGTGGAGATTTAACCGGAGGCAGTGGTCGTCAAGGGGGAGGAGGAGGAGGAGGAGGAGGAGAAAGGGGGGCGGGAGGAGGGGAGGGCGGTGGGAGGCGGAGGGAGGAGAAAGGGGGCGGGAGGAGAGGGAGGGGGGAGGGGGTGGGGGGTGGGGGGTGGGGGGTGGGGAGTGGGCAGGGGGAGGAGAAAGGGGCGGAGGGAGGAGAAAGGGGGCGGAAGGAGAGGGAGAGGGAGAGGGAGAGGGAGAGGGAGAGGGAGGGGGTGGGGCGTGGGCAGGGGGAGGGGGGGAGGGGGGGAGGGTGGGGGAAGGAGGGGGTTGGGGGGCGGGGGCGGGAGGAGAAAGGGGGGGCGGAAAGAGGAGGGGTGGGGTGGGGTGGGGGGTGGGGTGGGTGGGATGGGGCGTGAGCGGGGGAGGAGAAGGGAGGCGGTAGTGATTGAATTGCAGTGGCGTTGAAATGGAGTGGGAGAGAATCGTGGGAGAGATAATAAAATAATAATTAATGGGAAGAGATAAGGGAGAGAATCATGGACTATAATTAAAGGGATAAGAATGCATTTTTTTTGTAATTAAATATTGCATATGCATTAATTTTGTAAATATTTTATTAATGCACTTTTTTTGTAATATTTTATTAAAATGTACTATAATATATAATTTATCCAACATATTAAGGTGGTGATGGGTTTGGGTTTCGGTTTGGAATTGGAATTGGGTGTAGAGACAAGTCAGGGTGGTGGAAATCAAATAACATCAAGTTTAGTTCTGATACTAATTTAATGCATGATATGGTGTAGAATTTAGGAAAGGAATAAAGGAAGAAGAAAGAAGGGGAAATGGGGAGAAGCATTATGCCTGAAGGTCACTATTTTGTCTCAAATCAATATTCAGCCCTGTATTTTAACGATGTAGATTACACCACTTTATATAGAATACAGAAATCCTTAATTCTTATATAGCTTAGAAACCTAATTATATGAACACTCAAAAAGATATACTACCATTATCTATCTAAAAATAACCTAATTACAATTAATTTTAAATGATATAAAATTATTTAATTAAGGATAAAGTGTCCTATGTTAGAGCGGAATGCTATTAATCCTACTGGAAGGACGTCTTGAGGATTGATCCTCACCCAGGAAGGGAAAGGATCAAGTCCCAAGAGCCTTTGGATTTGTCTACGTCATCAAATAGCAGGGAGTACAGACAAAGAATAGACCATCCATATCGGCCTTAGGGAAATGTGCGAGAGGACCGTCACAATATTGATAGGGACAGACCCCTTGTTAGATTTTGAGCCTAAATTGAAGTGGGCGTCATTAATTATTTGAAATGATTCCACATATCAATGTGTTCTACTCCATGAATAGATTAAATTAAGTATTTGGAAGCTCAAATCCATGGAGTAATTGTTAGGTTTGTTAAATTCATAAACACAATCAAATTGTATCAAAGTAGCGGAAGCATGGTAAAATCAGAGTTTAAAATTTTACAAACCATATACCCGGATCATCCTTTATAGGCAATTATTAATTAAACGAAAGAGACGAAATTAAAGAATCATACCCTTGTAGAACTAATATTCTTCAGGTACGAGTTCAACTCCAAATCATTCGTGTTCTTCTTGAATTTTTTGGGTTTGATTCATTTCTTTGATCAACGTTAGCCACCCAAGTGTTTGACCTCTAGAGGTAATCCCAAGGAAGAACAGTTATTCAAGAAGATGGGTGTGTGGCTAAACTCTAATTCTATCTCTATAGAATATGTGTACTCTCCCAACTCTTAGAATCAAGTGTGTCACCTTAATTCATAATAAGATTTTTCTTATTTATAGATGTAGACAACCCTCTTAATTAATTTAGGAATAGGATTTTGTTTTAACTTATTAAACTCCTTTAATTAATTATGCTCCTAATCCAATTATGAATTAGTGAGAGTACTCTTATAAATTAATTTTCAAACTCCTTTAGGAATTAAAATAATAATAATAATCGTAATAATAATAATAAGATTCCTCTTATTAATTTATATTTAATATTTTTAAAATATTAAATAATAAATATTAAGCTATTTAATTTATTCTATCATTATAGATGAAATTAAATACACTTAACTTATTATTACGATTATGTCCATTTGCTTCTTAAATAAATATTCTTTCTTTTATGGTGTTACCTTTTAGGTTATCCATATTAAACTGGTTGTGAATAAATCAATTAGAACAATTTTAATCTTATTTAAATATATAAATTAAACTATTTAATTCATTTAAATAAATAATATTTATTCTACAATAAGGTTAAATCTCCTTAGCAATCAACGCCTTTCCAGATAATATAGATTTCAACATTAATCATAAAAGAACCTCTGAGTTAATAGTTACCGTACAATTCATTCTTTCCACCATACAATGCCCTAATTAAATATAAGACATAGAATTACTATCAAGTCTTATGTTATTTAATTATATGTATTTCGATCCTTAAATGCATAACTCCAAATAATGCAAATTAGAAACTCCTTTTTAATTTCATTCTGTCTTGACCAAGGACTACTTGGTTGTCATTTATCGAATCACATATGACATTCTCTTCTTTTACTAGAAGCGGTAGATTCTTTGTTGATCATTCATTATCTCCATGTATAAATTATTATACCCTAGCATACCCTTTGATATACCCTTAAGGTCTTAAGAGACATGTCAAAGTATAATTCATTATACACAAGATACTATGATAATCTAAAGTCTAAGGATTACTTGTACTACTATCACTGGAGGAATTCCTATTGATAGACAAGTAAAATTCCATTAGGTATTTCTCAGCGAGCCACGTTCAGTGTATTTATTCTCCAATAAGCACCTACATACTTGCTTTAATGTCTCCATACAAATGATTATGAGATCGATCATCCTCATCCAATGAGCAAGTAACGTATGTACCAATCTATCCGGATTCACTAATTCCCTTTTTAGTAATCCAACGATTGAGAACAATTTTAGTTTTTAAGCTATCTAAGAATTTAGATCTCATTAGCATGATCATCATGATTCTAAAATCATTGCTTAAAACTATGAGTTTATCACATATTATAAAAATAACACCATGTAGAAAATTAAATGTCTTTAAATAAACAATTCTTTTATTAATAAATGAATAAGATTATTACAAAGTATATGCTTCATCATGTCAAATATGATTGGCTTGTGTACATATTACTTTCAGTAATGAATGAGAAATTAACTCCTAAAGATCACCCTTGAAAATGATAATAAATACTTGTGGGAAACCAAGTCCCACATCGGTTAAAAACTAAACGATTAATTGATTTATATACAATAAAGTTCTTGGGTTTGGGTCCCAAGGGGCACCCCACTTTTGTAGAAGAGAGAGGACCTAGCCAAGGCTTGGTTTGAACTCACGCGCCGACCGACCGACTTGGCTCGTGGGTCTGGGTCATTGTATATAATTTGTTAGACAATTCATTTAAACTTTTATTTAAAATTCATTTAAATTTTGTTTTATTAGTTCTATTATCAAAATTGTGTCGTTTTGATAAATGTTATTTATTATCAAAACTGTGTCGTTTTGGAAAGCATTATTTGCCAAACGGACGCGTCAATACTACGTCGTTTTGGGAAGCGCTATCTGCTTTAACAAACGCCTCAAAATTATGTCGTTTTTTCCTGAACGGACGCGCCCTTTCTGCTAAGCCTAAAACTACGTCGTTTTTGTTCTGTTGAGCCTAAAACTGCGTCGTTTTTAGTACGAATGGACGCGCCCTTTCTACTAAAGCCAAAAACTATGTCGTTTTTGGCTTAAATGCGTCTTTTCAGTGGGTTGTGTTCCTTCTGATGGGTCACTAACCCTCCTATAAATAGACAAGGAGGTGCAGCTACTTCGATCATTTAATTCACAAACAATCAAGCATTATCAGTCATTCAAGTCTTCATTTTTCATTAGTATTTCATAGTCATTTTTGAGAGAGTTAGGTTGTGTTTGATAAACGTGAGAATTAAGATCTGAATGATTATGATGTCTTAATAAATTAAATCATCTAAATGGTTATGAGGTCTGAATCTAAAAAACTGTTTGATAACTAAAAAGTAAGTTGTCTCTTAATGACACTATTTTACCATTTTAAATGGTAAAATTTTATTTAATAATTTTAAATATTCAATTTAATAAAAATAAGTGAATAATATTGTTGAATATATTTATATAAAAAAAATTATCAAAAAAATTTCATTAACAGGTACCTCTTAATTATTAAGATTTTATTTTCTTTCTTACCGATTAAGAGGTATTCAGAAGTAACAAAAAAACAAACAGCATCATGCTTCTTAGCGAATAAGAGGCAGTCCATTAAGAGGTAATCAGATGTAAACAAACAGCACCTTAGAACATTTATTTTGGTTCATTGAGTATACTATTTGTAGTGTTGCTATAGTATACGTTGTCATTGTATCATGAGAGACAAGTGCTATCAACTCTAAGCACCGTAAGGACATAATTGTCTTAAGGACATAATACCAAGTACTAACTTTGACATTCTTTTCTGCAGTTTGGCTTACTTGAGATAAGTTATATATATATATATATATATATATATATATATATGTTGTCCATTAAGTTTTCCTAACAATCTTAAGACAATTATTTTCTATATATATATTTGTTAGAAATATGGCTATCAATTCTGTTACTTTAGTCGGTTCTTCTACACCAATAATTTCAAATGTACCTGTGAACCATGGAGAAAAACCAGAAAGGTTCAATGGTACATAATTCAAAAGGTGGCAACAAAAGATGTTTTATCTTACTACTCTCAATTTGGCAAGGTTTCTTCACGAAGATTCCCGTGTGCTCAAAGAAGATGAAACAGACAAACAAGTTTTTGCCATAATAGATGCATGGAAACATGTTATTTTTTATGCCGAAATTACATCATTAATGGATTGGACAATACATTATATAATGTGTATAGTTCTCTCAAAACAACAAGAGAACTATGGGATTCCTTGGATAAGAAATATAAAACAGACGATGTTGGCACGAAGAAGTTCGTAGTTGGAAGGTTTTTGGACTTCAAGATGGTGGATTCCAAGGCCGTCATCAACCAAGTCCAAGAATTACAAGTTATCGTGCATGAAATACATGCAAAATGTATGTCCTTAAGTGAATCTTTCCAAGTTGCTGCTATTATTGAAAAACTACCACCAATGTAGAAAGATTTTAAGAATTATCTCAAGTATAAACGAAAAGAGATGAAACTTGAAGACTTAATCGTAAGATTAAGTATAGAAGAGGATAACCGTGCTTCTGAGAAGAAAGCAGGAAGGACCTTTGTGAAATATAAAGCCAATGTGGTGGAACAAGGTCTGAAGTCTAAAAAGAGAAAGTACTCCGACAATGGGCCTCAACAGGGAGCAAATAAAAAGTTCCAAGACAAATGTTACATTTGTGACGAGCCCGGACATAGGGCAAAGGATTGTCGTAAACGCAAAGACCATAACAAGAAGTCAGCACAAGTCGATGTAACGGAAGTGGATGGTCTTCAAGATGTTTCTGAAATGAACCTTTCAGCGATTGTTTCTGAAGTAAACATGGTTGAGAATCCCAGAGAATGGTGGGTAGATACTGGAGCAATCCGCCATGTGTGTTCTGACAGGAAGATGTTCTCCACATATCAAGAAATTGAGAATGGAGAACAATTGTACATGGAAAATTCTTCTTCATCCAATATTGCTGGACAAGGAAAGGTGATTCTGAAGATACCTCTGACAAGGAACTCATTCCCAACAACGTGCTCCATGTGCCTGGTATTAGGAAGAATTTAGTGTCAGGATCCCTTCTTAGTTAAAAGGGATTTAAATTGGTCTTTGTATAGGAAAAATTTGTCCTAACTAAAAATGGGATGTATGTGGGGAAGGGATATATGAGCAATGGGCTATTCAAAATGAATGTAATGACAATTGTACCTTTTAATATTAATAAAATTACATCTTCTGCTTATATGATTGAGTCATCTAATTTATGGCATGGTAGATTAGGACATGTTAATTATAATACTATACGTAGATTAAATAATATGAAATGTTTGCCAAAATGTGAGATTAACTCTAATCATAAATGTGAAGTTTGCGTTGAGGCAAAAATTCGAAAATCTTCTTTTAAATCAATTAAAAGAAGTACAGAACCTCTTGAATTAATACATACTAATATTTGTGACTTTAAGTATATACAAACAAGAGGAGGTAAGAAATACTTTTTTACTTTTATAGATGATTGTACAAGATATTGTTATGTTTACTTATTGAGAAGTAAAGATGAGACTTTGAAAATGTTTATACATTACAAAAATGAGGTTGAGAACCAACTTGATAAAAAGATCAAGATAGTTAGAAGTAATAAAGGTGGGGAATATGAATTTTCTTTTGTTGAAATTTGTTTACAACATGATATAATACACCAAACAACTGCACCTTATTTACCACAACAAAATGGTGTTGCAAAAAGAAAGAATAGAACTTTGAAAGAAATGATGAATGCATTACTATTAAGTTCTGGGTTACCTCAGAATTTGTGGGGGGAATCAATTCTTTCAGCAAATTATATTCTCAACCGAATACTTCAAAAGAAGTCTAATACTTCACCCTATGAATTATGGAAAGGACGTAAGCCGTCTTATAAACACTTAAAAGTGTGGGTGTTTTGCAAAAGTAATGGTTACTCCACCCAAAAAGGTGAAAATAGGACCGGAAACAATAAATTGTATATTCATTGGTTATGCTAATAATAGCAGTGAATATAGATTTTTGGTCAATAAATCAAAAATAGAGGAAATACATGAAATATTATTGAGTCAAAAGATGCTGAATTCTTTGAAATAGTATTTCCTAATAAAAGGAACAAGAGCCAAGTTTTAATGAATATGAAACAAGTTCAAACAAAATAACTTATGACACTGTTAATGACAGTGATCATAGATTAGAAGATACTGATGAACCTAGACGTAGTAAACGTGCTAGAATATTGAAATCTTATGGTTCGGATTTTCTAACTTATTTGTTAGAAAATGAGCCTCTTATAGAGAAGAGGTGTCGAGTCTCGAAGCTCCATATTGGAAAGAAGGTATAAATAGTGAAGTAAAATTCATATTGCATAATCATACATGGGAATTAGTAGATCTCCCACCTGGCTCTAAATCTCTTGGATACAAGTGGATATTCAAGAAGAAAATGAAAGCAGATGAATCTATAGATAAATATAAAGCAAGACTTGTAATTAAAGGATACAAGCAAACAGAAGATTTTAATTATTTTGATACTTATTCTCCTGTAATAAGAATATCCTCAATAAGGATGCTAATAGCCATTGCAGCTATATATAATTTAGAGATATATCAAATGGATGTGAAAACAGTTTTCTAGAATGGAGATTTAGAAGAAGAAATCTACATGGAACAACCAGTAGAGTTTATTGTTCCAGGATAAGAAAAGAAAGTCTGTCGGCTTGTGAAGTCCTTTTATGGATTAAAACAAGTACCAAAACATTGGCACGAAAAATTTGACAATGCAATGTTGTCAAATGGTTTCAAGATAAGTGTGACAAATGTGTGTATGTCAAGAACAATGAGAAATGGTTTGTCATTATTTGTCTTTATGTAGATATACTCATTATGGGTAGTAATAATAAAACCATTAAAACTATAAGAGAATGTTAAATAATATGTTTGACATGAAAGACACGAGTGTTGCCGATGTAATATTAGGAATTAAAATTTCTAAAACATCGGATGGGTTAGTGTTATCACAATCACACTATATTGAGAAAATACTCAGGAAATTCAATCAATATGATTGCAATCCTGTGGGAACACCAGTAGATATAAATCTACACTTGTCTAAAAATAAAGGATATAGGATATCACAACCTTAGTATGCACAAATAATTGGAAGCCTTGTGTACGTAATGAATTGTACACGTCTTGACATAACATATGCTGTCAATAAATTGAGTAGATTTATAAGTAATCCAGGGAAAGCGATTGTAAGAGTTTTAAAGTATTTAAAATACATTCAAAACTTTGGATTGCATTACTCAAGATATCCAGCAGTACTCGAAGGATACTTTAATGCGAACTGGATATCGAATACAAAAGTCTCTAAATTCACAAGTGGTTTTGTGTTTACACTATGTGGAGGAGCAGTATCATAAAAATCTTCTAAACAAACATGCATTGCTTCATCAACGATGGAATGAGTTTATTACATTGGATAAGGCTGGAGAAGAAGCTGAGTGGCTTCGCCACTTTTTAGAAGATATTTTTATGTGGCCTAAACCTGTGCAGCCTATTTGTATCCATTGTGATAGTCAATCAGCAATTGGAAGGGCACAGAGTCACATGTATAATGGTAAGTCTAGACATTCGTCGTAGACACAATATCATATAACAATTGCTCTCTAATGACATTATGTCTATTGAGTACATAAAGTCTAAAGAAAATATAGTGGATCCGTTAACTAAAGGTTTGACTAGAGAGCAAGTAAAAATAACATCGAGGAGAATGAGTTTAAAGCCTCTAAATAAGAATCGTTGTGATGGAAACCCAACCTAGTTGACTGGAAATCCCAAGATCTAAGTTCGAAGGGACAACTAAATTATGAACGATTCAACCAAATCACTATGAAGAAATTAATTTCTTCGACTCATTCCTATGATACGAGATAGTGATACCTGCAGCTGTTTCAGGATAAGCTATGCTTTTAATAATTCTTAAATCTTGATAAACAATTGGGGTATGACAAGATACTCTTATTAAGAATCACTTATGTAAGTGTGAATTGGGTCAATTCTATGAGAAGGATAAGGCTATACTACTCTAAAGCACTCATAAATCCGAGATTGTTCGCAGCCAAAATAAACAATCATGAGAACCAAATAATGTTGGAAAATTCTGTGTGAATTACTATTGTCTCGATTTACACAAACGATTCTACAGTTTAACACATCACATTCACTGGAAAACCAGTAAACCCGATAATCTTTCACAAGGGAAGGTTTAAAGCCAAAAGTCAGCTCTCTCTATACAGATAATTTTCAATTCTGCCTCTCTCAGAGTCTGCATAACATTTGCACAAGGCTGGACAGTTAATTTCATTCATGTGGGGGATTGTTAGATTTTGAGCCTAAATTGAAGTGGGCGTCATTAATTATTTGAAATGATTCCGCATATCAATGTGTTCTACTCCATGAGTAGATTAAATTAAGTATTTGGAAGCTCAAATTCATGGAGTAACAAATGAGAAATTGACTCCCAAAGATCATCATTGAAAATGATAATAAATACTTGTGGGAAACTAAGTCCCACATCGATTAAAAACTAAAGTTTGTATACAATAAAGTTGCTCTTGGGTTTGGGCCCCAAGGGGCACCCCACTTTTGTGAAAGGGAGGACCTAGCCAAGGTTTGGTTTGAACCCACATGCGCGCCGCCGTCGACGGACTGGCCAGCCTGACCTGACTCGAGGCTCGCAGCTCGTAAGTCTGGTTTATTATATATAATTTTTTGGATAAAATTCATTAAAATTTATTTAAAATTTGTTTTATTAGTTTTATTATCAAAACTGTGTCATTTTGGAAAGCATTATCTGCCGAACGGACGCGTCAATACTGCGTCGTTTTGGGAAGCGCTATCTGCCTGAACGAACACCCTAAAATGTCGTTTTTGCCTGAGGACGCGCTCTTTCTGCTAAGCCTAAATCTACGTCGTTTTTGTTCTGCTCAGCCTAAAACTACGTCGTTTTTGGTACGAATGGACGCGCCCTTTTTGCTAAAGCCAAAAACTACATCGTTTTTGGCTTAAATGTGTCTTTTAAGTAGGTTGTGTCCCTTCTAGTAGGTGGTGCAGCCACTTCGATCATTTAATTCACAAGCAATCAAGCATTATCAGTCATTCAAGTTTTCATTTTTCATTAGTATTTCATAGTTATTTTTGAGAGAGTTGGAACATTTATTTTGGTTCATTGAGTATACTATTTGTAGTGCTGCTATAGTATACGTTATCATTGTATTCTGGGAGACGAGTGCTATCAACTCTAAGTACTGTAAGGAGAGCATAATTGTCTTAAGGACATAGTCCTAAGTACTAGCTTTGACAATTTTTTTTCTGCAGTTTGGCTTACTTGAGATAAGTTTATATATATTGTGTCCATTCACTTTTCGTAACACCCCCATGATCAAATGGAACTATGAGCATTGTTCCCTAGTCAGAGAGTATGAGTGAAAGGTTCCCCTTAGATCCGAGACAAATCTGGTCAACCCTTTAAATCATCAACCACCGTATGTGCCCCAGCTATACCTATTGTAACTATAAGAGATATTACTATTATCTAACTAATATAACCTTATTACAATTAATTTACCCTTAAATAACAATATAAAATAGTTTAATAAAAATTGTTCGCTGTTTGTAGTAGTCTTCATGTCCTGTTTTACATCATCTTTGGACTTTCTTTGAAACTCAAATTGCATTCAATTATATTTGCTTTCAAAGGTACGTTCAGCTGTTGATTTCTTTAAAAAAAAATTCTGCAGAACTTTGTTACACACAGAATACTTGTGCGACCTTCAGGTCTGAATGCCATAAAATTATTGCTTATTTTTCCATTCACTAATTACTGTATTATTAGTATTTTTTTAAAAATTTGTTTTTATCATTACAGATGATGATAATAAGCATCCAAGTAACCCAACCTTTTTGTCTGAGTGGTTGTTGCCATCACTTAGTGTAACAGACAAATTTATCGTCAGAGATGTATGTTAAAGAACATTCTTAATTAATTTAATTTTGAGTTTCTTATTAGCTATTGATTGTTGCGTTCTCTAATATGCAGAATGGTATCTTTATTGTCTCCTGAAGCTGTGGTGACATGGAAGAGATTTTGCTTGTTTCTTGATCTCATGACACTGGGACTTGTTCTTTGAATAAACTACCTTGTGATAACATGGTCGGTTTTGTTCTCTGTATAATCTCTCTCATGATAACACCACATGTGAATATGTGATACTTGCTTTCAAATTTTCTGTTTCCTTTTTCTTAATCAATATGATGTTATATGTTGCCAGATAATGACGATATAACCTTTTTCTTGGTTTCTAGCCCCTTCCCACCCGAAAATTATACTTTAATATGGATTACAGTTTGTTTACCTTTCTAAGGTAACATTAGGGGTTTCAAAAAAAATTTTCTTTCAAAAAGTGTCTCAAATGTTGTGTTATCATTATATTGGTTATGTACATCTCTTTGAAACTAGTTATTCTAAAAAATATTTATCAAAATATTCAATGTCACATCATTTGGACTTATTTGAGAATATTTTTTTTTGAGACTCCTAACATTATTATACTACTTTTATGTTTCAAATGCAAGAACTTCTACTCAAAATGTGTAACTACTTTGGCCATTCCTGATGATGTCCTCGTGAGAACTTAGCTTCTTTTATGACTCTTTGCTGGCTTGCTTGCTATTTTTGCTTTTTTTTCCCGTGAACTTGCGTTACAATTTTTGTAATTGCTCGGATACACTTGTAGCTCTGATTATCAATCTACTGAAGTATATAAAACCTCAATAGATTTTGGTCCCTGACACATTTCGTACGGAGTATTGTTCCGAGTCAGTAGGGCATTTTACTCGATTCTGAGTCAACTGGGCGTTGTATACTCAACTAAATATTTGAGCGCCTGGGTTTTAAATACTGCAACGGTTGGCTATTCTTTCAAGGAAGAAGCTGATGATGAGTTGGAAATTTGTAATTGAAAAAGTTTTACATTGATTCCTGCAATTGAAAATCATACATCAGTTTGAAAGTATTTAAGAACAAAGGTACAAGAAAATGACATTATATATAATGTCTATATAATATTTTTTCTGTTTCAAAATATAAGATTATTATGGACTTTTTAAAGTAAACTTAAGACATTTCAAATTCCAAATATTTTTTCTGTTTCAAAATATAAGATTATTATTGATTTTTTAAAATACACTGAGACATTTTTAAACTCAAAATTGACATGATTTTTTTTTTAATTTTAGTTATTACAATAATGAATATTGTAAACTATTTAAAATTTATTTACTCATTGTAAAATTTATTGTTTTGTAATGTTTAATAAATTATTTTAATTTTAAATTTAAAAATATCTTAAATTGACTTTTAAAAATTAATAATAATCTTATAATTTGAAATGAAGGGAATATTAATTAATGTATAAGAATATATTCCTCTATGTTGTATTACGTTAAACACAATTATAATTGACCCGTGCGAAGCTAGTTTATTTTTAATTCTTTCTCGAATTTGGTTTTTAACTCGTCCAAACAAGCGTCTGCAATAAATGAGTCTGAATCCTGAAAAAGAGGATTATATGAACTTATTGTGGAGCCAAGAGATTGCTCTACGGGGGTTCAATTTATGTTAAGATAATACTCGTATTATAAGATGGTGATGTTCATGTATGAGAATAATGACCACTAAATCAAGATGGTGATGTTCATGTATGAGAATAATGACCACTAAATCAGCTCTAGCTAGTACAAAATTTTGAGGGCGTTACAGGAAGTCCCAAGCAAAGTGAAAATTGCAAAAATTTGGCTAAATCTAGAAACCTTAGTCAAGATGGAAATTGTAAAATTTTGGCCAAGTCTAAAAATGTCAGTCAAGATGGAAATTACAAAATTTTAGCTAGTTTAAAATTTGGCCATCTAAGGGTTGGATCCTAGTGAGTGACTATCCAAGGTGCCCTCACCCAAATTCACTCACTTCAACTCACCTTTGACACCTGCAAGTTCTCACTCACACATTAGTCCCCAACACTTCCATGCCTGAACACTTTTTTCCTAGCATAAAGCCCTAAAACTATGATTTTTTTGTTGTTGCAAGTATGGGGACCTCAACGAACCTCCATGATGGTCTCAAACAAGGCATACAAAGCATACGAAGTGTACAAGACATATAAGACATGTGAAAGAAATAAAAGGAAAGCTTGCAAAATAGGGAAAAAGAGAGTAAAACACCCAACTCCAACGGGGTTAGTCCCGTAGGGATCCCACTACTTGGGGTGGCTCTCCTCTTGCCCAATGCAAATTCCTTCTCTTTCCTTCACTAGACCAATCATTCTTTTCTCACATCAAATATGTGACTAGACTTGATAATTTAAGTTGAAAACTATATAATTAACCAAAACCACTTGGATCTATTGGGTTGGTTAACTAGTTTTTAAGTGATGTATTGGTTTGGTTTTGGACCCATATTATTATTACAAATATAGGTTGGATCTAGTTTAACTAGTTTTGACCCATATTAGTCTATAATAGTTTTTTGCACTTTAAAGAACTAATACATCAACGTGTATTCATTATTACACTATATTCTTATATAACATGTAACGAGCCCAAAATTCATAAAATATAATTCTCATTCTCGATCGTTAACAACACAACTTTAATCTATCTTTACATCATTATTCGATATTAAAAACACTATAAATGCGGAATATTTAAAACTTTTATAAAATCTTTCTTTCTATATTTTCCTGAATCTCAACCTTTATCATTATATATCTTTGATTCAAATGAATCATGAATCGTTACAACAAAATGACTATACAAAATCTTACGTCATAAAGCAATTTTTATATACATCGGATAGCTCAACATACAAATTAACAATCATGTTACAATTAAAACAATTACATTACTCATCTAAAAATAATAATAATTTCTTGCATCGCTATTGATCTTAATATTTAACTAGCACGTATCATTACCTTGCATCCTTGCCCTACAAAAATGGTTATTTGCAAGAGTGAGCTCGACAGCTCAGCAAGTTCTAACAGTTTTCATGCATCACATAGCACATAATAACATGCTCAACATACATCTCATAATAATTAAAGTAACATGACATACATGCTTTAATTCACATAACAAATATAAAGATTGAGTTCCTTACTCAATCAACTATGCTTTAATCAATCAATGTAGTCATAAATTGACTTTAACATTCATGCTTACAACATATATAACATATCATGCTCTTTGCAATACAATTTAAAACAGTTCATCAAGTTCACGTAGAAAATAGGAACCGGAAGACTTGCCTGGCTCGTAGATTACCAATTACTGAAAAACAGCTTAATATAATATGCTTCATGATCCTACATAACGTATTACCATACGCATCAATTATTAGTCACCTAGTAACGCTTAGTAATCGCTTAAGTAAATTCTAATTTACACTTCATAGTTCTCTCCCATTTATTTGACACACACTGTTAAATTTATATGTATAATTAACAATATAAGTTAATTATCACATAGCTAATCTTCATCGTTAGTTAACCAATTTAGGTTAATTCATTCCTCATTAACTAATAAGTTAATAATTAAGTACTACATAACTAATCATATCACATAATCATATTACATTTCACATAATTAATCAATTAATAATTACATACTCATATTAGATTATAATTAAATAAATTATAATTTAAACATCTACTTTAATTATAATTAATCAATTATAATTACATCTTATGTTAATCAAATTATAATTACACAATTATAATTTGATTTAAACCATTACTCTAATTAATCAAATTATATTTAAACAAATTATAATTTATAATTAATCAAACTACGTCATGCATTAAATTATAATTTAAACATATTATAATTTAAATTAAACAATTACTTAGATTATAAATAATTAATTTTAATTCATGCACTCATTAAATTATAATTAAATAAATTATAATTTAAATTACACATTCACCTTAATTATAACTATTTCAAATTATAATTACATATTAAATTATAATAAAATAAATTATAATTTAAGTTAAACATTTACTTTGATTTAAAATTAATCAAACTATATTCATTATAATTTAACAATTATAATTTAAATTAAACCTTTACTATAATTATAATTATTCAAATTATAATAATTCAAATTATAATTACTCATTATATATTTTATTAATATAAGTCATTACTATTATTTAGCATTTTAATTTTTATTAGCATGCTTTATAAATTATTACATAATTAATCTCATAAATTTCACATTTTTAAAATAGCTTCCTGCCCAATCTGCATGACCAGCGCGGTCGCGCTCCAAACGGCTTTGGGAGCGGCGCGGCCGCGCAACTGTGCAGACTGGTCTGACAGTGTCGCGAACTTTGTAGAAAAAAAGTCAAATTGACTTATTTCTCCACATCGAGTTCCGAATTCAGCCAACATAATTCATATAAACTTTCATAGAAACATAATTCTAAGTTTTTAACATGTTTTAACATATGAAATCATCAACACACATAATTTAAAACAACCAATTTCATGATTTTTAAGATAAGCCATTTATAAGTGTTCTTGATGAAATTGAACATTGTAATTTGTTTTCTAATTCAAAATACAAAATTCAAAGTATATTGAATTCGTTTATAACCATATTAACATAGTCTAACATCAATTTAAACAAAAATTAACAATCAACCATGAAATTTTGATTTTAAAAGAAAACTATATATATTTTTCAAAAAAAATTCACTGTAACTTTTGATGAACATGAATTCTTCATGTTCATCATGTATTCATAAATTAAACAACTAACATCATCATACAATTATAAGCATCTATTATCACAATTTACATATAGAATTTTATGTTATGAACACCATATAACACTCTGGTTTGCAGTGTGAAGAATTGTGTTGAAGCATTAGTAAACCTGGAGAAAAGTTTACGGTCTTGTGACCCCTCGGCATAAATTGGAATCTGAGTTATTCATACTACTTTTCGATTATTGAAAAATCGTGGAAGATTCTTATTCTTCTGAATGATGAATGTAGTAGTGGAATGTTCCTTAGAAAGGAGTAAATGATAGAATGCGATTGAGAAGGTTATAATAATAAAACTTCCGAAAAGAGAACGAATAAAAGTATTCAAGAGAATATGTAATAATCGGAATAGCACCGAGTAGAGGAAGTTTCGGTGATTCCGAGGACGGAATCCTTATAAGGGGGCGAGGATATAAGAACTCGAATTTTCAGAAATTATTAAATAAGGATTTAATAAATAAAATTCTTAAAGCATGAGATGGATTCGAATAAGAATATATATGTGTTAGGTGTTATGCGGTATTGTGTTGCATAAGATAATATGAACTATGCAATATGAGATTCTTGTGTTTATTAAATATATTATTATTATATATTTGTTAAGAATTGTAGAGATGAATAAGTAAGAAGATGAATAAGATTTATCTATCAATATTAAATAATTTATAGAATTATTTGAGCATAGTAAGTGGTGCCATTAAATACCTTAAGTGAATAATCACCATTTTTTTTGAATATATATATCTACTAGCGACTAGTATGATATAATATGGTTTATGATTAGTGCTTAAGCTATCCATGAATAGATTGAGATAGTAAAGCATGAATTAGTTAAGAGAATTAACTAATAAGAATAAATATTGGTTAATTTATATTAAATTGAGAATTATATTATGGAATAATATAATGTGAATATTAAAGCCTTAATTAACTATGGTGATATAGTGAGGGGTTTAAAAACCACTTAAGTAAATAGTGAGTTAACACATGCGTAGAGTATGTGATTATAGTAAGTGCCTATATATATTACTTGGCATGATATTATATGAATGTGCGAGTGACGTTAATGATATACGTTGTTAAACCAATATATCTTTAAATTAATATTGAGATATGGTCAAACGTATAGATTAAATAAATTGTTTTGGGAACAATGTATCATAATAGAAAATAAAATTATGGCCTATTTTCTATATAAAAGGTGTACATGTGTCATACATGTAACTATTTTAATAATACTTAGATATGATATTAAAATAATATCTTGAGAAAATAAGTATGTCATTTTATTATAATTAATGCCTATATTGAGAGAAAAACATGATAAAAATATTTTTATGTCATGTTATGGCAAAATACATAATTTCTAATGTATTTTCAAGAGAGTTAATTAATAAAAGAAAGCTAAGTTATTTTAATGTATTAAATAACTTAAGTTCTTATTTTATCGTAGATGTTATAATAATAGAGTAAATCTTAATTATTCTACGCATAAATGCTATAAATATTATAAGTGTATAGTTATTTAAGGTAGCTTGACATTAGAGCGCATGTGTCACACAAACCTTATATTAAAAGGAATATTAAAGTGTGGTGGAAGTAATAATAAGCTTAATATTGAGCTTGTGAGGTATGCCTAGTGTGGCAAAGTGGTGGGATAGATATTCATTAAATAAATTAATGAATAAATAACTAAAGGAATTAATTAGTATTATTATGTGGATAAATTGCTATGTGCAATGATGTGTAATTATAAGTTATATAGTAGTTACATCTATATAATATGAAATGAAGTGTAACACTTTAAGAAAACTATATAATATAAGAAACTATAGGGTAAAGTGAAATGAGTCACATGAGTTACATAAATGAACCTATGTGACAATGTGTTATGTGTGGTACATTAATGTGTACTTTATGAAGGATATTAAATTAAACTAAATGGCTAGTACAATGAATAGTAGTAGTTGGTGGGAGTTAGCCACCAACTCTTCTTTGTCCCTTGTGTAATGACCATAGGAGGGTAATAGCTTGAATATAAGTAGAGGACATGCATTGGTTTGTAGAGTGTTAGTTTATTTGCTAAATGTAAGTATATATGTTATGGGAATTAATTATGTGACATGGTGTAATAGACCCCTCTCATGACCCCTATTCTATGCCCCAATGCTGATTTTTATACCATGGTGAAGTTCAAGCTAGAGCCATGTGGGGGAAATGATGAGGAAGGACCATGAATAGTAGTAGTTGGTGGAGTTAACCACCAACTCCTCTTTGACCATTGGGTATTGCCCATAGGAGGGTAATAGATTTACTATAATTAGAGAACATGTAAATAAGCATTGCAATGGTATTACATCATGAACTTATTATAAGATGTGACATTGAGAGTAATATTATTTTGTAAGCTTGAGGTCTATTAAATACTAAGCTTACATAATTGTGCTTTGTGTGGCATGAGTGGTATAGTTAAATCAATTAGAGGTTTAACTATGATTATTAAAAGAAATGGCAAGTTAATAAATAATTGATATTAATTATCATTACAATATTTGGGTGTAATTGAGATAATAATTTTATGAAAAATTATGGGATGAGAATACCCAACTATTTTATATCTAGTCCAATTAGGATTTTAATTGAATTAAACCAATGTACATGAGGTACATAATTATATGTGTTGGTGTATATTTAAAGTATGGATATACTTATGTGGGTGTACATATGTGTTGTATATATGTACATATGACTTATATTAATTTAGCAATATTAAGTTAGTAAGGTGGGACTTGTATTGTCCAAAATAATATAAACCTAAGTATGTTATGTATAAGTAAATAACCTAAGTGTTAGTATTTATTAATGTTGCTAGTTGCTGAGAATTGGGTTGTCCCAAATTGAGAGGCACCCTTCATTTTCTCACTCACGTGTAAGGCTAAAAGGCTAGCTTACTCTTCCTCAAACTCAACAATCTTGCAAACCTTAGCTAATAATGAGAAGGGGAGTGGCTCCAATAGTAGATTTCAACAACTACCCAACCACTCTTCCTTAACAATCATGCAATCTTTCAACTCATTGGTTTGAAATGGTGGATGATTTCATTGACTGTGTAATCAAGGTGCTATAAATAAAGCTCTCCTTCTCCTTCTTTTCAAAGTGCTGAGTTTTTCTGATAAGTCAAGGAGAGAGTGAGTATAACAACATTGCAGAAACAATTAGCAGCAACTTTAGAATTCAATTTCATCAAGGTATAGTCCATAAATACTAAGTTCTTGAGTTCTAAATTCTAAGAATACTAGAATTTCTCAATTTGCTTGTTAATTAATGTAGAGTTGAAATGATAATTGAATTGTAAGTTGATGGCCTTGTGCTAGAAGAGTTTGTATGTATGTAGGGAAGCATTATATGGTGTAATCATGCTGCATTGTAGAGATGGTGTATGGGTTGTGGGATTCTGCAGAAGCAGAAAACTTTCTGAAGCTGTTCCGTAATGGCGCAGCTACTCCCATTCTATAGTGCATCCCAGCGCAGCTGCGCCGGATGCTATTTTTGGAACTGGCCCAGGGCAGCGCAGCTGCGCCAAACCCACGGTTCACCACAGCACAGCTGCGCCGTGTGACAGTTATAGTTGGTGCCTTCTGTTAAAAATCTAGGCGTGAGGGTTTGACTTAAATATGGTTGAACATGAGTTTAACATATAGTTGGGAGTCCCTTTTTGCATACCATGACTTGCTTTAGTTGCATAATGTATGTTTTCTAAAGAAAGTAGGAAACATTAATAATGAAGTTGATGAAACTTGTGATATTAAATTATGATATTTAACACAGGCGTATTGTTGAAGTCATGAGTGTACATAAACATGAAGAGTGATTCAAGGTTGTATTACATGTGCTAAACTACTTTGACTTGGTTTAAAACGATTTCAAAGGAGAGCTATGACAATTTTGTAAACTAAGTTGCTTGAACATGGTATATCTAGATTCTTATATTTTTGAGCCTACATGCTAGTGTTTTAACATCACTTAGATGGCATATATGTGCACACACCTTGTTAAACACTATGAAAGTTAGTTAAGCATGAATTAGACATGTTTTAAAGTAAGAAAAGATGCTAGTCATGCGTATATGATGAAGATATTTGTAAGCAAGTGCATTAACATTATTATGACACCTCGCATGTATACATGATGAAAAGAGTAGCCTTGCATGATTAGTTAAGCATGATAAGGATTATGGAAATAAAACTTAGAAAGTTTAAAAGTAAGATGGACAACATTGAGTCACTTGCATTCTGACTTTATGTGCAAGCAAGATAGAACTTGTATGCCTCTAGTCATGATTGATATGTGCACCCCGCTAGTTAACCGTGTTATGCACTATATGAGCATGTTTTAAAGTAAGTTTTAAAGACGAACTATACTAACTATATGTAAATAGATAGAATGTATGTGAGCATGTGTATTTGAAGGATGATAGTAAGTACGTATGGTTAAAGTATACTTATACTTACATAGTTATTCTAAGAATACGATAAGAAAGTGAGACGAAGGTTCTAAGAACCAAGTTAAACAACAATGTAACCTTTATTATTACATTGAGAATGTGTGGATACATATAACTGATAAGTGTGAATCCATGATTATATAATTATGTAGGATTACACGAAGTGCAGATATCTTTAAGCAGTTAAGTCGTAGTTTTTAAACTACGAATCAGGCAAGTCTTTCAGTTCCTATTTGATATATGAATTCAATAACTGTTAGTTGAATTATATTATGCTGTGATGATGTGAACTTATATATGAACTGTATATGAGATATATATGAGATTGAAAGTTGATCTTTGATGATATGCTTGTTATGTGAGAAGTAACATGCGTAGTAAATATAAATTATTTATAAATGCATGAACTGAGTATGATGTTATATGCTATGTGATGCATGAAAACTGTTAGAATTACTGAGCTGTCGAGCTCACTCTTGCAAATAATCATTTTTGCAGGTTAAGGACTTACGATAAAGATTTCGTACTTCTTGATTGATAAAGATAGATAGTATCGCAACGAAGAATATTATTTAGATTATCGTTTGAACCCTGTTTAGGTTCTAAGAGTTGTACTTGATATTTGTTTACATTGTTTAAAACTGGTCGTACTATAAAGATGTATTAGTTAATACATAGAAGATATCAAGTCGAGGTGTAAACGTTATACGATAACTCAAATAGAATGAATCCTATTTTATAGTTGATTCGAGAATTATAATTGATTCAAAGTTATGAAATCAATAAAAAGATTTTATTCAAGAGGATTGAAGAAGTTTAAATTATTCAGCATTTTTATAATATCGAATATGATGTAAAGTCAAGAATGGTAAATGACCAAGATTGAAACTTATAAAAGTTTGGGGTTATTATACGGATCCTGGATATGGAAGGAATTTATATTCTAAATTATAATAAAGCAAAGTTATATTCTTTAAGTTATGAATAAAAGATATAATAATTTGACGATAGTAGTATCGTGGCGGACCGGATCCGAGGTTTCGAAGGGACACGAATTTGGGGGCGTCACAGGTTGGTATCAGAGCTGTAGGTTATAAACCTTAGGTAAGTATACCTTAGACTATAACCTGAGAGAGTGAAAGATAAGATTAAAATATATACGTGAAGATTCAAAGAAGAATCTCGAAGCATCTAGAGAATGAGAATCAGTAGTTTCCTAACTCCGGCAATGAAAATGTTAAGATGATGTCTATAAGATGTATATGACAAAGATAGTGAGAATAAACTCAGATGGAGTTTGGTTGATAATAGGGAAAGAACCCTAAGGTAAACCGATGATCACGACGTGATTAGATTGGACTGTGAAATGATAGATAGTCTGTAACGATTAAGTATGTATAGCTTGATGCTATAAGTGAATGTACTATAAAAAGTACGAGATGAACTCATGAGGAGTTGTATGTGATGAAACATAGAAAGCTGGTAACGAGCAAGTAATGGAGTAAGATAGAGTTAAGTGTTGGACTTCCATTGAGGATTCATGTGATGGCTTAGTTGTACAAACTTTTGTATGGGCAGAGGTTTTGTGCTTGCACTAAGTGCATCCCATTGATAATCGTTGGAATGTTAGTGTCGCGGTATCATTCTACATATGGTGGAAAGGTGATTCTTTTCTCATAGTTATTTTGATAGATAGAGATTTCTAAGATATAATTAGATAATATTAAGATTAGGTGCGAGTTCTTAAGACTCATGCCTATGACAAGTTCGTGACTCATAATCGTATGGTGGAACCCCTCAGCGAATGGACGATTTTGGTTTGACTAGGATAAGTTCCTCAACCCATATGATTGTGGTAAGTTCCTGAGCTTCCATGGTGTGGTAAGTTGGTGAACTGTACTGGGAATAGATATATTATATATTAAGAATTTTGATATAGTGAGCATTGATGGTAGTGAGAGATTAAAGTGATGGAGAAATTTGGATTTTTTCTAAATCTTCTAGCTATGCTAGATTTTTGAAATTTATTGACTTCGTGCTAGTGTTTGCACTTTGATTTTCTTGAGAAAACATTGGGTCAGGTAACTGAACTAATGAGTTTTAAAAACAACACCGTTATTCGTATGTCTACGCTATTTGTTTCGGCTAAGGTAAAAATAATTTGAAAACCTTTCAAAATATATTTTGACCATGTGCATCATTTGATATGGTGTAGGATGGTAAACGATGGAGTCATCAATGCAATCGAACCTAGTGTCAGATGTGATCGTAAGATCGTCAGCCCACTATGGTAAAATGTATTATGGCAAAGTCACAAAATGACGGAATCCTCAACGTACTACTAAATGGTGCGGCATTATGACGTCATAAAATGATTTTTGGTTTTCTTTCGAATTATGAAAAGTTGACTAAATTATTTCGATTGATGTTTGGATTATTGATAAGAGTCTAAGCTATTTGATTCGGCTAGGCGACTGTTAAAAAGTGATTATAGAATTCATGCATTCTTGTGTATTTATGCCAAACCAGATTGCTCTGGTGCGGATTTAGATGTTGAAAAGCTGAGGTGAACAACCCTATAAAGGGGAAATGTTTTCAGGGACAATGGTTCCGAACGTAACACATATAGTCGTTATAAAACACTACGTTGTGGCTCAACGTAGTGGTACAATAGGCCGGCCACCTAGATTACGCGTGGAGGGTGCTTTCAGTCTTTGTGATTGTTAAACACTCTGGTTTGCAGTGTGAAGAATTGTGTTGAAGCATTAGTAAACCTGGAGAAAAGTTCACGGTCTTGTGACCCCTCAGCATAAATTGGAATCTGAGTTATTCATACTACTTCCCGATTATTGAAAAATTATGGAAGATTCTTATTCTTCTGAATGATGAATGTAGTAGTGGAATGTTCCTTAGAAAGGAGTAAATGATAGAATGCGATTGAGAAGGTTATAATAATAAAACTTCCAAAAAGAGAACGAATAAAAGTATTCAAGAGAATATGTAATAATCGGAATAGAACCGAGTAGAGGAAGTTTCGGTGATTTCGAGGCCGGAATCCTTATATGGGGGAGAGGATATAAGAACTCGAATTTTTAGAAATTATTAAATAAGGATTTAATAAATAAAATTCTTAAAGCATGAGATGGATTCGAATAAGAATATATATGTGTTAGGAGTTATGTGGTATTGTGTTGCATAAGATAATATGAACTATGCAATATGAGATTCTTGTGTTTAATAAATATATTATTATTATATATTTGTTAAGAATTGTAGAGATGAATAAGTAAGAAGATGAATAAGATTTTTCTATCAACATTAAATAATTTATAGAATTATTTGAGCATAGTAAGTGGTGCCATTAAATACCTTAAGTGAATAATCACCATTTTTTTTGAATATATATATATCTACTAGCGACTAGTATGATATAATATGGGTTATGATTAGTGCTTAAGCTATCCATGAATAGATTGAGATAGTAAAGCATGGATTAGTTAAGGGAATTAACTAATAAGAATAAATATTGGTTAATTTATATTAAATTAGAAATTATATTATGGAATAATATAATGTGAATATTAAAGCCTTAATTAACTATGGTGATATAGTGAGGGGTTTAAGAACCACTTAAGTAAATAGCGAGTTAACACATGCCCGCCCCCCCACCCCTCCTCCCCCCATCCCTCCCCCCACCAAAAAAAAATATTTATTGATTATGTATACCCTCGCCCCCCCCGCCCCACACCAAAAAAATAATATTTATTGTTCAAAGTTGAATGCATGGGAGATTCTAGTCGACTTATCTTGGACCGTACGTGTAGATTATAAAAAAAAGATTAAGATAAACTCAATCTTAAAATGTTTTGTAGATGATAGACTCACCAGGAAAAACCAAAAAATATCCCTCAATATAAAATTTGCAGTAGTCAGCACAATGTACAGTTAATCAGTTATGCAGACTCCAGCTACTATCTACACAGTGCATACGCCCCCCACCCGCCCCCCCCGTCCCTCGCCCCCACCAAAAATAATATTTATTGATTATGTATACTGTTGGGAATTACATATTCAAATTTGATATTGAAAGTAATATAAATGCTTAAGTGTAAAGTCCTTCAATGATCATGTGTACAAGGACTTAGATGATAGATCAAAATTGTTAGGTTGATCTGTGCTTTAATGTTTATCATTCTGTAAATGAATGTATAGAAGAAAGATCAAATTTGTTAGGTTGATCTACTTTGAGATGTAACTGTTAGGCTTGACAGAATCGTAGTCTGTCAAAAGCCAGTCTGCAGAAGCCAAGGCAGAATCGTGGAGCTTAAATAAAGATGTCCAGAATCATAGTCTGCCCTTGGAAACCACACTGAGAATCGTGGAGAAAATCCGAGCGCCTGCTGAGCTAAGTCAAGAATCGCAGTGTGCTCTCGGAATCATGGAGTCTGCAAGACAAGCAAGCAGGAATCGTAGTTTTCCAAAGAGCTTAAGAGGAATCGTAGTGTTCTCTACGATTCAGTCTAAGTCAAGCATGTGCAAGCCAACACACAACGATTATGGTACAATGACTATAATCGTAGTGTTCCTCCAGTCAGCATCAAAGTTCGTAGTTCTGATGAAGGGAGGAAGAGCAACAAATGAAGAAAGGCTTATAGCCGTTGACAAATTGATGGTCCCAATGATTTCATATTCATCCTTAGTCCAAATCGAAGAAGCGTATTGAAGAAGCTAAGGAAAGGACTAAACCGCCTGCTGAAAATATCTTTTCAGGTGTTAGGTGAGATTGCAGTCTGCTGTGTCAGTGGGCTAGTCGGCTGTTACAGCAGGAAAGTAGGATGTCAACATCAACTGCACAGAATTGTCTGAAGCATTAAATGCTACAACGGATGCATTCAAACGAAAACATTTTGAATGGCTCTTTTATAAGGAAATTAGACAAGGATTCAGACTAAGCAAGCAAGTCAACAAAAAGAAAGAATATCAAGAGAAAAGCTCAAGAACACTCAACGATCAACTCTACGATCCTAAAAGAGGAAAGCTTGCTTCGCTACTCAGTTCTTCAGAACTGATGCTTAATTGCAACTGAGTAGCACACCCAAGAATACGACTATCAACTCAAGTGAAGTTCCAAGTCAGAAGGACTTGAAGAGTTCAAGAGTGAACTAAGAGAAGTACCAAGTCTGCTGGACTTGAAGAGTTCAAAAGTGAACTAAGAGAAGTTCCAAGGCTGCTGGCCTTGAAGGAATCTAAGTGATTCAAGTTGTAAGAGATATCCTTAGTGGATTTCCTACTCCTGGAGTAGAAGAGTGGACTAGGAGCCTTGTGTGCTCTGAACCACTTAAAACCCTTGTGTCTCTTTGTCTCTCATTAACTGCCATAACTGCTATATCTGTTATAATTGCTATAACTGCTTATCAAACCATAAATGCAATATCTTAAAGAGGGAACAAACATATATTCTGCTGCTGTCAGTATATTCAATACTGACAAAGTATTTTAAATAAAGAAATTTTAAAATATCTATTCAACCCCCCTTCTAGATAACTAACGTGCCTTTGGGAACTAATATATACACTCCGCCCCCCACCCCCCACCCCCACCCCACCCCCACCCCACCCCCCCCAAAAAAAAATATATTATTTATTGATTATGTATACACTCCCCCGCCCCCCGCCCCCCCGCCCAGCCCACACCCCCTAAAAAAATAATATTTACTGATTATATATACACTCCAAAAAAAATAATATTTACTGGTTATTATAATAAAATTCTCAATAATTTTATTTATTTTAATTAAAATAATAATTATTAATGTAATTTTTTTTGAAAGTGCCTATAATCACAAAATTAATGTTTTTAATACTCAAATTAGTCGCATCAATTAAAATTTTTAGTTTCAAACTTGGGTCTAAAAAATTAAAATAAGATTATTTTAGTATAACAAAATTTAAGATTTTAGTGAAACTATAATTTAAAAAATAGGTCGACCTGGATTCGACCCATAACCATTTAAATCCAAACCACATAACCCATATTAAATATAGGTAGTATGGTTTTTGGATCCAAAACCAACCCAAACCTATTTTATATAACCCAAAACCAACCCAAACCTATTTTTTGCCAGGTCTACATGTGACGTTCCGAAATCCGGTCTATCTTCACATCCGGAATTCCGTCCATCACGAGTACATCATACTCTATACATACATCATTATATCATAAGGAATAATGACATATCTATTCAATTCTCAGATTCCATTACCTTAAAATCTCTTTTAATACAAATAATGATAATTATATTATTCGTATCATGTTACAATTATGACTTAACTAGTCACCATATCTACAGAATAGTTTAACTAACTATTCTACAAGTCTGGGCTTGTTCTTCATGCTCATTCATACAACGAATGCCACTTCATCTGGTGACGCTAATGGTACTCGCAACCATAGCACCTTACAATAGCAGGACATCAATCAGCTTGATCTTCACAGTGTCCTTTAATACATACTACGTACCGTCGTTCGCTGAAAATATTTTTATTTAAAGCAAGTGTGAGCATTCAATTTCTCAGCAAGTCATAGCAGTTGAATAACAACCAAAGCAAGAATCAAAACTCTTTTAAGACTTCAATAACCGAACAATGGTTATGAAGCAGCTTGAATAATAGGAATACGTTCTGATTCCTATCATTTTAAAACATTCATTATGTTTCATTTGTCATACTTTCATCCTTCTACCTTTTTCATACACCTTGTGTCAAGCTAGAATCATTAGCACAGACTTAACAAGAACAATTCATAAATAAACTAAACTTTTTCATATTGAACAGTTCAATCACAGAACAGTTCAGTCACAGAAACACTGAAGTGTTAACATTGTGGCACAAGGCCTCAAACGTACTATCACCTTGTACAAGTATCACACACTTGTACATAGGTAAAACTTCCCAAGTTCAACATCTGGAAAAGTTTAAGAAAATAACATTCATATGAAAATGAATGAAGTTAGGAAACTTGCCTTACGCACAGCTACCGCTTACAGTTTACGCTGAGTTGCTCATCAAAATTCCTATATATCACATAAAGAATAACACATACCAATTAGTCAAATACTAGACTTAAGCATTGGTTTAAACTTCACTTTACTTCTTATGGTTCGCGTTCTTGTAATCTATGTTTACGCGACCAACCCCCATATTCATTTCTTCCATTCTTTCAATAACATTATACTTACCACACATCGAGCCTCTAACTGTATTTAATATAGTACACTTAGTGGTTTCCCACAAACAACCAACAAATTAGTTTTTCGTCTCGTCTACACTGTCTTTCACAGTGAGTTAGATCGGTTGCTAGTTCGTATTAACCGTCGCTCTCTGATGGAATCGTTTAGCCCAGATATTATATCTCGACCATTATAGACTACGATTCATTACCATTTAGACTTAACTTATCCGAACCATTATAACTATAATGTTCGTTAAGTTAATCCTCATTACATTTCTTACAACATCCGGTCCATTGACTTGGAACGTTATCCAAGTTATTATCGTTAACTCGGCTTGTCCAATGTTATATGTTATTTATTTCTCTTCATTATCTTACGTCACACCTCTATTACATATCATGTAACCTTAAGGTGCACATTAAACTTGACTACGATTCACGGTTCCTATTTTCAGATTTTGAGTTTTAAATTTAAATACGTTTATTCAACGTTTAATTCTTAAAACCATCCTTAAACATATTGTTTAAGGGTTCTTTCTTCCTGAATATTAATCATTTACTTACCCCACAATTACCATGTAAAAAGTGAGGTTATAAAATATCCGTGTCGAAAATTTTCCACTTAAGGGCGCTGCGGCACCACTCTAAGTGTTAAATCCGGTGCTGCAGCGCTGGCTTGCAATGTCCGGCTCCCAGGTCTGGCGTTGTGGCGCCAGCTTCTAAGGCTTGGGCGGCGCTGTGGCGCCATCCCTGTCCCTTTGAAAATTTTCTAAGTTTTTCAAATTATAAAATTCCTGAGCTCATAACGCGATCGTTATAACTCGGATTGGCTCATTCAAAAGCCATTAGCTCACATATCTTATGTTCTATGATTCCATCTAGTCAAAATACACTTCTGAATTCATTGGGGAGAAATTTGCCATTTCGTCCATTTTTACGCGTCCGTTAAACGTTCGTGAACGTTCGACGCTCAATTCTTCGTTTCAAATCAGAATTCGTTCGTTCTTGCTCTCGCAAGTCTTATTTACCTAATTCTACGATACGCCATCGAAAACCAAGGTTTTCGTGTTAAACAACGAGTTTTGACTTTCATTCTGGAAAAAATGTACGATTCAATGATTAATGTCTACTCTAGTAAATTTCGCCATAACTTCGTTACTCGAGATTTTTATTGTAATAACCCAATATTTTCAATACAAATAAATAAGAAATTTTACGTATAATTTTTTTTAAAAAATAAAGGTGGCAATACGTGTAAGGTAAAGAATAGGTATATATGTGATAAATATATATTTATTTATTGCATAAATGATTTTAAATAAATTTTTTGATAAAGAAATGGTTGATTATTATAAATTATATTCTTATAATAAATTAATTTTTATAGTAAAAATATTTTATTATTTATTTTTCATGAAAATATGATTAATATATTATTTAAATAATATATGAAATGATTCTTAGAATTATTATAATAATTATTTTACTATATGAATTTATCAAGATTAGTTAAGTTAATTATTTTAACTTAATTAATAATCGTATATAAGGTAAGTGTCATTATGGATTAAAACCCTAATTTTTGATCTAGGTTATGAAATTTCATGAATTAATACAATTATTGTATAATTGTATTTAAAAGGAAAGTATATTAATGTTATGAATAATAAGAAATTATTTTCTTAAGGAATTTGAATATTAAATATGATTAATAACTATATTTGTATTCAAATATATGTAAGTATAGTAATACAAGTTATGATTATGAATTTTATATATAATTATGATAATTAACATAATTATATGAATATATATTAAGAATTTATTTGTTTTTAGAATTTAAATATTAAACATAGTAATTGAATGTATTTGTATTTAAATGAAAGTATGTATATTATGTGATTCAGGATAATGATTAGGGAACCCTAATTTATAAATTTGGAAAACCTAATTATAGCAAGAAGCCCTAATTTTTAAATAAAACCCTAATTATTATTTGAAAATCCCTAATTTTTAATTAGTGTGTTATAATTAAATTTCTATTAAACCTTAAACTTAATTTTACAAACCCTAGAAATTGTTTGAAAAACCCTAAGGGTTAAATCCTAGAATTATGCACCATGGACAAGAATGCCCTTAAAAATATTTGTTAGTTTACAAAAATAATATTTTTGAATTTATTTAATTTAGTTTGCTTGCAAATCTTGCCAAATCTCATGACTCACCATATCTAAGATTTGCACACATATTGAAAATCTTCTCTATCAGCCAAATCTTGGCACCTAGCTGATCAGATTCAATGGATCAATGAGATAGGAATTAAAGAAAGAGAAAGTAAAGAAATTTCAATTATTTTCTCAAACACACAAGCCAAGTTCTTTCTGTGACGCCCCCAAATCCGGGTACCTTCAAACCCAAGATATGGTGCTACACGGTGCTACAATCTACTCATACATTCAATTGAGGACATCAATATCAATGCATAAGTTTATTAATTATTACATTCTATTAATCCCTTCCCAAGTATTCGTAACCAATACATTGTTCTGTGTTATAATACCAGTAAATACAATAATAATACTATACTATTACAAAGGTCACTAGTTGTCCAGCTTGGACTTGCCTTTGTCTTTACCGGATCCTTCGGTCCGTTCGCTTTTAGCTGAAATCATTTAGTTTTAAGAAAAATGAGCATAAACAGCTCAACAAGTTAAACATTATATCTTGAAATCACAAAATCAAGAATCATATATCTTGGTCTTCAATAACTGTACAATAGTTATGAAGTACTTAAGAATAATCAAAATATCATTTTGATTCCTTTAAAACCATTCCAAAGGACTTTATAGCCTCTTCAGAATCCATCTTGGTCAACGACCATGAACCATATTTTAGTTCTCATTCATGAAAGGAACAACCCGGCACGAAGGTCGTAAGTTCGATATAGCTTATGAGCACATCCAGGTGATCAGCCTGTAGTACTCTATGCCGATCAACACTCATACATTAAACGTGTTTACGTTTAATTGGTGGCAACCTCACGTGCCTGTTGAATTAATGACGTTTAAAACCTTTGTTTTATTTATACTCAGGTTTACCTGAGAATTCATACCAAGCAATTGGCATAGGATCACAACATTGTATATATTCTGGAAAGATTTGTGAAAAAATCCACCAAAATATGATAAGTCTCAGTCTAGCTGAGTCAAATGGCATCGACTATTCAATAACAGTTCATGCATAAGCAATAATGCACAATGACCTCTTGTCTAACCATAACGTATAAACAAGAGTTTAGAAAACTTGCATTCATAATAAAGTATGAGCGAAGTTAGGAAACTTGCCTTTGCGTCTTCTAAACCTTTACACGTAGTCTATTCAGTCTTTACAATGTCTACAAAGCATAACACAAAGTATGCCTATGAAAATTCATCATCGATATACCAAGTATAGCCTAAATTCCCCTTCTTGTATAACTTAATCGAAACGTTAAATTAATAACATTCATTTAAGTTATTTAATGTTCATTACGGCTTATTAACATCCTATGTTATGAACCAACTCTTCTTAATCATCACTAGGCATGATGATAAACGAGTACTTAACTTGTTCTTTAACTTAGTTTTGGTTAACGTCCTAAACTTAAGTTTAATTACGTTTAGTTAACGTTTAATCCTCATCACCCTTGGTTAAACATATTGTTTAAAGAGTGTATATTCATCACTTACTAGCCCCTTAATGATATGCAAAAGGTTAAGTAATTACTAAAAATGTCAAAATTTTCTGACATGCTAGCGCTGCAGCGCTAGGTTTTCCTCTTGGAGTGGCGCTGCAGTGCTACCCCTCCAGAGATTTCTCCCGGGAGTGGCGCTGCGGCACCGGATTAAGCTTATTGGCTGGCGCTGCGGCGCTAGCTCTGCAACTTAGAAAATTTTCTAAGTCTTTGAAAATTCTGAAATTTCGGAGTCCGTAACTTGATCGTTATAACTCGAAATTGGTTCGTTCCAAAGTCAAAAGTTCATAAACGACATGCTCTATCATCCTATCAAGTCAGAATTTATTTCCAAATCCATCAGCAAAAAATTCGTCGATTAGTCCATTTTTACCTTTTCGTTAAACGTTCGTGAACGTTCGACGCTCAAATCTTCATTTTAAGTCGGAATCAATCCGTTCTTGCTCCCGCAAGTCTTATTTACCTAAATACACGTGTTGCAATTGAAAACCATCATTTTTGACCCACTTGTCGACTTTTGACTTCTAATCCGAGAAATTTACGTTTTCGATGATTAACGTCTAATCGCGTAACTTTCACCGAATCTTCGTTCTTCTTCATTATTAGCTCAAATCAATGGGAATCAATCCCATAGTTGATTATTACTAATTCTTATCATTCAAAACATTTAATTTTTAATGGTTTAATAAGTTCATTAGTCCATTTCATAAGATTTCACTAAGTTCATTGATTTGTTCTTCATGAGTTCTTAGTGTCTTCACATGCATGGCTTATTAGGGTTCCTAATTCACCTTTACTCTCCTTATAACTTCTCAAAAGGCATAACTCCTTTAATCACTTCTCTATCAAAACTATTATAGAAAGAAGAGATGATGTTTATATAATTTCCATTGTTATACCTTAAGGATTCTTGCTTGAATGAGTATGGAGACTCAAAGTCTTTCTTAGCTTCTTGGTAGATGAATTAGCTAGGCAATGCACAAGCTTCTTTTTTTTTTCTCACTCTCTCTCTCTCTTTGTTGGTGGAATTGTTAAACAACAAAATATGATGGGCAAGGCTCTCTATTTATAGAGTTGGCAAGGCTTAGGGTACAAAGGTAATTTAGGCCCAACCTCCTCTACTATTCCCACCTCCTCTCCTTTCTTTCCCACCAAGTTAAGGCCAATGTGCTAGCACATGGTCATCCATGTCTCCCCTTGTGCTCTCCCACATGCTCCCATGTGGCCTTGTTCCCCCATGTCCAACATGGGTTGTGGGTTGGACCATGGGTAAAAACCACCCATTTACCCAATGGTTCGACCCATGGGTTAAACTTATTAACTTTTAATTCAAATTAATTCTAATTCACTTTATTTTAACATATTTACTCCGTATAAAATTCGTATTATACGTCGTATTAATTCTCGTATCCTCTCCGCATAATTCTCGTACAATACCTCGTATTATGTGCGTATTATTTCCGTATCATAATCATATATTATTATACGTAAACAATTAATCATTAATTTCACTTTCCCTAACGCTTATGCTTTTTAAGTCCCTACATGAAAACTTCGTGAGTCATAAATGAAATATTATTACGTATTCCATCTCGTATCGAAATCCTATCATTATGCGTTTCAAGGAAGTTCAAAATAAATTCCCGAGCAGAAATGGATGAATAGTGATTCCCGCACTTTTTCTCCCGAGAAAACTTTTCTCGGCTAACTTAACTTTTCACGGTATATTACCGTCAAATCTTTCGACAGAATGACATGCTGACATTTCGAACTCTCAAAATTGCGTAGGGTTCCATGAACCCTAACCCTTAGGGTCAAATAGTGTCTATTTTGTCTTTCCCAAAATATTTTTATTCTCGGAAACCTTTTATTTTCGTCTTATAAATTCATATCATTTATTCTAAGCACATAGCCAGAATCCTACTCATTTCTGCATTCTCTGGGTCATAAAATGACCTACAATTAGCTTACTCAGTTTAATAAATAAATAATCCAAACTTTATTCACTAAATCAAATAAAAATTCATTTTCATAAACGCTCGATTTTCTCGGGCGTTACATTCTCCCCTTCGTATTAGAATTCTGTTCCCAGAATTACAATACAAGTTAATCAAACAAATGAGGATAAGTTTTTCTCATCTTGTCCTCGAGTTCCCACGTTGCTTCTTCGGCATTGTGGTTCCTCCATATCACCTTCACCGAAGGTATAATTTTGCTTCTTAACGCTTGTTCCTTCCTATCAACAATTTGAATAGGAATCTCCTCATAAGTTAAGTCTTTCTCTACTTGAATTGGTTCATACTCGATTACGTGCTTGTAATCCGGCTTATAAGGACGTAATACCGAAACGTGAAACACGTTATGGATATGCCCCAACTCTGGAGGTAATTCTATCTCATATGCTACCTCTCCTACCCTTCTCAAAATTTCAAACGGTCCTATGAACCTAGGGCTTAACTTCCCCTTTTTCCCAAAACGCATCTTCCCCTTCCAAGGTGACACCTTCAGGAATGCATATGAACCGACTTCAAACTCTCTATTCTTCCGATGTGGATCGGCATACTTCTTTTGTCTGTCCTAAGCTGCTACTAGTCGCGTTCGTATTAACTTAACTACTTCCGCCGTTTGTTGTACTATCTCGGGTCCTAACATTCGACGCTTTCCCACTTCATCCCAACAAAGTGGCGTTCGACACTTTCATCCATATAACGCTTCGTAAGGTGGCATGCCTATACTAGCGTGATAACTATTGTTGTAGGCGAACTCTACTAAGGGTAGATGATCGTCCCAACTCCCCTTGAAATCCATAACGCAAGACCTTAACATGTCTTCTAGCGTTTGAATTGTTCTTTCACTTTGTCCATCTATCTGTGGATGGTACACCATACTCAACCTCAGTTGTGTTCCCATCTGATCTTGCAAACTCTTCTAGAAATTCGAAGTGAATCGCGGGTCGCGATCTGACACGATCAAAACTGGTACTCCATGTCTTGAGACAATCTCTTTGACATAAAGCTTAGCTAACTGGTCTAAATTGTATCTGACTCTTATCGGCAAGAAATGAGCCGACTTCGTCAAACGATCCACTATTACCCAAATAGCGTCGTATCCTTTCTGCGTCGTTGTAAGTCCCACCACAAAGTCCATCGTGATATGCTCCCATTTTCACTATGGGATCTCCAATGATTGTAACAAACCACTGGGTTGTTGATGCTTGACCTTAACTTTTTGACAAGTTAAGCACCTACTGACGTATTCTGCTATCTCCCTCTTCATATTTGACCATCAGAAATTGGTTCGAAGGTCTTGATACATCTTGGTACTACCAGGATGAATCGAGTACCTCGAGTGATGCACTTCATCCATTATCTCCTCTTTTAACTCTGGCTCACATGGAACCCAAATTCTTCCTTTAAATCTCAATAACCCTTCGTTATCAAGACTATACGCTATTTCAGTACCGTCTGCAATCTTCTTCCTTATCCGCTTGCACTCATCATCTCTGAGTTGCACTTCCTTCACCTTTTCCACTATTGTGGGTGAAACTTCAATTGCAAATAGTTTCTCCCCTTCTTTGATTGGACATCGCACTTCTAACTCCATTCTTGCCATCTCTGTCACCAGCTTATCTTGAGATGTTAACATCGATAGCTTCTCCCGACCCTTCCTACTTAAGGCGTCAGCGACCACATTCGCCTTCCCTGGGTGATACAGGATTTCACAGTCGTAATCCTTTATCAACTCCAGCCATCTCCTCTGCCTCATATTCAACTCCTTCTGTGTGAAGATATACTTCAGACTTTTATGATCTGTGTAGATCTCACACTTCTCCCCATATAGGTAATGCCTCCAAATTTTTAAGGCAAAAACCACTGCGGCAAGTTCAAGGTCATGAGTAGGATAATTCCCCTCATACTCCTTCAACTGCCTAGATGCGTACGCAATGACCTTGCTATGCTGCATGAGCATGCATCCCAGTCCTTTATGAGAAGCATCGCTATACACTACGAAATTCCCCGTCTCATCCGGTAATGATAATATAGGGGCTTGACTCAACCTCTTCTTCAGCTCTTGAAAGCTGTCTTCACACTTTTCTGTCCATACGTATTTCACCGTCTTTCTGGTTAATTTGGTTAACGGAGTAGCTATCTTTGAGAAGTCCTGAATAAACCTCCGATAGTAACCCGTTAACCCTAGGAAACTCCGCACCTCAGTCGGCGTTTTCGGTTGTTCCTAGTTCATCACTGATTCCACCTTCGCTGGATCCACTGAAACTCCTTCCTTGTCAATGACGTTCCCCAAAAATTGCACTATCTCTAACCAAAATTCACACTTTGTGAATTTCGCATACAACCTCTCTTTTCTTAGTGCCTCCAACACTAATCTCAAATGTTCCGCATGATCCTCCTTCGTCTTGGAATAGACTAGGATATCATCAATGAACACTACGATGAATTTGTTCAAATATTGTTTGAACACTCGGTTCATCATGTCCATGAATGCGGCGGGTGCATTCGTCAACCCAAAAGACATCACTAAGTGAAAGTAGTATGCATACAAGCCAATCATGTATGATGATAAAGCATATACTTTGGAGGCAATCTTATTTATTTATTAATAAAAATATTCATTTATTAAAGGCATTTAATTATCTACATGGTGCTGTTTTTATAATATGTAAATAACCCATAGTTTTAAGCAATGCTTTTAGAATCATGATGATGATCATGCCAATGAGATCTAAATTCTTAGAAAGCTCTAAAACTAAAATAGTTCCTAATCATGGGATTACTAAAAAGGGGATTAGTAAATCCGGATAGATTAGTACATATGTTGCTTGCTCATTAGATGAGGATGATTGATCTCATAATCATTTGTGTGGAGACACTAAAGCAAGTATGTAGGTGCTTATTGGAGAATAAGTTCACTGAACGTGACTCGCTATGGAATACCTAATGGAGTTTTACTCGCCTGTCAATAGGAATTCCTAATGTGATAGTAGTACAAGTGATCCTTGGACTTGAGATCATCATAGTATCTTGTATGTAATGAATTATACTTTGACTTATTCCTTAAAGCCCTTTAGGATATATAAAAGGGTATGCTTGGGTATAATGAGTTACATATGGAGACAATGAATGATCAATAAAGAATCTACCACCTCTAGTAAAGGAGGAGATATGTCCTATGTGATTCGTTAAATGACAACCCAGGAATCCTTGGCCAAGGTAAAATGAAATTAGAAAGGAGTTTCTAATTTACATTATTTGGAGTTGTGCATTTTCTAATCGAAATACATATAATTAAATAAAATAAGACTTGACAGTAAATTCATGTCTTATATTTAATTGGGACATTGTATGGTGGAAGGATTGAATTGTATGGTAACTATTTACTCACAGGTTCTTTTATGATTAATGTTGAAATCTATATTATCTGGAAAGTCGTTGATCGCTAGGGAGGCTTATCCCTATTGTAGAATAAATATTATTTATTTAAATAGATTATTAGTTTAATTTATTTATTTAAATAAGATTAGAATTGTTCTAATTGATTTATTCACAATCGGTTTAATATGGAGAACCTAAAGGGTCACACCATAAAAGGAAGAATAATTATTTAAGAAGGTAATGGCATAATCGTAATAATGCATTAAGTGAAATTAATTTAATCTATGGTGATAGAATAAATTAAATAGCTTAATATTTATTATTTAATATTTTGGAAATATTAAATATAAATTAATAAGAGGAGTCTTATTAATATTATTATAATTATATTATTTTAATTTCTAAAGGAGTTTAGTAATTAATTTAATATTAGTACTCTCATTTATTCCTAATAAGATTAGGAGACAAATTAATTAAATGAATTTAATTAATTATTTCCCATGTGGTGGGAAGCCTAAATTAATTAAAGGAGTTTAATTAATTAAAAGAAATCCCATGTCTAATAGGATTAGAAGGGTTGACCAATATCTATATAAGAGGATTCTTATAATAGATATTACTTGATGCAATTCCAATTGTTGGAGAGTACTCCTTTTCTATAGAGGATAGAAAACTAAGCCAACCACCCTCCTTCTTGATAATTCATCTTCCTTGGTGGATCACCTCTAGAGGCCAAACACTTGGGTGGCTAACGTTGATCAAAGGAAGGAATCTAATCCGGAAATTCAAGGAGATCACGAAGAACAAGGAGTTGAACTAGTACCTGTGGAAGCTTCGTTCTACAAGGGTATGATTCCATAACTTCTTATTTATCGTTTTAAATTAATAATTTGCATAAAGGATGATCCGGGTAATGGTTTTGTAGAAATTTTTTTAAACTCTGATATACCATGCTTCCGCTAATTTTTGCAATTTGATTGCGTCACGATTTCGTACAAACCCAACAGTGGCATCAGAGCCAAACTTTTATGCAATTATTAATTTATTTTTGATTTCATATACATATGGGTATATATTTAAAATAATTTATTGGGCATAATTTTATTGTATAAAATTATTATTTTTTAAGAAAAAAAAATGACGTTTTTTTTTTTTGGGACGAATCACAATTTTTTTTTTTTGGGTGCTAATCTTGAATTCTACAAAGAAAATGTGTTGTCTCTTTCTTATTCCAAAAAGAATGTGACCCATCAGGAAAGGACTCTTTTAATAAACCTGCAGGACTCTTTTAATAAAAGAAGGTGACTTCTTTTTAAAAAAATAAATATGATATATTTATATATTATATTCTAAATAATTTTATAATTAAAATAAAGAGTTTATTTTAATCTTGAAATTGGATTTCATGCAATTTAAAATTGCCCATTAAATGATACTCATGTATATATGGAATGTTTTAATTCATGAGATGAATATTTATTTATTGATATATATGGTGATATGTATGATAATAAATGGGGATTGATTATGGACTATTTGACCAATGTGATTGATTTTATTTTAGTTGAATGCTTGAATGAATGTGTTTTATTAAATGGGGTCTGTGTACATCGTCTTCTCTAATTTTTTTTTTCGTGATGTAAAATTCTATCTCCCTCCTATGTACTTCCCCTTGACTGCTGATCAAGGTTTTTATTTAAATTAAATAGTTTAATGTAATAGAAATAGTTAGAATTATCTTAAAAAAATTGGAGACCAAGGAGCAAGGAGCGCGTGAAGACCCGTTTGTATGGAGCCCGGGTTTAAATGTAATAGTTATATTTAAATTTAAATTCTTGCACTCCTAGGTTTGACCTTTTGGTTCACTTGGTGACTCTAGTGAACCAAACTAGAATAAAAGTCCATAATCAATCTGGGTAGAATATAGTATTCTATATTGCATGCTAAATATTATATATATTATATTTTATGCAAACATGCTTCGCATGTTTAATAAAATGACGTGTATTTTATATATATATGTGCATGCACGCTAAACAAGATGAGACAAATAATAACAAATCCCTCAAAGAAATAATATTAAGTCCGAAGCGTTCAAATGATATTTGGAATATCGAACGTCGCCTTCTAGCATGATAAATTAATAGAGTATTAAATATTTAATATGAGCTTGTTGTGCTATCCACAAGGCGAGTATTGCATATTTAAGATGTTAATTAATCACATTTGATGCTTATCAAGAAAATTGAACGATCTAGTCTTGTTGTGCTATCCACAAGGACGAACATTTTTCTTTTTTGAATTTATAGAAGTGCTAGGCTGGACTTAACTTAAATCATTTTAGTTCGGATGTGCACACACTTGACCATTATGATTTAAGAGGCAAAATAAAAGGAGTTATATAGTGATGTAATTGACAAGAGTTGTCTACCTATTTATTTGTATATCGCTTGTTGTGCTATCCACAAGGTTATATACATTTGAAATGGGATCCTTATTCTCACTAGCAAATCTTTAATTAGATGTTGCCGAACTATATAAGTGAGGATAATATAGTTTGATAAAAATAGTGGGAGATACCAATTTAAAATAAAGACCTAAATTTATTTTGGTATGCAAAATTAATAAAATGAATGTTTGCTAAAATGTTGTTTTTCACATGTAAAATTTTAAAAATGTCAAAATCACTAATTTCACTGCGAAGCATACTTGATGCTAATAAGCTTACCGGGCCGAATTATACGGACTGGCTAAGAAATCTGAGAATAGTTCTCACTGCTGAAAAGATTTCTTATGTCCTAAACTCACCTGTCCCTGGAACTGTTCCAGAAATAGCCTCTGAGGAAGAGATTGCCACCATTGTAAAGTGGCAAGATGATGCATCTGTGGCTCAATGCATCATGCTCGTATCCATGAATAACGAGCTTCAGCGTCAGCACGAAAATATGGATGCTCCTATTATGTTGATTCACCTCAAGGAGTTGTATGGTGAACAAAGTAGGACTGCTAGATATGAGATATCTAAGGAGCTCTTCCGATCTCGGATGACCAAGGGCAAAGTGAACATAAAGGAACAAAAGAAATCTGATCCAGCTAGCAAAGGAATGTGCTTCCATTGCAACGAGCCGGGTCATTGGAAGAGGAACTGCAAGAAGTTTCTGGCAAAGAAGAAGCTTGGAGAAGCTTCGACTTCCAATCAAGGTTTGTTCATGATTGAAATTAATTTTTCAGAAAGTCAAAATTCTACTTGGGTATTGGATACCGGCTGTGGTTCTCACATATGTAATAATGTGAAGGGACTGGTCAGAAGTAGAAAGCTGAACAATGATGAGGTGATCCTACGAGTGGGGAATGGTGCAAAGGTTGCTGCATTAGCTGTAGGAACTTATTATTTAGCAATGCCTTCGGGCAAGTCCATTTATCTTAATAATTGTTATTATGTTCCGAATATTATTAAAAATATTATTTCAATTTCTGTATTGGATATGGAAGGATTTAACGTTGTTATAAAGAATAATAGTTGTTCTATTTATAAAGACGATATTTTATATGGTGTTGGAAATTTGCGAAATGGACTTTATACACTTGACTTACAAGAAAATATTTTTCAAATTGAACAAACTAAGAAAAGGAAAAGAGATGATATTAATTATACCTACATGTGGCACTGTAGACTCGGTCATATCAATGAAACAAGATTATCCAAGTTGTATAAAGAAGGGCTCTTTGAGTTATCTGATTATGAATCATATCCAACTTGTGAATCTTGTCTCATGGGTAAAATAACTAAATCTCCTTTTAGTGAAAAAGGAGAAAGAGTTACAGAGTTGTTGGCATTGATTCACACAGACGTTTGTGGACCTATACAACAAGTGCACGGGGTGGGTATTCTTATTTTATTACTTTCACTGATGATCACTCAAGATTTGGATATGTGTATTTAATGAAATACAAGTCAGAATCATTTGAAAAGTTCAAAGAGTTCAGAAGTGAAGTAGAGAAACAAACGGGCAAGAGTATAAAGATACTTCGATCAGATTGAGGTGGAGAATACTTAAGCGGTGAGTTTCTCAATTATCTCAAAGAAAATGGTATAATCTCACAATGGACTCCTCTAGGTACACCACAGTTAAATGGAGTATCTGAAAGGAGAAATCGAACACTGTTGGACATGGTTCGATCTATGATGAGTTTTACCGACCGTCCAATTTCCTTATGGGGATATGCCCTAGAAACGGCTGCATACCTACTTAACAAGGTACCTACCAAATCTGCCCCAAAGACTCCATATGAGATATGGAAGGGGAGGAAACCAAATCTTAAGCATGTTAAGACTTGGGGTTGTCCAGCTTATGTCAAAAAGTTTGAAAACGATAAGCTACAGACTAAATCCGATAAGTGTAGATTTGTGGGATACCCTAAAGAAACTTTAGGGTATTATTTCTATCATCCAACTGATCAAAAGGTGTTTGTTGCGAAACATACTGCCTTCTTGGAAAAGGATTTTATCCACGAAGGGGTCAGTGGGAGTAAGATATATCTTGAAGAAGTTCAAGACCCACAAATTACCACGGATCAAAGTCAGGTACCTGACAAAGTAGAAGAACCTACTATACCACACCCTGTTCGTAAATCTGGAAGAGTACCGAAGATACCTGAGAGATATATATTCGTTATAGAGGATGACGATGAGGTACACATCATGAATGATGATGATCCATTGAATTACGAACAGGCTATGAGTAATAAAGACTTAGGGAAATGGCTTGAAGCTATGAAATTCGAAATGGACTCCATGTATGAAAACAAAGTATGGACTTTGATTTCACCACCTGAAGGCATTAAGCCTATTGGGTGTAAATGGGTCTTTAAAAGAAAGACTGGAGCGGACGGCAAGGTAGAGACCTATAAGGCCCGACTGGTTGCAAAAGGTTTCAAACAAAGACAAGGAGTTGACTATGATGAAACCTTCTCACCAGTAGCTATGCTCAAGTCCATTCGGATTTTGCTTGCGATTGCAGCTTATAACGACTATGAGATCTGGCAGATGGACGTGAAAACGGCCTTCCTCAATGGAAAACTTGAGGAGGATGTGTATATGACACAACCAGAGGGATTTGTTTCAAAGGTTGGAACAAATCAAGTCTGTAAGCTGCAACGATCCATTTATGGATTGAAGCAAGCTTCTCGTAGATGGAACATTCATTTTGATGAGACAATCAAAGAGTTTTATTTTGTCAAAAACGACGATGAACCATGTGTGAACAAGAAGGTAAGTGGGAGCGCAGTTTCATTCCTTGTATTATATGTTGATGATATATTACTAATAGGGAATGACATTCCTATGTTACAATCGATTAAAATCTGGTTATCTAAACACTTCTCCATGAAGGACTTGGGAGAAGCATCCTATATTTTGGGGATAAAGATCTATAGAGATAGATCTAAAAGGATGCTTGGTTTATCCCAAGGAACGTACATTGATGCAATGCTAAAGAGGTTTAGCATGGAAGATTCCAAAAGAGGTCTCATGCTGATGAGCCATGGAATACATCTCTCCAAGAAACAGGCCCCAAGGACACCTGAGGAGAGAGACCGTATCAGTAAGATCCCTTATGCTTCTGCAATAGGATCTATCATGTACGGTATGATATGTACTAGATCGGATGTTGCTCATGCACTTAGTGTAATGAGCAGATACCAGTCAAACCCTGGAGAAGAGCACTGGAAGGCAGTGAAGAATATCCTAAAGTACTTGAGAAGGACTAAAGATATTTTTCTTGTCTACGGTGGGTCTGAATTAAAACTCAAGGGATTCACAGACTCAAGTTTTCAAACAGACCAAGATGACAGTAAATCTGTTTCAGGGTATGTGTTTACCTTGAAAGATGGTGCAGTGAATTGAAAAGGTTCCAAACAACAAAAGGTTGTTGGTTTAGTGACAAAGACAAAGTATATAACTGCAAGTGAAGCTGCAAGTTGATGTTTTAGATGAAAAGTTCATTACAGAACTAGGAATAGGTCCTAAGTCTCATCTTGAATCTAAACATGTGTTGCGGCACTTTGATTAAAGAAATCATTGAAAGAGGAGAGTGTAGACTCTCAAGACAACATTGCAGATCCATTAACTAAAGCTTTAACACAACAGCAGTTTGATCGTCACTTAGAGAAGTTGGGTATGAGATACCATGGCGATTGACTTTAGTGCAAGTGGGAGATTGAAAGTAGTATGCATACAAGCCAATCATGTATGATGATAAAACATATACTTTGGAGGCAATCTTATTTATTTATTAATAAAAATATTAATTTTTTAAAGGCATTTAATTATCTACATGGTGCTGTTTTTATATTATGTAAATAACCCATAGTTTTAAGCAATGCTTTTAGAATCATGATGATGATCATGCCAATGAGATCTAAATTCTTAGAAAGCTCTAAAACTAAAATAGTTCCTAATCATGGGATTACTAAAAAGGGGATTAGTAAATCCGGATAGATTAGTACATATGTTGCTTGCTCATTAGATGAGGATGATTGATCTCATAATCATTTGTGTGGAGACACTAAAGCAAGTATGTAGGTGCTTATTGGAGAATAAGTTCACTGAACGTGACTCGCTATGGAATACCTAATGGAGTTTTACTCGCCTGTCAATAGGAATTCCTAATGTGATAGTAGTACAAGTGATCCTTGGACTTGAGATCATCATAGTATCTTGTATGTAATGAATTATACTTTGACTTATTCCTTAAAGCCCTTTAGGGTATATAAAAGGGTATGCTTGGATATAATAAGTTACATATGGAGACAATGAATGATCAATAAAGAATCTACCACCTCTAGTAAAGGAGGAGATATGTCCTATGTGATTCGTTAAATGACAACCCAGGAATCCTTGGCCAAGGTAAAATGAAATTAGAAAGGAGTTTCTAATTTACATTATTTGGAGTTGTGCATTTTCTAATCGAAATACATATAATTAAATAAAATAAGACTTGACAGTAAATTCATGTCTTATATTTAATTGGGACATTGTATGGTGGAAGGATTGAATTGTATGGTAACTATTTACTCACAGGTTCTTTTATGATTAATGTTGAAATCTATATTATCTGGAAAGTCGTTGATCGCTAAGGAGGCTTATCCCTATTGTAGAATAAATATTATTTATTTAAATAGATTATTAGTTTAATTTATTTATTTAAATAAGATTGGAATTGTTCTAATTGATTTATTCACAACCGGTTTAATATGGAGAACCTAAAGGGTCACACCATAAAAGGAAGAATAATTATTTAAGAAGGTAATGACATAATCGTAATAATGCATTAAGTGAAATTAATTTAATCTATGGTGATAGAATAAATTAAATAGCTTAATATTTATTATTTAATATTTTGGAAATATTAAATATAAATTAATAAGAGGAGTCTTATTAATATTATTATAATTATTATTATTTTAATTTTTAAAGGAGTTTAGTAATTAATTTAATATTAGTACTCTCATTTATTCCTAATAAGATTAGGAGACAAATTAATTAAATAAATTTAATTAATTATTTCCCATGTGGTGGGAAGCCTAAATTAATTAAAGGAGTTTAATTAATTAAAAGAAATTCCATGTCTAATAGGATTAGAAGGGTTGACCAATATCTATATAAGAGGATTCTTATAATAGATATTACTTGATGCAATTCCAATTATTGAAGAGTACTACTTTTCTATAGAGGATAGAAAACTAAGCCAACCACCCTCCTTCTTGATAATTCATCTTCCTTGGTGGATCACCTCTAGAGGCCAAACACTTGGGTGGCTAACGTTGATCAAAGGAAGGAATCTAATCCGGAAATTCAAGGAGATCACGAAGAACAAGGAGTTGAACTAGTACCTGTGGAAGCTTCGTTCTACAAGGGTATGATTCCATAACTTCTTATTTATCATTTTAAATTAATAATTTGCATAAAGGATGATCCGGGTAATGGTTTTGTAGAAATTTTTTTAAACTCTGATATACCATGCTTCCGCTAATTTTTGCAATTTGATTGCGTCACGATTTCGTATAAACCCAACACTAAGAACTCGTAATGGCCGTAACGAGTCCTAAATGCTGTCTTAGGTACATCCTCCGCCCTAACCTTCAACTGGTGATATCCCGTACGTAAATCAATCTTTGAAAAATATTTTACCCCTCTCAAATATCAAAAAGATCATCGATCCTGGGCAATGGATACTTATTCTTTATCTTAAGTTTATTCAACTCTCGGTAGTCGATACAAAGCCTCAACGATCCATCCTTCTTCTTTACAAACAATACCGGTGCTCCCCATGGAGAAACACTTGGTTGAATGTACTTCTTGTCCAATAGTTCTTGCAACTGAATTATCAACTCCTTCAGTTCCACCGGTGCCATACGATATGGTGCCTTCGAAACTGGTGTCGTCCCTGGTGCAAGGTCTATAACGAATTCGGTCTCCCTATCAGGTGGAAGACCTGGCAAGTCACTCAGAAATACATCCGCATACTCATTGACTATAGGTATTTTTTCCAACGGTGCTCCCAACCGTTGGGTATCAACAATATGGCACAGGTAACCTTCACATCCTTTCTTCAACAATTTTCTAGCTTGTGTCATGGTTAGACAACAAGAGTATCCCGGTGATTTACTACCGTAAAACACTACCTTGGGTTTCTTAGAAATCCGAAGGTTCACACTCTTATTTTGGCTATCTATCATCGCCCCATGGTTAATTAACCAGTCCATTCCGAGAATTACATCGAATTCTCCCAACTTTATCAATATAAGATCTACCGACAATTTGTTACCTCTAATATCCACACAACAACTCCTATGAGCTGAGTCCACAGGAATTACATTGTCGTTTGCTACCTTAATATTTAAAGGTATTACAAGTTTTTCGGGGAGTAATCCTAATCTTTTAGCAAACTCACATGCTATGAACGAACATGTTGCACCCGAATCAAACAGTACATATGCATTAATGTCGTTGACCAGAATGATACCTGCTATGACGTCGCTCGATGCTACCGCTTCTTGGACCGTCATATTAAAAGTATGGGCAGTCGGTCTACCCTGTGGTACTGCACCACCAATCGCCAGCTTATTACCGCTAGCTCCCTTCCCACCATCCGAACCCTTCTTCGGACAGTTACGCTCCATATGGTCCGTAGATCCACATACAAAACAACCGCGACTCTTCTTAGGACTGGGACAGTTAGGCAAAATATGGCCCTCCTGTCCATAGTTATAACAGACCGCCTTACCCTTGAGGCAGACTCCCAGATGAGTCTTATCGCAATTTTTGCACGCTTCCATCTTCCTCTTGGAAAACTCCTGTTTTACTCCGGTATTCCCGGAGCTGAAATCTTTCCTCTTCTGGCCACTTCCACTGGCTCCCTCGATCTTGACTGATACCTCAGTCTTAGCCTTATTCTTCTTCTCCTTGTGGTATAAGGTCAACGCCTCACTCCCACCCTCTGTGATAACCGCCTTTTCTAACACCGCTCCAAAGGTAACACTTTGGAAAACCGATATCCGATTGTAGAGCCAGGGTTTCAATCCCTGCTCAAATCGTCGTGCCTTCAGCAACTCCGTGTCCACTTGGTGTGGAGCAAACCTTGCCAGTTCATTGAACCTGGCTGCGTATTGGGGTACCGTCATGTCCCCCTGCTTCAGTTCTAGAAATTGAATCTCCATTCTCCCCTGCATGCTCGTGGGAAAGTAGTTCTCAAAAAATAATTCCTTGAACCGTTCCCACGTCACCACTTTTGTTCTGGCCCTACCCTGGTTGGCTTCCCACCAGTAGTTGGCCTCCCCCTTCATTATGTAAGTCGCAAAAGAAGTCTTCTGCGCCTCACCGACATTTGCAATTATAAATGCCTTCTCTATTTCTTTTACCCAAACTTGGGCAGCTATTGGGTCCATAGTTTCATAGAACTCAGGCGAACCTATTATCTTGAATTCCTTAAAGGTAGTCCCCCGACCTACCCCAGGATTAGTGCGTACTGTACCTCTCGTTCGATTAAGAGCCGTAGCTAGTAGATTCACAAATTCCTGCGTCGGGTTATTATTCCCTTGCTCCTCGTCATTACGAGGTTCTTCTTCTTGATTTCTTGCACGTCTTCTTAGCGGCATTTTCTGTTAATGTGAAAACATTTCGTTATTCTTTATTCCTTTATTCGATTATTATTAACAATCAAATAATAACTCAATCACATTGCCAATCATTTTAATAAAACTTTTATATTAAAATGCTTCCTTGTAGTATAATACTACACTTTACATTACATGGCTTTAGCCATTTACAGTACTATCCCGCAATTACTTTCCAAAAGTTGGGATTTACAAAAGACTACTCTTATCTATATAAAAGAGGGTTTTACGTCATCACTAGCTATACACACATATACATAGCTATTTACATCGCTATCTTTTCTATACATACTACGGAACTACATCTGCAACACGGCATTCATGTAATCCGAAGCGGCCATACTGGCCACAATGTCCCGGCTAATAGTATGGCGAGTCTGTCCTTCCTCCAAAGGATACTCAGCCATCTGCTGCTGGTAATCCTCATGCGAACACCTATGAATATAGCACATTCGTCCTATTTTTTGCTTCTTGTTGAGAAGCTCAGCCTTCAGTTCTTGGACTTCTAGTTTTAAGTCTCGGACTTTATCCTTAGCCAACACTTTCTCATCGTGCTCAGCCTCCCAGAAGATCTCCATATCCTCTCTATCTTCTACCACATCATCCACCACTTTCTTGAGGTCACGGACCTCCTTATTCAGTTGGACATTTCTGTCCAGTATTGCCATGAACAACATTTTCATGGACTCCCCTTGTGCCGACTCCTCCGCTTCCCCCTCATTAGGCAATACCGTATTAATCGGCATTGTCTCCACCTCCTCATTAGACAGTACCGTATTAATCGGCACTGACTCAACCTCCTCCTTCGACATATCCTCAAACAATAACGCGTAGTCAAAGTTATCAGAGTACTCAAACGGATCCTCTTCTTCTATATCAGTCCCTTCTAGGATTACCACAGGTATCTCTGCTACTGGCATAGGTACCACCTCTACAAAGTTGACTGAATCTTCGCTAACCTCATGTATTTCATTATGCATGCTCATTATTCCTGTTATCTATATAAAACATAAATAACTGGATTAGTATACAATCAAATATGAACAATTTATATCACATTTAATATGTTTAAGGTTACTTTCTTCATTCAAAACTTTACCCGAGTTTGTTTACTTCTAACTTGTACTTCACTTCTCCAGGTTATAGCCTAAGGTTTTTACCCCTTAAGTTTTATAACCTATAGCTTTGATACCAACCTGTGACGCCCCCAAATCCGGGTACCTTCAAACCCAAGATATGGTGCTACACGGTGCTACAATCTACTCATACATTCAGTTAAGGACATCAATATCAATGCATAAGTTTACTAATTATTACATTCTATTAATCCCTTCCCAAGTATTCATAACCAATACATTGTTCTATGTCAAAATATCAGTAAATACAATACCAATACTATACTATTACAAAGGTCACTACTTGTCCAGCTTGGACTTGCCTTTGTCTTTACCAGATCCTTCGGTCCGTTCGCTCTTAGCTGAAATCATTTAGTTTTAAACAAGAATGAGCATAAACAGCTCAGCAAGTTAAACATTATATCTTGAAACCACAAAATCAAGAATCATATATCTTGGTCTTCAATAATTGTACAATAGTTATGAAGTACTTAAGAATAATCAAAATATTATTTTGATTCCTTTAAAACCATTCCAAAGGACTTTATAGCCTCTTCGGAATCCATCTTGGTCAACGACCATGAACCATATTTTAGTTCTCATTCATGAAAGGAACAACCCGGCACGAAGGTCGTAAGTTCGATATAGCTTATGAGCACATCCAGGTGATCAGCCTGTAGTACTCTATGTTGATCAACACTCGTACATTAAACGTGTTTACGTTTAATTGGTGGCAACCTCACGTGCCTGTCGAATTAATGACGTTTAAAACCTTTGTTTTATTTATACTCAGGTTTACCTGAGAATTCATACCAAGCAATTGGCATAGGATCACAACATTGTATATATTCTGGAAAGATTTATGGAAAAATCCACCCAAATATGATAAGTCTCAGTCTAGCTGAGTCAAATGGCATCGACTATTCAATAACAGTTCATGCATAAGCAATTATGCTCAATGACCTCTTGTCCAACCATAACGTATAAACAAGAGTTTAGAAAACTTGCATTCATAATAAAGTATGAACGAAGTTAGGAAACTTTCTTTTGCGTCTTCTAAACCTTTACACGTAGTCTATTCAGTCTTTACAACGTCTACAAAGCATAACACAAAGCATACCTATGAGAATTCATCATCGATATACCAAGTATAGCCTAAATTCTCCTTCTTGTATAACTTAATCGAAACGTTAAATTAATAACATTCATTTAAGTTATTTAATGTTCATTACGGCTTATTAACATCCTATGTTATAAACCAACTCTTCTTAATCATCACTAGGCATGATGATAAACGAGTACTTAACTTGTTCCTTAACTTAGTTTTGGTTAACGTCCAAAACTTAAGTTTAATTACGTTTAGTTAACCCTTGGTTAAACATGTTGTTTAAAGAGTGTATATTCATCACTTACTAGCCCCTTAATGATATGCAAAAGGTTAAGTAATTACTAAAAATGTCAAAATTTTCTGACATGCTGGCGCTGTAGCGCTAGGTTTTCCTCTTGGAGTGGCACTACATTTGCAAAAGGCGTTAATCGAAACAATGGAAGAACAAGATAAGTTGAAGGTTCAAATTGAACAGATGGGAGCCAAATGCAGCAAATCATGGGCAACTCCAAGCCAGAAAGGAAAAAGAAAAATGAATGACTGTGATTCTGATTTTAATCAAGGGAACTTTAAGAAAGTAGGAACGTGTGCGAACTGTAATCGAAAACATGAAGGCATATGTATGAAAGAACAAAATGTATGCTATAATTATGGACGTGAAGGACATATCTTATCTCATTGCCCTGATCCGAAGCAATGCGTATGTTTTGTCTGTGGGTTGATAGGTCACCAGGCAAAGGCTTGTCCAGGATCTAGGGAAGGCGTAGGGAATGAATAGGATGAGTAGAATAGAATTATGTATAGAATATTATATAGTATGTATAGGTGTGAAATGTATTACTTTTGCATAAGTATCATGATGAATCCTGACTTTTGTTGTCACTAAGGGATAGTAAGTGTCTATGGCAGCATGTACTGTGTAATGAAATGTACTATGTACTGTTTGAATATGAATATACATGTTATGATATTATTATATGTCAAGATATTATGTTGATTAAATGACAATTTGTTAATTAGACATGCTAAATTTGGGAATCCAGCAAGCTGAATTGGTCTAAAATTTAGAATTTTATATTCTATTTTCTATGATGCCATTGATAATGGTATATGAATGATAAGATAATAATTTTAAGGTTTTATTTAACCAGATAATGCCGCCAAGACGTCAAACTCGAAACCAAAGGGCAGTAGAATCTGTAAACAACGCAGAAGGACAAGCAGATCCAATGCAGAATTTTGCGAATATGCTGGCACAAGCAATGCGTAATCCAGCACCGACAGCAAGAAGGAATCGACCATATAATCAATTGGCAAACTTCAAAGACTTCAAGGCAGTAGCACCGCCTGAATTCAAAGGAACGATCGACCCTATAGAAGCCCAAACTTGGGTAAAGGAAATAGATAAAGCGTTTGTTATTGCTAGGGTAGCAGAGGAGCAAAAGATAGCTTTTGCTACCTACATGTTGAAAGGGGAAGCGAACTTCTGGTGGGAGGCTAATCAAACTCGAGCCGGAGCAGAAGTGGTAACATGGACAAGGTTCAAAGATCTGTTCAACGAAAATTACTCCTCGTCCAGTATGCAGGATAGGATGGAGGTTAAATTTCTGGAATTGAAACAATAAAATATGACCGTCTCAGAATATGCCGCCAAGTTTAACGAATTAGCCAGGTTTGCTCCACAACAAGTGAACACTGAAGCAAGGTAGGCACGAAGATTCGAACATGGTTTAAAGCCCTGGATCTACAATAAGGTTGCAGTGCGGCAAATTAACTCGTTTGGAACGTTATTGGAAAGAAAGACTATCATTGCTGAAGGAGGAAATGAGGCCATGAGCCTCTATAACAAGGAAAAGAAGAATAAGGGTAAGGTCGAAGGAAAAGTTAAGGTGGAAGGAAACAGTGGAAGTGCAAGTGGGAAAAGAAAGTGGACAAGTTCTGGAAATACGGTAATAGTTAGGGAGGAATAAGGAAAAAGGTGGAACCATGTAAAAATTGTGGGAAGAGTCACTCAGGTGAGTGTCTAAAGGAAAAGTTTGTATGCTACAAGTGCGGGCAGGAGGGACACATCTCTCCTAATTGACCCAATCCAAGAAAGAATAGTGGTTGTTTCATCTGCAGATCAACTGCTCAAATGGCAAAGGATTGTCGGAAAAGAAAAGCCGATGGTGGAAAATACAATGCTGAAAAAAGCAGTGGAAAGCTGGCGATCACGTATCCAACTCCGACAAGCAAGCCAACTGCGAGGACCTTCAATATGACGGTTCAAGATACGGTAGCAGCAGGGGATGGAATTCCCGGTATTATTCGAATAAATTTTATTTTCTTATATATGGTTTTCTTATATATAATAAATCATTTTATTAGGAAATTTTGAAGGAGGAATTTGAGTTCTATTAGAATTCAGATTCCATTTAATTAGATAGATAAGTTTTCTGCTGAATAAGTTAAAGATCAGTTCGATCGAATTTGATCAAGATCTACTTGCAATGAATGCGTATGTTATTTACCCTTATGTGTATAAGTTTTGAAACGGTGATTCCGGGGACGGAATCCTTATAAGGGAGGGTGAATGTAACAACCCAATATTTTTGATACAAATAAATAAGAAATTTTACGTATAATTTTTTTTAAAAATAAAGGTGGGAATACGTGTAAGATAAAGAATAGGTATATATGTGATAAATATATATTTATTTATTGCATGAATGATTTTAAATAAATTTTTCGATAAAGAAATGGTTGATTATTATAAATTATATTCTTATAATAAATTAAATTTTATAGTAAAAATATTTTATTATTTATTTTCCATGAAAATATGATTAATATATTATTTAAATAATATATGAAATGATTCTTAGAATTATTATAATAATTATTTTACTATATGAATTTATCAAGATTAGTTAAGTTAATTATTTTAACTTAATTAATAATGATATATAAGGTAAGTGTCATTATGGATCAAAATCCTAATTTTTGATCTAGGTTATGAAATTTCATGAATTAATACAATTATTGTATAATTGTATTTAAAAGGAAAGTATATTTATGTTATAAATAATAAGAAATTATTTTTTTAAGGAATTTGAATATTAAATATGATTAATAACTATATTTGTATTCAAATATATGCAAGTATAGTAATACAAGTTATGATCATGAATTTTATATATAATTATGATAATTAACATAGTTATATGAATGTATATTAAGAATTTATTTGTTTTTAGAATTTGAATATTAAACATAGTAATTGAATGTATTTGTATTTAAATGAAAGTATGTATATTATGTGATTTAGGATAATGATTAGAAAATCGTAATTCATAAATTTGGGAACCCTAATTATAGCAAGAAACCCTAATTTTTAAATAAAACTCTAATTATTATTTGAAAACTTTAATTTTTAATTAGTGTTATAATTAAATTTTTATTAAACCTTAAACTTAATTTTGCAAACCCTAGAAATTATTTGGAAAATCCCAAGTGTTAAAACTTAAGGGTTAAACCCTAGAATTATGCACCATGGACAAGAATGCCCTTAAAAATATTTGTTAGTTTACAAAAATATCATTTTTAAATTTATTTAATTTAGTTTGTTTGCAAATCTTGCCAAATCTCATGACTCACCATATCTAAGATTTGTACACATGTTGAAAATCTTCTCTATCAGCCAAATCTTGACACCTAGCTGATCAGATTCAATGGATCAATGAGATAACAATTAAAGAAAGAGAAAGTAAAGAAATTTCAATTATTTTCTCAAACACACAAGCCAAGTTCTTTCTCTCTCTAAGACCCACGGAAATTATTCTCAAGATTAGTTTCTAACAAGCCCAAAACATCCCATACACAACCCAAGAACAGATCAAAGGAACAAAAATTAAAGATTTAGAAAGAAAAGGTATAAAACCCTAACCAAGCTAGATATTTAATTTTTCGTTAGATGTTATGATTAAGTGTTAAAATATGTTCTATGATATGTTAATAAGTGATCTGAGTTGAGAAATAACATTTCTATAACATCTAGATGCACGAAAAATGAAATTTTTGAAAACTGCATGAACCCTAAAAAGTTGTCTGACAGCCCAAAGTCGGGGCTTATATTTCTCAATCTGTTCATGATATGTTGTGTTTAAGTGTTTGAATGTGAACTATGCCATGTTGTTAGTATTCTGAAAGTGGAATCATGATCATAGCATGTGTAGATTGAAAGTTATTCACGGTCAAAGAGCGTTGACCGAACACAAAATTGAGTTTTCTGGGTAACCCAGAAAACTGAAGAACGTGTTCTGGTAGTGATTTTGACCGGCTTTGATCATGTAACTGGAAGGCTTTTAGAATGTAAATTTATGTTTAGCTTGCACTCTGACATGAGGACTACAAGTCCAGAGCAGTCTCGAACCTTAGAAAGCAACGGATCGGATGTGGTAAACGGTCAAAAGTCGTTGACCGTTAAGGTCGGTTTTCTGGGTAACCTAGAAAATCCAAAACAGCGTCTGACCAGTTTTTGTAAATCTTATATCTTGTTAGTTATTGATACCTAGACCCTGTAAGTGCTCGATTCATGTAACCTGGTAGTTATACTATAAGGCCCGACATCTAACACACTTAAACCATGAACAACCTGCAAGATATAAGGATCCAAAGTACGTTGACCGGCATTGACCGGTCGTTTCTGGGCTGCCCAGAAAATGAAGAACATGTCTGACAACCATTTGAAAGGCTTATATCTTCTTGTTGTGATGTAGTTTGGCCATGAAACTTGTTTGTGATCGTAGTATTACATCAATACCACAACACTAATACACTTACATTCCCATAAATATTATGATCAAAAATCTATAGGTGGTCAAAGTAGGCACTAAGAATCTGACTTTGAATGTTCTTGAGACTCAAGAACACCAACAGTGACAGTTAGTGTCGCTAAAGCTCTTTAGCGACGGTTTTAAATTAAAATTAATTATATTAATTAAAATAAATAAAAATAAATAGAAATTAATTATAAAAAATTCATAAAATAATTTTAAAAATTATTTTAAGTTATAAAAATTAACTTTTAATATTTTGACATAAATTTCATTAATATTTTAATTTAATTAAATATTAATGGTACTTAATTTATTTAATAATTATATTAAATAAATTAGTTAAAAATGATTTTAATATATTAAAAATCATTTAAAATGATATAAAAGTATTAAAAATATTTTAAGTTATAATAAATGACTTTTAATATTTTGAGATAAATTTCATTAATAATTTAATATTAATAATAATAAATTTATTTAATAAATAAATTAGTTAAAAATGGTTTTAATATTATAAAAATCATTTAAAAATAATATTAAAGTTTTAAAAAGTATTTTAAGTTATAATAAATAACTTATAATATTTTGATAAGAATTTCATTAATATTTTAATATTAATGATAACAAAGTTATTTAATAATTGTATTAAATAAATTATTTAAAAATAATTTTAATGTTTTATAAATCATTTAAAGGTGAAATAAATATAATAAAAATATTTTAAGTTATAATAAATAACTTTTAATATTTTAATATTAATACATTAATATTTTAATATTAATGGTATTTATTTAAAAATAATTTTAATATCTTAAAAATCATTTAAAGGTAATATTAAGGTTTTAAAAATATTTTTAGGTTATGATAAATAAATTTTAAAGTGTTGACATGAACTTTATTAATATTTTAAATTATTTAAATAATAATAATAATGATATTAATTGACAATTAAATCATTAAAAATGATATAAGTGTTTGAAAAATCATTATAAATGATTTTAATATTTGAAAAAAATATTATAAATGATAATTAAATTATCTAATATAATATTTAAGTTCTTGAACAAAGTTTTATTAAAAATAAATCCGTTAATTATCCGATAATGCAATCGGGATGCCGAAACGATATCAAACTCAAACCAAATCGACATAGTTTGACTAGGTATACGTTCGTACGTGTTGCAATGACTGACATAAATATGTGACAACATGTTTAAGCAGTATTATGTGTTAAGTTATATTATTCTAATTAAAAGAATAATTCTATTGATGATAGGACTTCATATTAAAGATAAAAGCGTAAGCTATACTACGTAGCAGTAATCAGCTATCAATGAAAGTATCCTAACTATTGCAATTACTTTATGCAATGAACCTTTGTAAGCAAGTTTCTTATCTCTATTTATTATTAAGCATGTATCTCTACTTATTGCATTTACTATATGCGATGGATTTTAGTAAGCGAAAAGCATATTCATGAATAGTTATTGTCAATTATTCATATCCGTAATAATATCCATGATTCGTTTATGAAATTATTCTCATATTGTGGAATTTTATTCAATTCGATTATTATATTAATATCTCATTATTGTCGTTTATCATACAAGTGTCCCCATTTGTATAAACTATTGTATTCAAACAAGCACTCTTAAACTTGAAATTCTTTGATATGACAAATCCTGTTTCAAACTATTAAACTTCGGTATGTATTTATGGTTTAAAGACTGTCTAGGCTAATTGACTCAGCTAGACATAGTTTGAGTTATTTAGTTGGGACTCCAGACTGAGTATGAACAACCCGTAATGGGAAAATTGTTTATGTGCCCAAGGCGAATAGAATGAACGAATTTATCTTTCAAACAGATAGTATTGATCAATACAAGACATAACGGGGTTGATCACCCTACATGTCCGTAAGACCAGAGCGGTTTGCATATGAATTTTTGTTTAAACCTTTTCGAAAATGAAAAATAAAAGTTCATGGTCCAGTAACCGCTCAGTATTTATAGTCACTACGTCGTTTCAAAATTTTAAACGATTTGATATGTTATTAAGATATGTTTCGAAAGACTTCACAACTATTGATTCGTTGTAGAAGTATACTACAAAGAAAACATTTATTTTTTTCAGCTGATGTTTATTATCTGCTATTACTTGCTGAGCAATTAAATGCTCATTCTTGCTTTAAATTAAATATTTTCACCCAAGCGCGATCAACCAGAAGGCTCTGGCATAAACAAAGGGAGAGGAAAGCTGCAAGAATAAGTTTTATGGTATTTTGTGTAATGGTTAGACTTTATTAAAATGAGAATATTTACTATTTATCATGTAATGAATGTTTTAAAGGCCGTGTACTTGGGATTAGACAACTCTGATATGTATATTAAGTTTGTTATTTATATTATTCTGCTCAAAGAAATGATATCGTGTAGCACCAAGTTCGGGTTTCAAGTACCTAAATTTGGGGGCGTCAGAGGTTGATATCAGAGCTTTAGGTAAGAAACCATGGGTGGGGAATACCTTAGGCTATAACCTTAAGCTAGATAGAAGCATTGAAAAACAAATAACTCAAATGGAGTTTAAAGGAGATGAATTAAGGAGATTTATTGTAAAATGAAATAAATAATAACTTATATAAGCTATTATTTGTTATGTGTATATATTATGTACTAATCAAGATAATTTTTGTATAGATGTCAGGAAGGAAAGGATTAAAAGTCTCTCATGTCGTAAAAAAGGAGCAAATCACTCCGCCTGAAAGTAACCAAGATGAAGCTATCATTTTGGAAAACATAGAACCAGAACCAGAAATGGTATTATTGACAGATAGTGATTCAGACACTGAAGTTGGAGCTGGCCAAGCATCAACGAAAGTGCAGAATCTAAAGAACAAATTGTTATGTTTGGAAAGGTTGTTGGAAATGGAAAGACTACTAAATAGCTAGTTATAAAAGGCATTAATCGAAACAATGGAAGAACAAGATAAGTTGAAGGTTCAAATTGAACAGATGGGAGCCAAATGCAGCAAATCGTGGGCAACTCCAAGCCAGAAAGGAAAAAGAAAAATGAATGACCGTGATTCTGATATTAATCAAGGGAATTTTAAGAAAGTAGGAATGTGTGCGAACTGTAATCGGAAACATGAAGGCATATGTATGAAAGGATAAAATGTATGCTATAATTGTGGACGTGAAGGACATATCTTATCTCATTGCCCTGATCCGAAGCAATGTGTATGTTTTGTCTGTGGGTTGATAGGTCATCAGGCAAAGGCTTGTCCAGGATCTAGGGAAGGCGTAGGGAATGAATAGGATGAGTAGAATAGGATTATGTATAGAATATTATATAGTATGTATAGGTGTGAAATGTATTACTTTTGCATAAGTATCATGATGAATCCCGACTTTTGTTGTCACTAAGGGATAGTAAGTGGCTATGACAGCATGCACTGTGTAATGAAATGTACTATGTACTGTTTAAATATGAATATACATGTTATGATATTATTATATGTCAAGATAGTATATTGATTAAATGACAATTTGTTAATTCGGTAAGCTAAATTTGGGAATCCAGCAAGCTGAATTGGTCTAAAATTTAGAATTTTATATTCTAGTTTCTATGATGCCATTAATAATGGTATATGAATGATAAGATAATAATTTTAAGATTTTATTTAACCAGATAATGCCGCCAAGACGTCAAACTCGAAACCAAAGGGTAGAAGAATCTGTAAACAACGCAGAAGGACAAGCAGAACCAATACAGAATTTTGCGAATATGCTGGCAAAAGCAATGCGTAATCCAGTACCGGAAGCAAGAAGGAATCAGCCAGATAATCAATTGGCAAACTTTAAAGACTTCAAGGCAGTAGGACCGCCTGAATTCAAAGGAACGACCGACCCTATAGAAGCCCAAACTTGGGTAAAAAAATAGAAAAAGCGTTTGTTATTGCTAGGGTAGCAGAGGAGCAAAAGACAGCTTTTGCTACCTACATGTTGAAAGGGGAGGCGAACTTCTGGTGGGAGGCTAATCAAACTAAAGCCGGAGCAGAAGTGGTAACATGGACAAGGTTCAAAGATCTGTTCAACGAAAATTACTCCTCGTCCAGTATGCAGGATAGGATGGAGGTTAAATTTCTGGAATTGAAACAATAAAATATGACCGTCTCAGAATATGCCGCCAAGTTTAACGAATTAGCCAGGTTTGCTCCACAACAAGTGAACACTGAAGTAAGGTAGGCACGAAGATTCGAACATGGTTTAAAGCCCTGGATCTACAACAAGGTTGCAGTGCGGCAAATTAACTCGTTTGGAACGTTATTGGAAAAGATTATCATTGCTGAAGGAGGAAGTGAGGCCATGAGCCTCTATAACAAGGAAAAGAAGAATAAGGGTAAGGTCGAAGGAAAAGTTAAGGTGGAAGGAAACAGTGGAAGTGCAAGTGGGAAAAAAAAGTGGACAAGTTCTGGAAATATTGGTAATAGTCATGGTGGAATAAGGAAAAAGGTGGAACAATGTAGAAATTGTGGGAAGAGTCACTCAGGTGAGTGTCTCAAGGAAAAGTTTGTGTGCTACATGTGCGGGCAGGAGGGATACATCTCTCCTAATTGCCCCAATCCAAGAAAGAATAGTGGTTGTTTCATCTGCGGATCAACTGCTCAAATGGCAAAGGATTGTCCGAAAAGAAACGCCGATGGTGGAAATACCAATGCTGGAAAAAGTAGTGGAAAGCTGGCGATCACGTATCCAACTCCGACAAGCAAGCCAACTGCGGGACCTTCAATATGACGGTTCAAGATACGGTAGCAGCCGGGGATGGAATTCCAGGTATTATTCGAATAAATTTTATTTTCTTGTATATGGTTTTCTTATATATAATAAATCGTTTTATTATGAAATTTTGAAGGAGGAATTTAAGTTCTATTAGAAATCTGATTCCGTTTAATTAGATAGATAAGCTTTTCTGTTGAATAAGTTAAAGATCAGTTCGATCGAATCTGATCAAGATCTACTTACAATGAATGAGTATGTTATTTACCCTTATGTGGATAAGTTTTGAAACGGTGATTCCGGGGACAGAATCCTTATAAGGGAGGGTGAATGTATATTTTTGATACAAATAAATAAGAAATTTTACGTATAATTTTTTTTAAAAAATAAAGGTGGGAATACGTGTAAGGTAAAGAATATGTATATATGTGATAAATATATATTTATTTATTGCATGAATGATTTTAAATAAATTTTTCGATAAAGAAATGGTTGATTATTATAAATTATATTCTTATAATAAATTAATTTTTATAGTAAAAATATTTTATTATTTATTTTCCATGAAAATATGATTAATATATTATTTAAATAATATATGAAATGATTCTTAGAATTATTATAATAATTATTTTACTATATGAATTTATCAAGATTAGTTAAGTTAATTATTTTAACTTAATTAATAATGGTATATAAGGTAAGTGTCATTATAGATCAAAACCCTAATTTTTGATCTAGGTTATGAAATTTCATGAATTAATACAATTATTATATAATTGTATTTAAAAGGATAGTATATTTATGTTATGAAAAATAAGAAATTATTTTCTTAAGAAATTTGAATATGAAATATGATTAATAACTATATTTGTATTCAAATATATGTAAGTATAGTAATACAAGTTTTGATTATGAATTTTATATATAATTATGATAATTAACATAATTATATGAATATATATTAAGAATTTATTTATTTTTAGAATTTGAATATTAAACATAGTAATTGAATGTATTTGTATTTAAATGAAAGTATGTATATTATGTGATTTAGGATAATAATTAGAAAATCGTAATTCATAAATTTGGGAACCCTAATTATAGCAAAAAACCCTAATTTTTAAATAAAACTCTAATTATTATTTGAAAACTTTAATTTTTAATTAGTGTTATAATTAAATTTTTATTAAACCTTAAACTTAATTTTGCAAACCCTAGAAATTGTTTGGAAAATCCTAAGGGTTAAAATCTAAGGGTTAAACCCTAGAATTATGCACCATGGACAAGAATGCCCTTAAAAATATTTGTTAGTTTACAAAAATAACATTTTTGAATTTATTTAATTTAGTTTGCTTGCAAATCTTGCCAAATCTCATGACTCACAGAGTGAACGAATTTATCGTTCAAACAGATAGTGTTGATCAATACAGGACATAACGGGGCTGATCACCCTACATGTTTGTAAGACCAGAGCGGGTTGCATATGAATTTCTGTTTAAACCTTTTCGAAAATAAAAAATAAAAGTTCATGGTCTAGTGACTGCTTAGTATTTATAGTCACTATGTCGTCTCAAAATTTTAAACGATGTGATATGTTATTAAGATATGTTTTGAAAGACTTCACAACTATTGATTCGTTGTAGAAGTATACCACAAAGAAAATATTTATTTCTTTCAACTGATGTTTATTATTTGCTATTACTTGCTGAGCAATTAAATGCTCATTCTTGCTTTAAATTAAATATTTTCACCCAAGCGCGATCAACCAGAAGGCTCTGGCATAAACAAAGGGAAAGGAAAGCTGCAAAAATAAGTTTTATGGTATTTTGTGTAATAATTAGACTTTATTAAAACGATAATATTTACTATTTATCATATAATGAATGTTTTAAAGGTCGTGTACCTGGGATTAGACAACTCTGATATGTATATTAACTTTGTTATTTATATTATTCTGCTCAAAGAAATGATATCGTGTAGCACTAAGTTCTGGTTTCAAGTACCTGAATTTGGGGGCGTCACATTTACTTCAACCCAAATGGAATTAATCCATTGGTTATTCATCTATGACTCTTACCATCATAACTTCTAAGTTTTAGTTGTTTTCTTCTTTAAGTTACTTAAACATTTCGTTATCGTTTTAACTCATTTCTTCATTAACTTCTTAACCATTCAATTATAGTTTTACTTGTTCTTGGTTATTAATGGTTTAAAGTCCACTAATATCCACCTTATCACTTCATACCATTCATGCACCTCCAATTATCACTTCTCTATCATTTTAAGAATTGAAAGAAGATGAGAATTCAAGGTTTAATATTTATACCTCTTAGTGTTCTTAATCTTTTGACTTTCTTCTTGACAAAAGAATTACATAGCTTCTTTTGCTTCTTGGATTGCTTGTCAAAAGCTCTCCCTTCTCCCTTCTCTTCTCTCTCAATATTGGTTGGTGGTTTTCCAAACTCACAAATGAACTCTTAAGCTTGCTATTTATAGCAATTGAAAGACCAAGGCTAGTTTGGTCTTTGGACCAAACCTCCTCAAGCCCATGTCCCCCCACATGCATACCATGTCTTCCCATGTGCTAGCACACGGCCACCATGTCACCCCCATGTGCTCCCATGTGCCATCATGGGTTGCCGTAATACCCGTGAATTTTATAAATAATATTAATATTGATATTAATAAATGTGTGAATATTCATTTTAATATAAATGTTTATGAAGCATGAGATGAGTAACTCAATTAGATTAAATTAGATTTATGATAATTGAGAAATGTGGAGTGTAGACACTCGAAATTTTGTTTCCTTGTTACTAACCTTGTAGGAGGGCAAAACTGTCAAATCAACCCTGGTCTCAATACAGGGCCATCAACTCAACCCCGGTCTCAATACCGGGCCATCAACTCAACCCCGATATCAGTACCGTGCCATTAATTCAACCCCAGTATTAATATCGGGCTATCAGGTCAGCCCCTGGTCTCAACCCAAGAGGTACAGGTCAACCCCGGTCTCAACTCGGGAGGTACAGGTCAGCCCCAGTCTCAACCCGAGAGGTACAGGTCAGCCCTGGTCTCAATTCGGGAGGTACAGGTCAGCCCCGGTCTCAACCCGGGAGGTACAGATTAGCCCCGGTCTCAACCCGGGAGGTATAGATCAGCCCCGGTCTCAACCCGGGAGGTACGAATCAGCCCGGATCTCAACCCGGGAAGTACAGGTCAGCCCCGGTCTCAACCCAGGAGGTCAGGTCAACTTCGAAAACAATCTTGAAGCCTTACATCATATCCAGAGACAATCATGGAAGCACCAAGTCAGCCTCAGAGACAACCCTGAGGATAAATAGAATCGGCTGGAATCCAAAACCTCGGAGACAACCCCGAGAAGTCAGTCGGAGGCCATGCCAACACTAAAGGCAATCCCGAAAGGGGCAAAATGGTTATTTTACCAACTAAAAGCTGATTCGGTCCAACTTAAGCCGAATTGATGCCACTAATGTCAAAAAAAACCATAACATTGATCCCGAGTGGAAACAGCGTAAGACAGCTCAACGGACAAACTGCGAGGAATCAAAGATCTGGTTATGAACCCATCTTTTTGGACTCAAAAAAGATTTTCTCCCATATCATTGTGACACTCTCGACGAGGGCTTTCCGAAAAGGTATTGCACCCCTCAAACGGACTCTTCGATCAAAAGTTAAAAAGTTTCAAATTTGACCTCGCGTTGCTCGGAGTGCACGTAATTCGATGCAACGGGACCCGCCAAGTGGGCCCCGACACGTGGAGCCGCACCTCTACCTGCGACTGCTGCAGGTAGAGCTGCTTCTCCTGGGGTCTATATATATGAGGTGACCGCCATCTCATTTGATAATCGAAAAATGCTCTAGACCCCTGCCCGTTTGGTTTTCCAGCCATTTTCTTGTCTTCCAAACCCAAATTTTTCATTCTAACACGTAGATATACCCACATACTACCACATATCAAAAATTGAGCGGTAGAATCGAACATTTAAAGCCTACGATTTGGCAAAAATCCCGTGTAGCAGTTCATTGTGAGTATTTTTACGATCAGAAAGTTATTACTACTTCTTTGCACTTTTATACGCTTGCACGTTAAGTTTCACTTTCTAAATATTCCCAGAACTCAGTTCTGTGCCCGTTTTTGCTAACTTTTGGTACATTTTAGTACCTAAAGGCATTTTCTGGAATTTCTACAACTCGAATTGACGATCCATCACTTCTAACAGCTTTTATATACATATATCTTCATTTCTAGCAACTTCGCCGGACTGGGTTGTCTTCCCAATCTGGGTTTGGATTTTTTTGTATATATGTAATTATATATATATATATATATATATATATATATATATATATATTAACTTTTCAATTCTGTCAAGCCCGGATGTCAAATCTATGGTAGTTTATTGCTTATATATATATGCACCCTTCACCAGACTGGGTTATCTTCCCAGTCCCGATTTGACTATTTTTTGTCTATATTTAACTATATATATATATATTTACTTTCCAGTTCGGCCTGGATCATTCTGTGGCCTTTTTACCACTTATATATAAATATATTTATATTTTCTGTCTGGGAAAAGGATAGAATGTCCGTCGCCCTTTATTGCTTTTCTATATATATATATTAACATTCTGTTCAGCCTGGATTACTCCGTGGCTTTTATACAGCTTTTATAAATAAATATATATATATATATATATATATATATATATATATATATATATATATATATATATATATATATATATATATATTTCCATTCCAATTCGGGCCTCGGAGTGAAAACCCACCACCCTTTACCGCTTTTATATATATAGATTTCAATTCTGTCCAGCCTGGATCATCCCGTGGCTTTTATACAGTTTTTTATAAATATTTATATACATATATATATATATATATATATATATATTTCCATTCTAGTCTGGGCATCGGAGGAAAAACCCATCGCCCTTTACAGTTTATATATATATATATTTTCATTCTGTCAAGCCTGGATTACACCTTGGCTTTTTACAGCTTTTTATAAATATATATATATTTACATTCTAGTCCGAGCACCAGACTGAAAACCCATCGTCCTTTATAGCTTTCGTATATATATAATTATATATATATATATATATATATATTACTTTGCTCATCTTGATTAAATGGTTGCTTTAAATATTCATTTGATATGAATCGGCACTGACATTTCTGCGGGTGAACTAGATTTCTTTAAATCACGCCAACTCTAGCTTTCAAACGGTTCAAAATAGGTTTAGACAGAACCGGGAAGTTAGAATGGCTGAGATTTACTTAAATCTAGCATTTTTTCTAGTTACAGTTCTAAAAGCTAACTCGCGGCCCTTAGATCGCTATCTAGTGGGAATGAGACGCTTTGGCCATATGCGAGCCAGGATTTACTGATGAATCCTTGGTTCTGGCGACATTTGGATGTAAATACATATTTATGTACATATTTGAACTGTGCAGGTTTTTATTGGCCTCCCTTTATGAGCCTAGAAATCGTGGGATTCATGATCAAACTGATCAAAATCTGATTCCCAAGATGGACAAACTCCACTTTATAGATGTACCCTGCCAGTTTTTCTATAAAATGTATATCCAAAAGACCTTAAAATGGTTATCCGGGTTTAAGGTCTCAACATAATAAAAATAATGGTTTGTCGTGTTAGAGTCCCTCCGATGGCTATCATGCCCATGAGGAGACCGACACTTGTATATGTTTGTGGTCGAGGACGCTTCGCTGCCCGACAATCACCATTCAAATTGAGCCTTAAGGCTAAGAAGATAAAACGGAAGGGTTGACATACTTCAATTCCTATGTTAGCGTAAGGGTTTGAAAACCTGCTTTCAAAACATCATTTTCATAATCTTGTCTAAATAAGAGACTTTTGCAAATCAAATCAAACCCTTCGTATATAGGGTCAACGAAGCTTGTCCAATGCTTCCAATCAATCAAACATAGGCCCAATTTCTTCCAGCATTCACACACATATTGTAGATTCAAAAGGGAAATATTGAAAAGATGCGGTACCATGTTTACACAGGAGTTGTGGGGTGCCTAACACCTTCCCCACACTTAACCAAGCCCTCGAACTCAAAACTTCGGTTTCAAGAATCACGTTTCGACAGTGTCCAGCAATTAGGCCTCTTTAAAATAAAACTCGGTTGAGTTGGTACAACCTTTTCAAATCTACCAACTGGCGACTCTGTAAAACGTTCAAATCGTCGACATAATACATGTTGGCCTTTTCCTAAAAAGCCCTTCAAAACCTTTTTTCACAAGTCAAAAGAATAAGGGTAGATAGAACTTAGGAAGAGAGAAAGATCCAGGTTTGACCCGACCCGAATTTTTCCACCGACGTCGACAGGTGGCGACTATGCTGGGGATAGTAGAGGGCTTAGGCCGCATTCAAATCTTTTCAACATTTCCCTTTTATATTTGCGTATGTGTAAATGCTGCATCTTTACATTGAATGGATGCGTGAATGCTGCGTCTTTACATTAAATGAATGTGAATGAATGCTTTCCTGCTTTATTAGTGCTTCGCACCCATATTAGTGCTTTGTACCAATGTCATCTTATGCATACGGTGAGACGCGATGTATGTGAATGTATGTTGTGTGATTCCTCCACCAGGAGGCAAACCCGTCGGTGACAGGGATAATGTCTTCGAAGATGGCTAAGTCTTCGGGGCTCATGAAAAAGCACCACTCAGATTCGCTCCAGTTGAAAGATCGGATTAATTTCCCCTCTAGTAGATTGCGATGATCTGGAGACCTTCATGCCGAAAAAGCCGCGAGAGTAGCCTAAGATAGGTCAGCCTCTGAGTAACCAAATCCGATGGAAAGCCTCTTCATGTCTTCCTTTTTCAATTTAATGTCAAGTTTTTAATTCCAATGTAAATAGCATAATGTAAATATACATTCCTTGTTGTATACATTCTGTCATCAAAACAACTGACCTCTATTTTGCAGGATAAGATTAAAAAACCTCAAAAACACATCATGACATGCATCCTATCCATACCTACCTCAAGAAATTAACACGCCTACGTTTTGTTGTAGGTGAAAAATTGGTCCTGTCACTAGGTCTAAGTCTAAGAAAGCACTAAGTCCATCTCCGGATATGACTTTCAGTGCTCAGCCAGAATCCACCCCTATCTCTAGGGAAGAATTTGAAGGACGGAAGAACCAAATAGCTAAATTGGCCAGTTTCCTGAGAGAGCAAAGTAAAGCCCTTAAAGGGAAGCAAGCACAGGGTCACACAGAACCCGATGCATCCAGTGGCGGTCAAGATATCGGGAAAAAGGATACTCCAGGTCTTGAGACACAGAATCAGGATACAACCAACAATACTCCTGAAATCACCATCCTTAACAAAGAACAGGAAGCTGGTGACATTCTGAAGAAAGTCCAACAGATGGAAGAAACCATCCGGTCTATCAAAGGGACTGGGGCATTTGGCAGTGTCAATTATTCTGACTTATGCATTTTCCCTGGGGCTCTTTATCCCGAAAAATTTAGAGCTCCTAATTTTGAGAAATACGATGGATTGGGAGACCCCTACACTCACTTAAAGGTGTTCATTGGAGAACTCAGATCCTATGCAGAGGACGAGAAGCTTCGAATGCAGTTATTCCAGAAAAGTCTGACCGTAGAGGCTAGAGCATGGTACGCTCGTTTAGACAACTCTAAAATTCACAGCTGGGAAGAGCTGGCGCATGCTTTCCTCAGTCAATACAACTTCCAGTCTCAACTGGCTCCAGACAGATACCAAATAACCAAGATCAAGAAACAAAGTACCGAGTCATTCAGAGAATATGCTCAATGCTGGAGACGAATGGCAGCACAAGTTAGTCCACCTATGACTGAGTCCGAGATAGTTATGACCTTCATCGACATTCAAGAAGCCCCGTATTATGAAAGGGTCCTGGCAGGCATAGGAAAGCCATTATCTGAAATGATCAAGCACGGCGAAATGGCAAAAATGGGGCTCAAGTCTGGAAAAATAAAGGATCTGACCGCCTTAGAAGCTGTTGCTGAACATATCCAGTCCGGGAATTACAGGAGTAATCCCCGGAGGACACACAAAAAGAAAGACGAAGAAGTTTCCTTAGTACTGCAAGGACATAATCAGAGGAGCGAGCCAAGCAGCATGCCCATTCAGAGGAGGAACTTTTCCCCTTTCCAAGCTCCTACACAACCTTCAAACCCGCCATTCTAGAAAAATTTGGAGGCCAGACGCCGAAGAAAGTTCACCCCGCTAGGGGATTCACTCAAGAATGTGCTAAAACTATTGACGGCACAGAAAAAGATTGTGCAACTCCTTCCACCAACCAACACCGGTGGATGAAATTTTGACCCAAGCAGAAAGTGTGCTTACCATTCTAGATCCCCGGGACATGATACACAAGACTGTTAGTCTCTCAAGCACAAAATTCAAGACTTGATTGACAACGGAGAGATTGTGGTAACAAAACTGGAGCAATCGCACGTGTAGGATAATCCCCTCCCTCAGCACAAGGAGGAGAGTGTCAATATGATTAGCACGCAAAATGGAGAAGGATCTTAATACTCCGATATGTTGGAGAATCAACTCAATCCAGCCCAGACAGTTGGGAAGTCTCAGAAAGGCGAATCCTGATAGAACAGGAGATCAAGTCTATCAAGGAGCAGATTCGACAGTTAGCAGAGCTGGTCGTATACCAACATCAGGTCACTAGACAACTGATAAACCAGACCAACCAGTCAGATACCAATCCTTCCACACTATAAATCAGTCCCATTCCTATGAGGGACCATTATCATTTTCATCAGCAAGAACCATGGGCCGACTAGATGGCAAAGGAAGAGAAGTTCCAGGCTGATAGGGAATTCTTTTTCCAGAGGATTTTCAGCAAACCAAACCAGCTGATGAAGGAAATCCTTCAGATGTTAATCAATGAAGGAATGGTGTCAGACTTATTACCCCCGATAAATTCGCGATCCAGGAAATTCAAACCTGATCGAATCTGCCAGTACCACTCCAATGCACCCGGCCATGATACTGAGGACTGCTGAGCACTTCGTCATTTAATTTAGAACATGATTGAAAGTGGTGAATTGATAAAAGGGAATCGGGATTATGGCCTCCCAGATGAAGAAACTCTCTTTATTCCCACTGCGTGGAGTCAAGATACAGTGGCTATTATTTCATGTGATAAGGAGCCAACCCTCACACCCCTAATGCTACCAAAGAAAGGGGTCCAAGAAATACAAAATCCTGTAATGTTGGTGACGCCTGACCCTTTGATATTACCATTCAGATCCCAGTATCCAGTGATCAATCTGAAGAGAGTCCCATGGAACTACGGGAATGATGAAGGTTCCACTTCAAACAACATTGCCATTGTACCAAAGGAGAATCCATTGTAACTGCCTTAGCGGGAGATCAAACCAGTCCTCAAGGCCAAAGGAAAGGTGGCTGAGGAGAAAATAAAAGAGTTCCTTAGTAAAATGGGACACAATGAAATCAAAGTGGGTCAAAGCCTAAAAGACGCACCCAAGAAGATGTCCATTCTAGATCTGGTTTTATCATCGGTGGATCATCGCAACATTCTGGTGAAAGTACTGGAAGAAGCCCTTCTACCATATACCGTGGATGCCGAGAAATTCTGTCACATGGTAGAACACATTTTTAACTGCAATGTGATATCTTTCACTAAAGATAAAATACTTGTAAGGAGGACGGGTCATCTCAAATCCCTACATATAGCAGTCATATCATCCGGGTATGTGATCGGAGGTGTGCTGATAGATGGAGGATCATTCTTCAACATCTATCTCTATGACACCTTGGAGAAAATAAAGATAAACCCTAACCGGATCAAAACTAGTCATGTGGTCATTCGAGCTTTGGATGGATCTCGCTAACAAGCTATGGGAGAAATTGAGCTCCCTCTGGAGATTGGTCCACACATTTTTTATGTCCTACCAGGTGCTCAACATAACCACAAGATATAACTTGTTGCTGGGAAGGCCATGGATACATATGGCAGGGGCAGTGCCATCCACCCTCCATCAGTAACTCAAATACATTATCAACGGCAACCTAATCATAGTGAATACTGGACTAGAATACCCTGTCTGCATACAGGGAGACATGCCAGTGATCAGCCTGAATGCAGGGATTGAACCTGCTAGTTTTCAAGCATTGAAGATAAGCAATACTCATTACCTACTAGTTGGGGTACTAGCTTTAAAGCCTAAAGTCTCTCCCGAAGTGATGACAGTGGGCCAGGAGATGGTATCTTTGGGTTTCCAACCTGGAGAAGGGTTAGGAAAGAATTAGCAAGGTATTAAGAGTCCAGAACAAATCCTGAGCCAGTCAGGGAGAGCTGGATTGGGTTATTCATCAGGGTCAAGCCACCGAAACCCACATAAGCATCCTAAGGCTCATGTTTCCACCATACTATTGCCAAACCTCACTGATGCTGGATTTGTAAAGCCAATGAGGAAGATCCCTGCTATGGTAATCAGCTATGTTATTTCCTCCAATCATACCAGTAGGTGAGAGAAAGACCCCAAAGCCTGAGGAGGACAGCAAAAAGAGAAAAGAAAAGTTCCTGTACAAAAGACGAGACCCATTTGCTAACATATGTGTTCATATACACTATAAGCGTATGAATGATGATATCCCAGTGTTGGCCGATTTATCGGTCAATATATTCGCGCAAGTATACGCGGCCAATGAGTAATAAAGAGTGAATAAAGATATCGTTCCCACGAGGAATTAATAGATAAACATTCACCAAACCACTAGCACGTAATCATTTCAGTATTATTTAAACAAGCGGTAAAGAGAATGAATTTAAACTAAGTTAACTATGCAAGGAATTAAACTTAAACTAAGTAATCCTAAGGTAGAATTAGATAATGAAGATAAGAGATTCTAATTTCCCCTAATGATTCGTCTAAGTCGACACACTTCCAATTAGGTCAAATTAATCATTAAAGTTGTTAGCCGAGAACACGAAGGTAAGAGAAGGCCATCTTTTGATGCACCTAATCCATATCACATGCAATCCACAGATGATAGAACACACGTGAACACCCACATTATCTAAACCCCTATATGTCTATGGTGTTTACAAATAAATAGGGTTTAAGGTCAAGTCCTCTATTGACTACGAGCGACACTTCGGTATATGTCTATCCTAAGCACAAATCATACGTCCAATGCCATGTGAACGTACAATCTCCCGCTACTACGATTAGATCTAAACCCACACTTTGTCTTTCAATCCCATGTGGGTTATCACAGTAATTGGTCATGACTCAATTAAGCAATGAAAGCATACATCACAATAGACAAACACATAGTAATCAAATAAGACCATCATGGAAGGAATATCAAATTAAACTACTCATTAGGTTCCATTGAAACCTCAAAATATGATTTAAGTCATAGACAACTCGAATATATTATCCACAAGTAGATTATACATTATCCAAATACAAATTGAATACAAGGAGAGTGAAGAGATAGAAATTGCAAATCTTTGTTCTTTCTCCAAGTGTGGATCTTCAATGTCAATCTCTTGCTTCAATCTTCTTCTCTAATCTAACCCTAGAATCTAACTAACTAACTAAACTAGCACTAATCTACTCTCTAATCTACTCCTAATCTAGACTAAACAAGATGTAAAGGAAGAAAAAAAAAGAACTAGGGCTTAGGGCCAATATATGATGCCCTTTCTTGCCCCAAACGAGCCCCCTTATATCCCAATCAAAAGCCAAGTCCCGTTCAATTGAAAAGTCAAGTCTGGCATAGCTGGAGACTGGCGCGGCCGCGCCCAAAAATGGCCTAAAATCCGCGCGCCCGAGCCAAGGATTTTCTGCTGCAGAGTCCTCTGGTAAAACGGCCATAACTTTTGATTTGGGAGGAGTTACGAGGCCTTTCACCTGTCAAATCGAAGCTATCAAAGAGCTCTACAACTTTAATTCTTTGAGCATTGAGAAATAATGGATGGATGAAGGCTGAAATTGAGCTCCAAGTGACAGCTGTGCATGAAAACTCAAAACCGTGAAGTTTAACGTTCGTTGGTATACGGGGCATAACTCTCGCCTCCGAACTCCGATTTGGATGATTCAAGATATTCCAGAAAGCTTATAAGATGCTCTACAATATGAACTAATTTTCAATCCAAGAACATGAAATGAACGTGAACCACCCAAATGATGTCCGGATTGCACTTCCTTCCCATTTTTGCTTCAAAGGCCATTCTTGCTCCTTATGGCCTCTAGACTCGTAGCATCACCTTCATTGCTTCCTCACCCATGCTATCTTCATGCTTTAAGCCCATTTTAGTGCTTTATCCCATTTAAGCATTCTTTTGCCCTTTTAAGCTCAATTTGCACCCGAAGAGTTTCTAAACCTGAAAATCACAAAACAAAGCAAAAACACATAAAACGCACAACGATACTTAAGTTTAAGCAACAGAATGAGTTGGTTACTATCCGAATAAGTGGTCATAAAAGCCATTTATCAAATACCCCCAAACTTAAACGTTGCTTTACCTCAAGCAACCAAAACTAAACAAAAGATGCAATGTAGTATCTACAATGTATGCAACCTACGCTATCATGAATGCGAATCCAAGTTCCCAGCCAGTATTAAACTTTCAAAGCAATGCCTCAGAAAACCACTAGATAGTCGAACAGATAAGCTACCCAAAATAAGACCATAAGGCATATTCTGTAAATCCAAAACTATCAGTACTGATGTATTGTGCGTTGTGTGCTTAGCAACCATTAGATATGCATTCATATAAATAACTCACCTACTATGCTTCTTAGGGGAAAAACAAGCTTTAACTTAAGAAAAAAAGTAAATCATATAAGTTCTAACTAAGACCATGTGTTACTAGAGTTAAGAGTCAACAGGGGGTTTTAATTAAGCTTTTATTACTCACGAGGGCGTATTCGCACTTTCCCGTGTACACATTCGACTGTGCAATGCCTAGTTCTCTTAGACTTTTCAATGATATCCATGTAGCAAGCTTTCGACCAACGACTCCCAGATCAGATGGCTTTAGGGCGCTGGGTGTAGAAACACCCCGAGGGCTTACTTGCTAGAATATCAAAGGCCACAGAACTCGGCGTAGTCGAAGTGTTTATTCTATTTTTTTCTTTTTCAATGCATTTTCTTTTGTTTTCTTTTTCTTTTTGTTTTCCTGCAAGGGAGTGCGTCTTACGCTCCATCTCCCCGCATATATCATGCATGTCCCCTGTTTCCCCCAAACTAAAGCTTTTAACAGTCTAGTTATTATTATATGCGAACTGAAACTCTTTTATTAAAACATAGTTTTTCCACCAAAAAACAAGTATGTAAACATTTAAACTTAGCATATCATGGTGTTTACTCTATCGTGCTTACTGGTTACACAATATCTGACAGGTAAGGATTTACACATATGACCATGAAATCAGGCTTAAGTCTCAAATCAGTTCAATAATCAAGTGATTTCAGTTTCTTCACAGGCAGCATACATAACTAACCACTGAAACTAGATTCATGCAGTATGCTCTAAAACAAAATGCAAAAACAAAAGAAATTTTTTAAAATTTTCATAAATTTTAACTATTTACAACCTACATGCACTAAATAAACAAACACAATATGCAATATGAATACAACTACCCTATATGCAAAATAAAGCCAATAATACCCCCAAACTTAAGCTATTCAATGTCCTCATTGAAGGTAAAGGTAAAAAAAAAAAGAAACTCCCCTACTCGGCTTCTGATGCTGCATGAATGAAGTGGCGCCCTCTCAAAAGTTTCCCCAGTCTCTCTTTCTGCTCTGGCAAAATAAACCCCACTCAGCACTGTACTCAACGAACCAACCCAACTCCAAATCAATCTTGCTTTGCTAGAGATCCCACACTCAATGTCTCAATTGATCAGGTTGAGAGGATGAGGTGGATGAGAATTGGTACTTTGGATTGAGAAGGTAGGAGGTTTTCAAAACTAAGGCTTGTAGTGGAGGGGATTGAATGAGATGGGAGAGATGGGGGATTGTATTAAGGAACTGTGAGGGTTTGGGATTAAAGGGAATGAGGCTGGGGTGCTGTTGATAATTGACATGAAGTGGTGCCCCCCAAAATCTGCAGGATTTTTCCCAAGTTAGGCCCAGATTATGTGTGGCTCGGCCGCGCGTGGTAATGCCTTAAATTGGGCGCGGCTGCGCAGACCATCAGATTTTGTTGCTGCAGATTTTTGGCATGAACTGAGGTTGGCTTTTGCTTTTCATTCATTCCGAGCAGCCATTGACCTGAAATACGCAGACAATGCTTATTAAGCCCTCCTAGACTAACAAAAGTATATAAAATCTATTTACATCAAGAGAATGAACATGGAAAGATATATGCATTTATATTCCCAAAAATTCTCTAAAGGCGTATATGCAATGCAAGTGCATCAAACGTATGCTATAAGCTTCCTGGTCCCAAAAAGATACGCATTCATGCCTAAGTTCAAAAATGTAAGCAATGAACTCCTAATTCCTACAGTATGCAAAAATTTAAACTAAATATTAACTAATAAGAATTAAACGAGGGGGAGGGAAATGTGATAGAAAGCATGTAAATGGAGAATTAAACAAATAGAGAGAAGAATGATGGGGTGCCTCCCATCTAGCGCTTGATTTATAGTCCTCTAGCTCGACTGTGTCTGCCCACTGTTACCCAACTCCCCAACGATACTGGAGAACCCCTCCATCCATCAGAATAGCTGTGTGACTTTGGCTGCTTCCCAGTAGGAGCGGATGCAGATTTAAACTACCTAGCATTGGATAAGTAAAAGAATTCCCCGTCCTGAAGGTTGGGGAGCTAGGCAAGGGTTTCGTTGTGTATGTGAAATGGTTTGGGCTTTGGGGTTCACACAACACAACAGTTTCTTCTTCTATTCTCTTCTCTTCTGACCACTATGGTTTGAAGCTCACGGACTCTCTCATGTCATCGAGATCCGTATCTGTAATGTGGCTTCCAAGGGGGCAAGGGTGTGCAAACTTGAATGGAGTCTCAAACATTGGCGGAGAAGGCTCTTGGGGGATGGTCACTGTTGGTTCACATTCATACTCCACAGCCCCAATTGGCTCCTCGATATCCATCGTCTTTCGCTCGTCCAGGTCCAAGTGCACTTCGGGCTCTTCATCAGTCTTTGCATCCATCTCATAGCACCAATCTTTCTGAGGGTCATAACTCAAGGCTTCAGTCATTGGAGGCACAAAATCTTGCACTATTGTCTCTTGTTCACATACCTCCTCCTTCCTTAATGCCGTGCTAATCTCCTCCACCCAAATCTGAAGATCCTCAATCGATTGCTCTTGCTCAATCAAGGTCTCCTCTGTCGATGCTATGGAATTCCCCCACATAATTTTCAATCCTTCCTTTTCTGTTTCAGCCACGGGCTCCCTGTATTGAGGCTCACTGGTAGAAGCATAGTTAATTGGGGCCATCTGATATTAAAAATTTTGGTTTGATGGTTCCTGGCTCCCAAATAACTCCTCTTGGTTTTCTGAGCTTGCATACATGAAGTCCATTGTTGACTGTTCTCCTTGTAAACATAGGGATTGATAAGTGGGTTCGGGTGCACAATTTGGACTTGGCTTGCATTGTTCTTGATAGCTCACAGTATGGGTCTGCCCTTGCTCATCCTCTATCATCAAGGCCCTACTAATCTGCTATGCCCAGTTCTGAATACTCTTGAATGACTCCTGTTGCTCATTCAAGATGTCCTTTAGTGATTCTATGCCACTTCCTTCCTCCAAGCTTGCATTTTCTGTGTCACCCTCAAAATTATGTTGAGGCTCGTAAACTGGAGTCTGGAAGGTGCATTCTGGGGCGTATGCAAGATTTGGATCCCAATGTTGGTTTTGATAGTAGTCTGATGAAGGGTTTGGGTGATACCCCCAATCTTGTTGATAAGTGGGATAAGGTTCGGTGTAGGAATAACCACCCCCATACTGCTCCTGCCCATAACTGATAGGCTCCTGATGGCTCGCGTAGCTCCCAGCACCGTAGTCATAGGTCACTGCCGTCTCACGATTCTGCTGAGCTGAGACACTATCCAGCTTCCTCGAGAGAACCTCTAGCTGTGCTGAAAGTGTTGCAATTGGGTTGACGCCATCAGTGTATGCTTCCTTTGGTTGCTCTTGCCTTGTACCATTCCATGGATAGAAATTTAAGTCCATTGTACCTGAGAAGAGAACAAATGTAGAGAATTAAAACAAAAATAGAAAGTTTAAATTAAGACTAATTTAATTTAAACTAATGTTGGCAAACAGTTATCCAAATAATTCCCCGGCAACGGCGCCAAAAACTTGTTGGCCGATTTATCGGTCAATATATTCGCGCAAGTATACGCGGCCAACGAGTAATAAAGAGTGAGTAAAGATATCGTTCTCACGAGGAATTAATAGATAAACAGTCACTAAACCACTAGCACGTAATCATTTCAGTCTTATTTAAACAAGCGGTAAAGAGAATGAATTTAAACTAAGTTAACTATGCAAGGAATTAAACTTAAACTAAGTAATCCTAAGGTAGAATCAGATAATGAAGATAAGAGATTCCAATTTCCCCTAATGATTCGTCTAAGTCGACACACTTCCAATTAGGTCAAATTAATCATTAAAGTTGTTAGCCGAGAACACGAAGGTAAGAGAAGGCCATCTTTTGATGCACCTAATCCATATCACGTGCAATCTATAGATGATAGAACGCACATGAACACCCACATTATCTAAACCCCTATATGTCTATGGTGTTTACAAATAAATAGGGTTTAAGGTCAAGTCTTCTATTGACTACGAGCGGCGCTTCGGTATATGTCTATCATAAGCACAAATCATACGTCCAATGCCATGTGAATGTACAATCTCCCGCTACTACGATTAGATCTAAACCCACACTTTGTCTTTCAATCCCATGTGGGTTATCACAGTAATTGGTCATGACTCAATTAAGCAATGAAAGCATACATCGCAATAGACAAACACATAGTAATCAAATAAGACCATCATGGAAGGAATATCAAATTAAACTACTCATTAGGTTCCATTGAAACCTCAAAATATGATTTAAGTCATAGACAACTCGAATATATTATCCACAAGTAGATTATACATTATCCAAATACAAATTGAATATAAGGAGAGTGAAGAGATAGAAATTGCAAATCTTTGTTTTTTTTCCAAGTGTGAATCTTCAATGTCAATCTCTTGCTTCAATCTTCTTCTCTAATCTAACCCTAGAATCTAACTAACTAACTAAACTAGCACTAATCTACTCTCTAATCTACTCCTAATCTAGACTAAACAAGATGTAAAGGAAGAAAAAAAAAGAACTAGGGCTTAGGGCCAATATATGATGCCCTTTCTTGCCCCAAACGAGCCCCCTTATATCCCAATCAAAAGCCAAGTCCCGTTCAATTGAAAAGTCAAGTCTGGCATAGCTGGAGACTGGCGCGGCCGCGCCCAAAAATGGCCTAAAATCCGCGCGCCCGCGCCAAGGATTTTCTGCTGCAGAGTCCTCTGGTAAAACGGCTATAACTTTTGATTTGGGAGGAGTTACGAGGCCTTCCACCTGTCAAATCGAAGCTATCGAAGAGCTCTACAACTTTAATTCTTTGATGGATGAAGGCTGAAATTGAGCTCCAAGTGACAGCTGTGCATGAAAACTCGAAACCGTAAAGTTTAACGTTCGTTGGAATACGGGGCATAACTCTCGCCTCCGAACTCCGATTTGGATGATTCAAGATGTTCCGAAAAGCTTATAAGATGCTCTATAATATGAACCATGTTCCAATCTAAGAACATGAAATGAACGTGAACCACCCAAACGATGTCCGGATTGCACTTCCTTCCCATTTTTGCTTCAAAGGCCATTCTTGCTCCTTTTGGCCTCTAGACTCGTAGCATCACCTTCATTGGTTCCTCACCCATGATATCTTCATGCTTTACGCCCATTTTAGAGCTTTGCCCCATTTAAGCGTTCTTTTGCCCTTTTAAGCTCAATTTGCACCCGGAGAGTTTCTAAACTTGAAAATCACAAAACAAAGCAAAAATACATCAAACGCACAACGATACTTGAGTTTAAGCAACAAAATGAGTTGGTTACTATCCGAATAAGTGGTTATAAAAGCCACTTATCACCCAGACAGTGACAAGGAAGATCAGATCCGAATTTCTTGCATTAAGAAAGAAAAGGGATGCAGTTCAATGAAAAACCCCGGCCTAATTTTGAAAGATGTCTTAGTCATTGTTGGCCGATTTATCGGTCAATATATTCGCGCAAGTATACGCGGCCTAGCATGTAATAAAGATTAAGTAAAGAACATTCCCACGGAGAATTAATGGATAATCAGTCGCCAAAGCACTAGCTCATAATCATCTCAATCTTATTTAAACGAGTAGTAAAGAGAATGAATTTAAACTAAGTTAACTAGGTAAGGAATTAAACTTAAACTAATTAATCCTAGAGTAAAATTAGAAATGAAGATAAGAGATTTCAATTTCCCCTAATGATTCGTCTAAGTCGACACTTCCAATTAGGTCAAATTAATCATTACAGTTGTTAGCAGAGAACACGAAGGTAAGAGAAGGCCATCTTTCGATGCACCTAATCCATATCACGTGCAATCCACAGATGATAGAATGCATATGAACACCCACATTATCTAAATCCCTATATGTCTATGGTGTTTACAAATAAATAGGATTTAAGGTCAAGTCCTCTATTGACTATGAGCGGCGCTTCGGTATATGTCTATCATAAGCAGAAATCATACGTCCAACGCCATGTGAACGTACAATCGCCCACTACTACGATTAGATCTAAACCCACACTTCGTCTTTCAATTCCATGTGGGTTATCACAGTAATTGGTCATGACTCAATTAAGCAATGAAAGCATAAATCGCAGTAGACAATCACATAGCAATCAATAAGAACATGGAAGGAAATCAATATAGAGTACTCATTAGGTTCCATTGAAATCTCAAAATATAAATTAAGTCATAGACAACTCATGTATATTATCAATAAGTTAGATAAACATCATCCGAATACAATTTAATACAAGGAGAGTAAGAGATAGAGAAATGCAAATCTTGTGTCTTCTCCAAGCTTGGATCTTGATGCTATTACTTGCTTCAATATTCACACACTAACAAAACCCTAGAATCTAACTAACTAACACTAAACTAGCACTAATCTACTCTCTTATCTACTCCTAATCTAGACTAAACAAGATGTAAAGGAAGAAAAGAGAGGAACTAGGGCTTAGGGCCAATATATGATGCTCTTTCTTGCCCAAAACGTGCCACCTTATATCCCACTCAGAAGCCAAGTCCCGTTCAATTGAAAAGTCAAGTCTGGCACAGCTGGTGACTGGCACGGCCGCGCCCAAAAATGCACTAGAATCCGAGCTCCCGCGCCAAGGCTTTTCTGCTGCAGAGCCCTCTGGTAAAATGGCCATAACTTTTGATCCGGGAGGAGTTTTGAGTCCTGCCACCTGTCAAATCGAAGCTATCGAAGAGCTCTACAACTTTCATTCTTTGAGCATTGAGAAATAATGTATGGATGAAGGTTGAAATTAAGCTCCAAGTGACAGCTATGCAATAGAAACCCAAAACCGTGGAGTTTAACGTCGGTTGGTATACGAGGCATAACTTCTCGCCTCCTAACTCTGATTGGGATGATTCAAGATGTTCCAGAAATCTTAGAAGACGCTCTACAATATGAACTAAGCTCCAATCCAAGAGCATGAAATAAACATAAACCACCCAAACGATGTCCGGATTGCATTTCCTTCCCATTTTTGCTTCAAATGCCATTCTTGCTCCTTTTGGCCTCTAGACTCGTGGCATCACCTTCATTGCTTCCTTACCCATGCTATCTTCATGCTTTAAGCCCATTTTAGTGCTTTGCTCCATTTAAGGGTTCTTTTGCCCTTTTAAGCTCAATTTGTACCCGGAGAGTTTCTAAACCTGAAAATCACAAAACAAAACAAAAACACATAAAACGCACAACGATACTTGAGTTTAAGCAACATAATGAGTTGGTTACTATCCGAATAAGTGGTCATAAAAGCCACTTATCAAATACCCCCAAACTTAAACGTTGCTTGCCCTCAAGTAACCAAAACTAAACAAAAGATGCAATGCAGTATCTACAATGTATGCAACCTACACTATCATGAATGCGAATCCAAGTTCCCAGCTAGTATTGAACTTTCAAAGCAATGCCTCAGAAAACCATGTGATAGTCGAACAGATAAGCTACCCAAAATAAGACCATAAGGCATATTCTGCAAATCCAAAACTGTCAGCACTGATGTATTGTGCGTTGTGTGCCTAGCAACCATTAGATATGCATTCAGACAAATAATTCACATACTATGCTTCTTAGGGGAAAAACAAGATTTAACTTAAGAAAGACAACAAATCATATAATTTCTAACTAAACCATGTATTGCTAGAGTTAATAGTCAACAGGGGGTTTTCATTAAGCTTTTATTACCTCACGAGGGCGTATTCGCACTTTCTTGTGTACACAATCGACTGTGCCATGCCTAGTCCTTTTAGGCTTTTCAATGATATTCATGTAGCGAGCTTTCGACCAACGACTTCCAGACTAGACGACCTTAGGGCGCTGGGTGTAGAAACACCCCGAAGGCTTACTTGCTCGAATATCAAAGGCCATAGAACTCGACGTAGCCGAAGTGTTTATTCTATTTTTTCTTTTTTTTTCTTAATCTTTTCTTTTGTTTTCTTTTTATTTTTCTTTTTCTACAAGGGAGTGCGTCTTACGCTCCATCTCCCCGCATAAATCATGCATGTCCCCTATTTCCCCCAAACTTAAGCTTTTAACAGTCTAGTTATTATTATATGCGAATTGAAACTCTTTTATTAAAATATAGTTTTTCCACCAGAAGACAAGTATGTAAACATTTAAACTTAGCATATCATGGTGTTTACTCTATCATGCTTACTGGTTACACAGTATCTGACAGGTAAGGATTTACATATATGACCATAAAATCAGGCTTGAGTCTCAAATCAGTTCAACAATCAAGTGAATTCAGTTTCCTCATAGGCCAAATACATAACTAACCAACTGAAATTGGATTCATGCAATATGTCCTACACAGAATGAGAAAACAGAATGCAAAATTTTTAAAATTTTGACAAATTTTAACAAAACACGACCTATATGCACTATATAAACAAACACAATATGCAAAATAAAATGAACTACCCTTTATGCAAAATAAAGCCAATACCCCCAAACTTAAACTGTTCAATGTCCTCATTGAAGGTAAAGGTAAAAAGAAAGAAACTCCCCTATTTGGCTTCTTATGCTGCATGAAATGAAGTGGCGCCCTCTCAGAAGTTTCCCCGTCTCATCTCTGCTCTTGGTAAAATAAACTCCGCTCAACACTATACTCAACGAACCAACCCAGCTCCATATCAATCTTGCTCTGCTAGAGATTCCACACTCAATGTCTCAATTGATCAGGTTGAGAGGATGAGGTGGATGAGAATTGGTACTTTGGATTGAGGAGGTAGGAGGTTTTCAAAACTAAGGCTTGTAGTGGAGGGGATTGCATGAGATGGAAGAGATGGGAGATTGCATGAAGGAACTTGAGGGTTTGGGATAAGAGGCTTGTGTGCTGCTGATAATTTACATGAAGCAATGCCCCCCCAAAATCTGCAAGATTTTCCTTAAGTCAGGCCCTTTTTATGTGTGGCGTGGCCGCGCGTGGTAATGCCTTGGATTGGGCGCGGCCGCGCAGACCATCAGATTTTGTTGCTACAGATTTTTGGCATGAACTGAGGTTGGCTTTTGCTTTTCATTCATTCCGAGCAGCCTTTGACCTGAAATACGCAGATAATACTTATTAAGCCCTCCTAGACTAGCAAAAGTATATAAAATCTATTTACATCAAGAGAATGAACATGGAAAGATATATGCATTTATATTCCCAAAAATTCTCTAAAGGCATATACTCAATGTGCAAGTGTATCAAAAGTATGTTATAAGCTTCATGGTCCCAAAAAGATATGCACTAATGCCTAAGTTCAAAAATGTAGGCAATGAACTCCTAATTCCTACAGTATGCAAAAATTTAAACTAAATATTAACTAATAAGAATTAAACGAGGGGGAGGGAAATGTGATAGAAAGCATGTAAATGGAGAATTAAACAAAGAGATAGAGAGAGGGATGATGGGAAGTAGGTAATGGAGAATTAAACAAAGAGAGAGAGAAATGATGGGGTGCCTCCCATCTAGCACTTGATTTATAGTGCTCTAGCTCGACTGTGTCTGCCCACTGCTACCTAACTCCCCGACGATACTGGAGAACCCCTCCATCCATCAGAATAGCTGTGTGACTTTGGCGGCTTCCCAATAGGAGCGGATGCAGATTTAAACTACCTAGCATTGGATAAGTAAAAGAATTCCTCGTCCTGAAGGTTGGGGAGCTAGGCAAGGGTTCCGTTGTGTAGGTGAAATGATCGGGGCATGGAGGTATAGACCACACAACGGACTCTTCTTCTATTCTCTTCTCTTCTGACCACCATGGTTTGAAGCTCACGGACTCTCTCATGTCATCGATATCCGTATCTATAATGTAGATTCTAAGGGTGTGCAAACTTGATTGTCTTGTTCCACTAAGGCGGAGAAGGCTCTTGGGGGAACTCCACAGCCCCAATTGGCTCCTCGATATCCATTACCTTTCGCTCATCCAGTTCCAAGTGCACCTCAGGCTCTTCATCAGTAACTGCATCCATCTCATAGCACCAATCTTTTTGAGGGTCATAACTCACGGCTTCAGTCATTGGAGGCACAAAATCTTGCACTATTGTTTCTTTTTCATATACCTCCTCCTTCCTTAATGCCGTGCTAATATGCTCCATCCAAATCTGAAGATCTTCAATCGATTGTTCTTGTTCAATCAAGGTCTCCTCTGTCGATGCTATAGAATTCCCCCACATAATTTCCAATCCTTCCTTTTCTGTTTCAGCCTCGGGCTCCATGTACTGATGCTCATTGGTAGGAGTGTTGTGGATTAGGGCCATCTAATTCTGGAAGTTTTGGCTTGATTGCTCTTGGCTCCTAAGCCTCTCCTCTTGGCTTTCTAAGCTTCTATACATGAATTTCATTGGAGACTGTTCTCCTTGTAAACATGGGGATTGATATGGGGGTTCTGGTGCATAAGTTGGACTTGGCTCATATTGTTCTTGATAGCTCACAGTATGGTTTTGCATCCCTTGTTCATCCTCTATCATCAAGGCCTTGCTAATCTGCTCTGCCCAGTTCTGAATAATCTTAAATGACTTCTGTTGCTCATTCAAGATGTCCTTTAGTGATTCTATACCACTTCCTTTCTCCAAGCTTGCATTTTCTGTGTCACCCTCAAAATTGTGTTGAGGCTCGTAAACTGGAGTCTGGAAGGTGCATTCTGGGGCGTATGCGGGATTTGGATCCCAGTGTTGGTCTTGATAGTAGTCTGATGAAGGGATTGGGTGATACCCCTAATCTTGTTGATAAGTGGGATAAGGTTTGGCGTAGGAATAACCACCCCCATACTGCTCCTGTCCATAACTGATAGGCTCCTGATGGCTCGCGTAGCTCCCAACACCGTAGTCATAGGTCACTGCCAGTCTCTCGATTCTGCTGCTGAGACAGTATCCAGCTTCCTCGAGAGAACCTCTAGCTATGCTGAAAGTGTTGCAATTGGGTTGATGCCATCAGTGTATGCTTCCCTTGGTTGCTCTTGCCTTGTACCATTCCATGGATAGAAATTTAAGTCCATTGTACCTGAGAAGAGACCAAATGAAGAGAATTAAAACAAAAATAAAAAGTTTAAATTAAGACTAATTTGATTTAAACTAATGTTGGCAAACAGTTATCCAAATAATTCCCCGGCAACGGCGCCAAAAACTTGTTGGCCGATTATCGGTCAATATATTCGCGCAAGTATACGCGACCAGCAAGTAATAAAGAGTAACTAAAGATCGTTCCCAAGGAGAATTAATGGATAATCGGTCGCCAAAGCACTAGCTCATAATCATCTCAATCTTATTTAAACGAGCGGTAAAGAGAATGAATTTAAACTAAGTTAACTAGGCAAGGAATTAAACTTAAACTAATTAATCCTAGAGTAAAATTAGATAATGAAGATAAGAGATTTCAATTTCCCCTAATGATTCGTCTAAGTCGTCACACTTCCAATTAGGTCAAATTAATCAGTACAGTTGTTAGCCGAGAACACAAAGGTAAGAGAAGGCCATCTTTCGATGCACTTAATCCATATCACGTGCAATCCACAGATGATAGAATGCATGTGAACACCCACATTATCTAAATCCCTATATGTCTATAGTGTTTACAAATAAATAGGGTTTAAGGTCAAGTCCTCTATTGACTACGAGCGGCGCTTCGGTATATGTCTATCCTAAGCACAAATCTTATGTCCAATGCCATGTGAAAGTACAATCGCCCGCTACTGCGATTAGATCTAAACCCACACTTCGTCTTTTAATCCCATGTGGGTTATCACAGTAATTGGTCATGACTCAATTAAGCAATGAAAGTATAAATCGCAGTAGACAATCACATAGAAATCAATAAGAACCAACCATGGAAGAAAATCAATATAGACTAGTCATTAGGTTCCATTGAAATCTCAAAATATAAATTAAGTCATAGACAACTCATGTATATTATCCACAAGTTAGATAAACATCACCCGAATACAATTTAATACAAGGAGAGTAAGAGATAGAGAAATGCAAATCTTGTGTCTTCTCCAAGCTTGGATCTTGATGCTATTACTTGCTTCAATCTTCACACACTAACAAAACCCTAGAATCTAACTAACTAACACTAAACTAGCACTAATCTACTCTCTAATCTACTCCTAATCTAGATAAACAAGATGTAAAGGAAGAAAAGAGAGGAACTAGGGCTTAGGGCCAATATATGATGCTCTTTCTTGCCCAAAACGAGCCCCCTTATATCCCACTCAAAAGCCAAGTCCCATTCAATTGAAAAGTTAAGTCTGGCACAGCTGGTGACTGGCACGGCCGCGCCCAAAAATGCACTAGAATCCGCGCGCCCGCGCCAAGGCTTTTCTGCTGCAGAGCCCTTTGGTAAAACGGCTATAACCTTTGATCCAGGAGGAGTTACGAATCCTGCCACCTGTCAAATCGAAGCTATCGAAGAGGTCTACAACTTTCATTCTTTGAGCATTGAGAAATAATGGATGGATGAAGGTTGAAATTAAGCTCCAAGTGACAGTTGTGCAATAGAAACCCAAAACCGTGGTGTTTAATGTCCGTTGGTATACGGGGCATAACTCTCGCCTCCGAACTCCGATTGGGATGATTGAAGATGTTCCAGAAAGTTTAGAAGACGCTCTACAATATGAACTAAGCTCCAATCTAAGAACATGTAATAAACATAAACCACCCAAACGATGTCCGAATTGCATTTCCTTCCCATTTTTGCTTCAAATGCCATTCTTACTCCTTTTGGCCTCTAGACTCGTGGCATCACCTTCATTGCTTCCTTACCTATGCTATCTTCATGCTTTAAGCCCATTTCAGTGATTTGCCCCATTTAAGCGTTCTTTTGCCCTTTTAAGCTCAATTTGCACCCGGAGAGTTTCTAAACCTGAAAATCACAAAACAAAGCAAAAACACATAAAACGCACAACGATACTTGAGTTTAAGCAACAGAATGAGTTGGTTACTATCCGAATAAGTGGTCATAAAAGCCACTTATCAGTCATCATCCGAGATGAGGCAGACGAGCACAATTCTTTGATCCTTCCTGTTCATAAGGATCTGACCCTGGATAACTTGAGCAGCGTTCCTTGCCTCATTCAAAAAGGGTAAAAAGGCAGAGAATCTGTCTGCCCTGTAACATGGTTTCATTTACTGCTTGTTTTATTGGACAACTATAGCAATAACTTTTGTCATGCTTTGCCAAATGCTTTGTATGTTTAAAAGTTGCATATATTAAAGTAAAATTATTTTATTTTTAGGACTCCAAGATTGGATTTGTTTGTCCCTGTTGATGAGATGCCAACCTGTCACAGTGACTACAACTTTGATGTAGAACTGAGCTTCGACTTGATGGAAGTTGATCAAGAGGAGGAAGATGACTATGAGGTGCCCGAGGAGATCAAAGAATGGGTCGAAGACAAACCCAAATCGAACCTCGAGCAAACCACCACTGTCAATATAGGAACCTCAGAAAACCTCAAAGAAATCCAGATAGGCATAGACCTCACCCAAGACCAAAAGACCGATTTGATTGAACTCCTAACACAGTTCCAGGATGTGTTTACATGGTCACACGAAGACATGATTGGCTTGTCTACTGATATTGTTATCCATCGAATGCCAATTAAAGATGGATTCAAGCCAGTCAAGCAAAAGCTCAGGCGATTGAAACCTGAATGGAGTTTAAAAGTCAAAGAAGAGGTCGTTAAACAATTCAAGGCTTGCATCATCATGGTATCAACATACCTGGAGTGACTGTCAAACATAGTTCCCAAGCCAAAGCCCGGAGGGAAAGTACGAGTACGTGTAGATTACAGGGATTTGAACAAAGCCTGCCTCAAGAAAAATTTTCTTGTGCCTTTCATCCACATCCTGATCGACAATACAGTGTAGTACGACATGTATTCTTTTGTGGATTGCTTTGCTGGTTACAATCAAATCATGGTCGTAGAGGAAGACAGGGAGAAAATCACTTTCATCACTCCCTGGGGAACCTTCTATTACAGACGACTATCTTTCAGCCTCATCAATGCCGGAGCCACATATCAGCGAGCCATGATGGCCCTGTTTCATTACATGATGCACAAGGAGATAGAGGTCTATGTGGATGACATTATCGTCAAATCCCGGAAGGAAGATGATCACATCGACCATCTCAGAAAGCTGTTCAACAGGTTGCGGAATTACAACCTCAAGCTAAATCCAGCCCAATGTGCTTTTGGCGTCAAATCAGGCAAGTTGTTGGAATTACTAGTGATCAATAGAGGCATTGAGCTGGATCCTGCCAAAATTAAAGCCATCACTGAGATGCCCGTACCTCGAATAGGGAAGGAGATACGTGGGTTCCTGGGAAGGATCAATTTCATAAGTCGATTCATTTCCCAGCTCACAGCAACTTGTGAACCCTCTTTAAGCTACTAAGGAAGAATTCATCCACCAAATGGAATGAGGATTGTCAGAAAGCCTTCCTTGCCATCAAGAAGCAGCTGATCGAAGCACCAGTCTTGGTTCCCCCAAGGATGGAGTTCCACTGTTAATGTACTTGTCTGTCAATACCAATGCAATGGGCTGCATGCTAGGAACAAATGATGATAGTAGCAAGGAGAGAGCTATCTACTACATCAGCAAAAGATTCAGCAGCGGTGAACAGAAGTACACCCTGATCTAGAAAACCTGCTGTGCGTTAGCATGGGCCACCATGAGGTTACAACATTATCTGCATGGGCATACAACCTACCTCATATCCCGCATGGACCGGCTAAAATATGTATTCAATAATCCAATGTTGAATTGTCGACTGTCCAAATGGCAGTTGATTCTACCGCAGTTCAACATTGTCTACGTAACTCAGAAGTCCATCAAAGGTCAAGGCATTGCAGATCAGCTAGCCGAAGCACCATCAGGATGGTTCGAACCTCTGGAGACTTATTTTTTGGATGATGGGATTATGACAATTCAGTAAAGCCTTCAAGAGAATACAGTCCAACCATGGAAAATATATTTTGATGGAGCAGTAAACATGGAAGGTGCCGGAGCTGGGGCAGTCCTTATCTCTGGTACAGGAGAATAATATCCTGTGGCTACAAAGCTGCAGTTTGTTAACACCAACAACACGGCTGAGTATGAAGGCTGCATAATGGGGTTGAAGCTAGCACAGTCCATGGGTGTCAAACATCTATTGGTCTTTGGAGACTCTGAGTTGTTTATCAGACAAACCACTGGGGCATATCATACCAAAGAACTGCATTTGCTTCCCTATCATCGGCAGGTCGTCAAAATATACATGGAGTTTGAAGACATAACTTTCATCCATATTCCTCGGGGTAGGAATAACTTCGCTGATGCATTGGCGACGTTGGCTTCCTTGATCTGCATATCCGATAGGAGTGGGATTCCCGACATCAAATTCACAAGCCAGAAGGTCCCGACATACGAGAATTACATTGGAGAAGTATCAGATGAAATACCTCCTATCAAACAGCCTTGGTATCAAGACATCAAGGAATATCTCCGAGATGGATCTAGACTCGCTAGGGCAAGCCACTCCGAATGCAAGCGGATTCACAGGATGGCTATGAAGTTCTATCTGAGCGGAGATGCACTCTATAAAAGGGATGCTGGATAGGGCTCTTAAGATGCCTCGATAAAGAGCAAGCCTAGAGATTGATGGATGAAGTCCACAGTGGAGTCTGCGATCCACACAAGAGCGGTCATCTGCTGGCCAAGAAAATATTGAGAACATGGCATTATTGGATCTCTCTCAAAGCTGACTGCAACGATCACGTCAGAAGATGCTTTCAATGCCAAGTACATGGAAATGCCATCCACGCTCCTCCAAATGAGCTACACAATATGAGTTCGCCATGGCCTTTCTCCATGTGGGGAATGGATGTGATTGGGCCAGTTGAACCCAAAGTCAGCAATGGTCATCGATTCATCTTCACCATGATCAATTACTTCACCAAGTGGGTTGAACCTGCCTCTTTTCCCAAAGTCACCAAAGAGGTCATCATTGGTTTCATCAAAAATAATGTCGTCTGTCGATATGGACAACCGGAGGTGATTGTATCAGACAACGCCAAGAACTTAAACAATCAGATGAGGAGAGAACTATGCATCAAGTTCCACTTCAAGCATCTCAATTCTGTCATCTATCGGCCCAAGATGAATGGTGCTATCGAAGCGGCCAACAAGAACATCAAGAAGATCATGTAGAAAATGTCCGCCAATCACAAAGAATGGCCTGATCTGTTGCCCTTAACCATGTTAGCATATATGACAATAATGAGCACTTCTACTGGGGTTACCTCTTATTCATTGGTCTATGGTATGGAAGCAGTACTTCCCATAGAGGTAGACATGGAGTCCCTGGGAGTGTTGATAGACGCTCAAATAGAAGAAGACCAGTGGTTGTAAGACCGGTACCACCAACTGTCGCTGATAGATGAAAAGAGGGCTACAACCATTTTCCACGCGTAGTTATATCAGTAAAGGATTGCTCGACATACAACAAAAAAGTTCAAATTCGATAATTTAAAAAGAACGACTTGGGATTGAAGAAAGTCTTGGACAATTAAGATGAAGCCAAAGGAAAGTTCGCCCCAAATTGGGAAGGCCCTTTCATTGTCAAGGAGGTGTTAACAGGAGGAGCTATCAGATTGCAAGAGATGGACGGGAGTGAATTTCCCCAACTCATCAATTCAGACACAGTGAAAAGGTACTATGTCTTAAACACATGCACACTAGCATCCTGATCTTGCGAATCAAATCAGTTCGTCTTTCATTAAAAGCCGAAACTACGAATGACCTGATCTCCCTCAACCCGGGAGTATGTAGGCAGCCCTTCCTGGCGCGGTCAAACCAAACAAAAAATTTAAAAGCTCATCAAACCAAACTCAAAAGAGATACTTCTTAAGCCTCTCTCATGCAAAATTGAACTACGAAGGACCTAATCCCCCTCAACCCGGGAATATGTAGGCATCCATTAACGGTGCGGTTTGACCTTCAAGAAAAACTAAAAGCCAATAAAAATCAGTCCCAAGACACCAGAACCTTATAAAACCTAAATTCTATCCAATCTCCCTGGTCAACAGGCCCATCTGAGATATTTTCTGACATCTCAATGTCAGTCCATCGAGGAGAAGGTCGAAATACATCAACAATAACAAGTCATGAAAGAAGTGGTAATCACTCAGCAATGACAATACATATCCAAATATGGAAGTGAATTAAAATATATTTCTCTGATATATAATACTGTTTAATATATACACTGTGTCCTGTACATGACAAAAATGGTTGATCTAGTATGTGCCGGAAAAATAAAGCTAGTCTATGGACCCAAAGATAAACGGGACAGCAGTGCCAACATAGCATCTTTCTCTGAAGATTGGAGGAGCCGCTGCAAGTGCAATACCCTCAACCTCCATACAGGCTAAAACATCCATTGCCATCTGCATAGTGGCACTGTGATCATCAATGTAAACACTCATCTTGACAACTAGGCCATGGGTATATGATTGAAGAGCAGTACTGTTAGCAATGTGGAAATTCTAGGAAGCTATAGCCTCATCCCTCTCTAAAAAAGCAGCATCCCTGGCCATTAAAACCTCCTCAATCTCCTCAAAGGCTGCATCTCTGGCAGATCGAATCTCATCCCTCTCTACAAAAGCTACATCTCTGGCAATCAATGTCTCCTCAATCTCGACAAAAATAGCATCTTGAGAAGATCGAGCCTTATCTCTCTCAACCAATATCATATCCCAAGTGGCCCGAGCCTCATCTCTCTCAGCAAAAACTATGTCCCTGCCAAACAGGGCAGTCAACATCAACGCCCTAGCCTGATCTCTCTCAAAGGTCATTCTACCTAGTGAGTCTGCCAAAGCTGGATCTGTCCCGGTAGGAGTGATCGGCGGGTCACTAACTAAGGCTGCTGTCAGACCCATGAACAACTCATCCTCAGTGGAAGAATCAGGATCCTTCATAGGTTCCTCCTCGTCTGAGTCCACAATCAGAACTGATTGGACAATTACAGCTGCTGCTATATCGACCTCCAACCATGCTAAATACTCTAGAGAATGATCCGGATAGCTAGAAGAGAAATTAACCCTCTCCCTATAAGTCCAACACTCATAAACTCTGATCAAGTTGGAAGACGACATAAAAAAGCTGACATCCTCTAATCAATAGCCCCTCAAATTGGTGCATGCTCTGGAACTGATCAAACTGGCCCATAACTACCAGAGGATGGTAGGTGGTCACTCCCCTCAATCCCGCTAGGGGCAAATAGTCCATGCCCGATGCGTGGGTGATGAAGCTATAAGGGGAAACTAGCCCTAAGCATGGCAGAATCAAGAATGGATTATCAATATCAGACAGAAATGCTGACCATATCTCTGCATCTGAGCACTCCGCTGGCTGAATGGAGTAAGACATGGCTATCTCACGAGTGAAGCAATAACCATGATGTCGGAAAAATCCAATCGATCGTAAATGGGACATGAGCCATACGTACAACAATACCGAACTACCTCTAAAAAACCCCTTTGGGTGGGTACTGCAGTAGGTAGATGCTCTTAGTATCTCAGCCAATATCATCGGCAAGATGGTGCTACCCTGTCTAAGGGCAAGAACCACAACCATCAATCCGACATCCAAATGGTCCAAGTGTAAAGGCATATATACATAGGCCACGATGCACATCAGCAAAACATCTATCCTGGCCAAATGCCACGCCTCTGCCGAGACGATGAAATCCCCAGCATGATGATTATAATTGTCTAGTCTATTCAAAGCGATCGATCAAAAAGTTGATAGAGATCACACATCCAGAGATGATCTTATCCATAACTACACTCTGACGTAGACCCGACATCCGTAAAAATGGCCTCCTTATGTCGCTGATCGCAGTACGAGCGCAAGGTAAGTCTAAAGCCAAACCGATAAACCGCTTGTACTCCTTTAGAGTCGGAGTCAGCTCGTGCCACCCAAAGTGGAAGGCCTATCTCTCAGGTATCCAAAAGGATAAAATGCCCTCCAGAAATCCATATGGGACCTGAAAGCCTACAAGGGCCAATGAATGCCCTAACATCTGATCCACTGTCCCTCTGGCTGGGAATGGGCAGGCTGTCATACCACGATCTCAAGGACGATGCCATCGCAGATGGTGGTGAATGCTCGATGCGGCTAACTGTCGAGGATGACATCTGTATCACCATATCACAAGACCATCCATGGGTCAAATCTGAACTCATCTATCTAAGTGCATATCCATGACATAATACATGCATAATGACAATGATAAACATGATGTAATAGATAGGAAATATCATGCATAACTGGAATAAACTATCTACTGCAAGCATCATCTCTGTTTGCTAATAAAGTACAAAATAAAAAGTATAGGGATATGGGGCACAAACCCCCAACTACTAACAGTGGCCTATCAAAATGGGGCACAACCGCCCAACAGCCAAAACAGTGGCTGACCAAAAGATATAGCTACAATAGCTATCCAAAAAGATCCAAAATATCTACGCTCAGGTGGTTAACCTTCTCCATCTCCTTCATGGACACAAAGTCTCGGCCATCAGGAATGTTAGGGTGGTACAAGGGAGGATCAGCCCCTGTATAATTGCTAGAAAATGGACCTATGGAAGGGCTCGCTCCGGAGCTGGATGGATCAAAAGAAGATGCCTCTGAGGGATCTCGGCCAAGATGCCTAATGAACAAATGAGCTCTCTCCAACTGCTGAGTCAGTCCTGTAATCTGGTCCAAGTGAGTAGGCTCCTTGAGGCAAGCTATCCAGTCTATCATCATCACAGACCTCGGCACCATGTCTGCTATGAACTGGGTGGCACTAGTTTGAGCCCCAATAGTATGAGGACTCCACCAGCTACTGAATGCCTCCTGGCTATATAGACCCTCTGATAGGGTAAAGCTATCTATGCCCTCCATCAGAATGTCTGTGAGTGGCTGAACTAGTGGCCAATGGTGCCAAGTAGGAGGAACAATGGGAATACGGATCTTCCCCGTGATGCTCCTGATATCATGCTCTCCTAAATAGAGCTCCCAACCTCCCTCTGTCAAAAAAGGGACTTTACGGGTCGATAATACAAACTTTCGGCCAGTGGGGAATCCTCCCTAAAACCCAATAGTCAAAAAGTCTGACTTATATGGGGTCGATGAGATCGATCCAGCCGTCAAAAGCTCCAGCTAAAGGCGGGAATGGGTGAAACCCACAACAACAGGGACCTCCGTCAAAGTGGAGTGGTGCCAACGCCGTCCCCGAGGATAGGTCTCCAGGCCTAAAGTGGTAGCGGGACGAAGGCAAGGAAGCCTCTCATATACCCAAAACTGGCCATGCAAATATCAAAAGTCCTCAGTGACCAAGACTGATAAATGTAAATGCAGAAATCAAAAAGGTATAAGAAAGATGTACTCACCAGTAGAAATGGGTAGAACCCTAGCCAAGCCTCGATCACACCTTCCGAGCGCATGCGCATGCTTCAGAGAAAATAGGAAAAGGTGTAGGTACCCCAATCAAAGTCACTGAGGTGCTCTATATATCGAGTGGCGCTAACCAGGGCAAAGGACACCGTCATAGAGTTTTCCACCAGAAAATAACCCCTGATGATCACCAAAAATAATCGCCACAAGATGCGATCCCTAACCCTCTGATCATCAGGCAGAGGCTCAAGCAAAGCCCCACTCTGGGCATCTACTCTCAAGAGACCAGATTGAACCATCTGACCTTTGATCGCCGTCTCAGGAACTCGCAGCAGTGACCGAACGGCAGTGGGTGTAATGTTAGGCACAACAGGCACGGGCTCACCCTCAAACTCTTCCCCGATGATGAACCTCCAATCCATTGGCGTTATCATCACCTTACATTCCAACAAGTGGAGAGACTGAGTCTAGTGGAACCAGCGCTCAAATAAAGCCCTCTTAAAACCCCAAGGGCAATGGCGGGGAAGGATATAAAAGAATGCCTGAAACCCTAAGGTGTCAATAATGTCCCTGTAATCCTGGTGCAGAGTGTGGTACAGGGAATGCACATTAAACCATTCCCTTGAGGCTGCGTAAAGCCTGGAATTTGCATTAAAATCCAACACATGTCAAAAACATGTGCCCCAAAAATGGCAAAAGGAAGAAGGACAATCCAGAAATAGAAAAAAGCTTCAGTCACCTTGTTGGCACGGAGGAACCTCGAGGGATAACGACTCAAATCTCCCAGCAAATCCTGGACTGGCACAACAATGCCTGGAAGCTCCGCATGTGGAGCCTGAGCTGGGGCAGGAGTGGAAAATGGAGCATCCTTATCATCTATATCAACTGGCGGCTGATCCTGGGTCGGACGAATCACTGACTTAGCTAACGTGCGAGGCGGCCGGGCTGGCCATGGCTAAGGAACCTCGGAGGCTCTCCTCTGTCTAACTCCTGAAATAACCTTGCTGGCACTCCCGGTTCTATCTCGGCCCATCGTTGGAATAAAGTCTCCAAATCACCTCAGAAAGGGTGTGGTAAGCCTAAAACCTGTGGCTTATCAATTTAAATCAGTATTTTATGCATTTTTAAATCCTAAAACATGCATGGGTCAGTCAAAATCCCCAGTAGAGTTAAAACTGCATGTTTATTAAATGCTCAGGCTTTTGAAAAAATTGCACCAGAGTCTCCATTGTAAAATGGACTGTTCGCATGCACACAGGCATGTCTAGGTGGCCATTCAATAGCACACCTTTCCAAAAATAGAAACAGTTCATATTTATGAAAAAAAAATCAAAAATAAACTTCACATGGTAGCCAAATTACCATGGATATTTTTTAGTTGAAAATCTAGGATCATTACGCCTCAAAAAGGATGAGTAAACTGATCAAAAAAAGCTGAAATTGACTGTCTTATAATCTGAATATTCTTACATCCAAACGTGCATTGTAGTAAAATATGCGTACTTATGAAGTTAGAAAATTTTTAGAAGGTTATATAGGCATACATTTTTGATACATTGCGTTCAAAAGCACCCTACGTGATTTACATACTTCTAACGGTCAAAACTTAAAAAGAAGGGATCTAAATGTTACCTAAGATGTGCGGAATGCGTGGCCGCTGACGGAATCTAAAAAATGCTGCCCAAACTCCGTAGATTTGAAAAAGAAAATTAAATTCTGTTTGAAACTTGAAACTAAAAATGAACATATGAGCTCCCCGCTGCCTAATATAAATCCACAGGAAGAAGCGGGCCCACATGCGGCTTCCACACCCCTACCGATCGCTCCCCAGGGTGGGCCCTGCTCCCTCCGTCTTGGCCCAGTTTGAGTTAAAACAGAGTTTATATGAGTTAAAAAGTCAAATCTGAGAAAAAATTCGCTACGCGATTGAGCGGTTTGTCCTGAAATCTCGCTTTTAAGCAGCAATATAATGACAGGAAGAGGAACTTCCTGAAAGCCATTGGTATTAAGCTCAAAGCGATATCCGAGAATCAATGATGAAAACTGCCAAAAAACTGCGCAAAACTGCCATTTTTGAAGCGTCGGGTACTGACTGATGACAGTTCAGACGTTGGCTCAACCCCAGGGAAGCGTCGGGTACAGATCGATGATAGTTCAGCTATTGGCTCAACCCCAGCAAAGCGTCAGGTACTAACCAATGACAGTTTAGCCGTTGGCACAACCCCAGCGAAGCGTCGGGTACTGACCAATGACAGTTCAGCCGTTGGCTCAACCCCAGCGAAGCGTCCGGTACTGACCGATGACAGTTCAGTCGTTGGCTCAACCCTAGTGAAGCGTCGGGTACTGACCGATGACAGTTCAGCTGTTGGCACAACTCCAGCGAAGCGTCGGGTACTGACCGATGATAGTTCAGCCATTGGCACAACCCAGCGAAGCATTGGGTACTGACCGATGACAGTTCAGCTGTTGGCTCAACCCCAGCGAAGCGTCGGGTACTAACCGATGATAGTTCAGCCACCGGCTCAACCCCAGCGAAGCATCGGGTACTGACCGATGATAGTTCAGCCGTTGGCACATCCCCAACGAAGTGTCGGGTACGGACCGATAACAGTTCAGCTGTTGGGACAACCCCAGCGAAGCATCGGGTACTGACCGATGATAGTTCAACCGTTGACACAACCCCGGCGAAGCGTCGGGTACTGATCGATATCCTACCAGGTAACCGCCTAACAGTGCTGCCCCAAGGGTTATCATGAATGACGGTATCCTCAGCAGAGAGTGATATGAACATTCAATGACAATCCGAACCCCTCGTAGGTATCTAACACTCATCATCCCATGCATTGCCTTGCCTTTGCATTTGTATTTCTAGTATCTAGCAATCTTTATTCTGTTCATTCCTTTGCATTGCATGAACATGATAAAGAGGGGCATCTATAGATACTCAAAATTTTGTTTCCCTATTACTAACCCTGTAGAAGGGTAAAACTATTAAATCAACCTCGGTCTCAATACCGGGCCATTAACTCAACCCCAGTCTCAATACCGGGCCATCAACTCAACCCCGGTATCAATACCGGGCAATCAACTCAACCCCGGTATCAATACCGGGCCATCAGGTCATCCCCGGTCTCAACTCGGGAGGTATAGGTCATCCCCAATCTCAACCCGGGAGGAACAGGTCAGCCCCGGTGTCAACCCGGGAGGTACAGGTCAGCCCCGGTCTCAACCCGGGAGGTACAGGTCAGCCCTGGTCTCAACCCGGGAGGTATAGATCAGCCTCGATCTCAACCCAGGAGGTACAAATCAGCCCCGGCCTCAACCTGGGAGGTACAGGTCAGTCCCGGTCTTAACCCGGGAGGTACAAATCAGCCCCAGTCTCAACCCAGGAGGTACGGATCAGCCCCGGTCTCAATCTGGGAGGTACAGATCAGCCCCGGTCTCAACCCAAAAGGTACAAGTCGGCTCCGGTATCAACCCGGGAGGTACAAGTCAGCCCCGGTCTCAATCCAGGAGGTACAGATCAGCCCCGATCTCAATCCAGGAAGTACAAGTCAGCCCCGGTCTCAACCCAGGAGGTACAGGTCAGCCCCGGTCTCAACCCGGGAAGTACAGGTCAGCCCCAGTCTCAACCCGGGAGGTCAGGTCAACTTCAAAAACAATCCTGAAGCCTTACATCATATGCAGAGACAAACCTGGAAGCACCAAGTCAGCCTCGGAGACAATCCTAAGGACAAACAGAATCGGCTGGAATCCAAAACCTTGGAGATAAACCCGAAAAGTCAGCCAGAGGCCATGCCAACACTAAAGGCAACCCTATGAGGGGCAAAATGGTTATTTTACCAACTTAAAGCTGATTCGGTCAAACTCAAGCTGAATTGATGCCACTAATGTCAGAACGAACTATAACAATGATTCCGAGTGGAAACAGCGCAAGACAGCTCAACGGACAAACTGCGAGGAATGAAAGACCTGGTTATGAACCCGTCTTTTTGGACTCAGAAAAGGTTTTCTCCCATGTCATTGCTACACTCTCGGCAAGGGCTTTTCGGAAAGGTATCGTACGCCTCAAACGAACGCTCCGATAAAAAGTTAGAAAGTTTTGAATCCGACCTCGCGTTGCTCAGAGTCCACGTGCTTTGATGCAACGGGACCCACCACGTGGGCCCTAACACATGGAGCCGCACCTCTACCTGCGACTTCCGCAAATAGATCTGCTTCTCCTGGGTCTATATATATGAGGTGACCCCCAGCTCATTTGATAATCGAAAAACGCTCTGGACCCATGCCTGTTTGGTTTTCCAGCCATTTTCTTGTCTTCCAAACCCAAATTTTTTCACTCTAACACGTAGATATACCCATATACTACCACATATCAAAAACTAAGCGGTAGAATAGGACGTTTATAGCCTATGATTTGGCAAAAAGCCCGTGTAGCAGTCCATTGTACGTATTTTTACGATCAGAAAGTTATTACTACTTCTTTGCACTTTTATACACTTGCACGTTTAGTTTCACTTTCTAAATATGCCCGGAACTCAGTTCCGTGTCCGTTTTTGCTAACTTTTGGTACATTTCAGTACCTAAACGCATTTTCTGGCATTTCTACAACTCGGATTGACAATCCGTCACTTCTAACAGCTTTCATATACATATATCTTTGTTTCTAGTAAGTTTACTGGACTGAGTTATCTTCCCAGTCCGGGTTTGGCTTTTTTTTTTTGTATATATTTAACTATATATATACTAACTTTTCAATTCTGTCAAGCCCGAATGTCAAATCTGTGGTAGTTTATTGCTTATATATATATATATATATATATATATATATATATATATATATATATATGCACCTTTCACCGGACTGGGTTATCTTCCCAGACCCGATTTGACTATTTTTTGTCTATATTTAACTATATATATATATTTACGTTCCAGTTCGGCCTGGATTGTTCTGTGGCCTTTTTACTGCTTTTATATATATATATATATATTTACATTTTCTGTCCGGGCAAAGGATAGAATGTCCGTCGCCCTTTACTGCTTTTCTATATATATATTTACATTCTGTTCAGCCTGGATTACTCCGTGGCTTTTATACAGCTTTTATAAATATATATATATTTCCATTCCAGTTCGGGCCTCGGAGTGAAAACCCACCGCCATTTACCGCTTTTATATATATATATATATATATATATATTTCAATTCTGTCCAGCCTGGATCATTCTGTGGCTTTTATAAAGCTTTTATAAATATATATATATTTCTATTCCAGTCTGGGCATCGAAGTGAAAACACATCGCCCTTTACAGTTTTTATATATATATGTATATATATATATTTCCATTCTGTCAAGCCTGTATTACACCGTAGCTTTTTACAGCTTTTTATAATATATATATATATATATATATATATTTACATTCAAGTCCAGGCACCGGACTGAAAACCCATCGCCCTTTACAGCTTTCGTATATATATAATTATATATATATATATATTGCTTTGGTCATCTTAATTAAATTGTTACTTTAAATATTCATTTGATATGAATCGACACTGACATTTCTGCTGACGAACTAGATTTATTTAAATCTCGCCAGCTCTAACTTTCAAATGGTTCAAAATAAGTTTAGACAGAATCGGGAAGTTAGAATGGCTGAGATTTACTTAAATCTAGCATTTTTTCTAGTAACAGTTCTGAAAGCTAACTCGTGGCCCTTAGATCGCTATCTAGTGGGAACGAGACGCTTTGGCCATGTGCGAGCCAGGATTTACTGAGGAATCCTTGGTTCTGGCGACATCTGGATGTAAATACATATTTTTGTACATATTTGAACTTTGTAGGTTTTTATTGGCCTCCTTCTGCGAGCCTAAAAATCGTGGGATTCAAGATCAAACTGATCAAAATCTGATTCTCACGATGGACAAACTCCACTTTATAGATGTACCCTGCCAGTTTTTCTAGAAAATGTATATCCGAAAGTCCTTAAAATGGTTATCCGGGTTTAAGGTCTCAACATAATCAAAATAATGGTTTGTCGTGTTAGAGTTCCTCCGATGGCTATCATGCCCATGAGGAGACCGACACTTGTATATGTTTGTGGTCGAGGATGCTTCGCAGCCCGACAATCACCATTTAAATTGAGCCTTAAGGCTGAAAAGATAAAATAGAAGGGTTGACATACTTCAATTCCTATGTTAGCATAATGGTTTGGAAACCTGCTTTCAAAACATCATTTTTATAATCTTGTCTAAATAAGAGACTTTTGCAAATCAAATCAAACCCTTCGTATATAGGGTCAACGAAGCTTGTCCAATGCTTCCAATCAATCTATCATAGGCCCAGTTTCTTCCAGCATTCACATACATATTATAGATTCAAAAAGGGAAATATTGAAAAGATGCGGTACCATGTTTACACGGGAGTTGTGGGGTGCCTAACACCTTCCCCACACTTAACCATGCCCCCGAACTCAAAACTTCGATTTTAAGAATCATGTTTCGATAGTGTCTAGCAATTGGGCCTCTTTAAAACAAAATTCGGTTGAGTTGGTACAACCTTTTCAAATCTACCAACTGGCGACTCTGTAAAACGTTCAAATCGTCGACATGATACATGTTGGCCTTTTCCTAAAAAGCCTTTCAAAACCTTTTTTCACAAGTAAAAAGAATAAGGGTAGACAGAACTTAAGAAGAGAGAAAGATCCGGGTTTGACTCGACCCGAATTTTTCCACTGACGTCGACATGGAAAAATTATGATAAGCTCGTGAAATGCCTTGTGTGGTAAGATGATGGAATTTACAATGATTTAATTAAATTAAAGAATGAATGAATTAATAAGTGAATGATTAATTAATATTATATTGTTAATTAATTATTATTATGAGTAAGAGCATATTAATGAGTAAATAATTAATTAATATAATAGATTAATGTTTATTCAATTAATTGCTATGTACAATAATATGTTACAAAGTGGCTACATGTATTTAAAATAAATGAGGTGTGACATTACAAGGTAATTATATGATATATGAAACTATATAGTAAAATTAAATGAATCATATAAGCTACATAAATAAGCCTATGTGACAACATGTTATGTGTGGATACATTAAATGTGTACTTTAATAAGAAGAATTAAATTAGAATAAATAAATATTTATTATTAAATAATTATCTCAATAATTAAGTATAATTGAAATAATAAAGTTTTATGATAATGTGGAACGATGGTACTCAACTAAATTATATTTCAGTATTATCTAATGTACAGGGATTATATAATGATGTGTATATATATTCCCCTAACTTACTACAATGTAATAATGTTTCCTCACTAAAATTACCTTATGACTTAAAAGAGAATTAAACCTAGGTATACATATATATATATATATATATATATATATGAAGGCCTAAGTAATATGTAGGCATTTTTGTTTCTAAGTTGCTGAGTGTTATGAAATGTCCCATATTGAGTGTCATTTTCTCTCTTTCACGTGTATAGGCCAATATCCCATCCCCTTCATTCCTCAATCTCAGCATTCTAGCATTCTAGCAAATGATCGCAAGGGGAGTGGGTTGATGGAGTGGTTGGCAACTATTGCACCAACTAATGTATACCCATCATATTCTTCCTTCATTCCCTTGGTTTGATTCAATGAGCAATGACCATGAATTGGTCCATAGCACCTCAACAAATAGCGATCTCCCCTTCTCCATTTCATTTTGTTGAGTTCTTATTAAGTGTTATAGAGAGTGAGGATATTGATTGAGAGTGCAATCTGAAATTGAGAGCAAGTTAGCAATTTAAGCTCAAAGAGGTATAACTCTTACATTGTGTTCTTAGTTTTGAGTTTGATGAATTCGTAGAAATTGCATGAATTAGTTGAAGATTGATATGTGGTATGATGTTAACATGTTAGTAGAGTCTATATGTATGTTATAGATGCAATGTGATGATATACAAGCATGCTAAATAAGTAATTTTGGAATTAGGATGAAGCTCTGCAATTGCATAAGCCATTCTGGACTGGAACCGGAGCGACGCGGCCGCTCCACTCCCTAGTACAAACACGGTGCGGCCGCGCTGTTCTGCAGAACATGAAATCCATTTTTGTGTTTTCTGTTTTGATGAGCATGTTAGTTTAACTTGAATATTCCTATATAAGTCCCTGACATGCTAATGTAGGTCGCCTTACATGTAATCACTTACCTTAGCTTGGTTTTAATGACTTTCTAAAGGAAACTTAACATTAGAGAATGAAACTTGATGAACTAAGTATACTTTGAATTCTGACCTTGAGCATGCTTATATAGTTTAGTTATGTATGTACATGAGTATGATGTATAGTATGTAAAGTTACTTTGCATACTTGGTTGGTTTAACATGAGATTTTCAAAGAAAACTTAAGAGTTTGAAAACTAACGATGCTAATAACTACCTTATATGTATTCTAAAAATTTCGACTACCATGATAGGACATGTTATGCATCTAGACATGGTTGGCATATACACCTATCTAGTTATGAACACGAAAACTAGTCAAGCATAGTTCAAATGAGTTTAAAAAAGTAAAACTATGCTACTTTGTAATACAAAAACTAGGATGACTTGAGCATGTATTTAAGGTTATTAACCTCATTATATGGTATAACGGTTACACATGAGAAGTCTTTTGAATTGAACTCCTTAAGCCTTGTTAAATATAAAGTGAATATAAAACTATGTTGAAGGCAAGACGTAAGCTGAACCTAACCATAAACCTCATAACATGTGTGTTCAGCATGTATCATCGTCTAAAGAGTGTTATTGGACAAGTTAGTTTTCTGTAGGAGCAAGTCAACACTGGTTTGAACTGGGAGCAGCGCGGCCGTGCCACTCTTTAGTTCCAATCTAGCTCGGTCGCGCCGCCCTGTAGTGTAATTTGACCATGTTGTTTGTAATCTGAAACTACATGCATGCTATTACTAATGTCCTAAACTGCAATAAATGTATAGTGGGGTGTTCAAGTGTTAATGAACATATTGACGATAGGAGACCATAGATTGATAAGTGTTTATAAAACTTTCAAACGCTAAGGCAACGACGATTACAAGCTATGTTATTTGATTATATAGTAGCATACAAATTGATTATGTGCTATGTGTACGTAAGATATGTAACAGCATACGTGTAGGATTGTACGACTAAGTTATAATGTTATATATGTGTTTAACTTACATATCAAGTGTCGACGTCGGTGGAAAAATTCGGGTCGGGTCAAACCCGGATCTTTCTCTCTTTTCCTTAGTTTGTCTACCCTTATTCTTTTTATTGTAAAAAAGGTTTTGAAGGGTTTTTTAGGAAAAGGATAACATGTATCATGTCGACGATTTGAACGTTTTACAGAGTCGCCAGTTGGTAGATTTGAAATGGTTGTACCAACTCAACCGAGTTTTATTTGAAAGAGGCCCAATTGCTGGACACTGTCGAAACTTGATCTTTGAAACCAAAGTTTTGAGTTCGGGTGCTTGGTTATGTGTGGGGAAGGTGTTAGGCACCCCACAACTCCCGTGTAAACACGGTACCTCATCTTTTCAATATTTCCCTTTTAAATCTACAATGTGTGTGTGAATGCTGGAAGAAATTGGGCCTATGTTTGTTTGAAAGCATGGACAAGCTTTGTTGAACTTATATACGAAGGGTTTGATTTGATTTGCAAAAGTATTTTTTTAGACAAGATTATTAAAATGATGTTTTAAAAGGTTGATTTTCAAACCCTTACGCTAACATAGGAATTGAAGTATGTCAATACTTCAGTTTTATTTTCTCAGCCTTAAGGCTCAATTTGAATGGTGATTGTCGGGCTGCAAAGCATCCTCGACCACAACAAATATATAAGTGTCGGTCTCCTCATGGGTATGATAGCCATCGGAGGGACTTTGACACGACAAACTATTATTCTCATTATGTTGAGACCTTAAACCCAGATAACCGTATTAAAGTCTTTCAGATGTACATTTTACAAAAAAAAATAGACAGGGTACATCTGTAAGTGGAGTTTTTCCATCGTGGGAATCAGATTCTGATAAGTTTGATCATGAATCCCACGATTCCTAGGCTCACATAGGGAAACCAATAAAAACTTACACAACTCAAATATGTACAAAAAATATATATTTACATCCAGATGTCGCCAGAACCAAGGATTCATCAGTAAATCCTGGTTCGCATGTAACTGAAGCGTCTCGTTCCCACTAGATAGCGATCTAAGGACTGCGAGGTAGCTTTCATAACTGAAATTAGAAAAATGCTAGATTTAAGTAAATCTCATCCATTCTAGCTTCCCGATTCCGTCTGGACCTATTTTGAACTGTTTGAAAGCTAGATTTGGCGATATTTAAAGAAATTTAGTTCGCTCGCAGAAATGTCAGTGCCGATTCATATCAAATGAATATTTAAAGCAACAATTTAATCAAAATGAGCAAAGCAATATATATATATATATATATAATTATATATATAATTATATATATACGAAAGCTGTAAAGGGCGATGGATTTTCACTCTGGTGCCCGGACTAGAATGTAAAAATATATATATATATATATATATATATATATATATATATTTATAACAGCTGTAAAAAGCCACGGAGTAATACAGGCTTGACAGAATGAAAATATATATATATATATATATATATATATATATATATATATATATATATATATATAACTATAAAGGACGATGAGTTTTTCACTTCGAGGCCCGAACTGGAATGAAAATATATATATATATATATATATACATATATATATATTTATAAAAGCTGTATAAAAGCCACAGAATGATCCAGGCTGGACAGAATGTAAATATATAAATATATATATATATATATATATATATATATATATATATATATATATATATAAAATCTGTAAAAGAGCAATGGATATTCTATCCTAGGCCCATATATATATAAAAAAGTAATAAAAGGCCACGAAATGATCCAGGCAGAACTGGAATGTAAATATATATATATATATATATATATATATATATAAAATATAGACAAAAAATAGTCAAACCGAGACTAGGAAGATAACCCAATCTATTGAAAGGTGCATATATATGTATATATATAAAAGCAGTAAACTACTGCGAATTTGAAATTCGGGCTTGACAGGATTGAAAAGTTAGTATATATACAGTTAAATATACACAATAAAAAGCCAAACTCGGGTTGGGAAGATAACCAAGTCCGGCGAAGTTGCTAGAAACGAAGATATATGTATATAAAAGTTGTTAGAAGTGACGGATCGTCAATTCGAGTTGTAGAATTGCCAGAAAATGCGTTTAGGTACTAAAATGTACCAAAAGTTAGTAAAAACGACCACGGAACAGAGTTCTGGGCATATTTAGAAAGTGAAACTTAACGTGCAAGTGTATAGAAGTGCAATGAAGTAATATGAACTTTCTGATCGTAAATATACTCACAATGGACTGCTACACGGGCTTTTTGTCAAATCGTAGGCCTTTAAACGTCCGTTTCTATTGGTTATTTTTTGATATGTGGTAGTATGTGGGTATATCTACGTGTTAGAGTAAAAAAATTTGGGTTTGGAAGACAAGAAAATAGATGAGAAACCAAACAGGCAGGGGTTCAGAGTGTTTTTAAATTTATAAAATGAGCTGGGGGTCACCTCATATATTTAGACTCGGGAGCAGCAACTCTACCTGTGGCAGCCGCAGGTAGAGTTATGGCTCCACATGGCGGGGCCCACGTGGCGGGTCTCGTTGCATCGAAGTATGTGTACTCTGAGCAATACGAGGTCAGATTCAAAAGTTTCTAATTTTTGATCGGAGCGTCTGTTTGAAGCGTGTTGTACCTTTCAAGAAAGCACTTGTTGAGAGTGTCGCAATGACATGGGATAAAACATTTTCTGAGTCCAAAAAGATGGGTTCATAACCAGGTCTTTGATTCCTCGCAGTATGTCCGTTGAGCTGTCTTGCGCTGTTTTCACTCGGGATCATTGTTATGGTTCGTTCTGACTTTGGTGGCATTAATTCGTATTGAATTTGACCGAATTGACTTCAAGTCAGTAAAATGACCATTTTGCCCCTCTCGGGGTTGCCCTTAGTGTTGGCATGGCCTCCAGCTGACTTCTTGGGGTTGTCTCCGTGGTTTGGATCCCAGCCGATTCTGTTTGTCCTCAGGGTTGTCTTTGAGGCTGACTTGGTCCTTCTAGGTTTTCCTCTGGAGACGTTGTAAGGGTTCAGGAATGTTTTTGAAGTTGACCTGACCTCCCGGGTTGAGGCCGGGGCTGACCTGTACCTCCCGGGTTGAGACCGGGGCTGACCTGTACCTCCCGGGTTAAGATCGGGGCCGAGTTGTACCTCTTGGGTTAAGATAGGGCTGACCTGTACCTCTTGGGTTGAGACCAGGGCTGACCTATACCTCCCAGGTTGAGATCGGGGCTAACCTGTACCTCCCGGGTTGAGACCGGGATTGAATTGATGACCCGATATTGAGATCGGGGTTGAATTGATGGCCTGGTATTGAGACCGGGGTTGAATTAATGGCCCGATATTGAGATCGGGGTTGAATGATAGGCCCGATATTCAGACCGGGGTTAATTTGATGGCCCGGTATTGAGACCGAGGTTGAATTGATGGCCTGGTATTGAGACCGAGGTTGATTTGATGGCCCGATATTGAGATCGGGGTTCAATTGATGGCCCGGTATTGAGACCGGAGTTGAATTAATGGCCCGATATTGAGACCGGGGTTGAGTTAAAAAGACAGTTTTGCCCTCCTACAGTGTTAGTAACAGGGAAATGAAATTTTGAGTGTCTACAGATGCTTCTCTTTATCATATTCATGCAATGCAATGGAATGAACAAGATAAAGATTGCTGGCCAGTAGAAATGCAAATGCAAAGGCAAGGCAAGGCATTGCCTGATATTTGATGAATGTTAGATTCCTTCAAGGGGTTGGGATCATCATTGAATGTTCACATCACTCTCTGCTGAGGATAACGTCATTCTTGATAACCTTTGGGGCATCACTATCAGGCAGTTACTGATAGGACATCAGATTTAGGCTATCACAAACTGTTCTCGTCACTTACTGCTGGGGATGACGTCCTCCGTGATAGCTTTGTCGACTCTGATGGGGATGATATTATTGACGCTACCTCGATTTGAGACCAATGGTTTCCCACGTCTGTCCATATTCTTTACAAGGTATATTTTCCTTCCGGCTAATGTCATTGTACCTTTCTACAAGTTTCTCCGCTGGGGATATATCTTAGTTATCGAGTTACCTTAGTTGGTGCTTTCGATGCCTATCATGACGATAATTTACACCAGTAGTCCTTCTCGGTGCTCCCTTTGAGGATGTGAATAACATATTCCATCATCTGTCCTCTGTGGGGATGGCTTATTATATTATTTCCATCACCAGATCACTTTCGATGCTTCGCGGGGGTTGCGCCAACGGCTGAGATATCGCTGGGGTTGAGCCAACGGCTGATACTTCGTTGGGGTGGAGGCAACGGCTGAACTATCACTGGTCTGTACCCAATACTTCGCTGGGGTTGTGCTAATGGCTAAACTATCATCGGTCAGTACCCAACGCTTTGCTGGGGTTGTGCCAATGGCTGAGATATCGTTGGGGTTGAGCCAACGGCTGAACTGTCATCGGGCTGTACCTGATGCTTTGCTGGGGTTGTGCCAACGGTTGATTGTCATTGGGCTATACCCGACGCTTCGCAGGGGTTGAGCCAACAGCTAAACTGTCATCGGTCATTACCCGACGCTTCGCTGGGGTTGAGCCAATGGCTGAACTGTCATCGGTCAGTACCCGATGCTTCGCTGGGGTTGTGCCAACGGCTGAACTATCATCGGTCTACACCCGACGCTTCACTAGGGTTGTGCTAACAGCTGAACTATCACCGGTCTGTGCCCGATGCTTCCCTGGGGTTGTGCCAACGGCTGAACTGTCACCCGTCTGTACCCGACGCTTCGACAGTGGCAGTTTTTGGTAGTTTTGTGCAATTTTTTAGCAGTTTTCATCATTGGTCCCCAGATATTGCTTTGGGATGAATACCAATGGCTTTCATGAAGTTCCCCCCTTTGTCATTAATCCGCTACCTAAACGCAGGATTTCAGGACAAACCGCTTAATCTTGTAGCTGTTTTTTCTCATAATTGACTTTTCAGCTCATGTAAACTCCGTTTCAACTCGAACTGGACCGAGTTAGAGGGACCCACCCTGGGGAGCCGCAGTTAGGCGTGCGACAGCCGCCGGTGGAGCCTCTCCTTCCTGCGTTTTAAAATGGGCAGCGGGCTTTCATAATTTGAAGTTTCAGTTTCGAGTTTCAAATGGAATCCGATTTTCTTTTTCAGATCTACGAAGTTCGGGTAGCTTTTTTCAGATTCTGTCAGCGGCTACGCGTTCTGCACATCTCAGGTAACATTTAGATCCTTTCTTTTCAAGTTTTGACCGTTTGAAGTATGTAAACCACGTAGGGTGTTTTTGAACGCAATGTATCAAAAATGTATACTTATATGACCTGCTAAAATTTTTTTGACTTTATAATTATGCATATTTTATTGTAATGCACATTTTAATGTAAGAAAATTCAGATTCTGAGACAGTATATTTTTGCTCTTTTTGATCAGTTTACTCATCCTTTTTGAGGCCTAGCTAGCCTGGATTTTCAACTAAAAATGTCTATGGTAATTTGGCTACCATGTGAAGTTTATTTTTGATTTTTTTTATAAATATGAACTGTTTCTATTTTTGGGAAGTTGTGCTATTGAATGGCCACCTAGACATGCCTATGTGCATGCGGACAGTCCATTTTACAAAGCAGACTCTGGCGAAATTTTTTCAAAAGCCCGAGCATTTAATAAATATGCAGTTTTGACTCTACTGGAATTTTTGACTAACCCATGCATGTTTTTTAGGATTTAGTTTTTGAAAAACATGCAGTTTTGACTCTACTAGAGATTTTTAATTGACCCATGCATGTTTTAGGACTTAGAAATGCATAAAGTACTGATTTAAATTAATAAGCCACATGTTTTAGGCTTACCACACCCTTTCTGAGGTGATTTGGAAACTTTATTCTGGCGATGGACTGAGATAGACCCGGGAGTGCCAGTAGGGTCGTTTCAGGAGTTAGACGGAGGAGAGTCTCCGATGTTCCTCAGGCCACGGCCAGCCCGGCCGCCTTGCAGGTTAGCTGAGTCAGTGATTCGTCCGGCCCAGAATGAGCCGCCGATCGATATAGATGATGAGGATGCTCCATTTGCCTCTCCTGCCCCAGCTCAGGCTCCACGTGCGGAGCTTCCAGGCATTGTTATTCCAGTCCAAGATCTGTTGGGAGATTTGAGTCGTCATCCCTCGAGGTTCCTCTATGCCAACGAGGTGACTGAAGCTTTTTCTGTTTCTAAATTTTCTTTCTTTCTTTTGCCATTCTCGGGGCACAAGTTTTTGACATAGTTTGGCTTTTGATGCAGGTTCTGGGCTTTACACAGCCTCGAGGGAACTGGTTTAATGTGCATTCCCTGTACCACACTCTGCACCAAGACTACAGGGACATTGTTGACACCTGGGGGTTTCAGGCATTTTTTTCTATTCTTCCCCGCCGTTGCCCTTGTGGTTTTAAGAGGGCTTTGTCTGAGCGCTGGTTCAACTAGACTCAGTCTCTCCACTTGTTGGACTGTGAGGTGATGATGACCCCTATGGACTAGATGTTCATCACCGGCATAAAGTTTGAGGGTTAGTCAGTGCCTGTCGTGGCTGACATTACACCCACTGGCGTTTGGTCCCTGCTGGGAGTCCCTGCGATTAGACGATCCGATCTAGTCCCTTGAGAGTAGATGCCCAGAGTGGGGATTTTCTTGAGCCTCTACCTGATGATCAAAGGGTTAAGGATCGCATCCTGCGCCGATTGTTTATGGTGATCATCAGGGGTTATTTTCTGGCAGACAACTCTGCGACGGTGTCCTATGCCCTGGTCAGCGCCACTCAATATGTAGAGCGCCTCAGTTGTTGGGTTTGTATGAAATTGTGGGCGCAATCAAATTGCAAAATTTAGCGAAAGCATGGTATATCAGAGTTTAAAAATTTCTACAAATCCATTACCCGGATCATCCTTTATACAAATTATTAATTTAAAACGATTAATAAGAAGTTATAGAATCATATCCTTGTAGAACGAAGCTTCCACATGTACGAGTTCAACTCCTTGTTCTTCGTGATCTCCTTGAATTTTTAGGTTAGATTCCTTTGTTTGATCAACGTTAGCCACCCAAGTGTTTGGCCTCTAGAGGTGATCCACCAAGGAATAGGAATTATTCAAGAATGAGTGTGGTTGGCTAAACCCTAGGTTTCTATCCTTTATAGAAAAGGAGTACTCTCCAACAATTAAAATTGCATCAACTGATATCTATTATAAGACTCCTCTTATATACATATTGGTTAACCCTTCTAATTCTATTAGACATGAGGTTTCATTTAATTAATTAAACTCCTTTAATTAATTTAGGCTTCCCACCACATTAGGAATAATTAATTAAATTTATTTAATTAATTTACCTCCTAATCTTATTATGAATAAATGAGAGTACTAATATTAAATTAATTCCTAAACTCCTTTAGAAATTAAAATAATAATAATTGTAATAATATTAATAAGACTCCTTCTTATTAATTTATATTTAATATTTTTAAAATATTAAATAATAAACATTAAGCTATTTAATTTATTATATCACCATAGATTAAATTAATTACACTTAATGCATTATTACGATTATGCCATTACCTTCTTAAATAATTATTTTTCATTTTATGGTGTGACCCTTTAGGTTCTCCATATTAAACCGGTTGTGAATAAATCAATTAGAATAATTCTAATCTTATTTAAATAAATAAATTAAACTAATAATCTATTTAAATAAATAATATTTATTCTACAATAGGGATAAGCCTCCCTAGCGATCAACGACTTTCCAGATATTATAGATTTCAACATCAATCATAAAAGAACCTGTGAGTAAATAGTTACCGTACAATTCAATCCTTCCACCATACAATGTCCCAATTAAATATAAGACATGAAATTACTGTCAATTCTTATTTTATTTAATTATATATATTTCGATTGAATTGCTTTCTATTTTCATTCTTCCTTGGCCAAGGACTACTAGGTTGTCATTTAACGAATCACATAGGACATATCTCTTCTTTTACTAGAAGTGGTAGATTCTTTATTGATCATTCATTATCTCCATATATAACTCATTATACCCAAGCATACCTTTTGATATACCCTAAGGCCATGTTTGTTTGCAAAGATTATAATCCCGGGATTATAATCCATGGATTATAATCCAGGACTATGAATCCTAGGATTAAATAATCCTAGTCACATGTTTATTTTTTACGGGATTATTTAGGGGATAACTTAAAATAATTTCATGTTATGTTTGTTTTTTCCAGGATTAATTAAAGAATTGGATTAAAAAATATCGTTTGGACTATTATACCCTTACCAATAATAACATATTTTAAAATATAATTTAAACTTATTTATACATCAAAAAATAAAAAAAAATTAATTAAAAACTTTTCAATAAGTAGTTATATTATTCAGTAAATATTATTTTTTTGAGAGGGGGGTAGTGGGGGAGGTGGGGGTGGGGGATAAGGGGTGGGGGTTGCGTGGGGTGGGGTGGGGTGGGAGTGTATACATAATCAGTATATATTATTTTTTTGAGGGGGGAGGGGGGAGGGGGAGGGGGTGGGGGTGGGGGTGGGGGTGGGGGGGAGTGGGGGTAGGGGCAGGGTGGGACGGGGCGGAGTGGGGGTGTATACATAATTAGTAAATATTATTTTTTTAATTTTTGTGGGGTGGGGGTGGGGTGGGCTGGGTGGGGTGGGCGGTGCAGGGTGGGGTATACATAATCAGTAATTATTATTTTTTTGAGTGTGGAGGGGGTGGGTAGGGGGTAGGGGTTGGGGCGGGTAAGCTGGGGGTGGGGGGGGGGGGAGGTGGGGCGGAGTAGGATGGGGGTGTATATATAATCAGTAAATATTATTTTTTTTAATTTTTGTGGTGGTGGGGGTGGGTGATGGGGTGGGGGTGGGGTGGGTGGGGGTGGGGGTTGTATACATAATCAAAAAATATTATTTTTTTGAGTGGGGGGGGGGTGGGGTGGGTGGGGGTAGAGTGGGGGTGTATATATAATCAATAATTTTTTTTAATTTTTGTGGGGGGGGGGGGGGTGGGTGGGGTGGATGGGGTAGCGTGGGGTAGTTTGGGGTGTATATATAATCAAAAAATATATATTTTTTATTTTTGTGGGGTGGGGTGGGTGGGGTGGGGTAGTGTGGAGTGTATATATAATCTGTAAATATTTTTTTTTTAATTTTTGTGGGTTGGGTTGGGTGGGGTACGGTGGGGTGGGGTGGGGTGGGGTAGGGTGGGGTGTATATATAATGAATAAATATTATTTTTTAATTTTTATAGGGTGGAGGTGGGTGGGGTGGGTGGGGTTGGGGTGGGGTAGGGGCGGGGTGTATATATAATCAATAAATATTATTTTTTTAATTTTTATGGGGTGGGGTGGGGTGGGGTGGGGTGGGGTGGGGGTGAGGCGGTGGAAGTATTCAAGTATTCAAGTCTTATATGAGGCTATGGAAGTACCAGCAAGAGAATTGTATGAATTTATGACCTGTTGGATGTGTGTAAAATATGTACTACATGTATGTATAATTTAAATGTACATACGTACTGTAAAAAAAAAGTACGACTAAAAACATTTTAGAAATTTTTCTTTGGTGATAATCAATCACAACTAAGACGTTCAATCTAATTTAAGGACACGTTAGTCATATTAGAAAAGACAAAGGTTAATTTTGTCTACAAATTTTTAATCCCTCCTAATGGGATTTTTATACCATGTTAGACATAACATTAAATAATCCCTCATTCTAAGTCATTTTGTTATCCCAGGATAATAGTCCGAAGTTTAATTTAAAAAACAAACAAGAGATTAAGGATTATTAGTCCAACCCCAAGGGTTATCTTAGTAAACAAACATGGCCTAAGGATTTTTAAGGAATAAGTCAAAGTATAATTCATTACATACAAGATACTATGATAATCTCAAGTCCAAGGATCACTTGTACTACTATCACATTCGGAATTCCTATTGGCAGGCAAGTAAAACTCCATTAGGTATTCCATAGCGAGTCACATTCAGTGAACTTATTCTCCAATAAGCACCTACATACTTGCTTTAGTGTCTCCATACAAATGATCATGAGATCAATCATCCTCATCTAATAAGCAAGCAACATATGTACCAATCCATCCGGATTTACTAATCCCTTTTTTAGTAATCCAACGATTGGGAACTATTTTTGTTTTAAGCTTTTTAAGAATTTAGATCTCATTAGCATGATCAACATTATGATTCTAAAAGCATTGTTTAAAACTATGGGTTATTTATATATTATAAAAATAGCATCATGTAGATAATTAAATGCCTTTAATAAATGAATACTTTTATTAATATATAAACAAGATTGTCTCCAAAGTATATGCTTTATCATCATACGTGATTGGCTTGTATGCACACTACTTTCAATCTCCCACTTGCACTAAAGCCAATCGCCATAGTATCTCATACTCATCTTCTCTAAGTGACGATCAAACTGTTGTTGTGTTAAAGCTTTAGTAAATGGATCTGCAATGTCGTCTTGAGAGTCTACACGTTCCAAGGCGACGTCTCTTCTTTCAATAATTTCTTTAATCAAAGTGCCGCAACACATGTTTCGATTCAAGATGAGACTTAGGAACTATTTCTAGTTCTGTAATGAACTTTTCATCCGAAACATCAATTTGCAGCTTCGCTTACAGTTTATATACTTTGTCTTTGTTACTAAATCAATAACCTTTTGCTGTTTGGTACCTTTCCAATTCACTGCACCACCTTTCAAGGTAACGGCTTACCCTAAAGTGGTTTTGCTGTCGTCTTGGTTAGTCCGAAAACTTGAGTCTGTTTAGTCCTCTAGTTTAATTCATACCCATTATGTGTCATGATGACATCCTTAGTGTCAGTTAAGTACTTTAAGATGTTTATCACTGTCTTACAGTGATCTTCTCCAGAATATTACTGATCAACATCAAGTCTCGTATATTTCATTGCATACATGATAGTAACTCATGCGATCTTTCTTTTATTGAGGACAATTTTAGAGAGATACACTCTATGACTCATCATCATGAGACACTTTTGGAGTTTTCCATGCTAAATGCCTTTAGCATCTAATGAATATACGTTCCTTGGGTTAAGCCGAACATCCTTTTAAATCTATTTATACAGATTAATATCCCTAATGTAGGATGTTTTACCCAAATCATTCATGAAGGAATGTTTAGGCAACTTTATTTTGATCGATTGTAACATAGGAATGCCATTCCCTATTAGTAATATATCATCAACATATAATACAAGGAATGAAACAGCGCTCCCACTAACCCTTTTATACACACAAGGCTCATCGTCGTTTTTGATAAAATCAAACTCTTTGATTGTATCATCAGTACGGATGTTCCATCTACGAGAAGCTTGCTTCAATCTATAAATGGATCGTTGTAGCTCATATACATGATTTGCTTCAACCATTGAAACAAATTCATCTGGCTGTATTATACATATATTCTCCTCTAATAGTGTATGTTTGAGGAAGGGCGTCTCCACATCCATTTTGCCAGATTTAGTAATAATAAGCTGCAATCGCAAGTAAAATTCAAATGGTCTTGTGCATTACTTCAAAGATCTATTTTAGATTTTATGGTCATCTACCATTTCTCTGAGTCTTAATTACTCACAGCCTGTTCGTAATTCAATGGATCATCATCATTCATGACGTGTACCTCATCGTCATCCTCTATGACGAATCCATACCTTTCAGATATCTTCGGTACTCTACCAGATTTACGAATAGGGTGTTGTACCGTAGGTGTCTCTACTTGGACAGGTTCATCCAATTGATCTGTATTGGTTTGTGATTCTTGAATTTCTTCAAGATCTATTTTCCTCCCACTAGCCCCTTTAAGGGTAAACTCATTTTCCAAGAAGGCAGCGTGTTTCGCAACAAACACCTTTTGCTCAGTAGGATTGTAGAAATAGTATCCCAAACTTTCTTTAGGATATCCCACAAACGTGCACTTATCAGATCTTGTCCTAAGCTTATCATTTTAAAACCTTTTCACATAAGCTGAACATCCCCAAATCTTAACATGCTTAAGACCAGGTTTCCTCCCTGTCCACATCTCATATGGAGTCTTGGGGAAGGATTTCAAGGGGACCTTATTTAGTTGATATGTAGCCATTTCTAGGGCATGACCCTTAGAATGAAATTGGAAGATCGGTAAAACTCATCATGAAACGAACCATGTCCAACAATGTTTGATTTCTCCTTTTAAATACTCCATTGAACTGTGGTGTACCTGGTGGAGCCCATTGTGAGATTATACCACGATCTTTGAGACAATTGAGAAACTCACTGCTTAAGCATTCTCCACCTCGATCTGATCGAAGAATCTTAACATTCTTGCCTATTTGTTTCTCTACTTCACTTTTGAACTCTTTGAACTTTTTAAATGATTCAGATTTATATTTCATTAAATACATATATCCAAATCTTGAGTGATCATCAGTAAAAGTAATAAGAATACCCTCCCCGTGAATTGTTGTCATATGTCCACAAACGTCTGTGTGAACCAACGCTAACAACTCTATAACTCTTTCTCTTTTTCCACTAAAAGGAGATTTAGTCATTTTACCCATGAGACTAGATCACAAGTTGGATGTGATTCATAATCGGATAGCTCTAAGAGCCCATCCTTATGCAACTTGGATAATCTTGTTTAATTGATATGACCGAGTCTACATCGCCACATATAGGTATAATTAACATCATCTCTTTTCCTTTTCTCAGTTTGTTCTATTTGAAATATATTTTCATGCAAGTCAAATATGTAAAGTGCATTTCGTTAATTACCAACCCCATATAAAACATTATTTTTTATAAATAGAACAACTGTTGTTCTTTATTATAATTTCAAATCCATCCATATCTAATACGAAAATAGAAATAATGTTTCTAATGATATTTGGAAAAATAACAATTATTTAAATAAATGAACTTACCCGTAGGTAGTGAGTGCTAAACAATAAATTCCTATAGCTAATACAGCAACCTTTGCTCCATTTCCCACTCGTAGGACAACCTCATCCTTGTTCAGCTTTCTACTTCTGACTAGTCTCTGCACAGTATTACATATGTGAGAACCACAGCCGGTATCCAATACCCAAGTAGAGTTTTGACTTTTTGAAAAATTAATTTCAATCATGAAAAACTTTGATTGGAAGTCGAAGCTTTTCTAAGCTTCTTCTCTGCCAGAAACTTCTTGCATTTCCTCTTCCAATGACCCGGATCGTTACAATGGAAGCACATTCTTTTGCTAGCTGGATCAGGTTTCTTCTGATCCTTTACTTTCACCTTGCCCTTAGCCTTCTTAGATTTCTTCTTTTCAGAAGATACCTTGGGCCTCTTCTTATTCTTGGAAGTATCATCCATCATTAAGACATGGTTCTTCTTGGATGGGAAGTGACCTTCTGCAGTTTTCAACATGTTAAGTAATTCAGGCAAGCTGACATCTAACTTATTCATGTGAAAATTAACAACGAACTGCGAGAAGGTCTCAGGGAGTGACTGCAAAACCAAGTCTTGACTCAACTCCCCATCTATGATGAACCCAAGCTGTCCAAGGCGTTTAATCAGATTGATTACCCTTAGGACATGAGTCTCAACGGCGACGCCCTCGGTCATTTGAGATCGGAAGAGCTCCTAAGATATCTCATATCTAGCAGTCCTACATTGTTCACTATACAACTCCTTGAGGTGAAGCAACATAGTAGGTGCATCCATGTTTTCATACTGACACTGAAGCTCATTATTCATGGATGAGAGCATGATGCATTGAGCCACAGATGCATCATCTTGCCACTTTACAATAGTGGTAATCTCTTCCTCAGAGGCAGATTCTGGAATAGTTCCAAGGACAGGTGAATTTAGGACATAAGAAATCTTTTCAGCAGTGAGAACTATTTTCAAATTCCTTAACCAGTCCGTGTAATTCGGCCCTGTTAGTTTGTTAGCATCAAGTATGTTACGCAGTGAAATTAGTGATTTCAACATTTTTAAATTTCTGTATGTGAAAAGACAATATTTTAGCAAACATTCATTTAATTAATTTTATATACCAAAATAAATTACGTCTTATTTTAAGTTGGTATCTGCCACTATTTTTTTCAAACTATATTACACTCACTTATATAGTTCAACAACATCTAATTAAAGATTCACTAGTGAGAATAAGGATCCCATTTTAAATGTATATAGCCTTGTGTGTGCATAATAAACGATATATAAATTAATAGGTAGACAACTCTTGTCGATCACATCAACATGTGACTCTTTGTATTTTTCCTCTTAAATCATAATGGTCAAGTGTGTGCACATCCGAACTAAAATAATTTAAGTTAAGTCCAGCCTAGCACTCCTTATATTCGAAAAAGAAAAATATTGTCCTTGTGTGTGTACAACAAAATAATATTGTTCAATTAACTTTATAAGCATCAAATGTGATTAAATTAATATCTTAAATATGCAATACTCGCCTTGTGTGTGCACAACAAACTCGTATTAAATATTTAATATTCTATTAATTTATCATACTAGAAGGCAATGTTCGATATTCCAAATATCATTTGAACGCTTTAGACTCAATATGATTTCTTTGAGGGGTTTGTTATTATTTATCTCATCTTGTTTAGCGCGCATGCACACATATATATAAAATACGCGTCATTTTATTAAACATGCGAAGCATGTCTGTATAAAATATAATATATATATAATACTTAGCATGTACATATAGAATACTATATTCTACCCGGATTGATTATGGATTTTTATTCTAGTTTGGTTCACTCGAGCCACCAAGTAAACCAAAAGGTCAAACCCAGGGGTGCAAGAATTTAAGTTTAAACGTAACTATTACATTTAAATCCGGGCTCCATACAAATGGGTCTTTACGCGCTCCTTGCTCCCTGGTCTCCAATTTCTTCAAGATAATTCTAACTATCTCTATTACATAAAATATTTAATTTAAATAGAAATCTTGATCAACAGTCAAGGGAAGTACATAGGAGGGAGATAAAATTTTACATCAAGAAAAAACCAGAGAAGACGAGGTACGCATACCCCATTTAATAAAACTCATTCATTCAAGTATTCAACTAAAATAAAATCCAATCACATTGGTCAATAGTCCATAATCAATCCCATTTATAATCATACATATCACCATATGCATCAATAAATAAATATTCATCTCACGAATTAAAACATTCCATATATATATGAGTATCATTTAATGGACAATTTTAAATTGCATGAAATCCAATTTCAAGATTAAAATAAACTCTTTATTTTAATTATAAAATTATTAAGAATAATATATATATATATATATATATAATCGTATATATTATATATATATATATATAAACCGCATATTATATATATATATATATGATTATATATATATATATATATATATATATATATATATATATATATAAATCTGAAGCTTACTTTAATATCCTGCAGGCTTAAGAAATCTGATGGGTCACCAGTATATATATATATATATATATATATATATATAACGTAATCATGATTTACTTTTTTAGAAATCCTGCAGTTCAATTTTTAACGTGATCTGCTCCAAAAAAATGCTTCCGCGGTTTTTTTTCAATTCGGAATTAAAAGACGGTTTTCGTTTTTTTTTCAAAAAAATAAATAAATAAATTTTATTTAATTAATTATGTTCAATAAATTATTCTAAATACATACCCATATAATATAGAATCAAAACAATTAATAATTGCATAAAGGTTTGGCTCTGATGCTACTGTTGGGTTTGTACGAAATCGTGAACGCAATCAAATTACAAAATTTAGCGGAATTATGGTATATCAGAGTTTAAAAATTTCTACAAAATCATTACCCGAATCATCTTTTATGCAAATTATTAATTTAATACGATAAATAAGAAGTTATGGAATCACACCCTTGTAGAAAGAAGCTTCCTAAAGTACGAGTTCAACTCCTTATTTTTTGTTATCTCCTTGAATTTCTGAGTTAGATTCCTTCCTTTGATCAAGTTAGCCACCCAAGTGTTTGACCTCTAGAGGTGATCCACCAAGGAATAGAAATTATTCAAGAATGAGGGTGATTGGCTAAACCCTAGGTTTCTATCCTCTATAGAAAAAGAGTACTCTCCAACAATTGAAATTGCATCAACTGATATCTATTATAAGATTCCTCTTATATAGATATTGGTCAACCTTTCTAATCCTATTAGACATGGAATTTCATTTAATTAATTAAACTCTTTTAATTAATTTAGGCTTCCCACTACATTGGGAATAATTAATTAAATTCATTTAATTAATTTACCTCCTAATCTTATTAGGAATAAATGAGAGTACTAATATTAAATTAATTCCTAAACTCTTTTAGAAATTAAAATAATAATAATTGTAATAACATTAATAAGACTCCTCTTATTAATTTATATTTAATATTTTCAAAATATTAAATAATAAACATTAAGCTATTTAATTTATTCTATCACCATAGATTAAATTAATTACATTTAATGCATTATTACGATTATGCCATTACCTTCTTAAATAATTATTCTTTCTTTTATGGTGTGACCTTTTAGATTCTCCATATTAAACCGGTTGTGAATAAATCAATTAGAACAATTCTAATCTTATTTAAATAAATAAATTAAACTAATAATCTATTTAAATAAATAATATTTATTCTACAATAGAAATAAGCCTCTCTAGCGATCAACGACTTTCTAGATAATATAGATTTTAACATCAATCATAAAAGAACATGTGAGTAAATAGTTACCGTACAATTCAATCCTTCCTCCATACAATGTCCCAATTAAATATAAGACATGAAATTACTGTCAAGTCTTATTTTATTTAATTATATATATTTTGATTGGAAAATGCACAACTCCAAATAATACAAATTAAAAACTCCTTTCTAATTTCATTCTGCCTTGGCCAAGTACTATTGGGTTGTCATTTAACGAATCACATAGGACATATCTCTTCTTTTACTAGAAGTGATAGATTCTTTATTGATCATTCATTATCTCCATATATAACTCATTATACCCAAGCATACACTTTGATATACTCTAAGAGTTTTTAAGGAATAAGTCAAAGTATAATTCATTACATACAAGATACTATGATGATCTCAAGTCTAAGGATCACTTGTACTACTATCATATTAGGAATTCCTATTGACAGGTAAGTAAAACTCCATTAGGTATTTCATAGCGAGTCACGTTCAGTGAACTTATTCTCCAATAAGCACCTACATACTTGGTTTAGTGTCTCCACACAAATGATCATGAGATCAATTATCCTCATCCAATGAGCAAACAACATATGTACCAATCTATCCGAATTTACTAATTTCCTTTTTAGTAATCCAACGATTGGGAACTATTTAAGTTTTAAAACTTTCTAAGAATTTAGATCTCATTAGCATGATCATCATCATGATTCTAAAAGCATTGCTTAAAACTATGGGTTATTTACATATTATAAAAACAACATCATGTAGATAATTAACTGTCTTTAATAAATGAATACTTTTATTAATAAATAAATAAGATTATCTCCAAAGTATATGTTTTATCATCATACATGATTGGCTTGTATGCACACGACTTTCATCAGTGACTTTGATTGGGGTACCTACACCTTTGCCTATTTTCTCCGAGGCATGCGCATGCACTCGGAAGGTATGACGGAGGCTTGGCTAGGGTTCTACCCATTCCTGCTGGTGAGTACATCTTTCTTGTACCTTTTTGATTGTTGCATTTACATTTGTCAGTCTTGGTTACCGAGGACTTTTGATATTTACATAGCCAGTTATGGGCCTATGAGAGGCTTCCTTTCCTTCATCCCGCTATTGTTTTAGGCCTGGAGACTTATCCTCGGGGACGGCGTTGGCACCACTCCACTCTGATAGAGGTCCCTGTTGTTGAGGGTTTCACCCATTCCTGCCTTCAGCTAGAGCTTTTTATGGCTGGATCAATCTCGTGGATCCCATATACCTCAGACTTTTTGACTATTGGGTTTTAGGGAGGCTTCCCCATTGGCCGGGAGTTTGTATTGTCGACCCGCAGAGTCCCACTTTTGACAGAGGGAGGTTTGGAGCTCTACTTAAGAAAGCGTGCCATCCGAAGCATCACGGGGCAGATCTGCATTCCCATTGTTCCTCCTGCTTGGCATCATTGGCCATTAGTCCAGCCACTCATAGACATTCCGATGGTGGGCATAGACGGTTTTACCCTGTCAGAGGGTCCATACATCCAGGAGGCATTCAGTAGTTGGTGGAGTCCTCGCACGATTGGAGCTCAGACTCGTGCCACCCAGTTTATAGCAAATATGGTGCCGGGGTCTGTGATGATGACAGACTGGATAGCCTGCCTCAGGGAGCCTACTCATTTGGACCAGATTAAAGGACTGACCCAGGAGTTAGAGAGAGCTTATTTGTTCATCAGGCATCTTAGCAGAGATCCCTCAGAGGCATCTTCTTTTGACCCTTCCATCTCAGGAGTGGACCCCTCATCAGGTCCATTTTCCAGCAATTATACAAGGGCTGATCCTCCTTTGTACCGCCCTGACATTCCTGATGGCCGAGACTTTGTGTCCACGGAGGAGATGAAGCAGGTTAATTGCCTGAGTGTAGACATTCTTGACTTTTTTGGATAGCTATTGTAGCTATATCTTTTGACAGGCCACTGTGTGGTTATTGGGCGGCTGTGCCCCATTTTGATAGGCCCCTGTTAGTAGTTGGGGGTTGTGCCCCATATATCTGTACTTTTTATTTTATATTTTATTAGCAGACAAAGATGATGGTTGTAGTAGGTAGTTTATTCTAGTTATGTATGATATTTCCTATCTATTGCATCATGTTTGTCATTGTCATTATGCATGTATTATGTCATAAATATGCATTTAGACAGATGAGTTCAGATTTGACCCCTGGGTGGTCTTTTAATATGGTGATACAGATGTCGTCCTCGACAGTTAGCCGCATCGAGCATTCACCATCATCTGTGGTGGCATCATCCTTGAGATCGTGGTATGACAGCCTGCCCTTCTCAGCCAGAGGGACATTGGATCAGATGTTAGGGCATTCATTGGACCTTGTAGAATTTTAGGTCCCATACGAATTTTTGGAGGGCATTTTATCCTTTTGGATACTTGGGAGACAGGTCTTCCGCTTCGGGCGGCACGAGCTGACTCCGACTCTAGAGGAGTACGAACGGTTTACTGGTTTGGCTTTAGACTTGCCCTGCGCTCGTACTGCAATTAGTAACATGAGGAGACCATTTTTACGGATGTTGGGTCTACATCAGAGTGTAGTTATGGATGAGATCATAGCTGGACATGTGATCTCTATCGACTTTTTGATCGATCACTTCGGTAGACCGGACAGTTACGATCGTCATGCTGGGATTTTATTGTCTCGGCAGAGGCGTGGCATTTGGCCAGGATAGATGTTTTGTTGATGTGCATCGTGGCCTATGTATATATGCCTTTACACTTGGATCATTTGGATGTCGGATTGGTGGTTGTGGTTCGGGCCTTAGACAAGGTAGAACCATCTTTCCGATGATATTGGCCGAGACACTGAGATCAGCTATCCATTGCAGTACCCATCCAGAGGGTTTTTTTAGAGGTAGTTCGGTATTATTGTACGTATAGCTCATGTCCCCTTTACAACCGATTAGATTTTTCTGACATTAGGGGTATTGCTTCACCCGTGAGATAGCCATGTCATACTCCTTTCAGCCAGCTGAGTGCTCAGATGCAGAGGCATGGTCAACTTTTCTGTCCGATAGTGTGCATCCTTTTTTGATTCTGCCCTGCTTAAGGCTAGTATCCCCCTATAACTTTATCACCTATGCATATGGTATGGATTACCTGCCCCTAGCGGGATTGAGGGGAGTGACCACTTATCATGCTCTGGCAGTTATGGGCCAGTTTGATCAGTTCAAGAGCCTGCACTAGTTTAAGGGGGCTATTGATCAGAGGATGTTAGCTTCTTCTATGTCGTCTACTGACTTGATCAGAGTTTACGAGTGTTGGACTCATAGGGAGAGGGCTGATTTCTCTTCTAGTCATCTGGATCGTTCTCCAGAGTATTCGGCATGGTTGGAGGCCGATATAGCAACAACTGCAGTTGTCCAGTCAGCTCCGATTGTGGACTCAGACAAGGAGGAGCCTATGGAGGATCCAGATTCTCCCAGTGAGGATGATTTGTTCATGGGTCTGACAGCAGCCTTAGTTAGTGACCCGCCGATCATTCCTGCCGAGACAGATCCAACTTTGGCAGACTCACTAGCTAAGATGACCTTTGAGAGAGATCAGGCTAGGGCGCTGATGTTGACTGCCTTGTCTGGCAGAGACATAGCTTTTACTGAGAGAGATGAGGCTCGGGCCACTCGGGACAGGACACTGGTTGAGAGAGATGAGGCTCAATCTTCTCGAGATGATGCTTTTATCGAGATTGAGGAGACTCTGATTGCCAGAGATGCAGCTTTTGTAAAGAGGGATGAGATCCGATCTGCCAGAGATGTAGCCTTTGAGGAGATTGAGGAGGTTTTGATTGCTAAGGATGCTACTTTTGTAGAGAAGGATGAGGCTATAGCTTCCCGAGATGGCAGTGGATGTTTACATTGATGAGTGTTTACATTGATGATCATAGTGCCACTATACAGATGGCAGTGGATGTTTTGACCCATATGGAGGCTGAGGGCATTGCACTTGCAGTGGCTCCTCCATCTTCAGAGAGAGATGCCATATTGGCATTGCTGTCCCGTTTATCTTTGGGTCCATAGACTAGCTTTATTTTTCCTGCACATACTAGATCAGCCATTTTTGTCATAATAAGGACACAGTGTATATATCAAATAGTATTATATATTAGAGAAATATATTTTGATTCACTTCCATGTTGGATATGTATTGTCATTGCTGAGTGATTACCACTTCTTTCATGACTTGCTGTGGTTGATGTATCACGACCTTCTCCTTGATGGACTAACAGTGAGATATCAGAGAATATCTTGGACGGACTCATTGACCAGGGAGGCTTGATAGAATTTAGGCTTTATATGGCTTCGGTATCTTGGGACTGGTTTTTTATTGGCTTTTTATTTTTTCCTCGAAGGTCAAACCGTACCATGAATGGCTGCCTACGTACTCTCGGGCTGAGGGAGATCAAGTCATTTGTAGTTTAAGTTTGTATGAGAGAGGCTCGAGAAGTGTATCTTTTAAGTTTGGTTTGATGAATTTTTGAATTTTTTGTTTGGTTTGACCGCACCAGGAATGGCTGCCTATATATTCCCGGGTTGAGGGAGATTAGGTCATTCATAGTTCCGTCTTTTAATGAAAGACGAACTGATTTGATTCGCAGGATCAGGATGCTAGTGTGCATGTGTTTCAGACATAGTACCTTTTCACGGTGTCTGAATTGATGAGTTGGGGAAATTCGTTCCCGTCTATCTCTTGCAATCTGATAGCTCCTCATGTCAACGCTTCCTTGACAATGAAAGGGCCTTCCCAATTTAGGGCAAATTTTCCTTTGGCTTCGTCTTGATTGGCCAAGACTTTCTTCAACATCAAGTCATTTTCCTTTAATTACTGGATTCAGACTTTCTTGTTGTATGATCGAGCAATCCTTTGCTGATATAACTGCCCGTGGAAAATGGTTGTAGCCCTCTTTTCATCTATCAGGGACAGCTGGTGGTACTGCTCTTGCAACCACTGGTCTTCGTCCATTTGAGCGTCGATTAGTACTTGCAAGGACTCAATCTCTACTTCTACTGGAAGTACTGCTTCCATGCCATAGACCAATGAGTAGGGGGTAACCCCAGTAGAAGTACGTATTGACGTCCTGTATGCTAACAGGTCAGGCCATTCTTTGTGATTGGCGGACATTTTCTGCATGATCTTCTTGATGTTCTTGTTGGCCTCTTCGACAGCACCATTCATCTTGGCCCGATAGATGAAAGAATTGAGATGCTTGATGTGGAACTTGCTGCACAGTTCTCTCATCATCTGATTGTTTAAGTTCTTGGCATTGTCTGATACGATCACCTTCGGTTGTCTATATCGACATATGACATTGTAACTGATGAAACCAATGATGACCACTTTGGTAACTTTGGGAAAAGAGGTAGCTTCAACCCACTTGGTGAAGTAATCGAACATGGTGAAGATGAATCGATGATCATTACTGGCTTTGGGTTCCGCTGGGCCTATTACATTCATTCCCCACATGGAGAAAGGCCATGGCGAACTCATGTGGTGAAGCTCATTTGGAGGAGCATGGATAGCATTTCTTTGTACTTGGCATTGAAAGCATCTTCTGACGTGATCATCGTAGTCAGCTTTGAGAGAGATCCAATAATGCCCTGTTCTTAATATTTTCTTGGCCAGCAGATGACCGCTCATGTACGGACTGCAGATCCCGTCGTGGACTTCATCCATCAATCTCTGGGCTTGCTCTTTATCAAGGCATCTTAATAGCCCTATTCCAGCATCCCTTTTGTAGAGTGCATCTCCGCTCAGATAGAACTTCATAGCCATCCTGTGAATTCGCTTGCATTCGAAGTGGTTTGCCCCAACGGGTGTAGATCCATCTCGGAGATATTCCTTGATGTCTTGATACCAAGGCTGTTTGATAGGAGGTATTTCATCTGATACTTCTCTAATGTAATTCCCGTATGTTGGGGCCTTCTGGCTTATAAATTTGATGTCTGGAATCCCACTCCTATCGGATATGCGGATCAAGGAAGCCAACGTGGCCAATGCATATTTTAACGATTTGCCGATGATAGGGCAGGAAATGCAGTTCTTTGGTGTGATATGTCCCAGTGGTTTGTGTGATAACTAACTCAGAGTCTCCAAAGACCAATAAATGTTTAACACTCATGGACTGGGCTAGTTTCAACCCCATTATGCAGCCTTCATACTCAGCCGTGTTGTTGGTGTTGACAAACTGTAGCTTGGTAGCCACAGGATATTGTTCTCCTGTACCAGAGATATGGAATGCTCCAGATCCGGCACCTTCCAGGTTTACTGCTCCATCAAAATACATTTTCCATGGTTGGACTGTATTTTCTTGAAGGCCTTGCTGAATTATCATGATCCCATCATTCGGAAATAAATTTTCAGGGGTTCAAACCATCCTGACGATGCTTCAGCTAGCTGATCTGCAATGCTTTGACCTTTGATGAACTTCTAAGTTACGTAGATAATGTTGAACTGCTGTAGAATCAACTGCCATTTGGACAGTTGATAATTCAACATTGGCTTGTTGAATACGTATTTTAGCGGATCCATGCGGGATATGAGGTAGGTCGTATGCCCATGCAGATAATGTTGTAACCTTATGGCGGCCCATGCTAACGCACATTAGGTTTTCTTGATCAGGGTGTACTTCTGTTCCCGCTTCTGAACCTTTTGCTGATGTAGTAGATAGCTATCTCCTTGCTACTATCATTATTTTGTCCGAGCATGCAGCCCATTGCATTGGCATTGACGGACAAGTACATAAATAGTGGAACTCCATCCCTTGGGGGTACCAAGACTGGTGCTTTGATCTGCTGCTTCTTGATGGCAAGGAAGGCTTTTTGATAATCCTCATTCTATTTAGTGGAGGAATTCTTCCATAGTAGCTTGAAGATGGGTTCGCAAGTTGGTGTGAGCTGGGAAATGAATCGGTTTATGAAATTGATCCTTCCCAGGAACCCACGTATCTCCTTCTCTATTCGAGGTACTGGCATCTCAGTGATGGCTTTTATCTTGACAGGATCCAACTCAATGACTCTGTTGCTCACTAGGAATCCCAATAACTTGCCTGACTTGACGCTAAAAGCACATTTGGCTGGATTCAGCTTGAGGTTGTACTTGTGCAACCTATTGAACAGCTTCCTGAGATGGTCGATGTGATCGTCTTCTTTCCGGGATTTAAGTACAATGTCATCCAAATAAACATCTATCTCCTTATGCATCATGTCATGAAATAGGGCCATCATGGCTCGCTGATACGTGGCTCGGGCATTTATGAGGCTGAAAGATAATCGCCTATAATAGAAAGTTCCCCAGGGAGTGATGAAAGTTATTTTCTCCCTATCTTCCTCAGCGACCATGATTTGATGGTAACCAGCAAAGCAATCCACAAAAGAATACATGCCGTACTGCGCTGTGTTGTCTATCAAGATGCGGATGAAAGGCACCGGGAAATTATCCTTAAGACAAGATTTGTTCAAATCCCGATAATCCACGCATACTCGTACTTTCCCTTCGAGCTTAGGCACGAGAACTATATTTGACAGCCACTCTGGATATGTTGATTCCATGATGATACCGGCCTTGAATTGTTTAACGACTTCTTCTTTGACCTTCAGACTCCATTCAAGTTTCAATCACCTGAGCTTCTGTTTGACTGGCTTGAATCCATCTTTGATGGGCATTCGATGGATGACAATATTAGTAGACAGGACAATCATGTCTTCATGTGACCATGCAAACACATCCTAGAACTATGTTAGGAGTTCAATTAGGTCGGTTTTTTGGTCTTGTGTGAGGTCTATGCCTATCTGGATTTCTTTGAGATTTTCTGAGGTTCCTATGTTGATAGTGGTGGTTTGGTCGAGGTTTGGTTGAGGTTTGTCTTTGACCCATTCTTTGATCTCCTCGGGCACCTCATAGTCATCTTCCACCTTTTGATCAATATCCATCAAGCCGAAGTTCATTTATATATCAAAGTTATAGTCACTATTATAGATTGGCATTTCATTAGTAGTGACAAACAAATCCAACTCTGGAGACCTGAAAACAAAATGCTTTCACTTTAATATATGCAACTGCTTAAATATACAAAGCATTTGGCAAAGCATGACAAAAGTTACTGCTATAGCTGTGAAATCAAAATAAGCAGTAAATGAAAGCATGTTATAGAGCAGATGGACTCTCTGCCCCTTTACCCTTTCTGAATGAGGCAAGGGACACTACTCCAGTTGTCCAGGGTTAGATCCTCATGAACAGGGAGGATCAAGGAATTATGCTCTTCCGCCTCATCTTGGATGATGACTAAGACATCCTTTACAATAGGGTCGGGGTTCTTCTTTGCACTGCCCTCTTTTCCTCTCTTGATGAGAGGAATTTGGATCTGATCCTCGTCGCTGCTGTTTGGGATCTTATCGTTCATACGCTCGTAGTTTATGATAACCTGTATGTTAGAAAATGGGTCTCGTCCTTTGTACATCAACTTTTCTTTTCCCTTTTTGTTGTCCTCCTCAGGCTTTGGGGTCTTTCTCTCACCTACCAGTATGATTAGAGGAAATAATATGGCTGATACCACAGCAGGGATCTTCCTCATTGGCTTCACAAGTCCAGCATCAATGAGGTTTGGCAATAGTATAGTGGAAGCATAAGCCTTAGGATGCTTATGTGGGTTCCGACGGTTTGACCCGGATGAATAACCCAATCCAGCTTTCCCCGACTGACTCGGGATCCGTACTGGACTCTGGATACCCTGCTGATTCTTTCCTAACCCTTCTCCAGGGTGGAAACCCAAAGATACCATTTCCTGGCCCATTGTCAACACTTCAGGGGAGACTTTAAGCTTCAAGGTTGGTACCCCAACTAGTAGGTATTGAGTATCGCTCACCTCCAATGCTTGAAAACTAGCAGGTTCAATCCCTGCATCCAGGCTGATCTCTGGCATGTCTCCCTGTATGCAGACATGATATTCTGGCTCGGCATTCACTGTAATTAGGTTACCGTTGATAATGTATTTGAGTTACTGATAGAGGGTGGATGGAACAGCTCCTGCTATGTGGATCCTTGGCCTTCCTAGCAATAAATTATATTCGGAGGCGATGTTAAGCACTTGGAAGGACACAGAAAGTGTGTGGACCAATCTCCATCGGAAGCTCTATTTCTCCTATAACTTGTCGGCGAGATCTATTGAAAGCCTGGATAACCACATGACTGGTTCTGATCCGGTTTGGGTTGATCTTCATTCTCTCCAAGGTGTCATAGGGAAAGATGTTGAGGGATGATCCTCCATCTACGAGCACACCTCCGATCACATACCCGGATAACATTACTGCTATGTGTAATGACTTGCGATGACTCGTCCCCTCTGTAGGTATATCATCCTCAATGACAGATATCACATTGCTGTTGAAAATGTGTTCTACCACATGACGGAATTTCTCTGCATCCACGGTATGTGGCAGATGGGTATCTTCCAGTACTTTCACCAGAATATCACAAAGATCCACCGAGGATAAGACCAGATCTAGAATGGACATCTGCTTGGGTACATCTTTTAGGCTTTGCACCATATTAATTTCATTGTGTCCCATTTTACTGAGGAACTCTTCAATTTTCTCTTCAGCCACCTTTTCTTTGGCATTAAGGACTGGTTTGATCACCTGCTGAGGCATGTATAATGGATTCTCTTTTGGTACGATGGCAATGTTGCTTAAGGTTGAACCTTCATCATTCCCGTAGTTCCATGGGACCCTCTTCAGACTGATAACTGGATACTGAGGTCTGAAAGTTAGTATCAAAGGTTCGGGCGCCGCCAATTTTATAGGATTTTATGTTTCTTGGACCCCTTTACCTGTCAGTACTAAGGGTGTGAGGGTTGGTTCATTATCACAGTAAATAACAGCCACTGTATCCTGATTCCATGTAGTGGGAATAAAGAGAGTGTCTTCATCTTGGAGGCCAAAAATTTAATTTCCCTTATCAGTTCACCACTCTCAATCATATTTTGAATTAAATGATGAAGTGCCCAACAATCCTCAGTATCATGGCCGGGTGCATTGGAGTGGTACTGGCAGATTTTGTTAGGCTTGAATTTTTTGGATTGAGGGTTCACCGGGGGTAGCAAATCTGTAACCATTCCCTCGTTGATTAACATCTGGAGGATTTCCTTCATCGGCTGGTTTAGGTTGGTGAAATTCCTCTTGAAAGAGAATTCCCTATCAGCTGGAAACTTCTCTTCTTTGGCCATCTTGTCGGCCTAGGGTGAAATTCTTGTTGATGAAAATTGTAATGATCCCTCATAGGAATGGGACTAATTTCTGGTGTGGGAGGACTAGCCTCATATTGGTTGGATTGGTTGATCAGCTGTCTGGTGACCTGATGTTGGTATACTACCAGTTCTGCTAGCTGTCCAAGTTGTTCCTTGATAGACTTGATCTCTTGTTCTATCAGGAATCGCCTTTTCGAGACTTCCCAACTGTCTGGGCTGTTGTTGCTAGATGGATTCATCTCTCCCATATAACGGAGGTACTTGGATCCTTCTCTATTTCCTGTGTTGATCATGTTGACATTTTCCTTTTTGTGCTTAGGGATGGAATTATCTTGTAAGTGCGGTTGCTCGGGATTTGTTACCACAATCTCTCCGTTGTCAATCAAGTCTTAATTTTTGTCCTTGAGAGACCAACAGTCTTGTGTATCACGGCCCGGAGCTCTGAAATGGTAAGCACACTTCTTACTTGGGTCGAAATTTAGTCCACCGGTATTGGTTGGTGGAAGGAGTTACACAATCTTCTTCTGTGCGGTTAACAATTTCAGCACATTCTAGAGTGAATCCCCTAATGGGGTGAATTTTCGGGCTTTGTTACCACAATCTTCTTCTTCTTATGTGCCCTCCGGGGATTACTCCCATAGTTTCTGGACTGGATATGTTCGGCAACAGCTTCTAAGGAGGTCAGGTCCTTGATCTTCCCAGACTTCAGCCCCATTTCGGCCATCTCACCGTGCTTGATCATTTCTGAGAATGGCTTTCCTATGCCTAATAGGACCCTCTCGTAATATGGAGCTTCTTGAATATCGATGAAGGTCATGACTATCTCAGATTCAGTCATGGATGGGGTGGCTTGTGCTGTAACCCACCTCCACTGTTTAGCATATTCTCTGAATGATTCAGTACTTTGTTTCTTATTTTTTGTAATCTGGTATCTGTCTGGAGCCAGCTGAGATTGGAAACTGTATTGACTGAGGAAAGCATGTACCATCTCTTCCTAGCTGTGAATTTTGGAGTTGTCTAGACGGGCGTACCAGGCTCTAGCCTTTCCGGTCAGACTCTTCTGAAATAACTGCATTCAAAGTTTCTCGTCCTCTGCATAGGATCCGAGCTCTCCAATGAATACTTTCAAGTGAGTGTAGGGGTCTCCCAATCCATCATATTTTTCAAAATTAGGAGTTCTAAATTTTTCAAGAAAACGAGCCCCAGGGAAAATGCATAAATCAGAATAATTGACATTGCCAAATGCCCCAGTCCCTTTGATAGATCGGATGGTTTCTTCCATCTGTTAGACTTTCTTCAGAATGTCACCAGCTTCCTGTTCTTTGTTAAGGACGGTGATTTCAGGGGTTTTGTTGGTTGTATCCTGATTCTGTGTCTCAGGACCTTGAGTATCCTTTTTCCCGGTATCTTGATCGCCATCGGGTGTTCCTGGTTCTGTGTGACCCTGTGCTTGCTTCCCTTTAAGAGCCTTACTTTGTTCTCTCAAGAAAAGAGCCAATTTGGCAATCTTGTTCTTCAGCCCTTCAAACTCTTCCCTAGAGATATGGGTAGATTCTGGCTGAGCACTGGAAGCCATGTTCGGAGATGGACTTTGTGCTTTCTTAGACTTAAAATAGTGACAGGACCAATTTTTCATCTACAAAAAAACGTAGGCGTGTCAATTTCCTGAGGTAGGTAAGGATAGGATGCATGCCATGATGTGTTTTCGAGGTTTTTTAATTTTATCCTGCAAAACAGAGGTCAGTTGTTTTGATGACAGGATAACATGACAGGCTTTGCAAAACATGGAATGTATATTTACATTATTTACATTGTGCTATTTATATTTGGAATTAAAAAACATGACATTAAATTGAAAGAGGAAGGCATGAAGAGGCTTTCTATCGGATTTGGTTAATCAGAAGCTGACCTATCTTAGGCTACTCTCGCGGCTTTTTCAGCATGAAGGTCCCCAGATCATCGCAATCTACTAGAGGGGAAATTAATCCGATCTTTCAACTGGAGCAAATTTGAGTGGTGCTTTTTCATGAGCCCCGAAGACTTAGTCAGTCCTCAAAATATTTACTCTGTCACCGACGGGTTTGGAGGAATCACACAACATACATTCACACACATCACGTCTCACCGTATGCATATGATGACATTGATGCGAAGCACTAATAAAGCAGGAAAGCATTCATTCACATTCATTCAATGTAAAGACGCAGCATTTCACGTATTCATTCAATGTAAAGACGCAGTATTTCACACATACACAGATATTAAAGGGAAGTGTTGAAATGATTTGAACGTGGCCTAAGCCCTCTACTGTCCCCAGTAGAGTCGCCAGCTATCGACGTCAGTGGAAAAAATCGGGTCGGGTCAAACCCGGATCTTTCTCTCTTTTCCAAAGTTTGTCTACCCTTATATTTTTTTTATTGTAAAAAAATGTTTTGAAGTGTTATTTAGGAAAAGGCCAACATGTATCATGTCGACGATTTGAACGTTTTATAGAGTGGCCAGTTGGTAGATTTGAAATGGTTGTACCAACTCAACCGAGTTTTGTTTGAAAGAGGCCCAATTGCTGGACACTGTCGAAACATGATCTTTGAAACTGAAGTTTTGAGTTCGGGGGCTTGGTTAAGTGTGGGGAAGGTGTTAGGCACCCCACAACTCCCGTGTAAACACGGTACCGCATCTATTCAATATTTCCCTTTTAAATCTGCAATGTGTGTGTGAATGCTGGAAGAAATTGGGCCTATGTTTATTTGAAAGCATGGACAATCTTCGTTGAACCTATATACGAAGAGTTTGATTTGACTTGCAAAAGTCTTTTTTTTAAACAAGATTATTAAAATGATGTTTTGAAAGGTTGATTTTCAAACCCTTACGCTAACATAGGAATTGAAGTATGTCAATACTTCAGTTTTATCTTCTCAGCCTTAAGGCACAATTTTAATGGTGATTGTCGGGCAGCAAAGCATCTTTGACAACAACATATATACAAGTGTCGGTCTCCTCATGGCCATGATAGCTATCGGAGGGACTCTGACACGACAAACCATTATTCTCATTATGTTGAGACCTTAAACCCGAATAACCATTTTAAAGTCTTTCGGATGTACATTTTACAAAAAAAATCGATAGGGTACATCTGTAAAGTGGAGTTTATCCATCGTGAAAATCAGATTCTGATCAGTTTGATCATGAATCCCACGATTCCTAGGCTCACATAGGGAAGCCAATAAAAGCATGCACAACTCAAATATGTACAGAAAATATATATTTACATCCAGATGTTGCCAGAACCAAGGATTCATCAGTAAATCCTGGTTCGCATGTAACTGAAGCGCCTCGTTCCCACTAGATAGCGATTTAAGGGTTGCGAGGTAACTTTCATAACTGAAATTAGAAAAATGCTAGATTTAAATAAATCTCAGCCATTCTAGCTTCCCGGTTCTGTCTGGACCTATTTTGACCCGTTTGAAAGCTAGAGTTGGTAAGATTTAAAAAAATTTAGTTCGCCTGTAGAAATGTAAGTGCCGATTTATATCAAATGAATATTTAAAGTAACAATTTAATCCAAATGAGCAAAGTAATATATATATATATATATATATATATATATATATATATATATAATTATATATATACGAAAGCTCTAAAGGGCGATGGGTTTTCACTCTGCTGCCCGGACTGGAATGTAAAAAAATATATATTTTTATAAAAGCTGTAAAAAGCCACGCACTAATCCAGGCTTGGCAGAATGAATATATATATATATATATATATATATATTTATAAAACTGTAAAGGGCGATGGGTTTTTCACTCCGAGGCCCGAACTAGAATGGAAATATATATATATTTATAAAAGCTGTATAAAAGCCACGTAATGATCTAGGCTGGACAGAATGTAAATATATATATATATATATATATATATATATAAAAGCTGTAAAAGAGAAATGGACATTCTATCCTATGCCCATATATATATAAAAGCAATAAAAGGCAACGAAATGATCCAGGCCGAACTGGAATATATATATATATATATATATATATATATATATATATTTAAATATAGACAAAAAATAGTTAAATCGGGACTGGGAAAATGACCCAGTCCGGTGAAAGGTGCATATATATGTATATATATATATATAAAAGCAGTAAACTACTGTGGATTTGACATCCGGGCTTGACAAGATTGAAAAGTTAGTATATATACAGTTAAATATACACAATAAAAAGCCAAACCCGGACTGGGAAGATAACCCAGTCCGGTGAAGTTGCTAGAAACGAAGATATATGTATATAAAAGCTGTTAGAAGTGATGGATCGTCAATCCGAGTTGTAGAAATGTCAGAAAATGCGTTTAGGTACTAAAATGTACCAAAAGTTAGTAAAAACGGCCACTGAACTGAGTTCCAGGCATATTTAGAAACTGAAACTTAACGTGCAAGTGTATAAAAGTGCAATGAAGTAATAGAAACTTTTTGATCGTAAAAATACTCACAATGGACTGCTACATGGGCTTTTTGCCAAATCGTAGGCTTTAAACATCCATTTCTACTGGTTATTTTTTAATATGTGGTAGTATGTGGGTATATCTACGTGTTAGAGTAAAAAAACTTTTGTTTGGAAGACAAAAAAATGGCTGAGAAACCAAACAGGCAGGGGTTCAGAGCGTTTTCAAATTTATGAAATGAGCTGGGGGTCACCTCATATATATAGACCTGGGAGAAGCAGCTCTACCTGCGGCAGCAGCAGGTAGAGGTGCGGCTCCACGTGGCGGGTCCCGTTGCATCGAAGTACGTGCACTCCGAGCAACATGAGGTCATATTCAAAACTTTTTATCTTTTGATTGGAGCGTCCGTTTGAATCGTGATGTACCTTTTCGGAAAGCCCACGCCGAGAGTTTTACAATGACATGGGATAAACAATTTTCCGAGTCCAAAAAGACGGGTTCATAACCAGGTCTTTGATTCCTTGTAGTTTGTCTGTTGAGCTGTCTTGCGCTGTTTTCACTCGAGATCATTGTTATGGTTCGTTCTGACTTTGGTGGCATCAATTCGGCTTGAATTTGATCAAATCAAATTCAAGTTAGTAAAATGACCAGTTTTGCCCCTCTCGGGGTTTCCCTTAGTGCTGGCATGGCCTCCGGATGACTTCCTAGGGTTGTCTCCGAGGTTTGGATCCCTGCCAATTTTGTTTGTCCTCTTGGTTGTCTCTGAGGCTGACTTGGTCCTTTCAAGTTTTCCTCTGGAGATGTTGTGAGGCTTCAGGATTGTTTTTGAAGTTGACCTGACCTCCCGGGTTGAGATCGGGGCTGACCTGTACCTCCCGGGTTGAGAGCGAGGCTGACCTGTACCTCCCGAGTTGAGACCGGGGCTAACCTGTACCTCCCGGGTTGAGACCAGGGCTGACCTGTACCTCCCGGGTTGAGACCGGAGCTGACCTGTACCTCCCGGGTTGAGACCGGGGGCTGACCCTGTACCTCCCGGGTTGAGACGGGGGCTGACCTGTACCTCCCGGGTTGAGACCGGGGCTGACCTGTACCTCCCGGGTTGAGACCAGGGCTGACTTGTACCTCCTGGGTTGAGACTGGGGTCGAATTGATGGCTCGGTATTGAGGCCGGGGTTGAATTATTGACCCGATATTGAGATCGGAGTTGAATTGATGGCCCGGTATTGAGACCGGGGTTGATTTGATGTCCCGATATTAAGACAGGGGTTGAATTGATGGCCCAGTATTGAGACCGGGGTTGATTTGATGGCCCAGTATTGAGACCGGGGTTGAATTGATGTCCCGGTATTGAGACCGGGGTTGATTTGATGGCCCGGTATTAAGACCGGGGTTGAATTGATGTCCCGGTATTGAGACTTGGGTTGAGTTGAAAAGACAGTTTTGACCTCCTATAGTGTTAGTAACAGGAATATAAAATTTTGAGTGTCTACATCAAGTATATGTATTCAACGTACGTAACTAATGAATACCCTATATACGTAACTATGTTACAATAGGATTTCAAAGTGTTAATAAGCTATACATTGGTAAACTACGCTTAAGGCAAGTATCCTAACCCTTACATTAATTTATGCAATGGACCTTGCAAGCAAGTTTGCTAACTTCATTTGATTTTGATATTAAATGCAAGTTCCTTAACTCTTTTCACTTTACACATTGTATGAATCCAAATTGTTGCCATATCAACCATATTTACATCAAACAAATATCTGTTGCTATTCGAAAATTAATTTTGTATCTTGATATTGTTGCAGGCATTGAACTTATCGTTCCTAAATGCATTACAAAAGTTGTCTAAGCCATTTGATTCGGCTAGACTAAATATCGTATGTTGGAAAGCTATCCAAACCAATTGACTTGGTGAGGACTCTTATAATTCTACTGAGATGAACAACCCTCATATAAGGGGAAATTATATACAACTGTCGGGGAACCGACGTGCGCACATGAGTATGATTAAATGTTATGCATAACGTAGGGTACTTTAGGCTGATCACCTGTTGTACTTCTTTTATTGGATTGTCAGTATAATACTGTTAATTCTAGTAAGAGTTCATAGTCCTTAGTGACTGCTCAGTGTTCATTATTCTTGAACCTTGAAATGGTTAAAACTTTGAATCTTGTTGATATCTTTCAGTCCATAGAGACATTTATTGAGAACTATTGATACTTCTTATTATTCTTGAACTATCATTTACTGTTGTACCCTTGAGATTTGAAATCTATATTATTCACCCTTATTGCTATATTACTTGCTGAGCAAACTCGTTGCTCATTCTTTCTTTCCCTAAAACATTTCAGTTAAGGCAGAGCAGTGTGGACCCTCTGGCACAGATAAGTGCAAGGGCAAAGCTACGGCGTAGCTTTTTACTCTTTTAGAAATATTATGAGGATTTTAATAAGACTTATTTCATATTATATATTAGTTATGATTAAGATCTGTTTAAGTTATGTTTAAGTTACGAGACCGTGAGACCTGAAAATTTATATTAAATAAATGTAAATTATTCTATTATTCCATTGCATGAGATGTTAACATGTTATTAGAATTAGCAAGTGATGCACCTGAATTCGAGACGCGAGCGGTCTGAATTTGGGGGCGTCACAGGTTGGTATCAAAGCGTTAGTTATAAACCTTAGGAGTGAGAGTCCTTAGATTATAACTTTAGGAGAACTTAGAAGATAGAAGGGGATGAAACTCATGTAGAGTTTTTCGAGAGAGACTTAGTGTGTTATAAAATATAGATTCATTCTATACAATGAACTTATATTTTATTTAACATTCTAATGGATTTTGTTGTTTGTTGTCTTGTGTTTTAGGTTGTAGGATGACAGACATGGGAGGACCTAGTAGAGGGGCAGAGGAGGAGTTCCAAGATATACATGTAGTATATGAGGCACCTTTAGTAGCTGAGACTGTGCAGGCAGTAGCACCGTCCGAGTTTGATGACGTAGACGAGATAGAGGTAGAGTCTGATCCAGAGGAGGATCCCATGGAGGACGAGCCTATGGAGGACTCAGACGAGGCTACGATCGAGGAGAGGATGTTGGGAGAGTACGAGGAGCGGATCTTGGAGTTAGACTGTCGAGTTCAGGAGCTAGAGGCAGAGGCTCAGGGGAGAGAGACCGAGTTCCAGAAACTGAGGGACGAGGACCACCAGAGGAAGTGAATGATGCAGGATATGGAGTAGGAGATTGCTTACCCCAAGGAGGCAGGGATGCAGATGGGAACTCTTTTCCATTGCTCGATATCTAGAGGAGGTTGAGCAGAGAGAGTTGAGCGAGAAGGCGGAGAAGGAGGCTCTCCGTACTCAGCTCGAGCTGGAAGTGATGGAAAGGATCCACTTCAAAGAGAAGTGGGAAGGAGCTAATGATAGGGCCGAAGATTTAGAGGATGAAGTAAGGTGTAAGAAGATAAAGATGAACAAGATGGGTTATATTTTTCACTCGACCATAGAGAGAGTGATTGATAGTGTATACCACTATCCGGCGAAGCAGGGGCAGACCCGAAACACCATGAGCAAGGATTTGATGGCATACATATCCTAGGTGGAATACAAGAGTGCCATGGAGCGTGGAATGTTGGGATGAGACCTATTAGTCTAGTAGTAGTAGTAGTAGCAGTACTAGTTCCTTTTATGTGATGTACACATTGTGATGTAATCCTAATCTTTTGTGCAAGATATGGGATAGATATGTAAACCCAGAGTAGGCTTATGTTAGAGAGGTAGTATGACAGTGTTCCCCGCCTTTTGTGATATTAGGGGATATATGTTGGCATTTATAGAAGTATGCTAGGGATGATCATTTTGATGTAATGATTTGGCATATGAATATAAATGATCTTATTTTAGAACGTGTTATAAAATTTTATTCCTTTGCATTGAGAAGTGGTTTAATAATATAATTAGATAATAAAAATGAAATTTTGTGATGCAGATAATGGCACCCAGACGTAGACTAGCTGCATTAGAAGAGTCAGTTAACAATGAGAGGGAGCAAGTAGACCTAATACAAAACAAAACTATAATTTTCCTTTAGTAAAGGTATACTAACGGAATCAAGAACATTTATGCTATGTTAAAGAGCATAGATCCACATGTTAAACCTATTCTTATACATGTTAAAGTGATACCAACATGTTAAACTTATCAAATAATAACAGAAATTGAAGTTCAAAATTGGTGCCTGGCGTAGCTGCGTTGTTCTAAGCTATGGGAGCGGCACTGTTGCGCTGATCCAAAACAAACTTAGAAACAGCAATTGGCGCAGCTGCACCATTCTGAACTGCAGGGAGAGCGCAGTTGCGCCATACCCTGGATAGTTCAGAAAGGCTTCTGTAATGGCAGAACACAAACCCAAACACGAAATTCTTCACGTAACATGCTCAATTCAAGTCACATTACATTCCTAACATGCATACTAGCTTAGATAACAAGTTGACAACATTCCTTAATCCAATTAACAAGAATTCATGCACTTCTAAGAATTTTATCAAATTCAAAATTAAGAACACAGTGAGAGTTATACCTCTGTCAAAGCTTGAACGAAAATTCCTTAATTTCTCAGATTGCTCTCTCTCTCTCTCTCTCTCTCTCTCTCTCTCTCTCTCTCTCTCTCTCTCTCCAACGCAGTATACTTACACTCTATTTCAACTTATCAAAAATTTTAGCAATTGAATTTGGGAAGAGGAGAGCTTTATTTATAGAGAAAATTGTTAACCATGCAAAGCTTTTGCCCACCATTTTTAACTAACGGGCAGAAGAAGAAACCAAGAGTTTGAGATGGTTTGGTAAAAAGAATCCACCAACTCTTCCTCAATCTCAGCTATCTAGCCAGCATGAGCATGCTTGAGTTTACGCAATATAGAAGTAGGCTACTGTTATGTACTGATGAGCCACACAAATTGGGACAAGCTTATTTGGAACTCAGCATTTGTAATTGGGTCACATATATACATAGTTTTAATTCCTTTAAGTCACAATGTAGCCTTAATGAGGAGATAATATTACATTGTAGCAAATTGGGGGTACATATTAATACACATACTATAATCCATGTACATTTTATAATACCGAATATAATTCAGTTGAGTATTATCTTTCCTCATTATCATAAACTTTATTATTTCAAGTATACTTGATTATTAAAATAATAATTATTTATTTAGTCTAATTTATTATTGCACAAAGTACACATAACATACCATGTTGTCACATAACATCATTATGTAACCTATAAAATTCATTTAATCTTACTAAATAGTTTTATATATAATTTAGTCACATTAAAGTGTCACACTACACTTCCTTTTTAATTAAATGTAGGTACTATATATTATACGATTAATTATTGCATATCTTGCACACAACAATTAATTGAATAAATATTAATTTAATTAATTAATTAATTATTTACTCGTGAATACGTTATTACTCATAATAATAATTAATTAACAATATAATATTAATTAATCCTTCACTTATTAATTCCATCTTTAATTTAATTAAATCATCATCATCATTTCCATTCTCATGTCACACAAGGCATTCTACGAGTTTTACACAATTCTCCATATTTTCTTAATTATCATAAATTCAATATGAAATTAATTGAATTACTCATCTCATGACACATAAACATTTATATTTGTGACACCTCCAAATCCGGGTACTTCGTTTTCACATGATTTGGTATTCACTTTCTATCTATAACATACCTTTACCTAATATATCTCAAAATGAATTACAACCTTAATTCAAAATAATAAAATCTTTCTTAAAACAAGGGTTACAACCTTCTCAAAACTCAATCCCAGGGATTACTCTAACCTTGACATAAACAATAAAGTGCGGAATAAGAACATGACCTAAATTTTTTACAATCATTTCAAGATAATTAAACAAATCTTCACTTGTTCATCTTTCCCTTGCCTTTACTCGTAGACGGGGCATCAACGTTATCAACTTTAACTGCAATTGTTATTTAATGCAAGAGTGAGCAAACAACAGCTCACTGGAGTTTAACAATAATAAATACATGAAAGAATATCTTTACAAAGATCTGAATAACTTAGCTTAATTCAACAATAAAGAATTGAATAATAATTCTCTATCAATATCAAATTTTGAATATAGAATTTATCTGAGGGTCATAAGACCTTTGAACTCTTCTTGTCCGAGGTTATAAATATTTCTATTTAAACCTTTAACAGTTAATAAGACTATGGACCTCAACTCGTACTTAGGGTGATCAGCCCTTTGTACCATGTATTGTGCACAAACATCTTAACGCTATGCGTACTACCCTCCCCTAATAATTAGGGCTGTTCAACTCAGTAATTTGAATTCAAGTCCGCACCAAAGAAAGTTTGGTTTGGATAAGCTTACAATGGTAATTTAGAATTCACGTTCATCAACTAAGGATTAGTTGAACCAACTTTCAATAATTCATAAATAAAAGAATTATGAATTAATATATGCTTTAGAAGTAAACTTAAAGCATTTAAAATAATAATCTGGATCTTACTTGAACAATAAGTCAAGATCTCTTCGGTTAAGTAAATAATTGACCAGTACAGAAATGAAAAGGACATTCTCAACAATGAAAATATGAACATCAAAGAATTTGCGTAGAAATAGCGAGTTTAGGATTTAGAAGACTTGCATAAAATTAATACAAGATTAGGGTTTAGAAAACTTGCCTCAAGCGCAAGCTACTTAACTCAATTCACGTACTTTAATACTTCCTACACATATATATTTAATCACAATAATCTAAATTAGTTAACACATAACTAATTCACATAAGTGGTTAACCCTCATGGTTAACTCACTCTAATTAAATAAATAGTAATAATCAACTATCACATAGTTAATTACATCACATACATCTTCATATAATTAAATCAATTATGTATTTTAGCTAAATTATAATTAAACAATTATAATTTAAACACTTAATCTAATTATAATTACTCAATTATAATTACCTCTTAAATTATCAAAATTTCATAATTAATAGTTAATTAAACTATATCATGCGTTATAATTACACAATTTACAATTAATCATCTATTTATCAATTATAATTTATAATAATCATGCATTTATTAAATTATAATTACATAAATTGTAATTTAAATTAACATCTAATTGATTACAATAAATCAAGTTCTATACATTATAATTTCACAGAATTATAATTTAAATTAAATATTTACTATTAATTATAATTAATCAAATTATAATTAAGTAACTTATTTTACAATTAAACAATTATATCTTATAATTTAAATACTATATTAAGTTTTCAAAACTTTCTTTTTCTCGAATTATGAAATTATCAACTTCATGTTAACACAAGTTATAGCAGCTAGATACATGCTCATTATCTTAGCAATAATGTAATAGAAACATAAAAACACACTACACACTTGATTAAAACTCACTGCCACTTCACTGTGCACGGCGCAGTTGCGCAGCCAGCTGCCTTAAAACCGGCGCAGCTGCGCAGGGAAGGAATCTGGGAAAAGCAAGCGGCGCAGCTACGCTGCTCCTGGCCTTGCTGCCGGCGCAGCTGCACAGCAACTCGGCTAGACGCAGATAGCCACGGCTCTCTGCTTTACTACTTAACCCATACAAGCCAAAAATACAGTAACATAGACACTGTAAATCATATATATGCTTGTAATAAATATATCTAACATGCTTCCAAAATATAAACTCATTTAAACAACGAGAATCAAGAGTTTGAAAAATCCAATTTGGCCATTTTCATGAAAACTCATATTTTCATAAAACGATTCTCTGTAATAAAATTTTCTTATCAATTCAACTTATAAAATATGTATTATATTTGAAATTGAAGATATTATCACAACAATTCTAAATAGGCATATTAACACTCAATCAAATCATAACTTTTACTCTAAAATTGTCCAATAACATATAAAATCATAAGAACATCAATTTCTCCCTTAAAACATGTTTTGACAAAAATTTGATTTCTGAAAATCCTTGATCATGACATACAATTCATATAATAACCATTATAAATACAATTTATATATGTACATCATATTTGTATAACTTTCATGCTAAATCATATACACAGAGAACTCATATTCATGAATATTATAAAGAAAACACATAGAAATATAAAGAAATTAAAATAATACCCTTTTTGCTTAGATGATTGAAGAAGAAGATGATAGTGATTCCTTCAAGCTTCTCAAGCTTTATCTTTTCTTTCTCTTCCACTTCTCTCTATCTTCTTCTCTGTTATTTTTTTCTGTTCTTTCTCTCTTTCTTTTCTTAGTTTCTCTAACTGACTAACTCTAAACTAACGTAACTTAGTGTATATACAATATACATATAACACATATAATTATAGAATATGTAACTCCTAATATAATTACATATACTAATTACTAATTAATACATAAGTTACAAAAATTTTGAATTTAAATATCCACAAGGCTTGTTTGGCCAAAACAGAATTATTTTTAAAAACAGATTATTAGCTAAGGCCTTGTTTGGAAAATAGATTTAAAATCCTTTTTTTTTATTTTAAGAAATCATTTTAACACATACCTTAATGTCATATTTTAATCAATTAAATATTAATCAACTAATTTAATCAATTAAAATCTAACATCAATTAATCACATAAACTTGTCACATAATTATAATTACTCGCTAATTATAATTCATGTAACACTTCATCACATAATTCATCTAATTCAATTATCTCAATTAAATTAGAACTATAATATAAAATTAAATTTAATTATTATATAACACTTAATTAAATCACTCTATAAATCACATAATTTATTTATTTAACTCAATAAATAAATCCCATAAAATATTTATTTAACTCAATAAATATTTTAAATTATTTGTATAAATTCACAATCGTTACAATCTTCCCTCCTTAAAAGGATTCTGTCCCCAGAAGCACACATAAAAAAAAATTCTCGTCTATTACATTCTTCCCTCCTTAAAAGTATTCTGTCCCCAGAATCAGTACACAAGGGGTTACACAAACTAAGCAAATAAATGCGGATAAGATTTCATCATAACATCTTCGAGCTCCCACGTAGCTTCTTCAGCACTGTGGTTCCTCCAGATTACCTTAACAGAAGGTATCACTTTATTCCTAAGTACTTGTTCCTTTCTATAAACTATTTGAATAGGCACTTCTTCATATGTTAAGTCCTTATCAAATTGCAAAGGTTCATACTCTATCACATGTTTATAATAGTGCTTGTAAGGTCTTAACACAAAAATATGAAAGACATTATGTATATTCTCGAGCTCCGGAGGTAATGCAATCTCGTAAGCTACCTCGCCCACCTTTCGTAATACCTCAAAAGGTCCAATAAATCTGGGACTCAGCTTTCCCTTCTTACCAAATCTAATCTTCCCCTTCCAGGGAGATACTTTCAGGAACACGAAACTTCCTGATAAGAATTCTCGGTTTTGTCGATGAAGATCGGCATACTTCTTTTGTCTGTCTTGAGCAGCAATTAATCTCATTCTGATCAGCTTCACAATTTCAGCGGTTTGTTGTACCAATTCTGGTCCCAACAATTGACGTTCACCGACTTCATCCCAGCACAAAGGAGTTCTGCATTTTCTGTCGTATAATGCTTCATAAGGCGGCATGCCAATACTCGCATGATAACTATTGTTGTAGGCGAACTCCACCAACGGTAGATGATCCTCCCAGCTTCCTTTGAAGTCCATCACACAAGCTCTCAACATATCCTCTAGCGTCTGAATCGTTCTCTCGCTCTGTCCATCAGTCTGAGGATGATACGCTGTACTCATTCGCAATTGCGTTCCCAGACATTCTTGCAAATGCTTCCAGAAATTTGACGTAAAATGTAGATCTCTGTCGGACACAATCGACACCGGAACACCATGTCGAGAAATAATTTCCTTCACGTATAGCTTCGCTAGCTTATCCAGGTTGTACTTAACCCTGATCGGCAGAAAGTGGGCTGACTTCGTCAGTCGATCCACTATAACCCATATCGCATCAAATCCCTTCTGAGTCGTTGGAAGACCTACCACGAAATCCATCGTGATGTGTTCCCACTTCCACTCTGGGATTTCTAATGGTTGTAGAAAACCACGAGGTCTCTGGTGTTCTGCTTTAACTTTTTGACACGTTAAGCATTTCGCAACGCATTCAGCCACATCTCTCTTCATATTCGACCACTAGAAATGATACCTGAGATCCTGGTACATCTTCGTACTCCCGGGGTGAATAGAATATCTAGAACTATGAGCTTCTCTTAGAATCTCCTCTTTAACCTCAGGTACTGGTGGTACCCAGATTCTACCTTCAAACCGTAACAGACTTTCATTATCTATCTTGAACTTAAACTCCTCGCCATTGGTTATCCTTTTCCGAATCTTCTCACATTCTTCATCGTGAAGTTGTGCTTCTTTCACTTTATCTACTAGAGTAGAACCAGTGGTTACTTGAAATAACATCTCATCTGATTCCTTCGAAAACTTCACTTCCAACTCCAATCTAGCCATTTGTTCTATTAACCGATTCTGATCAGTTAACACGTTCAGCTTCTCCCGACCTTTCCTACTCAAAGCGTCGGTGATAACGTTAGCTTTACCCGGATGGTAAAGTATCTCGCAATCGTAGTATTTAATCAGTTCCAACCATCTTCTTTGGCGCATGTTCAAATCCTTCTTGGTAAATATATACTTCAGACTCTTGTGATCTATGTATATTTCACACTTTTCTCCATATAAGTAGTGCCTCCAAATCTTTAGGGCAAATACTACTGCCGCCAATTCTAGATCATGGGTCGGATAACCCTTCTCATAATCTTTTTAGCTGACGTGACGCATAGGCAATGACTTTGCCGCTCTGCATCAACACACATCCTAATCCTTTATGTGAGGCATCGCTATATACTACGAAATTCCCCGAACTATCCGGTAAAGACAATACAGGTGCAGTACTCAACCACTTCTTCAGCTCTTGAAAACTCTCCTCACACTTCTCCGTCCAAATAAACTTAACTATTTTACGAGTCAAATTCGTCAACGGAGTTGCGATTCTAGAAAAGTCTTGGATAAATCTACGGTAATAACCTGCCAATCCCAAGAAACTCCTCACTTCAGATGGCGTCTTCGGCTGTTCCCAATTCATAATAGCTTCAACCTTCGACGGATCTACCGAAATACCATCCTTGTGAATCACGTGGCCAAGAAATTGCACACGTTCCAACCAAAATTCGCACTTCGAGAATTTAGCGTAAAGCTTCTCTTGTCTCAGGACTTCTAAGGTTAGTCGTAAGTGTTCAGCATGCTCCTCCTCGGTCTTGGAATAAACCAGGATGTCATCTATGAACATTACCACGAACTTGTCCAGAAATGGCTTAAACACCCTATTCATTAAGTCCATAAATGCAGCTGGGGCATTTGTGAGACCAAATGACATACCAAGAACTCGTAATGACCATATTGAGTCCTAAAAGCCGTTTTAGGTATATCTTCCTTCCTCACCTTCAATTGATGATACCCGCTTCTCAAATCGATTTTCGAGAAGTACCTCGCACCCTTCAGTTGATCAAACAAGTCATCGATCCTAGGTAAAGGATACCTATTCTTGATCGTAACTTTATTCAACTCCCTATAATCAATGCAAAGACGCATCGATCCATCTTTCTTCTTAACAAACAAAACAGGCGCTCCCCACGGTGAAACACTCGGTTGGATATACTTCTTGTCTAGTAATTCTTGTAGTTGAACCATCAGTTCCTTCATCTCGACTGGAGCCATTCTGTACGGAGCCTTTGAAATCAGAGCAGTTCTCGACGCTAAATCGATCACAAACTCTGTCTCCCTATCTGGCGGAAGACCTGGCAAATCGCTCGAAAAAACGTCCACAAACTCCTTAACTACCGATATCTCCTCCACCTTCGAGCTTTCTTTATGCGTATCTACTATGTAGGCTAGGTATCCCACACAGCCTTGCGTCAGCAGTTTCTTGGCTTGTATAATCGTCAGACAACTCGCTTGTCTAGGTGATTTGCTACCATAGAACACTAATTTCGACGGAGTCGTAAGGTTTACTGACTTCTTCTAGCAGTCGATTATCGCCCCATGGTTGAACAACCAATCCATACCCAGTATGACGTCGAATTCCCCAAGTTTTATCGGAATCAAATCTACTCTAACCTCCTGACCCTTAATGTCCAGTCTACAGTTCTTATAAACACACCTAACAGGAATAACTTCCCTATTCGCAATCTCTATGTTCAAGGGGTAAACTAACTCTTCTATAGGTAAGTCTAGGGTTTTAGCAAAATCATCAGATATGAATGAACAAGTAGCACCCGAATCAAATAATACATATGCATTTATACTATTGACCGAAATAATACCTGACACCACGTCTTTTGATTTCACAGCATCCTGCACCGTCATATTGAATGTCTGTACAGTGGGTCGAATAGCTTGCAATGATGCAGCGATAGTCACGGAACTGCCGCTTCCATTCCCTCCGCTCCCTGTTGACCCTGTTGTCAGCTTTTTAGGGCAGTTGCGAGCCATGTGATCCTTGGATCCACATGTAAAGCAAGATCCCTTCTTCGAGTTTGGGCAATTAGGTGCAATGTGGCCTTCCTGACCACAGTTGAAGCACACCCGCTTCCCTTTCATGCACACGCCAGTGTGATTCTTACCGCATGTAGCACATGCTTCGAACTTCCTCTTCTACTAGCTTCCTAGCTGACTCCCAGCAGAGGTGTTGTCATTCCATTTCCTCTTCTGGTTCACAGTGCTGCTACCCCCAGACTTGGTTTCTACCTCATTCTTCTTCTTCTTATCTTGGTTGAACTTCATCACTGCTTTGCTTCCTCTCTCGACAAGTATGGCCTTCTCTAGTACAGCCGCAAAGGTGTTCAGCTGGAACATGGAAACCTTGCTGTAGAGCCAGGGCTTCAGTCCTCGCTCAAACCTTTTTGCTTTCCTAGCGTCAGTGCTGACCTGGTGAGTAGCGAACCTGGCCAATTCGTTGAACTTAGCTGCATACTCGGACACCGTCATCCCTCCTTGCTTAAGTTCTAGGAATTGGACCTCCATCTGGTCCTGGGAACTCACTGGAAAGTACATCTCGTAGAACATTTCCTTGAAACGTTCCCACGTGATGACTCCCTCTCTCGGGCCTTGTTAGCTTGCCACCAAAAGCTAGCATCCGACTTCAACATGAAAGCCGCGAATGCTGTCTTCTAGTCTTCACCTACTCGGGCTACGTCGAAGACCTTCTCCATTTCCATAACTCATATCTGAGCTTTGATAGGATTAGTCGATCGTTTGAACTCAGGCGGTCCTACTACCTTGAATTCCTTGAACGTTGTTCCCTATACTTGCGGCTGATTCGCAAAAGCTCTGGTCAACAGGTTCACCAACTGCTGAATCGAGTTGGGATTCGTCCCATCATTATTGTTGTTCGTCGAACCCTCAGGGTTTTGACGTGTTATTCTTCTTCTAGGAGGCATTTTCTGTTAAGAAAATATTATTATTAGACCCTTTATTCAACTATTAAGTATTCCAGTTCATACTTAAACGTTCTAAACAATTCAGTTCACATAGAACACCAAGCACGTTAATAAACTTCTTTTATTCATTAGTCGTAGTTTTAAAAACATCAATCAGATAGCAGTTCTGCCATTTACATCATCCTTCCTGAACTGGAAAAGTTGCAGGATTATATTATTAATTTATCCCATTCTTATTTCAAATTATGGGATTTACTTTATTTACTACAAAAAACAACACATAAACAAAAGCTTTACTACTACTGTTACTACTACTACTGCTACTGCTACTGCTACTGCCTAGGCATATTAATACGTCGCACAGCCTCTCTGCGTTCCTCTTCCATTACCCAAAATGCCGTTCTTCGGTCCACCACATACCACGATAAACCTTGGAACTGAGCTGGGTAGTAGAAAACACGGTCCTAAGCTCTTTCTATCGCTGTATGGAAGGCATATTCTGTTTCCCTCAACTTGGCCCTCTTGGCTTCAGCTTCACCTTCAGCTCGATCGACTCGTTGATTAGCTCTCAAGCTTGACTCTTCAGCTCTGGCATGCTTCCTCGACTCCTCCTGGATATCTTGCTTCAGCTTTGCCAGTTTAAATCGAGCAGCAACTCTATCAACCTCCATATGTATCAGGTTCCACTGTGCATCTCCTAGGTCACTTGCCATTTCCTGGATCGTCTCGTCTCGCTGCTGGATGGTTTCTTCCAGATCTCCTACTCATCCATGAAGTTCCACATTGCTATCGTAGACTGCCTCGTACATCTCAGCACTAGTAGAGTGAGGTGGGAATTCCTCTTCGGGATCCTCTTCCTCTTCTTCAGACTCGTCCTCGTCCTCTTCTTCTGGAATAGGTGTCAGCTCACGCTCCCGACCAGCTATGGTGATCACTGGAGATGGCTCTCTCCTAACCAGCTGCTCCCAGACAACATGAATGTCACGGGGCTCCTCCGATCTAGTCACCTGAGGTACATCCTCTCTAGCCTGACTAGGTTCTCCAACGTTCGAAATCCTGACAAAAATTTTAAAGTTCATTATTACGTGACATCGAATCGACACTCTTCGAATACTATAATGTAAACACATAGCACATAAGGTAGTTTATTATCTTTTACCTATCACACCTATCTTTTCGATCTTACCATAAGGCTACTACCTAAGGTTTTTTCCCACCTAAGGTTTCATAACCTATAGCTTTGATACCAACCTGTGACACCCCCAAATCCAGGTACTTTGTTTTCACATGATTTGGTGTTCACTTTCTATCTATAACATACCTTTACCCAATATATTTCAAAATGAATTACAACCTTAATTCAAAATAATAAAATCTCCCTTAAAACAAGGGTTACAACCTTCTCAAAACTCAATCCCAGGGTTATTCTAACCTTGACATAAACAATAAAGTGCGGAATAAGAACATGACCTAAAATTTTTACAATCATTTCAAAATAATTAAACAAATCTTTACTTGTTCATCTTTCCCTTGCCTTTACTCGTAGACAGGGTATCAACGTTATCAACTTTAACTGCAATTATTATTTAATGCAAGAGTGAGCAAACAACAGCTCACTGGAGTTTAACTATAATAAATACATGAAAGAATATCTTTACAAAGATCTGAATAACTTAGCTTACTTCAACAATAAAAAATTGAATAATAATTCTCTATCAATATCAAATTTCGAATATAGAATTTATCTGAGGGTCATAAGACCTTTGAACTCTTCTTGTCGTAGGTTAGAAATATTTCTATTTAAACCTTTAACAGTCAATAAGACTATGGACCTCAACTCGTACTTAGGGGGATCAGCCCTTTGTACCATGTATTGTGCACAAACATCTTAACGCTATGCGTACTAACCTCCCCTAATAATTAGGGTTGTTCAACTCAGTAATTTGAATTCAAGTCCGCACCAAAGAAAGTTTGGTTTGGATAAGCTTACAATGATAATTTAGAATTCACGTTCATCAACTAAGGATTAGTTGAATCGACTTTCAATAATTCATAAATAAAAGAATTATGAATTAACATATGCTTTAGAAGTAAACTTAAAGCATTTAAAATAATAAACTGGATCTTACTTTATCAATAAGTCAAGATCTCTTCGATTAAGTAAATAATTGTCCAGTACAGAAATGAAAAGGACATTCTCAACAATGAAAATATGAACATCAAAGAACTTGCGTAGAAATAGCGAGTTTAGGATTTAGAAGACTTGCATAAAATTAATACAAGATTAGGGTTTAGAAAACTTGCCTCAAGTGCAAGCTACTTAACTCAATTCACGTACTTTAATACTTCCTACACATATATATTTAATCACAATAACCTAAATTAGTTAACACATAACTAATTCACATAAATGTTAACCCTCATGGTTAAATCACTCTAATTAAATAAATAATAATAATCAACTATCACATAGTTAATTACATTACATACATATTCACATAATTAAATCAATTATGTATTTTAGATAAATTATAATTAAACAATTATAATTTAAACACTTAATCTAATTATAATTACTCAATTATAATTACCTCTTAAATTATCAAAATTTCATAATTAATAGTTAATTAAACTATATCATGCATTATAATTACACAATTTACAATTAAACATCTATTTATCAATTATAATTTATAATAATCATGCATTTATTAAATTATAATTACATAAATTGTAATTTAAATTAACATCTAATTGATTATAATAAATCAACTTCTATACATTATAATTTCACAGAATTATAATTTAAATTAAACATTTACTCTTAAATATAATTAATCAAATTATAATTAAGTAACTTATTTTACAATTAAACAATTATGTCTTATAATTTAAATACTATATTAAGTTTTCAAAACTTTCTTTTTCTCGAATTATGAAATTATCAACTTCATGTTAACACATGTTATAGCAGCTAGATACATGCTCATTATCTTAGCAATAATGTAATGGAAACATAAAAACCACCTCAGCAAACCTCGAACAACGTGCCATCAAGAGATAAGTCTGTAGACTGATATCTGGACCTGGAAGGTATCTCGGCTACGAGTATCAACTTTCTGAACCTTAACTCAGTCAGACTCAGTCATATCTCGCTATGTTCGTCAAATACGGTCCGAAAGATCAAACGGCAGACGTCAACTTCTGCCGAATCGAGACTGAAGGAGCCATAACCAAGTCGGGGGGGGTCCCACCTGGGTAGCCTCCACCATGTATGAGGCTAGCAGCATACATGTGTGCGGCTGCCCCGGACAGGTTATAACCCCCACTTAGTTCATTTTAAAAAAAGAAGAGATAGATATAGAGAGAGAAGGACAATTCTAGAGAGAGAAAGGCTCGGGTTGGACATCAACATAGCAACTTGAAGCTTATTTCTTCCATCTAGCATCTCATTGAAGCCATCTTAGTGTTCTTACTTCATCCCGGGAGTCAAAATACTTGTTCACGAGTCCCCCAAGGTGAAATAACGCACTTCTAGCTTTGTTTTCTTTGTAAACTATGTTCAAATGATAGATTAATGAAGGATCTTATTTGAATCTAGCTATATTTGTTGTATTATAAGCATATTGTGTAATAGTTGGTAGTTTTAACGTTTTTATTGGTTATTTATTGCTTTAATACGTTGTATATAGCTTCGGAGACTAGATATACCTCAAGCTAAGCTTAAGCTAGTTCCCGAGAGGTTGTTAGCATGATGCTTCAACCCGGGAGCTAGAACGGCTTAGATCCGTGGTATATCTATGGATGTATTTACTTGTAAATGGTCCCGGTTAACCCGTATAGCCCTAAATATATATTTAGAGGTGAAAGGGGGGACCGAATCGGCGTGAACGGTGATTTCAACCGATGAAATCACTTAGTATCAAAGCCGTGGACGTTATGTATACGTAATATTGTATAAATCTTGTGAGCCTAGGAATCCCGATGTCGAGATCCCCGAATGGATCCGACTTGATTCCCACGATGGACCGGTTTTTACGTTATAAATGCTTTAAATACCGTAAATATCGATGTACATGTAATATTTGGATCTTGAAAATGAACTTGAGTGGTTAGTCTCGAGAGCTCGAATTCAAGATCCCGTGGTAGTAAAAACTTTCATTATGGAGCTCGGTTCATCGAGATGGCTTTTATGCCCGATGATGATCCGAGCATTCTTAACGCTTTATCATACATATCATCAAAATGATTTCTCAAAGAAAAAACCACAAAGAGCTTTTGATGAAATAAAGCGATTCGGGGTAGATCACGTAATTAACGTAAAGAATAAAAGAAAGTATCAAAGTCCTCGATTCCTAGTCGGGCAATGGATTTGAAAACCTTACTTTCTAAAACCTCATTTCAATTCATATATCTTGCTAAAAATGAACTTTTGAATAAATCAAATCCTTCGTACCTAGGCGCAAAAGAGGTACAACACTACTTTCAAGTCACCAAAAAGACTTAGAAACCTATTAATAAAGCTTTTAAAATCAAACACACACACACACACACACAAACACACTTTTTGCTTAAGAATATCAATAAGATGCGGTACCATGCTTGCACGGGAGTCGGGGGGTGCCTAACACCTTCCCCCCGCTTAACCTAGCCCCCGGATTCCACGAATCTCGGGTTTCAAGACCAAATCAAAGAGTTACACATTGGACCATCTTGCGAAAAACTATTAAAACCCGGATGAGTTGGTACATCCATTTCCAAAATACCAACTGGCGACTCTGTCTCAATCGGTCTAATCAATAAAATCAATCTTTCAAAATTGTCGACACATATATCGGTACCGGTTTCCTACGAAATTCACCCTTTAAAACGGAATCCCAAAGACAAAGCGAAAGCGAAAGGGAAAAGAATAAAATAAGGAAATCGTGGCACTCCTCTCTCGTCCCACGGACAACAGACGAGGGAAAACAACTCCAAAAGAGAAAAAAGAGACCTCTTCCTTCAACAAAAGGGAGACCAAGGACTTAATTTTCTGCCCGTTGTCGACAGGTGGCGACTCTGCTGGGGATCAAGGAGGGCTTATGACGCGATCAAACTTTTTAATTTTCATTTTGCATATGCATTTGTGTGAATGATCTTTGTGTGTGTTAATCTTTTAGCATTTTGTATTAGTGCCTCGCACAATATATTAGTGCTTCGCACAATGTCATCATATTACATGCGGTGAGGACATGAATGTATGTTATGTGGTACCTCCATTAGGGGCCAATCCCGTCGGTTGTTTATTACTGGACTCCTATGGATGTTTCCATTGTGAGGCTCAGGAAAGGCACTACTCAGATCCGCTCCAATCGAAACATGGATGTTTTCATCAAGTAGATTGCGAAGATCTGGGAACCAATTTCAAATAGCCCGTGAGAGTAACCCTAAGATAGGTCAGCCTCTGATAAACCAAACGCGCGGTGTGCTTCTTCATGCCCCATTTAAATCTTCTTCGTATATAAATGACCGTTATCTTGAACTGTTATACATACATCTTTCACACCCTGTCATCAATTCGACTAACTCGTTGTATTACAGTAAAAGATTAAAAAACCATTAAACTGATGCATAGCATATCATGCATCCCTATCCACCAGTATCCAGTCTAAACTAGATATCGATTGTTGTGCAGATTGGTCCTAAAACTCGATCTCGAGCCAAAAAGGCCCTTTCACCAGTCCAGATGGCTAAAGCAAGTTCATTTAAACCCATCCCTGTATCTCGAGATGAATTCGAGGAGTTTAAGAAGCAAATGGCCTAGATGACGACCCTGTTAAAAGAACAGTGCAAGGTATCTCAGGAATCTAAGCACAAAAGTTTGACTGAATCCTCTGTGCAAGGAGACATGAAAGTACCCGAAAAGGAAGGTGATACCCATATGTCCACACCTATATCTCCCCTCGATGTTAAAGTACCTAAGGAGGCCCCGATCTAGAAGACGACATGGGACATCACAAACCTCCGGGAGGACAAAGATACTGGAGACATTAGGAAGAAAGTTAGACAGATGGAAGACGCTACGGTCTATGAAAGGGAAGGGATCCCACGGGAGCGTGAATTACTCGGATCTGTGTATTTTCCCAAAGGCGAGATACCCGGAGAAGTTTTAAGTCCCCGAGTTTGAGAAATACAACAGACTGGGAGACCCGTACACTCACTTGAAAGTCTATATAGGTGAACTTGGAACTTACGTCGAGGATGAAAACCTTAGGATGCAACTGTTTTAGAAGAGCCTTACCGGTGAAGCCCGCACGTGGTATGCACGGATAAACAATTGCAAAGTCAGAGGTTGGGAAGATTTGGCCCATGATTTCCTCAACCAATACAGTTTTCAATCCCAGATGGCACCTGATCGCTACCAGGTTACCAAAGTCAGAAAGCTGGGCAATGAATCGTTCAGAGAATACGCGCAGCGGTGGAGGCGAATGGCGGCCCAAGTCAACCCACCAATGGATGAGGGTGAGATGGTGACCACCTTCATTGATATACAAGAAGCCCCTTTCTATGAGAGAGTCCTCGTCGGGTTAGGAAAATCCTTCTCCGAAATGATCAAACACAGGGAAATGGTAGAAATGGGTTTGAAGTTTGAACAAATCAAAGACCTCGCTACTTTGGAAGCCATAGCCGAGCACATACAGTCAGGAAATTATGCAAGCGCTCCCAAGAGAGGATCAAAGAGGAAGGAAGAAGATGTCTCGTTAGTATTGCAAGGACAATCTGCTAGCAAGAGCCCTAACTTACCTATCTAGAGGCAGAACCCTCATCCAGCGAATTTTCAAAATCCTACAGCAATGAAAGTTGGGGAAAACAAGCGAAGAAGGATATTCAATCCATTGGGAGACTCCTTGGAAAACAAATTAGCCCTAATGATAGCCCAGAAGAAGATCGTTGAGCTCGCTCCACCTTCCGATCCAAATGGAAGGCAATTCGATTCCAGCAAGAAGTGCGCCTACCATTCCAACTCACCAGGGCATAATACTCAGGAGTGTTGGACTCTAAAGCACAAAATTCAAAACTTAATTGATAGAAGGGAGATTATAGTCAAAGGGCCCGAACAGCCGAATGTCAACAATAACCCTCTGCCTCAGCATACGAAGGAAGGAGTCAACATGATCAGTGTCGGAAGCAGGGAAAACTGTCAATACCTGAGGAAGATGGGAGAGTTACCCTCGACACATGACCCTGCAATATGGGATACCCTGAAGAAAATTACGGGGTAGAACAAGAATTGGCTTCAATTAGAGCGCAGGTGGATTAGCTAGTTGAATTGGTGGTATATGAACACCAGTTGACTCGACAGCTCATCGACCAGGTCTTATCAAAGCCAAATGACCCCATATCTGTCCAAGATGTTTCCACCTCCAAAAGGGATCGGATCCGTTACCCAGAGCAGAATAAATGGACTGAAAAGATGGCTCGAGAAGCTAGATTGTAGAGCCGTCGAGATTTTGCTGCACAATCGAAATTCACCCCGTTGAGGCAATCCAGGGAGGAGATTCTCTGTACCTTGATTGAGGAGGGGAAGATTATAGAATTTCTGCCACCCCCAGATACGAGATCGAAGTGTTTTGATCCTTCCACATCATGCCTTTGCCATTCTAATGCTCCTGGACATGCCACAGAAAAATGTTGGGCTCTGCGACATCTAATCCAAAACTTTATTGAATCCGGAGAGCTGGACTTAATAAACAAAGCTGAGATCTTCCTTGAGGAAGAAATATACTACCCTCGGGGACTGAGGAACGTAGAAGGTATGATAGCTGTTATCCTTTGCATGGAAGGAATATCCGGTGGACCCATAACCATCCAAGGGGTACCTGAGCAGAGAAATAAAGCCACTCTCAAGATACCAGTGCCTAAACCACTGATGTAGGCCCCTTGGCCACAATTCCCAATTCTCAGCCTAAAGAAGGTACCGTGGAATTACGGAGAAGGGATAAAGTTAGCACCTGACTGTACCGCCATCATACCTAGGGAGAATACATGTTACCTCCCGGGGCGTTTGGTAAAACCAGTAACCAAGGTTTTAGGGAAGGTATCTACTGGAAAGATCACAGAGTTCCTCCACAAAATAGGACACGGTGAAGACAGGACGGTGAGGCAATTGGAAGCTGAACCCCATCACCGCATCAAATTTCTATCCTGGATTTGGTATTAGAATCTGACGACCATCGTCAAATTCTAATCCAAGTATTGGAGGAAGCACACTTACCCAAGACTATCGATATTGAGAAATTCCAGCACTTGATCAGCCATGTACTGGACAGTAACGTGATATCCTTCACTGACAACGATATACCAGCCGAAGGAACTGGGCATCACCAACCATTGCATGTCGCTGTCATTTCATCAGTATATGTGGTAGGTGGTGTGCTAATCTACAGAGGGTCGTCTTTAAACATCTGTCCACAAGATACTCTAGAGAAAATGAAGATCAACCCAAACCTAATTCGGGACAGCCATGTCGTGGTACCGGCTTTCAACGGATCAAGAAGGGATACCGTGGGGGAGATTGAACTTCATGTGGAGATTAGTCCTTTCACTTTCAACATACCTTTTCAGATCCTGAAGATCACTACCGAGTATAATTTGTTGTTAGGACGACCATGGATCCATATGGCTGGCGCCGTCCCTTCAACTCTTCATCATCAACTGAAATATATCGTCAACGGTAATCTGGTGACTGTAAGTGCAGAACCTGATTACCCTGTTCATGACCTGGGAGATATGCCCCTGATCGGTGTGAATGAAGGGGTCGAGCCCGCCCGTTTTCAAGCCTTCGAAATCAATAATCCGCTATATAACTCTGTGGGAGCCTCAGTTTTAATTCCCCAGATATCTACAGGGGTGATGGTAGTTGGCCAAGAGATGCGGTCCTGAGGACATCGACTAGGCCGAGGACTGGGGAAGAATGGCCTAGGAATCAGGAACCCAATCCGTATACCCACACAGTTGGGAAAGGCTGGACTCGGATACCATGGTGGATCCAAGCATCAGAATCTTCACAGGCGTCAACTAGTTAATCAATTAATTCACCTCAAGCCAAACCTGGGTGAAACCGGATTTAAAGAGACACTCAAGAAGATCCCCCTCATGATTTCAAATCTTTTGATTCCTAAAGTTGATCAAAGAGGACATCAGACGGACGGGGATGAAAAGCCTCTCAAGGATGCAGCCCAAAAGGCCAAAGACCAAAAGTTTCTGGAAGAGATCCAGTTGTAATTCATGAGCAGTTTTTGCCTCTTTGAAGAGGACCTGAAGAAGTCTGACGGGGCAAATCTGTCAAGTGATCAACCTAACCTCCCGACACTTAACTGGGGAAATGTAAACATCCTAAGCAGTGATCCAGGGACCGGTTCTAAACCAGTTATGGCCATCTTGGAAGACTACGACTCCAGTAGCGCGTCTATCTCAACGACTCCCCAGGAACTACAGACCAGCAAGTGGAGGATCACTCCACAGATTGTCCGAAAAGGGTAAAAATTGAGAATCAACCGCTGACAGGGAGCTCCACTTTTATCTATAGTTATGTCTATTTTATTTCATCTGTAACTTGTTATTTCCAGTTGTTATATTAACTTATGAATCTTTTTGTAATTGACGACTACTTGTATATATTTAGCAATCAAGTTTTTGTATTAGGTTTCCAAATTTGCATGTCTCTAGCCACGTCCACGGTTTGCCGAATTTGAGTAATGATTACGATTTCGACATAGAATTGGACTTTGACTTGATGGGAATCGAGCAGGAGGAAGGGGATGATGACGAGGTGCCAGAGGAAATCAAAGCATGGGTCGAAGATAAACCTAAACCCAACCTCGATCAAACCACCACCATAAATATCAGAACCCCCAACGATCCCAAAGAAATATAAATCGGAACCAACCTTCCCTCTAACAAAGAAAAAGAACTAATCCAACTCTTAAGACAATTCAAGGATGTTTTTGCCTGGTCTCATGAAGACATGATAGGTCTATCCACCGATATCGTCGTCCATCGACTACCAATTAAAGAAGGGTTCAAACTAGTCAAGCAGAAACTGAGACGATTGAAACCAGAATGGAGCCTGAAGGTCAAAGAAGAAATTATCAAATAGTTCAAAGCGAGAATCATTATGGTGTCAACGTACCCTGAATGGTTGTCCAATGTAGTCCCAGTGCCGAAATCTGGGGGAAAGGTGCGAGTTTGTGTGGATTATCAAGATCTCAACAAAGCCAGCCTTAAGGATGACTTCCCAGTGCCGTTAATCCACGTATTAATCAACAATACTGCACAGTTCGAGATGTATTCTTTCACTGATTGTTTTGCTGGATATCACCAGATCATAGTTGCTAAAGAAGACAGGGAAAAGACCGCCTTCATTACACCGTGGGGAACCTTCTGTTATCGAAGACTAGCTTTTGGCCTTACCAACGCTGGGGCTACTTATCAAAGAGCCATGATGACTTTATTCCACGATATGATGCACAAAGAAATCGAGGTGTATGTGGATGATATCATCGTAAAGTCCAGGCAGGCTAATGACCATTGTACCCATCTTCAGAGGTTGTTTGAACGACTCTGCAAGTTCAATTTGAAGTTAAACCCAGCAAAGTGTTCTTTTGGGGTGAAATCCGATAAACTACTGGGATTTCTGGTGAGCAACCGGGGCATTGAGTTGGATCCTGCCAAAATCCAAGCCATCATGGAAATGCCTGAACCAAAGACCGAGAAGGAAGTCCAAGGTTTCCTGGGAAGAATCAACTTCATCAGCCGGTTCATATCGCAGTTGACAGCAACATGTGAACCCATTTTCAAACTATTAAGGAAGAACCCTTCGGATAATGGAATGAAGACTGCCGAAAAGCCTTTCATATCAATCAGAAGAGGTTGATCTAAGCACCTGTTTTGGTACCCCCAAAGGATGGGATTCCGTTGTTCATATATATCTCGGTCAACTCCAATGTTATGGGTTGTCTACTGGGGTAGAAGGATGACATGGGGAAAGAAAGAGCAATCTATTATCTCAGTAAGCGCTTCAGCAGTGGAGAACAAAAATATACTCTGATCTAAAGAACCTGCTGTGCATTAGCTTGGGCAGCCACCAGGTTACAGCATTATCTGCATGGCCATACCACTTAGCTCATATCGAGGATGGATCCTTTGAAATACATCTTCAGCAAACCAATTTTGAACTGCCGTCTATCCAAGTGGCAGTTAATCCTTCAACAGTTCTACATCATATATGTCACCTAAAAGTCCATTAAAGGGCAAGGGATTGCGGATCACCTGTCGGCTGTACCAACAAGGGGTTTTGAGCCTCTGGAAACGTATTTCCCTGAGGAAAAAGTGTTAACTAATCTCCTGATTGATAAGAAGGATCAAGGTCAATTTTGGAAAATGTACTTTGATGGCGCATCAAATGCTGAAGGTGATGGAGCCGGGGCAGTCCTGGTATCCATCACGGGAGATCAATACCCCGTGGCAACCAAGTTGCATTTCAACAACTCCAACAATACAACTGAATATGAAGGGTGCATTGTGGGGTTGAAGCTGACTCAGTCCATGGGAGTGAAACATTTAGCGGTGTTTGGAGATTCGGAGCTAGTCATCAGACAGTCTACCGGGGCATACACCACCAAATAACTGTATCTACTGCCGTATCATCGACATGTTCTCAGATTGGCAGGGGAATTTGAAGGCATTGCCTTCATTCATATCCCCCGGAACCAAAATGATTTTGCCGATGCATTGGCCACATTAGCTTCACTGGTGAACCTGTCAGCAAGAAGGGGAATGCCTGTCATCACTTTCACTGTGCAAATGACACCGTCATATGGGAACAATGTAGGGTAGATACCAGATGAGATACTACCTGCGAGGCCACCTTGGTACCACCATATAAAAGAATATCTGCGAGATCAGTCAACCCCGGAAGGGATGAGTCAAGTCGCGAAGAAGCGAATACAAAAAATGGCTATAAATTTCTACCTAAGTGGAGATGGTCTCTATAAGAGAGATCCAGGTGTAGGCCTCCTGAGATGTCTAGACAGGGAGCAAGCACAACGACTTATGAATGAAGTATATGGTGGAGTATACGGAGAACATATGAGTGGACCTCTGCTTGCCAAAAAGATTCTGAGGACATGACACTACTGGATATCACTCAAAGATGATTGCGATGATCATGTCAAGCGTTGCTATCAATGCCAAATCCACGCCAACATTATTCATGCGCCTCCGAATCAACTGCATTGCATGACATCACCATGGCCTTTTTTCATGTGGGAAATGGACGTGATAGGACCAGTTGAGCCTAAAGCCAGTAACGGTCATCGATTCATCTTCACTATGATTGACTACTTTACTAAGTGGGTGGAAGCAGCTTCTTTCCCCAGGGTCACCAAAGAGGTCATCGTTGGTTTCATTAGAAACAATGTCATCTGTCTGTATGGACAACCTGAGGTTATTATATCAGACAACGCGAAGCATCTGAATAACGAGATGATGAGGGAACTGTGCAGTAAGTTCAATATCAAACACCTCACTTCAGTTATTTATCGTCCAAAGATGAACGGCGCGGTGGAAGCGGCTAACAAAAACATCAAGAAGATAATGATGAAGATGTCAGCAAATCACCTGGGATGGCCTGAGCTATTGTCGTTAAGCCTACTTGCATATCGGACGTCGACTCGAACCTCGACTGGAGCAACGCCCTACTTATTGGTATATGATATGGAGGTTGTACTTCCTGTCAAAGTGGAGATGGAATCACTAAGAGTGATCTTTGATGCCCAGATAGAGGAGAGCCAATGGATACAAGATCGATACGATCATTTATCCCTGATAAATGAAAGAAGAGCTGCTGCTATATTTCACGATCAACTCTAACAACAGCGAATGCCACGATCTTATAACAAGAAGGTGCAACCTCGAGAATTCAAAGAGTATGATTTGGTACTGAAGAAGATCATTTCGGGCCAGGATGTAGCTAAGGGAAAATTTGCCCCAAACTAGGAAGGACCCTTTCTTGTCAAAGCAATCCTATTAGGTGGAGCTTTGAAATTGGAAGAGATGGATGGTGAGGAATTCCCGCAACTGATCAATTCTGACTAGGTGAAACGGTATTATGCCTGAGACCCCTTTTCACCTTCTGACTGGACTACTATGTCTTGATAAAAAAAAAAAAAGAAACAAAAGAAAAAAAAGAAAAAAAGAAAAGAAAAAATATATCAAGTCTACATCTAGATCACGCATATTCCTCACACGATTCATGATGTACCCAATAATCACCTTTATTGTCCACCTTATTAAAGGTGACCTTTGATGATATCAAAGTACATAAATTCCCGTGTAGTAATATAGTGATTTCAGGTCGGAGGATCATTACATCATTGTCACTATAAAAATGGCTTATGACACTTTGCATAATGCTCCACGTAGAATTCTCATGGTGGGTCTGTCCATTACATTGTTCTCTAACATGTACCTATGCATTGACTCAATATCTCATATATTTATGACCAATGAGATTTGGCCATCAGTCAATCCACATACTAGTCTCAATGTAACATTGTTGTCCCATTAACAATGATACTCGACTAGGGACATTTAAGAGCAATGATACTAATTGTAATTATATGATCTCATGTTCAAGTCACATACTTGAAGCTATATAATTTGTATAACTATTCTAAGGACTTTTATTAGGCTAACATTTATATAACACAATAAATAAAACCATAATAAACTAATTCATTTATTCAATCAAATATAATATCAAAAATGTTAAGCAATGACATCAAAGAATTGGCCTCTAAGGCATAAACTCTAACACCCAGATTTTTCATGGAGCTATGACTATCAAGACCAATACTACGCTCCAAGTCCAACATATGTACCAGAATTCACATATCAATCTCCATTGCCACAAGAAGAATAGTCAAGGAAAGAATCCATGTATAATCTCTTAGCAAACCAAGAGGAGATGATGACGAGTCAGGCAATATCGAGTTAAAATTTTTAGAATCAGATGGAACAACTCATCAACACTTCAACCAATGATCCTCAATACATGGATTCCGAGGCTGAAATAAAAAATTCAAGATTGGAGGATTTGTGATTCAAATTTATAGCGTCAACAAAGGAGATCTTGATTGAGAAAGAGATGTCAATTCAAAATCTTCAGAATCAGATGGATCAATTGTTCAAATCCTTGACAAAGGAGAGCTCGATTGAGCAAGAGATGTCAATTCAAAATCTTCAGAATCAGATGGATCAAATGTTCAAAGCCTTGAACAACTGTCCTCAAAATAATTAGTGCTATGACATGGATATTGATAATGATGGAGAGCCCGAGTGGAATATGCAACTGGATGAGCTACAAGAATTTGGAAACGGGGAGACAAATGCGGATAAGGAAGATGAGGCCATCAAAGATCTAAGTCACAACGAATATGAGCCGACCTTGCTAGTACCCCAAGTTCCTTCTCCGCCAAAGTTCAAGAATCCAGTCAGTTTTGCACAAACATGCCCCCTTGGTAGTCACATCAACGGCAATATTCTTTATGACATGAGAGATGGCCAAACCTTAAAACCATGGTGGTCCGAGGAAGATAAAATAGAAGAAGAGCCCATTGTGTTTTTCATGCCCCAATGCCTTAATCTATTTATGAACACAACGACGGAAGCACCTATCTATTCGACATTGGAAATTGGGAACTTATGTACAAGAAGCAAGCTAGGTGACTTAAAATTGAAGGCTATCACTAATGGGAACCTTTCAAAGCATACGTCGGTCCTAATAGATGGAGGATTCCTCAGTTATCGAAGAGGAATCAGATAGCGGTGACAAGAATAAGTCCAGCTAAAAGACGTTAAACCAAGGGCTCGATGGGAGGCACCCCATCCAAACCTTCTCCCCCCATGTTTAATTCTTAATTACATAGTTACTCATTTCTCCCTCTATATTTAATTCTTAATACTCTTAGTAGTCCATAACATTTTTAGTAGATTTAGTAGTTTTAATAAATATTTGTGTGCCCAACTTAGGTTCAATCCATTTGGCATCAAAGTCCATAATCAGTTGCAGTTGAAAAGTTACAAACTCAACTTTCAGAGGAGAGCGCGGTCGCGCCATAAATGGCTTATGATGAAGTGCGGCCGCGCCACAAGTAGATTATTTCAGCAACTTGATTAAGCTCGGCTAAACTAATCAAAGGCCCTCATTTTTCTTAAGCATTCAAACATTATCCCTCTCCTTTGTCTCTAATTCCAATCTCCCTACTGAATTCCTTCCTTCCATCTTCTCCAATCTTATTCCCCACAATACAAATATCCACACCTACTCACACAACCCTTCACAAACACCATTCACCATTAAACCATCAAACCCTTTAACCCCTCAACTAAGAACCAAATCTACCACTATCTATCCCTCAGCATATCTCAAATAAAAATCTCCCACAAACCCTAACCTCCACTACCTAAAATGAAACTCCATTTCATAACAGAGAAAGACAGAGTTTATGGGGAGTAAGAAATGGTATCTAAGCATCTTCGGAGTGAGTCCTCTTCAGCGAGCACCGACTCTGAGCAGGGAGGGGGAGGCATTGCCTTTGATGATCTCAAGTTTATCAGTTTGGAGGCTCAACAATACTTTCACGACCCTTTAGTGGGCAGAACATTTTTATTGGAGCGGGGTTTAAAGCCAGATAAAAAGTTGGATGGATACTTGGAGTTGATGATCAGAGGGAGGGGCTGGAATCTATTTGTTAAGGATCTGATGGCGGCACCTATCTCTGTGGTGCAAGAGTTCTATGCCAATGCCAAGATCATGTAAACCAATATAGTCTTTATGTGGGGATGTCAGGTGTCCTTTGCAAAGGAGCGCATTAATGAGTTATACCAGTTGCTCAATATTGCCTTGGATCACCCTAATTTGATCTATGCCCAGGAGTGGGGAACTGAGTTGGATGCTATATGTGCCTATCTGTGTAAGCCTGGCATGGCTTGGAAATTGAAGCAGGGCACAGATCAAAAGAAGCACTTCCCTCATACCGCCCTGAGTAGATATGGGAAGGCTTGGTACAACTTCATACGTGCGAATTTGATGCCAACAAGGCATCAGAATGGGGTCACCAAGGACAGGGCTATTCTACTGTATGGGATTATCAAAGGAAAGAAGATTGATGTGGGATACGTCATTAACAGTTCAATCCACAGATTTCTGAGAGGCGGTACTTCAGGGGGTATCCCACATGCATCTGTGATCACCCGGCTATGTGCTATATAGGGGGTTATATGGGCCGATGCCGAGCCTATACAGCTGCCCAGGAACACAATCAACCATGCTACTATTGAGAAGTATTTAGTATGGAAAGGAGGCAATTCCCACCCTCAAGGAGCTGGATTCATTTTTTCTAGGACAGAGCAAGCAGATAGAGGGTGGAAAAGCTCATGTGAGGGTGCCCGCAGAGCAAGCTGAGTCCTCCCATGTGGCTCAGGATCGACTAGATAGGATGGAGCGGCAGTTACAGCGAAGGATGGATGCTATGAGCACAAACTTTCAGGCCTTCACGACTAATTTTTATGGGGCATTGTCCCAAGTTTTTGGCCAGATGGGAGTGCAAGTGTAATTTCATGTCTATGGATCGGTTGTCCCCTATCCCCCGCCAGAGACACCATCGAAGCAAGCCAAGGAGGAAGGCGATGACGAGGCCAACTAGAGGAGTTTCCTAACCAAATATCTCCAATGAGGACATTGTCATTTTTAAGTTTGGGGGTATTAGGTTCATATTGAATCTAGATTAGTTCATATCATATTGCATTTAGTTTAGTTCATATATATTGCACTTTAGTATAATTGCATAGTATTTAAGGCATAGTTTTTTTCAATTTTCAAATTTCAATTTTTGCTCTAGTTAATTACATTAAGACATATTGCATGAATCCAAAAGTTTGGTTTGCTTGATATTCATTTGGCCTATGCAGAGATTGAAATTACATGATTTGTGAAACAGTTTTGATGACTTAGGCTTGGTTGTAATGTCGTAGTATGATGTAAATCCTTATCTGTTTGATGCTGATGTAACCGGATAGCACTTTTAAGTCACCATTATGATTTGCTCAGTTTAAATGGTCGCATACTTATTTTTTGGTGGGAATTTTTTGTTTTAATGAAAGAGAGTTAGTAAACAATTAGTAATAACTAGGATTACGCAAAAGCTTAAGTTGTGGGAAAACAAAGGGTATGCATGCTATATATAAAAAAAGAGAAAAAGATAAAAAGAAAAGAAAAAATTAGAATATGAATAAACACTTTGGCTAGTCGAGTCTTGTGGCCTTTGATATTCGAGCAAGTACGCCCTAGTGGTGTCTTTACACCCAACGCCCTAAAGCCTTTTGGTTTGGGAGTCGTTGGTCGAAAGCTCGTTACACGGGTATCATTGAAAAGCCTAAGAGGAATAGACATTGCACAGTCGAGTGTAAACACGAAAAAGTGCAAAAATTGCCCTCGTGAGTAAATAAAAGCATAATAAACCCCTTGTTGACTCTTAACCTAGTTGATGCATAGTCTTGGTTGGAGCTTATCTTGTTTACTGCCTTTCTTGAGTTGAAACTATGTTTTTCCCTCTAAGAAGCATAGTATGTGAAGTATTTGTCCTGTAACAAGTTTAATGGTTTCTAAGCACACACACACTACATCAGTGATTACAGGTTTTGATTTGCACAATAATATGCATTATGGCCTTGTTCTTGGTTGGATTCTCTGTTTGTAGATTTTATAGTTTCTCTGAGGCAATTCATGTGTGTTTCATATCGATTGATACTTGGATTCGTTAGCATGATAGTGTAGGTTGCATATAGTGTAGTTAGTGCATTGCATTTTGTTTTTTTCTATTTTGTTCCTTGAGGACAAGCAATAGTTTCAGTTTGGGGGTATTTGATAAGTGGTTTTATACCTACTTATCTAGATGTCAACTAGCTTCAATTGTTTCTTAGACTCGTTTGATATATTAACTTTGTATGCATTTTGTATTTCTTTTGTAGGTTTCATGTTTAGGAACTCTCTTGGTGGCAAATGAGGCTAAAAGGGATGTGAGGATGCTGAAAGAACAAATAGGGGAAGAGAGCAGAAAAGGTGTAGCAGAACCAGAATATCAAAAGTAGCTGCAGCATTCTGCAGAAATCCAGGGTAGCGCAGCCACGCCCTGGCCAAGGGAAAAAGCAGTGCGCCCACGCCGGTAGGAGAATTCAGCAGCATGGATTAAACTCTATTTTAGGATTACAATGGATCTTATTGTGTAGTTTATCTTGATATACTTCTTTGTTAGTCTTGTTAATCATTATTGGATTGTCTATTGTGATTTGTATTCAATTATTTAATTGCCTAGCTATCAATTACCGTGATCATCCATATGAAATTGAGAAATTGTGACGCCCCAAAATCTGGCTTATTTTTCACACCGAATTTCGTGTGTTTCGATACTTCTCATTCCATACATACATCATTATATCCTAAAGATATATGATATACTCACCCATTCCCAGGTTCTATTACCTTAAAACATTCATTAATAAAAAATAATGATAATTACATTATTCTTATCACATTACAATCGTTACTTAACTAGTCACCGTACCTACAGAATAGTTTTACCTAACTATTCTAAAAACTAACTATTCTAAAAGTCTTGGCTTGATCTTCTGGCTTATTGTTCATAACATGAACAGTACTTCATCTTGTGACGCTAATGGTATTCACAACCATATCATCTCACCATAGTAGGACATTTATCCCCTTGATCTTCATCAGGTTCTTTAACACATACTACCGTCTTTCGCTGAAAATGCTTTTATTTTAAGCAAGTGTGAGCATTCAATTGCTCAGCAAGTCATAGCAGTTGAATATAACAACTTAAGAATCAAAATTCTTTTAAGTCTTCAATAACCGAACAATGGTTATGAAGCAGCTTGAATAATAGGAATACGTTCTGATTCCTATCATTTTAACACATACTTCACATATACTTATCATACTTTCATTCTTCTACCTTTTCCATGCATACTATGTCTGGCTAGAATCATTAGCACGGACTTAACAAGTATGATTCATGAATAAATCGAACTCTTTCACACATAACAGTTCAACCACAGAACAGTTAATTTCATAAAAACACCGAAGTGTTAACATTGTGGCACAAGACCTCATACATACTACCACCTTATACAAAAATCGCATATTTTCACATACAAAATTATTCCTCATGTTCAACACCTGAGGAAGTTAAGAAACTAACATTCATATGAAAATGAATGAAGTTAGGAAACTTGCATAACACAATGTTAATACAATAGTTAGAAAACTTGCCTTTGCGTCTCTTAAGCTTTTACACGTAATCTACTCCTTGTTTACAACATCTACAAAGCATAACACATAGCATACCTATGAGAATTCATAGTTGATATACCATGTATAACCTAACTTCTCCTTCTTTTATAACTTAACCGAATTGTTAACCAATAACATTCGTTCAAGTTATTTAAGGTTTATTACGACTTATTAACATCCTATGTTATAAACCAACTCTAATTAATCATCACTAGGCATGATGAGAAACGAGACCTTAACTTGTTCTTCAACTCAAACTTTGGTTAACGTTTCCAAAACCTAAGTTCACTTACGTTTGCTTAACGTTTAATTCTTATAAACCCTTAATTAAACATGTTGTTTAATAGGTGTACCTTTATCACTTACTTGCCCCTTAATTAATATGAAAAGGCTAAGTAGTTACTAGCAATGTCAGACTTTTTCATCATGTGCCTTGCTGGGCGGCGCTGCGGCGCCTACCATGCAGGGATCTCTCCCCGGAGTGGCGCGACGGCGCTGGTTTATTTCGCTTGGGCAGCACGGCGGCGCCGACCTTGCATCTCAGAAAAATTTTCTAAGTCTTGAAAATTTCTGAAATTCCCGAGCTCGTAACGTGTCCGTTACAACTCAGAATTGGCTCGTTCCAAAGCCAATAGTTCATAAATGTTATGTTCTAACATTCTATTACATCGGAATTCAATTTTGAATCCGTCGGCGAGAAATTCGCCGATTAGTCCATTTTTACGTTTTCGATAAACGTTCGTGAACGTTCGACGCTCAATTCTTCATTTTAAGTCGAAATTGGTTCTTTATTGTTCCCGCAAGTCTTATTCATCTAATTACACGTTTTGCAATCAAAAACCATCATTTCTGAATCACACGACGACTTTTGATTTCTATTCTGGGAAATATATATTTTCGACGATTATCGTCTAATCGCGTAACTTTCACCGAAACTTTGTTCTTCATTATTGTTAGCTCAAACCAATTGGAATCAATCCAATGGTTGATTATTAATGATTCTAACCATTCCAAATGTTTAAGTTTTCATGGCTCATATGTTTATCATCTCAATTCGCATAATTCTTAGCAAGTTCTTCATTAACACTTAATCACTTAGTATTATTTTATCATGCATGGCTTGTTGGTGTTATTAGTCCACTATTTAGCAATCCTTAAAACTTCTTAAGTTTCATGCGTCCTCTATCACTTCTCTATCAAAACTAATGTTGAAAGGAAAAGAGATACTACAATTTTCTTATTGTTATACATTTAGTGTTTTTAGTTGATGGAGTATGGATACTCAATCCTGTTCTTAGCTTCTTGGTTAATGAAAATACTTCTCAAACACAAGCTAGCTTCTCTTCTTCTCTCTCTCTCTCTAGATATTGGTGGAAGATGAACAAAAAACAAATGGCTAGCAAATGAGCCTTATTTATAGAATTGGCTAGCTTAGGGTAGTTTGGTCTTTTAGGCCCAACCTCCTCTACTATTCACACCTCCTCACCCTTTCTTTGCTAGCACATGGCACGCTATGTCTCCCCTTGTGCTCCTACATGCTCCCATGTGGCCATAGGTTGCCCCATAGGTTTACCCACCCGTTTACCCAATGGTTCGACCCACGGGTTAAATTATTTATATTAATTCATTTCAAATGTATTTACTCCGTATAAAATTCATTTTATACATCGTATAATTTCTCGTATTCTCCCCGTATTATTATCGTATAATACCTCGCATTCTACGCATATTCTTTCCATATAATAATCATTCATTATTAAACGTAATCAATTTTAATCATTGATTTACTTTCACTAACGTTTAGGATTTGAAGTCCCTACGCGAAAACTTCGTGAGCCATAATTGCAATATTATTACATATTCCACCTTTCCTTGAAATCCTATCATTACACGTTTCTCAGAATTTTAAAATAAATTCCCGAGCAGAAATGAATGAATAGTGATTTCAGTACTTTTCTTCCCGAAAAAACTTTTCTTTACTTATTTAACTTTTCACGGTATATTACCGTCAAATCTTTTGACAGAATGTCATTCCGACATTCGAACTCTTAAAATGGCCTAGGGTCTCTAACCCTAACCCTTAGGGTGAAACCCCAACCCTTAGGGTTTCATAGATGAATAATGCCTATTTCGTCTTTTCCCAAAAATATTTTTATTCTCAAAAATCTTTTATTTTTATCATATAAATTCACATCAATTATTTCTAGCACGTAGTCAGAATCCTCCTCATTTCTGCATTCTCTAGGTCATATAACGACCTACGATTAGCTTACTCAGTTTAATAAACAAATAAGCAAATTTTATTCAATAAATCAAATAAAATTCATTTACATAAACGCTCGATTTTATCGGGCGTTACAGAAATGGATTGTGGGTTTAGATATGATCATAATAGCTTGTGTTTATGTGTTCTACATGGCATTGGAATGCATGATTTGTGCTTTGGATAGACATATACTGAAGCACTGCTTGTAGTCATTTGAGAACTTGTGCTTAAACCCTTATTAATGTTAAGTCACATAGACATATAGTGATTTATGTAATTTGGGTGTTCATGTGTATTCTATCATTTGTTGATTATATGTGATATGGAATTGGTACATCGAGAGATGGCTATGCTTCGTTTTCGTGTGCTCGACTAATAATCCGATGATAATTAATTTGGTTTAAAGGGAAGTGTATTGATTTAGATGAAACAATAGGTGATATTGTAATCTCATGTCTTCATTATCTAGTTTCATTCTAGGGATAGTTAGAATTAGTTTAATTGCACAGTATTATTCAATATATTAAATAATTCGTTTAAACAAGATTGAGATGGTTATGGGTTAGTGCTTGGTGAATTTTATCAAGTAATTCTTCGTGGGAACGATACTCTACTTACTCTTTATTACTTGTTGACCGTGTATACTTGCATGCATATATTGATCGGGAAAATAACTAACAAAAGTGCCTCAAGACGCATCAATGCTCAAAGAGCCTGATTGAATACTACGGGCCTTGAAAGCCGACTTTTGAAGAGAAAATCAAAGTAAGGTGCGAACGACAGTAGGAGTAATACTAGCCTCCAAAGGCACGCGGTCACTGATGAACTGCAACCCCATAATATATCTCCAATCCATGGGTGTCATCATAACCTCACAGTTTAGGAGTTGGAGAGACTGACTCTGATTATACCATCCCTCAGACAGAGCTCGGAGATATCTCCAAGGGCAGCAACGGGGAGCAATGGTGAAGAAAGCTTGGAAAACCCAAGAGTCTACTCGTGCTAGATACTCAGGATGAAGCGACCAATATAAAGAGTATATACTGAATCAGTTAACCCTAGGCTGGGTAAACTCAACAACCTGCATGATATTAAGGTTAATAAAATCGATTGTTGGCGAAGAATGAAGAATTAAGGTGAATCAACATAAATAATCTTATACCTCATTCGCTTGCAAGTAAATGGACAGGTGACGGCCCAAGTCTGTACTCAGCAAGTCGGGAACAGCTACCTGGATACCAGGGAAAAAATCAAGAAAGGTAGTAGGCTAAGGTGGAACCTTAGGCTCAACGATGTCACCTTCTTCCTCGTCCAAATTAGTCCTATATACATCAATAGGGCTAATCACTTACTCTGTCAGACGCCGAACCTGCCGAGCAATCCACAGAACAGGAGTATCTGATGCGAGCCTCTGAAGGTAGACCCCCGATGAAGCCATGTGGGAAGTGGAGCACTTGGGTTTATCTGCATCCATGCCTAGATAACGAGTCCATGGAATTCGAAATAAGGCAAGATATGACTCTACCCTATGTTAATTTAACTGATGTTACGATAATCTAGAGACAATAGACTCCTAGAAATATAATTTGGATAATAGCATCGGGCATATCCTACACGTGCCCAGTAGATGATTGCCTCATTTCAACATCATAGTATAGCTAAGAATATATATATATATATATATATATATATATATATATATATATAATACTGTTATCTAACTCGCAAAGTTTTTTTTGCCAGAGTTTCCTCTATAATATAGACTATCCACATGCACGTAGGCATGCAATAAACCACCCTATGAGGGTATACAATCTTAGCCAAGCCATCAGATAGCAATTTAAATAGTTTTTCTAACGCATTATCATAATACATGTCTAGACTACCTATTAAAATGGAATATGTTGCATACATACGGTCCATATGATGATACGTAAGCATGCATTGCATTGTAACATGTTTATCAAGTTATCTATGCATACATTTTCAGTATAATGTGTTTAATGAAGAAAGTACGATAAAAAACAAGTGAAAATGTAAAATAAGGGAGTGTATACATTACCTGTAGTGCGTAGAATGAACGTACGGTGGAAGAATACCCAAAATCTAGCCCAAAATGAGTCGATCTGAGAAGAAGGTTCAGATTCTACAAAGTGAATGATAGAAAACTTGAATCAAATGAATGAAAATGAGCATGCGTGAGAGTATAAGACCAACCGAGCCCAGCCTCAGGCATATCCATTCCAGCCCTAGGTATACCTGCGACAGCCCAAGGTGGGCCCCGCAGCTCCTCGTTTGGTGAAATGCAGTCCTAGGCGTATCCTTTCGGGTCCGTAAAAAGGTGTTCACTTAAAAAGGTACCCTTCTAGGTCATTTTTAATCCTGAAAAACCCTCAAAAAGAGGCACAAGCAAGGAGAAACCAAGAACCACGCCATAGAACGACGAAAAACCAAAAGGTGTAATCTGAATCACTGTTATCGATAACCAATCTTTGAATCCAGTGGCATTAACCCCAATGAAGGCGTCAGCTTGACCCAAATATAGAATCCACTAGCATTGACTCCAGTAAAAGCGTCGGCTTGACCCCGAGATAGAATTCACTGGCATTGACTCCAGTGAAGGCTTTGACTTGACCCCGATGTAGAATCTGCTGGCATTAACCCCATTGAAGGCGTCTACTTAACCCTGATGCAGAATCCACTGGCATTGACCCTAGCGAAGGTGTTGGCTTAACCCCGATATAGAATCCGCTGGCATCCCCAGTGAAGGTGTCGGCTTGACCCCTGTGTAGAATTTCACTGCCATTGACCCCAGTAAAGGCGTCGACTTGACCTCGATGCAGAACCCACTAGCATTGACCCCAGTGAAGGCGTCGACTTGACCCCGATATAGAATCCGCTCGCATTGAATCCAGTGAAGGCGTCGGCCTGATCCTGATACAGAATCCGCTGGCATTGACCCCAGTGAAGGTGTTAGCTTGACCCCGATGCAGAATTCGTTGACATTATCCCTAGTAAAGGCGTCAGCTTGACCCCGATGCAGAATCCACTGATATTGACCCTAGTGAAGGTGTCAACTTGACCCCGATGTAGAATCCATTGACATTGACCCCAGGGAAGGTGACGGCTTGACCCCGATATAGAATCTGCTGCCATTGACCCTAGTGAATGCGTTGGCTTAACCCCAATGTAGAATTCCCTGTCATTGACCCCAGTGAAGGCATCAGCTTGACCCCGATGTAGAATTCGCTGTTATTGGCCCCAGTGAAGGCGTCGACTTGACCCCGATGTAGAATCCGCTAAAATTGACCCTAATGATGGTGTTGGCTTGACCCCGATATAGAATTCGTTGGCATTTTACCCAGTGAAGGCTTTGGCTTGGCCCCGATGTAGAATTCATTGGCATTGACCTAGTGAAGTTGTCAGATTGACCCCGATGTAGAATCCACTGGCATTGAACCCAATGAAGGCGTCAGCTTAACCCCGATGGTGTAATCCGTTGGCGAAAACCTAACATAGGCATCAACACAACCTCAATAATGAATCCGTTTGCCACAACCCAACAAGGGCGTCAGCAGTACCCGATTAATTTCTCATAATCCTCATCCTCCCCAGCCAATGGGAGTAACCTGTTTAAGATCTAAAGCATATATATCATTGCACACTTTACACATGGCATTGCATCAGTCAATATACTTTATCCTGCATCTTCATGTCTAGTAATCTTTGTCATTTTCATTCCATCACATTACATAAACATGGCAAAAAGTGTTAGGTTTGTTAGATTAAAGTAGCATGTAACAATTACATACGTAGCAACGGAAGCGTAAAAATAGAGTTTTAAAATTTTACAAACCATGAACCCGGATCATCCTTTATACGCAATTATTAATTCAATCTAAAGAGATGAAGAATGAATCATACCCTTGAAGATTTGTGCTTCCTCAGGTACGAGTTCAACTCCAATCCTTTTTTTGTTCAACTTGAATCTACCGAGTGTGATTCCTTCCTTTGATCAACGATATTCACCCAAGTGTTTGGCCTCTAGAGGTGATCCACCAATGATGAACAAATATTAAGAAGGTAGGTTATAGGCAAAATTCTAATTTCTCTCTAGAAAAGGTGTGTTATCCCAACAATTGGAATTGCATTAGTCCCTAATCTAAATAAAACTCCTCTTATTTATATATGTAGGTAACCCTCCTAACCATTTTAGGATTTGGCTTTAATTTAATTAATTAATTAAATACTTTTAATTAATTAGGTTTCATAATCTTATTAGAAGCAATTAATTTAACTCCTTTAATTATTTTACCTTCTAATCTTATTAGGAATACGGGAGAGTACTTTTATTAATTAATTCTAGAACTCCTTTAGCAATTCAAATTAATAATAATAGTAATAATAATAATAAGATTCCTCTTATTAATTTATATTTAATATTTTTAAAATATTAAATATAAATATTAAGCTATTTAATTTATTCTACCACCATAGATTAAATTAAATACACTTAACTTGTTTTTAAAATTATGTCATTTACTTCTTAAATAAATATTTCTCCTTTTATGGTGTGACCCTTTAGGTTCTCCATATTAAACCAGTTATGAATAAATTAATTAGAATAATTATAATTTTATTTAAATAAATAAATTAACTATTAATTTATTTAAATAAATATTTATTCTACAATAAGGGTAAGCCCCCTTAGCGATCAACGACTTTTCAAATAATATAGATTTCAACATTAATCATGAAAAACCTTTGAGTAAATAGTTACCATACAATTCATTCCTTCTACCATACAATGTCTCGATTAAATATAAGACATTGATTTACTATCAAGTCTTATGTTATTTAATTATATGTATTCGGATCCTAAATGCACAAACTCCGATAATGCAAATTAGAAACTACTTTCTAATTTTATTCTGCCTTGGCCAAGGACTACTGAGTTGTCATTTATCGAATCACATAGGACATTCACTTCTTTTACTATAAGTGATAGATCCTTTATTGATCATTCATTATCTTCATGTATAATTAATTATACCCAATCATACCCTTTATTATACTCTCAGGGTCTTAAGGGACATGTCAAAGTATAACTCATCATATATTAGATACTATGATGATCTCAAGTCTAAGGATTACTTGTACTACTATTACTAAAAGAATTCCTATTGATAGGCGAGTAAAGCTCCATTAGGTATTCCTTAGCGAGCCATGTTCAGTGTACTTATTCTCTAATAAGCACCTACACACTTGCTTTAGTGTCTCCACACAAATGATTATGAGATCGATCATCCTCTTCTAAAGAGCAAGCAACATATGTACCAATCTATCCAGATTCACTAATCCCCTATTTAGTAATCCATCGATTGGGAACTATTTTAGTTTTAAGCTATCTAAGAATTTACATCTCATTAGCATGATCATCATCATGATTCCAAAAGCATTGCTTAAAACTATGGGTTTATCACATTTAAATATAATAACATTATGTCGATAATATAAACGCCTTTTAAATAAACAATTCTTTTATTAATAAATGAATATGTTTGTTACAAAGTATATGCTTTATCATCATATATGATTGGCTTGTGTTCATACTACTTTCAATCTCTCACTTTGCACTAAAGTCAATTGCCATGATATATAATACCCATCTTCTTTAAGCGACGATCAAACTGCTGCTGTGTTAAAGCTTTAGTAAATGGATCTGCAATGTTGTTTTGAGTGTCCACTCGCTCTAGGGTGAAACCTCCTCTTTCAATGATCTCTTTAATCAAATAAAATCGCCGCAACACGTGTTTGGATTTCTGATAAGACCTGGGTTCCTTGGCCTGTGCAACAGCTCTGGTGTTGTCACAGAATAAAGGTACTGCTCCTCTAATGCTAGGAACCACGCCAAGTTCATTTATAAACTTTTTCATCCAAACAGCCTCTTTTGCAGCTTCACTTGCAGCTATGTACTCTACCTCTGTCACTGAATCAACAATTGTTTGCTGCTTGGAACTTTTTCAACTCACTGTGCCACCGTTTAAGGTAAGCATTTATCCCAAAATGAATTTACTGTCATCTTGATCCGTTTTGAAACTTGGGTCTATATAGCCCTCTAGTTTTAATTCAGATCCACCGTAAACAAAAAATATATCCTTAGTTCTTCTTAAGTACTTTAGGATATTTTTCATTACCTTCCAGTACTCTTCTCCTGGATTCGACTGGTATCTGCTCGTTACACTAAGTGCATGAGCGACATCCGGTCTAGTACATATCATACCATATATGATAGATCCTATTATTGAGCATAAGGTATCTTACTCATACGGTCTATTTCCTCATATATTTTTGGGGCCTGTTTCTTGGAGAGATGTATTCCATGGCTCATCGGCATGAGACCTCTCTTGGAATCTTCCATGCTAAACCTCTTTAGCATCATGTTAATGTACATTCCTTGGGACAAGCTAAGCATCCTTTTAGATCTAGCTCTATAGATCTTTATCTCCAAAATATAAGATGCTTCTCCCAAGTCCTTCATGGAGAAGTGTTTAGATAACAAGATTTTAATTGATTGTAGCATCGAAATATCATTCCCTATCAGTAATATATCATCAACATATAATATAAGGAATGATACAGTGCTCCCACTAACCTTCTTGTACACACATGGTTCATCCTCGTTTTTGATAAAATCAAACTTTTTGATTGTCTCATCAAAACTGATGTTCAACTTTCGAGAAGCTTTCTTCAATCCATAAATAGATCGTTGCAACTTACAGATTTGGTTAGTTCCAACTGTGGAAACAAAACCCTGTGGTTGTGTCATATACACATCCTCCTCAAGTTTTCCATTGAGGAAGGTTGTTTTCATGTCTATTTGCCAGATTTTGTAGTCATTATAAGTTGCAATCGCAAGCAATATCTGAATGGACTTGAGCATAGCTACTGGTGAGAAGGTTTAGTCATAGTCAATTCCTTGCCTTTGTTGGAAACCTTTTACAACACGTCTGGCCTTATTGGTCTCTACCTTGCCATCTGATAGTAGTGTGCATACAAGCCAATCATGTATGATGATAAAGCACATACTTTGTAAACAATCTTATTTATTTATTAATAAAATATTTATTTATTAAAGGCATTTAATTATCTACATGGTGCTGTTTTTTATAATATGTAAATAACCCATAGTTTTAAGCAATGTTTTTAGAATCATGATGTTGATCATGCTAATGAGATCTAAATTCTTAGAAAGCTTTAAAATTAAAATAGTTCCCAATCGTGGGATTACTAAAAAGGGAATTAGTAAATCCGGATAGATTGGTACATATGTTGCTTGCTCATTGGATGAGGATGACTGATCTCATGGTCATTTGTGTGGAGACACTAAAGCAAGTATGTAGGTGCTTATTGGAGAATAAGTTCACTGAACGTGACTCGCTATGGAATACCTAATGGAGTTTTACTCGCCTGTCAATAGGAATTCCTAATGTGATAGTAGTACATGTGATCCTTGGACTTGAGATCATCATAGTATCTTGTATGTAATAAATTATACTTTGACTAATTCCTTAAGGCCTTTTAAGGCATATATAGGGTATGCTTGGGTGTAATGAGTTACATATGGAGATAATGAATGATCAATAAAGAATCTACCACCTCTAGTAAAAGAGGAGATATGTCCTATGTGATTCGTTAAATGACAACCCAGGAATCCTTGGCCAAGGTAGAATGAAATTAGAAAGAGGTTTCTAATTTGCATTATTTGGAGTTGTGCATTTTCTAATCGAAATACATATGATTAAATAAATTAAGACTTGACAGTAAATCCATGTCTTATATTTAATTGGGACATTGTATGGTGGAAGGATTGAATTGTACGGTAACTATTAACTCACAGGTTCTTTTATGATTAATGTTGAAATCTATATTATCTGGAAAGTCGTTGATCGCTAGGGAGGCTTATCCCTATTGTAGAATAAATGTTATTTATTTAAATAGATTATTAGTTTAATTTGTTTATTTAAATAAGATTAGAATTGTTCTAATTGATTTATTCACAACCGGTTTAATATGGAGAACCTAAAGGGTCACACCATAAAAGGAAGAAGAATTATTTAAGAAGAAAATGGCATGATAGTAATAATGCATTAAGTATAATTAATTTAATCTATGATGATAGAATAAATTAAATAGCTTAATGTTTATTATTTAATATTTTAGAAATATTAAATATAAATTAATAAGAGGAGTCTTATTAATATTATTATTATTATTATTATTTTAATTCTAAAGGAGTTTAGGAATTAATATAATATCAGTACTCTCTCTCAATCCTAATAAAGATTAGGATATAAATTAATTAAAAGTAATTAATTAATTAATTAAATAAAACCCTATTCTAATTGGATTAGGAGGGTTAACCTAATATCTATATAAGAGAGTCTTATATCAGAAATAAGGTAGACAATGTGAAATTTTCCAAGAGTTGGGAGTACACATATTCTATAGAGATAGAAACAAGGGTTAAGCCAATAACCCATCTTCTTGAATTCTTCATCTTCCTTGGTGGATCACCGTTAGAGGCCAAACATTTGGGTGGCTGACATTATTCAAGGGAAGGAGCCACTATCAGAGGAATCAAAGGAATCAAAGGAGTAGAACTTGTACCTGAGGAAGCTTAGATCTTCAAAGGTATAATTCCATGTTCTCTCTTTTCTGTTATTGATAACAAGCACAAAGCATGATCATGGTTATGGGTTTGTATAAATTTTGAAAACCTAGTTTTTACGCTTCCGCCCTATTTATGTGATTTGATTGCATGATTGCGTTACATACAAACCCAACACCATCCGCTCTAGTCTTTCACTTAAAGACCCATTTGCACTCAATAGGCTTAATGCCCTCAGGTGCTGAAACCAAAGTCCATACTTGGTTTTCATACATGGAGTTCATCTCGAATTTCATAGCTTCTTGCCATTTCTCTGAGTCTTTACTACTCATAGCCTGTTCGTAATTCAATGAGTCATCATCATTCATGATACGTACCTCATCGTCATCATCTATGACGAATCCATACACATCAGGTATTTTTGGTATCCTTTCAGATTTACGAATAAGGTGTTGTACAATAGGTTCTTCTACTTGGTTAAGTACCTAACTTTAATCCATTGTAAATTATGGGTCTTGAACTTCTTCAAGATGTATCTTACTCCTACTTACCTTCAAGGATCAACTCATTTTCTAAGAAGGTAGCATATTTCACAACAAACACCTTTTGACCAGTATGATGATAGAAATAATACCCTACAGTTTCTTTAGGGTATCCCACAAATCTATATTTTTCTGATCTAGTGTGCAGCTTATCATTTTCAAACTTTTTGACATAAGCTGGACAACCCCAAGTCTTAACAAACTTAAGATTCAGTTTCCTCCCTGTCCATATCTCATATGGGGTCTTTGGGACGGTCTTGGTAGGTACCTTGTTAAGTAGATATGCAGCCGTTTCTAGGGCATAACCTCAGAATGATATTGGAAGATCGATAAAACTCATCATGGAACGAACCATGTCCAACAGTGTTTGATTTCTCCTTTCAGATACACCATTCAACTGTGGTGTTCCCGGCGGATTCCATTGTGATATTATACCATTTTCTTTGAGATAATTGAGAAACTCACGACTTAGGTATTCACCACCTCGATCCGATCGAATAATCTTAATACTCTTGCCAATTGGTTTCTCTACTTCACTTCTGAATTCTTTGAACTTTTCAAACGATTCGGATTTGTATTTCATTAAATACACATATCCAAATCTTGAATGATCATCAGTGAAAGTAATAAAGTAAGGATACCCTCCTCGTACATTCGTTGTCATGGGTCTACATACGTCTATGTGTACCAATGCTAACAACTCTGTAACTCTTTATCCTTTTCCATTTAAGGGAGATTTAGTCATTTTTTCTATGAGAAAAGATTCACAAGTTGGATATGATTCATAATCAAATAGCTCTAAGAGCTCATCCTTATACAACTTGGATAATCTTGTTTCATTGATATGACCAAGTCTACAGTGCCACATGAAGGTATAATTAACATCATCTGATTTTTATTTCTTAGTTTGTTAAATTTGAAGTATATTTTCATGCAAGTCAAGTATGTAAAGTCCATTCAGTAATTTCCCAACATAATATAAAACATTCTTATTATAAATAGAACAATTGTTGTTCTTTATTATAATGTCAAATACATCCATATCCAATACAAAAATTAAGATAATGTTTCTAATGAGTGTTGAAACAAAATAATAATTATTTAAATAAATGGACTTGCCCGTAGGCAGCGCTAAATAATAAGTCCCTACAGCTAATGCAGCAACCATTTGCTCCATTTCCCACTCGTAGGACAACCTCGTCCTTGTTCAGTTTTCTACTTCTGACTAGTCCCTGCATAGTATTATATATGTGAGAACTACATCTGGTATCCAATACCCAAGTAGAATTATGACTTTCAAAAAAATTAATTTCAATCATAAACAAACCTTGATTGGAAGTTGAAGCTTCTCCAAGCTTCTTCTGCCTATGTTCCGCAAGGAACTTATCATAGTTCCTCTTCTAGTGTCCCGACTTGTTGCAATGGAAGCATATTCATTTGTTATCTAGATTAGGTTTCTTATTGTCCTTTTTCTTCGCCTTGCCCTTAGCCTTCTTAATTTTCTTCTTTTCAAAAGATACCTTCCTTTTCTTGGAAGAATCATCCACCAGTAAGACTTGGTTCTTCTTGGATGGGAAGTTTCCTTCAGCAGTTTTCAACATGTTAAGTAATTCAGGCAAGCTGACATCTAACTTATTTATGTGGAAATTCACAACAAATTGTGGGAAGGTATCTAGGAGTGACTGTAAGATCAAATCTTGACTTAACTCTTCATCCAAGATAAACCCAAGCTGTCCAACACGTTCAATAAAATTGATTATCTTTAGGACATGAGTCTCAACAGTAGTGCCCTCGGTCATCCGAGATCGGAAGAGCTCCTTAGATATTTCATATCTAGCAATCATACTTTGTTCACCATATAATTCTTTTAGGTTCAACAAAATAGGATAGGCATCCATTTTCTCATGTTGACGCTGTAGCTCGTTACTCATGGATGCAAGCATGATGCACTGTGCAATGGATGCATCATCTTACCACTTTCTAAAAGTAGCAATCTCTTCCTCAGAGGCTTCCTCTGCAACATTTCCACAGACAGACAAATTTAGGACATAAGAAATCTTTTCTACAGTGAGAACAATTCTCAAATTTCTTAACCAGTCCGTGTAATTCGATTCGGTCAACTTGTTAGCATCAAGTATGCTACGTAGTGATAGTGAGTGACATTTTTTAAATTCTGCATGTGAAATAAAAAAACATTTTAGCATACATTCATTTAATTAATTACCAAAATAAATTAGGTCTTATTTTAAATTGGTATCTCCCACTATTTTCATCAAACTATATTATCCTCATAATATATAGTTAGGTAAATCTATTTAAAGATTTGCTAGTTAGAATAAGGATTCTATTTCAAATATATATAGCCTTGTGTGACATAACAAACGATATATAAATAAATAGGTAAACAACTACTGTCATTTACATCAACATGTAACTCCTTTTATTTTGCCTCTTAGATTATTTTGATTAAGTGTGACACATCTGAATGAAAACTTATCCAAGTTAAGTCTAACCTAGCACTTCCATATATTTAAAAGAAATATACCGCCCTTGTGTGACACAACAAAACAGCATCGTTCAGTCTATTTATAAGCATTAAATGTGATAAATCAAAATCTTAAATATTTAATACTTGCCTTGTGTGACACAACAAACTCATATTAAATATTTAATACTCTATTAATTTACCATGCTAGAAGGCGACGTTCGATATTTCAAATATCTTTGAACGCTTAGGACTTAATATAAAATTTTTGAGGGGTTTGTTATTAATTGTCTCATCTTGTTAAGCGCACATGCACACATATATAAAATACGCGTCATATTAATTGACATGCGAAGCATGTTGCATAATATATAATATATATAGTATAAGCATGCATATAGAATACAATATTCTACCCTGATTTATTATGGACTTTTATTCTAGTTTGGTTCACTCGAGCCATCAAGTGAACCAAAAGGTCAAACCTCGGAGTGCAAGAATTAAATTAAAACATAACTTTTACATTTAAACTCGGGGTCCATACAAACGGGTCTTCATGCGCTGCTTGCTCCTTGGTCTCCAATTCTTCAAGATAATTCTAACTAATCCTATTACATAAACTATTTACATTAAATTGAAATCTTGATCAACAGTCAAGGGGAAGTACATAGGAGGGAGGTAGAATTTACAAAAAGAAAAATTAGAGAAGACGAGGTACGCAGACCCCATTTGATAAAACCCATACCTTCAAGCATTCAACTAAAATAAAATCTAATCGCATTGGTCAATAGTCCATAATCAACCCCATTTATTATCATAAAATATCATCATATGCATCAATAAATAAAACATTCAATATATACATTGATATTGATTTAATGGGCAATCCTAGTTAGTTTCGAAATCCGATTTCAACTCTAATTAGTTATCATAGAATCCAATTCTAACTCTAATTATTTAGCATGAAATCCAATTCTAATTAAAATAAATATCTTTATTTTAATCCAATTCCAAATCTAATAAACTCCTTTATTAATATGGAATTACAGAAAAATATATTTTTAATTTTAATTAAAATAAATCTTTTATCTTAATTAGAAATTAAATAAAAAAATAAAATTTTCAATTCTGGTAACCGGCGCTGCGGCGCCTAGTTTATATTGTACATTGGCGCTGTAGCACCGGGTCACCCGTATTGTCAAAATCAGACCTGGCGCTACGACGCTCCATTTACTTTGTAAATAGGCGCTGCTGTGCCGGGTTGCCCGTTTCCTGATCCGGACCGGCGCTGCAGCACCAGTCGCCAGGAACTGTTTTTCCAGTTAGCGAATTGAACAGGTTTTCCAAAAAACATGATTCATAGCTAACAATTATGCCCAATTAAATTGTTCAAAACACATATCAATATATATATATATATATATCAAATAAAAATAATTATTAACTCGCATAAAGGTTTGGCTCTGATGTTACTGTTAGGTTTGTTAGATTAAAGTAGCATGTAACAATTACATACGTAGCAAAAGAAGCGTAAAAATAGATTTTTAAAATTTTACAAACCATGAACCTGAATCATCCTTTATGCGCAATTATTAATTCAATAGAAAGAGATGAAGAACGAATCATACCCTTGAAGATTTGTGCTTCCTCAGATACGAGTTCAACTCCAATCATTTTCTTGTTCAACTTGAATCTACCGGGTGTGATTCCTTCCTTTGATCAACGTCAGCCACCCAAGTGTTTTGGGTCTAGAGGTGATCCACCGAGGATGAACAAATATTATGAAGGTGGGTTATTGGCAAAACCCTAGTTTTCTCTCTCTAGAAAAGGTGTGCTATCCTAACAATTGGAATTGCATTAGTCCCTAATAAAAATAAGACTACTCATTTTAGGATTTGGGTTTCATATTAATTAATTAAACTCTTTTAATTAATTAGGTTTCCTAATCTTATTAGGAGCAATTAATTAAACTCCTTTAATTAATTTACCTTCTAATCTTATTCGGAATATGGAAGAGTACTTTTATTAATTAATTCTCAAACTCCTTTAGGAATTCAAATTAATAATAATTGTAATCATAATAAGAAGACTCCTCTTATTAATTTATATTTAATATTTCTAAAATATTAAATAATAAATATTAAGCTATTAAATTTATTCTACCACTATTGATTAAATTAAATATAATTAACTTATTATTACAATTATGCCATATGCTTCTTAAATAAATATTTATCCTTTTATGGTGTGACCCTTTAGGTTCTCCATATTAAACCAGTTGTGAATAAATTAATTAGAACAATTCTAATTTTATTTAAATAAATAAAATAACTATTAATTTATTTAAATAAATATTTATTCTACAACAAGGGTAAGCCCCTTAGCGCTCAACGACTTTCCATAGCGCTCAACGACTTTTCAGATAATATAGATTTCAACACTAATCATAAAAGAACCTTTTTCTAAATAGTTACCGTATAATTCATTTCTTCTACCATACAATGTCCCGTTTAAATATAAGACATGGATTTAATATAAAGTTTTATTTTATTTAATTATATGTATTCTGATCCTAAATGCACAAACTCCGATGATGCAAATTTGAAACTAATTTTAAATTTCATTCTGGCCTGGCCAAGGACTACTGAGTTGTCATTTATCGAATCACATAGGACATTCACTTCTTTTACTAGAAGTGATAGATCCTTTATTGATTATTTATTATCTTCATATATAATTAATTATACCCAAACATACCCTTTAATATACCCTCAAAGTCTTAAGCGATATGTCAAAGTATAACTCATCATACATAAGATACTATAATGATCTCAAGTCTAAGCATTACTTGTACTACTATTACTAAAGGAATTCCTATTGATAAGCGAGTAAAACTCCATTAGGTATTCTTTAGCGTGCCACGTTCAGTGTAATTATTCTCCAATAAGCAACTACACACTTGCTTTAGTGTCTCCACACAAATGATTATGAGATGGATCATCCTCTTCCGAAGAGCAAGCAACGTATGTGCCAATCTATCCGGATTCACTAATCCACTATTTAGTAATCCATCGATTCGGAACTATTTTAGTTTTAAGCTATCTAAGAATTTAGATCTCATTAGCATGATCATCATCATGATTCTAAAAGCATTGGTTAAAACTATGGGTTTATCACATTTAAATGTAACAGCATGATGTCGATAATATAAACTCCTTTTAAATAAACAATTTTTTTTTATTAATAAATGAATAATATTGTTACAAATTATATTCTTTATCATTATACATGATTGGCTTGCAAGCATACTACTTTCAAAGAGGGCATCTGTAGACACTCAAAATTTCGCTTTCCTTGGACTAACATTTTAGGAGGGTAAAAGAATAATTTCACTTTGCAGACAACCCTAAGGGATGGGAGTGGCATCATTTCACCCCGAAGACAACCCCATGGAGAAATCAAAGTGCAACGACGCAAGAAATGATGTGAACCGAACGAGGACCGTAAAGCTGAGAATGTGGCCACAAGAAGTCAACACATCAACTATTTAACTACGAACTATCCAAGACGAACTAATTGACAACCCTTAGGAACCGGAAGATATCTTTCAGCTTCATCTTCCTGGACTTCGTTTTAGTTAGACTCGACCTTATTTCACAGCTTTTCGCAAGGACTTTCTGGGATTTTTGGGTAGAAAACTCAACTTATATCGGACCGAGACTAAAGAAAAGAACTTCGAGGTAGCGGGGCCCACGAGACCCTGCCGCACATGCGGTTGGCTCCCAGTGCTTCAAACAACCACCAGCAGCTGATTTAGGGAAAAAAAGAAGTTAGAGAGAAAAGCAATTCTAGGGAGAGAAACCCACGGATCTTGCACCATTTCATCACATTTGAGTTGTTTAATCTTACATCTTGTATACTTTGAGTGTCTAGAGTGACATAGAGTGATCTTAAGTCAAAAGAAGCTTGTTTCATTGCTATCCAGGGTGAAAAACACTAACTTTTGCTCATTTCCTTCGTAAACTTTGTTCAATGTATTAGATCCATGTTATATATGGTTTAAATCTAGTTAAACTTGTTGTTTTACATATCTTTTGTGTATTAGTTGGTAGATTTAGAGTTTCTACAGCTTATTTGGTGCATATATAGTTGTAAATATAGTCCAAAGGCTAGATTTACCTAGATCTTAACCATATCTAGCATTTTATCCGGTTATGGAGCTTGAAGCCCTAACCCATAAGCTAGATCAGTTTAGATCCATGGTAGATCTAGATGTTTTATCGCTTTTGGTTGGTTCCAATCACTCTGTAGAGCCTTAGATTTATATCTAGAGGTGAGGGGGTCTTAATGACTCGTAATGGAGATTTAAACCGATGAAATTATCCATTATCGATTTTAGGATATGTTATATATACGTTTGAGCATAACAATGTGCGCCTAGGAATCCCGGGGTCGAGATTTAATGGTTGAATCTTGACTAGATTCCCACGATGGACTTTTAGTTTAATATGTAATGTATCAATAACGCAAAATCGTTGTACATATAATATCGGATCTTAAAACGAGTTTGAGGGGTTAGTCCCGAGAAGCCAGATTTAAGATCAGGTGATAGATAAAATTACGATTGCGGATGTTCGGATTTATCGAGATGGCTTTCATGCACGTTGATGATCCGACCCTTTTTGGCGCTTTTTTTCATGCATTATCACCTAAAAAGCGATTTTCCATTCAAAATAGCAAAAAGTTTTCATAATAATAATAATAAAGCATTTCGGGGATAAATACTTAGGATGAATAAATGGAAATATCAAAGGACCTCGATTCCTATTGGGCGAAGGATTTGAAAACTTGGTTTTCCAAAACATCATTGATATATATTGTGTTCTAAAAATAAAATTTTATATAGATCAAATCCTGTGTGATTAGGTCCAAAGAGGTACAACAGTACATTCAGATTAACATCATAGACTTAAGGTTGAATAAAACGGAAGTATCAAAGGACCTCGATTCCTATTTGACGAAAGATTTGAAAACCTTGTTTTTTCAAATGTCATTTCCATATACTTTTGTCTAAAATGAACTTTTCCTTAAATCAAATCCTTCGTGAATAGGTCCAAAGAGGTACAACACAACTTTTAAATAGCTCACAATGAGGCTTAGAATAACTTTAAAAAAACAAAAAAACACACACACAAATACACACACACACACACACTTTGTGCATAAGAAATCAATAAAAAGCGGTAACCTTATTTTCACGGAAGTCGGGGGGTGCCTATTACCTTCCCCTCGCTTAAGTAAGCCCCCGAACTCTAGGAATCTCGGGTTTCCAAATCAATTCTACAGAGTCATGTATTGGACCACATTACGAAAACCTTAAAAATTCGGATGAGTTGGTACATCCATTTAAAATCATACCAACTAACGGTTCTGTCTAATTCAGTCCAATCATCATCAAAATAAAAAAAAATCAAATCAATTGTTTAAACCAATCTTTTCAAATTGGTCGACATTCATGTCGGTCTTAATTTTTTAAAATCTCACCCTTTAAATAAATTAATCGACATAGAGAAGCACAAAAGGGGAGAACACAATTTAGGAAATCGAGGAGGAATACTTTTTCCTGGCGTCGACAGTGAGATTCTTTAATGAGATTGAATAGAATCTTCAGAAAGAAAACAAGTTGGATTGTATCCTAACACTTTCCTTAAGAATTGGAAATTAAATACAATTAAGAATCTTTGATTCCTTAAAATACCGAACTGCCCAAAATATATTTCCTACGTAGGGTTAAATTCCTCCACGTAGACTTTGCCCCAATATATAATTCGGGCCCAAACAATTACGCCCCAACATTATGATAATTATCCCAACTGAGGCTTTATTTATAAATAAATACTACTCCCTCCAATCTAAATTATAAAATTATTATTCATGACTTTTGAAAATTAATTTAGAATATCTTTTAAACTATCATTGTAATATTTATTCTATTCCAAATTATTAAATAATTAATAATTTTGAAAATTCATTTAAAATATTTTTAAATTTAAAATTGAGATAATTTGTTATTAAAAATTATAAAACAAAAGATTTAGAATATTAAATTTTTTAGATAATTTTTAATACTAGTAATTGCCCGTGCCTGAAGGCACGACGTAACGAAAAATTAGATTAAAATTCAAAAAATACTACATTACCTAAAGACTCTTTAAAACCTAAAATAACTTACAATCAGACATAACAATTATCATAATTCACCATACAACCACAATAATTAATACATACTTAATCACCAACACATATCCAACCACAAAAACATCAAGCTAGTCGCTACAAATTTTAAAAAATTTCGGCAGAGTTTCCTTCAAAAATAGATACCTAGAAAAATCTAAATCTGTCTACAAAACTTACAATCATTAATACATATCCAAACCACCAAAACAACCATCATTCCATATCCAAAATCATCATATAATTAGTTAACTTTACAAAAGACGGAACACAAAAAATACACAAATGTAGAAATTAATACATACTCAATCATCAGCACATATCCAACCACCAAAACATCAACCTAGGCGTTACTAATTTCAAGAAATTTTGGCAGAGTTTTGTCGACGTCGAGAAAAATCTTTGGTGATCCCCCTTTCCATATGTGTTTCTATCCTTGTTTGTTTTCCATTTGATTTGTTTGATCAGAAGGGTGAATTTTTAGGAAAAGGCCGACATATAATATCAACGATTTGAAAAGTTTGATTTTACAGAGTCGCCATGTGATATGTTTAAAATGGTTGTACCAACTCAACCGAGTTTTATTTGAAAAGTTTTGCAAGTAGGTCCTGTGACGCCCCCAAATTCCAGGACCGCCACTTGGTCTCTCGAATTCGGTTCATCACGTGCTCATGGTAATACATCGCAATAATGATAACTAAATATCACACAACCACAGTGGAAAATCTATTCTAGAATAATTTACAATGATTTATTATAATTATTCCCCCAAGTCTCGTAACCTACAGTACTTAATAGATTACATAGCAATATCAATTAACGACTTGTTATATAATCTAACTTAAGCTTAAACATAAACAAATCCAGTCTTACTACATCATCTTCACACAATATTAATATATTTGAAACATAACAGACATAAGCTAGTTGGTAGCCTTGCCCTTGCCCTTATCAATGCCCGAAGGTTCGCCATGCTCTGCCTTAACTGAAATGTTTTAGGGAAAGCAAGAATGAGCACAAATTGCCCAGCAAGTAATATACAATAAGGGTGAATAATAAGATTCTCAATTCTCGAAAGGGTGTAGCAAAATTTGATAGTTCAAGAATAACAAGAATATCAACAGTTCTCAATAACAGTCGCTAAGGACAGGATAATATCAATATGATTCAATAATAAGTCAATTCAAGATTTCAAATAATTGAATACTGAGTAGTCACTACGGACTATGAACTTCTACTAGAATTGACAGTAATAAACTGAAAATCCAACAAAAACAGGTACAACAGGTGATCAGCCTAAAGTACCATCGTTATGCATAACAATCAATCATACTCAAGTGTGCACGTCGGTTCTCCGATAATTATATATTCCCTTCAAAGAAGGTTGTTCTTCTCAGTCAAATACAAGATCCCGCACCAATCAATTAGTTTGGGTCGCTTTTCAATAATATAAGTCTAGCCGAATCAAATGGCATAGACACTTTCACAATATTCAAGAACAATACTAAGTTCAACATGAATAATAGCTTTAATGAAATAAGAGTTCAAGTATGCTAATTCAATTCAACCGATTAAATAGGAAACTAGTTCGCAATACACAAGATAGGATACTTGCATAGTAAAATAGTATAAGTTAGGAAACTTTCACAATCATAGCTTTCCTTGCATAAAGTAAATGCGTCGGTTAGGATACTTGCACTTTAAAAGAGTGTAAGTAAGAGAACTTGCCTTTAGCGTAGTTTATCCACGAAAAGCAATCAACACTTTCGAATTCTTATCGTAATACAGTTACGTATATATATATGATATTCATTAGTCATATAATTTAACTTCACATTTTCTCTTTGAATATACGATCAACACATAAGGTAAGTTTTACCTAGCTACACAGTTATATAGAATATAATTTCTATCCTTAACGTTCCTTCTTTAGAGTTTAAACGCATTCTCATATTATATAAGATCTCAACAATTAGCAAACATGCTTGCATATTATTAATATCACATAAGACCACAATCAATACTAAATATATTTCATTTTAGCAAGTTACGGCATCTCCTTAAGTTAACCGTCAAAATCGGGTTCAAGTAACATCATATAATATCACGTAGCATGTATTCATATTTAAAGGATACTTTACATGCTTGTATAACTTTTCCAAATCCAATCGTACATGGTATAGGTTCTTAAGTTAATACTTAAAGCCATTCAAGGACAAGAACTCATATGGTCTAACATGGTCGTTTTTAAACATATAAGATATTCATATAACTTGTATTAGTCATGCTCATGAGTACTCGTATTGCATATATGTAGCTAGCATTGTTATTATCTTGAAAACATGCTTTGTTTATGCTAAACTTAATCACGGCAACCAATCATGGTATATATATATGCATGACACATGAATGAGTCTAAGAGTACTATCACATGTGTCCATAAATATCAGAATTTAAATCTCCACGTATCGTGTTAATGCTTATGTGCAAGGCTTGTATTTCTATTAGTGAATCTTACTAATAGAGCCTAACATGTTCATGCTTCTTTACGAACTATATAAACACAAGTTAAGGCTTCATTCATATATTTCAAAGTTATCTAAACATGCTCACAACATCAAAATGACTATATAGCATTTACATGATCATATCCACCTTCAAACTTATATTTTTGTTAGGAATGAGCACTAGTTAGGTTCACACGTTCATATTTTATTACGGAACCAATATAGATAAGCTAACATGCACTTCATGTGTCTCTAGGTGGTACTAACGTGCTTGTAAGGTCAGTATGTAAACATGCTTTATAATGTTAACGTTCGTTTATGAAACTTTAAGTTTGTTTTCAAACTATATGTCGTTTGGTTAACCATGCATGCTAATATACTAAAACATGCTTACATTGCCTCATTAGGTTTATATATATGTATTAATCATGCTTCCCTGCTTGTTTAAACAAAAATCAACCAATTAGTACATAACAGTTTTGTTGCAGAATGCAGAATACTGAACACAGAGGCCGGCGCTGCGGCGCGGCAACAGCAGCATACTCTGGCGCTGCGGCGCGGGCTGCGGCGTGGGTGGGGCTGCGACGCTGGCTGCGGCGCTGCGGCGTGGGGACAGTTCTTGCAGTTCAGACTGTAGCGAAACCGACCCAAAACCTCCCATTTTATCGATCTCGACATACCCATAAGCTATTAGACTAACCTTTTTACCTTACTAACACATATATATTGTTATATAACAGTCAATCGCCCAAACGATTCCCAATTTGATGAACTCCAACTTATTTCACGAATTCGATGCTTTACAGAAATTACAGAGCAACAATGGAAATGAAAGTCAAGAAAGCTATATAGTGGTTCCATCACGTATGTATGTTCATATAACAACAATATAAGGGTTCTACAAACCAATCATGAACCAATTTGGCATAATCAAAAATTTGAAGGAAACTTCGGAAACAGAAAACGAAAATGAATAACAAGGAAACTGTATTATACCTTCTGTTAGATTCTGAACTTGCTGCTACTCAAGAACACTGATAAATATATATATAACTCTTAACTTACTTAGCTAAAATTCTCAGCAAATGAATTAGGAAGAGGATAGGTTATATTTATAGAAGAATTTCATAACCAGGCAATGCAATTACTTCCAAAATCAAACTAACAGATTATAGGAATGTTTGCTAGATAAGAGGGAGTTGGTAATTAGTTGGTGATCTCCACTATTCCACCCACTCCCTTCATGATCATGATGGCTAGAATGCTGAGTTTGAGAGAAGAGAGTAGGCTAGCTTCATGATGCATTTCACGTGTACAAGGTTTGTGTTTAATAATATGGGACAAGGCCATATACTCAGCATTTTATTAGTACGCAACACTTAAATTATTACACACACATAACATACTTCCTACTCTTATGTTATATTATATATACTTATTGTCCCTACATAGGTTATAACTTAATGTCACAATATAAATTTGCATAAGGAATACTTCAATATAGTGAAGGTGACTTGTACGCATATAATCCATGTACCTTCTGTTAATACCGGATATAATTTAATCAGATGTTAACACATTACACTGTCTCCTTTATTAAAACTAATTGTTTACAATATGTTCATGATATATTATACAATGTATACCCACATATTTATTGTCACACAAGTTATTAATCAAGTAGCTTACATGGTTTAATAAGCCTTACCATATAATAGTGTCATATTACACTTCACATAATACATAGTCAGCTAATATATGCTACACATTTAATTCGCATGCTTGCACATATAATTTCTCATCTTATAAATTGAATATTAATTAATAATATACACATATCCTACATCAATCAATATTATTGTTAACCTCCATCACAATTTAATTGACCCTTATATGATTAATTATCACTTTGATATAAATCTTATTATATTTATAAACACGTTGCTCATTATTATTATGTTTCTTGCAATAATAATAATCACATATTATTAATCAATCCTCATTAGTATTTTATAACAGTTAATTAATATTCTTCGATTAACAATTAATATAGATTAATTGTTCGCTTAAATTAATATAATCATTCTTATATTACGTCACTGTGCCACACAAGGCAATCAACGAGTTTATCACAAACTCCACCAATTTCTCAATTATTATAATTATTCAATTATATATAATTGAATCAATTCATCTCATAACACAAAATCATTTATATTCAAATAAATTCTCATTTCCATTAATATATTTATTTAATAATATATGGAAATTCTCGGGTATTATAGGCCCAATTACTGGACTCTGTTTAACTTGGCATTGGAAACCGAGATTCATAGAGTTCAGGGTCTTGATTAAGCGGGTGAAAGGTGTTAGGAACCCCTTACTTTCGTGAAATACGGTTATCGCGTCTTTTTAATTTCTTTATTTTATTTGCAATGTGTTTATGTGTGTGTGTGCTTGCAGTAATTGGGCCTAAGTGCTTTATTTGGAAGTAGTGATGTACTTCGTTGGACCTATATACGAAGGGTTTGATTTATTTGAAAAGTTCATTTTAAGACGGGATATGAAAGTGATGTTTTGGAATATGGTTTTCAAACACTTTCGCTCGTATAGGAATTGAAGCCTTTTGATACTTCCATTTTATTCTACATTCGGCTGATTTTGATTTTATTGTCGGGATGTGAAGCATCCTCGACCAAATAATATATACACAAGTGTCGGGCTTCTTATGCGCATGAAAACCATCGAAGTGACCCAAACACTAAAAACCATAATTTACTATGCTAAGACCTTAAATCCGGATAACCGTTTTAAGGTCCCTCTTATTTACATTTACAAAAAACAGGCAAGCTATATTTAAAGTGCATAGTTGTCCATCGTGGGAATCGAATCTAGATCCATGTGGTTAATCGTAGATCCCATGATTTCTAGGCTCACAGATTATTATCAAAAAGCCTGCACAACTGAGATACAGAAATAAAATGCAAATTAAAATCTAGATGTTGCAAGACAAACGATCCATCTGCTAAATCCTTGCATGCGTGTAGCCAAAGCTTCCCGTTCCCTCTAGATACGGATCTAGGGTCGCGTAGTTGCTTTAATATTTATAAAAAAAAACTAGGAAAAAAAAACTAGATTTAAATAATTCTTTGCCATTCTAGCTCAACGGTTCAAGTTTGACAACTTTTGAATCGGTTAAAAGTGAGATATGGCTAGATTTAGATAAATCTAATCAATAAACTCTACATTAGAACATATTTACATCAAATGAACAGTTAAAATAGATATTTAATCGCACTAATGTAAATATATATATATATATATATATATATTGAAGCTGAAAAGGCCACGGATTAGCAATTTAGGCCAAACGAGTTAGTATAAATTTATATATATATATATATAATTATATATATATTAAAGCGAGAAAAAGCCACGATATATATATATATATAGTTATATAGTTATATATATATTAAAGCAGAAAAAGTCACAGATTTATAATCCAAGTGTAGACACTCAAAGATTTTCTTGCCAAAATACGAACACTGTAGGAGGGCAAAGCCGTCAATTAAATCAACCCTGGTACCGATACCAGCCGGTAAACCCAAATTCGATCCCCAATGTCAGTATTCTAGTCAAATTCGATCACCAATGTTGGTACTCCAGTTAAATCCGATCATCAATGTCAGTACTCCAGTCAAATTCGGTCATCAATGCTGGTACTCCAGTCAAATTCGATCCCCAATATCGGTACTACAGTCCAATCCAATCCCCAATGTCGGTACTCTAGTTAAATTTGATCTCCAATTGGACCGTCTATCCAGCTCCGATCTCCAATCGAAACGTCTATCCCGTTTCGATCTCCAATTGGACCCTCTATACCAAATCCAATCTCCAATCGGACCATCTATCCAGCTCCGATCTCTAATCGGACCGTCGATCCAGTTACGATCCCTAATCGGACCGTCTATACCAGCTCTAATCTGTAATCGAACCGTCTATCCAGCTCCGATCTCTAATCAGACCGTCTATCCATATCCGATCTCCAATCGGACCGTCTATCCAGCTCTGATCTTCAATTGGACAGTCCATCCAGCTCCGATCTCCAATCAAATAGTCTATCCAGCTCCGATCTCAAATCAGACAGTCTATCCAACTCTGATCTCCAAACGGACCGTCTATCCAGCTCTAATCTCCAATCGGATAGTCTATCCATCTTCGATCTCTAATCAGACAGCCTATCCAGCTCTGATCTCCAATTGGACCATTTATCCAGCTTCAATCTCCAATCAGACAGTTTATCCAGCTCTGATCTCCAATCGGACCGTCTATCCAGCTCTGAACTCCAATCGGACTGCCTATCCATCTTTGATCTTCAATCAGAACGTCTATCCAGCTCCGATCTCCAATCAGACCGTCAGTTCAAACCTCGATCTCAATATTGGGACTTTAAGTCAGCCCCGGCATCAACCCGGGAGGTACAAGTCAACCTTGACATCAACCTAGGACATGTCGAGTCATCCCGATCTTAGTCCGGGAAGTGCAGTTCAGCCCTAGAGATGACCCTGGGAAGCCAGATCCACCAAGGACCACCTTGGGAGGGGCAAAATGGTCATCTTATCAACTCTCAGTCGATTCGGTCAAAATCAAGCTGAATTGTTGCCATCGAAGTCAGAATGAACCATAACGACGATCCCGAGTGCAAACAACGCAAGACAGCTCAACGGACAAACTGCGGGTAATCGAAGACCTGGTTATGAACCCTACTTCTGGGACCCGAAAAATATTTTATCCCATGTCATTGTGACACTCTAGGCAAGGGCTTTCTGAAAAGGTATCGCACGCTTCAAACGAACGCTCCGATCAAAAGTTAGAACATTTCTACTTTGACTGCACGTTGTTCGGAGTGCACGTACTTCGAGACAAAAGAACCCGGCACTGCGAGCCCCACCAGGGGAGTCGCACTTCTACTTGCAGAAGCAGCAGGTAGAGTGGAGGCTCCCTGGCCCATAAATAACGGTGCCCCCCCTTCATTTCAAAAAAATGAGAAACGCAGCGAAGCTTTGCCAGTTCAATTTTTCGACTGTTACACCTCTTCCAAACCCAAATATTTTCACTCTAACACGTAGATATACCCATATACTACCACATATCAAAAAATAATCGATAGATTTGGACGTATAGAGCCTATGATTTGGTAAAAAGCCCGTGTAGCAGTCTATTGTTAGTATTTTCACAATCAAAAAGTGAATATTACTTCTTCGTACTTTTATACACTTGCACGTTAAGTTTCGTTTTCTAACAATGCCCGGAACATAGTTCTATGGCCGTTTTCGTCAAAATTTGGTACATTTTTGTACATAAACTAATTTTCTGGCATTTCTTTAACTCGGATTGACGATCTGTCAGCTCCAGTATCTTCAATGCACTAGCACACACATTTTGGCAACTTCGCCGGACTGGGTTATCTTCCCAGTCCGGATTTAGCCCTTTTTATCTATATTCTACTGTATATGTACTAACATTTCAATTCTGTCAAGCCCGGATGCCAAATCCGAGGTAGTTTACCGCTTTTATATATATTTACGCATATATAAGAGATTTTCACCATAACTGGGTTCTCTTCCCAGTATTGGTTGACTACATTTCTGTCAATATAAATATATATTTCAATTCCAGTACGGGGACCGGCGTGAAAACCCATCGCCCTTTATACTGTTTTTGCACACTTCGTCATACTGTGTGATCTCCCTAGTCACTAGTTGACTACTTTTCTGCAATTTACATTCTAGTCTGGCCTTGACCATTTCGTGGCCTTTATACTATTTTTGCACACTTTACCATTACTGGGTTATCTTTCCAGTCCCTGGTTGACTACTTTTCTGTATTTTTACATTCCAGTTCGCCCTGGATCATTCTGTGGCCTTTTTACTGCTTTTATATATATTTATGCATATATAAGCAGCCTTCACCATCACTGGTCCTCTTCCCAGTCTTGGTTGACTACGTTTTTGTCAATATATATATATATTTCAATTCTAGTCCGGGCACCGGCATGAAAATCCATCGCCGTTTCACAGCTTTTATATATATTTGTATATATATATATATATATATATATATATATATATATATATATATATATTGCTTTACCTGCTTTCTATTCAACTGCTGCTTTAAATATTCATCTTATATGAATTAGCACTGACATATCTACAGGCGGACTAGATTTATTTAAATCTCGCCAATCCTAGTTTTCAAACGGTTCAAAACCTCCAGACTGAACCGAAAAGCTAGAATGGCTGAGATTTTCTTAAATCTAACTTTCTTTCTAGTTTCAGCTTTAAAAACAACCTCGCGTCCGTTAGATCGCTATCTAGTGGGAACGAGATATTTCGGCCATGCGGACCAGGATTTACTGAATGAATCCTTGGTTCTGGAAATATTGGGATATTATCTGTTTCTGTACAAATTTGAACTGTGCAGGTTTTGGATACTCATATGTGAGCCTAGGAATCGTGGGATTCACGATCAAAACGATCGAAATCTGATTCCCACAATGGACAAACTCAGATTTACAAATGTACCCTGCCAATTTTTCTGCAAAAAAATGTACATGTAAACAGACCTTAAAACGGTTATCTGGGTTTAAGGTCTCAATAATGGAAATAATGTGTTGATTGTTGTGTCAGCATCCCTCAGATGGTTTTCATACCCATGAGGAGACCGACACTTGTATATTCCGTGGTTGAGGATGCTTCGCAGCCCGACGAATCACCATTCACATGCAGCCTTAAGGCTATAAAGATAAAATTGGAAGTATCAAAAGGCTTCAATTCCTATGGCAGCGTAAGGGTTTGATAAACCAACTTTCAAAACATCATTTTCAAAAGAAAAGCTTTTCAAAGAAAAAAATCAAATTAAATGCTTTTACAAATCAAATCAAAGACAAATTTTCAAATCAAATCAAATCAAACCCTTCGTATATAGGTTCAACGAAGCAAAGAACTACTTTCAACCAATCAAATCAATAAGCCCAATTTTCAAACAGCATTCACTCATGCATTCCAGTTTTTAAAGGAAAATATTAAAAATATGCGGTACCGTGTTTACATAAAAGTCGTGGGGTGCCTAACACTTTCCCCACACTTAACCAAGCCCCCGAGCTCAAACATTATTTTCAAAGATCAAGTTTCAACAGTGTCCATTAATTGGGCCTTTTTCAAACAAAACTCGATTGAGTTGGTACAACCATTTCAAATCTACCAACTGGCGACTCTGTAAAATGTTCAAATCGTCAACATGATACATGTTGTCCTTTCTCCTAAAAAAAACTTTCAAAACCTTTTTCCTAAAATAAAAAGAGTGAGGGTAGAGAGAACTTAGCAATTTAGGCCAAATGAGTTAGTATAAATTTATATATATATATATATATATATAATTATATATATATTAAAGCGAGAAAAAGCCACGATATATATATATATATAGTTATATAGTTATATATATATTAAAGCAGAAAAAGTCACAGATTTATAATCCAAGTGTAGACACTCAAAGATTTTCTTGCCAAAATACGAACACTGTAGGAGGGCAAAGCCGTCAATCAAATCAACCCCGGTACCGATACCAGCCGGTAAACCCAAATCCGATCCCCAATGTCAGTACTCTAGTCAAATTCGATCACCAATGTCGGTACTCCAGTTAAATCCGATCATCAATGTCGGTACTCCAGTCAAATTCGATCACCAATGTTGGTACTCAAGTCAAATCCGATCCCCAATATCGGTACTACAGTCCAATCCAATCCCTAATGTCGGTACTCCAGTTAAATTCGATCTCCAATTGGACCGTCTATCCAGCTCCGATCTCCAATCGAAACGTCTATCCCGTTTCGATCTCCAATTGGACCGTCTATACCAGATCCAATCTCCAATCGGACCATCTATCCAGCTCCGATCTCCAATCGGACCGTCTATCCAGTTTCGATCTCTAATCGGACCGTCTATACCAGCTCCAATCTCTAATCGAACCGTCTATCCAGCTCCGATCTCTAATCAGACCGTCTATCCATATCCGATCTCCAATCGGACCGTCTATCCAGCTCTGATCTTCAATTAGACCGTCCATCCAGCTCCGATCTCCAATCGAACAGTCTATCCAGCTCCGATTTCAAATCAGACAGTCTATCCAACTCTGATCTCCAAACGGACCGTCTATCCAGCTCTGATCTCCAATCGAACAGTCTATCCATCTTCGATCTCTAATCAGACCGTCTATCCAGCTCCGATCTCCAATCGGACCATTTATCCATCTTCGATCTCCAATCAGAGAGTTTACCCAGCTCTGATCTCCAATCGGACAGTCTATCCAGCTCTGAACTCCAATCGGACTGTCTATCCATCTTTGATCTTCAATCAGAACGTCTATCCAGCTCCGATCTCCAATCAGACCGTCAGTTCAAACCTCGATCTCAATATTGGGACTTCAAGTCAGCCCCGACATCAACCCGGGAGGTACAAGTCAACCTTGATATCAACCTAGGACATGTCGAGTCATCCCGATCTTAGTCCGAGAAGTGCAGTTCAGCCCTAGAGATGACCCTGGGAAGCCAGATCCACCAAGGACCACCTTGGGAGGGGCAAAACGGTCATCTTATCAACTCTCAGTCGATTCGGTCAAAATCAAGCTGAATTGTTGCCATCGAAGTCAGAATGAACCACAACGACGATCCCGAGTGCAAACAATGCAAGACAGCTCAACGGATAAACTGCGGGTAATCGAAGACCTGGTTATGAACCCGACTTCTGGGACCCGAAAAATGTTTTATCCCATGTCATTGTGACACTCTCGGCAAGGGCTTTCTGAAAAGGTATCGCACGCTTCAAACGAACGCTCCGATCAAAAGTTAGAAAATTTCGACATTGACTGCACGTTGTCCGGAGTGCACGTACTTCGAGACAAAAGAACCCGACACTGCCAGCCCCACCAGGGGAGTCGCACCTCTACTTGCAGCAACAGCAGGTAGAGTGGAGGCTCCCTGGCCCATAAATAAAGGTGCCCCCCTTCATTTCAAAAAAATGAGAAACGCAGCGAAGCTTTGCCAGTTCAATTTTTCGATTGTTACACCTCTTCCAAACCCAAATATTTTCACTCTAACACGTAGATATACCCATATACTACCACATATCAAAAAATAATCGGTAGATTTGGACGTATAGAGCCTATGATTTGGTAAAAATCCCGTGTAACAGTCTATTGTAAGTATTTTCACAATCAAAAAGTGAATATTACTTCTTCGTACTTTTATACACTTGCACGTTAAGTTTCGTTTTCTAACAATGCCTGGAACATAGTTCTATGGCCGTTTTCGTCAAAATTTGGTACATTTTTGTACATAAACTAATTTTTTGGCATTTCTTTAACTCGGATCGACGATCTGTCAGCTCCAGTAGCTTCAATGCACTAGCACACATTCTGGCAACTTCGCCGGACTAGGTTATCTTCCCAGTTCGGATTTAGCCCTTTTTTATCTATATTCAACTGTATATGTACTAACATTTCAATTCTGTCAAGCCCAGATGCCAAATCCGAGGTAGTTTATCGCTTTTATATATATTTACGCATATATAAGCGATTTTCACCATAACTGGGTTCTCTTCCCAGTATTGGTTGACCACATTTCTGTCAATATAAATATATATTTCAATTCCAGTACGGGGACCGACGTGAAAACCCATCGCCATTTATACTGTTTTTGCACACTTCGTCATACTGTGTGATCACCCTAGTCACTAGTTGACTACTTTTCTGCAATTTACATTCTAGTCTGGCCTTGACCATTTCGTGGCCTTTATACTATTTTTGCACACTTTACCATTACTGGGTTATCTTCCCAGTCCCTGGTTGACTACTTTTCTGTATTTTTACATTCCAGTTCGCCCTGGATCATTCTGTGGCCTTTTTACTGCTTTTATATATATGTATGCATATATAAGCAGCCTTCACCATCACTGGTCCTCTTCCCAGTCTTGGTTGACTACGTTTTTGTCAATATATATATATATATATATATATATATATATATATATATATATTTCAATTCTAGTCCGGGCACCGGCATGAAAACCCATCGTCGTTTCACAGCTTTTATATATATTTGTATATATATATATATATATATATATATATATTGCTTTACTTGCTTTCTATTCAACTGCTGCTTTAAATATTCATCTTATATGAATTAGCACTGACATATCTACAGGCTGACTAGATTTATTTCAATCTCGCCAATCCTAGTTTTCAAACGGTTCAAAACCTCCAGACTGAACCGAAAAGCTAGAATGGCTGAGATTTTCTTAAATCTAGCTTTCTTTCTAGTTTCAACTCCAAAAGCAACCTCGCGTCCGTTAGATCGCTATCTAGTGGGAACGAGATACTTCGGTCATGCGGACCAGGATTTACTGAATGAATCCTTGGTTCTGGCAATATTGGGATATTTTTCTGTTTCTGTACAAATTTGAACTGTGCAGGTTTTGGATACTCATATGTGAGCCTAGGAATCGTGGGATTCACGATCAAAACGATCGAAATCTGATTCCCACAATGGACAAACTCAGATTTACAAATGTACCCTGCCAATTTTTCTGCAAAAAAATGTACATGTAAACAGACCTTAAAACGGTTATCTGGGTTTAAGGTCTCAATAATGGAAATAATGTGTTGATTGTTGTGTCAGCATCCCTCCGATGATTTTCATACCCATGAGGAGACCGACACTTGTATATTCTGTGGTTGAGGATGCTTCGCAGCCCGACGAATCACCATTCACATGCAGCCTTAAGGCTATAAAGATAAAATTGGAAGTATCAAAAGGCTTCAATTCCTATGGCAGCGTAAGGGTTTGATAAACCAACTTTCAAAACATCATTTTCAAAAGAAAAGCTTTTCAAAGAAAAAATCAAATTAAATGCTTTTACAAATCAAATCAAAGACTGATTTTCAAATCAAATCAAATCAAACCCTTCGTATATAGGTTCAACGAAGCAAAGAACTACTTTCAACCAATCAAATCAATAAGCCCAATTTTCAAACAGCATTCACTCATGCATTCCAGTTTTTAAAGGGAAATATTAAAAATATGCGGTACCGTGTTTACATAGAAGTCGTGGGGTGCCTAACACTTTCCCCACACTTAACCAAGCCCCCGAGCTCAAAACATTATTTTACAAGATCAAGTTTCGACAGTGTCCATTAATTGGGCCTTTTTCAAACAAAACTCGATTGAGTTGGTACAATCATTTCAAATCTACCAACTGGCGACTCTGTAAAACGTTCAAATCGTCGACATGATACATGTTGTCATTTCTCCTAAAAAACCTTTCAAAACATTTTTCCTAAAATAAAAAGAGCGAGGGTAGAGAGAACTTAGGAAAAGAGATTAAAAGATCCGAGTTATGACCCGACTCGTAGATTTTTTAAACCAACGTCGACAGGCAACGACTTTGCTGGGGACAGTAGAGGGCTTAAGCTGCTTTCAAATCTTTTCAAACATTTCCCTTTCAAAACTATTGAATGCGTGAAATTCTACGTCTCTATAGTCAATGAATGAGTAAATGCTGCTTCTTTACATTGAATGAATGTGTATGAATGCTTTCCTTCTTTTTAGTGCTTCGCACCCATGTCATCATATGCACTACAGTGAGCCACGATGTATATGAATGTACGTTGTGTGTCCCTCTCACAAGGAGGAAAAATCGGTGATAAGTAATGTCTCTAGGAAAGACTAAGTCTATGGGGCTCATGAAAATGCACCACCCAGATTTGCTTTAGTTGAACGATCGGATTAATTTCCCCACTAGTAGATTGCGATGATCTGGGAACCTTCATGCCGAAACAAAAACCATGAGAGTAACCTAGGATAGGTCAGCCTATGATTAACCAAATCCTAAGGGAAGCTTCTTCATGCCTTCCTCTTTCAATTCCATGTTAAGTCTCCAATTATCAAGGAGCACAATGTAAATATCATAACAAAAGATTTACTTTCCCTGTCAAAATACTATGTCATCCTGCCATCAAAATAACTAACCTCGGTTTTGCAGGATCAAATCTAAAAAAAACATCATGTATCCTGTCCTTACCTACATCAGAGAATTGACACGCCTATGTTTTGTTGTAGGTAAAAATTGGTCCTGTTACTAGGTCTAAATCTAAAGCACCCAGTCCATCCACGGACATGGCTTCTAGTGCTCAACCAGAATCCACCCCGGTATCTAGGGAAGAGTTCGAAGGACTGAAAAATTAGATAGCCGAGTTAGCCGATTTCCTACGAGAACAAAGCAAGGCCCTTAAATGGAAACAATCTCAAGCTCACACAGAACCAGGAGCATCTAGTGGTAGTGCTGGCAGTCAAGAGACTAAAAAGGTCAAAACTCAAATTCTTGAACCACAAAATCTGAACACGGCCAACAAAACCCATGAAATCACCCCCCCTCATCAAAGAACAGGAATCTGGTGACAATATGAAGAAAGTACAACAAATGGAGGAAGCTGTGACGCCCCCAAATTCCAGGACCGCCACTTGGTCTCTCGAATTCGGTTCATCACGTGCTCATGGTAATACATCACAATAATAATAATTAAATATCATACGATCACAGCGGAAAATCTATTCTAGAATAATTTACAATGATTTATTATAATTATTCCCCCAAGTCTCGCAACCTACAGTACTTAATAGATTACATAATAATATCAGTTAATGACTTATTACATAATCTAACTTAAGCTTAAACATAATCAAATCCAGTCTTACTACAATCATCTTCATACAATATTAATATATTTAAAACATAACAGACATAAGCTAGTTGGTAGCTTTGCCCTTGCCCTTATCAACGCCCGAAGGTTCACCATGCTCTGCCTTAACTGAAATGTTTTAGGGAAAGCAAGAATGAGCACAAATTGCCCAGCAAGTAATATACAATAAGGGTGAGTAATAAGATTCTCAATTCTCGAAAGGGTATAACAAGGTTTGATCGTTCAAGGATAACAAGAATATCAACAGTTCTCAATAACAGTCGCTAAGGACAGAATAATATCAATATGATTCAATAATACGTCAATTCAAGATTTTAAATAACTGAATACTGAGCAGTCACTAAGGACTATGAACTTCTACTAGAATTGACAGTAATAAACTGAAAATCCAATAAAAACAGGTACAACAGGTGATCAGCCTAAAGTACCATCGTTATGCATAACAATTAATCATACTCAAGTGTGCACGTCGGTTCTCCGACAGTTTATATTCCCTTCAAAGAAGGTTGTTCTTCTCAGTCTAATACAAGATCCCGCACCAATCAATTAGTTTGGGTCATTTTTCAATAACATAAGTCTAGCCGAATCAAATGGCATAGACGCTTTCACAATATTCAAGAACAATACTAAGTTCAACATGAATAATAGCTTTAATGAAATAAGAGTTCAAGTATGCTAATTCAATTCAAACAATTAAGTAGGAAACTAGTTCGCAATATACAAAGATAGAATACTTGTATCCAAAGAGATAAGTTTTAGATACTCGCTTACGATATCCGTTGAATAAAGTAATGCAAGGGTTTAGGATACTTACCTTATGCGTAGTTTACTCACGTAAAGCTAGTCAACACTTTTGAATTCCTATCGTAATGATAGTCATTAGTCATATAATTTAACTTCACATTATATCTTCGAATATACGATTAACACACAAGCTAAGTTTTACCCTAGCTACACAATTATTTAGTATCTAATTTCTATTCTTAACTTTCTCTTTTCTCAAGTTGATCATATTCATACATCGTTACTATCATGTGAGACTACCACAATTAGCAAACATATTCGCATATTATTAATATCACATAAGACTACAATCAATACTAAATATATTTCATTTTAGCAAGTTATGGCATTCTCATAAGTTAACCGTCAAAATCGGGTTCAAGTGACATCATATAATATCACGTAGCATGTATACATTTTTAAAGGATACTTTTATGTTTGTATACAATCTTTCCTCATTCTAATCATTTATGATTTTGTTTTAATTCACGATCCTTAACGACTTAGGGTTATACAATGTCATGAATTCACATAAATTGTCATGCTTATCATTTAGACATATAAAGTAGTCATATATTTTATTGATACGCATGTTCATATGTTTCTTATGTCATGGATATGTGATTCTAGCACTATTACTAGTTCATGACTTAATCAAACTCATGCTTGATTAACTTGCATTACATCTAACAAGTACGTACATATATGATGCCTTCAAACTACATTCAATCATGTTGAAAATATCAGAATGTAGAGTCCTAATATAACATGTCAAAGTCCACATTTAAAGCTTATGTTGTCATTAGTAAAGCTTGCTAATAAGGCCTAACATGCTCATGCTATCTAGATTCATATGTTAACATATTTGACCCGCATTTCAAGGTCACATAACATGCTTGAAAAGTCAGAATGTATACATGGTCTTTACATGTCAATATCAACCTTCAAAACTTGTATTTTTGTTAGAAAGGTGCACTAGTTGGGTTCACATGTTCATATTATATCACGATACATATATACTTAAGTCAATATGCATTCCATGTGTTTCTAGGTCATACAAACGTGTCTCAAAAGTCAGAATACTATTATGGTATTTATATATCCAAGTTCCTCTTTTCATAACTTTAAGTTTTCTTTGAAATATTCAACTAAAACAACTAGCATAGATTGCTATAACCTAGTACCCTTATTCCATATGTTAATGTGAGTTATATGCATATCCTAACAGTACATCATGCTCAATACATCAGAAGATATAAAAGAAATCATCAACAAATTCTGCAGTGGCGCGCGGCCGCGCCCAAATTGTACTAGGGAGACGCGCGGCCGCGCGGCTCCTGTTCCAGTCCAGAGAGCAGCCTGCAACGGCACATATCAAATCCAACTCACGAAATTACTTCACAAAAACTTTTCTAAGCAGCCACATTATGGTTTAAACATGTTTATAAGTCTATATAACAACTAAGAACATGTTCTAATCCAATCTAGCATGAATTGTAATCAAAATCAAGAATTGGAAACTTTGACAGTAAACAAAATGATGAACCAAGAATGAAGGATTTATACCTCTTGAGCTCAAACTTGCACAAGACTTGTTCTCAAATTCAGATTATAACTCACAATACTCTCTCTATATCAACTTAGCACAAATTTTAGCAACATAGAAAATGAAGAGAGGCTTGGTATTTATAGGAGAATTCAATATCCATACAAAGCAATTGCCCCAAGGTTTGGAACAATGGGGGAAATGAAAAACTAGAGGATTGAGGGGAGTTGATGGAATAGTGTCCAACCACCCCCATCACCCACATCCTTCTTCATCATGAGCATCATTGGCTAGCTAGGAAGTTGACATGAGGGAGTAGCTTAGGCCTTTGGCCTTTCACGTGGGAGAAGAGATAGTGACTATCATTTAGGGACAAGGCAATATGAAACTCAGCATTTGCAACATGAAGTGTATCAACACTAAGGCCATGTATACATATACACTTAGGCTATTATATATTTATTCATACTATATTTTATAATTAACATTATAATGTAAGTCACATGCTTAATATTTCAAGGTAGTAGATGTGATATGGCAATGTAACATACATATCATCCATGTACATTTATTAATACCGGATATAATCACATCACATTATTTCCTTCATTAAATTCTACAATCAACAAGTGATTTCAATATATTCATGATATATCATTTTAATGTATACTTACATACACATTGTCACATAGGTATTAATCATGTAGCTCACATAGTTTAATTAATCTTAATACATGGTCCATATGTGTAATATATTCACATTGCATTATATAGCATAGTTTATATATACTTGTATGGTCACACCTAAGTGTTTCTCTACACTATATAATATAGTTGTATTATATATTATTGCATGCTTGTACATAACAATCAATATAATCTTATTATATTAATAACTTACTTATTTGTTTTATTATTCATAATGTCAAATAAATAAATTATTTATCTTATCAATTAATTAACAATAATATTAATAAATCCATTCCTCATCGATTATTAATAACACCTAATTAATAATTATAGGATTCATTATCACATTAACAAGTATAAATCTCAGCACAATTATAAACAAGTGGTTTATTATTATTATATTTCTTGCAATAATAATAATCACGTATTATTAATCAATCATAGTTAATATTCCATAACCATCAACTAATATTTTACAATAGCAATTAACAATTAATATAGATTAATTGTTTACTTAATAATTCATTCGTTAATTAATATAATTATTAATATTTCCCATCACTGTGCCACACTAGGCTCTCAACGAGTTTATCGTAAACTCCACATTTTTCTCAATTGTCATAGATATTCAATTGAATTTAATCATTCTCATAACACAAAATCATTTATATTCAAATAAATTCTCATTTCTATTAATATAATTATTTAATAATAATAGGAAATTTTCGGGTATTACATCCTCCCCCCCTTATAAAAATTCCGTCCCGGAATTGCTACAAGATTACACAAACAAATGGGGATAATCCCTCATTATCCTATCTTCTAATTCCCACGTTGCCTCCTCGACATCGTGGTTACGCCAAAGTACTTTTACAGACGAAATAATTTTGTTTCTCAAAGTTTGCTCTTTCCTATCTAATATCTGGACAGGAATTTCTTCATACGCCAAGTTCTTCTCCACTTGAATGGGCTCGTAAGAAATCACATGTTTGTAGTCGGCCTTGTACGGTCGCAACACGGAAATGTGAAATACGTTGTGGATGTGCTCCAACTCGGGTGGCAACGCAACTTTGTATGCCACTTCACCCACTCGCTTCAGTATTTCGAACGGTCCTATAAATCTTGGACTCAATTTTCCTTTCTTGCCGAAACGGAGCTTTCCTTTCCATGGAGATACTTTCAAGAATACGAAACTGCCGACTTTGAAGTCTCGGTCCTGTCGATGCAAATCTGCGTATTTCTTCTGGCGATCCTGAGCTGCTACTAATCGGGCTCTTATCACTGTCACCATGTCTGCGGCTTGTTGTGCTAACTCTGGTCCGAGTATTTGTCGTTCTCCGACTTCGTCCCAACATAATGGCGTTCTGCACTTTCTTCCGTAAAGAGCTTCAAACGGTGGCATGCCGATACTCGCATGGTAACTATTGTTATATGCAAATTCAACTAAGGGTAGATGGTCGTCCCAATTTCCTTTAAAATCCATCACGCAAGTCCTAAGCATGTCCTCCAGCGTTTGTATTGTTCGCTCACTCTGTCCGTCTGTCTGAGGATGGTAAGCAGCACTCAACCTCAACTGCGTTCCCATTCTTTCTTGCAAACTCTTCCAAAAATTGGACGTGAAGCGCGGATCTCGATCAGAGACAATAGATACCGGCACTCCATGTCGTGAGACAATTTCTTTTACATATCGGCTTGCTAATTGGTTCAAACTGTAGCGGATCTTGATTGGTAGAAAATGTGCGGTCTTCGTTAGTCGATCCACGATAACCTAAATGGCATCATAACCTTTCTGTGTAACTGGAAGTCCTACCACGAAGTCCATGGTAATATGCTCCCATTTCCACTCTGGTATTTCTAACGGTTGTAGTAAACCACTCGGCCGTTGATGCTCTGCTTTAACGCGTTGGCAAGTCAAACATCTACTGACGCACTCTGCGACTTCCCGTTTCAAATTGGGCCACCAAAAATGTTGCCTTAGATCTTGGTACATCTTTGTGCCTCCTGGATGAACGGAATATGTCGTATTGTGTGCCTCGTGCAAAATCTCTTCCCTCAACTCGGTTACCGCTGGTACCCACACTCTCCCTTCAAATCTCAAAATACCGTCTTTATCCATTCGAAATTTTTCTTCCTCATTTTCTGTGATCCTTTTTCGGATTTTCTCACACTCTTCATCCTTTTCCTGAGCCTCCTTTACTCTATCCAACAATGTCGGACAAGCTTCCATTACAATTAACTTCTCACCAGACTTTTCTGGTCCTTTTACTTCTATCTCCAATTTCTCCATCTCTCTTATCAACTCTTCCTGAGTTGTCAAATTAAACAACTTCTCCCTTCCTTTCCTGCTCAGAGCGTCGGCAACCGCATTTGCCTTTCCCGGGTGATAAAGAATATCGCAGTCATAGTCTTTGATTAATTCTAACCACCTTCTCTGCCGCATGTTTAACTCCTTCTGTGTGAAGATATATTTCAGACTTTTGTGGTCCGTGTATATCTGACATTTTTCTCCGTATAGATAATGTCTCCATATCTTTAACGCAAAAACTACTGCCGCTAACTCTAAGTCATGAGTAGGGTATCGTTTTTCGTAATCCTTCAATTGTCGTGACGCATATGCAATAACCTTGCCATGTTGCATGAGCACACAGCCAAGCCCCTTGTGCGATGCATCACTATACACCACAAAATTTCCCGCATCATCTGGTAATGATAACACAGGTGTTTCGCTCAATCTCCTTTTCAGTTCTTGAAAACTTTCTTCGCATTTGTCGGTCCATACAAATTTCACCGTCTTTCTAGTCAAATTGGTCAACGGGGTTGCTATCTTAGAAAAATCTTGGATGAATCTTCGATAGTACCCAGCTAACCCTAGAAAACTTCTTACCTCCGTCGGTGTTCTCGGTTGTTCCCAATTACTTACTGCTTCAACCTTCGCAGGGTCTATAGAGATTCCATTCTTATCCACCACGTGGCCTAAGAATTGAACCTTCTCCATCCAAAATTCGCACTTAGAAAATTTTGCATACATCTTCTCCTTCCTTAGTGCCTCCAAAATAATCTTTAGATGTTCGGCGTGTTCTTCCTCTGTCTTTGAGTAGATCAAAATGTCGTCGATAAAGACCACTACAAATTTATCCAAGTATGGCTTGAAAACTCGGTTCATCAAGTCCATAAATGCTGCCGGAGCATTAGTCAATCCGAATGACATTACCAAAAACTCGTAGTGTCCATAACGGGTTCGAAACGCAGTCTTTGGTATGTCCTCATCCCGTACCTTTAGTTGATGATATCCTGTTCGTAGGTCGATCTTTGAGAAACACTTTGCTCCCTTCAGTTGATCAAATAAGTCGTCTATCCTCGGTAACGGATACCGGTTCTTGATCGTTACTCTATTCAATTCTCGATAATCGATACAGAGCCTCATCGATCCGTCCTTCTTCTTAACGAATAGTACTGGTGCTCCCCAAGGAGAAACACTCGGTCGAATGTAACCCTTATCCAATAATTCTTGCAATTGTATCATCAATTCCTTCATTTCTACTGGCGCCATACGATATGGAGCTTTCGAAATCGGTGCCGTTCCCGGTGCTAAGTCTATTACGAATTCGATTTCTCTGTCTGGCGGAAGACCAGGCAGATCGTCCGGAAACACATCTTGGAATTCATTAACTACGTATATATCCTTAATTTCTACTCCCTTCTTCCGAGTATCAACGATGTAAGCTAAATATCCTCCACATCCTTTCCTTAACAATTTCTTGGCCTGCATCATCGTAACGCAACACGATTGCTTAAGCGATGAGCTACCATAAAACACTACCTTAGACTTACTCGGAGTCTGAAGGTTCACACATTTGTTCTGACAGTCTATTATCGCAGCATGGTTATACAACCAATCCATTCCCAGTATTACGTCAAATTCTCCCAGTCTAATAGGAATCAAGTCTACGCTCAGTTCATTCGATAAACGTATTCTACAGGGATCACTTCCTTATTAGCAACTTCTATGATCAAAGGATTTTCTAAAAGTTCTCGAGGTGTACTAAGTCTACTAGCAAATTCTTCAGATACAAAAGAACAGGTGGCACCCGAATCAAATAATACATAAGCATTTATATCATTGATTGGGATTATACCTGACACCACGTCCTTCGCAGCCACGGCGTCCTGGACGGTCATGTTAAAGGTTCTGGCGGTTGGGCGGTTGGATTGTGCCTGTCCACCGATCATCAGCTTGTTGCCTCCTTGCTGATTACTACCCCCGCCACTTCCCTTCTTTGGGCAGTCCTTAATCCGGTGCTCCGTCGAGCCACACGCAAAGCATCCTTGTATCTTTTTCGGTTTCAAACAGTTAGGCGAGATGTGCCCTTCCTGTCCGCAGTTGTAGCAAGTGCCACGTCCCTTCCAGCACTCGCCCTGGTGATTCTTCCCACACTTCGGGCATCCTTCAGCCCTCTTCTTGAAACCTCCACGAAAATTCCCTGATTGATTATTATTGTTGTTTTTGTTGCTATTGTTGTTCTCCCACTTTCTCTTTCCCAAGTTGCTTCCTCCGCTACTGCTCCCTTCCGTACGATTCTCTCCTCCAGTATTCTTTCCTTTCTTTTCTTTGTTATACAGACTTAAGGCCACACTGCCACCTTCCGCAATGATTGTCTTTTCCAGTAATGTTGCAAAGGAATCAATTTGAAGAACTGATACCTTATTGAACAGCCACGGCTTCAACCCTTGTTCGAAGCGTCTAGCCTTTCTTTCTTCATCACCAACTTGGTGCTCCGCAAATCGCGCTAGTTCGTTAAACCTAGCCGCGTATTGCGCCACCGTCATCTCACTTTGTTTTAACTCTAGGAATTTCACCTCCATCCTATTCTTCATACTTTTCGGAAAGTAATTCTCGAAGAACAGTGTCTTAAACTTATCCCAAGCTATTATCCCTTCCCCAGCTCTTTGTTGATTAGCCTCCCACCAGTAGTTCGCTTCTCCCCTCATCATGTACGTGGCAAACACCGTCTTCTGATCTTCGCCTACGCTAGCTATAGTGAAAGCTTTTTCGATTTCCTTGATCCACGTTTGTGCGACGATTGGGTCGGTAGTTCCCTCGAACTCTGGGGGTCCTACACTCTTAAAGTCTTTAAAGGTTGTTACTGGCACAGTCTGAGGGTTCGGGCGAACGGGTTCATTGTTCCTTCCCCTTAAGGCTTCTCCTAACAAGTCTACCAGATTCTGGATCGGGTCTACTTGTTCCCTCTCGTTGTTAACAGATTCTTCGGGTGCTGTCAATCTACGTCTGGGCGGCATTATCTGCATCACAAGTTTTCATTTTATTATTATTCAAGTATATTACTTAAGTATTTCTTTTTTCTTTTTTTTTAATACTAAAAAAAAAATTGTAACATATTTCTGAAATAAACTTCATTTATATACATATGCCAAATCGTTTCATTACATGATTTCCCCAGCATACTGCTATAAATGTTATCACATATATCCCCTAATATCACAAAAGACGGGGAATATACCAACCTACTACCATACTACCCCTCTAACAAAAGCTAACTCGGGGTTTACATCATCATCCCACATCTTACACAAAAGATCGGGATTACAACATAGTATATATAATTCATGAGGACACAACTAGTACTACCACTAGACTGACTAAGGAAATCTCATCCCATCATCCTGCGCTCCACTGCGCTCTTGTACTCCAACTGTGCTATATACGCAACCAGCTCTCGGCTCAAGGTATGTAGAGTCTGTCCCTGTTCTGCCGGATAGTGGTACACACCATCAATCACCCTTTCAAAAGCTGAACGAAACACATACCCCATCTTGTTCATCTTTCTCTTCTTGCACCTGACCTCATCCTCAAGGTCGTCAGCTCTCTCATTGGACGCTTCCCACTTCTCCTCGAAGTGTAACCTATCCATCACCTCCAACTCTAGCTGAGTACGGAGTGCCTCTTTCTCAGTCTTCTCACTCAGCTCCCTCTGCTCAACCTCTTCTAGCTTCTCTGCCAAATCTACATTCCTAGCCACTGACCTGTGAAACAGAGTCCCCATCTGGATCCCTGCCTCCCTACGGTAGGCAATCTCCACCTCTAACTCTTGCATAGCCAGCTTCCTCTGGTGGTCCTCGTCCCTCAGCTTTTGGAACTCAGACTCTCTCTCGTGGGCCTCTGCCTCCAGCTCCTGAACTCTACAGTCTAACTCTAGGATCCGCTCCTCATACTCTCCTAGCATCTGCTCCTCTATAGTAGCCTCATCAGAGTCCTCTACTGGCTCATCCTCCATCGGCTCCTCCTCTGGATCAGTCTCTATCTCAATCTCGATCTCATCCTCGTCATCAAACTCGGATGGTGCAACTGCCTGCACTGGCACAGCCTCTAGAGGTGCCTCGTATACTACGTGTATATCCCTGGGCTCCTCCTCTGCTACTCTACTAGTTACACCTGTGTCTGTCATCCTAAAATCATAAACACAAGGCAAACAAACAGCAACTCCATTAGAATGTTAAATAAAACATAAGTTCATTGTATAGAATGAAGTTACATTTCATAACAGACTAAGTTTCTCAAGGAAAACTCTACATGAGTTTTATCTCCTTCCTAACTTCTAAGTTCACCTAAGCTATAGTCCAAGGACACTCGTTCCTAAGGTTTATAACTACAGCTCTGATACCAACCTATGACGCCCCCAAATTCCAGGACCGCCACTTGGTCTCTCGAATTCGGTTCATCACGTGCTCATGGTAATACATCACAATAATAATAATTAAATACCATACGATCACAGCGGAAAATCTATTCTAGAATAATTTACAATGATTTATTATAATTATTCCCCCAAGTCTCGCAACCTACAGTACTTAATAGATTACATAATAATATCAGTTAACGACTTATTACATAATCTAACTTAAGCTTAAACATAATCAAATCCAGTCTTACTACATCATCTTCATACAATATTAATATATTTAAAACATAACAGACATAAGCTAGTTGGTAGCTTTGCCCTTGCCCTTATCAACGCCCGAAGGTTCACCATGCTCTACCTTAACTGAAATGTTTTAGGGAAAGCAAGAATGAGCACAAATTGCCCAGCAAGTAATATACAATAAGGGTGAGTAATAAGATTCTCAATTCTCGAAAGGGTATAACAAGGTTTGATCGTTCAAGGATAACAAGAATATCAACAGTTCTCAATAACAGTCGCTAAGGACAGAATAATATCAATATGATTCAATAATACGTCAATTCAAGATTTTAAATAACTGAATACTGAGCAGTCACTAAGGACTATGAACTTCTACTAGAATTGACAGTAATAAACTGAAAATCCAATAAAAACAGGTACAACAGGTGATCAGCCTAAAGTACCATCGTTATGCATAACAATCAATCATACTCAAGTGTGCACGTCGGTTCTCTGACAGTTTATATTCCCTTCAAAGAAGGTTGTTCTTCTCAGTCAAATACAAGATCCCGCACCAATCAATTAGTTTGGGTCATTTTTCAATAACATAAGTCTAGCCGAATCAAATGGCATAGACGCTTTCACAATATTCAAGAACAATACTAAGTTCAACATGAATAATAACTTTAATGAAATAAGAGTTCAAGTATGCTAATTCAATCAAACAATTAAGTAGGAAACTAGTTCGCAATATACAAAGATAGAATACTTGTATCCAAAGAGATAAGTTTTAGATACTCGCTTACGATATCCGTTGAATAAAGTAATGCAAGGGTTTAGGATACTTGCCTTATGCGTAGTTTACTCACGTAAAGCTAGTCAACACTTTTGAATTCCTATCGTAATGATAGTCATTAGTCATATAATTTAACTTCACATTATATCTTCGAATATACGATCAACACACAAGCTAAGTTTTACCCTAGCTACACAATTATTTAGTATCTAATTTCTATTCTTAACTTTCTCTTTTCTCAAGTTGATCATATTCATACATCGTTACTATCATGTGAGACTACCACAATTAGCAAACATATTCGCATATTATTAATATCACATAAGACTACAATCAATACTAAATATATTTCATTTTAGCAAGTTATGGCATTCTCATAAGTTAACCGTCAAAATCGGGTTCAAGTGACATCATATAATATCACGTAGCATGTATACATTTTTAAAGGATACTTTTATGTTTGTATACAATCTTTCCTCGTTCTAATCATTTATGATTTTGTTTTAATTCACGATCCCTAACGACTTAGGGTTATACAATGTCATGAATTCACATAAATTGTCATGCTTAATATTTAGACATATAAAGTAGTCATATATTTTATTGATACGCATGTTCATATGTTTCTTATGTCATGGATATGTGATTCTAGCACTATTACTAGTTCATGACTTAATCAAACTCATGCTTGATTAACTTGCATTACATCTAACAAGTACGTACATATATGATGCCTTCAAACTACATTCAATCATGTTGAAAATATCAGAATGTAGAGTCCTAATATAACATGTCAAAGTCCACATTTAAAGCTTATGTTGTCATTAGTAAAGCTTGCTAATAAGGCCTAACATGCTCATGCTATCTAGATTCATATGTTAACATATTTGACCCGCATTTCAAGGTCACATAACATGCTTGAAAAGTCAGAATGTATACATGGTCTTTACATGTCAATATCAACCTTCAAAACTTGTATTTTTGTTAGAAAGGTGCACTAGTTGGGTTCACATGTTCATATTATATCACGATACATATATACTTAAGTCAATATGCATTCCATGTGTTTCTAGGTCATACAAACGTGTCTCAAAAGTCAGAATACTATTATGGTATTTATATATCCAAGTTCCTCTTTTCATAACTTTAAGTTTTCTTTGAAATATTCAACTAAAGCAACTAGCATAGATTGCTATAACCTAGTACCCTTATTCCATATGTTAATGTGAGTTATATGCATATCCTAACAGTACATCATGCTCAATACATCAGAAGATATAAAAGAAATCATCAACAAATTCTGCAGTGGCGCGCGGCCGCGCCCAAATTGTACTAGGGAGACGCGCGGCCGCGCGGCTCCTGTTCCAGTCCAGAGAGCAGCCTGCAACGGCACATATCAAATCCAACTCACGAAATTACTTCACAAAAACTTTTCTAAGCAGCCACATTATGGTTTAAACATGTTTATAAGTCTATATAACAACTAAGAACATGTTCTAATCCAATCTAGCATGAATTGTAATCAAAATCAAGAATTGGAAACTTTGACAGTAAACAAAATGATGAACCAAGAATGAAGGATTTATACCTCTTGAGCTCAAACTTGCACAAGACTTGTTCTCAAATTCAGATTATAACTCACAATACTCTCTCTATATCAACTTAGCACAAATTTTAGCAACATAGAAAATGAAGAGAGGCTTGGTATTTATAGGAGAATTCAATATCCATACAAAGCAATTGCCCCAAGGTTTGGAACAATGGGGGAAATGAAGAACTAGAGGATTGAGGGGAGTTGATGGAATAGTGTCCAACCACCCCCATCACCCACATCCTTCTTCATCATGAGCATCATTGGCTAGCTAGGAAGTTGACATGAGGGAGTAGCTTAGGCCTTTGGCCTTTCACGTGGGAGAAGAGATAGTGACTATCATTTAGGGACAAGGCAATATGAAACTCAGCATTTGCAACATGAAGTGTATCAACACTAAGGCCATGTATACATATACACTTAGGCTATTATATATTTATTCATACTATATTTTATAATTAACATTATAATGTAAGTCACATGCTTAATATTTCAAGGTAGTAGATGTGATATGGCAATGTAACATACATATCATCCATGTACATTTATTAATACCGGATATAATCACATCACATTATTTCCTTCATTAAATTCTACAATCAACAAGTGATTTCAATATATTCATGATATATCATTTTAATGTATACTTACATACACATTGTCACATAGGTATTAATCATGTAGCTCACATAGTTTAATTAATCTTAATACATGGTCCATATGTGTAATATATTCACATTGCATTATATAGCATAGTTTATGTATACTTGTATGGTCACACCTAAGTGTTTCTCTACACTATATAATATAGTTGTATTATATATTATTGCATGCTTGTACATAACAATCAATATAATCTTATTATATTAATAACTTACTTATTTGTTTTATTATTCATAATGTCAAATAAATAAATTATTTATCTTATCAATTAATTAACAATAATATTAATAAATCCATTCCTCATCGATTATTAATAACACCTAATTAATAATCATAGGATTCATTATCACATTAACAAGTATAAATCTCAGCACAATTATAAACAAGTGGTTTATTATTATTATATTTCTTGCAATAATAATAATCACGTATTATTAATCAATCACAGTTAATATTCCATAACCATCAACTAATATTTTACAATAGCAATTAACAATTAATATAGATTAATTGTTTACTTAATAATTCATTCGTTAATTAATATAATTATTAATATTTCCCATCACTGTGCCACACTAGGCTCTCAACGAGTTTATCGTAAACTCCACATTTTTCTCAATTGTCATAGATATTCAATTGAATTTAATCATTCTCATAACACAAAATCATTTATATTCAAATAAATTCTCATTTCCATTAATATAATTATTTAATAATAATAGGAAATTCTCGGGTATTACAGAAGCTCTCCGATCAATCAAAGGGATTGGGACAATCAGTAGTGTCAATTACTCCTACCTCTGTATATTCCCCGGGGCTCGTTATCCCGAAAAATTTAAAACTCCTGACTTCGAGAAGTATGAAGGAATGGGAGATCCTTACACACACTTAAAAGTATTCATTGGAGAACTCGGATCCTATGTAGAGGACGAGAAGCTTCGAATGCAGCTATTTTAGAAGAGTCTAACTGGAGAGGCGAGCGCATGGTATGCCCGTCTGGACCACTCCAAAATCCATAGTTGGGAAGAACTGGCCCATGCCTTCCTAGGTCAATACAGCTTCCAATCTCAACTGGCTCCAGACAGATACCAAATTACCAAGATTAGGAAGAATAACACTGAATCATTCAGAGATTATGCCCAGCGATGGAGACAGGGTCGCAGCACAAGTCACCTCAACCATAATTGAATCCAAAATTGTTATGAACTTCATCGACATCCAAGAAGCGTCTTATTATGAGAGGGTCCTAGCAGGCATAGGAAAACCATTCTCTGAAATGATCAAACATGGTGAAATGGCCGAATTGGGGCTCAAATCCGGGAAGATAAAAGATCTAACCGCCCTCGAAGCTGTCGCTGAGCATATCCAGTCCAGAAATTACGGGAGTAATCCCAGAAGGGTGCACAAAAAGAAAGACGAAGAAGTGTCCTTAGTCTTACAAGGATAAAATCTAAGGGGAAAGTCAAATAGTATGCCCATTCAAAGGAGGAATTATACCCCTTTTCAAAATCCACCACAACTTTCAAACCCTCCACTCTAGAAAATTATGGAGGTTAGGCGTCGAAAAACATTCACCCCTCTAGGGGATTCACTCGAGAACGTATTCAAACTTCTGACAGCCCAGAAGAAGATTGTCCAACTCCTTCCACCAACCAACACTAATGGTCAAAATTTCGACCCAAGCAAGAAGTGTGCTTATCACTATGGATCTGCAGGCCATGACACCCAAGACTGTTGGTCTCTCAAGCACAAAATACAAGATTTGATTGACAGCGGAGAGATTGTGGTCACAAAGCCTGAGCAACCCCATGTGTAGGACAATCCTCTCCTGCAACATAAAGAGGAGAATGTCAACATGGTCAGCACCACAAATGGAGAAAGATCCAATTACCTCCGTTATGTGGGAGAATCAATTCAATCCAACAACACCAACATAGATAATTGGGAATTTTTTGAAAGGCGGTTCCTGATAGAGTATGAGATCAAGTCTATCAAGGAGCAGATCGAGCAGTTAGCAGAACTGGTCGTCTGTCAACATCAGATCACCAGAAAAATGATAAAACAAGACAACTGGTCTGATATCGAGTGTCCTCCCACACCGGAGATCACTTTCCCAAGAAATCGATACCAGTCTAATGAGAATGATCTTTGGGCCAACAGGGTGGCCAAAGAAGAGAATCTCCGAGCAGATGGGAAATTCCTATTTCAGAGGAACTTCACCAACCTAAATCAATCAAATGGAAGAAATCCTTCAAATGCTAATCAACGAAGGAATAGTTGCAGACTTGTTACCTCCATTGAACCCTCGAGCCAGAAAATTCAAACCTGACCAAATATGTTAGTACCATTCAAATTCACCCGGCCATGATACTGAAGATTACTGGGCACTTCGTAACTTGATTCATGACAGATTAAAAATGGGGACCTGATAAGGGGAAATCAAATCCTCGATCTCCCAGACAATGACACTCTCTGGATCCCCACTGTATGGAGCCAGAACACCGTGGCTATCATATCCTGCGATGGGGAGTCGACTTTCAAACCTTTAGTACTGCCCGGGAAAGGGGTTCAAGAACTACCAGATCCTGTGAAGGTGGCTGCACCTCGTCCTCTAATCTTGCCCTTCAGACCTCAGCATCAAATCATCAGTCTGAAAAAGGTCCCATGGAACTACGAGAACAACGAAGGCTCCACTTCAAACAACATTACCATTGTGCCGAAGGACAATCCCTTATACCTACCTCAGCAGGTAATCAAACTGGTCATCAAAGAAAAAGAGATGGTGGCTAAAGAGAAAATCAAAGAGTTCCTCAACAAAATGGGACACAATGAAATCAAAATAGTGCAAACCTTGGAGGACGCACCTAAACAAGTGTCCATCCTCGACTTGGTCCTATCCTCCGAGGATCATCGCAACACTCTAATGAAAGTACTAGAAGAAGCTCATTTTCCACGTACAATGGATACTGTAATACCCGAGAATTTCCATATATTATTAATTGAATATATTAATGGAAACGAGAATTTATTTGAATATAAATGATTTTGTGTTATGAGATGAATTAACTCAATTATATTAAATTGAATATTTATAATAATTGAGAATATATGGAGGTTGCGATAGACTCGTTGAATGCCTTGTGTGACACAGTGGTGAGAAATAATAATAATTATATTAATCAACGAAGGAATTATTAAGCGAATAATTAATCTATATTAATTGTTACTTAATTGTTATTATGAAAGATGGAATATTAATGGTGATTAATAATATGTTGATTATTATTATTGCAAATAATAGAATATTAATGAGCAACTTGTTTATAAATATAATAAGGTTTATATTTATTTAATATGATAATTAAATCATATAAATGCTAATCAATTGTTATAGAGATTAACAATTTCATTAATTTACGAGAAAGGGATTAATTAATATTATTAAATATTAATTGATAAGATAAGTAATTTATTAATTCCTATGTGCAAGCATGCGATATTAAAAGTATAACGTATAGTAGTTAACTATATATTATACGAAGTGTAAAGTGCAATGTGACTATGTTATTTATGTATATAAACTATATAGTAAAGTTTATTGAGTTGTAAGAGTTACATGAAATGTGTGTGTGACAATGTGTATATAAGTATATAATAAAATAATATATCATGGATGTATTGTAAACAATTATTAAATTAATAAGGTTTAATAATAAAGGAGACAATGTAATGTGATAATATCCGATCAAATTATATCCGGTATTAACAAAATATACATGGATTATATGCATTCAAATTACCTTTACTACATTAAAGTGTTACGTATGTAAATTTACATTATGACATTTCATTATAGCCTAAGTATACAATATAAAACCTAAGTGAGTATATATATGTATATAAGCCTTAGTGTTATTACATTTCATGTTGTATGAATGCTGAGCCTTGCTTGTTCCTAAGTGATAGACCCATTTTTGCTCTTCACGTGCATAGCATTATGAAGACTAAAGCCTATATTCCTTAAACTCAGCAAAACTCTCATAGCTTCATAGTAAATGATGAACAAGGATGTGGGATTCATGATGAATCCAACAACTAATTTCCTACTCTCTATTAACCACCATGCAATCTTACATTTACGTTGGTTTAAATTAAAGAACAATAACATTGTCTGGTTATTGATTTGTCTATAAATTTAGCTCTCCTTCTCCATTTTTCTTTGCTGAGATTTTGCTAAGTGTTAAGAGGGAGAGCATATATATATATAGTGTGAGCATTCTAAATTTAGCAGCAAGTCCAATTAACTAATAGCAAATGTATAATATAGCTTCCTCGTTCTTCATTTTCATTTTTAGTTTATGTTTCTGCAATTTCAGTAAAATTCTCAATTCTTGATTTGAGTTGGAGTTCATAATTTGGTGATTTGATAATGTTAATTGGTTGTCATATAAGCTAATACAAGTGTTAGAATGGTAATGTAGTTAATCTAATAGCAAATTCGTAGGATTTTTGTGAATTGGGCTGGAACTTGCCGAAGCAGGCTGTTCTTGGCATGAACCAGACGTAGCGCAGCTGCGCCGGTATAACACTAGGGCGCAGCGCAGCTGCGCCGAACTCTGAAGTTTGTTTTCTGCATCCTGCTTGATTCTGCTAAGTGTTGATTGTTGAGATAAATTAGGACAAGCATGCTAGCATGAATAATACATACATATGAACTTATTGAGACAATGTAAGCATGTTTTACTAAGAGTCGCACGCATACTTATAGTTTTGAGATGAACTTAGCATTTTATAAACAAACTTCGAATTTGGAAACGAACTCGATATGTATACATGCCATGTTACATTCTAATTTTTGCGGGCATATTAGTATGACCTAGAAACACACGAAATGCATGTTAACTCGTGTATATAAGTTTCATAATGAAATATGAACATGCGAACCTCGCTAAGTGAACTTAGAATTTTTAAAAGGAACTTAGAGATTATGAAAAGGGGACTTGGATGTGCTATAATTACATTCGGACTTTGAACATGTTAATATGACCTAGAAGTGCATGCTGAACGTGATACCATGTATATACATATTTCATGATATAACATGCACATGTCGGACTAATTAGTGAACTTTACTAATGAAAATACGAACTTTGAACGTGAACGTTGACATGTTACCTTGAGATTTGAATTCTAAAATTTATGGACATATGTGATAGCACTCTTAGACTCACTCATGTATCATACATGTATATATACCATGATTAGGTGTCATGATTCAAGTAAACCATAAATGAAGCATATTTTTAAACCAAAACGATGCTAGTTGCATGTAAGCAATATGAATACTCATGAACATGCCTAATACAAGTTATATGAGTACCTTATGTGTTTAAAAAGCAAGCATGTTAGACTTTGTGATTTTCATGACCGTAAGTTGTCAAAAGTGTTAACTTAGAACCATATCATAAAAGAGAGAACTTAGATGGACTTGGGAAATATGAAGGTATCCTTTAATATATGCATATATACTATGTGATATCATACGTTGATACTTGAATCCGATATTTGACGGTTAACTTATTAAAATACCATAACTTACTAAAATAACATATATTTAGTATTGATTGTGGTCTTATAATGATATGAAAATATGTTTAACTTAAAAAGAGGAACGTTAAGGATTAAAGTCGTATTAGTCGAGACTTGTGAATTAAATATAACTGTGTAGCTAGGTTAAGACTTAGCTTGTGTATTAATCATATATCCAAGATAAAGTATAATGTTAAACTGTATGACTAATGAATATCCTATACGCATAACTATATTACGATAGGGATTCGACAGTGTCGATTTACTTAACGAGGATAAACTACGCTTAAGGCAAGTATCCTAGACCCTTGCATTACTTTATTCAACGGATAATGTAAGCAAGTTTCTAACCTTACTCTTTATTGAGCGTTCATTAATCTTGTGCTATTATTGTCGTACAAGTAAGCTTTTGAGATTGAAATTCAGATATTTTGAATCATATACTTTATGGATAAGATGAATTCGATTTATATTCTTCGAACTTTAAATCTTGAGATATAACTTATAATTGTTGTGATCTATGCCATTTGATTCGGCTAGATTTATATTGTTGAAAAGCAACCCAAACCAATTGATTGGTGCGGGATCATGTGTTTAACTGAGATGAACAACCTTCTTTAAAGGGAAAATATATTTGTCGGAAGACCGACGCGCGCATACTTTAAGTAGGATTGAACGATATACATACCATAGAGTACTTTAGGTTGATCACTTGTTGTACTTGTTTTATTGAATTTTCAGTATATTACTGTTAATTCTATTAAGAGTTCATAGTCCTTAGTGACTGCTCAGTATTCAGTTATCTTGAAATCTTAAATTGATTTAGTATTGAATCATATTGATATTATTCTGTCCTTAGCGACTATTATTGAGAACTGTTGATATTCTTGCTATCCTTGAACGATCATACCTTGCAATACCCTTCTTGGGATTCGAGAACTATATTACTCACCTTTGTTGTTATATTACTTGCTGAGCAAACTTGTTGCTCATTCTTGCTTTCCCTAAAATGTTTCAGTTAAGGCAGAGTAGTGCGGACCCTCAGGCACAGCCAAGGGCAAGGGAAAGGCTACTGAGTAGCTTAATGTTATGTAGAACTTATGATTGTATTAAGAGTTATTCTATTATGTATTAGTTATGGTTATGTATGCTTAAGTTATGTCTAAGCTATGTAATCAATGTTTAAGTTTTGAGACCTTGGGACGTGAATAAATTATATTAATTAAATGTAATCTATTCGGTAATAGTTGTGTATTATTCCGCTATGCGATGCGACATTTAGTCGTAATATTTATTGTGGAGTTAGATATTAGAACGTGACAAACTGAATTCGAGTGACCAAGTGGCGGTCCGAATTTGGGGGCGTCACAGGTTGGTATCAGAGTTGTAGTTATAAACCTTAGGAGCGAGTGTCCTTAGATTATAACTTAAGAGAACTTAGAAGTTAGAAAGGGATAGAACTCATGTAGAGTTTTCCTTGGGAGACTTAGTGTGTTATGAAATGTAACTTCATTCTATACAATGAACTTATGTTTTATTTAACATTCTAATGAAGTTTCTATGCGATGCGACATTTAGTCGTAATATTTATTGTGGTGTTAGATATTAGAACGTGACAAATCGAATTCAAGTGACCAAGTGGCGGTCCGAATTTGGGGGCGTCACAGATATCGAGAAATTCCGTTATGTGATTAAACACATCTTCAACAATAATGTAATATTATTCACTGACGGTGATATCCCGACAGAGGGAACGGGCCACCACAAGTCCCTGCATATAGCTGTTCCTCCGGATATGTGATCGGAGGTGTGCTTATCGATGGAGGATCATCCCTTAATATTTGTCTATACGATACTTTAGAAAGGATGAAGATCAATCCAAACCGGATCAAAACCAATCATATGGTCATCCAGGCCTTCGATGGATCTCGCCGACAGGCTATGGAGGAAATAGAGCTTCCTCTAGAGATTGGTCCACACACTTTCTATGTATCTTTTCAGGTGGTCAACATCGCCACCGGATACAACTTATTGTTGGGTAGACCTTGGATCCACATGACAGGGGCAGTGCCATCCACTCTCCATCAACAACTCAAGTACATTATTAACGACAGCCTCATCACAGTGAATGCCAAACCAGAATACCCTACCTACATACATGGGGATATGCCAGTGATCAGCCTGGATGCGGGGATTGAACCTGCCAGTTTTCAAGCTCTAGAGGTGAGCGATACTCAGTATTTACCTATCGGGGCACCAGCCCTAAAACCCAAAGTCTCCACCGAAGTAATGATAGTGGGGCAAGAAATGGTATCTTCGGGTTTCCAACTTGGAGAAGGGTTGGGAAAGGATAAGCAAGGTATCAAGTTGCCAATACAAATTCCAAGTCAGACTGGGAGAGCAGGATTGGGATATTCATCCGGGTCAAGTTGTCGAAACCCACATAAACATCCCAAGGCTCATGCCTCCACAATTCTGATGCCAAACCTCACAAATGCCGGATGGGTGAAACCTAAGAGGAAAATCCTGATTGCGGTATCAGCCATGATATTCCCTCCAATTATACATGTCCATGAAAGAAAAGCCCTCAAGCCTGAGGTAGACAGAGAAAAAGGAAAAGGAAAGATCCTGTATGAAGAATGAGACCCATTCGCTAACATGAGGGTCATTATTAACTACGAGGGCATGAATGACGAACTCCCAGACATCGACGACGAGGATCAAGTTCAAATTCCTCGCATTAAGAAGGGAAAAGGGAGCAGTTCAAAGAAGAGCCCTGGCCCTATTATAAAGGATGTCTCAGTCATCATCCAAGACGAGATAAATAATCACAAATCCTTGATCCTCCAGTTTCATGAGGATCTTACCTTGGACAACTGGAGCAGTGTCCCTTGCCTCCGTCGAAAAGGGTAAAGGGTCAGAGAGTACATCTGTCCTTTAATCATGCTTTCCTTTACTGCTTACTTTTGCTTATACTGCTTACTTTTGCTTATACAGCTATAGCAGTAAATTTTATCATGCTTTATAAATACTCTGTAAAGGGCATGTCTAGTGATATTGTCCTCCATCGAATGCCCATCAAAGATGGATTCAAGCCGGTCAAACAGAAGCTCAAGTGATTAAAACCTGAATGGAGTCTGAAAGTCAAAGAAGAAATTGTTAAACAATTCAAAGCCGGAATCATCATGGTATCAACATACCCAGAATGGCTGTCAAACATAGTTTACGTGCCTAAGCCCGGAGGGAAGGTACGAGTCTGCGTGGATTACCAGGATTTGAACAAAGCTTGCCTCAAGGACAATTTCCTGGTAACGTTCATCCACATCCTGATCGATAATACTGCGCAGTATGACATGTATTCCTTCATGGATTGCTTTGTTGGTTATCATCAAATCATGGTTGCTGAAGAGGACCGGGAGAAAATAGCTTTTATCACTCCCTGGGGAACCTTATGCTATAGATGACTATCCTTCGGCCTTAATAATGCCGGAGCCACGTATCAACTAGCCATGATGGCCCTCTTTCATAACATAATGCACAAAGAGATCAAAGTTTATGTGGATGACATCATCATCAAATCCAAGAAGAAGGATGATCACATCGACCATCTCAGGAAGCTATTCAATAGGTTACGTAAGTATAACCTCATTCTCAATCCCACCAAATGTGTTTTTGGCGTCAAAGCAGGTAAGTTGTTAGGATTCCTGGTGAGCAATCGGGGCATCGAGCTAGACCCTGCCAAGATCAAACCCATTACTGAAATGCCCATACCTCGTACAGAGCAGGAGATACGTGGATTCTTGAGAAGGATTAACTTTATAAGTCATTTCATTTCATAGCTCACAGTAACCTATGAACCCATCTTCAAGCTGTTAAGGAAGAATTCCTCTACCAAATGGAATGAGGAGTGTCAACAAGCCTTCCTTGCCATCAAGAAGCAACTGATCGAAGCACCTATTTTGGTACCCCCAAGGGATGGAGTTCCCTTATTCATGTACCTGTCCGTCAATAACAATGCAATGGGCTGCATGTTAGGGTAGAAGGATGATAGTAGTAAAGAAAGAGCTATCGACTACATCAGTAAAAGATTCAGCAGTGGTGAACAGAAGTACACTCTGATCAAAAAGACATGCTGTGCATTAGCATGGGCCGCCATGAGGTTGCAACACTATTTGCATAGGCATACGACCCACCTCATATCCCGCATAGATCCACTCAAATACGTATTCAACAAACCAATACTGAATTGCCGACTGTCCAAATGGCAGTTGATCCTACAGCAGTTTGACATTGTCTACGTGACACAGAAGTCAATCAAGGGTCAAGGCATTGCAGATCAATTAGCTGAAGCACCTTCAGGAGGGTTCGAGCCCTTGGAGACATATTTCCCAGATGATGGGATCATGATAATTTAACAACTCCAGTCAGAGAATACAGTCTAACCATAGAAAATGTATTTCGACAGAGCGGTAAACGTGGAAGGTGCTGGAGCTGGGGTAGTCCTTATCTCTGGTGCAGGAAAGCAGTATCTTGTGGTGACATAACTTCAATTTGGCAACACCAAAAACACGGCCGAGTATGAAGGCTGTATAATGGGGTTGAAATTAGCCCAATCCATGTCTATCAAGCACCTACTCGTCTTTGGAGATTCCGAGCTGGTTATCAGACAAACTACCAGCGCGTATCTCACCAAAGAACTGCATTTGCTGCCTTATGATCGGAAGGTCCTCAAAATATCCCAGGAATTCGAAGACATAACCTTCGTTCATATTCCTTGGGGTCGGAATGACTTCGCTGATGCATTGGCAACGTTAGCTTCAATAATTTGCATATCCGATAAGAGTGGATTTCCCAACATCAAGTTCAAAGTTCAGAAAGCCCCGACATATGAGAGTTACATTGGAGAAGTATCAGATGAAATACCTCCTGCCAAGCATCCTTGGTATCAAGACATCAAGGAATATCTCCATGATGGATCCACACCCACTGGGGCAAGTCAATCAAAGTGAAAGAAAATTCACAAAATGGCCATGAAGTTCTGTTTGAGCAGAGATGCACTTTACAAAAGGGATGCTGGAATAGGCCTATTGAGATGCCTCGATAAAGAGCAAGCCCAAAGTCTTATGGATGAAATACACGGTGGAGTCTGTGGTCCACACATGAGCAGTCATCTGATGGCCAAGAAAATATTAAGAACTGGACATTATTGGATCTCTCTTAAGGCCAACTGCGACGATCACATTAAGAGATGTTTTCAATGCCAAATATATGGAAATGCCATCCACGCTCCTCCGAATGAGCTGCACAACATGAGTTCACCATGGCCTTTCTCCGTGTGGGGAATGGATGTGATAGGTCCAGTGTAACTAAAAGCCAGCAATGGTCATCAATTCATCTTCACCATGATCGATTACTTCACCAAATGGGTTGAAGCAGCCTCCTTTCCCAAAGTCACAAAAGAGGTCATCATTAGGTTCGTCAAAAATAATGTCGTCTGTCGATATGGACAATCGGAGGTGATCTTATCAGACAACGCCAAGAACCTGAACATTCAAATGATGAAAGAATTGTGCAGTAAGTTCCACATCAAGCATCTCAATTCCGTCATCTATCGGCCCAAGATGAACGGTGCGGTCGAAGCGGCCAATAAAAACATCAAGAAGATCATACAATAAATGTCCGCCAATCACAAGGAATAGCCTGACCTGCTGCCTCTCACCCTATTAGCATGCAAGACATCAATGAGCACCTCTACTGGGGCTACCCCTATTCGTTGGTCTATGGCATGGAGGCAGTCCTCCCCATAGAAGTAGAGATGGAGTCCTTGCGAGTGTTAATTGACCCTCAGATGGATGAAGATCAGTGGTTGCAAGACCGATATCATCAACTGTCCCTGATAGATGAAAAGAGGGCTACAACCATTTTTCATGGACAGTTATACCAGTAAAGGATCACCAGATCCTACAACACAAAGGTCCGAATCCGGCAATTTAAAAAAATAACTTGGTGCTGAAGAAAGTCTTGGCCAATCAGGATGAAGCCAAAGGAAAATTCACCCCTAACTTGGAAGGCCTTTTCATTGTCCAGGAGGTGTTGACAATGGGAGCTATCAGACTACAAGAAATGAAAGGGAACGAATTTCCCCAACTCATCAATTCAGATACCATCAAAAGATACTACGTCTGAGACACATGCATACTCGCATCAGGGTCCTACGACTCAAATCAGGTTCGGTTTTTCATTAGAAAGCCAGAACTACAAATGACCTGATCTCCCTACATCCGGGAGTACGTAGGCAGTAATTTATGGTGCGGTTAAACCAAATAAAAAACTCAAAAACTCATCAAACCAAACTCAAAACCTAAGATAAATACTTTTCAAACCTCTCTCCAACCAAACAGCCTGAACTACGAATGACCTAATCTCCCTCAACCTGGGAGTACGTAGGCAGCCATCTACGGAGCGGTTTGACCTTTAAAAAAAATGAAAAACAAATAAAAGACCAGTTTCAAGACACCAAAGACAAATAGAAGCCAAATTATATCAAGCTACCTTGGTCAACAGGCCCATCTGAGATACTCCCTGACATCTCAACTGTCAGTCCATCAAGGAGAAGCTCAAGATACATCTACAACTGCGAGTCATGAAAGAAGTGGTAATCACTCAGCAATGACAATACATATCCAATCAGGGAAGTGAATCAAAACTATATTTCTCTGATATATAACACTGTTTAATATATACATAATGCCATGTACATGATAAAAAATTACTGATCTAGTCTGTGCAGGAAAAATAAAGCTAGTCTATGGACCCAAGGACAAGCGGGTCAGCAATGCCAGTATGGCATCTCTCTCTAAAGATGGGGGAGCAGCTGTAAGTGCAATCCACTCAGCCTCCACACGGCTCAATACCTCCACGGTCATCTGCAAGGTGGCACTGTGGTCATCCATATACGCACTCATCTCAGTGACCAAACCATGAGTATAAGATCAAAGAGAAGTACTATCAGCAATGTGGAAATCACGGGAAGCTATAGCCTCATCCCTCTCCGCAAAAGCTGTGTCTCGAGCAATCAAAGTCTCCTCGATCTCAACATATGTTGCGTCTCTAGTCGAGCAGATCTCATCTCGCTCTACAACAACTGCATCTCTGGCAGATCGGAGATCCTCCCGCTCAATCAATCCAACATCTAGAGCGACCCTGAGTCCATCTCTCTCAGCAAAAGCTAAGTCTCTGCCAGACAAGGCAGCCAACATTTGCGCTCTAGCCGAATCTAGCTCAAAGGTCATCCTGAATAGTGAGTCCACTAAGGCCAGATCCGTCTCTGCAGGAATAACCGATGGATCACTCACTAGAGCCGCTGTCAAACCCGTGAACAACTCATCCTCGATAAGAGAATCCAGATCCTCCATAGGCTCCTCCTCGTCAGAGTCTACAATCGAAGATAAATGATGCTCTGCTACTGCAACTACTGTCTCTGCCTCCAACCAGCAGAATACTCCTGAGAACGACCCGAATGGCTAACAGAGAAATCAGCCCCCTCTCGATGAGTCCAACACTTATATACTCTAACCAAGTCAGTGGATGACATAGAAGAAGCCGATGTCCTCTGATTAGCAGACCCCTCAAAATGGTGCAAACTCTATAGCTGATCGAACTGACACATGACTACCAGGGATGATAGGTAGTCACTCCCCTCAAACCCGCTAGGGGCAAATAATACAGGCCAGAAGCATGGGTGATAAAGCTATACGTGGACGCTAGCCCTGAGCATGGCAAGATAGAGAATGGATGCTCAATATCCGACAGAAATGCCAACCATGACTCTGCATCAATGCACTCCGCAGGCTAAAAGGAGTAAACTATGGATGTCTCATGAGTAAAGCAAAAACCCTGAGGCCTGAAGAATCCAATCGGTCGTATATGGGACATCAGCTATATATACAGCAAGACCGAGCTGCCTTTAAAAAATCCCTCTAGATGGGTACTACAATGTGTGGCGTATCTAAATGTCTTAGCCAATATCATCAGAACGATGGTGCTACCCTGTCTAAGGGCTAGAACCACAACTACTAATCCCACGTCCAAATGATCCAAGCGAAGCAGCATATAGACGTATGCCACAATACACATCAGCAGAATGTCTACTCTGGCCAAATGGCATGCCTCTACTAAAATAATAAAATCTCCAACATGGCGATCATAGCTGTCGAGCTCGCCAAATCGATCGATCAAGAAATCAATCGAGATCACGTGTCCAGATACAATCTCGTCCCTGATCAAGCTCTGACAGAGACCGAACATATGGGTAAACGGTCTCCTCATATCACTAATAGCCAGTACGAGCACACGACAGATCTAGAGCCAACCCAGTAAACTGCTCGTACTCCTTGAGAGTCGGCATCAACTCATGCCGCCCGAAGCGGAACACCTGTCTCTCAGGTATCCAGAAAGGTAAAATGCCATCAACAAATCCAGACGGCACCCAAAAATTTACAAGGACCAACGAATGCCCCAGCATATGGACCACTGTCCCTCTGACTGGGTAGGGCAGGATCTCATACCATGACCTCAATGATGTGGCCACCTCAGACGGTGGTGAATGCTCAATACGGCTGACCGTAGACGACGTCATCTGTAGCACCGTACCACAAGACCATCCAGAGGTTAAATCAAGTCGCATCTATCTGAATGCATACACATGATATAATATATGCATGATAAGAAATATAAACATAATGTGATAGATAGAAAAGATCATGAATATCTACAACAAACTATCTACTGCAAGACATCATCTTTGTCTGATAATACAAAGCAGAAAGGAAAATACAGGGAAATAGGGGCACCACCACCCAACTAATACAGTGGTCTGTCAAAATGATGGCACAACCGCCAAATAGCCAAAACAGTGGCTGACCAAAAATATAGCTCCAATAGCTATCAAAGGAAGTCAAAGACATCATAGTCAAAGCTATCGACCTGCTCCATCTCCTCAGTGGATACAAAACCGCTGCTATCAGGCATGTCTGGGCTGTATAAGGGAGGATTTGCCCCTGCATAGCTGCTGCTAAATGGACTGGAAGAGGGACCCGCTCCTGAGCTAGATGGGTAAAAAGAAGATGCCTCTAACAGATCTCAGCCAAGGTGCCTGATAAAGAAACGGGCCTGCTCTAAGTCCCTGGCCAGATTTGCTATCTAGTCTGCATGAGTAGGCTCCCTAAGGCATGCTATCCAGTTCGTCATCATCACAAACCCTGGCACCATGTATGCCAAAAACTGGGTGGCACGAGTCTAATCTCCAATAGTGCGAGGACTCCACCAACTGCTAAAGACCTCCTGGCTGTACGGGCCCTCTGATAAGGTGAAGCCATCTATGCCCTCCATAGGGATATCTGTCAATGGCACGGTTAATGGCCAATGATGCCAAAAAAGAGCTCCCCAGTAACGCTCCTAATGGCATGCTCTCCAAGATAGAGCTCCCAGCCTCCCACTGTCAATAAAGGGACTATGCGGGTCCACAAAACAAACTCCCAACCTGTAGGGACGCCTTCCTCGAATCCGACGGTCAAAAACTCAGAGGTATACAACATCCAGGTGATCAAACACGCCGTCAAAAGCTCCAACTGCAAACGGGCATGAGTGAATCCCTCAACAATAGGGACCTCCGCCAAAAGTGGAGTGATGCCATCTCCGTCCCCAAGGATAGGTCTCCAGACCTAGGGCAGAAGCAGGCCGTAGGCAAGGAAGCCTCTTAAATGCCCAAAGATGATCATGCAAATATCAAAAGTCCTCAGTGACCAAGACTGACAAAAATGGGTAAATCAAAAAGGTACAGAAAGATGTACTCACCAGCAGAAATGGGTAAATTCCTAATCAAGCCTCCATCACACCCTCCGAAAGCATACACATGCCATGGAGAAAATAGGTAAAGGTATAGGAGCCCCAATCATAGTCACTGAGGTGCTCTACATGTCGAGTGGTGCTAATCAAGGCGAAGGACACAGTAGACGAGTTGTTCGCCATAAAATAATCCCTGATGATTGATAAAAATAATCGCCTCAGAATGCGATCTCTTGCCCTCTAATCATCAGGCGGGGGCTCCTATAAAGTCCCATCCCTGGCATCTATACTCAAGGGACCAGATCAGACCGTTCGACCCTTGAATGCCGTCGTAAGGACTCCCAGCATGGATCGAACTACAGTGGGCGTAATGTCAGCCACGACAGGCACTGGGTCGCCCTCAAACTAAATGCCGGTGATAAATCTTCAATCCATAGGAGTCATCATCACCTCGTAATCTAGTAGATGAAGGGACTGAGTTTGGTGGAACCAGCGCTCAGATAAGGCCCTCATATACCCCAGGGGCAATGGCGGGGAAGGATCGAGAAAAAGTCCTGAAAGCCCCAGCCATCTACGATATCCCTGTAATCCTCGTGCAAAGTATGATACAAGGAGTGCACACTGAACCAGTTCCCTCGAGGCTGCGTAAAGCCGGGAACTTGCATCAAAAATCAACCCATTTCAAAAAACCTATGCCCCGAGAATGGCAAAAAGGAAGAAAAAGAATCTAAGAGAAAAACTTCATGTCACCTCGTTGGCATGAAAATATCTCCATGGATGGCGACTCAAGTCGCCCAACAACTCTTGCGTCTGCACAATAATGCCAGGGACCTCCGCACGTGGAGCCTGAGTGGGAACAGGAGCAGCAAAAGGAGTCTCCTCATCGTCAATATCAATTGGATGTTCGTCCTCTACTGGACTAATCACTGCTTGCACCAATCTACGAGGCATCCGAGCTATACGAGGCGTCCGAGCTAGACGAGGTTGGGGAACATCAGAAGCCCTCCTCCATTTGATACCTTATGATACCCTGTTGGAACTGCCGGGTCTATCGCGATCCATCGCATACACCAATACTCCAAATCACCTCAGAAAGGTTGTGGTAAGCCTAAAACCTGTGGCTTATCATTTTTAATCAGTCCAGCATATATCTCTAGGTCCTAAGACATGCATGGGTCGGTCAAAAATACCCAGTAAAGTCAAAAACTGCATGTTATCAAAACATAGAAGCTAAAAATCGGCATGCATCAGTCAAAAATCCCCAATAGAGTCAAAAATGCATGCTTTCAATGCCTAAGATTTTGGAAATTTTTGCCAGAGTCTCCTTTGTAAAACGGACTGTCCACATGCACACAGGAATGTCTAGGTGTCCATTCAGTAGCACACCTACCCGAAAAATAGAAATAGTACATATTTATGAAGAAAAATCAAAAGTCAACCACACATGGTAGACAAATTACCATGGACATTTTCTGTTGAAAATCCAGGCGCACTAGGCCTCAAAAAAGATGACTAAACTGGTCAAAAAGTGCAAAATAGCACTATCTCAAAATTGGAATTTTCATACATCCAAACGTGCATTACAATAAGATATGCATACATATGTAGTCAAAAAAAATTTAGCAGGTCATATAGGCATACATTTTTTATACATTGCGCCTGAAAGGCCCTAAGTGGTTCATATGCTTTTAACGGTCAAAACTTATAAAAAAGGATGTAAAACGTTACCTGCGCTGCGCTGATCGCGTAGGAACTGACGGATTCAGAAAATAGTTATCCAAGCTCCATAAATCTGAAAAAGAAGATCGAAATCCGTTTGGAACTCAAAACTGAAACTTGAAAAATGAAAATCCCGCAGCCATTAAATAGCCCAGGTGGAAGCGAGCCCACCTACGGCTGTCGCACCTCCATCTGCGGCACGACAGGGAACTCACCCGGGCTCCGCTGGGGATATATCTCTATTGACGAATTACCTCAGCGTGTGCTTTCGATGCCTATCCTGATGATAATTTACACTAGTAGTTTGCAATAAGAGGTTGAATCACCAATCCTTCTAGGTGCTTCCTTTAAGGATTTGTATCACAGATTCCATCATCTATCCTCTGTGGGAATGGATTGATTTACTATTTTCACCACCGAACCATTCCTGATGCTTCACTGGGGTTGTGCCAACGGCTTATAGTGTCAAGAAATACGACCTCCGCTGTAGTGGCCTTCAACGGCTGAATGTCATAGGACCATTTTCGCTACTTTGCTGGGGTTGTGCTAACGACCGATGCTTCGCTGGGGTTGAGCCAACGGCTGAGATGTTACTAGTTTGTCCCGAATTCTTCGCTGGGGTTGAACCAACGGTCGAGATGTCACCGGTCTGTACCCAAATGCTTCGCTGGGGTTGAGCAATCGGCTGAGATGTCACCGGTTTGTACCCGATGCTCTGCTGGGGTTGAGCCAACGGCTGAGATGTCACCGGTCTATACCCGATGCTCCGCTGGTGTTGAGCTAATGGCTGAGATGTCACTAGGTCTGTACCCGAATGCTTCGCTGGGGTTAAGGCAATGGCTGAGATGTCACCGGTCTGTACCCGAATGCTTCGTTGTGGTTGAGCCAACGACTGGGATATCACCGGTCTGTAACTGATGCTCCGCTGGCGTTGAGCCAACAGCTGAGATGTCACCGGTTTGTACCTGATGCTCCGTTGGGGTTGAGCCAACGGCTGAGATGTCACCGGTCTGTATCTGAATGCTTCGATGGGGCTGAGCCAACGGCTAAGATGTCACCTGTCTGTACCCGATGCTCCATTGGGGTTGAGCAAACGGTCGAGATACCACCGATCTGTACCCGAATGCTTCGTTAGGGTTGAGCCAATGAATGAGATGTCACCGGTCTGTACCCGATGCTTCGCTGGGGTTGAACCAATGATCGAGATGTCACCGGTCTATACCTGATGCTCTGACAGTGGCAGTTTTCGACAATTTTTTAGCAATTTTCCACACTGGTCCCTGTATACCAATTAGGGATGATAACCAATGGTTTTCATGAAGTTTTTCCTTCTGTCAGGACAATTCGCTCAATCGCGTAGCAGTTTTTTCTCAAATTTAACTTTTTAGCTCCTATAAACTCCATTTTAACTCTAACTGGACCGAGCCAGAGGAGGTGGGCCCCACCCTGGGGAGCTACAGGTAGAGTGGAGGCAGCCGTAGGTGGGCCCGCTTCCTCCTATGAATTTATAATGGGCACCGGGGGGCTCTCAAACTCATTTTTAGTTATGAGTTTCAATAGAAATCAAATTTTCTTTTTAAGATCTACAGAGTTTGGGTAGTTCTTTTTTAGATTCCGTCAGCGGATACGCGTTCTACACACTCAAGTACGTTCACATCCTTTCTTTTCAAGTTTTGATCGTTAGACTTATGTAAACCACGTAGGGTGCTTTTAAACAAAATGTATCAAAAATGTATGCTTATATGACTTGCTAAAAATTTTCTAACTTCATAAGTATGCATATTTCCCTATGATGCATGTTTTGATGTAAGAAAATTTGAATTCTGAGACAGTCAATTGACGCCCTTTTTTGATCAGTTTAGTCATCCTTTTTGAGGCCTATTGAGCCTGGATTTTTAACTAAAAATGTCCATGGTAATTTGGCTGCCATGTGAAGTTTGCTTTTGATTTTTTTTTCATAAATATGAGCTATTTCTATTTTTGGGTAGGTGTGCTATTGAATGACCATCTAGACATGCCTATGTGTATGCGGACAATCCATTTTACAAAGGAGACTCTGGCGAAATTTTTCAAAAGTCTAAGCATTTAAAAAGCATATAATTCTGACTCTATCCATCCATGTTTTAGAACATAGAAATGCATAAAATACTGATTGAAATTAATAAGCCACAGGTTTTAGGCTTACCACACCCTTTCTGAGGTGATTTGGAGACTTTGTCCAGGTGATGGATCTAGATAGACCTGGCAATGTTAGTAGGGTCGTCCCAGAAGTTAGACGGCAAAGTGTCTCCGATGTTCCTCAGCTATGGCCAGCTCGGCCTCCTTGCAGATTGGTGGAGTCGGTGATTCTTCATGTCCGAGTTGATCCGCCGATCAATGTAGACGACGAGGAGGCTCCATTTGTTGATCCCGGCCCAGCTCAGGCTCCTCGTACGAAGCTTCCAGACATTATTGTGCCACTCCAGGAGCTACTGGGAGACTTGAGGCATCATCCATCTAGATTCCTTCATTCCAACAAGGTGAGTGAAGCTTTCCTTCTGGATTTTCTTTCTTTTGCCATTCTCGGGGAATAGGTTTTTGATATGAGTTGGTTGTTTGATGCAGGTTCCAGACTTTACGCAGCCCAGGGGGAACTGATTTAATGTGCATTCTCTATACCATACTCTGCATCTAGATTACAGGGCCATTGTAGATACCTGGATTGTGAGGTGATGATAACTCCTATGGATTGGAGGTTCATCATCGATATAGAGTTTGAGGGTGAGCCAGTACCTGTTGTGGCTGACATTACACCCTCTGCCGTTCGATCACTGTTATGAGTTCCTGCGACAGCCATCAAGGGTCAGATAGTCCGATCAGGTCCTTTAAGCGTAGATGAACAGAGTGGGGCTTGGACTGAGCCTCTGCCTGATGATCAGAGGGTCAGAGATCGCATCCTTAGGTGATTGTTTCTGGTAATCATCAGGGGTTGTTTTCTAGCGGACAACTCTTCGACTGTGTCCTTTGCTCTGGTCAGTGCCACTCGGTACGTGGAACACCTTGGTGATTTTGATAGGAGCACCTACACCTTTGCCTATTTCCTTCGACGAATGCGCATACGCTCGGAGGGTGTGACGGAGGCTTGGTTAGGGTTTTACCTGATCCTGCTGGTGAGTACATCTCTCTTGTAACTTTTTTATTGCCTCATTTATTTTTTTCAGTCTTGATCACTGAGGACTTTTGATATTTACATGGCTAGTTTTGGGAATATGAGAGGCTTCATTGCCTACGTCCCGCCACTAGTTTAGGCCTGGAGACATATCCGAGGGGTCAGTTTTGGCACCACTCCACACTGACAGAGGTCCCATTAGCTGAAGGATTCACCCACTCCCACCTGCAGCTTGAGTTATTAACGACTAGATGGATCTTGTGGGTCCCATATACCTCAGATTTTTTGACAGTTGGGTTGAGGGAGGCTTCCCCACTGGCGGGGAGTTTGCATTGTCTACCCGCAGAGTCCCATTTTTGACAGAGGGAGGTTAGGAGCTCTATTTAGGAGAGTGTGCTATTCGGAACATCACGGGATAGATTTGCACTCCCTTTGTTCCTTCTGCTTGGCACTATTGGCCACTAGTTCAGCCGCTCACAAACATCCATATAGAGGGCGTAGATGGCTTCACCCTATCAGAGGGTCCGTACAGCAAGGATAGCTGGTGGTGTCCTCGTACTATTAAGGCTCAGACTGGTGCTACCCAGTTTATGGCAGATATGGTGCCTGGGTCTGTGATGATGACAAACTGGATAGCTTGCCTTAGGGAGCCTACTCAGTTGGACTAGATTACAGGACTGACCCAACTGTTGGAGAGGGCTCATTTGTTTATCAGGCACCTTGGCCAAAATTCTTCAGAGGTATCTTCTTTTGATCCTTCCAGCTCTGGAGCGGGCCCCTCATCAGGTCCATTTTCTAACAATTTTGCCGGTACTGATCCTCCTTCATACCGACCGGGCATTCCCACTGACCAAGACTCTGTGACTCAGGAGGAGATGATGCAGGTTAATAGCTTGGACACAGCTATTTTGGATCTTTTTGGATAGCTTTTCCAGCTATATCTTTTGATAGGCCATTGTTTGGCCATTGGGCGGCTAAGCCCCATTTCCCTGTACTTTTTATTTTGGATTGTATTATTAGACAGGGATGATGCTTTCTGTACACAGTTTATTCTAGATATGCATGATATTTCATATCTATTGCATCATATTTTTCATTATCATTATGCATGTAATATATCATAGATATGCACTCAGACAGATGAGTTCAGATTTAACCCATGGATGGTCTTATGATACGGTGATGCAAATGTTGTCATCGACAGTTAGCCGCATCGAGCATTTACCACCATCCTTGGTAGCATTATCATTGAGGTCATGATATGATAGCCTGCTCTTCCCAGCCAGAGGGACAGTAGATCGGATGTTGTGTCATTCATTGGCCCTTGTGGACTTCCAAGTTCCATATGGATTTATAGATGGCATTCTATCCTGTTGGATACCTGAGCAGCAGGTTTTCCACTTCAGGCGGCATGAGTTGACACCGACTTTGAAGGAGTACGAGCGGTTTACAGGTTTAGCCCTTGATCTGCCTTGCGCTTGCACTGCTATTAGTGACATGCGGAGACCATTCCTGCGGATGTTGGGCTTACGTCAGAGAATAGTCACGAATGAGATCATTTCCGGATGTGTAATCTCTATTGACTTTTTGATCGATCGTTTTGGCAGGCTAGATATCTACGATCGACACGCTAGTGACTTTATTATCTCGGCAAAGGTGTGGCAATTGTCCCGGATAGATATTTTGCTAATGTGCACCGTAGCCTACGTATACATGCCACTATATTTGGACCATTTGGACGTTATCTTGATGGTTGTTGTCCATACCCTTAGAGAGGGTTGCACTGTGGTGCCGATGATACTAGCCGAGACCTTGAGGTCAACTACCTATTGCAGCACCCATCCAGAGGGGTTTTTTAGATGTAGCTCTGTCCTTCTATATGTATGGCTCATGACCCATTTCCGTTCGATTTGTAAGACCCCAACTTTTATGAATAAAATTGAATTTCCTCTATATATTATTTTGAAATAGTAAGGGGTTGATTTTATGAACGTGGTAAGTTATGGGGTGATTTGTGCAAGTTTTACAAAGTAAGTAAGTGGCCATAAAATATTCATTGTGTCGGGAAATATTCGTTTGGTCGGGGAATATTCTTTTTGTCGGGAAATATTCGTACGATGGTGCAATCATTTGTGGGCCCAATAACGAAAAATTGCCAGATGAAGAAAATGACAAGAATAAATTTTTCTAAAAATAACGGCGTGGTTGTTACCATTAAAACTGTTGAAATACCCGGTGGTTAAAATACAATAATACGCGGTGTTGCACAATAGCACACGGTATTGCACAGTAATTCTAATTATTGATTCTTATGTAAGAAGTCACTACTCAATAATTGTTACAATAATTACTGTTCAATAATTTATATTATTGATTAAATAATTGATACATTGATAATTGCATTATATTTTATTGATTCAATAATTATCATTGCACAGTATTTCACATTATTAAATCAATAATTTATATTATTTGAATAATATTATTAGATAGCATTATTGGCAATGTCTAAGAAAGTTCTGTCGAGAAGGGGTTATTTAATTGCGCGCCAGTGTAAGGAGAAATCCTTATCGGAAGGCCTTCTCTTTCTTGGGAACGACCTGGTTGTCAATATTGTAGTTCTGTAATATTATTTGTGAATAATTAATTATTGATTTATATGATAAGGAAATATTTATTTTTGTAGATATAAAAGAAGGAATTAGTGCTGAGGTGTTTTTATCAGTATTGGTTGTAAATTTGGCTTATTATATGGAGCCCCACTTACTCATTTTTCAAAATCGTCGGTAGAAAGTTATATATATATAAAGGTGCGGTGTATATGTATATATATATATATATATACATATATTATAATAAGTTTTGTTTTATTAGATTATAAATAGAATATATTATATTTTATTTAAAGTTTTTATTTTATTAGAATATTTTATTGCACAATAATGAATAGTAAAATCAAAAAATTTCGCCGGTTGCTCCCGTGAATGATTCCACTGTGAGTCCGTGATTTTCATATTCAAATAGTGCCCAACCATTCTCCTATAAATAGGATGCTTAGTTTAGAAATGAAAATCACACCAGAACCAGAGAATTCTTCTTCTATAATATTGAGCGTATTTTTTTGAGTTTAAAGAAGCCTTGAGTGTAGAAAACAGTATAAATTTTCTTCAAAAATATCCCTGTCATACCAGTCAGAAATACTCTCTTTTTAAGATAAGGGATATTATTTTTCTCATAAATGATGTTACTTTCTTTCAATATTCATAAAGAATATTATTTTCTTTAATATTTCATATTATGAAAGCGATAATATTTTATTTTATATACCCAAATTATAACTTACTACGGTAAGTATTGCTTCTATAATTCCTGAAATGATAAAAAAAAATCGAATTTTGCGTTTCATCTAGTATCATTTCATTGGAATGTTGGTATGAATTTTATTATGAAATTTTTACCTTTTCATGTCTGAGTTACTATTCACGTATACGACACTATTCACGTATATGGCACTATTCACGAATACAACACTATTCACAGAAAAATTAAATTTTCTTTTAACTGTCCAAGTTATCTTTTATGGTTACTATCGTTGACTGTATCCATGTTTTGAACTTTATTCTTGAATTTTGCTCCACAATTGATTATTATGGAGTATTCTTGAACTTAGATAAACTAAATTACGAATCCCTAATCTTTGTCCTTTATCTCACTGGATTCGTTATTTATATTATTTTTCATCATCCTCAGTACTAAACGGTGACATAACTGAATATCTTTGGCCTGTAGAGCAAAGATGAATGATTACCTGATGAATATCTTTGGCCCGTAGTGCAAAGATGGACAGGTGTTGAGATGAACATGACCAACTTGTAATACAAATGAATATCTTTGGCCCGTAGTGCAAAGATGAATATTTGATTCGAGGTGTATATTGATTGATGTTATAGGGATAAAATATTGATGATGGACAATTAAATCATAGAAGATAGTAGACTTCATTATCTACCTAACTCTTTTAATGAATTGTTATTTCCGCTGCAGTTGTTGATCTAAAACTTGTTGTCCATAATATTTTATCTGATTTGTTGAAGACTAACAATAAATTGTTCTTTATTATCTTAGTCATAATATTCTTTACTGGGCTAGTTGAGCTCACCCTTTTCATCTATTGTCCTCTTTTGGGAATGAGAATGTTGCGGAAACTAGTCGGAGATCAGTGTGATGGTCAGAATAGAGCAGTAGTAGTCTTCACTATTTTTGTAAAATAGTGTGATAATAATTGTAATGAGGACTTAGTTTGAATGTTTATATTTTCTACATGTTTGTATTGATACTCACAGTTGTATGGTCGTATTTCTCACGACCTTTTGTTATAAAAGATTTGTATTTGAAATTCTGTGCCATGTATTTAGCGACTCAGAATGGGTTGGTATTGAACCTATTTTGGAGGCGTCACAGTTGGTATCAGAGCTTAGGGATATGATCTCTGGCGGATATCGGGGAATAGAACTAGGAGGGGAGAGACGAGTAAATCCTTCATTAGTGTGTCCTACCGAAGCTTAATTATTATTTAATTGGTCGGTTGGAACATAGGGTTAATATGTGATATATTAATTTGTTTGATTAACCCTTGTTTTGTGGCAGTATTTGAGAATGACAGCTGAAAATCTAAATAATGGAGTGAATGAGACCATTGAGACACCTTTAATCACCAACCAGGAGAACGTGCAACAGGAAGGCAATAATTCTCCTGTAAACAACGCCACCGATCAGACGATGAACGATGGGATGTTTAGAAGCTTTTTGCAGTTCATGCAAAACCAGACGAGGGAGACTCGTGTTCATAATACAGGTGGAAATAATAACAACTCGCGTTTTGTCACTGCCAAGCAGTTCAAAGAGTTGGGACCACCAGAGTTTCAGGGAAAGCCAGATCCAATCAAGGCAGAGATGTAGGTTAAGCAAATTACCAAGATATTTGATGTCTTGGGATGCACGGTGGAACAGAAGGTTCCATTCGCAACATTTATGTTCCGCGGAGAGGCAGATTACTGGTGGGAATCTGTGAAGCGTACCCAGCCTGCCGCACTCAAGATGTCTTGGGAGGAGTTCCAGAAACTGTTCAATGACAAGTATTTTTCAGAAAGTATACGTCATATGAAGGAGGTAGAGTTTATCAAACTGGAACAAAACAACATGACTGTGTCCTAGTACGAGGCTAAGTTCGCGGAGTTATCCCGGTTCGCATCTCATTTGGTGGATAATGAGAAATGTATGACGCGAATATTTCTGAGAGTTTTAAAACCCGAAATTCGTCAGTACCTTATTTCTCACAAACTTTGTTTGTATTCAGATGTGGTGAACAGGGCCCAATTATTAGAACAGGATAATGATTATGTTCAACCAAGGGACTAAAACTAAGGTCGTACCGGTGGCAATAGTCATCAGAACAATGACAACCAGCGGGGAGGAAAGTATCATGACAGAAGCGGTAACCACTCCGATGGTAATTGTGGCCATGATAATAGAAGAAGTGAGTCGAGGGGATATTTTAAGAAGAGAATGTACAACAATGAGAACGTGAAAACGTCGACAGCAGCACCAGCATCAACTGTTTCTAGGGGAGGAGAACGACCACCGATCGTATGCTATAAATGCCTGCAATAGGGACACATCAGCCCTAATTGCACACAGCAATCCGAGGTGTGCTATAACTGTGTAAAGGAAGGTCACATTACTCGAATGTGTCCTGTAACGAAACCAAGTCCAGCGGGGATGGTGACTCCAAAGGCCGTCCCGGACAAGTCAAAGTCAGTGGTTCCTGGAAGAGCTTTTGTCGTAACTGCCCAACAAGCAAGGAACCCGAATGAGGTTATTACGGGTAAGCTAATCATAAACTCTTGCAAAGTTTATACCTTATTAGATACCGGTGCTACCCATTCTTTTATTTCACCTGCTTGTGCTCAACGTTTGAACTTGACTCCTGAGAAATTAGACTTTGACTTATCTATTGAAACTTCGTTAGCAGAAACTTTCGTTACATCTATAGTTTACAAATCTTGCTTGATTCAAATTTGTACCCTCACCCTACCTGTTGATCTTATATCTTTGAAAATACTTGCATTTGATGTGATTTTAGAAATTGACTGGTTAACCACTTATCATGCAAAAATTGATTATTTTCGTAGGGTTGTTAGTTTTTATATTCCTAACCAACCTGTTGTGCGATTCAAACAATCAAACCCATAAAATCAATCAATGTCATTTCAAGTCATAAAGCTATTTGTTTATTAAAAAACGGATGTCAAGCTTTTTTAGCCCATGTCACTGATCTAAACTAGAATATGTCAGGTTTGAATGATATTTCTGTCGTTAATAAGTTTCCTGATGTATTTCCCAAAGACCTTCCAGGTCTACCCCCAGAACGTAAAGTTAAATTCTTTATTGACCTTGAACCCATTACAAAACCCATTTCTAAAACCCCATATTGAATGGCTCCTATTGAACTCCAGAAGTTAAAGGTCCAACTACAGGAATTGTTAGACATCGGTTTTATTCGTCTTAGTACATCTCCTTGGGGTGCTCCTGTTTTATTCGTAAAGAAGAAAGACGGGAGTATGCGACTTTGTATTGACTATCTGGAGTTGAAACATGTCACCATCAAGAATAGGTATCTGTTACCTCGTATTGATGACCTGTTCGACCAGTTGCAAGGTGCACAATTCTTTTCAAAGATCGATCTTCGTTCTGCATATCATCAATTAAAGATTAAAACTGAGGATATTCCGAAGACTGCTTTCAGAACTCGATACGGGCATTATGAATTCTTAGTCATGTCTTTTGGATTGACTAATGCTCCTGCTACTTTCATGGATATAATGAACCATGTATTCAAGGAATATTTGGATCAGTTCGTGGCTATCTTTATTGATGACATCCTCATCTATTCCAAAAGCCGTGAAGATCATGAGAACCACCTGAAGCTGGTACTTTAAAGGCTTCGTGAAAACAAGCTATATGCCAAGCTGAAGAAATGTGAGTTCTGGCTTGAGGAGGTAGCATTCCTTGGGTACGTGGTATCAAAACATGGAGTATCTGTTGACCCGGTGAAGATTGAAGCAATACAAAGTTGGGAGCAACCGAAGTCGGTGACTGAAGTATGTAGCTTTCTAGGTTTAGCTGATTATTATCTGAGATTCGTGGAAGGATTTTCTCAAATCACTACTCCATTAACTCAGCTGACTCGAAAAGATATAAAATTCGTATGGAACGAGGAATGCAAGAAGAGCTTCCAAGAGCTCAAGAGGAGACTCGTTTAGGCACCTGTTCTGACGATACCATCTGATTCGGATGGATTTGTCATCTACAACGATGCTTCAGGCAATGGGTTAGGATGTGTTCTCATGCAACATGGGAAAGTCATAGCCTATGCCTTACGGCAACTCAAAGAATATGAGAGGAATTATCCTACTCATGATCTAGAGTTGGCAGTAGTCATTTTTGGGTTGAAGATCTAGAGACACTACCTTTATGGAGAGAAAGTGGAGATTTATACAGATCATAAGAGTCTTAAATATTTCTTCACTCAAAAGGAACTCAACATGCAACAATGATGTTGGCTTGAGCAGTTGAAAGATTACGACCATACCATCCAATACCATCCTGGAAATGCGAACGTGGTAGCTGACGCGTTGAGTAGAAGATCATATGCGGGAACGAGTGCGATGATGTCAAGCATACGTGTAGAACCAGCTTTAATTGATAAAGTTAAAGTTGCTCAAGCTACAGACCCGGAGCTGATGAAGATGAAGAAGAAAATGCAAGAAAATGCTATTCTAGAAGCAAGAATCGATGAAGAAAGAATACTTCGAGTCAACTCAAGACTTTGTATTCCTAATGATCCTGATTTGAAGTATAGAATCATGATGGAGGCACACAACACACCGTTTGCAATCCATCCTAGGAGTACAAAAATATATTGTGATCTTCGACATACATTTGGTGGAGCAATATGAAGAGAGAGATCGCGGAGTTTATCTCGAGGTGTTTAACTGTGTCAACGTGTCAAGGCGGAGCATCAAGTGCCAAAGGATCTATTATAACCACTTGAGATTCCAAAATGGAAGTGGTAACACATTACCATGGATTTCGTTAGGGGTCTTCCCAAGGTTTCTCAAGGCATAGATGCGATTTAGGTTATTGTTGATAGATTAACCAAGTCTGCTCATTTCTTGCTTATACGAGAGACTTATTCCCTTAAACGTCTTTCTCGTATGTACGTGAATGAGATTGTGAGATTGCATGGCATGCCAGTATTCATTGTTTTGGATCGTAACCCCAGATTTACTTCATGATTTTGGGTCAGTTTGCAGAAAGCTATGGGCACGGATTGACGATTCAGTTCGACTTATCATCCTCAAACGACCGGACAATCAGAAAGGACTATTCAAACTCTAGAATATCTATTGAGACTCTGTGTTCTAGACTTCAAAGGGAGTTAGGATAAGTACTTACCATTGGTGGAATTCTCCTACAACAACAGTTATGAGGCAAGTATAGGCGTGGCTCCATTCGAAGCGTTACATGGACGAAAGTGTCGCTCTCCAGTATGCTGGGATGAGGTGGGTGAAGCAACATTGTTTGGACCAGACTAGGTACGTATGACTACAAAAAAGATTCAAATGATCTGACAATGTATACAAACGGCACAGGATCGACAAAAGAGTTATGCGGATCTTCATCGAAAGGACGTGGAATTTAACATTAGGGATCATGTATTGTGACGTGTTGCTCGGTGGAAGGGAGTTACAGTGGTTTGGCAAGAGAGGAAAGCTCAATCCACGATTCATTGGTCCATTTGAGATTCTTGACCGAGTAGGAAATGTGGCTTATAGACTCGCTTTACCTCCAAGTATGTCTCGTGTTCATAATGTTTTTCACATATCCGTGCTTCGTAAATATGTAAAAGACCCAAACAACATTATTGAGTTAGAACCAGACAAGATAGCCGAAGATTTAACGTACGAGGAGGTACCTGTCAAGATCTTGGATATAAAGGAACATGTTCTACGCTCAAAGGTTATACCTCAAGTTAAAGTTTTGTGGAGGAAACATGCTATTGAGGAAATCACTTGGGAGTTGTATTTGGAAATGAAAGCGCTTTTCGAAACACCAGGTACGCACGTCAATTTCGAGCACGAAATTTCATAAGTAGGGGAGGTTATAAGACCCCAACTTTTATGAATAAAATTGAATTTCCTCTATATATTATTTTGAAATAGTAAGGGGTTGATTTGATGAATGTGGTAAGTTATTTGGTGATTTGTGCAAGTTTTACAAAGTAAGCAAGTGGCTATAAAATATTCATTGTGTCAGAGAATATTCGTTTGATCGGGGAATATTCTTTTTGTCGGAGAATATTCGTACGACGGCGCAATCATTTGTGTGCCCCATAACGAAAAATTATTGGATGAAGAAAACGACAAGATTAAGTTTTTCTAAAACTAACGGCGTGGTTGTTACCGTTAAAACTGTTGAAATACCCGGTGGTTAAAATACAGTAATACGCGGTGTTGCACAGTAGCACACGGTATTGCAAAGTAATTCTAATTATTGATTCTTATGTAATAAGTCACTACTCAATAATTGTTACAATAACTACTGTTCAATATTTTATATTATTGATTCAATAATTGCTACATTGATAATTGCATAATATTTTATTGATTCAATAATTGTCATTGCAACAGTATTTCACATTATCAAATCAATAATTAATATTATTTGAATAATATTATTAGATAGCATTATTGGCAATGTCTAAGGAAGTTCTGTAATATTATTTGTGAATAATTAATTATTGATTTATATGATAAGGAAATATTTATTTTTGTGGATATAAAAGAAGGAATTAGTGCTGAGGTATTTTTTATCAGTATTAGTTGTAAATTTGGCTTATTATATGGACCCCGACTTACTCATTTTTCAAAATCGTCGGTAGAAAGTTATATAAATATAAAGGTGCCGTGTGTGTGTATATATATATATATATATATTATAATAAGTTTTGTTTTATTAGATTAAAAATATAATATATTATATTTTATTTAAAGTTTTTGTTTTATTAGAATATTTTATTGCACAGTAATGAATAGTAAAATCAAAAATATTTGTCGGTTGTGCCTGTGAATGATTCCACTGTGAGTCTGTGATTTTCATATTCAAATAGTGCCCAGCCATTCTCCTATAAATAGGATGCTTAGTTTAGAAATAAAAATCACACCAGAATCAAAGAATTCTTCTTCTATAATATTGAACGTATTTTTTTGAGTTTAAAGAAGCCTTGAGTGTAGAAAACAGTATAAGTTTTCTTCAAGAATATTTTCACCATACCAGTCAGAAATACTCTCCTTTTAAGGTGAGGGATATTATTTTTCTCATAAATGATGTTACTTTCTTTCAATATTCATAAAGAATATTATTTTCTTTCATATTCCATATTATGAAAGCAATAATATTTTATTTCATATACCCAAATTAAAATTTACTACGGTAAGTATTGCTTCTATAATTTCTGGAATAATTAGAAATTCTTCGAATTTTGCGTTTCATCTAGTATCATTTCATTGGAATGTTGGTATGAATTTTATTATAAAATTTTTACCTTTTCATGTCGGGGTTACTATTCACGTATACGACACTATTCACGAATACAACACTATTCACAAAAAAAATTAAATTTTCTTTTAACTGTCCAAGTTGTCTATTATGGTTACTATCTTTGATTGTATCCATGTTTTGAACTTTATTCTTGAATTTTGCTCCACAATTGATTATTATGGAGTATTCTTGAACTTAGATAAACTAAATTACAAATCCCTAATCTTTGTCCTTTATCTCACTGGATTCGTTATTTATATTATTTTTTATCATCCTCAGTACTAAATGGTGACATAACTGAATATCTTTGGCCTGTAGAGCAAAGATGAATGATTACCTGATGAATATCTTTGGCCCGTAGTGCAAAGATGGACAGGTGTTGAGATGAACATGACCAACTTGTAATACAAATGAATATCTTTGGCCCGTAGTGCAAAGATGAATATTTGATTCGAGGTGTATATTAATTGATGTTACAGTGATAAAATATTGATGATGGACTATTAAATCATAGAAGATAGTAGACTTCATTCTCTACTTAACTCTTCTAATGAATTGTTATTTCCGTTGCAGTTGTTGATCTAAAACTTATTGTCCATAATATTTTATCTGATTTGTTGAAGATAAATGATAAATTGTCCTTTATTATCTTAGTCATAATATTCTTTACTGGGCTAGTTGAGCTCACCCTTTTCATCTATTGTCCTCTTCAGGGAATGATAAATGTTGCGGGAACTAGTCGGGGATCAGTGTGATGGTCAGAATAGAGCAGTAGTAGTTCTCACTATTTTTGTAAAATAGTGTGATAATAATTGTAATGAGGACTTAGTTTGAATGTTTATATTTTCTACATGTTTGTATTGACACTCATAGTTGTATGGTCGTATTTCTCACTACCTTTTGTTATAATGGATTTGTATTTGAAATTTTGTACCATGTATTTAGCGACTCAGAATGGGTTGGTATTGAACCTATTTTGGGGGCGTCACACGATTGGCTTCTTCAGACAACAGGGATACTGCTTCACCCAAGAGATAGTCATGTCCTACTCCTTCCAGCCAGTAGATTGTTCGGATGTGGAGTTATGGTAAGCTTTTTTGTCAAATATTGAGCATCTTTTTTTGATTCTGCTATGCTCAGGGCTAGTCTCCCCTTATAGCTTCATCACTCATGCATCCGGCATGGACTACTTGCCCCTAGCGGGATTGAGAGGGGTGACCACTTACCATCCATTGGCAGTTATGGGTCAGTTTGATCAGTTCCAGAACCTACACCAGTTTGAGAGGGCCGTTGATTAGCAGATGTCAGCTTCATCTCTATCGTCAGCCGACCTAATCAAGATTTATGAGTGTTGGACTCATAGAGAGAGGGCTGATTTCTCTATTAGCCATCCGGACCGATCTTAAGAATATTCAACGTGGTTGGAGGTTGATATAGCAGCAGCAGCGATTATCCAGTTAGCTTCGATCATGGATTCAGATCAGGAGGAGCCTATGGAGGATCCTGATTCTCCCACGGAGGATGATTTGTTCACTAGTTTGACAACGGCTTTAGTTAGTGATCCACCGACTGTCCTGCCGGCACAGATCTAGCTATTGCTGATTCACTGGCTCGGATGACTTTCGAGAGATATCAGGCTAGGGTGTTAATGTTGATGGCCCTGTCTGGCAAAGATATAGCTTTCACCGCCAGAGACGAGGCTCGAGCTACACGGGATACAGCATTGGTTTAGAGAGACGAGGTTCTATCTACCCAAGATATGGCTCTTGAGGAGAGATATGAGATCCAATCTGTCAGATATGCAGCATTTGAGGAGATTGAGGAGGTTCTAATTACCAGAGATGCTGCTTTTGTGGAGAGGGACGAGGCCATAGCCACCCGAGATGTATATATTACTGACAGCACAGTCCTCATGTCATATACAGACAACCTGGTTGGAGAGATGAGTGCTTTCATCGACGATCACAGCGCCACTATGTAGATGGCTGTGGATGTTCTGGCGCGTATGGAGGTTGAGGGTATTGCACTTGTAGCTACTCCTCCATCTTCAGAGAGAGATGCCATATTAGCATTGTTGTCCCGCTTATCATTGGGTCCACAGACCAGCTTTTTTTTTCCTGCACATACTAGATCAGCCATTTTTGTCATGTACAGGACACTATATATATATCAAACAGTACTATATATCAGACAAATATATTTTGATTCACTTTCCTGTTGGATATGTATTGTTACTGCTGAGTGATTACCACTTCTTTCATGACTTGCTATTGTTGATGCATCATGAACTTCTACTTGATGGATTGACAGTGAGATGTCATAGATAATCTTAGACGGGCCTATTGACCAGGGAGACTTGATAGTATTTAGGTTCTATAATGTTTTGGTGTCTTGGGTATGGGTTTTATTGGTTTTTTATCTTTCTTTGAAGGTCATACTGCACCATGAATGGCTTCCTATGTACTCTCGGGTTGAGGGAGATTAGGTCATTCGTAGTTCAAGTTTTGTGTGAGAGGTTTGAGAAATGTCTCTTTTGAGTTTGGTTTGATAGGTTTTTGAAATTTTATTTGGTTTGACCGCACCGTGAATGGCTGCCTACGTACTCTCGGGCTGAGGGAGATCAGGTCATTTGTAGTTTGATCTTCTAGTGAAAACCAAAATGAATTCGATTGATTCGCAGAACCAAGATAACGACTGGTATGTGTTTCAGACATAGTACCTTTTTATGGTGTTTGAGTTGATGAGTTGGGGAAATTTGATCCCGTCCATTTCTTGTAATCTGATAGCTCCTCTTGTAAATACCTCTTTGACAATGGAAGAGCCTTCCCAATTTGGGGCGAACTTTCCCTTAGCTTCGTCTTGATTGGCCAAAACTTTCTTCAGCACTAGGTCATTTTCTTTGAATTGCTGGATTCAGACTTACTTGTTGTATGATCGAGCGATCCTTTGCTGATATAACTGCCCGTGGAAAATGGCTGTAACCCTCTTTTCATCTATCAGGGACAGTTGGTGGTACTGCTCTTGCAACCACTGATCTTCTTCTATCTGGGCGTCTATTAACACTCGCAAGGACTCCATCTCTACTTTTATGGGAAGTACTGCTTCCATACCATAGACCAATGAATAGAGGGTAGCCCCAGTAGAGGTACTCATTGACGTTATGTATGCTAATAGAGTCAGAGACAACAGGTCAGGCCATTCTTTGTGATTGGCGGACATTTTTTGCATGATCTTCTTGATGTTCTTATTGGCCACTTCGACAACACCATTCATATTGGTTCAGTAGATGACAGAATTGAGATGCTTGATATGAAACATACTGCATAAGTCTCTCATCATCTGAATTTTTAGGTTCTTGGCATTGTCTAACACAATCACCTCCGGTTGTCTATATCGACGGACAACATTATTTCTGATGAAACCAATGATGACTTCTTGGGTGACTTTGGGAAAAGAAGTAGCTTAAACCCACTTGGTGAAGTAATCGATCATAGTGAAGATGAAGCGATGACCATTACTGGCGTTGGGTTCTACTAGATCTATTATATCCATTCCCCACATGGAGAAAGGCCATGGCAAACTCATATTGTGCAGCTTCATTTGGAGGAGCGTGGATGGCATTTCCATGGACTTGGCATTGATAGCATCTCCTGACGTGATCATCAAAATCAGCTTTGAGAGATCCAATAATGTCGTATTCTTAATAATTTTCTGGCAAGTAGATGACAGCTCATATGTGGACCACAGACTCCACCGTGTACTTCATCCATCAGTCTCTGGGCTTGCTCTTTATCGAGGCATCTTAAAAGGCCTATTCCCGTATCCCTTTTGTAAAGTGTCTCCGCTCAGATAGAAACTTCATAGCCATCTTGTGAATCCGCTTTCGTTCAGCTTGGTTTGCCCCATCAGGTGTAGATCCATCTCAAAGATATTCCTTGATGTCTTGATACCAAGGCTGTTTGATAAGAGGTAATTCATCTGATATTTCTCCAATGTAATTCCCGTAGGTCGGAGCCTTTTGGTTTGTGAATTTGATGTAGGGAATTCCCCTCCTACCTGATATGTTGATCAGAGAAACCAACATTGCTAATGCGTATGCAAAATTGTTCTTACTTCAAGGGATGTTGATGAAGGTTATTTCTTCAAAATTCAAGGATATGTTAATGATCTGTCGGTGATAGGGCAGTAAATGCAGTTCTTTAGTATGATATGCCCCAGTGGTTTGTCTGATAACCAACTCAGAATCTCCAAAGACTAATAAACATCGAAGTCATTTGGTCTAACGAATGCACCAGCTGCATTTATAGACTTAATGAATAAGGTATTTAAGCCATTTCTGGACAAGTTTGTAGTGGTGTTCATAGATGACATTTTTGGTTTATTCCAAAATTGAGGAAGAACACACTGAACATTTAAGGCTAACATTAGAATCGCTGAGACAGGAAAAGCTTTATGCAAAATTCTTGAAGTGCAAATTTTGGTTAGAACGTGTGCAATATCTTGGCCACGTGATTGACAAGGATGGGATTTCAGTGGATCCGTCGAAGGTTGAAGCTGTGATGAATTAGGATCAGCAAAAGACACCGTCTTAAGTTAGGAGTTTCTTGGGATTGGCAGGATACTATAGAAGATTAATTCAAGTCTTTTCCAAAATCGCAACTCCGTTGACGAATTTGACTAGTAAGACGGTTAAGTTTATTTGGACGAAAAAGTGTGTGGAAAGTTTCCAAGAACTGAAGAAGAGGTTGAGTACTGCGCCTGTGTTGTCATTGCCGGATAGTATAGGAAATTTCGTAGTATATACAGTGATGCCTCACATAAGGGATTAGGTTGTGTGCTGATGCAGAATGGCAAAGTCATTGCCTATGCATCACGTCAACTGAAGGACTACGAGAAAGGGTATCCGACCCATGATTTGGAATTGGTGGCAGTAGTGTTTGCTCTGAAGATTTGGAGACACTACCTATATGGAGAAAGGTGTGAGATATACACAGATCATAAGAGTCTGAAGTACATCTTTACACAATAGGATCTGAATATGCGCCAAATGAGATGGCTGGAACTTATCAAGAACTACGACTGCGAGATTCTTTACCATCAGAGTAAAGCTAACGTTGTTGGCGATGCTTTAAGCAGGAAGGGTCGGGAGTAGTTAAATATGTTAACTGATCAGGATCAGTTGATAGCACAGATGGCTAAGTTAGAGCTGGAAGTCAAGTATTTGAAGGAGTCGGATGAGAAGCTATACCAAGTAACTACTGGTTCTACTCTTGTAGACAAGGTGAAAGAGGCATAAGTTCACGATGAGGAATGTGAGAAGATCCGTAAGAGAATAATCAATGGCAAAGAAATCAAATTCAAAATTGATAATGAAGGACTGCTACGATTTGAAGGGAGAATCTGGGTACAGCCAGTACCAGACGTCAAAGAGGAAATTTTGGGTGAAGCTCACAGTATGAGATATTCGATTCACCCTGGGAATACGAAGATGTACCAGGATCTCAGACACCATTTATTATGGCCGAATATGAAGAGAAACGTTGCTGAATAAGTTGCGAGATGTTTAACATACCAGAAAGTCAAAGCAGAACACCAGAGACCAAGTGGATTATTGCAACCGCTAGAGATTTCATAATAAAAGTGGGAGCATATCACTATGGATTTTGTGGTTGGTCTTCCAGCGACTCAGAAAGGTTTTGATGCGATATGGGTTATAGTTGATCGACTGACGAAGTCAGCACATTTCCTACCGATCAAGATTAAGTTTAACTTGGATCAGTTAGCGAAGCTATACGTGAAGGAAATTATTTCTGGACATGGTGTTCCGATGTCGATTGTGTCTGACAGAGATTCGTGTTTCACGTCGAATTTCTAGAAGCGACTACAGGAGTGCTTGGGAATGCAATTGTAAATGATTACGGCGTACCATCCTCAGACTGATGGCCAAAGCGAAAGAACGATTTAGACTCTAGGGGACATGCTGAGAGCTTGTGTTATGGACTTCAAAGTAAGCTGGGATGATCATCTACCGTTGGTGGAGTTTGCCGACAATAATAATTACCATACAAGTATTGGTATACCGCCTTACGAAGCATTGTACGGCAGGAAATGCTGGACTCCATTGTGCTGGGATGAAGTCGGTGAACGTCAACTATTGGGACCAGAATTTGTGCAACAAATCGCTGAAATCGTGAAGCTGATCAGAACGAGATTGGTTGCTGCTCAAGATAGACAAAAGAAGTATGTCGATCAACATTGACAGAATCGAGAATTTGTAGCACGAAGCTTCGTTTTCCTGAAGGTATCTCCCTGGAAGGGGAAAATTCGATTTGGCAAGAAAGGGAAGCTGAGTCCCCGATTTATTGGACCTTTTGAGATACTACGAAGGGTTGGCGAGGTAGCTTACGAGGTTGCGTTACCTCGAGAGCTAGATAATATACACAATGTTTTTCACATTTCTGTGTCGCGACCGTACAAACACGACTACAAGAATGTAATAGAATATGAGCCTTTACAATTCGATAAAGATTTAACATATGAAGAGGTTCCTGTTCAGATAGTCGATAGAAAGGAACAAGTACTTAGAAATATAGTGATACCTTCTGTTAAGGTAATCTGGAGGAACCACAGTACTGAAGAAGCTACGTGGGAACTCGAAGATGTAATGAAGAAAACGTATCCCCAATTATTTGCTTAATTATTTATGTAATTCCTTGTATATCGATTCTGGGGACAAAATCTTTTTAAGGAGGGAAGAATGTAACAAATGAGTTTTTTTTAGTTGTGATTCTAGGGACAGAATCCTTTTAAGGAGGGAAGATTGTAACGAATGAGAATTTTATATATGAATTTTAATATTTATTGAATTAAATAAATATTTTAATTGATTTATTTATTGAGTTAAATAAATAATTTATGTGATTGTTGTGGAGTAATTTAATTAATGTATAATAATTTTATGGTATAGTTCTAATGTAATTGAGATAATTAAATTAGATGAATTTTATGTGGTAATTGTTACATGAGATTATGATTAGCAAGTAATTATAATTGTTATGTGACAAATTTTTTTTGGTTAATTGATGTTAGCTTTAATTTAATTGAATTAGGTGTTGGGATTTAATTAAATAAAGTGTGATGTTGAAAAGGATGTGTTAAAGGATTTTTTAAATAAATAAAAAGGGTTTTTAAATTAGTTTTACCAAACAAGGCCCTTGCACCTGTTTTAATTCTGTTTTGCCAAACATGGCCTTAACTACCAAAAATTTCTTTTTAAAATTAAAGGGTTTTTGCAAAACAAAGCCTTATGGCTTTTGATTTTCAAAAACAATAAAACTGATATATTTATTCAGGAATTAATTGGTAATTATTGTATGATATAATTATAGGTATTAATAGCTGACAGTTATGTATATTATATAATTATATGTAATATATCTATATCTCAGTTTATATTTTGTAAAACTACGTTAGTTGAGTTAGTAAGTAAGAACAAAGAAGAAAAGAAAGAACAGAGAGAGTTAGAGAGAAGAAGAAGAGGAAGGAAAGCTTGAGAAGTCTAGAGTAAATCATATTCATCTTCTTCCTCACAAATCAAGGGTACAATCCTAATTCTAATATTACTTTATGTTATTCCATGTTTTCAATAATAGGAACTTCTCTGTAAAAATATTTTTCATGAAAATTATGTGGTTATGATTTATATATGTTATGTGTGTGTGTGTGTGTGTATATATATATATATATATATATATATATATATATATATATACACACGCTTATATATGATTTGTATGATAAATTAAGTGATTAAAATCATGTAAACATGATGAACATGAAGAAATCATGTTCATCAAAAGTTACAGTAAATTAATTTTGAAAAATTGTTCTTTAATTGTCAATTTTGTGTTTGTTGATGCTCTATTGTATAAATTGAGTTTAGATTTTTATAACATGCTTAAAAACAAAATTAATATGATTTGAATTTTGTGAATTGGATTAAAATCCAACTGACAGTGTTCAATTTCATTAAGAACACTTATCAATGGCTTTTCTTCAAAAATCATGAAATTAAGAGTTTTGATTATGTGTTATGATGATCATATATGTTAAAAAAACATGTTAGAAGCTTTAAATTATGTTTTCTGTAAAGTTTTATATGCAATATGTTAGTTAAAATCAGAATTTGGTGCAAAAAAATAAGCCAAATTGGCTTATTCTCTGGACAGTTCACGAACCAAACTTCTCCCGCTGCAGGGTGCCCGCCCCAGCGCGCCCACCAAGAGCAAAACACCCACCCCAGCGGAGGGGGGAGGTGCAGAATTAAAGTGTTTTGTTGTTTTTGTGTAGTTTTGTTCGTCTCATGGAAAGCTAACCTAATGTGATAAACTTGATGACATGTTTGGCATACGTTAAGATTCTAAAGTAATTTATTAATATATTTTAAATGATTAATTTGTAAGTAGAAAATGTATAAGGTAAATTAGAATTTGATTAATTATAATTTAAATAATTTTAAAATATATGACCTAATTTTATAAGTTAATTATGACTTGATTAAACAAATAGTTTGATTGAGTATTAAGATTGTATGATTTGATTGTTATTGATAATTGACAATTAAACCTAAGAATGATGAGTTAGTTTAGATGGGTTAACTACTTATGTGAATTAGTTAAACAGTAACTAATTTATGTTACTATTGTAATTACGTGTATGTAGGATTAATTAAGGAACGTGATAGTAAATGTTAGCTTATGCTTGAGGCAAGTGTTCTAAACTCAAACCTTATTTTTACATTTATGCAAGTTTTCTAATCCTCATTTTATTGAGCAAATATATTATTGAATTGTTGTGACCTTGACTTAATTGTTCAAGCAATGTCCATATTATCTTTCAAATGCTTTAAGTTTATTTATAAAGCATGATTGTTAAATATGATGTCTATTATTAAGACTCATAGTTATTTCTCAATTCTTTTGTTATTGAATTCTAAATTCTTGTAAGTCGATTCAACTACTCCTTAATTGATGATAGTTGAACTCTAAGTTACCCCTAAAGCTTATCCAAACCAAACTTTCTTAGGTGCGGACTTGTTATTAAATACTGAGATGAGCAACCCTATTTATTAGGGGTTTACCATGCGAAAGCGTTAAGATGTTTGTGCATAATACATGGTACGAAGGGCTGATCCCCCTAAGTACGAGTTGAGAGTCCATATAGTCTAAAAGATTGTTAAAGGTTTTAAATAGAAATGTTTATAACCTAGGACAAAGTTCAAGGTCTTATGACCCTCAGATGATTTCTACGTTTGAAATTCTAAATGTTGATGAAAGAATTTTTATTCAATTCTTTATTATTTATGAGAGAAAAGTATTCAAATCTTTTGAAGTTATTCAGTTTATGTCATCACTATTATTGTTAGTATTCCAAGTGAGCTTTTGTTTCCTCACTCCTGCAATTAAATAACAATTGCAGCTAAAGTCAAGAATGTTAACGCACCGTCAACAAGTAAAGGAAAAAGCAAGATGAACAAGTGAAGACTTGTTATGTTTTGATATGATTGTAATAAAACTTACTTATGTGATATTTATTTTCCGCATTTATTATTGACGTTAAGGTTAGCAAACCCTGGGATATTTTTGAATAAGGTTGTAATCCTTTTAAGGAAGATTTTATTATTATTTATTTAAGATTGTAATTTATTTTGCATTCTTTATTTATGGGCAGTAGTTGTATTTTAGTTATACAGTGAACAACATATCTCGCGGAAATAAAGTACCCGGATTTGGGGGTGTCACATCCAAGGTATAATGTCAAAGGATAATTCAAGAGTTCTAGGAATAATGTTGTAAACGAAGATATATCAATAGTTTCAAAACTGTCCTTTGAATTGTAAACAGAGGGTCATTATAGGCCGAAGCATTATTCGAAAAGGGTTCAAATGTTTCAACGTTTTCCAAAAGATAAAGTTTAATACTGAGCAGTCACTAAGGACTAAGAACTCTTGCTAGAATTAATAGTTTTTAACTGACAATCCGATATAAACAAGTACAACAGGTGATCAGCCTCAAGTACTCTATATTATGCATAACATTCACATGCTATTTGTGCGCATGTCGGCCTCCCGACGGATATATAGTTTATGTAAGAACCGTGAATTTCATGAAAAAATAAATTAATTAATTAATATTAATATAATAAAAAAATATTTATTTAAATTTAAATGTTTATGTGTTATGAGATGAGTAATTCAATTAATTTCAAATTGAATTTATGATAATTAAGAAAATATTGAGAAATTGTGATGAACTCGTAGAATGCCTTGTGTGGCATGAGAATGGGAAATGATGATGATTTAATTAATTTAAGAAGGAATTAATAAGTGAATGACTAATTAATAATATATTGTTAATTTATTGTTATTTTGAGTGATGGCATATTAATGAACGATAGTAGATTAATGAATAAATAATTAATTTATATAATAGATCAATGCTTGTTCGATTAATCGCTAAGTGTAAAATTATGTAAATCACATATTGTTTAATAACTACACCTATGTAATATAAGGTATAGTGTGACACTTTAATGTGACTATATGATATATAAAAACTATATATTAAGATTTAATGAATTGTGTAACTTACATAATAGTGTTTATATGACAACATGTATGTGTGAGTAAATAATGCATATGTGACAATATGTGATGTGTGGCTACATTAAATGTGTACCTCAAGAATATTATAATAAACTAAATAAACAATTGTTACTTAATGATTATTTTAATGAATTAATATAATTGAAATAATAGAGTTGTAATAATGTTATGTGTACAATATGCAATGTTGAACCAAACTATATTATATCAAGTGTAGTGTGACACCACAAGTGACTATGGAATATGTAAAACTATATAATAAGATATAATGAAACATATGAGTTACATTGATAGTGCACTTTATGAAATATTAAAATAGACTATATAAATAATTGATGTTAATAATTATTTCAATAATTAAACATAATTTAAATAATAAGATTTATGATGATATGATATGTCACTACCTAATTAAATCATAATTTGGCATTATCAAAATGTACATGAATTATATATTGATGTGTATACATATACCCCAATTTGCTACCACGTAATATTATTATAACATTAAAACCCATATATGCACCCAATTGAATTTAAACCTAAGAATACATATATGTGTATTTAACTTAAGTGTATCTAATATGTATATGTATAATAACCTATAGTATGTAGCATTATTTCATTTCCTACTTGCTAAGTTGCTGAGAATGAAATTGTCCCAAATTGAGTGGCACCTCTCTTCTCCTTCACGTGAAAGCCAATGGCCTATCCTACTTCTACTCACCAACTCCAATTAGCTTCAATGATAGTGATGATGGTGAGGGGTGTGGTCTCAATAGTGAACCACCATCTCCTCAATTGCCCAACATGCTCTCTCTTCCTCCAATGGTTTGATTTCTTGGACAATGGCTTGACATGGTTAGTAAGTTTCTTATAAACTGAGCACTCCCCTTCAATCCTTTGTTGCTGAAAGTTATTGCTAAGTGTTATAGAGAGAGGGAGGTAATTACATTGAGAGGAATTCTGTCCACATTAAACTAAAAAGGTATAAACCTTACCTTGTATTCTTAGTTTCTAGTTCAATGATTCATAGAAATTAGCATGAAATAGTTGAAATTGATATGTGATAGGGAGCTAGCATGATATATAGATATGTTATATGTGCAATATGTTAGTTAGTAAGATTGTTACCTGAAGAAATTTGAGTTGGCCTGAAGCTCTGCACCAGCAGAAAGCTTCCTGGGCTGGAACTGGAGTGGCGCGGCCGCACCACTACCTAGTACAAACAGGGTGCCGCCGCACCCTTTCGCAGAACTAGTTGACGGGTTTTTATGCCTTCTGGTGTAGGAAGCATGCTAGTATGAATTCATTATGACTATTTATGTCCCTGATATGCTGACATAAGTGACCTTGCACGTAACCACTTACCATAGCTTGGTTTCCAAAGGGAACTTGAGTTTCAAAGTGCGAACTCAATGAGCCATGTATACTTTAAATTCTAAACTTGAAAACATGCTATTATGATCTGATTACATATGTACATAAGCATGAAAGCATGAAAGCATGATATAAAATATGTGGACTTAACTTGTAGGCTTAAATGGTTTTGACAACCTTCTAAAAGAAAGCATAGAGTTTCAAATCTGAACTTGATAAACTATATAAACTTTGAGTTATGAACTTGTGAGCATACTTATGTGGTCTAGTTAAGTGTATATGAAAGCATGATGTATAGTAAGTGAAGTAGCTTTGCATACTTGGTGGGTTAACATGAGATTTTCAAAAGAAACCTTAAGAATTTGAAAACTAGTTTTGTCAATAACTACGTTACAAGTATTCTGAAATTTGACCATCATGTTAGGGTGTGTTATGCCTATAGACATGATTGACATGAATGCCTAACTAATCTTATGTATTGTAAACTAATTGAGCATGACTTGAGATGAGTGTTAAAGAAGTGGAACCATAGAACATGAGATGCATGACTAAAATAACTTGAACATGTGTAAATGATACTTAGTGACCTTATAGCATATGTATAAAGATTTAACATAAAAGACGTTATTAATTGAAGACTTAAAGCCTTGATTGAATGAGAATGGATAACAACTATGTTAAAGACGATATGGGGTCGAACCTAGTTATAAGCATGCTGACATGTGTGTTTCGCATAAATCATTGACTAAGTGCATTATCAGGTTAAGCTTGAATTATGCATAAGCAACCATGTCTTGGTTTGAACCAAGAGCAGTGCGGCCACGCCAATTTGTATTGCAAACCAAGCGCAGCCGTGCCAATCTGAGGAATGGTCAGTGCCTGCTTAATTGTAATATGAACTTGATGCATGTTTATATTGTTATCCTAATCTGTAATACATGTCCAGAACATTATTCAAAGTTTCAATGAGCTTGATAAGATGAAACCATATAGAATTGATAAATGTTTATAAACTTTCAAATGTTAAGTCAAGTGACGATTACGAATTATGTTAATTGGTCTCATAGTATTTTGTGCTACGTGTATGTTAAGTGCGTAATGACGGACGTAAAGGATTATACGACTAAGCTAGAATCATGTGTGTATGTTATGTCTAATTTACATAATAAGTTTGTGTATCAAATTTACATAACTAATAAATGTCCTATATAAATAACTATGTTATAAGAGGATTCGAAAAGTGTTGATAAGCTATATTTTGATAAACTACGCTTAAGGCAAGTCTCCTAACTTACACAACGTTGGATTTTATGCAAGTATCTAAACCTTATCTCTTTGATGCAAGTTCTTACCCTAATTTTATCGAGCAAGGTTCCTAACTTCATTTGATAGATATATTGAATGCAAGTATCCAGACTACTTTTTTGAGCAAGTATTCGATCCATACTTATTATTGAACACGTATTTGAGCTTGTACTATTATTAATCGTACGAGTAAATAAGTGCTAGAATAATTCTTGTCTTATTAATTAATATTTCATAGATTGATTTAAATCATGATTATATTCTTCGATTATGTTTCGAGTATTAAACTTATAAATTGTTCTTATATACATTGTTGAAATTGTCTACGCCATTCGATTCGGTTAGACCAATATCATGAATTAGAAAGTGATCCACACCAATTGCCTTGGTGCGGACTCTTATAAATTGGCTTAGATGAACAACCCACATAAAAAGGGGAACTATATAGTCGGGGTGCCGACAATAGTAGGATAGGTTATGCATAACACCAGGTACGGTAGACTGATCCTCTAATTGTACTTGTTTGGGTTACCAAAAATATTTTTGGTGATTCTAGTAAAAGTTTGTGGTTCTTAGCGACCACTCAGTATCCAGTATTTATTAACTTGAAACTTTGAATTCCTGGATTCTTCTATTAATTCTTGGTCCACAGTGACACTCAGTGATATCTATTCATTCACTTGAAATTGTTGAAACCTTTGAATCCTTTAATAACTTCTCGACCATTATTTGTTCTTATTTAACTTCACAAAATAGATTTGGAAGTCATTGATATTTATTTTGTTCACAACATTCTTATTTGAATTCCTGAGCTATTAATTACCGTTTTACCTTGAGATTAAGAACCGTATATACACCTGTTCATATTTATTAGCATATTACTTGCTGGGCAAATTTGTTGCTCACTCTTGCTTCCCATAAACATTTCAGTTAGGGCAGAGCAAAGTGGAACCCCAAGACAGGACAAGAGCGAAGGCAAGGCTATGAAGTAGCTGTGCTCTTCTATATTAGGATGTTTCCTTTATGTTGTATTAAGACTTAATTAATGTTATGTATTATGATATGTTTGGATTAAGTTATGAAGTGTATTAGTAATAGTTTCGAGACTTGGGACGAGAATAATTATATTATATCAATGTAAATTATTCTATTATTCCATTATTTGAGATTTTAGTTGTTATTAGATTTAGCACGTGATGAACCGAATTCGAGACTGTGGCCGTCCAAATTTGGGGATGTCACAGGTTGGTATCAGAGCTGTAGGTTATAAACCTTAGGATCGAGTCCTTAGGCTATAACCTTAGAAGAATTTAGAGAATAGAAAGAGATAAAACTCATATAGAGTTTTCTTAGAAAGCTAGTAGTGTTATGAAATATATTTTCATTCCATATAATGAAATTATGTTTTATTCGAAGATGATAATAAATCTTATTGGTTTTGTGATTATGGATGTCAGAGATAGGTAAACCTAGTAGGGTCATGGAGGAGGAACCACGTGATATACATGTGGTGTCCGCAACATCCCTTGTAGTTGAGCCTTTTACGGCAGTAACCTTAACATAGGAGAGGATGAGGTCTAAAGCGGAGTCGGAATATAAATCGAAATCCAAGGTGAAGTTTTCTTTCAGGATTGGGGCATGTGCGAGAAATATAGTAACTAAGAACTCAGAAATGAAGAGTAAGATACAATAGTTGAAGGCGAAATTCTAGACCTTCAGATTAGTAACTAATAGATGCAGGCATAGTGAAAGGAAAGGTAGTTAGGTAGTTAGGTAGTTATTAGAATAAAAGTCGCGAGTGATATAATAGATGTTTATAGATATGGAACAGTTGTTGTAAATCCCAATTTTGGGAAAGTATCTTTCTAACCCTAACTTTAGTGGTGTCCGAGAGAAGTATATAATGAAACTAGCAAAATGCTATACGCTGTGATATGTTTTCATGTGGCATGTTTTTATTAAACGTGCGCGTAGTGACCAGATTTTGTTAAATAATGACAAGGGAGAGTATCAATAAAACTTATACGTCTTAAGAAGTATTAAGAAGTATTAGATGTGTAACAAAGAAATGATAATTCCATTTTATTTCTATACAGAAATGTCGATACCCCAAGGAGGAGAGACTCGTCAAGCGACGGAGAATGGAAATAGAGAATTGAATCAAGAACCCTTACAACAATTGGTAAATCTTATAGTAAGTTCTTTTGAAGAAGGAATCAATATTTTTAGGAAGAGACAGACGAAAACTTTAGAGGTAGAAAAAGATATTAATTTGACTAAAGGAGAAGAGATTAATATTTCAAAGAAAGCAAAAGAAGGTAGGATGGAAGAGAGTAGTAGTGGTAGCAGTAAGAATTTTAAGAGGAAGTGGAATGAGAATAAGTATGTAAGAGGAGAAGGACAACCACGGAAGAAGAAGGTAGAAGCATGTAAGGAGTGTAGAAAGAACCACATGGGAGCGTGTTTGAAAGGAAAATATGTGTGTTATAAGTGCGGTGAGAAGGGTCATATTTCTCCTAACTGTCCTAGGCAGGAGAAAACCAAAGAGTGGTTTGCGTATGGATCTAAAGAACGTCAAATACGTAATTGGCAGAAGGAAACAAACGAGAAGGGAAACGAAAATGAAAGAAGATGGAACAACAACAACAACAATCCGATGGGAAGTCACCAGGAAGGACTCAAGAAAAAGAATAAGGTTTGCCCAAAATGTGGAAAGAGTCATCAAGGAGTGTGTTGGAAGGGACGAGGAGTTTGCTATAGTTACAGCCAGGAGGGACATATTTCCCCGAATTTCCCAAACCAGAAGAAGATTGAAGGATGCTTCGCTGGTAGGCTCAACGGACCATCAGGTTAAGAACTGCCCAAAGAAAGGAAGGAAGGAAGAAGACGGCAACAAGGGAAGCCATAGCAAGGAGCTGACGATAATCGAACCAGCTCAATCGAGTGAACCAATGCTACGTATGACTAATGTTATGATGTATGATGCAATGGTGTTCTGAGTTATAATGTCAGGTCATGTCCTAATCAATAATATAAATGCGTATATATTATCTGATTCGAGCGCTATCTTTCCCATTGTGTCTGAAGAATCGCAAAACGACTAAGTTACCCAAGAATGATTAGGAGATCCTTTGAATATAGAAGTTGCGAATAAGGAAGTAATTCCCGTAGAAGTTGTTTACCGTAATGTTTGCGCATAAATTAGGAAACATAAACTAAGCATATACTTTATTCCGATAAAAATTGGAGAGTTTGATGGGATACTAGGAATGGACTGGTTACATAACCATACTATAATAATTGACTGTCAGAAGAAAAGTGTGAGCCTTCAGACTCCAAACCGGTCTAAGGTAGTGTTTTATGTTCGGCAATCGTGTTGCCTTACGATGATGCAGGCCAAGATATTGGTAAGAAAAGTTGGTTTAGATTGGTTCACCTTTATTGTAGATACTAAGAGAATGGGAGTAGAACTAAAGAATATATCAGTAGAAATAGAAATTCAAGACGTATTCCCGGACGATCTGCCCGACCTTCCGCCAGACAGAGAAAGCAAATTCGTAATAGATTTAGTACCAGGAACTGTACCAATTTTGAAAGCCCCATATTAAGTATGGCGCCGATAGAAATGAAGGATTTAATAATACAATTGCAAGAATTGTTAGATAAAGGATATATTCAGCCAAATGGGTTTCCCTTGGGAAGCACCAGTGTTATTTGTCAAGGAGAAGGATGGATCGAGAATACTTTGTATTGACTATTGAGAGTAGGACAAGGTGATAATTAAGAATAGGTATCTGTTACCATGAATAGACGACAAGATCTAGGAAGAGCACGCTAAACATATGAAGAGGGTATTAGAAGCGTTGAGAGAGGTGAAGATGTACGCGAAAGTTTGAAGTGCAATTTTGGATGGAGAAGGTTAGTTTTAAAGCACGTCAGACACAGCAAAGGTAAAGGCGGTAAGTAATTAGGAGCAGTCGAAGATGCTGATGGAAGTATGAAGTTTCTTAGGGTTAGCTGGGTACTATCAAAGATTTATCCCCAAATTTCTCTGAGATAGCGACCCCGTAGACCAATCTAGCAAGGAAGATGGTGGAGTTTATTTGGGCGAAGATGTATAAAGAAAGTTTCAAGGAGTTGAAGAAGAGGTTGAGCGAGGTACCTGTATTATCCTTATTAGATAATACGGGAGGTTTTGTGGTGTATAGTGATGCGTCGTACAAAGGACTTGGTTGTGTGCTCATGCAACATGGCAAGGTCATTGCGTATGCATCTCGATAATTAAAGGACTACAAAAAATGATACCCTACTCACGACTTAGAGTTAGCGGCAGTAGTTTTGCGTTAAAGATATGGAGACGTTATTTGTACAGAGAGACATGTGAGATATATACGGATCACAAAAGTCTAAAATATATCTTCACAAAGAAGGAATTACACATGCGACAAAGGAGGTGGTTGGAACTAACCGAAAACTACCACTGCAAAATTCTCTATCACCCGGGAAAGGCAAATGTAGTAGCCGACATGCTAAGTAGAAAAGGGGAATGGAGAAATTATTCAAGATGATAGCTCGAGAGGAACTAATCAGGAAGATGGAGAGATTGGAAATAGAAGTGAAGGGACCCAAAAAGTCAAAAGGAAAATTTTATAATGGAGGGTTGTCCAACGTTGTTGGATAGAGTAAAGGAATAACAAAAAAAAGAGGAAAAGCTCAGAAGAAATAATGATGGTATCTTGAGATTTGTAGATCGAGCGTAAGAGCCAACCGTAACTAAATTGCGAGATAAGAGTTTTTATGAGGCACATAATTGGGCGTATTTTGTTCACCCAGGAAGCACGAAAATGTACCGGGATCTTCAAAGACTCCTTTGGTGGTCAATATGAGACGAGAAGTTGTAGAATACGTCGACCGATTAAAAAAGACGACGCACTTTCTACCAATAAATATTCGATTCTATTTAAATCAGTAGCGAAATTATACGCGACACGATATATTGGTGTCAATTATTTTTGATCAAAACTCGCGCTCCACATCAAAGTTTTGGAAGAGCTTACAAGAAAGAATGGGAACAGAGTTGAGGCTAAGTACTGCTTATCATCCTCAAATCGATGGCAGAGCGAACGAACATTACTAACGTTAGAAGACATGCTTAGAGCTTGCATAATGGATTTCAAAGGTAACTGGGAAGATCACTTACCCTTGGTAGAATTCGCTTATAGTAATAATTATCATACGAATATCGGTATGCCATCATACAAAACTCTCTACGGAAGAAAGTACAGAACACCGCTATGTTGGGATGAGGCCAAAGAACGATGACTTTAATCGGGACAGGATTCAGTACGACGAATGGCAGACGTTGTGAAAACAAAAAGAGCCAGATTAGTGGCAGCTCAAGATCAACATAAGAAATACGCAGATTGGCATCGTCATAATCAAGATTTTGAAGTCGGTAGTTGTGTATTTCTTAAGTGTTTCCTTGTATGGGGAAGATAAGAGTAAGTAAGAAAGAAGAATTGAGTCTGAGGTTCGTGAAACCTTTTGAAGTATTGAAAGAGTAGACAAAGTGGCGTATGAGGTAGCCTTACCTCTTGAACTGGAACATATGCACAGTTTGTTTTATGTTTTTGTCTTACGATCATATAAGCCTAACTATAAGCGTGTGATACTCTATGAGCCCATTCAAGTGGAGAAGAACCTGGCGTATGAAGAAATTCCTGTCCAAATAATAAATAACAAAGAGCAGATATTAAGGAGTAAAATTATATCTTCTGTAATAGTGTTTGGGCGAAACCACGATGCTAAGGAGGCCATATGGGAATTAGAAGATAGGATGATGAGGGACTATCCCCATCTATTTGTGTGACCTTGTATCAATTCCGAGGACTGAATTTTTATAAGGGGGGAGGATGTAAGAACCGTGAATTTCATGAAAAAATAAATAAATAATAAATAAATTAATATTGATATAATAAAAAAAATATTTATTTGAATATAAATATTTATATGTTATGATATAAGTAATTCAATTAATTTTAAATTGAATTTATGATAATTAAGAAAATATGAAGAAATTTTGATGAATTCGTAGAATGCCTAGTGTGGCATGAGAATGGGAAATGATGATGATTTAATTAATTTAAGAAGGAATTAATGAGTGAATGATTAATTAATAACATATTGTTAATTTATTGTTATTATGAGTGATAGCATATTAATGAACGATAGTAAATTAATGAATAAATAATTAATTTATATAACAGATCAATGCTTGTTCGATTAATCGCTAAGTGTAAAGTTATGTAAATCACATATTGTATAGTAACTACACCTATATAATATAAAGTATAGTATGACACTTTAATGTGACTATATGATACATAGAAACTATATATTAAGATTTAATAAATTGTGTAACTTACATAATAGTGTTCATATGACAACATGTATGTGTGAGTAAATAATGCATATGTGACAATATGTGATGTGTGGCTACATTAAATGTGTACCTCATGAATATTATAATAAACTAAATAAATAATTATTACTTAATGATTATTTCAATGAATTAATATAATTGAAATAATAGAGTTGTAATGATGTTATGTGTACATTGTGCAATGTTGAACTAAACTATATTATATCAAGTGTAGTGTGACACCACAAGTGACTATGGAATATGTAAAACTATATAATAAGATATAATGAAACATATGAGTTACATTGATAGTGCACTTTATGAAATATTAACTTAGACTATATAAATAATTATTTCAATGATTAAACATAATTGAAATAATAAGATTTACGATGATATGGTATGTCACTACCTAATTAAATCATAATTTGGCATTATCAAAATGTACATGAATTATATATTAATGTGTATACATATACCCCAATTTGCTACCATGTAATATTATTATAACATTAAAACCCATAAATGCACCTAATTGGATTTAAATCTAAGTATACATATATGTGTATTCTAACTTAAGTGTATCTAATATGTATATGTATAATAACCTATAGTATGTAGCATTATTTCATTTCCTACTTGCTAAGTTGCTGAGAATGAAATTGTCCCAAATTGAGTGGCACCTCTCTTCTCCTTCACGTGAAAGCCAATGGCCTATCCTACTTCTACTCACCAACTCCAATTAGCTTCAACGATAGTGATGATAGTGAGGGGTGTGGTCTCAATAGCGAACCACTAACTCCTCAATTGCCCAACATGCTTTCTCTTCCTCCAATGGTTTGATTTCTTGGACAATGGCTTGACATGGTTAGTAAGTTTCTTATAAATTGAGAACTCCCCTTCATTCCTTTGTTGCTGAAAGTTATTGCTAAGCGTTATAGAGAGAGGGAGGTAATTACATTGAGAGGAATTCTGTCCACATTAAACTCAAAAGGTATAAATCTTACCTTGTATTCTTAGTTTCTAGTTCAATGATTCATAGAAATTAGCATGAAATAGTTGAAATTGATATGTGATAGGGAGCTAGCATGATATATAGATATGTTATATGTGCAATATGATAGTTAATAAGATTGTTACATGAAGAAATTTGAGTTGGCCTGAAGCTCTGCACCAGCAGAAAGCTTCCTGGGCTGGAACTGCAGTGGCGCGATACAAATAGGGCGCAGCCGCGCCCTTCTACAGAACCAGTTGATGGGTTTTTATGCCTTCTGGTGTAGGAAGCATGCTAGTATGAATTCATTATGACTACTTATGTCCCTGATATGCTGACATAAGTGACCTTGCACGTAACCACTTACCATTCCTTGGTTTCCAAAGGAAACTTGAGTTTCAAAGTGCGAACTCAATGAGCCATATATACTTTAAATTCCAAACTTGAAAACATGCTATTATGATCTGATTACATATGTACATAAGCTTGAAAGCATGATATAAAATATGTGGACTTAACTTGTAGGCTTAAATGGTTTTGACAACCTTCTAAAAGAAAGCGTAGAGTTTCAAATATGAACTTGATAAACTATATAAACTTTGAGTTATGAACTTGTGAGCATACTTATGTGGTCTAGTTAAGTGTATATGAAAGCATGATGTATAGTAAGTGAAGTAGCTTTGCATACTTGGTGGGTTAACATGAGATTTTTAAAAGAAACCTTAAGAGTTTAAAAACTAGTTTTGTCAATAACTACGTTACAAGTATTCTGAAATTTGACCATCATGTTAGGGTGTGTTATGCCTATAGACATGATTGACATGAATGCCTAACTAATCTTATGCATTGTAAACTAATTGAGCATGACTTGAGACGAATGTTAAAGAAGTGGAACCATAGAACATGAGATGCATGACTAAAATAACTTGAACATGTGTAAATGATTCTTAGTGACCTCATAGCATATGTATAAAGATTAAACATAAGAAACGTTGTTAAATGAACATTTAAAGCCTTGATTGAATGAGAATGGATAACAACTATGTTAAAGACGATATGGGGTCGAACCTAGTTATAAGCATCCTGACATGTGTGTTTCGCGTGAATCATTGTCTAAGTTCATTATCAGGTTAAGCTTGAATTCTGCAGAAGCAATCATGTCTTGGTTTGAACCAGGAGCAGCGCGACCGCACCACTCTGTAGTGCAAACCAAGCGCGGCCGTGCCAATCTTCAAAATGGTCAGAGCTTGCTTAATTGTAATATGAACTTGATGCATATTTGTATTGTTATCCTAATCTGTAATATATGTCCAGAACATTATTCAAAGTGTCAATGAGCATGATAAGATGAAACCATATAGAATTGATAAATGTTTATAAACTTTCAAATGTTAAGTCAAGTGACGATTACGAATTATGTTAATTAGTTTCATAGTATGTTGTGTTACGTGTATATTAAGTGCGTAATGATGGACGTAAAGGATTATATGACTAAGCTAGAATTATGTGTGTATGTCTAATTTACATAATAAGTTTGTGTATCGAATGTACATAACTAATAAATGTCCTATATACATAACTATGTTATAATAGGATTCGAAAAGTATTGATAAGCTATACTTTGGTCAACTACGCTTAAGGCAAGTCTCCTAACTTACACAACGTTGGATTTTATGCAAGTATCTAAACCTTATCTCTTTGATGCAAGTTCTTACCTTACTTTTATCGAGTAAGGTTCCTAACTTCATTTGATTTATATATTGAATGCAAGTATCCGGACTACTTTTTTGAGCAAGTATTCGATCCATACTCTTTATTGAACATGTATTTGAGCTTGTACTATTATTGATCGTACGAGTAAATAAGTGCTAGAATAATTCTTGTCTTATAAATTAATATTTCATAGCTTGATTTAAATCACGATTATATTCTTCGAATTATGTTTCGAGTATTGACTTTATAAATTATTCTTATATACATTATTGAAATTGTATACGCCATTGGATTCGGCTAGACCAATATCTTGAATTAGAAAGCGATCCACACCAATTGCCTTGGTGCGGACTCTTATAAATTGACTGAGATGAACAACCCTCATAAAAAGAGGAACTATATAGTCGGGGTGCCGACAATAGTTGGATAGGTTATGCATAACACTAGGTATGGTAAGCTGATCCCTTAATTGTACTTGTTTGGGTTACCAAAAATATTTTTGGTGATTCTAGTAGAAGTTCGTGGTTCTTAGCAACCACTCAGTATCCAGTATTTATTAACTTGAAACTTTGAATTCCTTGGATTCTTCTATTAATTCTTGGTCCACAATGACATTCAGTGATATCTATTCATTCACTTGAAATTGTTGAAACCTTTGAATCCTTTAATAACTTCTCAACCTGTAGTGGTTCTTATTTAACTTCACAGAATAAATTTGAAAGTCATTAATATTTATTTTGTTTACAACATTCTTATTTGAATTCCTGAGCTATTAATTATCGTTTTACCTTGAGATTAAGAACCGTAAATACACCTGTTCACATTTATTGGCATATTACTTGTTGGGCAAATTTGTTGCTCACTCTTGCTTCCTATAAACATTTCAGCTAGGGCAGAGCAAGGTGGAACCCCAAGACAGGACAAGAGCGAAGGCAAGGCTATAAAGTAGTTGTGCTCTTCTATATTAGGATGTTTCCTTTATGTTGTATTAAGACTTAATTAATGTTATGTATTATGATATGTTTGAATTAAGTTATGAAATGTATTAGTAATATTTTTGAGTCTTGGGATGAGAATAATTATGTTATATCAATGTAAATTATTCTATTATTCTATTGTTTGAGATTTTAGTTGTTATTAGAATTAGCATGTGACGAACCGAATTCGATACTGTGGCGGTCCGAATTTGGGGGTGCCACAGTTTCCTCTTCAATGAGGGTTGTTCATCTCAGTCAATTTATAAGATTCCTCACCAAGCAATTGGTTTGGATTGTTTTCAAATTCATGACATGGGTCTAGCCGAATCAAATGGCGTAGACAACTTTTACAATATATATGAGAACAATTTATAAGTTCAATACTCGTAACATAGTTCAAAGAATATAAACAGGCTTTAAATCAAGCTATGAAGTATCAATTCGTAAGACAAGAATCATACTATCAATTATGTACTCGTACGATCAATAATAGTACAAGCTTATGTAATGCTCAATAAAGAGTAAGGTTTGAATACTTGCATTCAATATAAAAAATCAAATGAAGTTAGGAAACTTGTTCGATAAAATAGGATTAAGAACTTGCATAATCATAGATTTTCTTGTATAAAGTAAATTTATAGGTTAAGATACTTGCACAATATCCAAAGTTGTGTAAGATAGAAAACTTGCCTGAGTCGTTGATTAATTCCGACCTCGACCTCTTATCCCTTGATTAACCTATTGTTATCGTAACGGTTAATCTTTATCAATACATAAACATATAAACCTAAATCGATCTAATCACACTAGCCTTAGGTATCTAAGACTTCTCAAAACATGTATATATTGTTTCTCTAATCGTTATCTCTATCACTCTATCATTAATATATTACTTCATTATTATTCTTTGAATAATTCCCTTAATCTTAATTAGGGTATCATATTAATGTCTCTTTGGTTCACAATTAAATAATCTTCGAAAGTATTTAATTGTTTAGTAATTATTATTCATAATTAAAATATTTATTAATGTCACTTTAATTGTTCATACTTATATAATTAGAAATGGTCTTCACTATTACTAATTGGTCTAAGTCTTATTGTTTTACAATTAAGTATTATCTTAACTATTTATTTGTTTTACAATTAAAATCTTATTTAGTTTTAATTGTTTATATTAAGAATATTATATTAATTATCACTTATTGAATTACAATTACAATTATTTTAATTTTTTAATATTCTTTAAGTCAAATAAGTCTTAAACTTTTAAAGTCCAAATTATATTTAAATAACTCATAATTAAATTACTTTAATTATTTAATTATCTTTGATTAATAAAATCTATTAATATTAATCAAATTAAGTATTATTATTATTTAGTTAATTATTATTTTATTTTCAAAAAAAATTAAGGTTCTGATCGGGTCCGATCCGACCCGACCCGACCCGGTTTGACCCGGACCCGGTCAACTGTGAAATGGGCCTGGCACTGCAGCGCCAGATTTAGTACTGCAGTTGGCGTGGCAGCGCCGGCCCTGCATAACCTGGCCCGGCAGTGGCACTGCAATCGGTGAATGCTACTAAGGACAGCTCTGCAGAGCCGGTGCTACAGATTTTAAAAGGTTGATGGTGCTGCAGCGCCAACTATAGCTCTCTAGGAGGGGCGGCAACGCTAGCCCTGCAAAAAGGTTAGCCAAGTGATTTCTCAAAATGTTCATTAACCCTTTTTGGTTCAAACTCACATAACTTAGCCATTTTACATCCAAATGAGTTGAATTGACTTTCAATATCTCATAAACTTGTATATCTACAATATATGATATCTTGCACAATTTTAAAAATTGTTTATTTACTTTAGTATAGTGATTTTCCAAGCTAGGGTTTGCATAACGACATGTTTTACGGAAAGTTCCGCTACGGGTTCATTTTATGTCTGATTACTATGATTCCACTTGGGTTATGTCCGTATTTCATAGAGGTTCAACATAACATTATTGGATCATATGTAAGACTAATACATTTTAGGACTCTTAACAACATATCTCATGCTTACAAGTGTTATAACTAGGTTTCAAGCTTAACATGCATTTCTACTTAACTAACTCAACTAAGACAAGTATATAATGAACTTAGTTAGTGATCCTACCTCTTGATGGATTTCTTCCTCTTAGCTAGGAATCTTGAGTAGGCCTCTACTTTGTTTCCTTGAACCACCAACTAGTAAGAACTCCTCTAGGTTTTTTTCTTTTTTCTCTCAACTCTTTCTAGCTTTCTATATTTCTACACTTAGCAAATGAAATAGCAAACTCTAAACACCAATACAAGGCCTCTATTTATAGACAAGCTATTACCCTTCTATGGTCATTACACAAAGGGCAAAGAAAAGGAGTTGGTGGCTAACTCCACCAACTACAACTATTTATAGTCCTTCTCCATCATTCTCCCCACATGGCTCTTGCTTGTGAGCTTAACCAAGCCATAAAAATTAGCATTTTGGGTCTATTGCACCATGTTACATTATTAATTTCCACCTTGTACATAATGCTAGCATACAAGGCTCTTATACACACACACATATATATATATATATATATATATATATATAATTACCTCTATTATACACCCATATACATATATACCTACATGTATATGTATACATATACCTATCATCATATAATACTTATTGGGCCATTCCAAGCTAAATCAAATTAGACTAGGCACACACTAATGCAATGCACATGGAATCTAATATTTACCTAGCACATTTTATTGATTGGGCCACATCTCCTAACTCTTACAAGCATGTCACAATAATTTTATTGGGTTTGGATAAAACCTAAGTCCAATACATTATTAAATCATGACCCAATTAGTCCAATTAGGAAATTAATTATGCCACACAAGGCTTAACACTTAAGCTTATCATTATCATCAACATACTTCTTAATCATTCATACTTGATTAAATTATTAATGACATATATATATATATATATATGTATATATATATATATGTATATGCACACAAATAATTGTAATAACCTTCGTTTTAAATTCTTAAATTATTTATAAAATTTTCGGGTATTACAAGTTGTGCATCATTAAGGCAGTCAACATTAATTTATGCATCAGACTGTTGTGCTTCATTCTCAAGTTATTGCTACTCAAACAATAATCTATTTCCAACTATTACATTCCAATTTCCAGTTAGTTGTGGCATGGGTGGAAAGTCAACTAAACTCTTCCCCGACTCATAGAGCAATTGATTCATCAAATATAAGCCATAATCTTCAATATGATCATCAGTTGGATTCAAAATACCAAACATAGTACGAATTCTGTGTGCTAAATCATCACATATATATGCTAAGAATTGTTTCCACAATGCAAATGGAGGCAACGAAAAGCATTCCGTTAGAATTATAACAAATAGTCTCCATAATTGGTATCTCGTTCTCATAATTGCAGTCTCTTGAAGACATTGTATCCATTCTTCATCATCTTTAAGAAGTCCTCTTGAAACACATGTTAACTTGAATGTATCATGCATAACATTATTTGCCGTGCGTAGCCAGTCAAATAAAGTAGGTCCTCTGACAACAGTTTGAAGCAAATGCAAATAAAAATGCTCACCTGAATTAGGTTTATTAATAGAATTGTTCTAAACAAATTTTTGTGGAAATTTCTAATAAGTTAATACACGAGCATATTCATTTGTAGCGTAACAATCAAAAAAGCTGTAATAACCCAATATTTTTGATACAATTAAATAAGAAATTTTGCGTATAAATTTTTTTTTTAATATTATTTCTATCAAAATAAGGGTGAAAATACGTGCAAGGTAAAGAATATGTATATATGTGATAAACATATAATTATTTATTGCATGAATGATTTTAAATAAATTTTTCGATAAAGGAATGGTTGATTATTATAAATTATATTCTTATAATAAATTAATTTTTATAGTACAAATATTTTATTATTTATTTTTCATGAAAATGTGATTAATATATTATTTAAATAATATATAAAGTAATTCTTAGAATTATAATAATTATTATTTTATTATATAAAATTATCAAGATTTGTTAAGTTAATTATTTTAACTTAATTAATATTGGTATATAAGGTAAAGTGTGATTATAGATCAAAATCCTAATGTTGATCTATGTTATGAAATTTCATGAATTAATACAATTATTGTATAATTGTATTTAAAAAAAGTATATTATGTTATGAATAATAAGAAATTATTTTCTTAAGGAATTTGAATATTAAATATGATTAATAACTATATTTGTATTCAAATATATGTAAGTATATTAATACAAGTTATGATTATGAATTATATATATAATTATGATTATTGATATAATTATATGAATATATGTTAAGAATTTATTTATTTATTTTGTTTAAATATTAAACATAGTATTTAATATGTTTGTATTTAAATGAAGTGTGGATATTATATGATTAAGGATAATGATTAGGGAACCCTAATTCATAAATTTGGGAACCCTAAAATTTTTACAAAACCCTAATTTTTAATTAGTGTGTTACAATTAAATTTTTATTGAATCCTAAACCTAAGGGTTAAAACCAAAGGGTTAGGTCAAATTACTAGTATGCCATTAAAATTGTGGGCTAAATGACCAAAGTACCCTTTTTATATATTTTTTTTATATAGAAAGTGTGCAAATCTTGTCATATCTTGGTGAATCAACTCTTAAGATATCCCATGTGCTTATTATCAACACCAATCAACCGGATTTGGACACTAGCAACATCCAAGTTCCTTGAATCAAGTGGATAGCAAGTAAAGAAAAGAAAACTTCCATTATTTCTCTCACATAATTAAGCCAAAACATTTTCTCTCTCTAGACCCCACGAAAATTTGAGAGGAACTCAGTCAAAAATAAAGCCTAGATAACCTCTTAGCTTGTCAAGAATAGATTCATAAGGACAGAAATCAAAGGTTGGGCCAAAAAGGTAGAAACCCTAACTCATGCTAGATCTTTAAGATCTCAGTAAATTTTATGTTTTGTTGTTTAAATATGTGTTATGTGATGTTATTTAGTGATCTGGGTTGTTACATCATGGACCCATAACATCTAAATGTATGAAAAATCAAATTTTAAGCAAGCTGCCGAAATGAAAAATATAGGTCTGACAGTGAAAGTTAGGCTTCATAGATCGTTGTCTGTTTGATTTTTATGTGTGTTTAAGGTTTGAACTTGTAGTATGTAATGTTGTTAGTAGCCTGGAAGTGGTAGAATGGAAATCAGACTAACGGATTGGTAGATATGAACGGTCAAAACCCGTTGACCGAACACGAAATAAGTTTTTTGGGTAAAACCGGAAGAACACCTTCTGACAGTCACTTTGACTGCCTTGATCTCTCTCCTGTCAGTCTTTTTAGATATTATATGTTGGTCAGATTGTACTCTGACATGAGTACTATAAGGCTAGAGCACCCTCAAGCCTTAACAAATCATAGATCGGGAGTTGTTGGTCAAACAACGTTGACCGTCCAGATTTGTTTTCTAGGAAACCCAGAATTTTGGACAGTGGTCTGACCAGTTTTTATAAAGCCTAGATCTCTCTTTGTGTTAATATCTGGACCCTCTAAGTGCTTCACTAGTGTACCCTGGTAGTTGTACTACAAAGCCCAACGTCTAACACCCCAAAATCATGATCAGGCTGCAAGGTATAAGCACCCAAAGTGCGTTGACCGGCCATGACTTCATGTTTCTAGGCAGCCCAAAAAATGAAGAACAGGCTTTGGTATGTTTGTTTGACCTGCCACTAAATCTTGTGTAGTGATTTTTAGGCAGTGTTTTGACCATAAGATTGTAGTACTACACTAACACTAAAATTCCATTACACTTGCTTGCCCAGAAACCAATCAGATTGCCAAAAAAATAAGGTAAAACGGGGTACCTACGCTTTGACCGGCGTGTTCTTGAGGGCTCAAGAACACCTATAGCGACAGTTTTCGTCGCTATAGCCTTTTAGCGACTGTTTTAAATTAAAATTAATTATATTAATTAAAATAAATAAAAATTAATTATTAAAAAATTCATAAAATTATTTTAAAAATTACTTTAAGCTATAAAAATTAATTTTTAATATTTTGACATAAATTTTATTAATATTTTAATTTAATTAAATATTAATGATATTTAATTTATTTAATAATTATATTAAATAAATTAGTTAAAAATAATTTTAATATACTAAAAATCATTTTAAATGATATTAAAGTATTTAAAAAAATTTAAGTTATAATAAATGACTTTTAATATTTTGAGATAAATTTCATTAATAATTTTATATTAATGATAATAAATTTATTTAATAATAATATTAAATAAATTAGTTAAAAATGGTTTTAAAATTTTTAAAATGATATTAAAGTTTTAAAAATTATTTTAAGTTATAATAAATAACTTATAATATTTTGATAAGAATTTTATTAATATTTTAATATTAATGATAATAAATTCATATTAAATAAATTATTTAAAAATAATTTTAATGTTTTATAAATCATTTAAAGGTAAAATAAATGTTTTAAAAATATTTTAAGTTATAAAAAATAACTTTTAATATTTTGATATGAATAACATTAATATTTAAATATTAATGATAATTATTTAATAATGATTTTAGTATCTTTAAAATCATTTAAAGGTAATATTAAGGTTTTAAAAATATTTTTAGGTTATAATAAATAACTTTTAAAGTATTGACATGAATTTTATTAATATTTTAAATTATTTAAATATTAATGATAATAAAATTATTTAGCAATTAAATCATTAAAAATGATACAAGTGTTTGAAAAATCATTATAAATGATTTTATATTTGGAAAAATATTATAAATGATAATTAAATTATCTAATATAACATTTAAGTTCTTGAACAAAGTTTCATTAAAAATAAATTCATTAATTATCCGATAATGCAATCGGGATGCCGAAACGATACCGAACTCAAACCAAACCGACATAGTTTGACTAGGTATACGTTCTTATGTGTTGTAATAACTGACATGAATATGTGACAACATGTTTAAGCAGTATGATGTGTTAAGTTGTATTATTTTAATTAAAAAAATAATTCTATTGATGATAGGACTTCATATTAAAAGCGTAAGCTATACTACGTAGCAGTAATCAGCTATCAAAGCAAGTACTATAACCTTACTCAAAATTTTATATTGAGCAAGTATTCAATACAAGGCATGTTCATGAATAATTATTGTAAATTATTTAAATCCATAATGATAATTCATGATTTGTTTATGAAATTATTCTTATGTTGTGAAATTTTATTCAATTCGGTTATTATTTATTAATATCTCATTATTGTCTTTTATTATACAAGTGTCCCCACTTGTATAAACTATTGTATTCAAACAAGAACCCTTGAACTTAAAATTCTTTGACATGACAAATCCTGTTACAAACTACTAAACTTCGGTATGTATTTATGGTTTAAAGACTATCCAAGCTAATTGACTCAGCTAGACATAGTTTGAATTATTTAGGACTCCAGGCTGAGTATGAACAACCCGTAATGGGGAAATAGATTATGTGCCCAAGGCGAATAGAGTGAATGAAGTTATCGTTTAAACAGATAGTATTGATCAATACAGGACATAACAGGGCTGATCACCCTATATGTCCGTAAGACTAGAGCAGTTTGCAGATGAATTTCTGTTTAAACCTTTTCGAAAATGAAAAATAAAAGTTCATGGTCCATTGACCGCTCAGTATTTATAGTCACTACGTCATTTCAAAATTTTAAACGATTTGATATGTTATTAAGATATGTTTCGAAAGACTTCACAACTATTGATTCGTTGTAGAAGTATACCACGAAGAAAATATGTATTTCTTTCAGCTGATGTTTATTATCTGGTATTACTTGCTGGGCAATTGAATGCTCATTCTTGCTTTAAATTAAATGTTTTCAGCTAAGCGTGATCAACCAGAAGGCTCTGGCAAAAACAAAGGGAAAGGAAAGCTACAAGAATAAGTTTTATGGTATCTTGTGTAATAGTTAGACTTTATTAGGACGATACTATTTACTATCTATCATATAATGAATGTTTTAAAGGTCGTGTACCTGGGATTAGACAACTCTGATATGTAAATTAAGTTTGTTTATCTATTTTATAATATTATTTCGCTCAAAGAAATGATATCGTGTAGCACCAAGTTTGGGTTTCAAGTACCTGGATTTGGGGGCGTCACAAGTTGGTATCAGAGCTTTAGGTTAGAAACCATAGGTGGGGGATACCTTAGGCTATAACCTTAAGCTTACTCAGTTTAATAAATATTTAATTAAATTTTATTCAATAAATTAAATAAAATTTATTTACATAAACGTTCGATTTTCTCGGGCGTTACATTCTCCCCCCGTCCCCCTTATAAGAATTTTATTCCCAGAATTTCGATACAAGTTAGTCAAATAAATGAAGATAAGTTTTCCTCATCTTTTCTTCAAGTTCCCACGTTGCTTCTTTAGCATTGTGGTTCCCCCATATCACCTTCACCGAAGGTATAACTTTGCTTCTCAGGACTTGTTCTTTCCTATCAATAACTTGAATAGGAACTTCTTCATAGGTTAAGTCTTTCTCGACTTGGATTGGTTCATACTCAATTACGTGCTTGTAATCCGGCTTATAGGGACGCAATACCGATACGTGAAACATGTTATGGATATGTCCCAACTCTGGAGGTAATGATATTGCATTTGCTACCTCTCCTACCCTTCTTAAAATTTCAAAAGGTCCTATGAACCTAGGGCTTAACTTTCCCTTCTTCCTGAAGCATATCTTCCCTTTCAGAGGCGACACCTTCAAGAACGCGTACGAACCGACTTTGAACTCTCTATTCTTCTGATGTGGATCAGCATACTTTTTCTATCTGTCCTGAGCTACTACTAGTCACGTTTGTATCAACTTAATAACCTCAGCCATTTGTTGTACCATCTGGTCCTAACATTCGACGCTCTCCTACTTCATCCCATCACAGTGGCGTTCTGCACTTCCGTCCATACAACGCTTCGTAAGGCGACATGCCTATACTGGTGTGATAACTGTTGTTGTAGGCGAACTCTGCCAACGGTAGATGATCATCCCAACTCCCTTTGAAATCCATAATGTAAGACCTTAACATGTCTTCTAGCGTTTGAATTATCCTCTTATTTTGTCCATCCATCTGTGGATGATACGCCGTGCTCAACCTCAGCTGTGTTCCCATCTGTTCCTACAATCTCGTCTAGAAATTCAATGTGAATTGTGAGTCGCGATCTGACACAATCGAAACTAGCACTCCATGTCTTGAAATAATCTCCTTGATATAAAGCTTAGCTAACTGGTCTAAGTTGTACTTGACTCTTATCGGCAAGAAATGAGCCGACTTCGTCAGACGATCCACTATTACCCAAATAGCATCGTATCCTTTCTGCGTCATCGGAAGTCCCACCACAAAGTCCATCGTGATATGCTCCCACTTCCATTCCTGAATTTCTAATGATTTTAGCAAACCACTAGGTCGTTTAAATTCAGCAATTACTTTCTGACAAGTTAAGCACCTACTAACATACTCTGCTATCTCTCTCTTTATGTTTGGCCACCAAAAATTTTGTCAAAGGTCTTGATACATCTTGGTACTACCGGGATGAATCGAGTACCTCGAGTGATGTGCTTCATTCATGATCTCTTTCTTCAATTCCAGCTCACATGGAACCCAAATTCGTCCTTCAAATCTTAATAAACCTTCGTTATCAAGACTGTACTTATCCTTTGTACCATCTACAATCTTCTTCTTTATCCATTCGCAATCATCAGCTCTGAGTTGCACTTCTTTCACCTTTTCCATAATGGTAGGTTGAATTTCCATTGCAAACAGCTTCTCACCTTCCTCACTTAGATATCGTACTTTTATTTCCATCCTTGCCATCTCTGTTATCAACTCCTCTTGAGTTGTTAACATCGACAGATTTTCCCGACCTTTTCTACTCAAAGCGTCGGCCACAACGTTCGACTTCCCTGGGTGATACAGGATTTCACAATCGTAATCCTTTATCAACTCCAACCATCTTCTCTACCTCATATTCAACTCCTTCTGTGTGAAGATATATTTCAGACTTTATGATCTGTATATATCTCACACTTCTCCCCGTATAGGTAATGCCTCCAAATCTTTAAGGCAAAAACCACTGTTTCAAGTTCAAGGTCATGAGTAGGATATCCTTTCTCATACTCCTTTTAACTACATAGATGCATACGCAATGACCTTGCCATGCTACATAAGCACGCAACCCAGTCCTTTATGCAAAGCATCATTATAAACTACGAAATTTACCGTATCATCTGGTAACGACAATACAGGTGCTTGACTTAACCTCCTTTTCAGCTCTTCAAAGTTGTCTTCACACTTCTCTGTCCACACGTACTTCACGGTCTTCCTTATCAAATTTGTCAACGGAGTAGCTATCTTCGAGAAGTCCTGAATGAACCTCCGATAGTAACCCGCTAACCCTAGGAAACTCCGCACCTCAGTCGACATTTTCAGTTGTTCCCAATTAATAACAGCTTCCACCTTTGCTGGATCCACTGAAATCCCGTCCTTATAGATGATGTGCCCCCCAAAAATTGCACTCTTTCTAACCAAAATTCACACTTAGTGAATTGTGCATACAACCTCTCCTTTCTTAGTGCTTCCAACACTAATCTTAAATGTTCAGCGTAATCTTCTTTTGTCTTAGAATAGACTAGAATGTCATCAATAAACACTACGACGAACTTGTCCAAATACTATTTGAACACTCTGTTCAACCTATCCATGAATGTTGCTGGTGCATTCGTCAACCCAAACGACATCACCAAGAACTCATAATGGTCATAACGAGTCCTAAATGATGTCTTATATACATCCTCCGCTCTAACCTTCAACTGGTGATACCCCATCCGCAAATCTATCTTAGAGAAATACTTTTCCCCTTTCAATTGATCAAAGAGATCATCGATCCTGGGCAATGGGTACTTATTCTTTATCGTTAGTTTGTTCAACTCTCGGTAGTCGATACAAAGCCTCAACGATCCATCCTTTTTCTTTACAAATAATACCGATGCTCCCCATGGAGAAATACTCGATTGAATGTACTTCTTGTCCAACAGTTCTTACAACTGAATCATCAACTCCTTCAATTCCACTAGTACCATACAATATGGGGCCTTCGAAACTGGTGTCGTTCCTGGCATAACATCTATAACGAATTCGGTATCCCTATTGGGTGGAAGACCTGGCAAATCGCTCGAAAAGACGTTCGCATATTCGTTGACTATAGGTATCTGTTCCAATATTGCTCCCAATCCCTAGGTATCAATAACATTCCACAAGTAACCTTCACATCCTTTCCTTAATAATTTCCTGGCTTGCGTCATGGTTAGACAACAAGAGTGTCCCAGTGATTTACTACCGTAGAACACTACCTTGGGTTTCTTAGAAATCCAAAGGTTTACCCTTTTATTTTGGTAATCGATAATCACCCCATGGTTAAACAATCAGTCCATCCCAAGAATTACATCAAATTCTCTGAAGTTTATCGGTATAAGATCTACCGAAATTTTGTTACCTCTAATATCTACACAACAACTCCTATGAACACAATCAACGGGAATTACTTCTTCGTTGGCTACCTTAATATTCAAAGTATTACAAGTCTTTCGGGGAGTAATCCTAACCGTTTAGCAAATTCACATGCTATAAATGAACACGTAGCACCCGAGTCAAACAATATATACGCATTTACATCGTTGACCAGGATAATACCTGCTACGACGTCACTTGATGCAACCGCATCCTAGACCATCATACTAAAAGTGTGGGCAATCAGTCTACCCCGTGGTGCTGCACCACCAATCGCTAACTTACTGCCGCTAGCTCTTTCCCCATCATCCGAACCTTTCTTCGGACAGTTCCATGCCATATGGTCTGTAGATCCACATACAAAGCAACCGTGATTCTTTTTTGGACTGGGACAGTTAGGCTAAATATGCCCTTCCTGTCCGCAGTTGTAACACACCGCCTTGCCCTAGAGGCAGACTCCCAGATGAGCCTTACTGTAAGTCTTGCATGCCTCCATCCTCTTCTTAAGATATTCTTGCTTTACTCCGATATTCCCAAAGTTAAAACCCTTCCTCTTCTGGCCACTCCCATTGGCTCCCTCAATTTTGACTGATACGTCACTCTTACCCTTATTCTTTTTCTCCTTGTTATATTTGGTCAACGCCTCACTACCACCCTTGGCTATAATCGCCTTCTCTAATATAGCTCCAAATGTAACACTTTGGAATACTGATATCCGGCTAAAGAGCCAGGGTTTCAATCTATGCTCGAACCGTCTCGCCTTCCTCAACTCCGTGTCCACTTGGTGTGGAGCAAACCTTGCCAGTTCATTGAACATGGCTACGTATTGGGGAACTGTCATGTCCCCCTATTTCAGTTCTAGGAACTAAATCTCCATCCTCCCCTGCATGCTTGTGGGGAAGTAGTTCTCGAAGAATAACTCCTTGAACCGTGTCCACATAACAATTTCTGTTCCGGCCCTACCCTGGTTGGCCTCCCACCAGTAGTTGGCCTCACCCTTCATCATGTAAGTCGCAAAAGAAGTCTTTTGCGCCTCACCAACATTTTCTATGACAAATGCCTTTTCAATTTCTTTTACCCAAACTTGGGCATCTATAGGATCCGTAGTTCCATAGAACTTAAGTGGACCTATAATCTTAAACTCCTTAAAGGTAGTCCCCCGACCTACCCCAGGATTAATTCGTATATTATCTCTCATCCTATTAAGAGTCGTAGCTAATAGGTTCACAAACTCTTGCATCGGGTTATTATTCCCTTGCTCCCCCTTATTACGAGGCTCTTCTTCTTGGTTTCTTTGACGTCTTCTTGGCAGCATTTTCTGTTAATGCGAAGATAATTTCGTTATTATTTATTTCTTCATTTGGTTATTATTAACAATTAATAATAACTCAATCACATTGATAATCATTTCAATAAACTTTTATATTAAGATGCTTCTTCGTAGTATAACACTACATCGTTCGTCATTACATGGCTTCAGCCATTTACAACACTATCCCGCAATTACCTTCCAAAAATTGGGATTTACAAAAAACTACCCTTATTTATACAAAAGAGGATTTTACGTCATTACTAGCTACACAATATTTACATAGCTAAACTATAACAGGACTACATCTGCCTAACAGCATTATCGTAATCCGCATTGGCCATACTGGCCACAATGTCCCTGCTAATAGTATGCCGAGTCTGCTCCTCCTCTACAGGATACTCAGCAATCTGGTGCTGGTAATCCCCGTGCAAACTCCTATGTATATAAGATATTCGGCTTATATTTTGCTTCTTATTCAGAAGCTCAGCTTTCAATTTCTGGACCTCTAGCTTTAAGTCCCTGACTTTATCCTTTGCCAGTACCCTCTCATCGTGCTCAACTTCCCAGAAGACCTCCATGTCTTCCTTATCCTCCTGGACGTCGTGAACCTCCTGCTTAAGGTCACGTACTTCCTTACTTAGTTGGATATTTATGTCCAACACTGCCATAAACAGAACCTTTATGGACTCCGCCGGTGTCGACTCTTCCTCCACCTCCTCAATAGGTTGTACCGGATTAATCAGCACTGTCTCCACCTCTTCCTCCAATATACCGTCAAATAATGACGTAAAGTCAAAGTTATCTGATTATTCAAACAGATCCTCCTCCTCCGAATAAGTCTCCTCCAGAATTACTACAGGTAACTCTGTTATCAGCATCGGTACTACTTCTATAAAGTTGATTGAGTCCTCACTAACTTCATGTATTTCGTTATACATATCCATAATTTCTTCTATCTACAATAAGACACAATAACTTGATTAGTACACAATCAATATTATTAACACATATCACATTTAATATGTTTAAAGTTACTTTATTCTTTAAAACTCTACCCGGGTTTGTTTATTTCTAACTTCTACATCTCTTCTCAAGGTTATAACCTAAGGTTTTTTCCCTTAAGTTTTATAACCTAAAGCTCTGATACCAACCTGTGACACCCCCAAATTTGGGTACCTTCAAACCCTGGAGATGGTGCTACACGGTGCTACAACTACACATTCATTCAACTAAAACATAACACTGAAGTGAATATGCTTCCTTATATTATTACATTATCACAATGTCTACCCAGGGTCTTTATAATAATTACATTCCTTATGACTCATAATATCAGTTATTACAATACTAATACTATGCTATTACAAGGATAGCTACTTGTCCATCTTGGACTTGCCCTTGTCTTTAACGGATCCTTTGGTCCGTTCGCTCTTAGCTGAAATCATTTAGTTTTAAGCAAGAATGAGCATAACTAGCTCAGCAAGTTTAACATTGTATCTTGAAACCACAAAATCAAGAATCATATGACTTCATCTTATATAAATGTACAATAGCTATAAAGTACTTAAGAATAATCGAAATAATGTTTTGATTCCTTTAAAACCAATCCCAAGGATTTCTAGCCTCTTAGGAATCTAAGCTGGTCAATGACCATGAACATTCATATCATATTCATTCATAAAAAGAACAACCCGGCACTGAGGCCATAAGTTCGATATAGCTTACGAGCACATCTAGGTGATCAGTCTATAGTACTCTATGTTGATCAACACTCATACCTTAAACGTATTTACTTTAAGTGGTGGCAACCTCACGTGCCTGTCGAGCTAACGACGTAAAACATTTATATATTCATACTCAGTTTTACCTTTGAATCTATACCAAGCAATTGGCATAGGATAGCAATATTATAAATATTTTGGAAAGATTTGTGGAAAAACCAACCAAAATACTTTAAGTCTTAATCTAGCTGAATCAAATGGCATCGACTATTCAATAACAGTTTATGCATATGAAATCATCCATATTGACAGCTTGTCTAACATAAAGCGTAGACAATAGTTTAGAAAACTTGCATCAAGAAGAACTTGAACAAGGTTAGAAAACTTGCCTTTGCGTCTCTAAACCTTTAAATGTACGCTACTTGGTCTTTACAACTTCTACAAAGCATAAAGCATAATATACCAATGAGAATCCACAATTGATATATAATGTATAACCTATCTTCTCCTTCTTGTATAACTTAACTGAATTATTAAACTAATAACATTCGTTCAAGTTATTTAAAGTTTATTACGGCTTATTAACATCTATATGTCATAAACCGACTCTCGTCGATCATCATTAGGCACAATAACGGACAAAACCCTAACCGATTCATTACGTTAATCACATTCCCATCGAATTCCCATTATCGGACTCCGTATAGAATTTATATGAGTTTTAACTTCATTCGATATCATTCATGCACCCCGCACCTCTATTACATGTTATGTAACTTTACGACACGCTCACAACTCGATTACGATTCATAGTTCACATTATCGAATTTTGAGTTTTAAATTTAAATACGTTTTGTCAACATTTAATTCTTAAAACCATTCTTAAACATATCGTTTAAGTGATTTTTCTTCATGAATATTAACCACATAGTTGCTCCATAATTACCATGTAACAAGCTAGGTTAATAAACATTCATGTTAGAAAATTTTCTCTTAAGGGCGCGGCATCGCATGCAATAGGATTAAAGTCGGCACTGCGACGCTATCTCGTAGTGTCTGAGCCCCTGCCTCGGCGCTGTAGCACTGGAAACAAAGGTCTGGGCGGTGCGCTGCAGCACCGACCCCCAGCATTAGAAAATTTTTTCAAAACTTGAATTTTACGAGCTCGTAACACGATCGTTACAACTCGAAATTAGCTCATTCCAAAGCCAAATAGTTCATAAATCTTATGTTCTACAATTACAATTACTCATAATTCATTTTTGAATCCGTTGGCGAGAAATTCGCCTATTAGTCCATTTTTACACGTTTGTTAAAAATTCGTGAACGTTCGACGCTTAATTCTTTGTTTTAAGTCCAAATTCATTCGTTCTTGCTCTCGCAAGTCTTATTTACCTAATTACCCATTACGCCATCGAAAACCATTGTTTTCGAATCAAACGGAGACTTTTGACTTCTATTCCGGGAAAATTCACGATTTCGACAATTAACGTCTAATCGCGTAACTTTCGCCGAATCTTTGTTATTAGATATTTTTACTTCGAACCAAATGGAATCAATCTATTGGTTGTTTATTAATGATTCTAACCATTTTAAATATCTAAGTTTTAATGTTTTCACATGCTTATTAACCAAACATTCTTGATTTTGATAGTTTCTTCCTTAATTCCTTAATCAATTATTACGATTCCATTATCAATGGCTTATTAGTGTTCTTAGTTCACTACTTAGCCAACCTTATTATTTCTTACTAATCATGCTCCACCAATTCACTTCTCTATCAATTCTATATTGAAAGATAAATTATTATTATCAAATTTTCTTATCTTTATACCTTTGATGTTCTTGTATGCTTGAGTATAGAGACTCAATAACCTTCTTGCTCCTTGGTTTGCTTGATTCTTATCAAAGGCTAACTAGCTTCTCTTTTCTCTCTCTCTCAAAAGATGTTGGTGAATTTGATCAACCCACAAAATGAAGACCAAAGCTTTCTATTTATAAACTTTGCAAAGTTTAGGGTAGTTTGGTCATTAGGACCAAACCTCCTCTTACCTATGTCTTGCCCATGTGCTAGCATGTGCTAGCACATGCACCCCTCATGGCCTCCTTGTCACCCCATGTCCCTCCATGTGCCACTCATATGCTCATGGGTTACCCCATGGGTCGCCCCAAGGGTTTAACCCACCCATTAACCCATCGGTTTGATCCAAGGGTTAAGTTATTAAATTTAATTCAAATTGAACGTATTTACTTCGTATAAAATTTGTATTATACAGTCGTATTAATTCTCGTATCCTCTTTGTATTATACTCGTATAATATCTCGTATTATACTCGTATTTATTTCGTATAATAATAATTATTATTATACATAACATTTTTATTCTTAGGTTTTAATCTTCCTAACCTATTAGGGTTTTAAGTCCTCACGCGAAAACTTCGTGAGCCATAACTGGAATATTATTAGATATTCCATCCCGTCTTGAAATCCTATCATTACGCGTTTCTAGAAAATTCAAAAATAATTCCCGAGATAAATAGTGATTTTACGTGAAATTCTCAGAAATCTTTTATTTTCTTCTTATAAATTCACATCAATTATTTCTAGCACGTAGCCAGAATCCTAACCATTTCTGCAATCTCTAGGTCATAGAATGACCTTTGATTAGCTTACTCAGTTTAATAAACATTTAATTAAATTTTATTTAATAAATCAAATAAAATTCATTTACATAAACGTTCGATTTTCTCCGGCGTTACAACAACACCGGGAAATCATCAAATCAGACCCCCGAGGACAGCACCGGGATATCATCAAATCACCCCCCGGCGACAGCACCGGGAAATCATCAAATCAGACCCCCATCGATAGCACCGGGGAATCATCAAATCAACCCCCGGCGACAACATCGAGAAATCATCAAATCAGACCCCCCCCCCAGCGACAACACCGGGAAATCATCAAACCAGACACCCCGACGACAACACCTGGAAATCATCAAACCAAACCCCCGACGATAGCACCGGACATCATATCAACCCCCGACGACAGCCCTGAGATATCAAATCAACCCTCGAAGATAACCCCGAAGCATCAAATCAATCCTCGGAGAAAAATCCCAAGAAGAACATAATGGGCTATGATCAAACCTCGGAAACAAGCTCAAGAACCAGTCGAAATCCCTGTCAAGCCTAGAGACAACCCCCGGAAAGGCAAAATGATCATTAAGACAAGTCAACTTCAACAAATATTAAACAGCTGCAAGAAGGGTTACAAAGAGCCATTGCAGCACTTCCGAGTGTAAACTACTCAAAACAGCTCAACATACTACCTGCGAAGACCCGAAGATGTTATTTTGGTCACAGACCCATCTTCCCGTATTTAGAAAAGGGCAAGGCCTATGTCATAACTGTCGACGCCGGGAAAAATTCTTTGGTTTTTTCGAATGCAAAATGTCCGTCTTTCCTGAGTTTGTGTTTATTTTTTAAACCCCTTTTTCAATCGCTATGTCTTTGGATTTTATTAAAAGTTTTTAGGAAAGCGGTACTGACATAAGTGTCGACGAATTTGAGAAAGATTGAATTTATTATTTCTTGATTGGACCGAATGAGACAGAGTCGCCAGTTGGTATGGTTTAAATGGATGTACAAACTCATTCGAGTTTTAATAGTTTTCGCAATAAGGTCCAATATGCGACTCCGAAAGATTGGACTGAAACCCGAGATTCTTGGGATTCGGGGGCTAGGTTAAGCGGGGGGAAGGTGTTAGGCACCCCCCGACTCCCGTGAAAACACGGTACCGCATCTTATTGATTTTCTGTGCATAAAGTGTGTGTGTGTGTGTGTGTGTTTTTTATTTGAAAAGATTTATTCTAAGCCTCATTGTGAGTTATTTGGAAGTAGTGCCGCTCCTCTTTTGCACCTATGTACGAAGGCTTTGATTTAGCGAAAGTTTATTTTTAGATAAAATATACATTTTATGTGATATTTTGGGAAAATACAAGGTTTTCAAATCCTTCGCCCGAATAGTAATCAAGGATCTTTGATACTTCCATTATTAATTTTTTAGTATATGTAATTATTACGAAAGTAGTGTTGTACCTCTTTAATCCTATGCACAAAGGATTTGATTTATATAAAAGTTCATTTTTAGAACACAATATATATCAATGATGTTTTGAAAATAAAGTTTTCAAATCCTTTGTCAAATAGGAATCGAGGTCCTTTGATACTTCCATTTATGATTTAATGTCTATTCCCGAGCCTCTTTATTATTATTGAAAGCTCTTTGTGGTTTTATCAGAAATCGTTTTGATGATATGCATGTAAAAAGCGTCAAAAGGGTCGGATCATCATCGGGCATGTAAGCCATCTTAATGAATCTGAACACCCACAATTAAAGTTTTCACTATCACGGGATCTTCAATCCGACTTCTCAGGACTAACCCCTCAAGTTCGTCTTCAAGATCCAAATATTACATATACAATGATATTTGAGTTATTTAAACAGTACATCATAAAAATCGGTCCATCGTGGGAATCAAGTCGGGATCCAATCGAGGATCTCAACACCGGGATTCCTAGGCTCACATTATTTATGCGAGAATACATATATACAATGTCCTAGGCTTTGATATTAGATGATTTCATTGGTTGAAATCACCGTTTCAAGCCATTTCGGACCCCTTTCGCCTCTAGATACAAATCTAGGGATATACAGGGTAACCGAAACCGATTAAAAGCAATAAATACATATATCTACCATGGATCAAAAATGATCTAGCGTACAAATTAAAGCTTCATACTTAATAAACACTCAAAAGGCTAGATTCGGCTTAGATCTAGCCTCCGGACTTGATTTACAACGCAATATGCACAATATAACCGATAGAAACGTAATATCTCCAACTATTACACAATATGCTTAGAAAACGACAATTTTAACTAGATTTAACCAATATATAACATCAATCTAGTATATTGAACACAATTTACAAAGAACGTAGCTAAAAAGAGCGTTTTTTCACCTTGGGGGACGCATGAACAAGCATTTTAACACCCGGGATCAATGTAGAACACTCTCGGGACTCCAAGTAGATGCTAAACAAGATAAAATGGGTCAAAAGTTGGTGTATATATGTCCAACCCCAGGGGTTCTCTCTCTAGAAAATCTTATCTCTCTCTAAAACTATCTCTCTTTTTTCTAAATGAGCTAAAATTGCCCTTTTAATCTTCCAGAGCCAGCCGCATATATACATGCGGCTAGCCGCATGTATGGATGCAACTGGGCCCCGCGGGTCCTGCAGTCTCAAAGTACGTTCCTTTGATTCCGGTTCGGAGGAAGTTGACCTTCGCAGACCGAACTTTCAAAAAGTCTTTGCGGAATGCGGCAGAGTAAGATTGAATCTAGCTGAATCAGGGTCCGGGAAGATGATGCTGGTAGCTGAGATATATCTTTCGGTTCCAGACGGTAGTTAGCTAGTTTATCTTCGATGGCACGCAGTTCGAGGTTTGATGAGGTGGTTTATGGCAGATACTGTCTCAGCTTAGCGATCCTCGTTTGGTTTGCGACATGTTCGGACGTTATTGGTCCTTTGAATCATTCACGAGGTTTTCTCTGTGATGACCAAATTCTTTTGCCCTACCTCGGGGTTGTCTCCGAAGTAAAATTATGCTTTTGCCCTTCTACAAGGTTAGTACAAAGAAAGCAAAATTTCAAGTGTCTATAGATGCCCCTCTTTGTCATGTTTATGCAATGTAATGGAATAAACATGACAAAGATTACTAGACACGGAGAATGCATGACAAGGTATATTTGATGATGCAATGTCATGTATAAAATATGTAATGGTATATGAGATTTTGATAAAGTCCCATGGATTACGTCGTCGAGATTAAGCCGATGCCCTAATTGGGTTGTTGCCAACGAATTACTTTATTGGGGCTGAGCCGACCTGCGTTTGAGTTGTAGTCAATGGATTACCTCATCGGGGGTTATATTGATGCCTTTAGTAGGTTATAGCCAACAGATTACATCATCGAGGTTATGTCGATGCCCTCACTGGTTCGTGGCCAACAGATTACACCATTAGGGTTGATCTGATACCTTCACTGGTTTGTTGCCAATGGATTACATCATCGGGATCGAGTCGATGCCTTCACTGATTCGTTGCGGGTGGATTACATCATCGGGGGTCAAACCGATGCCTTCACTGGTTCGTTGCATGTGGATTACATCATCGGGGGTCGAGCCGACGCCTTCACTAGTTCTTTGCCTGTGAATTACATCATCTGGGGTTGAGCCGATGCCTTCACTGGTTCGTTGCCTGTGGATTACATCGTCGGGGGTCGAGCTGACTCCTTCACTGGTTCGTTGTCGATAAATTTCATCATCGAGGGTCGAGCCGATGCCTTCACTAGTTCGTTGCCTATGGATTACATCCTCGGGGGTCGAGCCTGTTGGGTTTGTACGAAATCGTGGGCGCAATCAAATTGCAAAATTAGCGGAAGCATGGTATATCAGAGTTTAAAATTTTCTACAAAATCATTACCCGGATCATCCTTTATGCAAATTATTAATTTAAAAAGACAAATAAGAAGTTATAGAATCATACCCTTATAGAACGAAGCTTCCACAGGTACGAGTTCAACTCCTTGTTCTTCATGATCTCCTTGAATTTTTGAATAAGATTCCTTCCTTTGATCAATGTTAGCCACCCAAGTGTTTGCCTCTAGAGGTGATCCACCAAGGAAGAGTAATTATTCCAGAAGGAGGGTGGTTGACTAAACCCTAGTTTTCTATCCTCTAAAGAAAAAGAATACTCTCCAACAATTGGAATTGCATCAACTGATATATAACATAAGACTCTTCTTATATAGATATTGGTTAACCCTTCTAATCCTATTAGAAATAGGTTTTTATTTAATTAATTAAACTACTTTAATTAAATAGGCTTCCCAATCATATTGGGATTAATTAATTAAACTCCTTTAATTAGTTTACCTCCTAATCTTATTAGGAATATGTGAGAGTACTAATATTAATTAATTCCTAAACTCCTTTAGAAATTAAAATAATAATAATACTAATAATAATTATAAGACTCCTCTTATTAATTTATATTTAATATTTCTAAAATATTAAATAATAAATATTAAACTATTTAATTTATTCTATCACCATAGATTAAATTAATTGCACTTAATACATTATTACGATTATGTCATTACCTTCTTAAATAATTATTCTTCCTTTTATGGTGTAACCCTTTAGGTTCTCCATATTAAACCGGTTGTGAATAAATCAATTAGAACAATTCTAATCTTAGTTAAATAAATAAATTAAACTAATAATCTATTTAAATAAATAATATTTATTCTACAATAGGGATAAGCCTTCCTAGCGATCAATGACTTTCTAGATAATATAGATTTCAACATTAATCATAAAAGAACCTAGGAGTAAATAGTTACCATACAATTCAATCCTTCCACCATACAATGTCCCAATTAAATATAAGACATGAAATTACTGTCAAGTCTTATTTTATTTAATCATATATATTTCGATTAAAAAATACACAACTCCAAATAATGCAAATTAAAAACTCCTTTCTAATTTTATTTTGCCTTGGCCAAGGACTACTAGGTTGTCATTTAACGAATCACATAGGACATATCTCTTCTTTTACTATAAGTGGTAGATTCTTTATTGATCATTCATTATCTCCATATGTAACTCATTATACCCAAGTATACCCTTTGATATATCCTAAGGGTCTTAAGGAATAAGTCAAAGTATAATTCATTACACACAAGATACTATGATGATCTCAAGTCCAAGGATCACTTCTACTACTATCACATTAGGAATTCATATTGATAGGCAAGTAAAACTCCATTAGGTATTCCATAGCGAGTCACATTCAGTGAACTTATTCTTCAATAAGCACCTACATACTTGCTTTAGTGTCTCCACACAAATGATCATGAGATCAATCATCCTCATCCAATGAGCAAGCAACATATGTACCAATCTATCTGGATTTACTAATCCCCTTTTTAGTAATTCCACGATTGGAAACTATTTTAGTTTTAAGCTTTCTAAGAATTTATATCTCATTAGCATGATCAACATCATGATTCTAAAAGCATTGCTTAAAACTATGGGTTATATACATATTATAAAAATAGCATCATGTAGATAATTAAATGCCTTTAATAAGTTACTACTTTTATTAATAAATAAATAAGATCGTCTCCAAAGTAGATGCTTTATCATCATACATGATTGGCTTGTATGCATACTACTTTCAATCTCCCACTTGCACTAAAGCCAATCGCCATAGTATCTCATACCATCTTATCTAAGTGATGATCAAACTGTTGTTGTGTTAAAGCTTTAGTAAATAGATTTGCAATGTTGTCTTGGGAGTCTACACGCTCCAAGGTGACGTCTCCTCTTTCAATGATTTATTTAATCAAAGTGCCGCAACATATGTTTAGATTTAAGACGAGACATAGGAACTATTCCTAGTTCTGTAGTGAAATTTTCATCCGAAACATCAACTTGCAGCTTCACGTACAGTTATATACTTTGTCTTTGTCACTAGACCAGCAACCTTTTGCTGTTTGGAACCTTTCTAATTCACTACACCACCTTTCAAGGTAACGACTTACCCTATAGTGGATTTGATGTCGTCTTAGTTAGTCTGAAAACTTGAGTCTATTTAGTCCTCTAGTTTAATTCAGACCCATTATGTGTCATGATGACATCCTTAGTGTCAGTTAAGAACTTTAGGATGTTTATCACTGTCCTACAGTGATCTTCTCCAGAATCTGACTGATCAATATCAAGTCTCGTATATTAGTAACTCATGCGATCTCTCTTTTATTGAGGATAATTTTAGAGAGATACACTTCATGGCTCATCATCATAAGATAACTTTTTGAAGTTTGCCATGCTAAACGCCTTTAGCATCTAATGAATATACGTTCCTTGGGTGAAGCCAAACATCCTTTTAAATCTATCTATACATATTTATATCCCCAATGTAGGATGTTCTACCCAAATCATTCATGGAGGAATGTTTAGACAACTAGATTTTAATTGATTGTAGCATAGGAATGTTATTCCCTATCAGTAATATATCATCAACATATAATATAAGGAATGAAACAGCGCTCCCACTAACCTTCTAGTACACACATGGTTCATCCTCATTTTTGATAAAATTAAACTCTTTGATTGTCTCATCAAAACGGATGTTCCAACTACGAGAAGCTTGCTTCAATCCATAAATGGATCTTTGCAGCTCATATACATGATTTGCTTCAACCATTCAAACAAATCCATTTTGCTGTATCATACATACATTCTCCTCTAATAAGTTTTTTTGAGGAAGGGCGTCTCCACGTCCATTTTGCCAGATCTAGTAATAATAAACTACAATAGCAAGTAAAATCCAAATGGATTTAAGTATTGCTTCAAAAATCCATTTTAGATTTTATGGTCATCTACCATTTTCCTGAGTCTTTATTACTCACAATCTGTTCGTAATTCAATGAATCATCATCATTCATAACGTGTACCTCATCGTCATCATCTATGACGAATCCATACCTTTCAGGTATTGTCAGTACTCTTCCAGATTTACGAATTGGGTGTTGTACAGTAGGTGTCTCTACTTGGACAGGTTCATCCAATTGATCTGTAGTGGTTTATGGTTCTTGAATTTCTTTAAGATCTATTTTCCTCCCACTAGCCCCTTCAAGGGCAAACTCTTTTTCCAAAAAGGAAGCATGTGTCGCAACAAACACCTTTTGCTAAGTAGGATTGTAGAAATAGTATCCCAAACTTTCTTTAGGATATCCCACAAACATGCGCTTATCATATCTTGTCCCAAGCTTATCATTTTGAAACCTTTTCACATAAGTTGGACATCCCCAAATCTTGACATGCTTAAGACCAGGTTTCCTCCTTGTCCACATCTCATATGGAGTCTTGGGGACTGATTTTGAGGGGACTTTATTTAGTAAATATGTAGCCATTTCTAGGGCATACCCCCAGAATGATATTGGAAGATCAGTAAAAACTTATCATAGAATGAACCATGTCCAACAATGTTCAATTTCTCCTTTTAGATACTCCATTATGAGATTATACCATTTTCTTTAAGACAATCAAGAAATTCACTGCTTAAGTATTCACCACCTCGATCTGATCAAAGAATCTTAATACTCTTGCCCGTTTGTTTCTCTACTTCACTTCTGAACTCTTTGAACTTTCCAAATAATTTAGATTTGTATTTCATTAAATACACATATCCAATTCTTGAGTGATCATCAGTGAAAGTAATAAAATAAGAATACCCTCCCCGTGCATTTGTTGTCATTTGTTGTCATAGGTCCACAAACGTCTGTGTGAATCAACGTTAATAACTCTGTAACCCTTTCTCCTTTTCCACTAAAAGAAGATTTAGTCACTTTACCCATGAGACAAGATTCACAAGTTAGATATGATTCATAATCGGATAGCTTTAAGAGCCCATCCTTATGCAACTTGGATAATCTTGTTTAATTGATATGACCAAGTCTACAGTGCCACATATAGGTATAATTAACATTCTCTCTTTTCCTTTTCTTAGTTTGTTCAATTTGAAATATATTTTCATGCAAGTCAAGTGTATAAAGTCCATTTTGCAAATTACCAACACCATATAAAATATTGTCTTTATAAATAGAACAAATGTTGTTCTTTATTATAATGTCAAATCCATCCATATCTAATACGGAAATAGAAATAATGTTTCTAATGATATTCAGAACAAAATAATAGTTATTTAAATAAATGGACTTTCCCATAGACAGTGTTAAACAATAAGTGCCTACAGCTAATGCAGAAACCTTTGCTCCATTTCCCACTCGTACGACAACCTCATCCTTGTTCAGCTTTCTACTTCTAACCAGTCCCTGCACAGTATTACATATGTGAGAGCCACAACGGGTATTATATACCCAAGTAGAATTTTTACTTTCAAAAAAATTAATTTCAATCATGAACAAACCTTGATTGGAATTCGAAGCTTCTCCAAGCTTCTTCTCTGCCAGATACTTCTTGTAGTTCCTCTTCCAATGACCCAGCTCGTTGCAATGGAAGAACATTTCTTTGCTTACTGGATCAGGTTTCTTTTGATCCTTCACTTTAGCATTACCCTTAGCCTTCTTAGATTTCTTCTTTTCAGAAGGTACCTTGGGCCTCTTCCGTTTCTTGGAAGAATCCACCATTAAGAAATGGTTCTTCTTAGATGGGAAGTGACCTTCTGCAGTTTTTAACATGTTAAGTAATTCAGGAAAGCTGACATCTAACTTATTCATGTGAAAATTAACAACGAACTGCGAGAAGGTCTCAGGGAGTGACTGCAAGACCAAGTTTTGACTCAACTCTCCATCCATGATGAACCCAAGCTGTCCAAGGCGTCCAATCAGATTGATCACCCTTAGAACATGAGTCTCAACGGCGGTGCCCTCGGTCATCGAAGATCGAAAGAGCTCCTTAGATATCTCATATCTAGCAGTCCTACTTTGTTCACCATACAACTCCTTGAGGTGAAGCAACATAGTAGGGGCATCCATGTTTTCTTACTGACGCTGAAACTCGTTATTCATGGATTCGAGTATGATACATTGAGCCACAAATGCATCATCTTGCCACTTAACAATAGTGGCAATCTTTTCCTCAAAGGCTGATTCTGGAACAGTTCCAGGGACAGGTGAATTTAGGACATAAGAAATCTTTTCAACAATGAGAACTATTCTCAGATTACTTAACCAGTCCGTGTAATTCGGCCCGGTTAGTTTGTTTGTGACGCCCCCAAAATAGGTTCAATACACAACCCATTCTGAGTCGCCAAATACATGGTACAGACTCCAAATACACATCTTCTAATTCCAACTATTATACGGTTGTGCAAAATACGACCACACAACTGTGAGCGTTAATACAAATATTATGTAGAAAATATAAACGCTCAAATTCAGATCTCATTTATTACAATTATTAACACACTATTTTATAAAACAGTGAGGACTTCTACAACTCTATCTCGGACCATCACTCCACTCCCCGACTAGTCCCAGCTATATTCTCATTTCCTGAAGAGAACAATTGAAGAAAAGGTGAGCTCAACTAGCCCAGTAAAGAATATTATGACTAAGATAATGAAGAATAAATTATCGTTAGCCTTCAATAAATCAGATACAATATTATAGACAACAAGTTTTAGATCAACAACTGCAGCGGAAAAAATAATTCATTAGAAGAGTAAAGTAGATAATAATGTCTACTATCTTCTATGATATAAAAGTCCATCATCAATATTTTATCTCAGTAACACCAATTAATAATATTTTCAATCAACGAATTATCCATGCACTATGGGCCAAGGATATTTGTTTATATCACCAGTGGTCATGATTATGTCAAACACATGTCCATCTTTGCATTACAGGCCAAAGATATTCATAAATCAACAGCTCATCTTTGCACTACGGGCCAAAGATATTCATCGATCAACAGCTCATCTTTGCACTGCGGCCAAAGATATTCATAAGTCAACAGCTCATCTTTGCACTATGGGCCAAAGATAACTTTCACCACAATATAGGACTGAAGATGATGAAAAATGATATAAATAATGAATCCAATGAGATCAAGGACAAATATTAGAGAATTTATCCAGAGTTCAAAAATATCCAAGTTGTCAATATAGAGATCAAAACATGGATACAATCAAAGATAATTTGGACAGAAAAAAAATATAAATTTTTTTTTTCTCGTGAATAGTAACTCGTCATGAAAAGATAAAATTTTCATAAAAAGTTCAGACCAATATTCTAGTAAAATGATATTAGATGAAGTGCAAAACTCAAGAAATTTCTGATCATTTCAGGAATTATAAAAGCAATACTTATCGTAGTAAGTTTAAATTTAGGAATATAAAATAAAATATTATCACTTTCATAATATGGAATATGAAAGAAAATAATATTCTTTATGAATATTGAAAGAATATAATATCATTTACGAGAAAAATATCCTTTACGAATACAGAAGAAATAATACCCCTTACCTTAATAGAAATTTGGATATTGCACTAATGTAATAGCAGAATACTCTTCTTCTTTCTCTTTTATTCTCTCTATACTTTCTCTCTCTATAGCTTTAGTAAATTGGTGAGAAATAATGAAGAAATGAGCTTCTATTTATAGGCTTGGCAGAGTAAGGGTAAAATAATTTTTTTGCCATAATTTATGACATCATCGCTTACCTCATCGTTTCGATGACATAATTGCTTACCTCATCGTTCCGATGACATCATTGCCTACCTCAAAAGAATTCAAATTCAATTTGATTTCTTCCACCTCTTTTTACTTTTATACCATGAATTTACTATAATAATGTTACCATTCAAATTATAAAAAATTATACTATTATATTATCACATTGTAATATTATAATAATATATTTGAATGAATTATTTTATTGGAGAAGATAAAATGTCAACTTTCAACAAATGTCTCATGCTAAAAATTTCTCCATTTATATCAAAATTGAATAAATATTTACTTATCGTATTTATCAATAATTTTTATTTTATTCATCATTTATTATTCATAATTAATATTATAGAGCCACAATATTGACAACCAGGTCGTTCCTAGAAAAAAGGGGGCTTTCCGATAAGGATTTCTCCTCATTGGCGCGCAATTATATAACCTAACCCCTTTCCTCGACAGAACATTCTAGACAATAATGCTATCTAATAATGTTATACAAATAATATGAATTATTGAGTTAATAATGTGAAATACAGTGCAGCGGTTATTGTGACAATTATTTATAAGGATTTTAACACATAAACGCAGCAGAAATTAAAATTTTTCGAAACCCTAAAACAGGATCCATGGAAAAATATATTAATTCAGAGGTTTAAATTTATTTTACCGATTATCCAAGCTTGAATGGAGACGATGGAAATTCTGGAACAACTTCGAATCTTCATCGCAATCCAAAGGAACTGCGTCTCTACGGTATCCACAGGAACGCCCCGCGAATCGTCACACGATCTGCAGTGAAGAGAACTGCGGTACTAGCTGCCAAGGATCTGGACTTTCTCGCATTTTTCTCTCTAGTCTCTCTCTAAGAGCGGCTAGGGTTTGGATTTTATAATGAATACCCTAAAACGGCTGATATATCATATATATAGCAGTTAAAAGAATTAACCAAAACCTAATCCAATTAGAAAAATAAAATCTGAATTTATATATATATATTATATCTTAATTAAGTCTTACTTAATTAATATACATATATATACAAATTATCCTATTAAATTAAATTCGTAATTTAAATACTATCAATCATATTGACATATTTAAATCCTTACAATTTAAATTAATTCCCTTTTAATTACGTTCTAAGTGTGTGACCCTATAGGTTATTATTATGTTGGCAATAATTTTAAAATCATATTATAAAATTATTAACAGTGAGCGGCATCTAGTAATGCATCACTGCTACCCAAATAATAATAAGATCGGTGATTCGATGCAACCTTTTTGTGACCAATGTTTCAATGTAATTTAATCCTTTTAACCTTGACATCCTATATTAAACTCGAGTCATGGAATGTGTCATACTCTTCATAATTTAATCTGAGTTTTCTTGATCAATGAGTAGACTATATGAAATAAATTACTATTTGAGCATAACCATGCATTTCATAGTCCTACTCAATCAAGAGGCCAATGGATATCACCCCTAATATATAGGAGGGTTAAATTCCATCTAGATCACTCATATTCCTCACACGATTCATGATGTACCTAATAATCACCTTTATTGTCCACCCTATTAAAGGTGACCTTTGATGATATCAAAGTACATAAATTCCCATGTTGTAATATAGTGATTTCAGATCAGAGGATCATTACATCATTGTCACTATGAGAATTACTTATGACACTTTGCATAATGCTCCACGTAGAATTCTCATGGTGGGTCTGTCCAGTACATTGTTCTCTAACATGTACCTATGCATTGACTCAATATCTCATATATTTATGACCAATGAGATTTGGCCATCAGTCAATCCACATACTAGTCTCAATGTATCATTGTTGTCCCATTAACAATGACACTCGACTAGGGACATTTAAGAATAATGATACTAATTATAATTATATAATCTCATGTTCAAGTCACATACTTGAAGCCATATAATTTGTATCACTATTCTAAGGACTTTTATTATGCTAACATTTATATAACGCAATAAATAAAACCATAATAAAATAATTTATTTATTCAATCAAATATAATATCAAAAATGTTAAGCAATTACATCAAAGATTTAGCCTCTAGGGCATAAACTCTAACAGTCTCCCACTTGAACTAGAGCCAATCACTCATGTATCTAATACCCATGGAACTAGTGTGACCTTCGTGGTTCTGCTACGACAAAGCCTTGGTCAGTGGATCTGCAACATTATCATCTGTTGGCACTCTGCTTATATGTACATCTCCTCTATCAATGATTTCACAGATGAGATGGTACCGTCTAAGTATATGCTTGGATCGTTGGTGAGATCTAGGTTCCTTAGCCTGTGCAATGGCTCCATCATTATCACAATATAGCTCAACCGGATCAACAATGGTTGGAACAACACCAACTTCAGTGACGAACTTTTTAATCCATACAGTCTCCTTGGCCGCACTAGAAGCAGCAATATACTCAGCCTCTGTCGTAGAATCGGCTACTGTCTCTTACTTTGAACTTTTCCAGCTAACAACACCACCATTAAGGCAAAACACAAAACCTGACTGAGACTTATAGTCATCTGTGTCAGTCTGGAAACTAGCATCTGTGTAACCCTTTACTGCCAGTTCGTCTTGACCTCCATATACCAAGAATGAATCCTTAGTCCTTTTCAGTACTTGAGGATATTCTTGACTGCTGTCCAGTGACCTTCACCTGGATTTGACTGGTATCTGCTCATCATGCTCAAAGCATACGAGACATTCGGACAAGTACATATCATTGCATACATGATAGATCCAATTATCGAAGCATAAGGGATCTTTCTCATACGGTCCTCATCATCATGTGATTTAGGACATTGGGCCTTAGAGATCTTAACACCATGAGATATGGGTAAGTGTCCTCTTTTTGCCTCTTACATGCTGAACCGTTTCAGCACTTTATCAATATATGTACTTTGACTTTGGCCGAGCATTTTTCTCGATCTATCTCGATAGATCTTGATACCTAAAAAGTAGGTTGCATCGCCTAAATCTTTCATGGAGAAACATTTTCCTAACCATGTTTTTACAGCCTGTAAGGAAGGAATTTCATTCCCAATAATTAATATGTCATCAACATATAATACCAGGAATACAATGTGACTCCCACTAACCTTCTTATATACACAAGGTTCATCTTCATTTTTTATAAAGCCAAACTCTTTGACTGCTTCATCGAATCGAAGATTCCAACTCCTAGAGGCTTGCTTTAATCCATAAATGGATCGCTGCAGCTTACATACCTTTCCAGCATCCTTTGGATTGACAAAACCCTCAAGTTGTGTCATATACACATCCTCAAGGAGATTTCCATTAAGGAAAGCTGTTTTGACATCCATCTACCAGATTTCGTAATCATAAAATGTTGCAATAGCAAGTAAGATCCTGATGGATTTAACCATTGCCACTGAAGAGAAGGTTTCATCATAGTTAACACCTTGAACTTGTTTGAAACCTTTTGCTACCAGTCGGCCTTTATAGGTTTGTACATTACAATCCATGTCGGTTTTCTTCTTGAAAACCCACTTACACCCGATTGGTTTTACCCCTTCGGGTGGATCAACCAAAGTCCATACTTGGTTAGTATACATGGAGTCCATCTCAGATTTCATGGCTTCAAGCCATCACTCAGAATCTGGTCCATTTATAGCTTCTTGGTAGGAAGCAGGCTCATCATCACATCACCATTTTGAGTCACAAGAAATCCATAATATCTCTCGGGCTCTTGGCGTGTCCTACAAGATCTACGAATGCCTCGTGTAATTTGAGCAGGTTCACTTTCCACAACATCTTGTGGTTCCTGCTCATGTTCCAACTCAGGTTCAATGATATTTTGTGGTTCTCGAATTTCTTCGAGTTCTACTTTCATCCCACTGTTTCCTTTAGAGACAAATTCTCTTTCTAGAAAAATACCAGTTCGAGCAACAAATACTTTGTTCTCAGAAGGTTTGTAGAAATAATACCCTTTTATTTCCTTTGGGTATCCCACAAAATTACATTTGTTAGATTTGGGTCCGAGCTTGTCAGAAGCTAAACGTTTTACAAACGCCTCGCAACCCCAAATCTTCATGAACGACACACTAGGACGTTTCTCAGTCCACATCTCATATGGTGTCTTCTGAACCGTCTTTGTAGGAACACGGTTGAGTGTGAATGTAGCTATCTCTAGGGCATGACCCCAGAAGCTTATTGGAAGATCTGCATGACTCATCATCGATCATACCATGTCCAACAAGGTGCGATTCCTCCTCTCAGACACACCATTCCATTGTGGTGTTCCAGGTGGAGTGAGCTGTGATATAATACCACACTCCTTTAGAAGGTCATCAAAGTCTTGGCTGAAGTATTCACCTCCTCGATCGGATCGAAGGGCTTTTATGCTTTTGCCAAATTGGTTTTGAACTTCATTATTGAATTCCTTAAACTTTTCAAAGGATTCGAATTTGTGTCTCATAAAATACACATATCCGTGTCTACTGAAGTCGTCAGTAAATGTAATGAAGTAATAAAATCCACCTCTTGCTAACGAACTCATGGGTCTGCATACATCACTATGTATAAGTCCTAATACATCGCTAGCCCGTTCACTGTGTCCAGTGAAAGGGGCTTTAGTCATCTTGCCTAATAAACAAGACTCGCATTTCTCATATGATTCAAAATCAAATGAATCCAAAAACCCATCTTTATGGAGTTTGGATATGCGTTTCTCATTTATATGGCCTAAACGACAGTGCCAGAGATATGTCGGATTTGAATCATTTGATTTAAATTATTTTGTATTTATGTTATAGATAGGCATTTCTAAATTAAGAATATAAAGACCATTAAACAATTGTGCAACACCATAACATATTTCATTTAAGTAAAACGAACAACTGTTGTTCTTTATTAAAAATGAAAAACCTTTCTTGTCCAAACAAGAAATAGAAATAATGTTTTTGCTCATAGCAGGCACATAATAACAATCTTCTAATTCTAATATCAGCCCAGTGGGAAAAGATAAATGATAAGTTCCTACGGCTAGTGCAGCAACTTTTTCTCCATTCCCAACTCGTAGGTCAACCTCTCCTTTCGCCAAAGTCCTACTCCTTAGGAGTTCCTGCACATTAACACAAATGTGAGAACCACATCCAGTATCCAATACCCATGATGTAGAAGTAGACAAATTGACTTCTATAACATATATACCTGAATCAGAAGTCATACTTCCTTTCTTTTTCTTCAGTTCTTCCAAATAAGCATGACAATTCCTCTTCCAGTGTCCAGGTTTTCCACAGAAGTGATAATCACCTTCTTTAGCCACCCCACCTTTAGGTTTTAAAGTTTGTTTGGTTTTGGAATTGGGTTTGGCACCAGATTTAGATCATATCTTCTTCTTACCTTTCCCTATTCCCTTAGCATTCCCCTTTTGCACCATCATTATGGGAGTGGGTCCTGCCTTTTTTATGTTGTTCTCAGCAGTTCTTAACATGCTCAACAACTCAGTAAGTGATTTCGCAATTTCATTCATGAGGTAATTCATAACAAATTGAGAGTAGCTGCTTTTCAAAGATTGCAAAACAAGATTAGTTTGGGCTTCCGGAGTAATCGGAAAACCCAACCTACCAAGGCACTCAATATACCCAATCATTTTCAGCACATGTGGACCAACTGGATCACGTTCACCCATCTTGCAGTGATACAACGCCTTGCTTATATAATACCTCTTTTGTCGAGCATGCCCTTCGAACAATTTCTTGAGATGCTCGATCATCTCATAAGCATCCATTAACTCATGTTGCTTCTGAAGCTCAGAGTTCATAGTTGCTAGCATGAGACAACTCACGTCCAGAGCATCATCTTGATGCTTCTTGTAAGCATTATGCTCTACACGTGGTGCAGTGTTAGCTGGTGCTGCAGGAATGGGCCCATCAAGGACATATAGCTTGCGCTCCTGTTTGAGGACAATCCTTAAGTTCCTATGCCAGTCTAGGAAATTAATTCCACTCAGTTTTTCCTTCTCAAGGACTGATCGTAGTGAAAGACTATTTGTGTTGTTGTTTGTTATTGATATCTACAATTTATAAGTGCAAAAATAATAAGTCAAATTGCAGAGTTTTGATATTATGTAATTGACTCGGAAAGCATTTTCTATTAAATCTTTCTAGTGAGCCAAGATCCATATTTCATTATGCCTTAAGTTAGCTTTGGCTATTCTCTCAAAACATAATTATTTAGGTAGACAACCCTTTGTCATTATATCATATTTAACTCTTAGATAGTTTGGTGAACAACATTTGTTTCTAGTCCATCTAATGGTACCTACCAAACTCTATGCCTCTAAGTCCACAATCCTATTGAGATAACTTAGTTAAGTCGGGCCCAATGATTTTAACAGTTTGGATATCACAATTATCCTATCGCATCTTACCAAGATAAATGGGGTACTTTGCTTTGGCAAACCTACATCCATCGGTCAAGGTCTTGATGAGTGTTATTCATTAGAAGGCATCTGATTTAGACTTAATAATTTTATGAGGGATTTTATTAATTAATTTAGATCTCACCAATTTTAATCTTATTAAACATGCACATTATTTATCATATCATATCGTATACAAGCATAAATAAAGTGCAAAATTAAATGTGTCACAGTTATGGCCCAACCCTATGTCAATCTTTTCAAGCTAACGAAAAGATTGAAGGTCAGTCTAAGGTGGTAAAAGATCTTCAAAATAGTAGCTTCATTGGACCTTCCTTATGCATGTGTCTCCTCTCCATCATCATCTTGTCATCTTGATAGGTTACAATTGTACATTACATGACATAAAGAAACCTCGAGTTACATTCGAGGGGATTTAGATGAGAAGAGAATATTACATCAGAATTTATAGAAAGGCACAACATGCAAGCCGTATTTCAAAACTAAAAACTACTAACCTATGGGTCAAAAGGGCCATAACTGTGCTCCATGCATATCACAATAAGCACATGACACAATTTATATAATTAAAGAAAACTATATATAAAATAGTGGGGTCATGACCATCGTGCGCTACGACAGGGGGGTCCAAGGGGGGGTCTCCCCCTGGTGGTGGTCCAATTCCATACGAATCTGTATTGCAGAATTTTTCCATACGAATCTGTATTGCAGAATTTTTCCATACGAATCTCAGAAACAATTCCAGAATCATATACAATCCGCCAAAACACTCATAATAACAATACACCCAGAACATATCATATATGTCCAATTTTAATTAATCATATTAAACCGAATCTTCATGTTTCTAATCCAATTAGAACAGAAGTTGAATTGTTATTCCACCTTCTAGGATACGATTATCAGAACATCATATACATGCATATATATTACAGATTTCCAGAATACGCATATATGCAGAATATCATATATTTAATTTCAGTTCGGCGAACATGCATAATCATATATAATATATATTGAATACAATTAAAACACGCAATCTAAATTAATCATTTCGCAAGTAGCTCTGATACCACTGTAGGGATTTCGGCAAATAAACGCAGCGAAAATTACCTAAAACAGGATCCATGCAAAAACATATTAATTCAGAGTTTTAGATTTATTTTACCGATTATCCAAGCTTAAATGGAGACGATGGAAATTCTGGAATAGCTTTGAATCTTCAACGCAATCCAAAGGAACTGCGTCTCTACGGTATCTACACAAACGCCCCGCGAATCGTCACACGATCTGCAGTGAAGAGAACTGCGGTACTGGCAGCTAAGGATCTGGACTTTCTCGCGTTTTTCTCTCTAGTCTCTCTCTAAGAGTGGCTAGGGTTTGGGTTTTATAATGAATACCCTAAAACGGCTGATATATCATATATATATATAGCAGTTAAAGGAATTAACCAAAATCTAATCCAATTAGAAAAATAAAATTCGAATTTATATATATATTATATCTTAATTAAGTCTTACTTAATTAATATACATATATATATACAAATTATCCTATTAATTTAAATTTATAATTTAAATATTATCAATCATATTGATATATTTAAATCCTTACAATTTAAATTAATTCTCTTTTAATTACGTTCTAAGTGTGTGACCCTATAGGTTATTATTATGTTGGCAATAATTTTAAAATTATATTATAAAATTATAAACAGTGAACGGCATCTTGTAATGCATCACTGCTACCTAAATAATAATAAGATTGGTGATTCGATGCAACCTTTTCGTGACCAATCTTTCAATGTAATTTAATCTTTTTAACCTTGACATCCTAGATTAAACTCGAGTCATGGAATGTGTCATACTCTTCATAATTTAATCTGAGTTTTCTTGATCAACGAGTAGACTATATGAAACAAATCACTATTTGAGCATGGCCATGTATTTCATAGTCCTACTCAATCAAGAGGCCTATGGATATCACCTCTAATATATAGGAGGGTTAAATTCCATCTAGATCACTCATATTCCTCACACGATTCATGATGTACCCAATAATCACCTTTATTGTCCATCCTATTAAAGGTAACCTTTGATGATATCAAAGTACATAAATTCTCGTGTAATAATATAGTGATTTTAGGTCGGAGGATCATTACATCATTGTCACTATGAGAATTGCTTATGACACTTTGCATAATGCTCCACGTAGAATTCTCATGGTGGGTCTGTCCAGTACATTGTTCTCTAATATGTACATATGTATTGACTCAATATCTCATATATTTATGACCAATGAGATTTGGCCATCAGTCAATCCATATACTAGTCTCAATGTATCATTGTTGTCCTATTAACAATGACACTCGACTAGGGACATTTAAGAATAATGATACTAATTGTAATTATATGATCTCATGTTCAAGTCATAGACTTGAAGCCATATCATTTGTATCACTATTCTAAGGACTTTTATTATGCTAACATTTATATAACCCAGTAAATAAAACCATAATAAAATAATTTATTTATTCAATCAAATATAATATCAAAAATGTTAATCAATTATATCAAAGATTTGGCCTCTAAGGCATAAACTCTAACAGTCTCCCACTTGAACTAGAGCCAATCACTCATGTATCTAATACCCATGGAACTAGTGTGACCTTCGTGCTTCTGCTGTAACAAAGCATTGGTCAGTGGATCTGCAACATTATCATCTGTTGGCACTCTGCTTATATGTACATCTCCTCTATCAATGATTTCACAGATGAGATGGTACCGTCTAAGTATATGCTTGGATCGTTGGTGAGATCTAGGTTCCTTAGCCTGTGCAATGGCTCCATCATTATCACAGTATAGCTCAACCGGATCAACAATGGTTGGAACAACACCAAGTTCAGTGACAAACTTTTTAATCCATACAGCCTCCTTGGCCGCACTAGAAGCAGCAATATACTCAGCCTCTGTCGTAGAATCGGCTACTGTCTCTTGCTTTGAACTTTTCCAGCTAACAGCACCACCATTAAGGCAAAACACAAAATCTGACTGAGACTTATAGTCATCTTTGTCAGTCTGGAAACTAGCATCTGTGTAACCCTTTACTGCCAGTTCGTCTTCACCTCCATATACCAAGAATGAATCCTTAGTTCTTTTCAGGTACTTGAGGATATTCTTGACTGCTGTCCAGTGACCTTCACCTGGATTCGACTGGTATCTGCTCATCATGCTCAAAGCATACGAGACATCCGGACAAGTACTTATCATTGCATACATGATAGATTCAATTGCCGAAGCATAAGGGATCTTTCTCATACGCTCCTCATCGTCATATAATTTAGGACATTGGGCCTTAGAGATCTTAACACCATGAGACATGGGAAAGTGTCCTCATTTTGCCTCTTGTATGCTGAACTGTTTCAGCACTTTATCAATATATGTACTTTGACTTAGGCCGAGAATTTTTCTCGATCTATCTCGATAGATCTTGATACCTAAAAAGTAGGTTGCATCGCCCAAATTTTGAACCGTTAAAGATTAACGTATGATTTGTTATGAATTTTAAGAGGTGACTAATTTAGAATTTGTGTAGCAGAATTTTCAGCAACAAGCTTTAATTTTTCAAAATGTATAACTTAATGATTTTAAATCCAATTTGAGTGATTCTTAAGGCTAAATTGGAGTATTTGAAGTCTAGTTACTGTTAAAATTAATTATTTTAACAAATAAGCTTTAATTAATGGTGGTAATAATATAACAGTGGACTGATGTTTTTAAAATAAATTGTCATATATGGGTTTCTTAAGTTTTGTTATTTATTTATAAGTTTTGGTATATTAATTATGAAACTTGGTGGAAAATCCTATAATATTATTTTATAATTTCTGGACAGTTTTGAAAAATTATTGAATAACAGAATAATTTTCTTGTATTTTTAAGCTATTTATAGTTAGTTTAAAAATAGAGAAATTAATGAAAAATTCTATGAATGGTGAAAAATTATGAAGTTTACTGGAAAATCTTACAATAATATAAGATTAATATTGATGGAGTTTCAAAATATAAAATTATGTGGAGTTAGTATTTCTATTTTAAATCTATTAAATGATAGTTTTTATAAATTGAAATAATTATAGAAAATTGTCGGATAATCCGAAAAATGTGAAAATTATTTGGAAAATTCAGAATAATATTTTAAATATTTTAGAAGTGTTAGTAAGCTCAAGAGGTGTCGGGATGTAAACGCATAAGTAACGAATGAGTTATGATAAAAATAAAAATAATGATTTTATGCGATAAATAAAGGCACCGTGAATGAATTATGAATTATTAGTTGGTTTATATTTTATTCAAGGTGAATATGTTTTGGTGACCCCGACTTTTAGTAGAAATTAAATTGTTTATAGTAAGGTATTGATTAAAGACAAGTATGACATGCAGATGTTTGTTCAATTATTTTAGTTTTACAAAAGTAAGTTTGGCAGGACTTGCTGACACTCTACTTTTTTTAAAGTAGTATGGACCACAACTCTATTATTGAACAAATTTTGTTAAAACGTGTACAAGTTGATTTAATTTTCTCTGCGGGACCATAAATTTCACTATCAGTATTTTTATATAGCTCATTTGGTTATTTTGTCAAAGCATGTGTGCTAGTTGTCTCCTCAATTTTTAGTATAAATAGGTTGCTTGGTTGTGTAACTAAACACATACCATGACTACACCAAAAGTATAGAATTCTTTTATTACAATGTTGTGAGTATAATATTGTGAGTATTTCTTTTGAGGGTAAGGTTACTCCAAGTGTTGATAAAGAGTGCAAGCATTGTTCAGGTTGATCACTTTTATAGAAAGCATCATCTAGTCGCGTGCTAAGGTAAGGGGTATCACTTTTTCATAATATGGTAAAGGGATATCATTTTCTTTCATACTCCATATTATTGTAAGAGATTATTATTCGTTCTTCAAGTTATTATTAAATGGTGAAAAGTCTTGAAATGATTAGAATATCCTTAATGATTTGTGATTCATCTAATATCTTGACCTGAATCTTTCTATTCAGTTTTAAGTTATTATGTTTGATCCGGTAACTTTACATTTACTTGAACTTTATATTCTAATCGATTTTTTGGATATCGTGTTGATAATTTATACTCTGGATAATTAATTTTAAAATCAATAAGATCTATTTTTATCAAATAATTCTGATTATGTATCATTGTGGTGAAATTTCTCTTTGGCCTGTAGTGCAAAGATGAAATATAGATTGGTATACAGTTATATGTCTTTGGCATGTAGTGCAAAGATGAGATGTTGATTTATGAATATCTTTGGTCTGTAGTGCAAATATGAGCTGTTGATTGATGAATATCTTTGGCCTGTAGTGCAAAGATGAACTATTGATGAATATCTTTGGCCTGTAGTGTAAAGATGAGCTGTTGATTTATGAATATCTTTGGCCTGAGTGCAAAGATTAATTTATTAGCATGATTATGAACAGGAACTGTGACTTGGTATAACCATGATTTTTTGGTATTTCAGGTAAAGACATGTGATGAAAGTTGTCTTTGTCTTGGATACAACGAAGAACTGTTGATTGGTATTACAGGAATAAAATATTAATGATGGACTTTTAATTAGGAGAAGATAGTGGACATTGTGTTCTACTTGACTCTCCTAATGGATTGTTGATTCCGATGTAATTATGGTTGATAACTTTTATCATCTACCATATGTTCTAAATATCTGATTTATTACTGATGAATGTTGTTGATAATTTAATTATCTTAGTCATGATATTCTTTACTGAGCTATTTGTGCTCACCCTTGTTGCTTCACAATTCCTTTCAGGATATAAAAGTGTAGCTGGAACTAGCAGATAGAACATGTGTATAAAGTGGTGTTTCGAATTAATCACGGTCCTCATCGAGTTAGAGAATGGGTGGCATAGTAACTGTACTGAGAACTTAAAAATGTGTGTGTCATATTTTATACGTCATTTAACAGTTGATTTTGGTGAATTAAATAGGGTGATGTGAACCCGAATTTGAAAGCGTCAAAAATGCACCCCATTAAAATGATGAGAGCAGAAATCTTCTTGGGTTCCTTTGAGAACTTGAAATATTTGTTACTTTATTTGATACGACATTATAATAATTTGGGTGCGAATACTGTCGTACTATATACGATATAATAATTGTTGTAAATAGGAAGATTTGTATTTGGATTTTATTGAGTGTATTTCTGGCGACTCAGAATGGGTTGTGTGGACCTATTTTGGGGGCGTCACATTTGGTATCAGAGCTTAGGGATATGATCTCTGGCGGAGATCTGGAATTAGAACTAGGAGGGGAGAGACGAGTAAGATCCTTCACTAGTGTGTGTTATACCTAAGCTAATTTTTTTATTTGGTTTGAATGATATTAACCTCTGTTTTGTAGCCGTATTTAAGAATGGGCATCTAAGAACCACGAGATGGGTAATGGATGAACCATGAGACAAAGGAAGTGACATGGGATCTTGAATTTGGAATCCATATCTCTTCGCAATTCCAGGTACGTGCGTAAATTTCGGGGACGAAATTTTATTAGGAGGGGAGATTGTAAGACCCCGACTTTTATGAAATAATGTCTAATTTAATTTATAATTATTACTCTAAAATTATAAAATATTAAATCGATAAATGGTCAAACGAACAATTAAACTGATAAGTGAATTAATAAAAGAGGAGGAATTAAATTTTTGGAGGAATATTGGGCCACATGGGCGGCTAAAATCTGATAAGAAGAGAGGGGAGGCTGCTGGGAAATGGAAGGGAGACAGGAAAGAGAGAGGAAGAAGAAAAATAAGGAGAAGAAGACAAAAAGGTGGGGGAGGAAAAATAAAGAAGGAGAAAGAAAAAATAAAGAGGAAGAGAAAAATCCAAGAGGCATTCTTCCTGTCATTTCACTCCCTCCCGAGAAAAGTTGCGAAGGAAGAAAGAGAAAAAAAAATTGCAGAAGAAGAAGGAAAGAAAAGAAGAAGAAGAAGAAGAAGTAGAAAAGAGAAAAATCCAAGAGGGTAATATATCTAAACCTTGATTAATCCTTCTATTTTCATACTAGAAGTTAAGTTTTATGAATTTATGTGTAGATGACATATTTATATTTATATGTGATAAATTAAATTTGCAAAAACATGAGTCAAATGAACGAAATCAAGAAATCAAAAGAAGAACAAAATCTAGAAATTTAAAAAAAATTAGTTTACTACTTGATTTTATAAAATCTATATCTCCTTGTGTATAATGAGTTAGGGGATGAGCCTTATATCAAAAGAAAACCCTGGAAGTAAGCTAAATACAAAAATTTGAATCACCCAAAAATTCCTTGTGGATTTTTTGTGGTGACTGTTTGAATGAAACTGGTCCGAAGGACTTATAGTCCGAAAAATCAATTTTTTTAAGCTCTATTGCGTGATTTATAATTCTTAATCCAACCGTTGGATCTTTGTAATATTTGGATATGTTATACATATATAAGTTGAGTATATGTCCACAAATTTGAACCGTTAAAGATTAACGTATGATTTGTTATGAATTTTAAGAGGTGACTGATTTAGAATTTGTGTAGCAGAATTTTCAGCAATATGCTTTAATTTTTCAAAATGTATAACTTAATGATTTTAAATCCGATTTGAGTGATTCTTGAGGCTAAATTGGAGTATTAGAAGTCTAGTCACTGTTAAAATTAATTATTTTGACAAATAAATTTTAATTAATAGTGGTAATACCATAACAGTGGACTGATATTTGTAAAATAAATTATCATATATGGGTTTCTTAAGTTTTGTTATTTATTTATAAGTTTTGGTATATTAATTATAAAACTTGGTGGAAAATCCTATAATATTATTTTATAATTTTTGAATAATTTTGGAAAATTATTGAATAGCAGAATTTTTTTTTTGTATTTTTAAGCTATTTATAGTTAGTTTAAAAATAGAAAAAATTAATAAAAAATTTTATGAATGGTGAAAAATTATGAAGTTTACTGGAAAATCTTACAATAATATAAGATTAATATTGATGGAGTTTCAAAATATAAAATTATGTGGAGTTAGTATTTCTATTTTAAATCTATTAAATGATAGTTTTTATAAATTGAAATAATTATAGAAAATTGTCGGATAATCCGAAAAATGTGAAAATTATTTGGAAAATTCAGAATAATATTTTAAATATTTTAGAAGTGTTAGTAAGCTCAAGAGGTGTCGGGATGTAAACGCATAAGTAACGAATGAGTTATGATAAAAATAAAAATAATGATTTTATGCGATAAATAAAGGCACCGTGAATGAATTATGAATTATTAGTTGGTTTATATTTTATTCAAGGTGAATATGTTTTGGTGACCCCGACTTTTAGTAGAAATTAAATTGTTTATAGTAAGGTATTGATTAAAGACAAGTATGACTATGCAGATGTTTGTTCAATTATTTTAGTTTTACAAAAGTAAGTTTGGCAGGACTTGCTGACACTCTACTTTTTCTAAAGTAGTATGGACCACAACTCTATTATTGAACAAATTTTGTTAAAACGTGTACAAGTTGATTTGATTTTCTCTGCTGGACCATAATTTCACTATCAGTATTTTTATATAGCTCATTTGGTTATTTTGTCAAAGCATGTGTGCTAGTTGTCTCCTCAATTTTTAGTATAAATAGGTTGCTTGGTTGAGTAACTAAACACATACTACGACTACACCAAAAGTATAGAATTCTTTTATTATAATATTGTGAGTATTTTTTTTGAGTGTAAGGTTACTCCAAGTGTTGATAAAGAGTGCAAGCATTGTTCAGGTTGATCACTTTTATAGAAAGCAGCATCTAGTCGCGTGCTAAGGTAAGGGGTATCACTTTTTCATAATATGGTAAAGGGATATCATTTTCTTTCATACTCTATATTATTGTAAGAGATTATTATTCGTTTTTCAGGTTATTATTAAATGGTAAAAAGCCCTGAAATGATTAGAATATCCTTAATGGTTTGTGATTAATCTAATATCTTGACCTGAATCTTTCTATTCAGTTTTAAGTTATTATGTTTGATCCGGTAACTTTACATTTACTTGAACTTTATATTCTAATCGATTTTCTAGATATCGTGTTGGTAATTTATACTTTGTATAATTAAGTTGAAAATCAATAAAATCTATTTTTATCTTATTATTCTAATTATATATCATTGTGGTGAAATTTCTCTTTGGTCTGTAGTGCAAAGATGAAATATTGATTGGTATACAGTTATATGTCTTTGGCATGTAGTGCAAAGATGAGATATTGATTTATGAATATCATTGGCCTGTAGTGCAAATAGGAGCTGTTGATTTATGAATATTTTTGGCCTATAGTGCAAAGATGAACTATTGATGAATATCTTTGGCCTGTAGTGCAAAGATCAGCTGTTGATTTATGAATATCTTTGGCCTGTAGTGCAAAGATGAACTATTGATGAATATCTTTAGCCTGTAGTGCAAAGATTAGGTGTTGATTTATGAATATCTTTGGCCTGTAGTGCAAAGATGAGCTGTTGATTTATGAATATATTTGGCCTGTAGTGCAAAGATGAACTATTGATGAATATCTTTGGCCTGTAGTGCAAAGATGAACTATTGATGAATATCTTTGGCCTATAGTGCAAAGATGAGCTGTTGATTTATGAATATATTTGGCCTGAGTGTAAAGATGAATTTATTAGCATGATTATGAACAGGAACTGTGAATTGGTATAACCATAATTTTTTGGTATTTCAGGTAAAGTCATGTGATGAAAGTTCTCTTTGTCTTGGATACAATGAAGAACTGTTGATTGGTATTACAGGAATAAAATATTGATGATGGACTTTTAATTGGGAGAAGATAGTGGACATTGTGTTCTACTTGACTCTCCTATTAGATTGTTGATTCCGCTGCAATTAGGGTTGATAACTTTTATCATCTACCATATGTTCTAAATATCTGATTTATTACTGATGAATGTTGTTGATAATTTAACTATCTTAGTCATGATATTCTTTACTGAGCTATTTGTGCTCACCCCTTTTGCTTTACAATTCCTTTTAGGAAATAAAAGTGTAGTTGGGACTAGCAGATAGAACATGGGTATAAAGTGGTGTTTCGAATTAGTCGCGGTCCTCATCGAGTTAGAGAACTGGGTGGCATAATAACTGTACTGAGAACTTAAAAACGTATGTGTCATATTTTATACGTCATTTAACAGTTAATTTTGGTGAATCTAATAGGGTGATGTGAACCCGAATTTGGAAGCGTCAAAATGCACCCCATTAAAATGATGAGAGCAGAAATCTTCTTGGGTTCTTTTGAGAACTTGAAATATTTGTTACTTTATTTGATACGACATTATAATAATTTGGGTGTGAATACTGTCGTACTATATACGATATGATAATAGTTGTAAATAGGAATATTTGTATTTGGATTTTATTTAGTGTATTTCTGGCGACTCAGAATGGGTTGTGTGGACCTATTTTGGGGGCGTCATATTTGGTATCAGAACTTAGGGATATGATCTCTGGAAGAGATCTGGAATTAAAACTAGGAGGGGAGAGACGAGTAAAATCCTTCACTAGTGTGTGTCCTACCTAAGCTAATTTTTTTATTTAGTTTGAATGATATTAACCTCTGTTTTGTAGCCGTATTTAAGAATGGGCATCTAAGAACCACGAGATGGGTAATGGATGAACCATAAGACAGAGGAAGTGACATGGGAGCTAGAATTTGGAATCCATATCTCTTCGAAATTCCAGGTACATGCGTAAATTTCGGGGACGAAATTTCATAAGGAGGGGAGATTGTAAGACCCGAATTTTTATAAAATAAAATTCTAATTTAATTTATGATTATTACTCTAAAATTATAAAATACTAAATCGATAAATGGTCAAACGGATAATTAAACGGATAAGTGAATTAATAAAATAGGAGGAATTAAATTTTTGGAGGAATATTGGACCACATGGGCGACTAAAATCTGATATGAAGAGAGGGGAGGCTGCTAGGAAATGGAAGGGAGAGAGAAAAGAGAGAGGAAGAAGAAAATAAGGAGAAGAAGACAAAAATGTGGGGGAGGAAAAAAAAAGGGAGAAAGAAAAAATAAAGTGGAAGAGAAAAATCCAAGAGGCATTTTCCTCTCATTTCACTCCCTCCCGTGAAAAGTTGCAATGGAAGAAAGAGAAAAAAAATTGCAGAAGAAGGAATGAAAAGAAGAAGAAGAAAAAGAAAATAGAAAAATCCAAGAGGGTAATATATCTAAACCTTGATTAATCCTTCTATTTTCATAATGGAAGTTAAGTTTTTAGAATTTATGTGTAGATGACATATTTATATTAGTATGTGATAAATTAAATTTGCAAAAACATGAGTCAAATTAACGAAATCAAGAAATCAAAAGAAGAACAAAATTCAGAAATTTTTAGAAAAATTAGTTTACTACTTGATTTTGTAAAATCTATGTCTCCTTGTGTATAATGAGTTAGGGGATGAGCCTTATATCAAAAGAAAGCCTTGGAAGTAAGCTAAATACAAAATTTGAATCACCCAAAAAAAATTGTGAATTTTTTGTGGTGACTGTTTGAATGAAACTGGTCTGAAGGACTTATAATTCGAAAAATCAGTTTTCTTAAGCTCTATTGCGTGATTTATAATTCTTAATCCGATCGTTGGATCGTTGTAATTTTTGGATATGTTATACATATATAAGATGAGTATATGTCCACAAATTTTGAACTGTTAAAGATTAACGTATGATTTGTCATAAATTTTAAGAGATGACTGATTTAGAATTTGTGTAACAGAATTTTCAGCAACATGCTTTAATTTTTCAAAATGTATAACTTAATAATTTTAAATCCGATTTGAGTGATTCTTGAGGTTAAATTGGAGTATTTGAAGTCTAGTTGCTGTTAAAATTAATTATTTTGACAAATTAGTTTTAATTAATGGTGATAATACCATAAAAGTGGACTGATGTTTTTAAAATAAATTGTCATATATGGGTTTCTTAAGTTTTGTTATTTATTTATAAGTTTTGGTATATTAATTATAAAACTTGGTGGAAAATCCTATAATATTATTTTATAATTTCTGGACAGTTTTGGAAAATTATTGAATAACAGAAAAAAAAAATTATTTTTAAGCTATTTATAGTTAGTTTAAAAATAGAGGAAATTAATGAAAAATTCTATGAATGGTGGAAAATTATAAAGTTTACTAGAAAATATTATAATAATATAAGATTAATATTTATGGTGTTTCAAAGATATAAAATTATGTGGAGTTAGTATTTTTATTTTAAAGCTATTAAATGATAGTTTTTATAAATAAAAATAATTATAAAAAATTATCAGATAATTCTAAAAATGTGAAAATTGTTTGAAAATTTTAGTATAATATTTTAAATATTTTAGAAGTGTTAGTAAGCTCATGAGGTGTCGGGATGTAAACGCACAAGTAACGAATGAGTTTTGATAAAAACAAAAATAATGGTTTTATGCAATAAATAAAGGCACCGTGAATGAATTATGAATTATTAGTTGGTTTATATTTTATTCAAGGTGAATATGTTTTGGTGGCCCCGACTTTTAGTCGAAATTAAATTGTTTATAGTAAGGTATTGATTAAAGATAAGTATGATATGCAGATGTTTGTTCAATTATTTTTTTTTACAAAAGTAAGTTTGGCAGGACTTGCTGACACTCTACTTTTCCTAAAGTAGTATGGACCATAACTCTATTATTGAACAAATTTTGTTAAAACGTGTACAAGTTTATCAAATTTTCTCTACGGGACCATAAATTTCACTATCAGTATTTTTATATAGCTCATTTGGTTATTTTGTCAAAGCATGTGTGCTAGTTGTCTCCTCAATTTTTAGTATAAATAGGTTGCTTGGTTGAGTAACTAAACACATACCATGACTACACCAAAAGTATAGAATTCTTTTATTACAATGTTGTGAGTATAATATTGTGAGTATTTCTTTTGAGGGTAAGGTTACTCCGAGTGTTGATAAAGAATGGATGCATTGTTCAGGTTGATCACTTTCATAAAAAAGCAGCATTAGGTCGCGTGCTAAGGTAAGGGGTATCACTTTTTCAAATATGGTAAAGGGATATCATTTTCTTTCATACTCCATATTATTGTAAGAGATTATTATTCATTTTTCAGGTTATTATTAAATGGTGAAAAGGCCTGAAATGATTAGAATATCCTTAATGGTTTGTGATTCATCTAATATCTTGACCTGAATCTTTCTATTCAGTTTTAAATTATTATGTTTGATCCGGTAACTTTACATTTACTTGAACTTTAAATTCTAATCGACTTTCTGGATATCGTGTTGGTAATTAGACTCTAGATAATTAAGTTGAAAATCAATAAGATCTATTTTTATCTTATTATTCTAATTATATATCATTGTGGTAAAATTTCTCTTTGGCCAGTAGTGCAAAGATGAAATATTGATTGGTATACAGTTATATGTCTTTGGCATGTTGTGCAAAGATGAGATGTTAATTTATGAATATCTTTGGCCTGTAGTGCAAAGATGAACTATTGATGAATATCTTTGGCCTGTAGTGCAAAGATGAACTATTGATGAATATCTTTGGCCTGTAGTGTAAAGATGAGCTGTTGATTTATGAATATCTTTGGCCTGAGTGCAAAGATTAATTTATTAGCATGATTATGAACAGGAACTGTGAATTGGTATAACCATGATTTTTTGGTATTTCAGGTAAAGACATGTGATGAAAGTTGTCTTTGTCTTGGATACAACGAAGAACTGTTGATTGGTATTACAGGAATAAAATATTAATGATGGACTTTTAATTGGGGGAAGATAGTGGACATTGTGTTCTACTTGACTCTCCTAATGGATTGTTGATTCCGATGTAATTATGGTTGATAACTTTTATCATCTACCATATGTTCTAAATATCTGATTTATTACTGATGAATGTTGTTGATAATTTAATTATCTTAGTCATGATATTCTTTACTGAGCTATTTGTGCTCACCCTTGTTGCTTCACAATTCCTTTCAGGATATAAAAGTGTAGCTGGAACTAGCAGATAGAACATGTGTATAAAGTGGTGTTTCGAATTAATCACGGTCCTCATCGAGTTAGAGAATGGGTGGCATAGTAACTGTACTGAGAACTTAAAAATGTGTGTGTCATATTTTATACGTCATTTAACAGTTGATTTTGGTGAATTAAATAGGGTGATGTGAACCCGAATTTGAAAGCGTCAAAAATGCACCCCATTAAAATGATGAGAGCAGAAATCTTCTTCGGTTCCTTTGAGAACTTGAAATATTTGTTACTTTATTTGATACGACATTATAATAATTTGAGTGCGAATACTGTCGTACTATATACGATATAATAATTGTTGTAAATAGGAAGATTTGTATTTGGATTTTATTGAGTGTATTTCTGGCGACTCAGAATGGGTTGTGTGGACCTATTTTGGGGGCGTCACATTTGGTATCAGAGCTTAGGGATATGATCTCTGGCGGAGATCTGGAATTAGAACTAGGAGGGGAGAGACGAGTAAGATCCTTCACTAGTGTGTGTTATACCTAAGCTAATTTTTTTATTTGGTTTGAATGATATTAACCTCTGTTTTGTAGCCGTATTTAAGAATGGGCATCTAAGAACCACGAGATGGGTAATGGATGAACCATGAGACAAAGGAAGTGACATGGGATCTTGAATTTGGAATCCATATCTCTTCGCAATTCCAGGTACGTGCGTAAATTTCGGGGACGAAATTTTATTAGGAGGGGAGATTGTAAGACCCCGACTTTTATGAAATAATGTCTAATTTAATTTATAATTATTACTCTAAAATTATAAAATATTAAATCGATAAATGGTCAAACGAACAATTAAACTGATAAGTGAATTAATAAAAGAGGAGGAATTAAATTTTTGGAGGAATATTGGGCCACATGGGCGGCTAAAATCTGATAAGAAGAGAGGGGAGGCTGCTGGGAAATGGAAGGGAGACAGGAAAGAGAGAGGAAGAAGAAAAATAAGGAGAAGAAGACAAAAAGGTGGGGGAGGAAAAATAAAGAAGGAGAAAGAAAAAATAAAGAGGAAGAGAAAAATCCAAGAGGCATTCTCCTGTCATTTCACTCCCTCCCGAGAAAAGTTGCGAAGGAAGAAAGAGAAAAAAAAATTGCAGAAGAAGAAGGAAAGAAAAGAAGAAGAAGAAGAAGAAGTAGAAAAGAGAAAAATCCAAGAGGGTAATATATCTAAACCTTGATTAATCCTTCTATTTTCATACTAGAAGTTAAGTTTTATGAATTTATGTGTAGATGACATATTTATATTTATATGTGATAAATTAAATTTGCAAAAACATGAGTCAAATGAACGAAATCAAGAAATCAAAAGAAGAACAAAATCTAGAAATTTTAAAAAAAATTAGTTTACTACTTGATTTTATAAAATCTATATCTCCTTGTGTATAATGAGTTAGGGGATGAGCCTTATATCAAAAGAAAACCCTGGAAGTAAGCTAAATACAAAAATTTGAATCACCCAAAAATTCCTTGTGGATTTTTTGTGGTGACTGTTTGAATGAAACTGGTCCGAAGGACTTATAGTCCGAAAAATCAATTTTTTTAAGCTCTATTGCGTGATTTATAATTCTTAATCCAACCGTTGGATCTTTGTAATATTTGGATATGTTATACATATATAAGTTGAGTATATGTCCACAAATTTGAACCGTTAAAGATTAACGTATGATTTGTTATGAATTTTAAGAGGTGACTGATTTAGAATTTGTGTAGCAGAATTTTCAGCAATATGCTTTAATTTTTCAAAATGTATAACTTAATGATTTTAAATCCGATTTGAGTGATTCTTGAGGCTAAATTGGAGTATTAGAAGTCTAGTCACTGTTAAAATTAATTATTTTGACAAATAAATTTTAATTAATAGTGGTAATACCATAACAGTGGACTGATATTTGTAAAATAAATTATCATATATGGGTTTCTTAAGTTTTGTTATTTATTTATAAGTTTTGGTATATTAATTATAAAACTTGGTGGAAAATCCTATAATATTATTTTATAATTTTTGAATAATTTTGGAAAATTATTGAATAGCAGAATTTTTTTTTTGTATTTTTAAGCTATTTATAGTTAGTTTAAAAATAGAAAAAATTAATAAAAAATTTTATGAATGGTGAAAAATTATGAAGTTTACTGAAAAATATTATAATAACATAAGATTAATATTGATGGTGTTTCAAAGATATAAAATTATGTGGAGTTAGTATTTCTATTTTAAAGCTATTAAATGATAGTTTTTATAAATAAAAATAATTATAAAAAATTGTCGGATAATTCAAAAAATGTGAAAATTGTTTGAAAAATTCAGAATAATATTTTAAATATTTTAGAAGTGTTAGTAAGCTCATGAGGTGTCGGGATGTAAACGCACAAGTAGCAAATGAGTTATGATAAAAATAAAAATAATAATTTTATGCGATAAATAAAGGCACCGCGAATGAATTATGAATTATTAGTTGGTTTATATTTTATTCAAGGTGAATATGTTTTGGTGACCCCGACTTTTAGTAGAAATTAAATTATTTATAATAAGGTATTGATTAAAGATAAGTATGATATGCAGATATTTGTTCAATTATTTTCTTTTTACAAAAGTAAATTTGGCAGGACTTGCTGCCACTCTACTTTTCCTAAAGTAGTATGGACCACAACTCTATTATTGAACAAATTTTGTGAAAACGTGTTCAAGTTGATTTGATTTTCTCTGCTGGACCATTAATTTCACTATCAGTATTTTTATATAGCTCATTTAGTTATTTTGTCAAAGCATGTGTGCTAGTTGTCTCCTCAATTTTTAGTATAAATAGGTTGTTTGGTTGAGTAACTAAACACATACTACGACTACACCAAAAGTATAGAATTCTTTTATTATAATATTGTGAGTATTTTTTTTGAGTGTAAGGTTACTCCAAGTGTTGATAAAGAGTGCAAGCATTGTTTAGGTTGATCACTTTTATAGAAAGCAGCATCTAGTCGCGTGCTAAGGTAAGGGGTATCACTTTTTCATAATATGGTAAAGGGATATCATTTTCTTTCATACTCTATATTATTGTAAGAGATTATTATTCGTTTTTCAGGTTATTATTAAATGGTAAAAAGCCCTGAAATGATTAGAATATCCTTAATGGTTTGTGATTAATCTAATATCTTGACCTGAATCTTTCTATTCAGTTTTAAGTTATTATGTTTGATCCGGTAACTTTACATTTACTTGAACTTTATATTCTAATCGATTTTCTAGATATCGTGTTGGTAATTTATACTTTGTATAATTAAGTTGAAAATCAATAAAATCTATTTTTATCTTATTATTCTAATTATATATCATTGTGGTGAAATTTCTCTTTGGTCTGTAGTGCAAAGATGAAATATTGATTGGTATACAGTTATATGTCTTTGGCATGTAGTGCAAAGATGAGATATTGATTTATGAATATCATTGGCCTGTAGTGCAAATAGGAGCTGTTGATTTATGAATATTTTTGGCCTATAGTGCAAAGATGAACTATTGATGAATATCTTTGGCCTGTAGTGCAAAGATCAGCTGTTGATTTATGAATATCTTTGGCCTGTAGTGCAAAGATGAACTATTGATGAATATCTTTAGCCTGTAGTGCAAAGATTAGGTGTTGATTTATGAATATCTTTGGCCTGTAGTGCAAAGATGAGCTGTTGATTTATGAATATATTTGGCCTGTAGTGCAAAGATGAACTATTGATGAATATCTTTGGCCTGTAGTGCAAAGATGAACTATTGATGAATATCTTTGGCCTATAGTGCAAAGATGAGCTGTTGATTTATGAATATATTTGGCCTGAGTGTAAAGATGAATTTATTAGCATGATTATGAACAGGAACTGTGAATTGGTATAACCATAATTTTTTGGTATTTCAGGTAAAGTCATGTGATGAAAGTTCTCTTTGTCTTGGATACAATGAAGAACTGTTGATTGGTATTACAGGAATAAAATATTGATGATGGACTTTTAATTGGGAGAAGATAGTGGACATTGTGTTCTACTTGACTCTCCTATTAGATTGTTGATTCCGCTGCAATTAGGGTTGATAACTTTTATCATCTACCATATGTTCTAAATATCTGATTTATTACTGATGAATGTTGTTGATAATTTAACTATCTTAGTCATGATATTCTTTACTGGGCTATTTGTGCTCACCCCTTTTGCTTTACAATTCCTTTTAGGAAATAAAAGTGTAGTTGGGACTAGCAGATAGAACATGGGTATAAAGTGGTGTTTCGAATTAGTCGCGGTCCTCATCGAGTTAGAGAACTGGGTGGCATAATAACTGTACTGAGAACTTAAAAACGTATGTGTCATATTTTATACGTCATTTAACAGTTAATTTTGGTGAATCTAATAGGGTGATGTGAACCCGAATTTGGAAGCGTCAAAATGCACCCCATTAAAATGATGAGAGCAGAAATCTTCTTGGGTTCTTTTGAGAACTTGAAATATTTGTTACTTTATTTGATACGACATTATAATAATTTGGGTGTGAATACTGTCGTACTATATACGATATGATAATAGTTGTAAATAGGAATATTTGTATTTGGATTTTATTTAGTGTATTTCTGGCGACTCAGAATGGGTTGTGTGGACCTATTTTGGGGGCGTCATATTTGGTATCAGAACTTAGGGATATGATCTCTGGAAGAGATCTGGAATTAAAACTAGGAGGGGAGAGACGAGTAAAATCCTTCACTAGTGTGTGTCCTACCTAAGCTAATTTTTTTATTTAGTTTGAATGATATTAACCTCTGTTTTGTAGCCGTATTTAAGAATGGGCATCTAAGAACCACGAGATGGGTAATGGATGAACCATAAGACAGAGGAAGTGACATGGGAGCTAGAATTTGGAATCCATATCTCTTCGAAATTCCAGGTACATGCGTAAATTTCGGGGACGAAATTTCATAAGGAGGGGAGATTGTAAGACCCGAATTTTTATAAAATAAAATTCTAATTTAATTTATGATTATTACTCTAAAATTATAAAATACTAAATCGATAAATGGTCAAACGGATAATTAAACGGATAAGTGAATTAATAAAATAGGAGGAATTAAATTTTTGGAGGAATATTGGACCACATGGGCGACTAAAATCTGATATGAAGAGAGGGGAGGCTGCTAGGAAATGGAAGGGGGAGAGAAAAGAGAGAGGAAGAAGAAAATAAGGAGAAGAAGACAAAAATGTGGGGGAGGAAAAAAAAAGGGAGAAAGAAAAAATAAAGTGGAAGAGAAAAATCCAAGAGGCATTTTCCTCTCATTTCACTCCCTCCCGTGAAAAGTTGCAATGGAAGAAAGAGAAAAAAAATTGCAGAAGAAGGAATGAAAAGAAGAAGAAGAAAAAGAAAATAGAAAAATCCAAGAGGGTAATATATCTAAACCTTGATTAATCCTTCTATTTTCATAATGGAAGTTAAGTTTTTAGAATTTATGTGTAGATGACATATTTATATTAGTATGTGATAAATTAAATTTGCAAAAACATGAGTCAAATTAACGAAATCAAGAAATCAAAAGAAGAACAAAATTCAGAAATTTTTAGAAAAATTAGTTTACTACTTGATTTTGTAAAATCTATGTCTCCTTGTGTATAATGAGTTAGGGGATGAGCCTTATATCAAAAGAAAGCCTTGGAAGTAAGCTAAATACAAAATTTTGAATCACCCAAAAAAAATTGTGAATTTTTTGTGGTGACTGTTTGAATGAAACTGGTCTGAAGGACTTATAATTCGAAAAATCAGTTTTCTTAAGCTCTATTGCGTGATTTATAATTCTTAATCCGATCGTTGGATCGTTGTAATTTTTGGATATGTTATACATATATAAGATGAGTATATGTCCACAAATTTTGAACTGTTAAAGATTAACGTATGATTTGTCATAAATTTTAAGAGATGACTGATTTAGAATTTGTGTAACAGAATTTTCAGCAACATGCTTTAATTTTTCAAAATGTATAACTTAATAATTTTAAATCCGATTTGAGTGATTCTTGAGGTTAAATTGGAGTATTTGAAGTCTAGTTGCTGTTAAAATTAATTATTTTGACAAATTAGTTTTAATTAATGGTGATAATACCATAAAAGTGGACTGATATTTTTAAAATAAATTGTCATATATGGGTTTCTTAAGTTTTGTTATTTATTTATAAGTTTTGGTATATTAATTATAAAACTTGGTGGAAAATCCTATAATATTATTTTATAATTTCTGGACAGTTTTGGAAAATTATTGAATAACAGAAAAAAAAAATTATTTTTAAGCTATTTATAGTTAGTTTAAAAATAGAGGAAATTAATGAAAAATTCTATGAATGGTGGAAAATTATAAAGTTTACTAGAAAATATTATAATAATATAAGATTAATATTTATGGTGTTTCAAAGATATAAAATTATGTGGAGTTAGTATTTTTATTTTAAAGCTATTAAATGATAGTTTTTATAAATAAAAATAATTATAAAAAATTATCAGATAATTCTAAAAATGTGAAAATTGTTTGAAAATTTTAGTATAATATTTTAAATATTTTAGAAGTGTTAGTAAGCTCATGAGGTGTCGGGATGTAAACGCACAAGTAACGAATGAGTTTTGATAAAAACAAAAATAATGGTTTTATGCAATAAATAAAGGTACCGTGAATGAATTATGAATTATTAGTTGGTTTATATTTTATTCAAGGTGAATATGTTTTGGTGGCCCCGACTTTTAGTCGAAATTAAATTGTTTATAGTAAGGTATTGATTAAAGATAAGTATGATATGCAGATGTTTGTTCAATTATTTTTTTTTACAAAAGTAAGTTTGGCAGGACTTGCTGACACTCTACTTTTCCTAAAGTAGTATGGACCATAACTCTATTATTGAACAAATTTTGTTAAAACGTGTACAAGTTTATCAAATTTTCTCTACGGGACCATAAATTTCACTATCAGTATTTTTATATAGCTCATTTGGTTATTTTGTCAAAGCATGTGTGCTAGTTGTCTCCTCAATTTTTAGTATAAATAGGTTGCTTGGTTGAGTAACTAAACACATACCATGACTACACCAAAAGTATAGAATTCTTTTATTACAATGTTGTGAGTATAATATTGTGAGTATTTCTTTTGAGGGTAAGGTTACTCCAAGTGTTGATAAAGAATGCAAGCATTGTTCAGGTTGATCACTTTCATAGAAAAGCAGCATCAGGTCGCGTGCTAAGGTAAGGGGTATCACTTTTTCATAATATGGTAAAGGTATATCATTTTCTTTCATACTCCATATTATTGTAAGAGATTATTATTCATTTTTCAGGTTATTATTAAATGGTGAAAAGGCCTGAAATGATTAGAATATCCTTAATGGTTTGTGATTCATCTAATATCTTGACCTGAATCTTTCTATTCGGTTTTAAGTTATTATGTTTGATCCGGTAACTTTACATTTACTTGAACTTTAAATTCTAATCGACTTTCTGGATATCGTGTTGGTAATTAGACTCTAGATAATTAAGTTGAAAATTAATAAGATCTATTTTTATCTTATTATTCTAATTATATATCATTGTGGTAAAATTTCTCTTTGGCCAGTAGTGCAAAGATGAAATATTGATTGGTATACAGTTATATGTCTTTGGCATGTTGTGCAAAGATGAGATGTTAATTTATGAATATCTTTGGCCTGTAGTGCAAAGATGAACTATTGATGAATATCTTTGGCCTGTAGTGCAAAGATGAACTATTGATGAATATCTTTGGCCTGTAGTGTAAAGATGAGCTGTTGATTTATGAATATCTTTGGCCTGAGTGCAAAGATTAATTTATTAGCATGATTATGAACAGGAACTGTGAATTGGTATAACCATGATTTTTTGGTGTTTCAGGTAAAGACATGTGATGAAAGTTCTCTTTGTCTTGGATACAACGAAGAACTGTTGATTGGTATTACAGGAATAAAATATTGCTTATGGACTTTTAATTGGGAGAAGATAGTGGACATTGTGTCCTACTTGACTCTCCTAATAGATTGTTGATTCCACTACAATTAGGGTTTATAACTTTTATCATCTATCATATGTTCTAAATATCTGATTTTTTACTGATGAATGTTGTTGATAATTTAACTATCTTAGTCATGTTATTCTTTATTGGGCTATTTGTGCTCACCCCTTTTGCTTCACAATTCCTTTCAGGAAATAAAAGTGTAGCTGGGACTAGCAGATAGAACATGGGTATAAAGTGGTGTTTCGAATTAGTCACGGTCCTCATCGAATTAAAGAAATGGGTGGCATAATAACTCGATTGAGAACTTAAAAATGTGTGTGTCATATTTTATATGTTATTTAACAGTTGATTTTGGTGAATAGAATAGGGTGATGTGAACCCGAATTTGGAAGCGTCAAAAATGCACCCCATTAAAATGATCAGAGCAGAAATCTTCTTGGGTTCCTTTGAGAACTTGAAATATTTGTTACTTTATTTGATACGACATTATAATAATTTGGGTGCGAATACTATCATACTATATACGATATAATAATTGTTGTAAATAGGAATATTTGTATTTGAATTTTATTGAGTGTATTTCTGGCGACTCAGAATGGGTTGTGTGGACCTATTTTCAGAGAGTCACATTTGGTATCAGAGCTTAGGGATATGATCTCTTGCAGAGATCTAGGAATAGAACTAGGAGGAGAGAGACGAGTAAAATCATTCACTAGTGTGTGTCCTACCTAAGCTAATTTTTTTATTTGGTTTGAATGATATTAAACTCTGTTTTGTAGCCGTATTTAAGAATGGGCATCTAAGAACCACGAGATGGGTAATGGATGAACCATGAGACAGAGAAAGTGACATGGGAGCTAGAATTTGGAATCCATATCTCTTCAGAATTTCAGGTTCGTGCGTAAATTTTGGGGACGAAATTTCATAAGGAGGAGAGATTGTAAAACCCCAACTTTTATGAAATAAAAGTCTAATTTAATTTATGATTATTACTCTAAAATTATAAAATATTAAATTGATAAATGGTCAACTGGACAATTAAACGGATAAGTGAATTAATAAAATAGGAGGAATTAAATTTTTAGAGGAATATTGGACCACATGGGCGGCTAAAATCTGATAAGAAGAGAGGGGAGGCTGCTGGGAAAGGGAAGAGAGAGAGGAAAGGGAGAGGAAGAAGAAAAATAAGGAGAAGAAGACAAAAAGGTGGGGGAGTAAAAAGAAAATCAGGGAGAAAGAAAAAATAAAGAGGAAGAGAAAAATCCAAGAGGCATTCTCCTCTTATTTCACTCCCTCCCATGAAAAGTTGCAAAGGAAGAAAGAGAAAAAATTGCAGAAGAAGGAAAGAAAAGAAGAAGAAGAAGAAGAAGAAAAAGAAGAAAAGAGAAAAATCCAAGAGGGTAATATATCTAAACCTTGATTAATCCTTTGATTTTCATAATCGAAGTTAAGTTTTATGAATTTATGTGTAGATGACATATTTATATTTGTATGTGATAAATTAAATTTGCAAAAACATGAGTCAAATGAAAAAAATCAAAAAATCAAAAGAAGAACAAAATCTGAAAATTTTTAGAAAAATTAGTTTACTACTTGATTTTGTAAACTCTATATCTCCTTGTGTATAATGAGTTAGGGGATGAGCTTTATATCAAAAGAAAGTCTTGGAAGTAAGCTAAATACAGAAATTTGAATCACCCAAAAATTTCTTGTGGATTTTTCGTTATGAGTTTTAATGAAACTGGTCCGAAAGACTTATAGTCCAAAAAATTAATTTTCTTAAGCTCTATTGCGTGATTTATAATTCTTAATCCGACCGTTGGATCGTTGTAATTTTTGGATATGTTATACATATATAAGTTGAGTATATGTTCACAAATTTTCAAACCGTTAAAGATTAATGTATAATTTGTTATGAATTTTAAGAGGTTACTGATTTAGAATTTGTGTAGCAGAATTTACAGCAACATGCTTTAATTTTTCAAAATGTATAACTTAATGATTTTAAATTCGATTTGAGTGATTCTTGAGGCTAAATTGGAGTATTTGAAGTCTAGTTGCTGTTAAAATTAATTAGTTTGACAAATAAATTTTAATTCATGGTGGTAATATCGTAACAGTGGACTGATATTTTTAAAATAAATTGTTATATATGGGTTTCTTAAGTTTTGTTATTTATTTATAAGTTTTGGTATATTAATTATGAAACTTGGGGGAAAATACTATAATATTATTTTATAATTTTTGGATAGTTTTGGAAAATTATTGAATAACAGAAAAAGTTTCTTGTATTTTTAAGCTATTTATAGTTAGTTTAAAAATAGAGAAAATTAATGAAAAATTCTATGAATGGTGGAAAATTATGAAGTTTCTTGGAAAATCTTATAATAATATAAGATTAATATTGATGGTGTTTCAAAGATATAAAATTATGTGGAGTTAGTATTTCTATTTTAAAGCTATTAAATGATAGTTTTAATAAATAGAAATAATTATAGAAAATTGTCGGATAATCCAAAAAATGTGAAAATTATTTGAAAAATTCAGAATAATATTTTAAATATTTTAGAAGTGTTACTGAGCTCATCAGGTGTCGGGATGTAAACGCACAAGTAATGAATGAGTTATGATAAAATAAAAATAATGATTTTATACGATAAATAAAGGCACCGTGAATGAATTATGAATTATTAGTTGGTTTATATTTTATTCAAGGTGAATATATTTTGGTGACCCCGACTTTTAATATAAATTAAATTATTTATAGTAATGTATTGATTAAAGATAAGTATGATATGCAGATGTTTGTTCAATTATTTTCTTTTTACAAAAGTAAGTTTGGCAAGACTTGCCGACACTCTACTTTTCCTAAAGTAGTATGGACCACAACTCTATTATTGAACAAATTTTGTTAAAACGTGTACAAGTTGATTTAATTTTCTCTGCGGAACCATAAATTTCACTATCAGTATTTTTATATAGCTCATTTGGTTATTTTGTCAAAGCATGTGTGCTAGTTGTCTCCTCAATTTTCAATATAAATAGGTTGCTTGGTTGTGTAACTAAATACATACCATGACTACACCAAAAGTATAAAATTCTTTTATTACAATGTTGTGATATAATATTGTGAGTATTTTTTTTGAATGTAAGGTTACTCCAAGTGTTGATAAAGAGTGCAAGCATTGTTCAGGTTGATCACTTTCATAGAAAGAAGCATCTAGTCGCGTGCTAAGATAAGGGGTATCACTTTTTCATAATATGGTAAAGGATATCATTTTCTTTCATACTCCATATTATTGTAAGAGATTATTAATCGTTTTTCAGTTTATTATTAAATGGTGAAAAATCCTGAAATGATTAGAATATCCTTAATGGTTTGTGATTCATCTAATATCTTGAGCTGAATCTTTCTATTCAGTTTTAAGTTATTATGTTTGATTCGGTAACTTTACATTTACTTGAACTTTATACTCTAATCGATTTTCTGGATATCGTGTTGGTAATTTAGACTCTGGATAATTAAGTTGAAAATCAATAAGATCTATTTTTATCTTATTATTCTGATTATATATCATTGTGGTGAAATTTCTCTTTGGCCTGTAATGCAAAGATGAAATGTTGATTGGTATACAGTTATATGTCTTTGGCCTGTAGTGCAAAGATGAGATGTTGATTTATGAATATCTTTGACCTATAGTGCAAATATGAGCTGTTGATTTATGAATATCTTGGCCTATTGTGCAAAGACGAACTATTGATGAATATCTTTGGCCTGTAGTGCAAAGAAGAACTATTGATGAATATCTTTGGTCTGTAGTGCAAAGATGAGCTGTTGATTTATGAATATCTTTGGCCTGAGTGCAAAGATGAATTTATTAGCATGATTATGAACAGGAACTGTGAATTGGTATAACCATGATTTTTTGGTGTTTCAGGTAAAGACATGTGTTGAAAGTTCTCTTTGTCTTGGATACAACGAAGAACTGTTGATTGGTATTACAGGAATAACCATGATTTTTTGGTGTTTCATCAGTACCTCATTTCTCACAAACTTGGTTTGTATTCAGATGTGGTTAACAGGGCCCAATTATTAGAACGAGATAATGAGTATGTTCAACCAAGGGACAACAACCAAGGTCGTACCGGTGGCAACAGTCATCGGAACAATGAAAATCCGCATGGAGGAAGTTATCAGGCCAGAAGCGATAACCACTCCGGTGGTAATCATGGCCATGATAATAGAAGAAGTGAGTCGGGGGGAGATTTCAAAAAGAGAAGGTACAACAATGACAACGTGAAGACATCGGCACCACCATCAACAACAGTTTCTAGGGGAGGAGAACGACCACCGCTCGTATGTTATAAATGCGGACAAGAGGGACACATCAATCCAAACTGCACACAACAATCTAAGGTGTGCTATAACTGTGGAAAGGAAGGTCACATATCTCGAGTGTGTCCTGTAGCGAAACCAAGTCCAGCGGGGATGGTGACTCCAAAGGTTGTCTCGGACAAGTCAAAGTTCGTGGTTCAAGGATGATCTTTTATCGTGACTACCCAAAAAGCAAGAAACCCGAACGAAGTTATCACGGGTAAGCTAATCATAAACTCTTATGAAGTCTATATCTTATTAGATACCGTTTCTACCCATTCTTTTATTTCACCTACTTGTGATCAACGTTTGAACTTGACCCCCGACAAATTAGACTTTGACTTATCTGTTGAAACTCCGTTAGGAGAAACCTTCGTTACATCCACAGTTTACAAATCTTGTTTGATTCAAATTGGCACCCTCACATTACCTGTTGATCTTATATCTTTAAAAATACTTGCATTTGATGTGATTTTAGGAATAGATTGGTTAACCACTTATCATGCCAAAATTGATTGTTTTCGTAAGGTTGTTAGTTTTCATATTCCTAACCAACCTGTTGTGCTAATTCAAACAACCAAACCACTAAAATCAATCAATGTCATTTCAAGTCATAATGTTATTCGTTTATTGAAAATCGGATGTCAAGCTTTCTTATCCCATGTCACTGATTTAAACCAGAATACGTCAGATTTGAATGATATTTCTGTTGTTAATAAGTTTCCTGATGTATTTCCCGAAGAACTTACTGGTCTACCCCCGAAACGTGAAGTTGAATTCTTTATTGACCTTGAACCCAGTACAAAACCCATTTCTAAAACCCCATATCGAATGGCTCTTATTGAACTTCAGGAGTTAAAGGTCCAACTACAGGAGTTGTTAGACATTGGTTTCATTCATCCTAGTACATCTCCTTGGGGTGCTCTTATTTTATTCGTAAAGAAGAAAGACGGGAGTATGCGACTTTGTATTGACTATCGAAAATTGAACCATGTCACCATCAAGAATAAGTATCTGTTACCTCGCATTGATGACCTGTTCGACCAGTTGCAAGGTGCGCAATTCTTCTCAAAGATCGATCTTCGTTCTGGATATCATCAGTTAAAGATTAAAACTGAGGACATTCCAAAGACTGCCTTCAAAACTCGATACAGGCATTATGAATTCTTAGTCATGTCTTTTGGATTGACTAATGCTCCTTCTACTTTCATGGATATGATGAACCGGATATTTAAGGAATATTTGGATCATTTTGTGGTTATCTTTATTGATGACATCCTCATTTACTCCAAAAGCCGTGAAGATCATGAACAACACTTGGGGCTGATACTTCAAAAGCTTCGTGAAAACAAGCTATATGCCAAGTTGAAGAAATGCGAGTTCTGGCTTGAGGAAGTAGCATTCCTTGGGCACATGGTATCGAAACATGGAATACAGTTGACCCGGCAAAAATTGATGCAATACAAAGTTGGGAGCAATCTAAGTCGGTAACCGAAGTACGTAGCTTTCTGGGCTTAGCTGGTTATTATCGGAGATTCGTGGAAGGATTTTCTCGAATCGCTACTCCATTAACTCAGCTGACTCGAAAAGATACAAAATTCGAATGGAACGAGGAATGCGAGAAGAGCTTCCAAGAACTCAAGAGGAGACTCATTTCAACACCTGTTCTGACAATACCATCTGGTTCGGATGGATTTGTCATCTACAGCGATGCTTCAGGCAAAGGGTTAGGATGTGTTCTCATGCAAAATAGTAAAGTCATAGACTATGCCTCGCGACAACTCAAAGAATATGAGAGGAATTATCCTACTCATGACCTAGAGTTGGCAGCTGTCGTTTTTGCGTTGAAGATCTGGAGACACTACCTGTATGGGAAGAAAGTGGAGATCTATACGGACCATAAGAGCCTCAAATATTTCTTCACCCAAAAGGAACTCAACATGCGGCAACGACGTTGTCTTGAGCTGTTGAAAGATTACCGACCATACCATCCAATACCATCCTGGAAAAGAAAACGTGATAGCTGACGCGTTGAGTAGAAGATCATATGCGGGAACGAGTGCGATGATGTCAACACAAAGGCCCATTTTGTATGACTTACAAAGGATGGAGATAGAGTTAAAGACTCCAAGGACCCACGTGATGATGTCAAATATACGTGTAGAACCAGCTTTAATTGATAAAGTTAAAGCTGCTCAAGCTAAAGACCCGGAGCTGATCAAGATGAAGAAGAAGGTGCAAGAAGGTGCTATTCCAGAAGCAAGAATCGATGAAGATGGAATACTTCTAGTCAACTCCAGACTTTGTGTTCCAAACGATTCTGATTTGAAGTATAGAATCATGATGGAGGCACACAACACACCGTTTGTAATCCATCCTAGGAGTACCAAAATATATCGTGATCTTCGACATACATTTTAGTGGAGCAATATAAAGAGAGAGATCGCGGAGTTTATCTCGAGGTGTTTAACTTGTCAACGTGTCAAGGCGGAGCATCAAGTGCCAAAGGGTCCATTGCAACCACTTGAGATTCCAAAATAGAAGTGGGAACACATCACCATGGATTTCTTTACGGGTCCTCCTAAAGTTTCTCAAGGCATAGATGCAATTTGGGTTATTGTTGATAGATTAACCAAGTCTGCTCATTTCTTGCCTATACGAGAGACTTATTCACTTGAACGTCTTGCTCGTATATACATAAATGAGATTGTGAGATTTCATGGCATGCTAGTATCCATAGTTTCGGATCGAGACCCAAGATTTACTTCACAATTTTGGGTCAGCTTGCAGAAAGCTATGGGCACCAATTTACGATTAAGTTCTACATATCATCCTCAAACGGACGGGCAATCGAAAAGGACTATTCAAACTCTTGAAGATCTATTAAGACTCTGTGTTCTAGACTTTAAAGGAATATGGATAAGTACTTACCATTGGTGGAATTCTCATACAACAACAGTTATCAGGCAAGTATAGACATGGCTCCATTTGAATCATTGTATGGACGAAAATGTCATTCTCCAGTATGCTGGGACGAGGTGGGTGAAGCAACATTGTTAGGACCGGAGTTAGTACGTATGACTACGGAAAAGATTCAAATGATCCGGTAACGTTTACAAACTGCACAAGATCGATAAAAGAGTTATGCTGATCTTCATCGAAGAGACATGGAATTCAATGTCGGAGACCATGTATTGTTACGTGTTGCTCCATGGAAAGGAGTACGAGATTCGGAAAGAGAGGAAAACTCAACCCACGATTTATTGTTCCATTTGAAATCCTTGACAGAGTAGGAACTGTATCCTATAGACTCGCCTTACCTCCAAGCATGTCTCGTGTTCATAACGTTTTTCATGTATCCATGCTTTGTAAATATGTGAAAGACCCAAATCACATTATTGAGTTAGAACCAGACGAGATAGCTGAAGATTTAACGTACGAGGAGGTACCTGTCAAGATCTTGGATAGGAAGGAACATGTCCTACGCTCAAAGATTATACCTCAAGTTAAAATTTTGTGGAGGAACCATGATATCGAGGAAATGACCTAGGAGCTAGAATCGAAAATAAAAGCGAGGTATCCTCACTTTTTCGACATACCAGGTACGTACGTCAATTTTGAGGATGAAATTTCATAAAGAGGGGAGGTTGTAAGACCCCAACTTTTATGAATAAAGATTTAATTTTCTTTATATATTATTTTGAAATAGTAAGGTGTTGATTTGATAAATGTGATAAGTTATGGGTGAGATGTGCAAATTTTACAAAGTAAGCAAGTGGTCATAAAATACTCGTTGTGTCAGGGAATATTCATTTAGACGAGGAATATTCTTTTTATCGGAGAATATTCGTACGACGGCGCAGTCATTGGTGGACCCCACAACGGAATGAATGTCGGATATTAATTTATCCGACATTCGACATTCGATATTAAATATTAAATATTTAATACTCTATTAATTTATCATGCTAGAAGGCGACGTTCGATATTCTAAATATCATTGAACGCTTTAGACTTAATATGATTTCTTTGAGGGGTTTGTTATTATTAGTCTCATCTTGTTTAGCGCGCATGCACATATATATATAAAATACGCGTTATTTTATTAAAACATGCGAAGCATGTTTGCATAAAATGTAATATATATAATACTTAGCATGCACATATAGAATACTATATTCTACCTGAATTGATTATGGACTTTTATTCTAGTTTGATTCACTAGAGCCACCAAGTGAAACAAAAGGTCAAACCTAGGAGTGCAAGAATTTAATTTTAAACGTAACTATTACATTTAAACTCGGGCTCCATACAAACGGGTCTTCACGCGCTCCTTGCTCCTTGGTCTCCAATTTCTTCAAGATAAATATAACTATTTCTATTACATTAAACTATTTAATTTAAATAGAAACCTTGATCAGCAATCAAGGAGAAGTACATAGGAGGGAGATAGAATTTTACATCAAAAAAAATCAGAGAAGACGAGGTACGCAAACCCCATTTAATAAAACTCATTCATTCAAGCATTTAACTAAAATAAAATTCAATCACATTGGTCAATAGTCTCATAATCAATCTCATTTATTATCATACATGTCATCATATGCATCAATAAATAAATAAATATTCATCTAATGAATTAAAATATTCCATATATATATGAGTATCATTTAATGAAAAATATTATATTGCATGAAATCCAATTTCAAAATTAAAATAAACTCTTTATTTTAATTATAAAATTATGAAGAATATTATATATATATATATATATATACATATATATATTATATATAGTAACAGTATATATATTATTTTATATATATAATAATTACTAAGTTACACATATATATATATATATATATATATATATATATATATATCGTAGTCTTTTGAAATCCCTTTTCAATATATAGCAACCTTCCGTCCTTTTGAAACCTACAGAAACCTTTTGTAATCCTGATCACCTTTTACTCCAAAAAAAAGAAGAAAGAAAGATGCTTTCGCGATTTAATCAGTTTGCGAATTAAAAGGCTTTTGCTATTTTTTTTCTTCTATTAGTTCGGAATTGGCCCTTTTTCATAAAAAATAATTTTATACAATAAAATTATGCCCAATAAATTATTCTAAATACATACTCATATATATATGAAATCAAAACAATTAATAATTGCATAAAGGTTTGACTCTGATGCCACTGTTGGGTTTGTATGAAATCGTGGGCGCAATCAAATTGCAAAATTAGCGGAAACATGGTATATCAGAGTTTAAAATTTTCTACAAAATCATTACCCAGATCATCCTTTATGCAAATTATTAATTTAAAACGATAAATAAGAAGTTATGGAATCATACCCTTGTAGAACAAAGCTTCCACATGTACGAATTCAACTCCTTATTCTTCGTGATCTCCTTAAATTTTTGGGTTAGATTCCTTCTTTTGATCAACGTTAGCCACCCAAGTATTTGGCCTCTAGAGGTGATCCACCAAAGAAGAGGAATTATTCAAGAAGGAGGGTGGATGGCTAAACCCTAGTTTTCTATTCTCTATAAAAAATAAATACTCTCCAACAATTTGAATTGCATCAACTGATATCTAACATAAGACTCATCTTATATAGATATTGGTTAACCCTTTTAATCCTATTAGAAATAGGTTTTTACTTAATTAATTAAACTACTTTAATTAAATAAGCTTCCCGATCATATTGAGATTAATTAATTAAATTTTTTTAATTAATTTGCCTCCTAATCTTATTAGGAATATGTGAGAGTACTAATATTAATTAATTTCTAAACTCCTTTAGAAATTAAAATAATAATAATATTATTATTATTAATAAGACTCCTCTTATTAATTTATATTTAATATTTCTAAAATATTAAATAATAAATATTAAGCTATTTAATTTATTCTATCACCATAGATTAAATTAATTACCCTTAATGCATAATTACGATTATGCCATTACCTTCTTAAATAATTATTCTTCCTTTTATGGTATGACCCTTTAGGTTCTCCATATTAAACCGGTTGTGAATAAATCAATTAGAACAATTCTAATCTTATTTAAATAAATAAATTAAACTAATAACCTATTTAAATAAATAATATTTATTCTACAATAGGGATTAAGCCTCCCTAGCGATCAACGACTTTACAGATAATATAGATTGCAACATTAATGATAAAAGAACCTGTGAGTAAATAGTTACCGTACAATTCAATCCTTCCACCATACAATGTCCCAATTAAATATAAGACATGGAATTACTGTCAAGTCTTATTTTATTTAATCATATGTATTTCGATTAGAAAACACACAACTCCAAATAATACAAATTAGAAACTCTTTTTTAATTTCATTCTGCCTTGGCCAAAGACTACTGGGCTTGTCATTTAACGAATCACATAGGACATATCTCTTCTTTTACTAGAAGTGAAAGATTATTTACTGTTCATTCATTATCTCCATATGTAACTCATTATACCCAAGCACACCCTTTGATTTACCCTAAGGGTCTTAAGGAATAAGTCAAAGTATAATTCATTACACATAAGATACAATGATGATCTCAAGTCCAATGATCACTTGTACTACTATCACATTAGGAATTCCTATTGACAGGCAAGTAAAACTCCATTAGGTATTCCATAGCGAGTCACGTTCAGTGAACTTATTCTCCAATAAACACCTACATACTTGCTTTAGTATCTCCACACAAATGATCATAAGATCAATCATCCTCATCCAATGAGCAAGCAACATATGTACCAATCTATCCGGATTTACTAATCCCCTTTTTAGTAATCCCACGATTGAGAACTATTTTAGTTTTAAGCTTTCTAAGAATTTAGATCTCATTAGCATGATTAACATCATGATTCTGAAAGCATTGCTTAAAACTATGAATATTTACATATTATAAAAATAGCATCATGTAGATAATTAAATGCCTTTAATAAGTTAATACTTTTATTAATAAATAAATAAGATCGTCTCCAAAGTAGATACTTTATCATCATACAAGATTGTCTTATATGCATACTACTTTCAGAGCCGATTCTTTCACTTGTTCGTTGCCAGTGGATTTCATCATCGAGGGTCGAGCCGACGCCTTCACTGGTTCGTTGCCAGTGGATTCTGAGATGTAGTATTAATTTTAACTGACTTTCTGGTCTTCCGGTGTTCAACGTCGGGATTTCTAATCTTTATCGAATTTTTGTTTTTTGAAGGGTTTTTAGGGTTTTCGGGGTTTAAAATGACCCTGAAAGGCACCATTTTAAATAATGTGACCATTCTGAAACCAAAATAACACGTTTCGGACTTCAATTTACCAATCGAGAAGTCGCGGGACCCATCTAGGGTAGCCGCATCCATACATGCTGCTGAAGCATGTATGGTTAAGGCTGCTCGTGATCAAGCTTATACCCTCGGGATGGCTCATTTTCATTCATTCGACTTGAGTTTTCTTGTATTCTCTTTGAAAAATCCGATCCTCTTCTAAGATCTACGCTATTTCGGCTTGATTTGGAGTGATCTGTCACCGTACATCTCTTCTACGTATTGCGGGTAACGTATAGACTCCATTTTTTTGGGTTTTCATTGGTGAAAAACCGTATTTCTTTCCTTAAACGCATTATATCTAACATACATACATAGATAGCTTGATGGACATGTTTATAATGCAATACATGCTTACGTATCATCTTATGGACCGTATGGATGCGATATATTATCATTTATCAGTTAATCTAGACATGCATTATAGCTATGTGTTAGAACAATAGTTTAAATTGCTATTTAATTGCTTTGCTGTGATGGTATACCCTCATAGGGTGATTTAATGCATGCTTTGGGCATGTGGATAGTCCATTTTATAGGGGAGACTCTGGCAAAAAAAATTCATGAGTCAGACGTCAGGGTCCTAGATATATGTATAGATATGCTAGGATGCGAGTTAAAATGATGTACACATATAATGGCACATGTAGGACATGCATGATGTGATGACCTAAATTATATTTCAGGGATTGAATTCAAAATTTGAAAAGGGCAGGAATATACCTGATTTTGCTATGATTCTTACGAACTCATTGTTAGATATGGATTCTGCGGGACCTAGCCGTTCTTCATCCCAGCAGGTTTCAGCTGGAGTTTGCTGGCGGAGACCTCCCTCTGATGTTCCTATTCCATGGATTAGTAGGCAGGTTCAGCGATTGACGGAGCCAGTTCTGCGTCCTCTTGGTGAGGACCACCCTCATTTGGACAAGGAGGATATCCCTAAGCCTGAGGTTCCGCCTCAGCCCACTGCGGTGCCACGATTTCTACCTGGAATTTAGGTAGCCATTCCTGATTTACTGGGTACGGATCTGAGCCACCATCCCTTTATTCACTTGCAGGTGAATGAGGTACATGATCTTTACATTAATTTGTATTCATTTCTCTTCTCTGTCATCAACCGATTTTCTTAACCTTAAGGTCGTGTAGGTTCCAGGGTTTACCCAGCTCAGGGGTAACTGGTTCAGTATATACTCTTTGCATCATTCGCTACATCCGGAGTACAGGGTTGTAGTAGATTCTTGGGGATTCGAGGCTTTCTTCACCATTGCTCCCTGTAGCTGCCCCTGGGGCTATTTACGAGCTTTATCAGAGCGATGGTTTCATCAGAGTCAGTCCCTCCATCTGCTGGATTACGAGGTTGTGATGACACCAATGGATGGAGATACATCATCGGCCTGGAGTTTACTGGTGACAGAGTGACCTTCGAGACGGGTATCACTCCTATGACGCCCCCAAATTTGGGTCCCTTCGAAACCTCGGATCCGGTCCGCCACGATACTACTATCATCAAACTATTACATCTTTTATTCATAACTTAAAGAATATAACTTCGCTTTATTACAATTTAGATTATAAATTCTTTCATTTCCCGGATCTGTATAATGACCCCGAACTTTAATGAGTTCCGATCTTGGTCATTTAACATTCTTGTCTTACATCATATTCGATGTTATAAAAATACGGAATAATTTAAACTTTTTTAATCTCCTTTGAATAAAATCTTTTTATTGATTTCATAACTTTAAATCAATTACAAATCCCTGAATCAACTATATGATACGATTCATTCTATTTGAGTTACTGTATAAACTTTTACATCTTAATACGAAGTCTTCTATGTATCACATAGTACAACTTTACAACACAACAAGTGTTATACATCATAAGCAACTATCAAGTACATCGTATAAAACTTAAACATTTTTCAAGATTGTATCATTAGATATCTACGTCGATCTCCTTACGAAACTACGGAACTCTATCAATCAAGTGGCATAATACTTTAATCGTGAGTCCTTAATCTGCAAAGATGGTTATTTGCAAGAGTGAGCTCAACAGCTCAGCAATTCTAACAATTTTCATGCATCACATAGCATATAATATCATACTCAGTTCATGCATTCATAATCAATTAATATTTCCTACGCATGTTACTTCTCACATAACAGGCATAGAGATTCACTTCACAAGTATATCATCAAAGATCAACTTTCAATCTCATACATATCTCATATACATTTCACATATATACATCAACATTCTCATAACATAATATAACTCAATTAACAGTTATAGAATTCATATATCAAATAGGAACTGAAAGACTTGCCTGATTCGTAGTTTAACAACTACGACTTAATTGCTTAAAGATATCTGCACGTCGTGTATTCCTACACAATTATACAATTATGGATTCATACTTATCAACCATATGCATCAATACATTCTTAATATAATAATAAGTATTACATCGCTTTCTAACTAGGTTTGTAAAACCTTCATTTCACTTTCTCATCATACTCTTAGAATAGCTAGGTATGTATAGGTGTACCTTAACCACCCGTACTTGACATCAACATTCATACATATTTATCACACACTTAACTAAATGTATTCGACATATATTTAAAACTCATAGATATATGATCTATATTGCTCTTACGTTTCTCAAACCTTATCGAAATTATAATTCTCGGGTTTTATATAACCATTACATTCAAACTTTCTAAGTTTTACCTTTCAAAATCCTTGTCATACTTAAACTAGTCATACAAGGCTACTATGTTCATCATGTATACATGTTTATAAGGTTACTAACTCAAGTTTGAAACCTAGCATACACATTCTATGTCCACTTCAAGATTATATATTTTTTATGCCGGACATTTTTATACTTTAAGCAAAACAAGTTCATGCTTCAAGGGTCCGCTACTACGGTCATATTATCACATAACGAGACTAAAACAATAGTAAGTAGGCATGCTCGTGCGTATACCACACATGTATACTTTAACCACATAGTTTACACTTGAAATTTCCTTTTCATGAACATGTGTATATAGGTGAATTCCATGCGTAACCAAGTGATACTCATGTCAACATGTCTAGAGGCATAATGAATCCTAATATATATGCTTGCATGATCATAACGTAATTCACATGGAAATTGATGATATTAGCTTTCAAACTCTAATTTGCATTGAAAATTACACTAAGTCAACTTAGTACATGCAAGGCATCTCGAAATCATAACCCACATGCCTTTGAAACACATATATAAGCCATATATACATACTTAAAAGTCAGAACTTAAAAGACATAAGTCTTGGTCAAGTTCACTTCAAAGTTCTTAAATTTTTCTTTGAAAACCTCTTATTCCTCAATCATGTATGCTAGTGTGTTCAACACTTTAGACTTGCATTTCATATCTATTTAGATCATATGGTCATGTTTACAAAGTCAGAATACACATGATACACATATGTCAAAGTTCATATCGAAAACTATAAGTTTCATTTTTAAAACATACGTTTTCCTTCCATAACACATACTAACATGGTTATACATGCTTATGTCATATCAAAGTACTCATATATGCATGTTAATTATGTCCACATGCTTGCCTAATGAGATAACATATGCTAGCATATAACAGAATCTATAACAGAAACAGAATTCAAACTTCAGGGCTTGGCGCAGCTGCGCTACGCCCCAAAATAAAACTGGCGCAGCTGCGCCGGTGTCCGGCCAAAAATAAAAATGCCTTCTGCTTGACAGAAACCAGACCCATAATCGAATTTCTTATTTATCATGCTCCACATCAGTCACATTATAGCTAGATCATGCATACAACCTCATATATCACAATGTCATATCAACTTTAGATCAATTAACTAGCAATTGAGGAATTCTAGTATTCTTAGAAATTAGAACTCAAGAACTTAGTATTTCAAAAAAATGAAGAACAAGTAATGTACCTCTGCTACATTTGATTGAGCTTGCTGCTAAAACTGAAGTTTTCTCTCTTTCTCAGTATACTAGCTTACTTATTTTAGCTTCACTTGGAAATCTCAGCAATTAGAAATGTGAAGGAGAGAAGCTACTTTTATAGGAAAGTAAATACCCAGGCAAAGCAATTCTACATCATTTCAAACCAATGGGGAGAAGAAGAATTTGATGGTTATGGGAAAGTTGTTGAATCCCATGATGAAACTCACTCCCTCTTGCATGATTAGCTACAATTGCTGAGTTTGAGAGAAATAGATATAGAGTAGCTAGCCATTGGGTTATCACATTAAGAAGAATTGGGTCACTCAATTAGGGACAATGCTAAAATCTCAGCAATTAGCAAAAATGTATGCCAACACTTAAGCTATTTATTTTATGTCTACTATGCATACTTAGGTTATATAATACATACACCTTATATACACTTATGTTTTAATTTCATTTGGACAATATAAGTCCCACCTTAATAACTTAATGTTGCCACATTAATATATGTTATGTCATGTATACTCACACATAAAAAGTATACCCACATATAATAATGTACTCATAATTTAAATATACACCAATACATATTATATTGTAACTCATATACATTATTTTAATCCAATTAACATTTTAATTGGGCTAATTATAATTTAGATGGGTATTCTCATCCATTATTTTCCATAAAACTCATTATCTCAAATATACCCAATTATTATAATGATAATTAATATCAATTATTTATTAATTCATCATTTATTAATTATAGTTTAACTCTACTATTTCTGTCATACAAGACAAAATTATGTGAACGTTAGAAATTAACGGTCCACAAGTTTACAATAATATTATTCTCAATATTACCTCTTATAATATGCTCAGGATGTAATATCACTACATCTCTTATTTATATTATCTCTAATTATAGTCAATCTATTACCCTCCTATGGACAATACCCAAGGGTCAAAGAAGAGTTGGTGGCTAACTCCACCAACTACTACTATTCATTGTACTAGCCATTTAGTTAACAATCATTGCTCTCACATGGGCTAACTTGCAAACTTATATCTAATAACTTAATATTATTACCATATGATATGATAGGGTCGCACATACACCCAATCATATAATCCATGTTCATTTGTCAATACCAAATATATTTTAATTGAGTAGTGTCATACCACATTATCATAAATTTTATTATTTCAATTATACTTAATCATTGAAATAATTATTAACAACAATTATTTATTTAGTTTAATTTAATATCCTTCATAAAGTACACATTAATGTACCACACAAAACACATTGTCACATAGGTCCATCTATGTAACTCATGTGACTCATTTCACTTTATCATATAGTTTTCTATATTATATAGTTTTCTTGAAGTGTCACACCTCATTTCATATTATATAGATGTAGCTACTATATAACTTATAATTATACATCATTGCACATAGCAATTAATTCACATAATAATACCAATTATTTCCTTTAATTGCTCATTCATTAAATTATTTAATGAATTATTCTACCATTTTGCCATACTAGGCATATCTCACAAGATTGCATTAAGCTTATTCTCATTCTCATCACTTATTCACTCATAATCTTATTCATTTCTACCTCATTACTTACTTATAATATAATCAATTTACTTAAAACTATTATATCTCGAGGTTCACATATATAAATATATCGCGAATAAAAATATTCAAATATTATTTATAACACTTACGGTAATATAGTAACTCAAGTTATTAAAATAACTTAGTTTTCTTTTATAAATTAAACTCTCTTGAAAATACATTATTATTATAAGAATTATGTATTCCACCATAACATGATATAAAATGTTCTTATTATATTTTCTCCAATAGAGGCATTAATGATAATAAAATGATTTACTCATTTTCTCAAGATATTATTTTAATATAATATCTAAGTATTATTAAAATAACTACATGTACGACACATGTACACATATTATAGGAAAAATAGACCATAAGTTTATTTTCTATTACGATAAATTGTTACCATCACTTTATTAAATATAGCAAATATGTTTACCATATTACTAAATCATACTTATTACCTTATACAAGACATATAAGGTAATATTATTATTTAAAATAACATTCTCCCTTTTATTAAAATAATTCAATATTAGAAATTATTTTAATATTTTTTATTAGAAATATATAATATTCATTTCTCTTTCCTTTCTATAAATTGTTCCCAAAATAATTTCTTTAATCTTTTCTCTTAGCCATATTATAATTACTAATATAATACCTCCGTCTCTAACCAATATCATTTATAAATATATTGGTTCTCTTCCTTTATTACTCACTTATCTTTCACATTTTAACCCTATTATATATTAGAATACTATGTAATAAATTAATAATATCAAAATATTCCTTTTATTCTCTTAGGTTAAACACATATATTAATTCACCGTATTATGTAAACGAACTAACTCTTTCTCATTCCTTATCATTGCCACACAAGGCCATATATTATTCTATAATATAATTCGATTAACCAATATTTATTCTAGGTTAATTAATTTTCATAATTAACTAATTCATGCTTGACTATCTCAATCTATCCATGGATAGTTTAAGCACTAAGTAAAACTCATATTACCTCATACTAGTTACTAGTATATATATTCAAGAAAATGGTGATTATTCATCAAAGATATTTAATGTCACCAACTTACTATGATAAAATAATTTTATAAATTATTTAATGTCGATAGATAAATCTTATCCATCTTCTTACTAATTCATCTCTACCATTTATAACAAATATATATAATAATGATATATATTTATTAAACACAAAATCACTTACTACATAGCTCATATTATCCTATGCAACACAATACTACATACCTCGTATCACAATATATATATATATATATATATATATTCTTATTCGAACCCATCTTAAGCTTTAAGAATTTTATTTATTAAATTATTATTATTTGAAAATTCTGGTTCTCACAACTCCGATCGCTGTGCGCACCCTTTTAGGGTTTTCTTCTCAAGAGCGGGCCTTCAAGGCGCGCAGAATTTGGTCGGGATTCCTGAACGTCGATGCTGCTCGGGGCACTCTACAGCAACCGTTACCTGCAGATTTAATGGATAGAGATCACATCTTGCGGCGTCTATTCCTGACCATTATGAGGGGGGTTTTCATTGTAAACAACTCATCCACTGTTCCTTTTAGCTTAGTAGGGGATGTTCGAGACGTAGATCGCATTGGGGACTACGATTGGGGATCTTTTACATTCGCTCTCTTTCTTCACGGGATACTACTGCGAGCCGAGAAAGTTACCAATGCCTGGGTCGGATTCTACCCGTTTCTCCTGGTGAGTCCTTTTGACTGAATTTCACTTGTCTGAATTTTGATTGGTTTATCTTTTCCCATGATTAATGTCAGGTTCTTTGCATTAACAGTTCTGGGCTTACGAGATGCTTCCCTGTCTTCGCCCTATCTCTCTCCTGGGCTTGGACACTTATCCTCGGGGACGTAGATGGCATCAGTCTACTTTATCGGAGGTCCCAGTTGCAAAGGGCTTCACCCATGCCCGTATTCCCTTATTCTGCAGAGCACTTATCTAAGGGATTTAAGGATGGTCTACCGGTAGGGCCTGAGTATCATCTGTCTACTCACCGGATTCCATTCCTGTTTGATGGAGGTTGGGAGCTCTACCCCGGGGAGCGCACTTTTAGATGCATCACTGGGGAGTTTTGTCTTCCTTTTCTTCTTCTAGCTCAGCGATTCTGGCCTTTATCTCTGCCAGCGATTCCTACCGCTGGGTATGAGGGATTTCATTTGTCTGATAGTCCTATCACTTCTGAGGACTTTTCCACTTTGTGGGGCCCACTCACGATAAGATCTTAGACCCGGGCTACCCAGTTCCTAGGAGATATGGTTCCGGGGTCTCTTATGATGAAGGACTGGATATATATTATGCTTCCAAGAACCCTCTCACCAGACTCAGATAGCTGATTTGAGACGTCAGTTGGAGCAGCTGTCGACGTACTGTCGTCATATGGGTGTGGACCCTTAGCTAGTACTTTTGCTGCTCAGGATCACGAGGTTGGACCATCAGGCACTTGTGGTTCTCATGGGGCTGGACCCTCAGGCACCGGTGGTTCTCAGGATGGAGGTGATCCATTTACTTATAACCCGGATGTGCAGGAGACACTTTATCACCCCGATCCACAGGGTATGCCTTATCGCCCTTCTACGCAGGACATGCCTACTCATGAGGACTTGGCTCAGTTGGATCAGTTCGACTACAGTATCACCTTGGTAAACAACATCATGATGACTCCATAGGTCTTTTGTTAGTCTTTGGGCATTTGTGCCCTAGTATCCTATACTTTTTATTTCTTAGTTTTCACATGTATTGTAGGTATGATAGTGATGTAAAACTTATGTATCTGGCAGATATCTATGCATGATGTTTTCTATTTATTCATCGCACATGCTATATTATCACTTGTTATGATGCATGCTTCATATATATTTAAATGATTGGATAGAGATTGACCCTGTATGGTCTTATTTACACAGTTTTATAGATGGCCTCCTCTGCTGTTGCTCGCTTGGATCACCTTCCGCCTAGTCAGATAGCTACCAGTTTGAGGGTTTAGCATGACCATTTGCCGGATCCTGACCGCATTGTAGTCTGTCGTATGCTGGGCCATTCCTTATCTCTGTTATCCTTTCAGGTTCCAGAGGGGTTTGTTGATGGGATGCTTAGCTACTGGAATCCAGTGTTCCATATTTTCCGGTTTGGCTCTGATGAGTTGACTCCCACTCTGGAGGAGTACGATCGCATCTCCGGATTATCAATGGAGGGGTCGGGTGCTCGGATGGCGTTAGGCCATATGCGCCGCCAATTCATGACAGTTATCAGATTGAGGAGGGCAGTCGTATTGGCAGAGGTGGGTGGAAGCCACATTATTTCTTTGGACTTCATGATAGGCCAATTCGCATCTGCTGACAGCTTCGTCGTTTATCATGGATATTTTGCCATTTCATAAGAGAGATGGCATACTGCCCGAGTGGACGCCCTGGTCATGTGCCTCATAGCATATCTATACATGCCGTGCCATGCTGACGATATAGATGTGTGGATGTCGATGGCTGTCAGGGCTCTTAGAGATGACTTCACCATACTTCCTCTTATCTTGGCAGAGACATTGATATCAGCATCATTTACTGGACTGTTGGGGATTATGAGTTTAGAGGTAGACCCGTTCTCCTATATATTTGGTTCACTACTCACCTCAGACCATCTGATTCGTCGTCGATGGTTCTGCTTTGGACATGGCCTGTCGCAGATCTACTCATACCGCCCGACTTCCTGCATCGATGAGGTGTCCTAGACTTCATTTCTGGGTGTCATGGAGGATCCTTTTACGATAGTTATGTATTCTGGTTACTGCTCCTTTCTGAGTTTCACCACCCATGTAGCAGACCTGGATTTCCTTCAGTTGGCTGGTTTGAGGTATGTGACGACCTATCATCCTCTGTCGGTGATGGGCCAGTTTGATCAGTATCAGGAGGTCCATACATTTGAGGGGACTGAGGATTATCGCTTCCCCGTCTGCTCAGTTATCGAGGCTGATCTAGCTCATGTTTATGGATTTTGGTCTCATCGGCAGACAGCGGAGTTCAAAGACTGCCATCCAGGCTGATCGACAGAGTACTCAGCTTGGATATAAGGTGAAAGCGTTTGGATTCTTTCAAAGGTTAGACCGCACCATAAATGATTGCCTACGTACTCCCCTAGAGGAGAGATCAGGTCTTTCGTAGTTCAGGCTTGGCCTAAATAGTTGAAAAGGGTTTATTTGGGTTGGAGCTTGGCTTGATGGGGTTTTGATTTTTTTGTTTGATTTGATGGGGTTTTGAATTTTTTTGTTTGATTTGACCTCACCATAAATGGCTGCCTACGTACTCCCGCAGATGGGAGATCAGGTCTTTCGTAGTTCAGGCTCAGACTTGAAAACCAGATTTGATATATTTTTTTCTTTTTATCAAGACAAAGTATTCCAGTTTCAAAAGAAAGGGGTCTCAGACATAATATCATTTCACAGAATCAGAATTGATCAATTGTGGGAATTCCTCACCGTCCATCTCCTCCAATTTCAAGGCTCCGCCCAATAGGATTGCTTTGACAACAAAGGGTCCTTCCTAATTTGGGGCAAATTTTCCTTTAGCTGCATCCTGGCCTGAAATGATCTTCTCTAGTACCAAATCATGCTCTTTAAATTCTTGAGGTCGCACCTTCTTATTATAAGATTGGGACATTTGCTACTGATATAGTTGGTCGTGGAAAATAGCAGCAGCCCTCCTTTCATCTATCAGGGATAACTGATCGTATCGATCTTGTATCCATTAGCTCTCCTCTATCTGGGAATCTAGCATCACTCTTGGTGATTCCATCTCCACTTCGATAGGAAGTACGACCTCCATACCATAGACTAACGAGTAAGGTGTTGCCCCAGTCGAGGTTCGAGTCGACGTTCTGTATGTAAGTAGGGTTAACGGCAATAGATCAGGCCATCCCCGGTGATTTGCCGACATCTTCATCATTATCTTCTTGATATTCTTATTAGCGGCTTCCACCGCGCCATTCATTTTTGGACGATAAATAACCGAATTGAGGTGTTTGATATTAAACTTACTACACAGTTCCCTCATCATCTTATTATTCAGATTCTTCGCGTTGTCTGATATGATAACCTCGGGTTGTCCATAACGACAGATGACGTTGTTTCTAATGAAACCAACGATGTCCTCTTTGGTGACCTTGGGGAAGGAAGTTGCTTCAACCCACTTGGTAAAGTAGTCGATTAGAGTGAAGATGAATCGTTGACCGTTACTGGCTTTAGGCTCAACTAGTCCTATCACGTCCCTTCCCCACATGGAAAAAGGCCCTGGTGATGTCATGCAATGTAGTTGATTCGGGGTTGCATGAATAATGTTGGCATGGATCTGGCATTGATAACAACGCATGACATGATCGTCGCAATCCGCTTTGAGGGATATCAAGTAATGTCCTATCCTTAGAATTTTCTTTGCAAGCAAAGGTCCACTCATATGTGCTCCACACACCCCACCATGTACTTCATTCATAAGTCGCTGGGCTTGATCTCTGTCTAGACATCTCAGAAGGCCTACACCTGGGTCTCTCTTGTAGAGGGCATCTCCACTTATGTAGAAATTCATGGCCATTTTCTGTATTCACTTCTTCGCGGCTTGACTCATTCCTTCAGGGGTTGATTGATCTCGCAAATATTCTCTAATGTGGTGGTACTAAGGTGGTCCAGTAGGTGCTATCTCATCCGATATCTCCCCTACAATGTTTCCCTATGACGGTGCGTTCTGTACAATGAAAGTGATGACAAGCATTCCCTTCCTTGCTGACAGGTTCACCAATGAAGCTAATGTAGCCAATGCATCGGTGAAATCATTTCGATTCCGAGGAATATGTATGAAAGCAATGTCTTCAAACTCTCTTGCCAATCTGAGAATATGCTGATGGTAAGGCAGTAGATGCAATTCCTTGGTGGTGTAGGCCCCGGTGGACTGTCTTATGACTAGTTCCGAATCTTCGAACACAGCTAATCGTTTAACTCTTAGGGACTGAGCCAGTTTTAACCCCACAATCCATCCTTCGTATTCTGCGGTATTATTAGAATTTTTAAAATGCAACTTGGTGGCCACGGGGTATTGATCTCCCTTAATGGACACCAGAACTGCCCCTGCTCCATTGCCTTCAGTGTTTGATGTGTCGTCAAAATACATTTTCCAGAATTAACCTCGATCCTCCTTACTGGTCAGTTGAATCGTCATCACTTCCTCCTCCAGGAAATAGGTTTCCAGAGGTTCATAACCTCCTGCTGGTGGGGCCGATAGGTGATCTGCAATTCTTTTCCCTTTGATGGACTTTTGGGTCACATAGATAATGTTGAATTGTTGGAGGATCAACTGCCACTTGGATAATTAGCAGTTCAACATCGGCTTGCCGAAGATATATTTCAAAGGATCCATCCTAGAGATGAGATAAGTTGTATGGCCGTGTAGGTAATGTTGTAACTGTGACGCCCCCAAATTCGGGACCGTACTCGAATTCGGTTCGTCACGTTCTCATGGTAATACCATAATAACTAAAATCACACATTCACAGCGAAAAATCTAATTTAGAATAATTTAGAATGATTTATTATAATTATTCCCCCAAGTCTCGCAACCTACAGTACTTAATAGATTACATAATAATATCGAATAAAGACTTATTACATAATCCTTCTTCAGCTTAAACATAGTCTGAAGACAGTCTTAATACAACATAACAATTTTAAACATAAAGGAACAATCTAGTTGGTAGCCTTGCCCTTGCCCTTATCAACACTTGAAGGTTCGCCCTGCTCTGCCTTCACTGAAAGTTTTAGGGAAAGCAAGAATGAGCACAAATTGTCCAGCAAGTAATGTACAATAAGGGTGAGTAATATAATTCTCAATTCTCGAAAGGGTATAGCAAGGTTTGATAGTTCAAGGATAACAAGAATATCGACAGTTCTCAATAACAGTCGCTAAGGACAGAATAATATCAATGTGATTCAATAATAAATCAATTCAAGATTTCAAGATAACTGAATACTGAGCAGTCACTAAGGACTATGAACTTCTACTAGAATTAACAGTATTAAACTGATAACCCAAATCAAAAACAAGTACAACAGGTGATCAGCCTAAAGTACCCTACGTTATACATAACAATCAATCATACTCAAATGCGCACGTCGGTTCTCCAACAATTTTATTTTTCCTTCAAAGAAGGTTGTTCTTCTCAGTCAAATACAAGATCTCGCACCAATCAATTGGTTTTGGGTCGTTTTTCAATAATATAAGTCTAGCCAAATCAAATGGCATAGACACTTTCACAATATTCAAGAACAATACCAAGTTCAACATGAATAATAGCTTTAATGAAATAAGAGTTCAAGTATGCTAATTCATTCAAACGAGTAAGTAAAGAAACTAGCTCGCAATATACAAGGATAAAATACTTGCACCGTAAAAGAGTGTAAGTTAGGAAACTTGCCTTAAGCGTAGTTTATTCCCGTAATTTAATCAACACTTTTCGAATCCTATCGTAATATAGTTATGTATATTTGATATTCATTAGTCATATAGTTTAACATTATATCTCATCTCATATATATGATAACCACATAAGCTAAGTCTTAATCTAGCTACACAGTTATATAGTATTTTATTAATATAACTTTTATCCTTAACGTTCCCCCTCTTGAGTTAAGACACATTCTCATATCATTAATATCACATAAGATCACAACAAATAGCAAACATAATCTTTCTAGCACTTTATAGCATTTTTATAAGCTAACCGTCAAATCGGATTCAAGTAGCAACATGTGATATCACATAACATGTATACATATGAAAGGATACTTCTACGTTTATACAACCTTGCCTTGCTCCAAACATACATGATATAGATTCTAAGTCAGTACGTTCAATAACTTAAAACCATTCAAGGTTATGAAATTACATTAGCTATCATGCTTTGTTATACGAGGTGATCACATAACTTTTTAAGCATGCTTGCAAGTATCTATATTATACACATATAACTAGCACCGTTACAACTTAATTCATGCTTCACTGGCGCCTAACTAGTTCTCATGGCATCTATCATGGCATGTGTATGTTTATGACATTTTAATGAGGTTATGAGCACTACCAAACATGTCCAAAATTTTCAGAATCTAGGCTTCGATATAACATGTCAAGATTTACGTTTCAAATTTACACTTTCACCTAGTAAAGTTCACAAATGAAGTCCACATGTTCATGTCATACTATGAAACATATATAAGTAAGTCAACATGCCTTTCAAGCATTTCAAGGCCATATAAACATGCACGAAAAATCAGAACCTAGAACACTAATATAACATGTTAGAGTCCATGTTTTAAGCTTGTGTTTTCATTAGAAAGGTTCACTATTGAGGTTTACATGCTCAAGTTACATTATGAAGCTTAGATACGTAAGTTAACATTCATATCATGTGCTTCTAGGTCATACAAATATGTCTCAAAAGTCAAAATATCAATATCATACGCACATGTCAAATTTACTTTTAAAAATAACTCTAAGTTCCTTATAAAATCTTAAGTTTACTTAGCAAGGGATTTTAATGTAGTTAAACCAATCCGTGCTATCTCAAGGAACATATATACTCATGCTAACATATTCCTCATGCTTGCATGCTCATATAAACAACTAGCACTAGACAGATTTTTAAACAAAAAAAATAGAAAACTTAATCTGCAGACTGGCGCGGCCGTGCGCTGGTTGTACTAGGGAGACGCGCGGTCGTGCGGCTCCCGTTCCAGGCCAGACAGCAGCCAGACTTGGCAGTTCACAAACCCAAATGCAGAAATTTCTTACAAAATTGTTATTAAACCAACTATGTTACCTTATTAACGCATATATAGCTTATATAACCATCAATTGTCATCATCAAATCACCAATTCAAGAATTTCAACTCAATTCAAGAATTAAAGATTTTACAAAAATTTCAGAAATCGAAACAGAAAATAAAGATGATGAGCAAGGAAGTTAAATTGTAGTTCGAACAGGTATGTAAGACCATAATACATTACACAAGCTTTCTATAATTCAGTTGTACTTCAATTCCATATGATCAAGAATTTAAATTTTGACAGAAACAAGAAATGGAGTTTTGACAGAGAAATACGAATGAAGAACGAGAAGTATAGATTATGCCTCTGTAAATGGAGTAAGCTCGCTAATGCTGCTAAATCTAGAATGATTGCACTGATATATGTATATGCTCTTAATTCTAAACCTAACAATTCTCAGCAATGAAAATATGAAGAGAAGGGGGCCATATATATAGCAAAACCATTATCCAGACTATGCAATTGCTCAACAAATTAACCCAATAGGATTTGTGAATTACATGAAGGTTAAGGAGTGGTAGGTAAATGGTTGGTGGATCAAATCATCAAAACCACTCCCCTCATGATCATTAGCTAGGATGGAGCTTGGGAGAAGAATGAGGAAGTAGACTCTAGCCTTTGAGGTTTACACGTGAATGGGAAATGGGAGGTGTGACTCCCTTTGTGGGACAAACAATGAGAACCCAACATTTGTAATTGGGAATGAACTACTATATATTATATATACTTAGTACACATATCTACACCTTAGCTTATATTCACTTAGGGTGTATATGGACTCAAAGTGTCACAACAACATTACATGGTAGCACATTGGGGTACATGTATACACATTGATATATAATCCATGTACATTTTAATATTACCAAATTATTACATAATTGGGTTGTAACACATCACATTATTATAAAGCTCATTATTCCATCCATATCACTTATTGAAATAATTGTTATTCCTTATTCACATGCTTTAATATACCATATATATTACATAGCCTTGTTAAAGTGTCACACTACACTTTATATATTATATAGTTTCTTGTATTGTCACAATACACTTTATATAGTATAGTTTGGTTTCACATTGTACCATGCACACATAATATGTATTCTTATAAGTCCACCCATGTGGCTCACTTTCTCTTAAAATATAGTTTCTATATTACATAGTTATACCAAATTGTCACGTTATACTTTATATTATATAATTGTAGTTACTATATGATATATAATTACATAACTTTACATTAAGCATTTAATTGAACACACATTAATCTCAAACATTACTTAACATGTCATTACTCATAATAATCATTAATTAATATATTATTAATTAATTATCCACTCATCAATTCTTTCTTTAATGAATTAAATTACATACTTTCCATTACTGTACCACACAAGGCATTCATCGGGCTTATAATAAACTCCACCTTCAATATAATATAATTGAGTTAACTCACCTCATAACACAAAATCATTTGTGTTCAAATAAATATTCATTTCCATTAATATATTTATTTAATAATATTAGAAAATTCTCGGGTATTACAGTAACCTCGTGGCTGCCTAAGCTAATGCACAACAGGTTCTTTCTATCAGGGTGTATTTCTGCTCTCCGCAGTTGAAGCGTTTACTGAGATAATAAATCGCCCTTTCTTTCCCTATATCATCCTTTTTTCCCAATAAGCAATCCATAGCGTTGGAATTGACTGAGATATACATGAATAACGGAATTCCATCCCTTGGGGGTACCAAGATAGGTGCTTCAATCAACCTCTTTTGAATGGTACGAAAAGCTTTTTGGCAGTCTTCATTCCATTTTTCGGAGGAGTTCTTCCTTAATAATTTAAAAATAGGTTCACAGGTTGCTGTTAACTGTGATATGAACCGGCTAATGAAGTTTATTCTTCCTAGGAAGCCTCGGATTTCCTTCTCGGTCTTTGGCTCGGGCATCTCCGTGATGGCTTTGATCTTGGCAGGATCAAACTCAACGCCCCGGTTGCTCACAAGAAATCCCAGAAGTTTACCGGAAAAGCACACTTCGCTGGGTTTAACTTCAAATTGAATTTGCGGAGTCGTTCAAACAACTTTCGAAGATGAGTGCAATGGTCATCGGCCTCTCTAGGCTTCACGATGATATCATCCACATACACTTCGATATCTTTATGCATCATATCGTGAAATAAGGTCATCTGGCCCTCTGATAAGTAGCACCAGCATTGGTAAGGCCGAAAGCTAGTCTTTGATAACAGAATGTTCCCTAGGGGGTAATGAAGGCGGTCTTTTTCTTGTCTTCTTCAGCAACCATAATCTGATGATATCCGGCAAAGCAATTGGCAAAAGAATACATTTCAAACTGTGTCATATTGTCAATTAACATATGGATGAACGGCACTGGGAAGTCATCTTTAAGGTTGGCCTTGTTAAGATCTTGATAATCTACACATACTCGCACCTTCCCCCTAGATTTCGGCACTGGGACTACGTTGGACAACCACTCAGGGTATGTTGATACCATAATGATTCCCGCTTTGAATTGTTTGATAATTTCTTCTTTGAATTCAGGCTCCATTCTGGTTTCAACCATTTTAATTTCTGCTTGACCGGTTTGAACCCTTACTTAATTGGTAGTCGATGGACAACTATATCAGTGGATAGACCTATCATGTCTTCATGAGACCAGGCAAAAACATCCTTGAATTGGGTTAGGAGTTTGATTAGTTCTTTTTCTTGGTTAGAGGGAAGGTTGGTTCCGATTTGTATCTCTTGGGGATTGTCAGGGGTTTCGATATTTATGGTGGTGGTTTGATCAAGGTTGGGTTTAGGTTTATCTTCGACCTATGCTTTGATTTCCTCGGGCACCTCGTCATCATCCACTTCCTCTTGCTCGATCCTCATCAAGTCAAAGTCTAATTCTATATCGAAATCATAATCATTACTCAAATTTGGCGAGTCATGGACATGGCTAAAAATACTCAAATTTGGAAACCTGAGACAAAAAACTTGATTGCTAAATATATATAAATGGTTGTCAATTACAAAAGGATTCAGCAGTTGATATGACAGCATATAGTAACAAGTTGCAGATAAAATAAAAACAAACATAAATATATAAAGGTAACGCTCCCTGTCAACGGATCACTTTGTGGTTTTACCCTTTTCGAACGATCTGAGGGGTGATCATCTAATTACTGGTAGTTAGATCCTGGGGGATAGCTGAGATAGACGTGTTGCTGGAGTTGTCAGTGTCTTCCAGGATGACTATAACTGATTTGGAACCGGTCCCTGGATCCTCCTTCGGTATGTTCACACTTCCCCAGTTAAGGATCGGGAGGATGGGTTCATCATTCGACAGATCTGCCCCATTGGATTTCTTCAGGTCATCTTTAGGAAGGCAAAAATTGGTCACAAATTATAACCGAATCTCATCCAGAAACTTCTTATCTTTGGCCATCTGGGAAACATCCTTAATAGTCTCTTTATCACCAATCTCCTTATATCCGTTCTGATTGACTTTAGGGATCAGGAGGTTTGAGATAATAACAGGGACCTTCTTCAATGGCTCCTTAAATTCGGCTTTACTGAGGTCTAGCATGAGATGAATCAGATGGTTAACTAGCATATACTTGTGAGAATTACGATGTTTGGATCCACTAGAGTATCCTAATCCAACCCTTCCCAACTGCGTGGGTATGTGGATCGGGTTCTTGATTCCCTGGCCATTTCTCCCCAATCCTCGGCCTAGTCGATGTCCTCTGGAACACATCTCTTGGCCAACTGCCATCACTTTTGGAGATATCGGGGAGTTAGTGATGGCGCACCCACAGAGTGGTATCGTGGATTGCTTACTTTAAAGGCTTGAAAACTGGCGGGCTCAATACCCTCATTCACGATGATCAGGGGCATATCTCCTAGATTATGGATAGGATAGTCAGGTTCTGCACTAACAGTGACTAGATTGCCATTGACGATGTATTTCAATTACAGATGAAGAGTTGAAGGAACAGCCCCAGCCATGTGGATCCATGTTCGTCCCAGCAACAGATTATATCAGGTAATGATTTTCAGGATTTGGAAAGGTATATTTAAGGTGAACGGGCCAATCTCTACAAGAAGTTCAATTTCCCCAACTGTGTCCCTTCTTGATCCGTTAAATGCTCGTACCACTACATGGCTTTCCCGAATTCGATTTGGGTTGATCTTCATCCTATCCAGAGTATCCTGTGGATAGATGTTCAAGGATGATCCGCCATCGATTAGTACGCATCCTACTATGTATCCAAATGACACGACAACGATATGCAATGGTTTGAGATGCCCAGTTCCTTCGGTCGGTATATCGTCATCAATAAATGATATCACATTACTGTCCAATACATGGTTGATCAGGTGCTGGAATTTCTCAGTATCAATGGTTTTGGGCAGGTGTGCCTCCTCCATTACTTGGATTAGAATTTGACGATGGTCGTTAGAAGCCAATACCAAATCCATAATGGAGATTTGATGTGGTTCCACTTTAAATTGCTTCACCGTCCTTGCTTTGTTGTGCCTCATTTTATGGAGGAATTCTGCGATCTTTCCCGTTGATACCTTCCCCAATATCTTGGTTGTCGGTTTCAATAAACGCCCTGGGAGGTAAAGTGGAGTCTCCTTAGGTACGATAGCTGTACAATCGGGTGTCAATTTTATGCCTTCTCCATAATTCCATGGTATCTTCTTTAGGCTAAAAATTAGGAGTTGCGGCCAAGGAGCCAACATCAGGGATTTTGGTGCCGGTATCTCGAGAGTAGTCTTGTTTCCCTACCCAGATAATCCTTTTATGGTTATGGTTTCGCCAGACGCTCCTTCTATGCAAAGGATAACAGCTACCATTCCCTCCAAATTCCTTGCCCCTCGAGGGTAGATTATCTCTTCCTCAGAGAAGATCTCACTTTTACTCATTAGTTCTAGCTCTCCTGATTTGATCAGATTCTGAATTAAGTGTTGCAGGGCCCAACATTCCTTCGTGGCATGTCCAGGGGCATTCAAATGATAGAGGCAGGATCTAGAAGGATTGAAACACTTTGATCGCGGATCCGGGGGTGGCAGAAATTTCGTGATCTTTCCTTCCTCGATCAAGGTGCACATAATTTCCTCCCTAGATTGCCCCAAGGGGCGAATTTCTGTTTGGCTGCAAATTCTCGTCAATGCTAAATTTTAGCTTCCCTAGCCATCTTTTATGTCCATTTGTTCTGCTCTTGACAGCGAATTCGATCCCTTCTTGAGATTGGGACATCTTGGATGGATATAGTGTCGGTTGGCCACGGTAGGACTTGGTCTATTAGGTTTTGGGTCAACTGATGTTGGTATACGACTAGATCGGCTAACTGATCAACTCGTGCCTTAATCGAGGCCAAGTCTTGGTCCACCCCATACTTCTCTTCAAGGTATCCTCATATTGCAGGGTCATTCGCAAAGGGTGCTTCCTCTAGCTTCCTCAGGTACTTGCGGTTTTCCCTGCCTCGTGAACTGATCATGTTAATTCCTTCAGCATTATGCTGAGGCAAATGGTTGTTGTTGACATTCGACTGCTCTGGTGCTTTGACTACGATCTCCCCATTGTCAATCAAGTTCTGAATCTTGTGTTTTAAAGTCCAACATTCCTGAGTATCATGCCCCAGTGAGTTGGAATGGTAAGCGCATTTCTTGCTGGGATCAAATTGCCTTCCATTTAGATCAGAAGGTGGAGCTAGCTCAATGATCTTCTTCTGGGCTATCAACAGTGCCAATATATTCTCCAAAGAGTTCCCTAAAGGAGTAAATATCCTTCTTTGCTTGTTCTCCCCAACCTTCAATGCTGTAGGATTTTGGGAATTCACAGGACGAGAGTTCTGCTTTTGGATAGACGGACTAGGGCTCTTATTGGCAGCTTGTCCTTGCAATATCAAAGAGATATCTTCTTCCTTCCTTTTAGATACTCTTTTGGGGGCGCTCGCATAGTTTCTCGACTATATGTGCTCTGCTACGGCTTCCAAGGCAGTGAGATCTTTAATTTTGCCAGACTTCAAACCCATTTCCACCATTTCCCCATGTTTAATCATTTCAGAGAAGGATTTTCCTAACCCGGCGAGGACTCTCTCATAGAAAGGGGCTTCTTGTATGTCAATAAAAGTTGTCACCATCTCACTTTCATCCATTGGTGGGTTAACTTGGGCCACCATTCGTCTCCACCGCTGTGCATATTCTTTGAACGACTCATTACTCAGTTTCTTGACTTTGGTAACTTGGTAGCAATCAGGTGCCATTTGGGATTGGAAACTATACTGGTTGAGGAAAGCATGGGCCAAATCTTCCCAACCTCTGACTTTGGAATTATCTATTCGAGCATACCAAGTTTGGGCTTCACTGGTAAGGCTTTTCTGGAATAGTTGCATCCTGAAGTTTTCATCCTCGGCGTAGGTTCCCAGTACACCTATGTAGACTTTTAAGTGAGTATAGGGTGTTGGGTTTGTATGAAATCGCGGGCGCAATCAAATTACAAAATTAGAGGAAGCATGGTATATCAGAGTTTATAAATTTCTACAAAACCATTACCCGGATCATCTTTTATGGAAATTATTAATTTATAACGATAAATAAGAAGTTACAGAATTCATACCCTTGTAGAACAAAGCTTCCACAAGTACAAGTTCAACTCCTTTTTCTTCACGATCTCCTTGAATTATTCGAGTTAGATTCCTTCCTTTGATCAACGTTAGCCACTCGAGTGTTTGGCCTCTAAAGGTGATCCACCAAGGAAGAGGAATTATCAAGAAGGAGAGTGGTTGGCTAAACCCTAGGTTTCTATCTACTATAGAAAAGGAGTACTCACCAACAATTGAAATTACATCAACTGATATCTATTATAAGACTCCTCTTATATAGATATTGGTCAACCCTTCTAATCCTATTAGACATGGGATTTAATTTAATTAATTAAACTACTTTAATTAATTTAGGCTTCCCACCACATTGGGAATAATTAATTAAATTTATTTAATTAATTTACCTCCTAATCTTATTAGGAATAAATGAGAGTACTAATATTAAATTAATTCCTAAACTCCTTTAGAAATTAAAATAATAATAATTGTAATAATATGAATAAGACTCCTCTTATTAATTAATATTTAATATTTTTAAAATATTAAATAATAAACATTAAGCTATTTAATTTATTTTAACATCATAGATTAAATTAATTACACTTAATGCATTATTACGATTATGTCATTATCTTCTTAAATAATTATTCTTTCTTTTATGGTGTGACCATTTAGGTTCTCCATATTAAACCGGTTGTGAATAAATCAATTAGAACAATTCTAATCTTATTTAAATAAATAAATTAAATTAATAATTTATTTAAATAAATAATATTTATTCTGCAATAGGGATAAGCCTCCATAACGATCAACGACTTTCCAAATAATATAGATTTCAACATTAATCATAAAAGAACCTGTGAGTTAATAGTTACCGTACAATTCAATCCTTCCACCATACAATGTCCCAATTAAATATAAGACATGGAATTACTGTCAAGTCTTAGTTTATTTAATCATATGTATTTCGATTAGAAAATGCACAACTCCAAATAATGCAAATTAGAAACTCCTTTCTAATTTCATTCTGCCTTGGTGAAGGACTACTGGGTTGTCATTTAATGAATCACATAGGACATATCTCTTCTTTTACTAGAAGTGGTAGATTCTTTATTGACCATTCATTATCTCCATATGTAACTCATTATACCCAAGCATACCCTTTGATATACCCTAAGGGTTTTTAAGGAATAAGTCAAGGTATAATTCATTACATACAAGATACTATGATGATCTCAAGTCCAAGGATCACTTGTACTACTATCACATTAGGAATTTCTATTGACAGACAAGTAAAACTCCATTAGGTATTCCATAGCGAGTCACGTTCAATGAACTTATTCTCCAATAAGCACTTACATACTTGCTTTAGTGTCTCTACATAAATGATCATGAGTTTAACCATCCTCATCCAATGAGCAAGCAACATATGTACAAATCTATCCGGATTTACTAATTCCTTTTTTAGTAATCCAACGATTAGGAACTATTTTAGTTTTAAGCTTTCAAAGAATTTAGATCTCATTAGCATGATCAACATCATGATTCTAAAAGCATTGCTTAAAACTATGGGTTGTTTACATATTATAAAAATAGCATCATGTAGATAATTAAATGCCTTTAATAAATGAATTCTTTTATTAATAAATAAATAAGATTGTTTACAAAGTATGTGCTTTATCATCATATATGATTGGCTTGTATGCACACTACTATCATAGGGATCCCCCAATCCATTGTATTTCTCAAACTCTGGGATTTGAAACTTATCTAGGTATCTCGCTTTTAGGAAAATACATAGATCAGAATAATTCACGCTCCCATGGGATCCTGTCCATTTTATATACCGGATGGCGTCCTCCATCTGCCTAACCTTTCTCCTGATATCACCAGTTTCTTTGTCTTCTCGGAGGACTATATATTCCCGTGTTATCTTCTGGATCGGGGCCTCCTTGGATACTTCAACATCGAGGTGAGAGATAGGTGTGGACATCTGGGTATCACCGTCTTTTTCTGGTATTTTTATATCTCCTTGCACAGAGGGTTCAGGCTGACTCTTATGCTTAGGTTTTTGAGATACTTTACACTATTTTCTCAACAAGGTCGTCATCTCGGCAATCTATTTTCTTAAATTACTCGAATTCCTCTTGAGATACAGGGATGGGTTCAGATGAGCTTCCTTTAGCCATCTTGATCGGTAGGGAACGGGCCTTCTTGGCTCGAAATTAAGTTATAGGACCAATCTGCACAAAACCGATATCTAGTTTAGACTGGATATTGGTGGACAGAGATGCATGAAATGCATCAGTTTAATGGTTTTTTAATCTTTTCCTATGGAATAAAGGGTTAGTCGACTTGATCATAGGATAAGAAAGATGTATCGATAACAGTTTCAAAATGATTATAATTTATAAATGCGAAAGATTAAATAGGGCATGAAGTGGCCTACCCCGCATTTGGTTTATCAGAGGCTGACCTATCTTAGGGTTACTCTCACGGGTTGTTTGAAATTGGTTCCCAGATCTTCACAATTTACTTGATGAAAATATCCATTTTTCAATTGGAGCGGATCTAAGTGGTGCCTTTCTTAAGCCTCACAATGGAAACACCCAGAGGAATTTAGTAATAAACAACCGACGAGATTGCGTCCTAATGGAGGTACCACACAACATACATTCACATACATTGACGTCCTCACCATATGCAATTATGATGACATTGTGTGAAGCACTAATATATTGTGCGAGGCACTAATACAAAAAAATGGTTAAAGATTGAGAAAATTATTACACACAAAGATCATTCACACAAGATGCACATGCAGAATGAAAATCAAACAGATTGACGCGGCTTAAGCCCTTTTTAGTCCCCAGCAGAGTCTCCACCTGTCGACGCCGGGAAAAATTCTTTGGTTTTTTCGAACGCGAAATGTCCGTCTTTCCTGAGTTTGTGTTTGTTTGTTTTTTACCCTTTTTTCATTCGCTATGTCTTTGGATTTTATTAAAGGGTGAGTTTTTAGGAAAGCAGTACTGACATAAGTGTTGACGACTTTGAGAAAGATTAAATTTATTATTTCTTGATTGGACCGAATGAGATAAAGTCGCCAGTTGGTATGGTTTAAATGGATGTACCAACTCATCCGAGTTTTAATAGTTTTTGCAATATGGTCCTGTACGTGACTCCGAAAGATTGGTCTGAAACCCGAGATTCATGGAATTCGGGGGCTAGGTTAAGCGGGGAAAAGGTATTAGGCACCCCTTGACTCCCGTGAAAATACGGTATCGCATCTTATTGATTTTCTGTGCATAAAGTGTGTGTGTGTGTGTGTTTTATTTGAAAAGGTTTATTCTAAGCCTCATTATGAGTTATTTGGAAGTAGTGTCATTCCTTTTTTGCACCTATGTACGAAGGGTTTGATTTAGCGAAAGTTCATTTTTAGACAAAATATACATTTTATGTTATATTTTGGGAAAATATAAGGTTTTCAAATCCTTCGTCCGAATAGTAATCAAGGATCTTTGATACTTCCATTATTGATTTTTTAGTATATGCGATTATTACGAAAGTAGTGCTGTACCTCTTTAACCCTATGCACAAAGGATTTAATTTATATAAAAGTTTATTTTTTAGAACACAATATATATCAATGATGTTTTGAAAACAAAGTTTTCAAATCCTTTGTCAAATAGGAATCGAGGTCCTTTGATACTTCCATTTATGATCTAATGTCTATTCCCGACCCGCTTTATTATTATTGAAAGCTCTTAGTGGTTTTATCGAAAATCGTTTTGATGATATGCATGTAAAAAGTGTCAAAAAGGTCGGATCATCATCGGGCATGTAAGCCATCTCGATGAATCCAAGCACCAATAATTAAAGTTTTCACTATCACGGGATCTTGAATTCGACTTCTCGAGACTAACCCCTCAAGTTCATCTTCAAGATCCAAATATTACATATACAATGATATTTGCGTTATTTAAACATTACATTATAAAAATTGATCTATCGTGGGAATCATGTCGGGATCCAATCGGGGATCTCAACACCGGGATTCCTAGGCTCACATTATTTATGCAGGAATACATATATACAATGTCCTAGGCTTTGATATTATATTATTTCATCGGTTGAAATCACCGTTTCAAGCCATTTCAGACTTCTTTCGCCTCTAGATACAAATCTAGGGATCTACGGGGTAACTGGGATCGATTAAAAGAAATAAATACGTAGATCTACCATGGATCTAAACTGATCTAGCGTATGGGTTAAAGCTTCATGCTTAATAACCACTCAAAAGGCTAGATTCGGCTTAGATCTAGGTAGATCTAGCCTCTGGACTTGATTTACAACGTAATATGCACAATATAACCTATAGAAACGTAATATCTACCAACTATTACACAATATGCTTAGAAAATGATGAGTTGGTTTTATACCTACGAATTGGTGTCCTTAATAGTTTGATTCTTGGCTATTTCAAGTAGTTTTCGTATTATTTTTACTTTGTTTTGTCATTGTTGCTCACAGGTGAAGGAACGGATGGAAATGGAACTTAAGTTGCAAGAATGTAGCATTTCATGGAAGAGGTACCCGCTGGGGAGGGTTTCTGAAGGCCAAATCCCCGCCGAGGCGGGTAGGCGCGATAGCATGCAAGGATCTCCTTGTTCGACTAGGAATTGGCTGCAATAATAGGTTAAGTGAAGGGCTGCGAGTGGGAGCATATCAAACGTGATTAGAGGAGCATGTTACAGATATACTTAGCCACATTCAAGCCCTAATTTGCAGATTAAATAGCGAGGAGAATTGAAGCATCATTGGAGCACGAAGAACGCAAGAAGCGTGGAGACGAGCGGTGATATAACTTTAGAGTTTATTTTCCCTCTTCTTTAACATCTTGTATTCAGAATGTTTTCTATTGTGTGGATGATGGATTTTAATTCATTGATGATGAACTAACTTTCTATTTAAGCCTATAACGGATCTTATTATGTAACGGAGGATTGATATTTCTTCCAATTAGTTTATGAATATTATTTCCAGGTTATTTGCTATGGTTTGCGCGTAATTTATATAATTGCTTGATCACCAATTATCTGTTATCCTATATGAATTCGAGAGATGACATATGGGATTGGAACCAGCCATAGTGACATATGTTTGTGATTTCTGATGTTAGTTGGGATTCATAATTCATGTATAGGATAGAGATATCTATGCATCATATGTAATCTGATAAGAACTTGATATTAAATCTTATTCAATTGTAATTCACATAGAGATATAGTGAGTTAATTATTTAAGGTGTCTTGCTTAATTCTATCCATTATGGATTTGAGTGAGTATGGGTATAATGCATCGAGAGATGGTTTTATTTGCTTTTCTGTTCTTGATTAATAATATGGAGTAATTGATATAAACTGAAGGAAATTATGTTATCTGAAGTGAAATAATAAGTGAAGTTATAGGCTTAATTCTCTAAAACTTGTTAAAATCTCAAGTTAGTGTTAATTTTGGTCTAAGTAGTAGTTATTTATAAAGATCACCTTTTAATCATTAGTTTAATAAAGCTGAAATAGTATAAAATTGGTACTTGTTTGAGTAAATTGGAATTATTGTCTCTGTGGGTACGATACTTGATCTTATCATTATATTACTTGTTGACTTGCGTGTAGCACGTATAGATTTTACCCAACAAGTTTTTGGCACCGTTGCCGGGGACAGTAATTGCGTTTATTACTTACAATATCAGTTTAATTAGATCAGTTTTAGTTAAACATATATATATATATATATATATATTTATTCTTATTGTTGTTTCATTGGTTATTTCAGGTAATCTCGAGTAGTGCATCCAAACTCGATTGAAGAAGCCAGATTTGTTGCCTTTCGAGGACGACATCGACAAACGGTTTCAAAAGTTAACTAAGTGGATTGCAAAGACTCGAGAAGAACTTGAAACACCCAAAGACAACATGGCTGCTGAACCGGAAGAGAAAGCACTACGGGATTATTCTACACCGCGGATTTCAAAAATTCAGTCCAGTATCACCAGGCCGGCGATTAATGGTAACAACTTTGAGATCAAGCCTGGAACGATACAGATGGTGCAGAATAATTACCAATTTGGGGGTCTTCCGAATGATGACCCAAACGAGCACATTGTTAGTTTCATAGAAATCTGCGATACCTTCAAGTGCAACGGAGTTTCAGATGATGCTATCAGATTAAGATTATTTCCGTTTACACTCAGAGATAAGGCAAAGGGTTGGCTCCATTCTCTACCACCGGGGTCAATCACCACGTGGAACGATTTGGCGCAGAAATTTTTGGCTAAGTTCTTCTCGCCTTCAAAGACACATAAAATGAGAACGGAGATTTCTTGATTTGCACAGCTACAAGGAGAGCCATTATATGAAGCATGAGAGAGGTACAAAGAGCTGTTGAGAAAATGCCCTCATCATGGACTACCACATTGGACGCAGATAAACACATTCTACAACGGGTTAGGGAGTCATATACGGACCAGCATCGATGCAGCCTCAGGTGGAGCTTTTCTGGCAAAGAAATTTGAGGAGGCATGGGACTTGATAAAAATAATGGCTACAAACAATTATCAATGGCCGACTGAGAGAATGACTCAACCCAAAGCGGTAGGAATTTTGGAGGTGGATACTATGACAGCTATATCTGCACAACTAGCAGCGTTATCGAAGAAGATGGATGCCATGTCTATGGGAAACGTGCAGCAGGTAGCATTTATATATGAACTTTGTTAAGGTGAGCATCAGACTGAACAGTGTGCGATTAACCCAGCTTCAGTTCAGTTTGTGGTAGGCATGCACAACAGGTCGGCTTGGTCTGGCCTGATCTGGGCCTGCCAGGCCTTGGGCTTTGACCAGGCCAGGCCAGACCGTTGACTTTTGGCCTCCAGGCCAGGCCAGGCCAGGCCAGGCCTTGGCCGCTAGGCTGTGGTCTGGCTAGGCCTGCAGGCCAGGCCAGGCCCAAGGCCTTTGCTGGTCTGGTCTTTTTTTAAAAAAATTTACATATTACATATTAACAATATAAATTAATAAAATTTTGTAAAAATGATGCAAGATTTTTGAGATTTGTTTTATTTTAACATTCTACTACACACCAATATAAGTTGAATGATTAGAACAAAAATAAATATATTTCTCTTAAATTAAAAGAAAATGTAACTTAGATGTAATTGAATATAAAGTAAATTGATTTCCTAAATATATGTATAGTTGTTTACTATGCACTTCGTAGAAAATACTGTAGATTACACTTTTATTTTTTGAATATAAAGTTAGTTTCTATTTTATTTTCTTATAGTACTAGGATCGGTTGGGCATATATTTTGTAAAGTTTAAATACACATATATCTTTTTATTTATGGTTATTAAACACTTACATAGTTATATCTCAAGTATTATTTCTAATTAGTTTTCTAATTGCTTTATTAATTTTTTTTAAATTGGTACAACAGAATACCTGAAAAATAACCAAAATCATAAATTCCCCCTAAAAATTTAGCATATCCAAATTAATAAAGAACTTGAGTATTTACAAGAAACTAACTTATTGTTAATATTTAATATTAAACGTTAGTTTATTGATGTATTAATTAATGTTAATATTTAACATTAAAGTAACAAGTAATATTAATAAAATTTTATTGTTAAATATTAGTAATTTAGTATTTACAATAAATTAACTTATTATTAATATTTAATCAACTAAGTATCTAACTTATTATTAATATTAAATATACTAACTAGTTATATTCATTGAAGATGTATATTAATTAAATATATCTACAAGAAATCAAGAATGAATAATTAAAATTTTAAACTTTATTGATGTATTAATTAAAACTAATGTATTATAATTTATAAACTACAATAATGAATAAGTAAAAATTTATACTTTATTGATGAATAATTATAAATTTAAAGTTCAAAAATTATAAAATCATAAATTTAAATTACAAAATTATAAATTATATCTCAAGTATTATTTCCAATTAGTTTTCTAATTGCTTTATAGAATTTTTATTTAAATTGGTACAACAGAATACCTGAAAAATAACCAAAATCATAAATTCCCTTAAGAATTTAGCATATCCAAATTAATGAAGAACTTGAGTATTTACGAGAAACTAACTTATTGTTACTATTTAATATTTAAAGTCAGTTTATTGATGTATTAATTAATGTTAATATTTAACATTAAAGTAACAAGTAATATTAACAAAATTTTATTGTTAAATATTAGTAATTTAGAATTTATAATAAATTAACTTATTATTAATATTTAATCAACTAAGTAACTATATTATTATTAATATTAAATATACTAACTAGTTATATTCATTGAAGATGTATATTAATTAAATGTATCTATAAGAAATCAAGAATGAATAATTAAAATTTTAAACTTTGTTGATGTATTAATTAAAATTAATGTATTATAATTTATAAATTACAATAATGAATAAGTAAAAATTTATAGTTTATTGATGAATAATTATAAATTTAAAGTTCAAAAATTACAAATAATTGGATAAAATATCATGTAAGGCCCATGCCAGGCCAGGGCAGGCCTCAGGCTATACTTTTTTGCAGGCCAGGTCAGGCCAGATTTTTGTCTAAAAATAGCGGCCTTTTCAAGCCCTCCAGGCCAGGCCTGACCGGGCCGGGCTTTGACCAGGTCGGGCCCAGGCCGACCAAGGCCAGGCAACAGGCCTCAGGCCTTTTGTGCATCCCTAGTTTATGGGTAGCTATAACAGGCCACCTAACACATATCAGAATGCATACAATCAGGGGGCTAGGAACCATCCGAACTTTTCTTGGAGCAACAACCAGAATCAGAATCAGCAGCAGGCTCCACGACCATCATACCCCCTGGTTTTCAGAATCAAAATCATCAGGCAGCTCCACATCAAGAGAAAAAGATAGATTTGGAGGAGATAGTGGCAAAATACATAACAGGAAATGAAGCGGCGATGAAAACTCAAGAGGCTGTGATTAAGAATCTAGAAACTCAGATTGGATGGATCGCAGTAGACCCCAAGGAACCTTGCCAAGTCATACAGAAAAGAATCCGAGGGGAGGACATGAGAAATGTCAAGCTGTCACACTGCGAAGTGGGAAACAGCTAGCCGAGCAGGAGTCAGAGAAGCCGACTATGGATAAGCAGGTTGAGACCAGTGTAGAAGAAACAGTGGAAGGGAAAGCAGGTGAAAAATCTGCAGAAAAGGAACAAGTGGTTACACCAATAGTCTACCCACCACCACCATTTCAACAACGGATCTGAAAACAGAAATTGGAGAAACAGTTCACCAAGTTTCTGGAAGTGTTCAAAAAGCTACACATCAACATCCCCTTCATGGAGGCATTAGAGCAGATGCCTAATTATGCCAAGTTTATGAAGGATATTTTGTCAAAGAAAAAGAAATTAGAGGACTTTAAGGCTGTGGCATTAACAGAAGAATGTAGTGCGATAATGCAAAAGAAGCTTCCACCAAAGTTGAAAGATCCAGGTAGTTTCACCATCCCATGCAAAATAGGGAGTTTGGCCTTCAACAAGTGTCTATGTGATTTAGGTGCCAGTATAAACCTCATGCCACTTTCAGTTTATACTCAGTTAGGTTTACCGGCTCCTAAACCGACAAATATTTCTCTACAGATGGCAGACAGATCGGTAACCTATCCACGGGGAATTGTTGAGGATGTGTTGGTAAAAGTAGGCAAATTCATACTTCCAGCATACTTCATCATTTTGGACTACGAAGAAGATAAGGATATTCAGATAATCCTTAGACGACCGTTTTTGGCAACCGGTAGGACTCTTATTGATGTTCAGAAAGGAGAGTTAACCATGAGGGTGCAGGATCAAGAGGTAACCTTCAACGTATTTAAAGCCATGAACTTCCCCAAAGAGGATGAGGAGTGTTTCAGGATGGATATTTTGTACAAAATGGTGGGTGATGAACAACATTAGATACTGAGTACCGACCTGTTAGAAGCAACATTGATGGGAGACTGTGATGGAGATGAGCCAGAGTAATTGGAATATCTGCAGTTGTTAGAGGCCCATCCGAGAGTAAACAGGTTCAAATTACCGTTTGAGCCGTTGGAAGAAGCAGGAACTCCATCAGCAAGGATGAAGCCATCTCTAGAGGAACCACCGGCACTAGAACTCAAACCCCTACCCAATCACCTCAGGTATGCGTATTTGGGTAATTCATCTACTTTACCTGTTATTATTGCATCCGCGCTTAACGAACTGCAGGAAAGTAAGTTGTTAAGAGTTCTAAGGGAATACAAGTCTGCTATTAGATGGACTATTGCTGACATAAAAGGAATCAGTTCGTCATTCTGTATACACAAGATTCTAATGGAGGAGGATAGCAAGCCAATAGTAGAACAATAGAGGAGGCTCAATCCAATCATGAAAGAGGTAGTGAAGAAGGAAATGTTGAAATAGCTGGATGCTGGAATTATTTATCCAATTTCAGATAATTCTTGGGTGAGCCCAGTTCAATGTGTCCCGAAGAAGGGTGGTATGACAGTAGTCAAGAATGAGAACAACAAACTGATACCGACAAAGACAGACCTGCTGGAGGGTTTGCATGGACTACAGGAAGCTAAATAAGGCAACCAGAAAGGACCATTTCCCCTTGCCATTCATTGATCAGATGTTGGACAGACTAGCTGGACATGAGTACTATTACCTCCTAGATGGGTATTCAGGATACAACCAGATCGTGATTGCACCGGAGGTTCAGGAGAAAACGACATTCACTTGCCCATATGGCACCTTTGCCTTCAGAAGGATGTCATTCGGACTGTGTAACGCACCGGCAACCTTTCAGCGCTGCATGTTGGCAATCTTTTCAGATATAGCGGAGCTCAGCGTTGAGGTGTTTATGGATGATTTTTCAGTATTTGGGGAGTCGTTTGATAGGTGCCTTAAAAATCTAGTCCTAGTGCTGAAGAGATGTGTCGAGATAAATCTGGTGCTCAACTGGGAATAGTGCCATTTTATTGTCCAAGAGGGGATAATACTTGGACATCAAGTCTCTGGAAAAGGTTTGGAAGTTGATCGGGCTAAGTTAGAGATAATTGAAAATCTGCCACCGCCAACTTCAGTAAAGGGTATTCAGAGCTTTCTTGGTCATGCTGGATTTTACCGCCGATTCATTAGAGACTTCTCCAAATCACAAAGCCACTATGCAGTCTCTTAGAAAAGGATGTACCGTTCAAATTTGATGAAGACTATCTAGCGGCGTTTGAGCAATTAAAGAAGAAGATAACCACAGCCCCAATCATCATCGCACCGGATTGGACAATGCTGTTCGAGCTCATGTGTGATGCCAATGACTATGCAGTAGGAGCAGTGCTTGGACAACGACGGGAGAAAATCTTTTATGCCATCTATTATGCGAGCAAGACACTGACGGATGCACAGTTAAACTACACAACCACTGAAAAGGAATTACTTGCGGTTGTGTACGCCTTTGATAAATTTCGATCGTACTTGGTGGGGACAAAGGTGGTGGTTTACACAGATCACTCGGCCACCCAGTATCTAGTTGAAAAGAAGGACGCAAAACTGAGACTTATTCGCTGGGTTTTGCTACTCCAAGAATTTGATTTAGAGATTAAGGATAGAAAGGGGACAGAAAATCAAGTGGCTGACCATCTTTCGAGGCTAGAGAATCCGAAGTGGGACGAAACAGACAAGATAGTGATCAATGAGTCTTTTCTCGATGAGCAGTTGTTTTTGATCCACGGTGAGTTCCCATGGTATGCAGATTTTGCAAATTACTTGGTGAGTAATATTCTCCCGCCAGATTTGACACGCCAACAAAAGAAGAAATTCTTACACGACGTGAAGTGGTATATATGGGATGAACCGTATCTATTCCGACAGTGTGTTGACAGAATGATCCGACAATGTGTATCGGAAAGTGAAGTTGAGAGCATCTTACAGGCATGCCATGCCTCATTATACGGGGGACACTATGGGAGTGAGAGAACAGCCGCAAAAGTCCTCCAAGTAGGTTTCTTCTGGCGTCATTGTTCAAAGACGCACATCAGTGCGTGAAACACTATAACAGATGTCAAAGAGTGGGAAATATTTCAAAACGGAACGAGATGCCCCTAAACATGATTTTGGAAGTCGAGGTTTTTGATGTATGGGGAATCGACTTCATGGGACCCTTTTCGTCGTCGTTCAGTAATTTGTACATCTTATTGGCAGTTGACTATGTATCGAAATGGGTGGAGGCAGTTGCGCTACCAATGAATGATGCGAAAGTTGTACTAAAATTCTTACAAAAGAATATCTTCACCCATTTTAGAACCCCAAGGGCAATCATCAGTGATGAAGGGAGCCATTACTGCAATACGTACTTCACCGCTCTATTGACGAAGTATGGGGTCAACCACCAAATCACCACAGCCTATCACCCTCAGACGAGTGGCCAAGCCGAGGTATCTAACCGAGAGGTGAAGAGAATCTTGGAAAAGGTAGTCAACCCAAATCAGAAAGATTGGTCGTTAAAACTAAACGAATCTCTTTGGGCTTATAGAACCGCGTACAAGACCCCGATAGGTATGTCTCCATATCAATTGGTTTACGGGAAGGCGTGTTACCTTCCGGTGGAACTCGAGCATAAAGAGTATTGGGCCATCAAGAAACTAAACTTCGACTTATCAGCAGTAGAGGAGAAAAAATTGTTGCAAATTAATAAATTAGATGAATTCTGCCTACAAGCTTACGAGAATTTAAAGTTATACAAAGAGAAGGTCAAGAAATGGCACGATCAAAAGATAATGGACAGAAAGTTTGAACCGGGCCAGTCAGTATTGCTATTCAACTCTCGGTTGAAATTATTTCCCGAAAAACTAAAATCCAGGTGGTCGGGCATTTTTACCATCAAGACAGTATTTCCACACGGCGTCGTTGAGCTATATGGCCGGGATTCAACAAAGACATTCAAAGTGAACGGCCAACACCTCAAGCATTATTGGGGCGGTGACATCCATCGCCAGGTGACCGCAGTCGACCTTGCTGAGCCAATCTAAAACAAGGAGTAGTCAGGCTGAACGACTTAAAAATCAAGCGCTCGATGGGAGGCAACCCATCCTTTACATTCATATTTTTATATTAATATCATTTAGTTGTAATAATGTATATTACGTAGTAATTTTTCTTAATAATGCATGTTCTAACAAGTTTTACGTTGTGCTTGTCAATATAGGACACTTGCAAGACCATCCCAACCAAACATCAAGGGGAAAACATTTAATATAACAAAGGGGAACATTCAAGCTCAGCTGTTGAAGGAAAAGGCAAAGAAACCTCAAGTTGGAATAGTCCTAACCCTCCCCGACGGAGATTCAAGCATATAAAACCCGCCCCGGCGGACTCAGACGCTGGAAGGTACCAGTCCTAGTGGATTTTGCACTCGGCATGAACCCGCCCTAGCGTGGGGTCGCGATTTTAATATTTTTTAAAACTCAGATTCGTGCCCCATTTGGACTCCTATCACAATACAACTTAACCCCCAACTTGTCTCTAATCACTCTACACACTAAGACACCATAGAATCTAATTCTCCCACCCCAGACATATTCGAGATAGCAACCGAGCATCACCATAGTCTATCAATTCCCTCTTCAATTGAAACTCAAATCCAACACAAAAACTCAATCCTTAAGAATGAAAATTACTCCCAATTTCCAGTGTGATCATCCCCCAAGCCGCAATCGAGTGGATTTCAACCAACAACGAATCAATTAACTTGGAATTGCAAACAACATCCTTCAAACTTTATCATTCAGAAATAATTCAAGGTATACAAATTCAATTCTTCCTTTGGGTCAAAGTTTGGGGTTTAAATTTGAAGTAATTATTGTGGGCATCCGAAGTTGCTACTAAAGATTGGTGCTTTTGAGATATTTCTGTTGTGTGAGGTAAAAATTGGGGCAATAAAAGAAATCAACCTCACTAACATCAAGCTACATTGACATCGCCCACCAACTGCTCGACAAAAGGCCACAATCACATTTGTTAAGGAATTATTTTCTTTGAACAATTAAACAATATGCCACCGCGACCACAAAAGAGACAAAAGGGTGAAGGTTCATCCACGGCCACTACATAGTTTGACCGTAGGAAATTCTGAAGTGCGGTCGCCGTCGAACGATTTGAATATGTGGTGGGAAAGCCACTAATATCGGAACGGGGCCTTGAACCCAATCCTTTGAATGGAGATATAAAGGTGCAAATCATTGAACGGGGTTGGGAAAATGCCTTCACAGATCAACCCGAAGCGGCAGTGGTGGCCATGGTCAAGTAATTCTATGCCAATGCGGAGGACACACCTCCGTTTAAAGAATTCGTCAGAGGCAAATTGGTGGACTTCAGTGCAGAAGCCATAAACAAGTTCTATAATATCCCACAGCCCGAGGTTTGTTAGTACACGGAGTTGAGAGATAGCAGAATTGATTATGATCAAATCCTCACGGAGATATGCAAGCCTGATATAGTATGGGAAAAAGGCAGAAGAGGAGGCACGCTCATCATGAGTTCTAGTTTGAGCAAGTATGGGAAAATATGGCATTCGTTTATTTGTGCAAAGCTTCTGCCCTCAACACATACGAGCAAGATTACCAAAGAGAAGATCTCACTATTGTATGCGATCATCAAGGATCTCCAAATAAATATTGGGACGATCATCAGTTTCTCCATTCGTCGGTACTTGAGGGGGAGCCTAACAGGAGGATTACCACATCCATCCCTCATCACAAGTCTGTGCAGGCAAGCAGGTGTTAGGTGGAAAGATGATGAACCGGTACAGCCATGATTGCACCTTTTGGACAAGAAGCTGATTGCCCGATTTGAAACTTGGAAAGGGGCACCTTCACATCCTCACGGTCTAGGCTTTATTTTTCCAGACTCGAAAGAGGGGGAGGATGAGGCCACGGATGCGGATTATGTGTTGCTCGAGGATGAGTTGGAGGAGGTTCCACAGCCGGAAGAAGAGAACGCCACTACGTCCAGCGCTTCTCACTCGACGAAGTCCATGCTCAGAAACCTTCAGCGGCAAATGGATCAACAGCACAAGAGGGATGACAGACTGGCGGCGAGACAAAGCCACATGTTCAATACTCTAAACCATTTCAACGCCGCCGTCGCTGATGCCTTCACAAGACTCAACACATCCACCAACCCATTTCAGTTCCCAACTCCACAACCACTTCCAGGCTATCCACCTTCAGATTTTGACGTGGAGGAGGTTGTCGGGCCAGATGCTTGACGTGTCAGGGAAGTCCTCGAACTTAACTTCTTTATTGTTACAATGAGGGCATTGTTTAGTTTAAGTTTGGGGGTTGGTTATATTTTAATTATCATAATCTTGTTAAGCACATTGCATGTAGTGTAGGTTATTTATAACATTATAGTAGTTAGTTATTTATAGCTTTAGTAGTTTAGTTAAGTATTGTTATGCTTATAAGAAAATGGAAAAAAATTAGAAAATAACAAAAAAGAGTCGTTAGTTAGGATTGCATGAGTCAAGTATGTTAGTCTGTATGAAGAAACCTAAGCCAGTGATGAGATTGGACTTACAAAGAACTTAAACAGTAATGATAACTAGGACATAGATGTAAATTCTGACCTTTACATGAATCGTTGCCTGGTTGACACTGTAATAACCAGGAATTTCAAATCACTTTATATGTATATACATTATTGATATTGAAAACTTTGTGCTATATAGTGATTTAATATGTGATAACATATGTGAAGTGGTGTATGGTTAAATAAATATATATACTATAGTTATGTATATATATATTTATAGATTTCATTAAAAAGGAAAGCTTTATAACCTAATTATACATTAGGTGAGATAATTAAATAACCTAAGGGTTATGGCAATAAGGAATAGTTAGTATTTAATATTTATACTAACTTAAGTGGATAATTTTATTATTGCAAGTGATTAATAATTTTAAACCTAATTATAGTAAACCTAATTAGGTTACAAGTTAAAGAGATATGCGTAAGTAATTAAATTTCATAAGATTGAAAATAGAAATCCTAAATAAACAATTAGGGTAATATATATTTAAATTGTTAAACTATGTTTATTACATAGCCCAAAACAATTAAATGAGAAGCCCAAAAGAAATAAAATGCAAACCAATACTTAGCCCACTTGATTAAGGGTATTTTAGACTTTTGATTAATCAAATTTGTGCATTAAAATAAAGCAAAAATGGCTAGTTAATTTGATACTTAAGTTTCCATAAGTGGTAAACTAATCTCTTTTTATCTTAAGCTCTTACACAAAGTACATGGGTGTCAAGCTCCCATTGGTGGGAAATCCTAATCTAGATTACATGTAATCCTAAAAGATAAGATGATGGTTATTGCCTAGAGGATAAAAGAAGTATGGGGGATAAAAGAAGTATGGAGGATAATAAGATAGATATAGGTTGTATATCTATACTTTTAATCTAACAAACTAATACTTCATTTTTATTTCATTTTCATTTCACTTTCTCTTCATTTCATTTCTTAACACAACAAAAGAAAATATAAGAAGGAGAGGAGAGAAAGAGAGAGAAGGGTTGCAAGCTTTATACATCATAAGCACATACATTACTTTGGAAAGACATGGAGGGTAGCTAACAAATCAAGGTGAGCTTCTAATCTTGTTCTTCTCTTCTTATTTAATTTATTTTCAAAGCTTTGAAGGGGTGTTGTTCTAAGACTCAAGAACCCTTAGATCTTTATGTTTCATGTAAGGATCTAACCCTCTTGAGTGTTAGAATGAAGATCCAAAGGAAGAAAAGGAACTTATGTTCTTAAAGGGTAAAAACCCTAGCTTTTCTTCACTTGGATCATGTGTAACTTGAGATCTACACCTCCGTTTTGTGATCCGTCAAAAGGGGTTGCTAGATATGTAAGTTAACTACATAAACCAAGTGGTAGCACTCAAAAACACTGATGTCTCGAGCCATGGTGGCTGGTGGACCCGAAACAACCCATGGTGGAACCTAAAATAGTGGACAGTTTCTAGCCATTTGCTAGCAAGGGAATTTTCGTCGATTTTATATACTTGGAAAATTCTGGGAAAAATCACATAGGTAACTTAAGACGTTATCTACATGTAGAAAAAAGAATGGACACGTTTCAATGTGTATTTTGTGTGTAATGACTTTTACCGTGAAGGACTCCTAAATATTCTTACTCGGATTCCTCACTGTGTATACCTTTGAAACATCCACAAATTTTACAGTATATTCATATATGTTATGAGAGTATACCCTTAAAGTTTCAGAATATTCTGGACAAAACTCAATTTATTAAAAATGTAACAAGATCCGAGTGTTTTAGGCACTTCAAAAATAGTAAAACAATTTTAAAATTCCAAGCAAATTTGGGAATCATTATTGGGTCATATATTATCCAAATCCAGAAAAGAAGAATTTTTGGAATCAATTTGGTATTTTTCCTAAAAATGATGAAGTTATGAATAAAAGGAAATAAATAGTTAAATGATGTCATAAATAAGAAAAATGTGATTTTAATGCTTGAATACTCCTAATATATAATATTCTGACTATTTGAGGGTATTTTGGTAATTTATAATAAGAAGTATTATTTGTGACCTTTTTATGAGTATTAAATAAGTTGTTTAATAAAGGGTAAAATAATTAAAATAAATTATTTATTTGCCTAATAACTTATTAAAATATTACTATGTTATTTGTAATATAAGAATCTGATATTTTTAAGTAAATAAAAATATTAAGATTTAAAACTTTATTAAAATATTATTGAATGGTTAATAATATTTGATTTAAGCATTAATAAATGATTAAAATATTATTAAATGGCTAATAATATTAGATTAAAATAATATTAATAATATTAGATTTAAATATTATTAAAAAATTAATAATATTAGATTAAAGTATTATTAGATGATTAAAATATTATTAAGTAAATAATAATATTCAAAATTAAATAAAATGTTATTAAAAATGTAATAACATTAGTAAAGTGAATTAAAGGTAGTTGTTATTTAATAGTAATATTATCGAGGCATGATAATATTTTTAAGAACTAAATGTAATATGTAATATCTATGTGATTATATAATATAATGTTATGCTGTGAAAGATTAACTATAGGTCTCTCAAAGGAAGATAATTAAACTGCCTAGCGGATAGAATTTAATTGCGTAGCAGTAACCTACAAACGAGGCAAGTTCCCTAACTCAAACTCGAGTTATTATTTTCATGTTAGTGAATAATTATTGTTTATTATTCACATCTATACTGATTATTGAGATTCGCACTTTGTGCAATTGAATTCCTATTTTATTATTAATGAACTGTGAATTAAATTAAAGTTATTTCATTCATGAACTGTTTATGAGATAGATCTATGCTAATTGTATCAGCTAGATCAAGCATATCTAAATTTGTTAAATCAAATATATTTTAAGAGCTGTTCTTATTAAATTGATATGGTAAGAACTCTTGGCTGAGAAAATGACGAATTTGATTAATGCATGATATCAATGCCAGATTATTAAGTGTTTATGTATAAATCACGGGGTATGAAAGGCTGATCCCCTTGATTACCAAAACTTATTAAAAGGTCTAGTTTAAATGCTGAGAACCTTGGCAAATGTTCATGGTTATTTCAAACCACTCAGTACCTGTTATTCAATTATTCGAATATTCAATTGTTGACTATTAATTCATGTTCCTTCACAATTTTATACTGTTGTTGAACATTGAAAGCTAAACTTCTTTCTAATCATGATATATCTCCCTTGTGTATAAACTTGCTAAGCAAATTAGTTGCTTACCCTTGCTATATCATGACATTTATTTCAATTAAGGCAGAAACGTCCAAAGGGGACAAAGGAAAAGGGAAGGTTCAAGAGTATATGTTTGAGAAGGCTTATGTACTAGTTTATTTTAAATGCTATTTGGTTATGTAAACTCTTTATGGTATTAAGAGTACGTTTTAAGTTAAGGTTAAAGAACCTTGGGACTATGATTGTAAGACTTTATTACTATTATGATAAACAATGTATGTTTATTCTTCCGCATTAGTTAGAAAGTATGTTTGTATCGTGAACACCGAATTCGAGGTTAGGAAACTCGAATTTGGGGGTGTCACAGACACTATTGTACCGGTTAGCACGTTAGGATGACAATGTGGTTTAACTTGGGTCGAATAGTCACATAATTGACGTCTTGATAGAAATTGGGCTGTAAATGACAGAAATTCCGTAAACCGGTAGTAATGATTGAGATTAGGCAGAAACCTAAGTTTGGGGGAAAATATGGGAGCTATCTAAAAGAAAATGATTTTTTTTTTTGAAAAATATGAAAAAGAGAAAAAGAAACGCGTGAATAAACACCGTAACTCGTTTAGTTTCGTGGCCTTTGATGCTCGGGTAAGTACGCCCTAGGGGATGTCTTTACACCCAGCGCCCTAAAGTCATCTGGTTTGGGAGTCGTTGGTCGAAAGCTCGCTACATGGGTATCACTGAAAAGCCTAAGGGAACTAGACATTGCACAGTCAGGAGTGAAGTAGAGATACGTGAAAACGAGCAAAATGCTCCCTTAAATGAATAAAGATCGCAAAACTCCCATATTGACTTTTGACTTGGTTAATGTTGATTCGTGTTTGCATTACTGTGTTTACGAGATTCCTTGAGTTAAGAGCTATATATCTGTCTAAGATGCATATTATGTGATATATTTGAACTACAGTTGGTCACATTGTTGTCAAGAACACACACACGCATTGGTGTTAATAGGTATTGATTCATAGAGGGATTTGAACTACGGATATGTTTTTGTTGGATTTATTGTTATATTTGTGTGATTTCTCTGAGGCAATATTGGTTAACGTTGTATAAGCTGACAGTTGCATTCATAAGCATTATATTTATTTGCACGTTCATGGTTTTGCTTAAAAATAAGCAAAGTCTCAAGTTTGGGGATATTTGATGAGTTGGTTTTATACCTACGAATCGGTGTCCTTAATAGCTTGATTCTTGAATCCTTCAAGTAGTTTTCGTATCATTTTTACTTTGCTTTGTCATTGTTGCTCACAGGTGAAGGAACGGATGGAAATGGAACTTAAGTTGCAAGAATATAGCATTTCATGGAAGAGGTACCTGCTAGGGTGGGTTTCTGAAGGGCAAATCCTCGCTGGGGCGGGTAGGCGCGGTAGCATGCAAGGATCTCCTTGTTCGACTAGGAATTGGCTGCAATAATAGGTTAAGTGAAGGGCTGCGAGTGGGAGCATATAAAAGGTGATTAGAGGAGCATGTTATAGATATACTTAGCCACATTCAAGCACTAATTTGCAGATTAACTAGCGAGGAGATTTGAAGCATCATTGGAGCACGAAGAACGTAAGAAGCGTGAAGACGAGCGGTGATATAACTTTAGAGTTTAGTTTCCTTCTTCTTTAACATCTTGTATTTAGAATGTTTTCTATTGTGTGGATGATGGATTTTAATTCATTGATGATGAACTAACTTTCTATTTAAGCCTATAACGGATCTTATTATGTAACAGAGGATTAAATTTGCTTCCAGTTAGTTTATGAATATTATTTCCAGGTTATTTGCTGTGGTTTGTGCGTAATTTATATTATTGCTTGATCACCAATTATCCGTAATCCCATATGAATTCGAGAGATGACATATGGGATTAGAACTAGCCATAGTGACATATGTATGTGATTTCTGCTGTTAGTTGGGATTCATAATTCATGTATAGGATAGAGATATCTATGCATCATATGTAATCTGATAAGAACTTGATATTAAACCTTATTCAATTGTAATTCACATAGAGATATAGTGAGTTAATTATTTAAGGTGTCTTGCTTAATTCTATCCATTGTGGATTTGAGTGAGTATGGGTATAATGCATCGAGAGATGGTTTTATCTGCTTTTCTGTTCTTGATTAATAATCTGGAGTAATTGATATAAACCGAAGGAAAGTATGTTATCTGAAGTGAAATAATAAGTGAAGTTGTAGGCTTTATTCTCCAAAACATGTTAAAATCTTGAGTTAGTGTTAATTTTGGTCTAAGTAGTAGTTATTTATCAAAATCACCTTTTAATCATTAGTTTAATAAAACTAAAATAGTATAAAATTAGTACTTGTTTGAGTAAATTAGAATTATTATCTCTGTGGGAACGATACTTGATCTTATCGTTATATTATTTGTTGACGACGTACACTTGCGTGTAGCGCGTATAGATTTTACCCAACAGAAAACAACAAGTTTAACTAGATTTAACCAATATATAACATCAATCTAGTATATTGAACAAACTTTACAAAGAACGTAACTAGAAAGAGCATTTTTTCACTTTGGGGGACGCATGAACAAGGTTTTAACACCTGAGATCAACGTAGAACACTCTCGGGACTCCAAGTAGATGATAAACAAGATAACATGGCTCAAAGTTGGTGTATATATGTCCAACCCAAGGGGGGCTCTCTCTAGAAAATCTTTTCTCTCTCTAAAACTATCTCTCTCTTTTTTTCTAAATGAGCTGAAATTGCCCTTTTAATCTGTTGGAGTCAGCCGCATATATAAATGCGTCTAGCCGTATGTATGGATGCGGCTGGGCCCCACTGGTCCCTCCATCTCGAAGTGCGTTCCTTTGGTTCTGGTTCAGAGGAAGTTGTCCTTCGCAGACCGAACTTTCAAAAAGTCTTTGCTGAATGCGGCGGAGTAAGATTGAGTCTGACTGAATCAGGGTCTGGGAAGATGATGCTGGTAGCTGAGATATATCTTCCGATTCCAGACGGCAGTTAGCTAGGTTATCGTTGATGGCACGTAGTTCAAGGTTTGTTGAGGTGGTTTTCGACGGACAATGTCTCAGCTTGGCGATCCTCGTTCGGTTCGCGATATGTTCGGACGTCATTGGTCCTTTGAATCATTCACGGGGTTGTCTCTGGGATGACCTGATTCTTTTGCCCTACCTCGGGGTTGTCTCCGAAGTAAAATTATGCTTTTGCCCTTTTGTAATGTTAGTACAAAGAAAACGAAATTTCGAGTGTCTACAATTACGTAGCTCTCGAAGAGAGCTTTCCGGAATGGTATGGCACATCTCCATTGGATTCTCGGATTGCAAGTTATAAGCGTTTCTACGGACTGCACGTCGATCGAGGTTGCACGTACTTTAAGACGACGAGACCCACTAGGGACTTCCGCTGGAGTACCTACGAAATCTGTAGGTCTACATGCGGAAGTCTATGGCTTTATAAACAAGCTTCCACCAGCTTGTTGAAGAAGAAGAAAAAGAAGAAGAAAAAAGAAAGAGAAATAAAGAGAAAGAGAGAAAGAAGAGATAAAAAAGAGAGAAAAGAGGGGATTTCGCGACTGAAATTGCCCGATTCTTGATTCAAAACTTGTAAACCCCACTTGTAAGATTTCATATACGCATCTATTGCAACATATCAAGACTTAACAGGTGAAAATCGAGTCTAAGGGCGTTTAAAGTCGTTCAATAGCCAGTCTCGTGTAAGACCGTAAGGTTTTTTCAAATTTTTATTTTTTCTTACTAATTAAAATTCAGATAGGCACACTTAGAAGGGGGGTTGAATAAGTGTGAGAATAACTATGACCAATTTTTATTTTAAGTTAAAACTTATCCTCAATTCAGCTTGCTGAAATAATTAATCCAGGATCCTGAATTAATAAAACAGTTTACCGACTTTTAAATGCAGCTTGCTGAATTGTCAACTTTAACGAAATTTTATATAACTAATTTTTTTTTTAATTTTCTTAAGACAATTAATATATTCAACTTATGATTGTGAACCTAATTTAGTTAACCTCTTGTGAGCAATAAAATTAAACACAATTAATTAAATGAACACCAAGAATTTTTACGTGGTTCAACTACTACCTCAATAATAGTAGTCTACTCCACATCTAATACAAACTAGTATTGGAGATTCACTTTATCTATTTCTTTATAAATCAATACTTATTACAAAATAGATTCTTACAATAATTAAAACAATTAAGTTCTCTTGAGCACTTTTGCTCTTTGTGCACCTATGCACTCCTTAAGCACCTTTACTTCATTGTATCTGTTTGTAACACTTCTCTAATCCACACGAATTAAAACCTTTAGACTACATTTAGTCTAATCAAAAAATAGATTACAAATATAGAGGTCTATGATCAATGCAAATAATCAATTAACAATACAAGGCTCAACTATGTATGTAATGCAATGATCAAAAAATAAAGAGATGTCACCAATTAAAGCTCATCGAAAATCGGCTGATAAATATCAGAGTGTAAGTGCACAGTAGCTAATAATGATTGCACCAAATAAAAAACAGCTCGTTAATTTTAGATTTAATGCAATGTGTAATCGTGTCAAAAACTGATTTAGGCTCATTCATGTTATAGCTTTTAATTTATTACAGTTGAAACTAAGATATAATATACACTCAATCTTTTTAAATGATATCTGTTGAAATCAAAAAATAAGATCATGATATGTTTATATAACGGATGCCCGCAAGTCAGGACTCCTTCAAAGAGATAACCCATGTAACGTAATTAGATAGAATCCTGTTGATAGAAATTAACACACGTCAGGTGCTATAGTCCCTTATCAAAATAACCCACTTTAGGATATATCATAATTGATTTACACGGATATTTTTACCAAGAGATAATAAATACTTTCCAGGATAATCATTATTTTGAGTTCCAAGACTTTAGCTTTCAAAATTAATTTAACGTGATATACATCGAACCACTTTAAGTTACTCCCACGTGTATACTGATTTATCTCAACAAAATCCATTTCACCAGGATTCCTTTGAAGATATATATATCCACTACTTATATGCTTTCTATGATTCTTAGGACTCTTGTCCTTATGTCACATAAAATTTATATCTTTACTAAAAGAAATGATCAGGATACCATTGTTATAAAATAAAATTGTTTTACTATTTTGCCTTTTTATCATCTTAAAAGTCCTTTCAATTTTAGGCATGCATAAAATATTATATTAAATGCACATAAAATGTCCTAGAGCCTTGATTGAAAATAATTTAATGCAGTTGACCTTAAATTTTATTCCTAGTGTAATAAAATCCTTCAATCCATTGAGCAACCCATCAAGATTCCTTTTTGTCATGTTCCTGAAATTTCATAGAGAGGATTTAGTACAAAAATAAGTCATCATCAAAACACAAGGATAGAATATGACCAAGTCAACATTCTCCTCCTTTTTGATGATGACAACCAAAGAATTATAGCCCCCCTAGCTCCCCCTAAATCCATGCATATTGTATAACAACTATATTTCAGGAATTTAAACTTTGCATAATATTAATCTAATAAAATCAAATAACCCATTGTACCTCTGTTAAGTACCAGTCACCTGCAAATATGTTAGTTTTAACACACAAAACCATTTATCAAATATCAATTTATCAAATACCAACATATCAGTCTTAAAAACCAGTCTTAACGACAAAAACCCATAAACAAACATAATCAGTCTTTAACCAAACCAATTCAACAGACCATAAATAAAAATTCAGCAAAGTTCAGAAAGAAAGTTCAGCAGAACAGCAGACTTCAGTAGACCAACCAAAAACATCGCAACATCAACATCGCCTTGCCCTTTTGTCTCCCCCTTTGGCATCTATCAAAAAGGAGGGGAGGAAATTTAGTCGAGGTCAACAACCTGAGCATTCTGTGCAGCACACTAAGTGAAATAAGGACGATGATTTTCACGATGGAAAGATCATTAGCAAATTGAGTAGGACGAGGAATGAATGTTGTATCCGAAAGAGGTAAGTCCATAAAGTCCCTAATGTATTCAGCCATCCAATTGCAGTGAGTCCATTCGGTGACTGATGAATACTTCATTTGAAAATGTAATTTGGTAGCCACATCATTTAGTCTGGTAGCAGTGAAATTTGCTAGCTCACCCACCTGATTACTTACAAATTTGAGTTCTTAACTCAATTAGCATGCATTCCTATTAATTTTTTGTTGCATAGCCTCTACCATGGCTGTTGTTTGCAACTCAAATCTAGCCTGCAAGTCTATGAATTCATCCTCAATATGATTAAGCAATTTATTGATCTCATGAGCACCCAAAGGTAATTTACCTTTTTTCCAAAACAGTGAGTCGAGTCTTGATGTCATTCATATCAATTTTCAAATTTTCTTGATTCAAAAGATTAGTGTTCAATAAACCAAGGATTTCAGGAGATGATTTTTTGTTTGGCAGGGTGGATGAAGAAGGATTGTTGATAGGTAAAACAGAAGGTTCAGAAACAATTCTAACAAACTGTCCATCAACCAAAGATAATCGGGATTATTTTAAAATTTCAGAATCAAGGGAGTCAGAGATTGCTAAAAAAATTTATTGTCAAAAGAGACTTTGAAATGTTAAAAAAAATTGAGAGAAAAGCATTATAGGGAAGGCATTTATTTGTGTTTCGCACACAACTCATCATATGTTGCAAAAGCATAAGAGATAGATTAAAAGACACACCTTTAAGAATCATTGCCACAACTACCAAATCTTGATATGTAAAATATGCGCCTGCACCAAGGCAGGGCATCAAATTATAATGTACCAATTTGTGGAGAACACATGTAGTTGGACAAACATCACCAGTTTTAGGATTAAAAACATCATGCAGAGTATGATTATCTATAACAATGGATATGAACAGCACCCTTAAGAGTAAAGGGATATACACCATAATAAGGAATGCTCAATATAATACCAAAATTTATAAATGTGAAATAAAAAGATTTTCCCTTCACAAAAGAGGTATAGAAATCACCATGACACTCAAGACTAGTATAAAATTATTGTACCAACCGAGGATAAGCAACTGAGTGAGGAATGACCATAGAAGATCTACCACAAGACTCAAAAAACTTTTCAGAGGAGAATCTTGATAACAAATTTGATCAATCGATATTTCATAGACAAACTGTTTATGAGAAATATTTGATTTGAAACAAGATTCATAAGCATTACTACGAAAGAAATTTTCAGGAATTTCAGAAGAAGGGAAAGGGTTTACCAAGGGCGATGGAGACTCTGGCTGCGGTGTAGAGACCTTTGGTATATTTGATTTTTGTCTCCGAGAAGGACCAGATATCTTCATGAAGGAGGGGCTGAAGTTGGACTCATCTGTAGATATAATGTTCTCTGAGGCCGTGTCTACAGAAGCCGCCTTCTTCATCTTCTTTTGTTTTCTCGAAGGAGCGACTGCGGGTGGAGAAGGCAACGCGGGTTGATCGTCGTCTGAGTCGATAATAGATCTTTTGTTTGTACGAGTCCTCATAATGTTTTTTAAAATGGAGGATGAGAAGAAGAAGAGAAAAGATCTATGATTTTGGTTAGAGAAGAAGAATCAGAAAGTGAAGAGATGCAAGAGTGATCAGACAGATGATTAAGAAAATAGGTAAAGTAAGAGAGAGAAGATGACATTGATTTAGACATCTGACGCCATACGTCTTCCTGAGAGAACTAGTCGGTTCGGTTCTCTTATCTTTTTAAATTGAGAAAAAAAATGATGATAAGATTTCATTATGATCGGCATATCTGAAGAAGGATAATTACGCGTCCCATAAATCCAGGTTATAATTTAAAATGTTGTTTATCAGATAACATTAATAGAGCACGTCTATCAGTATTTTAATATGCATGTAATATGTAATGAAGATTAATTAAATGATGTATATAACAGAATCTGAACAGTATTATACCATGCACATTCTAAGTTCCCTTCGTAACATACAAAATCTTTCTTCACTTAACAGTTTTGTGAAGACGTCTGTTATTTGATTTTCTATGGGGATGAAGATTAAGTTAATTAATCATTTTGACACATTATCTCTTAAAAAATGATGCCTTACTTCTATATGTTTTGTACGTGAATGCAAAACAGGATTTTTTATATATCTATAGCACTAAAATTATCACAGTATATGGGCACACAATCACATAAAATATCAAAATCACATAGGGTTTGTCTCATCCATAATATCTGAGAACAAAAACTTCATGCAGCTAGGTATTCTCCCTCAGTAGTTGAAAGAGCAACTAAGGATTGCTTTTTACTATGCCAAGATACAAGACTTTGTCCCAAAAATGTACAAGCACCACTCGTACTTTTTTTTTTTTTTTTTTTTTATCAATTTGGCACTCTGCATAGTCAGCATCTGAATAGCCCATTAGTACAAAGTGATTGCAGATTGGATAAAATAACCCTAAATTAATAGTACCACTTAAATATTCAAAAATTCTTTTAACAGCATTTAAGTGCGATTCTTTGGATTTTGCTTGATATCGAACACAAAGACATACATTATACATTATATCAGGTCTAGAAGCAGTTAAATATAATAAGCATCCAATCATACCTTGATATTTTGTTAAGTCCACATCAATACCTTTATCATCAGATGTAAGCTTTATTGATGTGCTCATGGGTGTAGCCTTTGAGTTTGATCCTTCAAAACCAATTCTCTTAAGTAACTCTTTTGTGTATTTGGTTTGATGGATATAAATTCCTTCTTTTGTTTGCTTGATTTGTAATCCCAAAAAGTAATTTAGCTCTCCCATTAAGCTCATATCAAATTCCTTATGCATGCACTTAGAAAACCACTCACAAAGAAAATCGTTAGTAGAACGAAATATTATATCATCTACATATATTTGCACAATAATGATATCTATATTTTTATGCTTAATAATTAATGTAGAATCTATTTTACCTCTAATAAAACCATTTGACAGAAGATACTTACTTAACCTCTCGTACCATGTCCTTGGAGCTTGTTTGAGACCATAAAGAGCTTTCTTTAGTTTATAGACATGATTGGGGTACTTTTCATACTCAAATCCCGGAGACTGTTTAACATATACTTCTTTATTGATGTATCCGTTGAGGAATGCACTTTTTACATCCATTTAATGAAGTTTAAACCTTTTATAACATGCAAAGGCTAACAATATTTGAATCGACTCTAGCCTTGCAACTGGTGCATATGTTTCTTCGTAGTCGATCCATTCTTGTTGATTGTATCCTTGAGCTACTAACCTTGCTTTGTTACGAGTGATTATCCCATGCTCATCAAGCTTGTTTTAAAATACCCATTTTGTTCCAATGATGGAGACATCTTTTGGAGGAGGCATAAGTTCCCACACTTGGCATCTCTCAAACTATTGAAGTTCTTTTTGCATAGCTAATAACCAATTTTCATCAAGAAAATCTTCTTTAGCATTCTTTGGCTCAACTTATGACAAAAATGCAGAGAATGCACAATGGTTTTTTAAACCTCTTCGTGTGGTTATCCCTTTGTTTATATCTCCAATGATACTTTCTGGAGGATGATTTTTGAGATATCTAGCTGTCTTTAGGCATTTGGGTATCATGAATGACTTCCACTTGTTGATCATGAAAATCATCTTGTAAGTTTTCTGGTTCATGCTCCAACTGATCATCCAATTCAGTTTGCTGAATGTGTCCATTTGGTTTGCTGTTTTGTTCCTTTCGATTTGCTGGATTCACAGCTATCTCCAAATTTCCTGCATCCTCTTCTCTTTCTTTTGGAAGATCATTGTTAGTTTCATTAAATGTGATATGGACAGACTCTTCAACACATGATTTTCAAATATTGAATATACGATATGTTTTACTATTTTGAGAATAACCAATGAAAATTCCTTTATAAGATTTAGCATCAAATTTTCCAAAATTATCACTTGTATTTAAAATGAAACATTTAGATCCAAACACCTTGAAATAACTTATATTAGGAATATTAATATTTAAGAGCTCATAAGGTGTTTTCAAAATAACTGGACAAATAAATACTCTATTTAGAATCTAACATGATGTACTTACCGCTTCAGCCCAAAATTTCTTTGGAAGCTTACTCTCTTGCAGTAATGTTCTTAATGTCTCTTGTAGTGTCCTATTCTTTCTTTCCACTACCCCATTTTGTTGAGGAGTCATTGGGGCTGAGAATTCATGGCTAATTCCCTTTTGATCACAAAATATTATGAAGTCTTTTTGAAATTCAGTACCATGGTCACTTCTGATTCTAATGAGTTTGAAACTATACTTTGTTTCCAAGTTTTTTATTAATTTCTCAAATTCTTTAAATGTTTCATCTTTAGTTCTCAAAAACAGTACCCATGTGTATCTAGAAAAATCATCAACTATTACAAATACATAAAATTTACCATTAATACTAGCATGTCTTTCAGGTCCAAACAAATCAAGATGAAGTAATTGCAAGGGAGAAGAAGTTGATACCATAGTCTTTGTCGTGAATGACGTTCTTACTTGTTTCCCTAGTTGACAAGGAATACATATTCCCTTCTTTTCAAACTTTATTTTTGGCAATCCTTTTAAAAGACTTTTTGATGACAACTTCTTGATTAGATCCATATGAACATGTCCCATTCTTTTATGCCATAGATTAGCTTCATCTTGTACTGTGGTAAGACATAGTTCTTCATCCTGTTGCTCAAAATCAAGAGTATATATAGTGCATTCTCTTTGTGCAACTAGAGTAGTTTTGTTAGTACCATGAAATATTGTGCATTTATCTTTCTCAAAATTAACTTGATGGCCATTATCCATTAATTGACTAATACTTATTAAATTGAATTCATGACCATTAACAAGATGAACATTATTATATTAACCTTACCATTACTAATTTTACCTTTTCCAATTATTTTGCAAGTTCGATTATCTCCAAATGTAACTGTTCCATTCTTCTTCTTGAGATTTAGCTCAACGAACTTTGATTTATCACCGGTCATGTGACGAGAGCATCCGCTATCAAGAATCCATTTTTGAGATGGAACCCTCGCCTTGAAACACACCTGTTAAGAAAGAATAATTCATCCTTTTGGTACCCATATCTTTTCGGGTTCACTTATGTTAGTTGCAAGTAAATCACCCTTTTAATCCACACCTTTTTAACATTGTTTTCTTTCTTAAAACAGTTTATATCTAAGTGACCTTTAATACCACAATGTTTACATGTTGTGAAAGGATTCAAAATTTTTATTCAAAGTGTTATTTGGATTTTAGCATTTTTACATCTCTCTTTTATAAGTGGGATTATAGCCAATTCCTTATTTTTCGTAACTATGTCTTTGTTTTCCTAACATGACTGTCAAATTTTCTTCTCCTTGAACAAATTTAGCAAGTGATAATTTTAATAACTCTATTTTCTTTTGTAGTTCATTAGTTGGAATTGTTTTGCAGTGAGACTCATCACTAAAAGCATCAATACATACATCTCTAATTCTTAATTCATTAGTCAATCTTTCAACTTCTTTATTTAGATAGTTTACCTTATTGAAAAGTATTTTGTTATAATTGTCTAAATAATCATTCTTTGCAATCAAAATATTTTCCTCTTTACATGATAACTCCTTTTCAATTTCTTTCTTTTCATCTATTAAAGAATCAACCTCACTCATTAATGTATTTACTAAATCTTTTAAGTATGCATTCTTTTCTTTTAATTTTTAATTTTCTTGTTTTAATGAATTAAACTCATTAAGAGATACCTGATTAGATTCACCTTCAATTCCCACGAAGCATACTTGAGCTATTTCGTCTTTGGCATCGATCTCTACTTCGGACTCCTCATCACTCCAAGTAACAAGGGCTTTATTCTTTTTGTTGTCTTTGTAGCTTATTTTTCCTTTGTTCTTTAATTGAAAGTAATCTTTCTTGAAGTGACCTGGACGTCTGCATTAAAAGCATGTTTCTTCGGTTTGCTTTCCTTTGAACTTATTTGAGTTGAAAGTATTCCTCCTTTTGTTCTTCCTTTGTAGTAGTCCTTTGAGTCTTGTTGACATCATGGTTATTTCTTCATCCGAGTCATCATCAAGTTCCTCTTCATTTCCTACATTAAGAGCTAAAACCTTTCTTCGAGGAGTTTCCTCCTCCTCATCATATCTCTTTAACTGATGTTCATAATCTTCTAATTCACCAAAAAGAGTTAAAGTATCCATAGAAGAAATACTAATAGAATCTTGAAGACTAGTAATTTTAGAAGTATACCTTTTGGGCATAGCCTGAAGTAACTTACGATTAATCTCACTTTGTTGAATAGTTTTATCAAGTAACTTCAAGGAATTTATAAGAACCAAAAATCTTGCTTGAGCCATTTTGATGGTTTCATCTTTATCAAGTTTTAACATTTCATAGTCATGCATGAGCATGCTTAGCTTGACTTCTCGTACTTTAGAGGTACCTTCATGACTTACCACTAGAGTATCCCACATCTCTTTAACTGTGTTACATGAGGAGACTTTATCTATCTCGGATTGTACCATACCGCTAAGAAGTGTGTTCATAGCCCTTGAATCATGTGAGACCATGTAGGCTTCGGTTGAATCCATTTCCAGCAGAGTCTTTGGTGTCCCATCATCTTTCCTTGGATTAACCGGTCCATTTTCCACGACCCACCATTCCCAATGATCTCTTTTAAGACAGATCCTCATTCGGAATTTTCAAAAGTTGTAGTTTTCGGTTCCATGCAGCAGTGGTGGTCTATTGGTTGATTGACCTTCTTGATTGTTGTTCTCGAACTGTGCCATGTCAGAATCTTTCCCTACAAGTCACCTTTAAGACCAAGATAAGTAGAGCCAAACTCTGATACCAAATGAAATTCAGATAGGCTCACTTAGAAGGGAGGTTGAATAAGTGTGAGAACAACTATGACCAATTTTTATTTTAAGTTAAAACTTATCCTCAATTCAGCTTGCTGAAATAATTAATCCAGGATCCTGAATTAATAAAACAGTTTACCGACTTTTAAATGCAGCTTGTTTAATTGTCAACTTTAATGAAATTTATATAACTAAATTTTTGTTAATTTTTTTAAGACAACTAATATATTCAACTTAAGATTGTGAACCTAATTTAGTTAATCTCTTGTGAGCAATAAAATTAAATATAATTAATTAAATGAACACCAAGAATTTTTACGTGGTTCAACTACTACCCTATATAATAGTAGTCTACTCCACGTCCAATACCAACTAGTATTGGAGACACTTTATTTATTTCTTTATAAATCACTACTTATTACAAAACAGATTCTTACAACAATTAAAACAATTAAGTTCTCTTGAGCACTTTTGCTCCTTGTGCACCTATGCGCTCCTTAAACACCTTTGCTTCCTTGTATCTGTTTGTAACACTTCTTTAATCCACACGGATTAAAACCTTTAGACTACACTTAGTCTAATCAAAAAATAGATTACAAATATAGAGGTATATGATCAATGCAAATAATTAATTAACAATACAAGGCTTAACTATGTATGTAGTGCAATGATCAAAAAATAAAGAGATATCACCAATTAAAGCTCACCGAAAATTGGCTGATAAATATCAGACTGTAACTGCACATCAGCTATTAATGATTGCACCAAATATAAAATAGCTCGTTAATTTCAGATTTAATGCAATGTGTAATCGTGTCAAAAACTGATTTAGGCTCATTCATTTTATAGCTTTTAATTTATTATAGTTGAAACTAAGATATAATATACCCTCAATCTTTTTAAATGATATCCGTTGAAAACAAAAAATAAGATCATGATATGTTTATATAACGGATGCCCACAAGTCAGGACTCCTTCAAAGAGATAACCCATTCAACGTAATTAGATAGAATCCTGTTGAAAGAAATTAACACATGTCAGGTGCTATAGTCCCTTATCAAAATAACCCACTTTAGGATATATCATAATTGATTTACACGGATATTTTTACCAAGATATAATAACTACTTTCCAGGATAATCATTATTTTGAGTTCCAAGACTTTAGCTTTCAAAACTGATTTAACGTGATATACACCGAACCACTTTAAGTTACTCCCACGTGTATACTTATTTATCTCAACAAAATCCATTTCACTATGATTCGTTTTAAGATATATATATCCACTACTTTCACGCTTTCTATGATTCTTAGGACTCTTGTCCTTCTATCACATAAAAATTATATCTTTACTAAAAGAAATGATCAGAATACCTTTGTTATAAAACAAAATTGTTTTACTATTTTGGCAAAACCTTTTTATCATCTTAAAATTCCTTTCAATTTTAGGCATGCATAAAATATCATATTAAATGCACATAAAATGTCCTAGAGCCTTGATTGAAAATCAATTAATGCAATTGACCTTACATTTTATTCCTAGTGTAATAAAATCCTTCAATCCATTGAGCAACCCATTAAAATTCCTTTTTGTCAAGTTTCTGAAATTTCATAGAGAGGATTTAGTACAAAAATCAAGTCATCATCAAAATACAAGGATAGATTATGACAAAGTCAACACTAATATACATATATATGAGTAATATATATGTATGTTAGTTAGTTTTACCATTTAAATATCAATTTTTAGCTTTTCTTTGTGTTAATATATATATAAATATATATATTTAGCTCTATATATATACTAGTTAGGCCTGGATTTTAAATTCGTGGTTTTTTATTGCTTTATTATATATATATATATATATATATATATATATATATATATATATATATATATATATATATAACGTTCAATTTGTCTGGATTGCAAATATGCGGTTTTTATTGCTTTAATATATATATATATATATATATATATATTATTCAGTTTTGCCTGGATCGCAGATCCGTAACTTTTTATCGCTTTATTATATATATATATATATATATATATATATATATATACACAGTTAATCTTTATATAAGTGTTTATATGTATAAATTTTATTGCTTTATTATATAAATTTAGTTAATCATTGTGATTAAATATCAATTGTAAGCGTCCATAAGATGTAAATCTGCAATATTTAACGTGTGTTGACTAGATTTATATAAATCTAGCCATATCTTGCTTTTAATCGGTTCAAAAGTTATTAAACTAGAACCTTTTAAGCTAGAATGGCTAAGATTTATTTAAATCTAGTTTTCTTTCTAGTTTGTAAATATTTAGTGACCACGTGACCCTAGATTTGTATCTAGTGGAAACTAAAAACTATGAGCTACGATCGTACGAAGATTTGACTGATGAATCTTTCGTTTAGCGATGTCTAGTATAGTTTTACAATTTATTGCGATATATTCATTATGCAGGCTATATATTTGATATTATGTGAGCCTAGGAGCTACAGGATCTACGATTCAACTCATGGATCTAGATCCGATTCCAATGATGGACTTGGTTGAGTTGTACTGCCAACTTGCAAATTTTATAATTATAAAAATAGGACCTTAAAACGGTTATCCGGATTTAAGGTCCATGTAATAATGGAAATCCTATGTGTGGTGTTCGGGTCACTTCGATTGCTTTTATGCCCATAAGAGGCCCGACACTTATATATATACTATTTTGTCGAGGAAGCTTTGCATCCAAAGAATAAAATCAAGTCAAGCCGAATGTGGAATAAAATGGGAGTATCAAAAGGCTTTAATTCCTATGCGAGCGAAAGGGTTTGAAAATCACATTTCAAAACATCACTTTCATATCTTGTCTAAAAAAAAGACTTTTCAAATAAATCAAACCCTTTGTATATAGGTCCAACGAAGCACATCACTACTTTCAAATAAAGCACTTAGGCCCAATTACTGTAACACACACACATACACACAAATTAGGGAATGAAAAGCGTAGTAACCGTGTTTGGCAGAAGTCAGGGGGTGCCTAACACCTTCCCCCGCTTAATCAAGCCCCCGAACTCTATGAATCTCGGTTTCCAAAGACCAATTAAACAGAGTCCAGTAATTGGGCCATATTGCAAAACCTTTCAAAACTCGGTTGAGTTGGTACAACCATTTCACTCATACCAACTGGTGACTCTGTCTAATTCGGACCAATAAAATCAATCTTTTCAAATCGTCAACATTATATGTCGGCCTTTTCTTGAAAATTCACCATTCAGATCAAACAAAGGCAAATAGAAAACATAAAGGGTAGAAACACTTAGGAAAAGGGAACCCAAAATTTTCTTGACGTTGACAGGTGACGACTCTGCTGGGGACAGTAGAGGGCTTAAGCCGCTTTTTCAAACTTTTCAATTCCCTTCTTTATGTGCATATTTGTGAAATAACGTCTTTACCATGCTTTATATTAGTGCTTCGCACAATGTTATCATTTTGTATGTGGTGAGACGCGATGAATGTATGTTGTGTTTTCCTCCACTAGGAGGCGAACCCGTCGGTCACTGATTACTAGACTCCAGTGGCGATTAAGTCCAAGTGAGGCTCAGGAAAGGTATCACTCAGATCCTCTCCAGTTGAAAGATCTGGTCAGCTTCCCATCTAGTAGATTGAGATGATCTGGGAACCTCCATGCCGAAAAGCCCATGAGAGTAAACCTAAGATAGGTCAGCCTTTAATAATCCAAACGCGAAGGGAAGGCTCTTCATACCTTTCCCTTTCAATTCCATGTCAAATATCAAATGTTGTAAATATCAATTCCTGTCAAATATTGTAAATTTTAAATTCTTGCAAATTTATTATAAAATATAAAATCCTGTCATGATATCCTGTCATCAAAACAACTATCTCTGTTTTGCAGGAAAATATTAATAAATCCCTAAACCTGACACATTGCATGGCATGTATACTGTTCAGGTTTATCAAGACTACTACCTACTTTTATTGTAAGGTAAGATTGGTCCCGTTACTAGATCAAAGTCCAAAAAGGCACAAATCCCATCTGCAGACATGGCTTCAAGTGCCCAACCTGAATCTACCCCTATATCTCGGGAAGAGTTCGAAGGACTCAGGAATCAGATAGCGGAATTAGCCATTTTACTGAAAGACCAGAGCAAAAGTACTCACGGTCAGAAAATGCCAGAGTCATCCACACAAGGTGGTAGTCAGGGTACTGACAAAAATAAAGATACTCAGATACCTGAGCCTTAAAGCAAGGATATGACCAACAAACCCCCTAAAATCACCAATCTCAAGAATGATCAGGAAACTGGTGATATTAGGAAGAAAGTTCGATAAATGGAAGAAACTATCTGGTCCATCAAAGGAACTGGGGCATTTGGAAGTGTAAACTACTCAGATCTTTGTATATTTCCAGGGGCTCGTTATCCAGACAAGTATCAAGTCCCAGATTTTGAAAAGTATAATGGGTTAGGAGATCCTTATACTCATTTGAAATTATACATTGGAGAGTTAAGATCCTATGCAGAGGATGAAAAGCTCAGAATGCAGTTATTCCAAATGAGTCTGACTGGAGAAGCCCGAGCTTGGTATGCCCTACTCGACAATTCCAAAATTCATAGTTGGGAAGAGCTAGCCCATGTATTCCTAAATCAATACAGTTTCCAGTCTCAAATGGCTCCGGATCAATATCAAGTGACCAAAATCAAAAAGCAAAGCAATGAGTCTTTCCGTGAGTATGCCCAAAGATGGAGACGGATGGTTTCACAAGTCACCCCACCTGTAACAGAGACTGAGATGGTGATGACTTTCATTCGTATACAAGAAGCTCCATATTATGAAATAGTCCTAGCAGGTATAGGAAAACCATTCTCAGAGATAATCAAACACGGGGAAATAGCCGAGATAGGGTTGAAGTTTGGAAGGATTAAAGACCTTACTGCTTTATAAGCTGTGGCTGAGCACATTCAGACCGAAAATTATGGAAATAATCCTTAAAGAGTTCATAAAAAGAAAGAAGAGGATGTATCCTTGGTATTGCAAGGTCAAAATAAAATAAGCAACCAAAACTTGCATATTCAAACGAAAAATTATTCCTCTTTTTAAACATCTGTGCAACCTACAAATCCGTCGTTCCAAAGAACTGGAGAGGCTAAACGTTGAAGAACATTTACACCCTTAGGGGATTCACTTGAGAATATACTCAAGCTTCTGACAACACAGAAGAAAATTGATCAGCACCTTCCACCAGCCAATCCAAGTTGGAAGAATTTTAACCCAAATAAGAAATGTGCTTACCATTCTGGATTTCCAGGACATGATACTCAAGAATGTTGGTCTCTGAAGTACAAGATTCAAGACCTGATAGACAGTGGCGAGATCGTGGTGATAAAACCAGAACAACCATATGTCCAAGATAACCCTCTGCCTCAACACAATGAGGATGGAGTTAACATGATCAGCGTGGGGAGTGGAGAAAGTTCCAAGTACCTCAAATACGTAGGGGGCTCTTCCCAAACAATTGCAAGGATAGTTCTGATAAATGGGATTATTCAGAATGCCAGTTTCTGATAGAATAAGAAATAAAGTCTATCAATGAGAAGATTGGTCAACTGGCAGAAATAATGGTATACCAGCACCAAATAACTCGATAGTTGATAACTCAAGTCAACCAAAGGAGAATGAATCCTCCCACGGGCCCTAAATTCTTCCAATTGCAAGGAAGGACCATTATCGGTTCCATGAACATGAAACATGGGCAGATAAACTTGCCGAGGAAGGAAGATTCTAAGCTCATAGAGATTTTTCCCTCAAGAGGAAGTTCACTCATCTGAATCAGCCCATAGAAGAAATCCTTCAGATGTTTATCAATGAGGGAAGGGTCACAGTGCTGCTACCCCAGTGGACCCTCGATCAAGGAAATTCAACCCTTTCAAGATATGTCAATATCATTCCAACAGTCTTGGGCATGATACAGAAGAATGTTGGGGACTTCATCATTTAATTCATGACCTAATTGAAAGCGGTGAGCTACTAAAAGCAAGGCAAGATACTGGCCTTCCTGAGGGAGAAGCCACATTTCCTCCTCTAGAATGGAGTCTAAGGGAAGTTATAGCAGTCATTTCCTGTGAGAAGGACACAACTTCTATATCCCTGACAATTCAAGGAAAGGGGTATAAAGGGGGAAAGAACCCTTTGAAAGTGGCTGCACCAGAACCACTGATGTTGCTATTCAGATCGAGTATCCCTTGATCAGCTTGAAGAGAGTCCCATGGAACTATGCAGTGAACGAGGGGTTAACATCAAATCATACGGCTACTATATCAAAGGAAAACCCATTGTATCTACCTCAGCGAATGATAAAGCAGTCACTAAAACCAAGGGGATAGTACCCGAGGAAATGATTGAAGAATTCCTCAGCAAAATGGGGCATAATGAGTCTAAGGTGGTGCAAAGATTAAAAGAGGCACCTCAACAGATATCCATTCTGGATTTGGTCTTGTCTTTGAAAGATCATCACAAAATCATAATACAAGTGTTGGAAGAAGCACATCTACCAAAGGTTGTAGATACAAAAAAGTTTCATCACTTGATAGAGCACATTTTCAATAGCAATGTGATATCTTTCACTAGTGACGACATACCAGCGGAAGGGACTGGTCATTGCAAGTCATTACATATAGTAGTGATATCCTCTGGATATGTGATAGGAGGAGTAATGATAGATGGAGGATCTTCCTTGAACATCTATCCTTATAATACTTTGGAAAGAATGAAGATCAGTCCAAATCGAATCCGAAGCAGCCATATAATCATAAGAGCCTTCGATGGGTCTCGATGAAATGTTATAGAAGAAATCAAACTTCCAGTGGAGATCTGTCCACATACCTTCTACATATCCTTCCAAGTATTGAATATCACCACAAGATATAATCTGTTGCTGGGAAGACCGTGGATTCATATAGTAGGGGCAGTCCCATCCACCCTTCACCAATAAGTCAAGTACATCATCAATGGCAATCTGGTCACCATCAATGACGAACCAGAATATCCTGTATATATACAAGGTGATATGCCTCTGATCAACCTTAACGAAGGAATTGAGCCAGCCAGTTTACAAGCCTTTGAAGTGAGTAACCCTCACTACCAGCCTATTGGGGTTCCAGCACTGAAGCCACGAATTTGTCCGTCAGTAAAGAAATTTTGTCATTGGATTTATGTCCCGGCAAAGGGCTCGAAAAAAATTAACAAGGTAGAAAACATCAAGTCCAGATACCTAGCCAGACAAGAAAGGCTGAATTAGGCTATTTATATGAATCTAATCATAAAAACCCGTACAAACATCAACCGGTTCAAACATCCACCATCCTATTACTAAATTTCACGAATGCCAGATTTGTAAAGCCAACAAGGAAAGTTCATACTTTTGTGTCAGGTATGCTGATTCCTCAGGACAAGTCGGTCGATGAAAAAGAAGTTCAAACTCCTGGTACAAAAACAAGGGAAGGAATGAAAGGTTCCTACAAGAAGTGCAAGATTAATTTGAAAAGATGTATTCTCTGGCACATACTAAGGATATGAACAAGGATATCCTAGATGATAACTATTCAGAAGATCAAATCCTGATCCCTTGCATCAATAGGGCTAAGGAGAACTATTCAAAGAAAAATATTGACCTTGATGTGAATTCAGTCATAGTCATCATCAAAGAGGAGGTGGAAAGCAACAACTCCTTCATCATCTCAATCAACAGAGATCTGACCCTGGACAACTGGAGCAGCACTCCTTGCATTCGCAAAGTGTAAAAGGGCAGAAAATCCATCTGCCCTGAAGCATAGATAGTATATACTGCTTACTTTTGTTGCATAGTACTAGTAGTTACTTTTGTCATGCTTTCATTGCTGCTTTATATGATTAAGCAGTTTCATATATTAAGTGAAAGCATTTTATTTTCAGGACTCCAAATTTGGATTTGTTTAGCCTTGCTGATGAATTGCCAAGTCTCCACAGTGACTACAACTTTAATGTAGAACTGGACTTTGACTTGATGAGGATTGATCAAGAAGAGATAGATGACTCTGAGGAGACCGAGAAAATCAAAGAATGGGTCGAAGACAAACCCAAACCAAATCTCGATCAAACCACCACAGTCAATATCGAAACCTCAGAAAATCCTAAAGAGATCCAAATAGGCAACGACTTTACCCCAAACCAAAGAACAGGTCTGATTGAACTCCTAACTCAGTTCTAGGATGTGTTTGCATGGTCATATAAAGACATGGTCATCCTGTCTACTGACATTTTCATTCACCGACTGCCCATTAAATAGGGATTCAAACCTGTCAAACAGAAGCTTAGGAGACTATAGCCCGAGTGGAGTCTGAAGGTCAAAGAAGAAGTTGTTAAGCAATTCAAAGCAGGCATTATGATGGTGTCAACCTATCCGGAATGGTTGTCCAATATAGTTCCCGTGCCTAAGCCCGGAGGGAAGGTATGGGTATATGTGGATTTTTGGGATTTAAACAAGGTATGTCTCAAAGATGACTTCCCAGTACCTTTCATCCATATATTGATAGACAACACGGCGCAGTATGACATATACTCATTTGTTGATTGCTTCGTCGACTATCACCAAATCATGGTCGCAGAAGAAGATAGAGAGAAAATAACCTTTATCACCCCCTGGGGAACCTTCTGTTATAGGCGATTGTCTTTTTGCCTTATCAATGCCGGTGCCACGTATCAGAGAGCCATGATGGCCCTATTCTATGATATGATGCACAAAGAAATAGAAGTTTATGTGGATGATATCATCGTCAAATTCCGAAGGGAAGATGACTACATCGACCATCTCAGAAAGCTATTCAACAGGCTTTGCAAATACGACTTAAAGCTGAACCCAGGCAAGTGTGCTGTTGGTGTTAAGTCAGGAAAAAAATTATTGTGCTTTCTTGTGAGCAATAGGAGCATTGAACTGGATCCCGCCAAGATAAAAGACATCACTAAAATGCCTGTACCCCAAACAGAAAAGAAGATACGGGGATTTCTTGGGAGAATCAATTTCATGAGCAGATTCATTTCTCAACTCACAGAAACTTATGAGCCCATCTTTAAGTTCTTCAGGAAAAACTCCATCGGGAAGTGGAATGAGGAGTGTCAAAAGGCTTTCCTCGCGATCAAGAAATAATTAATTGAAGCCCCTATTTTGGTGCCTCCAAGAGATAAAAGTCCTCTATTCATATACATATCAGTCAATCCTAATGACATGGGGTGTATGCTAGGGTAGAAAAATGATAGAGGTAAGGAGACAGCCATCTATTACCTCAGTAAGAGATTCAGTATCTATGACCAGAAGTATACGTTGATTGAAAAGACTTGTTGTGCTTTAGCATGGGCCTCCATGAGGTTACAACATTACCTTCATGGGCACACAACCTATCTCATCTCCCGCATGGATCCTCTAAAGTACATATTCATCAAGCCCGTGTTAAACTGTCAGTTATCCAGATGGCAATTGATCCTTCAACAATTCGATATCATCTACGTAACTCAAAAGTTCATCAAGGGTCAAGGAATTGCGAATCAATTGGCCGAGGCTCCATCAGTGAATTTCGAACCCTTGGAAACTTACTTCCCAGATAATGGAATAATGACAATTCAAAACAGCCAGCAAGAAGATGCAGGTCAGTTTTGGAAACTATACTTCGATGGCGCTGTAAATATGGAAGGTGCAGGAGCAGAAGCAATTCTTGTATCCATCACGGGAGAACAGTATCCCATGGCTATCAAACTACAGTTTGTCAACACCAACAACACAATCGAATATGAAGGCTGTATAATGGGATTAAAACTGGCCCAATTTATGGGTATCCAACGATTAGCAGTCTTTGGAGATTCCGAGCTGGTCATTTGACAAACCACCGGGGCATATCACACCAAGGAATTGCATTTGCTACTCTATCATCGGCAAGTCATCATGATAGCTATGGATTTCAAAGAAATAGCCTTCATCCACATCCCTCGAAATAGAAATGATTTTGCGGATGCATTAGTAACTATGGCTTCCTTGATCCACGTATCTGATAGGAGAGGAATCCCTAATATCAAATTTGCAAGCCAGAAGGCACCAGCCCACTGAAATTACATTGGAGAAGTATCTGGTGAACTACCTCCCATCAAACAGCCCTGGTATCAGGACATCAAAAAACTATCTGCGAGATGGTTCTATGCCCACTGGGGTAAGCTAAGCTGAAAGAAAGCGGATCCATAGAATGGCCATGAAGTTCTACCTAAGAGGAGATGCACTCTACACAAGAGATGATAGAATAGACCTGCTAAGGTGCCTAGAAAAAGACCAAACCCAAAAACTTATGGACGAAGTCCACGGTAGAGTATGTGGTCCTACTTGCCAAGAAGATATTAAGAACAGGGCATTACTGGATATCTCTCAAAGCCGAATGTGATGATCACGCCAAAAGATGTTATCAATGCCAAGTTCATGGAAATGCCATCCACGCTCCTCTAAATAAACTACAATGTATGAGTTTGCCATGGCCCTTTGCTATGTGGGGAACGGACGTGATTGGGCCAATAGAGCCCAAAGCCAGTAATGGACATCGATTTATCTTCACCATGATCGACTACTTCACTAAGTGGATAGAAGTTGCCTCTTTTCCCAAAGTCACAAAGGAGGTAATTGTCAGTTTGATCATAAATAATGTGATATGTCGATACGGACAACCAGAGGTGATCGTGTCAGACAATGCAAAAAAATTAAACAATCAAATGATGAAGGAATTATGTAGTAAGCTCCATATCAAGCATCTCAACTCTGTCATCTACAGAACTAAGATGAATGGTGCTATTGAAGCAGCCAAAAAAATATCAAAAAAATCATGCAAAAGATGTTTGGCAATCACAAATGATGGCCAGAATTATTGCCACTGACTCTATTAGCATACAGAACATCAATGCGCACTTTTATTGGGTCTACCCCCTATTTGTTGGTCTATGGTATGGAAGCAGTTCTTCCTATAAAAGTAGAAATGGAGTCACTAAGAGTATTAATGGATGCTCAGATGGAAGAAAACCAGTGGTTGTAAGATCGATACAGCTAGTTATCCATGATCGATGAGAAAAGGGTTGCAGCTATTTTCCATGGTCAATTATATCAACAAAGGATGGTTCGGTCCTACAATAATAAGGTCCTGATTCAGCAATTTAAAGAAAATGACCTGGTATTGAAAAAGGTCCTCTCCAATCAAGAAGTAGCCAGAGGAAAATTTGCCCCGAACTGGGAAGGCCCTTTCATTTTCAAAGAAGTGTTATCAGGAGGAGCCCTTAGACTTCAAGAAATGGACGGCAAAGAATTTCCCCAACTTATTAATTCAGACACCGTGAAAAGGTATTATGTCTGAAATGCCTGTAAACCACCATTCTGGTCCTGAAAAAAATCAAATCGATTCATATCTTCACTACAAGGTTGGAACTACAAAAGACTTAATCTCTCATTTACGGGAGTACGTAGCCAACCATTTATGGTGCAGTCAAACCAAAAATAATAATCCAGAAAACACTTCAAAGCCAAACACCAGAAAAATTCTCTCCTTGTACATAGTAATAGTTTCAAACTTCTCAAGCTAAGCCTGAACTACGAATGGTTTGATATCTCATCCATGAGAATACGTAGGCAGCCATTTATGGTGAGGTCGAACCCTCAATAGAAAATCAAACACTTTGCATAAAAACCAGTCCCAAGACACCAAAAGCAAAAATTGAAGCTGGTACATCAAAAAAATCTAAAGATCAATGACCCATTCGGAGAGATTCGATGGCATCTCACTGTCAGCCTATCAAGGAAAAGTTCGAAACACATCAAGATAGCAAGTCAAGGAGAAAATGGCAACTATCAAGCAAAGTCAGAACATATCCAAAAGGGAAGTGAATCAAAATATATTTTCTTGCCATATAATACTATTTAATATATACAATGTGTCCTATACATGATAAAAATGGCTAATCTAGTCTATGCAGGAAAATAAAAGCTAGTCTATAAACCCGTAGAGCATCCCTCTCGGGAGATGGAGGCGCATCTCTGAGCTCCTGGCCTGTAACCTCAATACGAGCTAAAAGATCTATCGCCATCTGCAAGGTGCTACCATGGTCATCCATAAAGGCACTCATATATGCAATAATGCCCTTTGTATAGTATCTGAGAGTCGTACTATCAGCAACAGAAGCATCCCTGATAGCCTGGGCCTCATCTCTCTCAACAGCCAAAGCATCCCGAAAGCCCGAGCCTCATCTCTCTCTGTAAAAGCAGTATCCCAGCTAGAAAGGGTCATCAACACTAGGGCTCTAGCCTCATCCCTCTCAAAAGTCAAAAGATGTATCACCTGCTCCAAAGACTCTACAGAAGGAGGGGCAGCAGTCAAACCAAAAATAATAATCTAGAAAACACTTCAAAGCCAAACACCTGAAAATTTCTCTCCCTGTACATAGTAATAGTTTCAAACTTCTCAAGCTAAGCCTGAACTACGAATGGTTTGATATCTCATCCATGAGAATACGTAGGCAGCCATTTATGGTGAGGTCGAACCCTCAATAGAAAATCAAACACTTTGCATAAAAACCAGTCCCAAGACACCAAAAGTAAAAATAGATGCTGGTACATCAAAAAAATCTAAAGATCAACGACCCATTCGGAGAGATTCGATGGCATCTCACTGTCAGCCTATCAAGGAAAAGTTCGAAACACATCAAGATAGCAAGTCAGGAAGAAAATGGCAAATATCAAGCAAAGTCAGAATATATCCAAAAGGGAAGTGAATCAAAATATATTTTCTTGCCATATAATACTATTTAATATATACAATGTGTCCTATACATGATAAAAATGGCTAATCTAGTCTATGCAGGAAAATAAAAGCTAGTCTATAAACCCGTAGAGCATCCCTCTCGGGAGATGGAGGCGCATCTCTGAGCTCCTGGCCTGTAACCTCAATACGAGCTAAAAGATCTATCGCCATCTGCAAGGTGCTACCATGGTCATCCATAAAGGCACTCATATATGCAATAATGCCCTCTGTATAGTATCTGAGAGTCGTACTATCAGCAACAAAAGCATCCCTGATAGCCTGGGCCTCATCTCTCTCAATAGCCAAAGCATCCCGGAAGCCCGAGCCTCATCTCTCTCTATAAAAGCAGTATCCCAGCTAGAAAGGGTCATCAACACTAGGGCTCTAGCCTCATCCCTCTCAAAAGTTAAAAGATGTATCACCTGCTCCAAAGACTCTACAGAAGGAGGGGCAGCAGAAGCTGAAGCACTAGGGGTGTTACCGATCAGGGCTGCTGTCAAACCAGCAAACAGCTCATCCTTGGTGGTAGAAACAGGATCCTCCATAAGCTCCTCCTCATCAGAATCGGTACTAAGCTCTAAATAAGCAACAATAAATGATGTAATATCTGCCTCTAGCCATGTAGAATACTCCGAGGAACGACCCGGATAACTCAAGGAAAAATCAGCCCTCTCTCGATGGATCCAATAATCATAAACTCTAGACAAATCATCCTCTGATAAAGACAAGGCTGGAAACTGCTGATCAAAAGCTCCATCAAAAGAATGGACATCTTGGTACTGGTCGAACTGTCCCATAACAGCCAAAGGATGATATATAGTCACTCCTCGTAGACCAGCCAATGGCAAAAAGTCCATACCCACTGCATGGGTGATAAAACTGTAAGGGGAGCTAAATCCTGAGCAATGCAAAATGGAGAAAGAATCCTCAATCATGGCTAAGAAGATAAACCAAGACGCTGTATCTACATAGTTAGCCGGTGGAAAAGAATAAGCCGCAAATATCTCATATGTTAAGCAATATCCATGGGGTCTGAAAATATCGATCGGTCTCAAATGCATCATACACCAGATGTATAATAATACTGCGCTACCTCTGAAGAACTCAGTGGTATGGGTACGGCAAAATGAGGCTGATATCAAAGTCTTCCCCAATATCATGGGCAAGATGGAGTGACCCTCTCTAAGAGCACTAACTACTGTGATCAGGCCAATATCCAGATGGTTCATATACAGTGGCATGTATAGATAAGCCACAATGCACATCAATAAAGCATCTACTCGGGCAGCTCTCCACCCTTCCTCAATAATGGAAAAGTCTCCTGAGTGCAGTAGATAGTGTTCTAATGATCCAAAATGGTTGATCAAGAAATCCAGGGATACTAGATGCCCTGAGGTAATCTCGTCTAAGACAACTGTACGCCGCAAGCTGTTCAAACTCATAAACTGCCGCCTCAGCTCTCCAACAGCTACCCTAGCACACTGGTCGGTCTAGTGGGAAGTCGGTAATCCGCTTGTACTCCTCTAACGTAGGAGTCAACTCGTAAGTCTCAAACCTGAAGACTTATCTCTTAGGAATCCAACGGGATAACATGCCTTCCACAAAGCCTACGGGAACCTGGAAGGTCAAGAGAGCCATGGAATGTCCAAGTATGTGATCAATGGCCACTCTATACAAATGGGGTAGGCTATCATACCATAACCTCAAAGACGAGACTATCATAGTAAGAGGACTGTGCTCGATCCTGGTCACGGTGGATGAATACATCTGTAGAACCTTATCATAAGACCATCCAGGGGTCAATGCTAAACCCAACAATATACATGCATATCCATGACATATAATGCATGTATTATGATAAATAATAATCTAATAAGTGCAGAAAATAAAACATTATAAAATATAGAACTGCATACATCATAAATACATCATCTCTGTTCTAAAAATAAAAATAAAAAGTACAGGGAAGTGGGGCACAATAGCCCTATGTCTAACAAAAGCCTATCAAAAAAAGTCATAGATATCTATATCCCCTAGGCGATCAACACGGTCCAACTCATTTAGAGATACTGTGTCTCTGCTAAATGGGATATCTGGGCGGTACAGGGGAGGATCTGCTCCAGTAAAATCAACAGTGTGTGGACCTCGGGATGTACTAGCACCTGAGTCAGAGGAATCAAAAGTATCCACCTCTGAAAGATCTCTGCCTAGATGGCGAATAAAAATATGAGCCCTGTCTAACCGAGTAGTCAAATCTGCTATCTGATCCAGATGGGTAAGTTCTCAAAAGTGGGCAATCCAATATATTATCATAACTGATCCAGGTACCAAGTCCGCCATAAATTGAGTGGCCCGGGTTTGAGCCCCTATGGTACGAGGAATCCACCATAAATAGAATGCGTCTGATGTGCAGAATCCGTCTGACAAGGTGAAGCCATCTAATACTATCAGGGGAATGTCTGTAATAGGCAGGGATATAGGCCAATGCCGTTGAGTGGGAGGAAAATGGGGAATATGAATCTGCCCTGTGATACACTTGATCGCTCGCTCTCCCAAATAGAGCTCCCATCCTCCCTCGGTAAAGAAGGGAATCCGACGAGTGGATAAATCATACTCAAACCCTGTCAAAAAACTATCCTTAAAGCCTACTAGTAAATAATCTGGGGTGTAAGGAACCCAAGTGAATGGCCTCTGTAGTCAAAAGCTCTAGTTGTAGACGACTGTGTGTCAAACCCTCCGCTATAGGGACCTCTGTAAAGGTAGAATGATGCTAACATCATTCCCGCGGATATATCTCCAATCCCAAAGTAGTAACTGGACAAAGGCAAGGAAGCCTCTCATAAGCCCAGAACTGAAACAGGCAGACATCAAAAATATCAAATCTATCTATCAAAAATACCCAAAGGTGAGAAATGGAAGATGAATTGCCATTACTTACCAACAGAAAGGGGTAGAAGCCTAACCAAGCCTCTGCAACGCCTTCAGAATGTAGGCGTATCCCTCGGAGGAAATATACATATGTGAAAGAGCCCCAATCAAAGTCTCTGATGCGATATACATCACAGAGAGCACCAATAAGGGCAAAAGAGATAATCGAGGAGTTATCTGTAATGAAGCAGCCCCTCATGATCGTCAGAAATAGACAGTGAAGAATGCGATCTCTCGCTACCTGATCCTTGGGTGGACGCTCGGATAAAGCCCCGCTGGAAGCATCAATGCTTAATGGACCAGAATGGACGGCTCGACCCTTGAGGGCTGTAGTAGGGATCCCTAATAAAGATCTAACAGTCGCAGGGGAAATGTCTGTAGACAATGGCACCCTCTCGCCTGTTAACTCCAAACTGATAATAAACCGCCAGTCCATTGGAGTCCTCATCACCTCACAGTCTAGCAAGTGGAGGGACTGAGTCTGATGAAACCATCGCTCGGATAAGGCTCTCATATAACCCCATGGACAGCGCCGTGGTGTGATGGAAAAGAAAGCCTTGAAGCCCCAGAAATATACAATGGCCTGGTACTCGGGATGTAAGTTCCAGTAAACAGAATGGATAGTAAACCAGTTCCCCCTTGGATGAGTAAACCCGGGAACCTGCATTGTAAATCAAAGACCGACCATTGTCAAAAATGGGAGAAAAACCAAAGGAAGATTGAAAGCTTCCTTTACCTCATTAGCATGGAGATGGACCGATGGATGACGTCTCAAGTCGCCCAAAAGATCAAAAATAGGCACATGTATGCCCGAAAGGTCCCTACGCAGGGTAGAAGAAGAAGGAGTTATATCTGCAACAGGGTCCTCCTCCTCGTCAATAGCATCCTCCCCCTCAACCCTAATGGGATGGATCACAGACTCAGCCAACCGACGCGCCTGTAAGGTCGGTCGGGGAAAAAGAACAGTCGAAGCTGCTCTCTTGACACCGAAAGTAATAGTACGTGAAATAGAACTGCTGGGCCGGTCAGAATCCATATATGCAAATAAAAATCTACAAATCGCCTTAAAAAGTGTGAGGTATGATTTACTTGGAAATTAATTAATGTATGTACATGACCTTAGGACATTAGAATCCTAGAAAGTAAAAAATCACATCATGCATAACTCAATTATGTCAAATCATGCTATTTTAACATACATCCCCGGTAGAGTTAAACATGCATGCAATTAAAAATGTTCAGACTCGTGAATAAATTTCGCCAGAGTCTCTTCTGTAAAGTGGACTATCCGCATGCACATAGGCATGATTAGGTGGCCATTCAGTAGCACACTAACCCAAAATCATGAACATTTCACATATATGAAAAATAATAAAAATAAACCCCCCATGGCAACTAAATTACCATGTGCCTTTTTATTTAAAAATCCAGGCTCATTTGTCCTCAAATAGGATGAATAAACCAACCAAAAAGGGCGTAAATTGACTGTCCTGAAAATAAAAAAAAAATTATACCAAAATGTTCAGCATAATAAAATACATATATTTATCAATTCTGTTTATTTTTATTAAGTCATATATGCATACATATTTGATACATTGCGTTTAAATCCATACTGCATGAAATCTGACATTCTAACGGTTAAAACTTAAAAAGAATGAATGTAAACGTTACCTGAAGTGTGCAAAACGTTTGTACAATGACGGATTTTGAAAAAAATAGTCCGAAATGAGTAGATCTAAGCTGGAAGGGTCGGATTTCTTTTGGAAGTTCAAACTGAAAATAACTTATGAAGGGCCAAGGGGTATAAAACCACCCGCAGCCTTCCGCGAGTACACCTATGGAATCCGCAAGGCTACCTGTAAAAGTCCAGGGTGGGTCCTACCCCCTCTAGTTCGGTCCGATTTGAGGTCTAGCAGGTCTCCTAGAAGCTGAAAAGTCAAATAAGAAAAAAGAATTCTACACAATTGAGCAGAAAGAGACTGAAACCCTGAAACAGGGCGACAAACTTTGAAGTCTGAAATGTTCTATAACCATTGGGGTTGGTTCCAGCGTAGCATCAGGGAATGACCTGGTGATTCAAACCGTTGGTAACAGCTCCAGCGTAGCATCGAGGAAGGGTCCGGTGATGAAAACTGTCAAAAACTGCTTCGACGAAAAATTCACAGTACCTGACAATGTGAACCGTTGGTGACAACCCTAGCGTAACATCGGGAATGGTCTGGTGGTGTAAGCCATTGAGAGTTAAATCAATAAAGATCAGAGTATCTGAGGTTGCAAAATGTTGGTGACAACCCTGATGTACCATCGACAGAGGACCGATGATGGAATCTGTTATACATAAGATCTCCAGCCAAATTAATTTATCGAAGATCAAACATTGTAAACTACCGTTCAAGTAGGCATCGAGGAGGTTCAATGATGGTAAAACACTGCAAACTACTGTTTGAGTAGGTATCACATCAAATCAGTTTATTCGACCGTTGTAAACTACCGTTCGAGTAGCATCGAGGAGGTTCGATGATGGTCAAACCCTGTAAACTACCGTTCGAGTAGGCATCAAATTAGTTCAGTCGACTATTGTAAACTACCGTTGAAGTAGGCATCGAGGAGGTTCGATGATGGTCAAACCCTGCAAACTACCATTCGAGTAGGCAACAAATCAGTTCAACTGATAGTTATAAACTATCGTTCGAGTAGGCATCGAGGAGGTTCGATGATGGTCAAACCCTGCAAACTATCGTTCGAGTAGGTATCAAATCAAATCAGTTGATCCGACCGTTGTAAACTACCGTTTGAGTAGGCATCGAGGAGGTTCGATGATGGTCAAACCCTATAATCTATCGTTCGAATAGGAATCAAATCAGTTCAGCTGATCATTGTAAACTACCGTTCGAGTAGGCATTAAGAAGGTTCGATGATGGTTAAACCCTGCAAACTACCGTTCGAGTAGGTATCAAATCAAATCAGTTTAGTCGACCATTGTAAACTATCGTTCAAGTAGGCATCGAGGAAGTTCGATGATAGTCAAACCATGCAAACTACTGTTCGAGTAGGTATCAAATCAAATCTATTTATTCGACTGTTGTAAACTACCGTTCGAGTAGGCATCGAGGAGGTTTGATGATGGTCAAACCCTGCAAACTACCATTTGTGTAGGCATCAAATTAATTTAATCGACCGTTGTAAACTACCATTCGAGTAGGCATCGAGGAGGTTCGATGATGGTTAAACCCTGTAAACTACAGTTCGAGTAGGTATCAAATCAAATCAGTTCAGTCGACCATTGTAAACTACCGTTCGAGTAGGCATCGAGGAGGTTTTATGATGGTCAAACCATGCAAACTGCCGTTCGAGTAGGTATCAAATCAAATCAGTTCATCCGACCGTTGTAAACTACCATTTGAGTAGGCATCGAGAAGGTTCGGTGATGGTCAAACCCTGCAAACTACCGTTTGAGTAGGTATCGAATCAAATCAGTTCAGTTGACCGTTGTAAACTATCGTTCAAGTAGGCATCGAGAAGGTTTCGGTGATGGTCAACCTTGTAAACTACCGTTCGAGTAGACATTGAGAAGATGTTATCATTGTAAGCTCTATCCCCGACTGCAATATCCGCATCAACTGGATAAAAATGTAAATCGTTGGTGACAGCCCCAACGTAGCATCGGGAAAGATCCCCAATGAGGTCATTCATGAGAAGAGGAATATCCTCAGCGGAGGTGAAGTTAAAAAGCGTATCTTAAGACAAAGAATGTTGGTGACAACCTCGACGTTGAATTCAGAAAAGTTGATGGTATCAGCCATAGAAATATTCCCCACAGAGATCTTGAAAACATCTTTACAACAATTCGTCTAATCAATCTCAGTAGCACTGATGGATATTTTAAACCGTTGGCTTCAACCCGACGTAGCATCGAGAAGGTTCGGGGATGAAATCTCTGTAAACTACCGTTCTAGTAAGCATTGAGAAAGTTTGGTGAGGAAAACAAGAGTAAACTACCGTTCGAGTAGACATCCAGATAGTTTAGAAAAGACCATCATTGACAACTTCATCCCCATAAGAAATAGAAGGAGCAGTCAATGATAGAATACCATTGGAGGTAACTCCAAAAAAAAATATTCAGCATCCATAACATCATATCATGCGGCATTGCATGGCATCATTTAATCTTGTCATATTTCAAGTGTCTAGTAATCTTTATCCTATTCATTCCATTACATTATATAAACATGATAAAGAGGGGCATCTGTAGACACTCAAAAGTTTGCATTCTTATTACTAACCTTACAGGAGGGCAAAATTATCTTTTCACCCCCCGACGACAGCATCGGGAAATCATTAAATCAGACCCCCGGCGACAGCACCGGGAAATCATCAAATCACCCCCCGGCAATAACACTGGGAAATCAACAAATCATACCCCCGGCGATAATACAGGGAAATCATCAAATGAGACCCCCAGCGACAACATCGGAAAATCATCAAACCAAACCCCCAGCAACAACACCAGACATTAAATCAACCCCCGACGACAGCCCCAGGATATTAAATTAACCCTCGCAAACAACCTCGAAGCATCAAATCAATCCCCAGAGACAAACTGCAGGAAGACCAGAATCGACTTTGATCAAACCTCTAAAATGACCCCGAGAACCAATCGAAAGCCCCATCAACCCTAGAGAAAACCCCCGGAAGGGAAAAACGGTCATTTTGACAAGTCAACTTCAACAAACATAAAATAGCTGCACGAAGGTTTACAAAGAGCAATTGCAGCACTTTCGAGCGTAAATTATGCAAAACAGCTCAACGGACTACCTGCGAAGACCCGAAGATGCCATTTTGGTCAAAGACCCATCTTTTCGGATTCGAAAGAGGGTAATCCAAATGTCATTGGGTAGCTCTCGGAGAGAGCTTTTCAGAATGGTATGGCATATCTCCATCGAATTCCCGAATTGCAAGTTAAAAGTGTTTCTGCGGACTGCACGTCGATCAAGGTTGCACATACTTTGAGATGGCAGGACCCACTAGGGACTTCCACAGGTGTACATGAGGAATCCGCAGGTCTACATGCGGAAGTCCGTAGCTTTATAAACAAGCTTCCACCAGCTTGTTGAAGAAGAAGAAAAAAAAAAGAGAAAGAGAGAGAAGAGAGAAAAAGAGAGAAAAGGGGGGATTTCGTGACTAAAATTGCCCGATTCTTGATTCAAAACATGTAAACCCCACTTGTAAGCCTTCATATACGCATCTATTGTAACATATCACGGTTTAACTGGTGGAAATCGAGTCTAAGGGCGTTTAAAGTTGTTCGATAGCCAGTCTTGTGCAAGACCGTAAAGTTTCTTTAAATTTTCATTTTTTTTCTTACTAATATACATATATATGAGTAATATATATGTATATTAGTTAGTTTTACCGTTTAAATATCAATTTTTAGCTTTTTTTTGCGTTACTATATATATAAATATATATATTTAGCTCTCTATATATATAGTAGTTGGGCCTGAATTTCAAATTTGTGGCTTTTTATTGCTTTATTATATATAAATAAGTATATATATATATATATATACCGTTTTATTTGCCTGGATTGCAAATCCGTGGCTTTTATTTCTTTAATATATATATATATAAGTATATATATATATATATATATAAGTATCCATATATATTTATATTATTCAGTTTTGCCTGGATTGCAAATTCGTGGCTTTTATTGCTTTAATATATATATATATATATATATATACAGTTAATCTTTATATAATTATTTATATATATAAATTTTAATGCTTTATTATATATATTTAGTTAATCATTGTGATTAAATATTAATTGTAAGCGGTATGATGTAAATCTGCAATATTTAACGTGTGATGACTAGATTTATATAAATCTAGTCATATCTTGCTTTTAACCGGTTCAAAAGCTATAAAACTAGAACCTTTTAATTTAGAATGGCTAATATTTATTTAAATCTAATTTTCTTTCTAGTTTATAAATATTTAGCGACCACGTGACCCTAGATTTGTATATAGAGGAAACAGGAAGCTATGAGCTACGCGTGTACGAAGATATAACTGATGAATCTTTCGTTTAGCGACGTCTAGTATAGTTTTACTGTTTATTGCGATATATTCATTATGCAGGCTATGTATTTGATATTCTGTGAGCCTATGAGCTATAGGATCTACGATTCAACTCACGGATCTAGATCCGATTCCAATGATGGACCTGGTTGAGTTGTACCGCTAGCTTGTAAATTTTGCAATTGTAAAAATAGGACCTTAAAACGGTTATCCGAATTTAAGGCCCCCTGTAATAATGGAAATCTTATGTGTGGTGCTCGGGTCACTTCGATGACTTTTATGCCCATAAGAGGCCCAACTCTTATATATATATTATTTTGTCGAGGATGCTTTGCATCCCGAGAATAAAATCAAGTCAAGCCGAATGTGGAATAAGATGAAGTATCAAAAGGCTTCAATTCCTATGTGAGTGAAAGGGTTTGAAAACCACCTTTCAAAACATCACTTTCATATCTTGTCGGAAAAAAAAAACTTTTCAAATAAATCAAACCTTTCGTATATAGGTCCAACGAAGCACAACACTTCTTTCAAATAAAGCACTTAGGCCCAATTACTGTAATACACACACACACACAAATTAGGGAATGAAAAGCACGGTAACCGTGTTTCACGGAAGTTGGGGGGTGCCTAACACCTTTCCCATGCTTAATCAAGCCCCCGAACTCTATGAATCTCGGTTTCAAAAGACCAATCAGACAAAGTCCAATAATTTGGCTATATTGCAAAACCTTTTAAAACTCGGTTGAGTTGGTACAACCATTTCACTCATACCAACTAGCGACTGTCTAATTCGAACCAAAAAAATAAATCTTTTCAAATCGTCGACATTATATGTCGGCCTTTTCTTGAAAATTCACCCTTCAGATCAAACAAAGCTATATAGAAAACGTAAAGGGTAGAAACACTTAGGAAAAGGGAACCCAAAATTTTCCCGACGTCGACAAAGGGGATTAGTGAATTCGGATAGATTGGTACATACGTTGCTTGCTCATTGGATGAGGATGATCGATCTCATAATCATTTGTGTGGAGACACTAAAGCAAGTATGTAGGTGCTTATTAGAGAATAAGTACACTGAACGTGGCTCGCTAAGAAATACCTAATGGATTTTTACTTGCCTATCAATAGGAATTCCTTTAGTGATAGTAGTATAAATAATCCTTACACTTAAGATCATCATAGTATCTTGTGTATAATGAGTTATACTTTGACATGTCCCTTAAGACCCTAAGGTATATCAAAGGGTATGCTTGGGTATAATAATTTATACATGGAGATAATGATTGATCAATAAAGAATCTATCACTTCTAGTAAAAGAAGAGAATGTCCTATGTGATTCGATAAATGACAACCCAGTAGTCATTGGCCAAGGCAGAATGAAATTAGAAAAGACTTTCTAATTTGCATTATTTGGGGTTGTGCATTTTAGGATCGAAATACATATAATTAAATAAAATAAGACTTGATAGTAATTTCATGTTTTATATTTAATTGGGACATTGTATGGTGGAAGTAATGAATTGTACGGTAACTATTTACTCAAATGTTCTCTTATGATTAATGTTGAAATCTATATTATCATGAAAATCATTGAGCGCTAAGGGGTCTTACCTTTATTGTAGAATAAATATTATTTATTTAAATAAATTAATAGTTAATTTATTTATTTAAATAAGATTAGAATTATTCTAATTGATTTATTCACAACCGGTTTAATATGGAGAACCTAAAGGATCACACCATAAAAAGAAGAATAATTATTAAAGAAGAAAATGGCATAATCTTAATAATAAGGTAAGTATATTTAATTTAATCTATTGTGATAGAATAAATTAAATTGCTTAATATTTATTATTTAATATTTTAAAAATATTAAATATAAATTAATAAGAGGAGTCTTATTATTATTATTACTATTATTATTATTATTTTAATTCCTAAAGGAATTTGGAAATTAATTAATAAGAGTACTCTCTCATATATTTCTAATAAGATTAGGAGGCTAACTAATTAAAGGAGTTTAATTAATTATTTCTAATAAGATTAGGGAGCCTAATTAATTAAAAGAGCTTAATTAATTAATATAAAACCCAAATTCTAAATAGTTTAGGAGGGTTGCCTACATCTATAAATAAGAGGAGTCTTATTTTGATTAAAGGTTAATGATTTTTCTAAGAGCTGGGAGAGTATTCAATTTCTAGAGAGATAGAAATTAAGGTTTAGCCAAATACCCACCTTCTTAAATTCTTTTTCTTCCTTGGTGGATCACCTCTAGAGGCCAAAAACTTGGGTGGCTAACGTTGATCAAAGGAAGGAATCAACCCAGTGGATTCAAGTAGAACGCAAAAAGGATTTGGAGTTGAACTCGTACCTGAGGAAGCTAGAATCTTCAAAGGTATGAATTTTATTATTAATCTTTCTGTTTAATTAATAATTGTGCATAAAGGATGATCCGATTAAATGATTTGTAAAATTTTAAAACCCTAATTTACCATGCTTTTGCTTATTTTATGCAATTTGATTACGTTCATCAATCTTACAAACCTAACAATGGTATCAAAGCCAAACCTTTATCCGAGTTATCAATTTTTCAGATTTGATATGTGTTTTGAACAAATTTTTTGGGTATAATTATTGACAAAGAATCAAGTTTTTAGAGAAAAACTACATAATTCGCAAACTAGAAAAACTGATTCTGGAGGTCGGTGCCGCATCACCTGACTAAAGTGTAATCACGGTGCCACAGCGCTGGTCCCGGATCTATGAACACGGCGCCGGATCGGGTTTCTGCATAGGTTAACCGGCGCCGCAGCGCTCGAATCCTGTTCATTTGGGGAACTTTAGCGCCGGTACCCAAAATTGAATAAAATTTTATTTTATTTATTAATTTAATTTTTAATTAAAATAAAAGGTTTATTTTAAATTAAAAGTTAAATTCCATATTTTTTCAGTAATTCTAAATTAAAATAAAGTTGTTTATTTTTGAATTTAGAATAGGATTCCATATTGATTAAATAAAGGAGTTTATTTTAAATCATTATTGGGATTAATCTTAATTAATTTTGCCCATTAAATTGATATCAATATATATATTAAATATTTATTAATTCATGAGATGAATATTATTTATTGATGCATATAGTGATATGTATGATAATAAATGGGATTGATTATGGACTATTGACCAATGTTATTGGATTTTTCTTTAGTTCGATGCATGAATGATTGGGTTTTATTAAATGGGGTCTGCGTACCTCGCTTTCTCTAATTTTTCTTGATATAAATTCTATCTCCCTCCTATGTACTTCCCCTTGACCGTTGATCAAGGTTTCTATTTAATTAAATAGTCTATATAATAGGATTAGTTAGAATTATCTTGAAGAATTAGAGACCAAGGAGCAAGGAGCGCTTGAAGACCCGTTTGTAATGGAGCCCGAGTTTAAATATAATAGATATATTTAAATTCTGTTCTTGCACCCTAGGTTTGACCTCTTGGTTCACATAGTAGCTCTAGTAAACCAAACTAGAATAAGGTTCATAATCAATCCGGGTAGAATATAGTATTCTATATTCATGCTTATACTATATATATTATATATTATGCAACATGTTTCGCATGTCAATTAATATGACGCGTATTATATATATATATATATATATATATATATATATATATATATATATGTGTGTGTGTGTGTGTGTGTGTGTGTGCGCGCGCGCGCTCGTATTCGCGCTAAACAAGATGAGACAAATAATAATAAACCCATCAAAAAATTTATATTAAGTCCTAAGCGTTCAAAGATATTTGGAATATCGAACGTCACCTTCTAGCATGATAAAATTAATAGAGTATTAAATATTTAATATGAGTTTATTGTGTCACCACAAGGCAAGTATTAAATATTTAATATGTTATTTTATCACATTTGATTCTTATAAAGGAATTGAACGATACTATTTTGTTGTGTCACAAGGATGATATTTTTCTTTTTGAAAATATGAAAGTGCTAGGTTGGACTTAACTTAGATAATTTTGATTCGGATGTGTTACCACTTGATCAAAATAATCTAAGAGGCAAAAGGAGTTACATGATGATGTAATTGGCAAGAGTTGTCTACCTATTTATTTATATTGTTTGTTGTGTCATAAGGCTATATACATTTGAAATAGGATCCTTATTCTCACTAGCAAATTTTTAATTAGATTTGCCGAACTATATATTATGAGGGTGATATAGTTTGAAGAAAATAGTGGGAGATACCAATTTGAAATAAGACCTAATTTATTTTAATAATTAATTAAATGAATGTATGCTAAAATATTATTTTTATTTTCACATGCATAATTGAAAATATCACACTCACTATCACTGCGTCCCTGTAACTGTTGCAGAAATAGCCTCTAAGAAAGATATTGCTACTTTTAGAAAGTGGCAAGATGATGCATCTGTGGCTCAATGCATCACAATACATCATACTCACATCCATGAATAACAAGCTTCAGTGTCTGCATGAAACTATGGATGCTCCTACTATATTGCTGCACCTCTAAGAGTTGTACGGTTAGCAAAGTAGGACTGTAAGATATGAGATATCTAAGGAGCTCTTCCGATCTCGGATGACCGTGGCACTACTGTTGAGACTTATGTGTGACGAACGAGATTTTTGTAATTTATTTTAAATATTTATTGAATTAAAGAAATATTTTTGTTGATTTATTATTGAGCTAAATAAATATTTGATAGAATTCTGGTAGATTAATTTAATTAAATGTGTTACATTAATTAAATTAATGACGAATAATTTTACAGTTCAAAGTGTGAATTGAATTAAGATTATTAAATTAAATGAGTTGTTTAATAATTATAATGCTATTCTAATTAATTAGAGATTTAATGATTTGTCATAATTAATAAATGAGAATTTTAATTATGTGATGATTTGATTTAATGTGTAATATTGCCTTTAATTTAATTTAATTTAAATAATATTATTTGATTAATTAAAGTGTGATAAATAAACTATATAATAAATAAGTTAATTAAATTAAACTAAAAAAGAGTTATTTTAAACTAGCCAAACATGGCCTTAGGAACATGGGAGCAGTTAAAGCCACTCTGTGCTTAACTGACACCTGTGTACTCATCATTCATATTATATACGTATTATAAATCAATATTATGCCTTCATATATCATTCATTTTTTAAGTCAGAGAAAATATAACACAAAGAGAAAAGAGAGAGAATTGAGAGATTTTGTGAATTGAAGAAGAAGTTGGAGAATTAAAGAGATTTGTATCATCTAAACAGAGTTATCAAGGGTAATTTCTTTATCTCAAACTTTAAATTTACGTTCTTGAGTTTTGTCCATTGAAACTTATTTTAATTATCTGTTAATTGAGTTTCATAAATTAATTATTGAAAAGTTATTTGTAGTCATTAATATGCATGTGTAATCTACTATATGATGGTTATAAACTATTTTTGAGTAATCAAATCCATGAAGTTGTGTTTAAATTGGAGTTTTGAAATTACAGAGAAACAATATTTGAATATGGCTTGTATGTATTAAATTTGATGCCTTAATTGCATATTAAACTGTAAATTGATGATTGAATATGTTTATAGATGTTAAGACGAAAAGAACAAAACTTAAATGGACTGATTTGGTGTTATAACGAATCTGTAATGTGTAATTTCATGAAAATTAACGAAACTTGGAAAAATAGCAAGAACATAAAAATTATGTGTTCCAATTTAGTTGTTTATGTAATTTAAGTTGTTAAAATCATGCTAAGGATGTTATAAAACATTTTTGTAAAGTTCATAACTTATGAGTAGTGTTAAATTTGTTGTTTGAGCGAAGTTTTGGCCTAATTTGGCTTTTTCTGTGTTCTTCGCGAGCTCTATCTGCGTCTCACTATGTCGTGGCGCCGTAGTGCCGGTTCTGTGAAGGAACAAAGCGCTGCAGCGCCAAGCTCAATGCCGGCTGACGTAATTTATCAAAGTGTTCAAGTCCAGAAATGTAATTTAAAACCTAATTTAATGAACATGAAAATGTGTTAATCATATATTGTGATGTTAAAACAGATTATAAACATGTCAATGATGTTTTTACGTGATTAATTGATAAATCGAATACGTGTTTAAACTTGTTGTTCGTAAAGTCTAATAATGTGTTTAAGAGATAACAATTGTGAGTTTGATTAATATAATCGGATTCAGAGTTAAGATAGCATACTCGAGATTCTAGTTATGTTGTAATTAATTAGTATTGTGGCTTGAAATGGTATATAGAATTAATTAGAGAACATGAATTATAAATTGTAGCCTACGCACGAGGCAAGTTTATGAACTTTACTTTTACATTACACAAGTTATCGTTACACAAGTTCTTAACTTTACTTTTTATTGATCAAGTTCATACTCTTGTTTATTCAAGTCTATGATACCAAAGGAGATGTTCTAATTCTTATATTCATTCAGTTATATATGTTGAGATTCAAACCTCGATTAAATATCGTTTACCCTATTGTATTAAGACTTTGAATGGCTAGCGAACCCTTTTGATTCGACTAGTCCATAGTTGATGAGCGTTTTAAATTCTAAAACTATTATTGAGGCCAAACTTCCTTTGGTGCGAACTCTGATATCAAACTAAGATGAACAACCCTTTATAGGGGATTATTTACGCGTTAGCGTTGAGATGTTGTGCACATACATGGTACTAAGGGTTGATCCCCCTAAGTACGAGAAGTAAGGTCCATATAGTCTTACGACTGTTAAAGGTTTAAGGTAGAAATACTTGATAACATGGGACATAGTTCTTGGTCTTGCGACCCTTAGATGTTGAAAGACCCCAACTTTTTATGAATATGATTTAATTTCCTCTATATATTATTTTAAATAGTAAGGTGTTGATTTGATAAATGTGATAGTTATAGGTGACATGTGCAAAATTTACAAAGTAAGCAAGTTATCATAAAATATTCGTTTGGTCGGGGAATATTCTTTTTGTCGGAGAATATTCGTACGACGGCGCAATCATTGGTGGGCCCCATAACGAAAAACTATCGGATGAAGAAAACGACAAAAATAAGTTTTCTAAAAAATAACGGCAAAACTTTTACCTTTAATTGTTGAAATACCCGATGATAAAAGCACAGTAATATGCGTTGTTGCGCAGTAGCACACGGTATTGCACAATATCTTTGATTATTGATTATTACGTAAGAAGTCACTCAGTATTCAATAATTGCCACAGTAGTTGTTGCATAATATCTCAATTATTGATTTAATAATTTTTACAGTAACATCTGCACATTAGTTTATATTATTAAATTAATAATTGTCACAACACAGTAACTCATATTATTTAAATGATAATATTAGATAGCATTATTGGCAATGTCTGAAAAATTCTGTCAAGAAAAGGGGTTAGGTTATAAAATTGTACGCCAATAAGGATAAATTCTTATCGAAAAGCCCCATCTTTCCTAGGAACGATCTGGTTGTCAATATTGTGAGCTTATAATATTAATTATAAATAATTATTATGTGGTGGATATTTGTCCAATTTTTGTTACAAATGGAGGAATTTTAGCATGAGATATTTGTTGAAAGTTTGACATATTTTTCTATGAAACCATAATTATCTTCTCCGATAAAATATTCATTCAAATATATTATTATAATATTTAATTATAATAATATAATGTGATGATATAATAGTATAATTTTAAATATTTAATTAGTAAAATTATTATAATATATATATATATATATATATATATATATATATATATAAGCTGTGATAAAAGGGACGGAGGTGAGCAAATTGTATTTGAATGCTTTGTTTTCAAAAGCAGTATAGTTCTTGTCCTTATTTTCAAATTGGTTGATTGAGAATCGCTCCTGCAATTCATTTTTCAATTAGAGGGCCCTCACCTATAAGGTATTGAAAGTTAGGCAGAGAAGGAAAAAAGGACAGTTAGGCAGAGAATTAGGCAGGTTTGCTTATTTCTTTCCACCGGATTGCACTATAAAAGGGAGGTTAACCCTTCATCCTAAGACACCAAAAAGCACAAGTGTTCCTACTGCAATATTGTAAGTAGTTCTTTTGAGTATAAGAATACTTTGAGTGTAGCTTATAGGGCAAGATTTTATCAGGATTATATCCGTTATACCAGTCAGATCTAGTTTTTTACTAAGGTAAATGATATTATTTTATTTCATTACTCGTAAGGGATATCATTTTTTTTCATACTCCATATTATGTAAGTGATATTATTTCATTTCTTATTCCTAAATTTAAACTTACTATGGTAAGTATTGCTTCTATAATTCCTGAAATGATTATAAATTCCTTAAGGTTTGCGCTTCATCTAATATCATTTCACTAGAATATTGGTCTGAACTTTCTTATCAAATTTTAATATTTTCATGTTGAGTTACTATTCATATGGGGTACTATTCATATGGTACTATTCACGGGATACTAGTCACGATAAAAATTAGTTTGTTTTCTGTCCAAATTATTTTTGATATATGAATATCATTCTTGAATTTTACTCCACAATTGATTATTATGTTGACAATTTGAACATTCTTGAACTTGGATAAATTAAATTATAAATCTCTAATATTTATCCTTGATCTCACTTTATTCGTTCTTTATATCATTTTTCACCATCCTCAGTCTTAAATTGTGCTGAAAGTTATCTTTGGCCCGTAGTGCAAAGATGAACTATTGATTGGTATGATTATGACCAAGAACTATTTTTGGTATAATCATGACATTTGGTGTTACAGATAAAGACTTGTGATAAAAGTTATCTTTGGCCCGTAGTGCAAAGATGGACTGTTGTTTGGCATGATCATGACCATTGGTGATACAAATGAATATCTTTGGCCGTAGTGCAAAGATGAAATATTGACTTGTATAATTATTGATTGATGCTACAGGGATAAAATATTGATGATGGTCCTCTAACTTGTAGAAGATAGTAGATATTATTCTCTACTTGACTCTTCTAATAAGTTGCTATTTTCGCTGCAGTTGTTGATCTAAAACTTGTTGTCCATCATATTTTATCTGATTTATTATTGTTGAAGGCTAACGATAATTTATTTTTCATTATCTTAGTCATAATATTCTTTACTGGGCTAGTTGAACTCACCCTTTTCTTTCATTGTTCTCTTCAGGAAATGAGAATATAGCTGGGACTAGTCGGGGAATGGAGTGATGGTATGAGATAGTGCTATAGTAGTTCTCATTATTTTGTAAAATAGTGTGATAATAATTATAATGAGGACTTATTTGAGCGTTGATATTTTTATATTATATACGACTTAATATCTGTATTGAAACTCACAGTTTGTGTGGTCGTATTTTGCATGACAGTTAATATAAAAATATTTGTATTTGAATTCTGTACCATGTATTTGGCAACTCAGAATGGGTTGTGTGGACCTATTTTGGGGGCATCACAGTTGGTATCAGAGCTTAGGGATATGAACTCTGGTGGAGATCTAAGATTAAAACTAGGAGGGGAGAGACAAGTAAAATCTTTGCTAGTGTGTCCTACTTAAGCTTATTTGTTATTTAATTGGTCGGTCGGAATAAAGGGATAATATGTGACATGTCAATTTCTTTAATTAACCCTTGTTTTATGGCAATATTTGAGAATGGCATCTGAAAATCGAGAGATAAGCAATTGAGCATATGAGACCATTGAGACACCGCCAATCAGTAACCAGGATAATGTGCATCAGAAAGGCAATAATACTCTTGTAGACAACACCACCGACCAAATGATGAACGATGGGGTGTTTAGGAGCTTTCTATAATTTATACAAAACCAGACGAGAGAGACTCCTATTCAAAATGCAGGTGGAAACAATGGTAACTCCCGGCTGGTCACTGCTAAGCAATTCAAGTAGTTGGGACCGCCGAAGTTTTTGGGAAAGCCAGAGCCACTTAAGGCAGAAGCTTGGATTAAGCAGATCACCAAAATATTTGATGTTCTGGGATGCACAGAGGAGCAAAAGGTTCCCTTCGCCACCTTTATGTTGTGTGGAGAGGCAGATTACTGGTGAAAATCTGTGAAACATACTCAGCTTTTTGCACTTAAGATGTTTTGGGAGAAGTTCCAGGAATTGTTTAACGACAAGTACTTTCCAGAAAGTATTCGTCATATGAAGGAGGTTGAATTAATCAAACTGAAACAGAATAATATGACAGTATCACAATACAAGGCCAAGTTTGCGGAATTATCTTGGTTTGCATCCCATTTGGTGGATAATGAGGAACGAATGACACGAATATTTTTGAGAGATTTGAAACCTAAAATTCGTCAATACCTCATTTCTCATAAACTTTGTTTGTATTCAGATGTTGTGAATAGGGCTCAATTATTGGAGAGAGATAATGAGACTGTTCAACCAAAGGACAATAACCGACCACACGATAGTAGTCGTACCGGTGGTAGCAGTCATCGGAACAATGATAACCAGCATGGAGAAAATTATCATTCCAGAAATGATAACCACTTCGGTGGTAATCATGGCCAAGATAATAGAAGAAGTGAGTCAAGTGGAAATTTCAAAAAGAGAAGATTCAACAATAACAACGGAAAGACATCGGCACCAGCACCAACACCCATTTCTAGGGGAGGGGAACGACCACCAGTCGTATGTTACAAATGCTGACAAAAGGGACACATCAGTCCAAATTGTACACAACAATCCAAAGTGTGTTACAATTGCAGAAAGAAAGGTCATGTAACGACCCCAAAATTCTTACAATAAAACTCTCGACATCGGTCGTTAACAATATATCAAACTTCTAATTTTACATCATTAATCGGTATTAAATTTAATAAAAAGCAAAATAATTAAAACTTTTATACCTTTCTTTCTTTATTTCCCTGAATCACAACCTTTATCATTAACATATCTTTGAATCAAATCTTTTTTATAACTCGCTTTATCAGAAGTATAAACAAAATCTTACATTACAAATCAATATCCAGTACACATTGAATAACTCAACTTACAACTCAACAATTATAATATATCCAAACCATTAGATATATTTCTCATCTAAAAGTAAATAATCTTCTTAAATTGCTATTGATCTCTATCATTCAGTTAACACGTATTATTACCTTGAATCCTTGACCTGCAAAAATGGTTATTTTATAAGAATGAGCTCGACAGCTCAGCAAATCTAATAATTTTCATACATCACATAGCACACAATATCATTCTCAGTTCATACATCATAATCGTTAACTAAATATATCATGCATGCTGTATTTCACATCTCAATTAAAGATCAAGTTCCATAACCCAATCAATTTAGTGATAAATTGACTTTCACAGTGTAAAGCATCATTTATAATTGCACAAACATTCAACAGTCTGAATTACGACAATCAGTTACCAAATTTATAAAGCAAATAGGAACTAAAAGACTTTCATGGTTCGTAGATTACAAGAACCGATTAACAGTTTATAGCTATTTGCACCTCACGTATCCTACACATAGCAACACTTAGTAATCGTTTAAGTAACTCTACATTACGATCTACAATCATCTTCTTTAGGTTTGATACACAATGTTCAATTTATATGGTCAAGTCCTGTTAGGGATCCTCATTGTTCATTCGATTTATTTACGTTAAACTTCCTTTTACTTCTCATCACGTTCCACTTTAATACACTTAACATTTATTTAAGTCTTAAACCTCGTCTTTACATCAAATTAAATGTATAATGTTTGTTAACATTAATTAAGTTAACCTTCGTTTTAAATTTCTTTATACTTCTCTTTTAATCGACACTTAATGTTTGGTTAAGTCGATATAGTTGTCATTACATCATTGATTAATGTTAAGTATCATTATATTTCATAATTTTCAAGTCTTATAACTTAGAACAACATCTTTTATCTTCAGAAGCACTTCACTTGCATACGTGCATTCCTGACGCCCTCTGATTGACTCTGAATACACATCAGTCCCAAAGATGACCATCTTGACCCCTGCTAACGATCTCAAATTGAAAAAATTAAAGAACAAAAGTTATAGGTCTACTCGTCCTGGTTCCGGATCATCCTGAATCGCCTCAATCGGAGTTTGTATGAAAAAGTTATTTCTATTTTAGTAAAGGATGCCAAAAACAGTCCCGGACAGCACTATTGGTGTGTCCGCGCCCCTGGGCAGCACGCCTGCGCCCCTAGCTTTGCCCAGACTTCCAGATTTCGCAATTTTTGATGCACATACTTAAAATCTTCATAACTTCTTCATTTTAAGTCGGAATTAGTTGGTTTTCGACTCTATGAACTCGTTAAACACTGAACTACTCATCTACAAAATGATTATAACATTTCAAAAACTTTAATCATTTTAAGAGCTCCAATTCAGCGTTCATGCTATATTTTCATTTTTCAACATATTTAGCAAGACCGAATACTACGACTTTATTTTAGATCCATTTTGGTTTGTTCAACTTGCGTTATTTTTATTTTTCAACATACTAACAACATCTATTATCAATTTTAGATTCTACAGATGAGCTAACCATCAATTTTAGTCTCAAAGTAAGCCAAAATATACATATTAAATCAAAAACTCAAATTCTCTATCTTTTAACATAATTACACTAACCCGATTACTACAAAACCCATTATAGAGGTTATATACCAGATTATACATATCTATTAACAAGTGTATCATCAATTCTTATCAAATCCTCTACCAAAATTCTTTTATAAGGAAGTATAAATAAAAATACAAAATAGATTTTATAACCAAATTATTACCTTTGATTTCTTCTTTAAATCTATGATAGATGATATGAATTTTCCACTTCTTCCTCCATTGATTTTCTAAAACCTTCTCAATTATAGAGAATTTCTTCTCTTTCTCTCTCAATTTCTCCCTTCCTCTCTTCTCTGTTTCTCTCATTCTCTCTGTCTTAGCAAATAAACTGACCACCACTTTAACGTGGTTTAGCCAGTTATCAAAACAAAGACTCAACAGTTACAGATACAAGTGGTCTCTAGACCATGTTTGGCTAAAACCCAATTAGCCTCTTACTATTTTATTTAAATAATTCCCTTATCGTATGGTTCACAATTGTCACACTATATTTGATTAAATTACTTAACCCATATAACTCTAATTTTATTTAACAAATCATAATCTCTCTAATTTAATTATTTAATTAAACTAGAATATTACCATTCCATTAGCGTAATAAAATACGCACTGATTATAAAATTATTTAACATAAATTAAATCAATATTATCGTACTTAGACAAATTATTCCCTAATAATTTCCATCGAATATTTATTCTATAAATATTCCAGCTAAAATATTTATTTTATTCCATAAATATCCCAATTAAAATATTTCTTTAATTTGATAAATATTTTAACTACTCATGAAATTCACAATCATATTACATTAAAATATTACATTTATATGTAATATCTATTAATCTCTTATTTTATTAAAACAAATACATTATATCACTATTTTAATTAACTGAATTACACACCTTGTTTATGAAACTTAACTCATAACAACTCCATTGCCAACACGACATAATAATCAAATTATATTGTCTCATAATATAATTTCAACTCAATCAAATAAATTAATAATTATCATTTTCTTCCTTTTCGTAACAACTTCGTTTAATTTCTTTAATAGTTTAATTAAATATTAAACATCTATTCCCCAATACATGAATATAATTCTCTTCATACCAAGTCACACATTTCAGAATATAACACATATACACATACTCGTACTCAAAACATCTCAAAATAATAATTTTATTTATTAAATTCTCATTTATTAAGTCTTGAAAATTTGGGTTGTCACATCCTTCCCTCCTTATAAAGATTTCGTCCTCGGAATCAACGAAACCTCCCTTACTCGGTTTTCACTAAATCTTTTTCACAATTATCGTTGAATTACTTAACACATTACTTAAGTGTAGGTTTTATTTCATCACTTTCACTTAAACCTGAAATACTTCGAGTTCTATATATTCTTTAACCCTTTAACGTATTCATTTCCTTTTTCTAAGGATCATTGCATATCATACTCGTTGTAATCATTTAATATCTTGATTTAGCATCGTACAAATATTCAAGTTATCACATTCACCCATTCTTCTAAGAATTTCGTCATCGAAATTTTAATTTACTAATCTTCGTTCATTTGATCTACCAAAATAAACTTTACATTAATCTTTATTCACTAAATTGCATAACCAAATTCTTTCTCTAAAGATCTTTCATCATCACAAGTTGTGTTCTACAACTATTTCTTTCTAAGGAATATCCTTCTTGTCACATTCACCTTCAGAATAATAAGAATCTTCCATAATTGCTCAATAATTGGGAAACGGTATAAATAACTCAGGAATTTAAAATATTCCAAATCATGCTGAGGGGTCATAAGACTTTGAACTCTTCTCCGGGTTTAATAGTGTATTACCACTATAAACCATCTTTAACAGAATGTTTAGCAATCACACAGACTGAAAACACTTTCTACAAGTACTCTAGGTGATCAGCCTATCGTACCCCTACGTCGTGCACAACGTATTACATCTTAACATCGTAACGAATATATGCGTTACTTTAGGAACCATTATCTTCGATAACATGTCCTCTTTATTGGGTTGTTCACCTTGATAGTAGTGTGCATACAAGCCAATCATGTATGATGATAAAGCACATACTTTGTAAACAATCTTATTTATTTATTAATAAAATATTCATTTATTAAAGGCATTTAATTATCTACATGGTGCTGTTTTTATAATATATAAATAACGCATAGTTTTAAGCAATGCTTTTAGAATTATGATGTTGATCATGCTAATGAGATCTAAATTCTTAGAAAGCTTAAACACTAAAATAGTTCATAATCATGGGATTACTAAAAAGGGGATTAGTAAATCCGGATAGATTAGTACATATGTTGCTTGCTCATTGGATGAGGATGATTGATCTCATAATTATTTGTGTGGAGACACTAAAGCAAGTATGTAGGTGCTTATTGGAGAATAAGTTCACTGAACGTGACTCGCTATGTAATACCTAATGGAGTTTTACTTGCCTGTCAATAGGAATTCCTAATGTGATAGTAGTACAAGAGATCCTTGGGCTTGAGATCATCATAGTATCTTGTATGTAATGAATTATACTTTGACTTATTCCTTAAAGCCCTTTAGGGTATATAAAAGGGTATGCTTGGGTATAATGAGTTACATATGGAGATAATGAATGATCAATAAAGAATCTACCACCTCTAGTAAAAGAGGAGAAATGTCCTATGTGATTCGTTAAATGACAACTCAGGAATCCTTGGCCAAGGTGGAATGAAATTAGAAAGGAGTTTCTAATTTGCATTATTTAGAGTTGTGCATTTTCTAATTGAAATACATATAATTAAATAAAAAAAGACTTGACAGTAATTTCATGTCTTATATTTAATTGGGACATTATATGGTGGAAGGATTGAATTGTACGGTAGCTATTTACTCACAGGTTCTTTTATGATTAATGTTGAAATCTATATTATCTGAAAAGTCGTTGATCGCAAGGGAGGCTTATCCCTATTGTAGAATAAATATTATTTATTTAAATAGATTATTAGTTTAATTTATTTATTTAAATAAGATTAGAATTGTTCTAATTGATTTATTCACAACCGGTTTAATATGGAGAACCTAAAGGTTCACACCATAAAAGGAAGAATAATTATTTAAGAAGGTAATGACATAATCGTAATAATGCATTAAGTGTAATTAATTTAATCTATGGTGATAGAATAAATTAAATAGCTTAACGTTTATTATTTAATATTTTGGAAATATTAAATATAAATTAATAAGAGATATCTTATTAATATTAATACAATTATTATTATTTTAATTTCTAAAGGAGTTTAGTAATTAATTTAATATTAGTACTCTCATTTATTTCTAATAAGATTAGGAGACAAATTAATTAAATAAATTTAATTAATTATTCCCAATGTGGTGGGAAGCCTAAATTAATTAAAGGAGTTTAATTAATTAAATGAAATCCCATGTCTAATAGGATTAGAAGGGTTGACCAATATCTATATAAGAGGAGTCTTATAATAGATATCAGTTGATGCAATTTTAATTATTGGAGAGTACTCCTTTTTCTATAGGGGATAGAAAATTAAGCCAACCACCCTCCTTATTGATAATTCATCTTCCTTGGTGGATCACCTCTGGAGACCAAATACTTGGGTGGCTAACGTTGATCAAAGGAAGGATTCTAACCCGTAAATTCAAGGAGATCACGTAGAACATGGAGTTGAACTCGTACCTGTGGAAGCTTCGTTCTACAAGGGTATGATTCCATAACTTCTTATTTATCGTTTTAAATTAATAATTTGGATAAAGGATGATCCGGGTAATGGTTTTGTAGAAAATTTTAAACTCTGATATACCATACTTCCGCTAATTTTTACAATTTGATTGCGTCATGATTTTGTACAAACCCAACAGTGGTATCAGAGCCAAATCTTTATGCAATTATTAATTGTTTTGATTTCATATACATATGGGTATGTATTTAGAATAATTTATTGGGCATAATTTTAGTTGTATAAATTTATTTTATTATGAAAGAAAAAAAAACGGAAACGATTTTAATTTTTTTTCCAACCGCTGTGGAACTGTTATTGAACGAATCTGTAAGATTAGTGCAAGACCTACGGGTTTGTTTTAATAAAAGTATTTCAATAGCTCACGTTTTTTCAAAAGCACCAAGGGTGACCCACGAAATTCTTCTGCAGTAAAGATTTCAATTAAAGTGAATCACATTAATAAGGGATTTATGAAGTAATTCCTGGATGGTGTTTTTTAAAAATTAACAAAAGTGATTCACTTTATATTTTATATAATATAAATATATATATATATAATATTATTAATAATTTTATAATTAAAATAAAGAGTTTATTTTAATCTTAAAATTGGATTTCATGCAATTTAAAATTGCTCATTAAATGATACTCATATATATATGGAATGTTTTAATTCATGAGATGGATATTTATTTATTGATATATATGGTGATATGTATGATAATAAATAGAGATTGATTATGGACTATTTGACCAATATGATTGGATTTTATTTTAGTTGAATGCTTGAATGAATGAGTTTTATTAAATGGGGTCTGCGTACCTCGTCTTCTCTAATTTATTCTTGACGTAAATTCTATCTCTCTCCTATGTAATTCTCCTTGACTGTTGATCAAAGTTTCTATTTAAATTAAATAGTTTAATGTAATAAAAATAGTTAGAATTATCTTGAAGAAATTAGAGACCAAGCAGCAAGGAGCGCGTGAAGACCCATTTGTATGGAGTCCGAGTTTAAATGTAATAGTTACGTTTAAATTTAAATTCTTGTACTTCTAGATTTGACATTTTGGTTCACTTGGTGGCTCTAGTGAACCAAACTAGAATCAAAGTCCATAATCAATCCGGGTAGAATATAGTATTCTATATTGCATGCTAAATATTATATATATATATATATATATATATATATATATTATATTTTATGCAAACATGCTTCGCATGTTTAATAAAATGAAGCGTATTTTATATATATTTGTGCATGCGTGCTAAACAAGATGAGACAAATAACAACAAATTCCTCAAAGAAATAATATTAAGTCCGAAGCGTTCAAAGATATTTGAAATATCGAACGTCGCCTTCTAGCATTATAAATTAATAGAGTATTAAATATTTAATATGAGCTTGTTGTGTTATCCACAAGGCGAGTATCTAGAATTTAAGATGTTAATTAATCACATTTGATGCTTATCAAGAAAATTGAGCGATCTAGTCTTGTTGTGCTATCCACAAGGACGAATATTTTTCTGTTTTGAATTTATGGAAGTGCTAGGCTGGACTCAACTTAAATTATTTTAGTTCGGATGTGCACACACTTGACCATTATAATTTAAGAGGCAAAATAAAAGGAGTTACATATTGATGTAATTGACAAAAGTTGTCTACCTATTTATTTGTATATCGCTTGTTGTGCTATCCACAAGGTTATATACATTTGAAATGAGATCCTTATTCTCACTAGCAAATCTTTAATTAGATGTTGCCGAACTATATAAGTGAGGGTAATATAGTATGATAAAAATAGTGGGAGATACCAATTTAAAATAAAGACCTAAATTTATTTTGGTATGCAAAAATTAATAAAAATGAATGTTTGCTAAAATGTTGTCTTTTCACATGCAGAATTTTTAAAAATGTCAAAATCACTAATCTCACTACGAAGCATACTTGATGCAAATAAGCTTACCGGCCTGAATTATGAGGACTAGCTAAGAAATCTGAGAATTGTTCACACTGCTGAAAAGATTTCTTCTGTCCTAAATTCAACTGTCCCTGAATCTGTTTCAGAAACAGCCTCTGAGGAAGAGATTGCCACTTTCAATAAGTGGCAAAATGATGCATCTGTGGCTCAATGCGTCATGCTCGTATCCATGAATAATGAGCTTCAGCGTCAGCACAAAAAAATGGATGCTCTTGCTATGCTGCTTCACCTCAAGGAGTTGTATGGTGAACAGAGTAGGACTGCTAGATATGAGATATCTAAAGAGCTCTTTCAATCTCGGATGACCAAGGGCACTGCCGTCGAGACTCATGTCCTAAAGGTGATCAATTTGATTGAACGTCTTGGACAGCTTGGGTTCGTCATGGATGGAGAGTTGAGTCAAGACTTGGTCTTGCAGTCACTCCCTGAGACCTTCTCGTAGTTTGTGGTTAATTTTACATGAATAAGCTAGATGTTAGCTTGCCTGAGCTGCTTAACATGCTGAAAACTGCAGAAGGTCACTTCCCATCCAAGAAGAACCATATCTTGATGGTGGATTCTTTCGATAAAAGGAAAAGGCCTAAGGTATCTTCTGAAAAGAAGAAATCCAAGAAGGCTAAGGGAAAGGAGAAAGAAAAGGAGCAAAAGAAACCTGAACCAGCTAAAGGAATGTGCTTTCATTGCAACGAGCCGGGACATTGGAAGAGGAGCTGCAAGAAGTTTCTAGCAGAGAAGAAGCTTGGAGAAGCTTCGACTTCCAATCAAGGTTTGTTTATGATTGAAATTAATTTTTCTGAAAGTCATAATTCTACTTGGGTATTGGATACCGGCTGTGGTTCTCACATATGTAATACTGTGCAGGGACTGGTCAGAAGTAGGAAGCTGAGCAATGATGAGGTCATCCTACGAGTGGGGAATGGAGCAAAGGTTGCTGCATTAGCTGTAGGGACTTATTGTTTAACGATGCCTTCGGGCAAGCCCATTTATCTAAATAATTGTTATTTTGTTCCGAATATTACTAGAAACATTATTTCTATTTTTGTATTGGATATGGAAGGATTTAACGTTATTATAAAGAACACTGGTTGTTCTATTTATAAAGACGATGTTTTATATGGTATTGGAAATTTGCGAAATGGACTTTATATACCTGACTTGCAAGAAAATATATTTCAAATTGAACAAACTAAGAAAAGGAAAAGAGATGATATTAATTATACCTATATGTGGCATTGTAGACTCGGTCATATCAATGAAACAAGATTATCCAAGTTGCATAAGGATGGGCTCTTAGAGCTATCTGATTATGAATTATATCCAACTTGTGAATCATGTCTCATGAGTAAAATGACTAAATCTCCTTTTAATGGAAAAGGAGAAAGAGTTACAGAGTTGTTAGCGTTGATTCACACAGACGTATGTGGACCTATGACAACAAGTGCATGGGGTGGGTATTCTTATTTTATTACTTTCACTGATGATCACTCAAGATTTGGATATGTGTATTTAATGAAATACAAATCAAAATCATTTGAAAAGTTCAAAGAGTTCAGAAGTGAAGTAGAGAAACAAATGGGCAAGAGTATTAAGATACTTCGATCAGATCGAGGTGGAGAATACTTAAGCGGTGAGTTTCTCAATTATCTTAAAAAAAATGTTATAATCTCACAATGGACTCCTCCAGGTACACCACAATTAAATGGAGTATCTGAAAGGAGAAATCGAACACTGTTGGACATGGTTCGATCCATTATGAGTTTTACCGACCTTCCAATTTTCTTTTGGGGTTATGCCCTAGAAACGGCTACATACCTACTTAACAAGGTACCTACCAAATCCGCCCCAAAGACTCCATATGAGATGTGGAAATGGAGGAAACCAAATCTTAAGCATGTTAAGACTTGGGATTGTCCATCTTATGTTAAAAAGTTTGAAAATAATAAGCTACAGACTAAATCCAATAAGTGTAGATTTGTGGGATACCCTAAAGAAACCGTAGGGTATTATTTCTATCATCCAACTGATCAAAAAGTGTTTGTTGCGAAACATGCTGCCTTCTTGGAAAAGGAGTTTATCCATGAAGGGGTCAGTGGGAGTAAGATATATCTTGAAGAAGTTCAAGAACCACAAATTACCATGGATCAAAGTCAGGTACCTGACCAAGTGGAAGAACCTACTGTATCATAGCTTATTCGTAAATCTGGAAAAGTACCGAAGATACCTGAGAGGTATGGATTCGTCATAGAGGATGACGACGAGGTACACATCATGAATGACGATGATCCATTAAATTACGAACAGGCTATGAGTAATAAAGTCTCAGGGAAATGGCTTGAAGCCATGAAATCCGAAATGGACTCCATATATGAAAACAAAGTATGGACTTTGGTTTCACCACCTGAAGGCATTAAGCCTATTGGGTGTAAATGGGTCTTTAAAAGAAAGACGGGAGCGGACGGCAAGGTGGAGACCTATAAGGCCCGACTGGTTGCAAAAGGTTTCAAACAAAGACAAGGAGTTGACTATGATGAAACCTTCTCACCAGTAGCTATGCTCAATTCCATTCGGATTTTGCTTGCGATTGCAGCTTATAACAACTATGAGATTTGGCAGATGGACGTGAAAATGGCCTTCCTCAATGGGAAACTTGAGGAGGATATGTATATGACACAGTCAGAGGGATTTGTTTCAAAAGTTGGAACAAATCAAGTCTGTAAGCTGCAACGATCCATTTATGGATTGAAGCAAGCTTCTCGTAGATGGAACATTCGTTTTGATGAGACAATCAAAGAGTTTGATTTTATCAAAAACGACGATGAACCATGTGTGTACAAGAAGGTTAGTGGGAGCACAATTTTATTCCTTATATTATATGTTGATGATATATTACTGATAAGGAATGACATTCCTATGTTACAATCAATAAAAATCTGGTTATCTAAACAATTCTCCATGAAGGACTTGGGTGAAGCATCCTATATTTTGGGGATAAGGATCTATAGAGATAGATCTAAAAGGATGCTCGGCATATCCCAAAGAATGTACATTGATACGATACTAAAGAGGTTTAGCATGGAAGATTCCAAAAGAGGTCTCATGCCGATGAGCCATGGAATACATCTCTCCAAGAAACAGGCCCCAAAGACACCTGAGGAGAGAGACCATATGAGTAAGATCCCTTATGCTTCTGCAATAGGATCTATCATGTACGGTATGATATGTACTAGACCGGATGTTGCTCATGCACTTAGTGTCACGAGCAGATACCAGTCGAATCCTGGAGAAGAGCACTGGAAGGCAGTGAAAAATATCCTAAAGTACTTGAGAAGAACTAAATATATTTTTCTTGTCTACGGTGGGTCTGAATTAAAACTCGAGGGATTCGCGGACTCAAGTTTTCAAACAGACCAAGATGATAGTAAATCTGTTTCAGGGTATGTGTTTACTTTGAACGGAGGTGCAGTGAGTTGGAAGAGTTCCAAACAGCAAACAGTTGCTGATTCAGTGACAGAGGCAGAGTATATAGTTGCAAGTGAAGTTGCAAAGGAAGCTGTTTGGATGAAGAAGTTCATAACTGAACATGGTGTGGTTCCTAGCATTGGAGAAGCAGTTCCCGTATACTGTGACAACACCGGAGCGGTTGCACAGGCTAAGGAACCCAGGTCTTATCAGAAATCCAAACACGTGTTGCGGCGATTTCACTTGATCAGGGAGATCATTGAAAGAGGAGACGTCACCTTGGAGCGTATAGACTCTTAAGATAACATTGTAGATCTATTTACTAAAGCTTTAACACAACAGCAGTTTGATCGTCACTTAGAGAAGATGGGTATGAGATACCATGACGATTGGCTTTAGTGCAAGTGGGAGATTGATAGTAGTGTGCATACAAGCCAATCATGTATGATGATAAAGCACATACTTTGAAAATAATCTTATTTATTTATTAATATAATATTCATTTATTAAAGGCATTTAATTATCTACATGGTGCTGTTTTTATAATATGTAAATAACCCATAGTTTTAAGCAATGCTTTTAGAATCATGATGTTGATCATGCTAATGAGATCTAAATTCTTAGAAAGCTTAAAAACTAAAATAGTTCATAATCATGGGATTACTAAAAAGGGGATTAGTAAATCCGGATAGATTAGTACATATGTTGCTTGCTCATTGGATGAGGATAATTGATCTCATAATCATTTGTGTGGAGACACTAAAGCAAGTATGCAGGTGCTTATTGGAGAATAAGTTCACTGAACGGGACTCGCTATGTAATACCTAATGGAGTTTTACTTGCCTGTCAATAGGAATTCCTAATGTGATAGTAGTACAAGTGATCCTTGGGCTTGAGATCATCATAGTATCTTGTATGTAATGAATTATACTTTGACTTATTCCTTAAAGCCCTTTAGGGTATATAAAAGGGTATGTTTGGGTATAATGAGTTACATATGGAGATAATGAATGATCAATAAAGAATCTACCACCTCTAGTAAAAGAGGAGAAATGTCCTATGTGATTCGTTAAACGACAACTCAGGAATCCTTGGCCAATGTGGAATGAAATTAGAAAGGAGTTTCTAATTTGCATTATTTGGTGTTGTGCATTTCTAATCGAAATACATATAATTAAATAAAATAAGACTTAACAGTAATTTCATGTCTTATATTTAATTGGGACATTGTATGGTGGAAGGATTGAATTGTACAGTAACTATTTACTCACAGGTTCTTTTATGATTAATGTTGAAATCTATATTATCTGGAAAGTCGTTGATCGCTAGGGAGGCTTATCCCTATTGTAGAATAAATATTATTTATTTAAATATATTATTAGTTTAATTTGTTTATTTAAATAAGATTAGAATTGTTCTAATTGATTTATTCATAACCGGTTTAATATGGAGAACCTAAAAGGTCACACCATAACAGAAAGAATAATTATTTAAGAAGGTAATGACATAATCGTAATAATGCATTAAGTGTAATTAATTTAATCTATGGCGATAGAATAAATTAAATAGCTTAATGTTTATTGTTTAATATTTTGAAAATATTAAATATAAATTAATAAGAGATGTCTTATTAATATTATTACAATTATTATTATTTTAATTTCTAAAGGAGTTTAGTAATTAATTTAATATTAGTACTCTCATTTATTTCTAATAAGATTAGGAGACAAGTTAATTAAATGAATTTAATTAATTATTCCTAATGTGGTGGGAAGCCTAAATTAATTAAAGAAGTTTAATTAATTAAATAAAATCTCATGTCTAATAGGATTAGAAGGGTTGACCAATATCTATATAAGAGGAGTCTTATAATAGATATCAGTTGATGCAATTCTAATTGTTGGAGTGTACTCCTTTTCAATAGAGGATAGAAAACTAAGCCAACCACCCTCCTTGATAATTCATCTTCCTTGGTGGATCACCTTTAGAGGCCAAACACTTGGGTGGCTAACGTTGATCAAAGGAAGGAATCTAACCCGGAAATTCAAGGAGATCACGAAGAACAAGGAGTTGAACTCGTACCTGTGGAAGTTTCGTTCTATAAGGGTATGATTCCATAACTTCTTATTTATCGTTTTAAATTAATAATTTGCATAAAGGATGATCCGGGTAATGGTTTTGTAGAAATTTTTAAACTCTGATATACCATGCTTCCGCTAATTTTTGCAATTTGATTGCATCACGATTTTGTACAAACCCAACACACCTTAGCTTTTCAACATCTGAATCCACCCCAAAACAATTTGGTTTGGCATACTTTGTCAAGAACGCTCGAATTTCATAAACATCTTTCAATATTTGTTTAGCTGAGTCAAGTAGCATAGACTTTTAGCAATAATTCGGATATTAATCGAAATATATATATATATATATATATATAACCAACTTAATAAATATTTTTTTTATAGTTTAAGGAAACTAAAAATAAATAAATCTTTTTATAATATTATGATACCGTACCGTCGTAATGGTAAGTTGAGGATTTCGTCATTATATGACGTCGTCATACTACCTCATACCATAGTGGACTGACTATCCTACGATCACATCCAACACTAGGTTCAACTGCATTGATGACTTCCTCGATTATTATTTCTACACCATATTAAATGATGCATAGAAATATATAAAATACATTTTGAAAGTTTCAAATAATTTTTTTCTAGCTAAAGAAATTAGCATAGACATGTGAATAATAACACTATTTTAAAAAATACATTGGTTCAATCATTTGATCCAATATTTTTCAAAAGACTCAGAAGTGCAAACATCAGCACGAAGTCAATAAATTTTGAAAATCTAGCATAGTTAGGAGATTTAGAATATCCAATTTTCCTCCATCAATATAAATCTTTACTCCACCGTTCATTACTTAATCATTCTATCAATCTTCAACACCATCAATGCTCTCTATACCATAACCTTTCTATACCTAGTATAGTTCATCAAACTTACCACACTTTGGAAGTTCAGAAACTTGCCACAATAATATGAGTTTAAGAACTTGTCCTAACAATATGTAGTCCAAGAACTGATCAGGGGCTGTCCATACGCTTAGGGGTTCAAAAACATACATACGATTATGAGTCACGAACTTACCATAAGCATGAGTTTTAAGAACCGCACCTAATCTTAATATCATATAATCTAATCTTAATTGTCTCTAACTATCAAATATAAATTTGGGACAAGAATCACCTTCTCACCATATATATATCGATAGCGCGACACTAACATTTCAATGATTATCCATGTGATAAACCAAGTGTAAGCACAAAACCCCTGCCCATACAAAAGTTTGTACAACTCAGCCACCACATGAGTCCTCAGTTGAAATCCCACTTAATTCTATCTTACTATTCTCTTGCTCTTTGCTCGATACAGATTTTATGTATCTCATCATCTATAACTCCTTGTGAGTTTATCTTGTACTATCTCATAGTACATTCTCTTTATAGCATCAAATTATAACTATTCAATCATTACAGACCATCTGTCTTTTACAACTTTAAAAGATCACGATGTGATCTTATTATATAATCATCTCATCTCCCTTATGATTCTTTTCTTATCTCATGATCATTTTATTTTACAATCTTCTTATCTTTCCCTTTCATCATGTCATATTATGATTTCATTACGCTTTTAATCTTATAGACTTTGTCTATTCATCATTATTCGTTATCCTGATTATTGGAGTTAGGTAACTCCTGATTCTTATCTTTATATCTCTTCAAGATTCTTCTTTGAATCTTCTTGTTTATTTATCAATTCTTCCTTTAAGAATTTCTAACTTCATTTGTATTGCTCAATATTTTATTCGAGTTTACTCCTCGTCAATCTCATCTTATTCTTATAACATTTCTAGGACTTAACTCATTCTATACTTCTACGTATGTGAAAAGAATCACCTTTTCATCATACGTATCCATAATCCTATGCTCGGTACACATCTAGTCTCTAACAGTGTTTAATATAGTAAGCTGAGTGGTTTCCCACAAACAACCAACAAACTAGTTTCCCGTCTCGTCTACACTGTTTTACACAGTGAGTTAAATCGGTTGCTAGTTCGTATTAACCGTCGCTCTCTGATAGAATCGTTTAGCCCAGATACTATACATTAACCATTAAAGAGTACGACTGTACCACTAGTAAAATTTAAATTCTCATTCTTATAACCTAAGGTCATAACCTAAGGTACTCTTACCTAAGGTGTATAACTTATCAGCTCTGATACCAACTGAAACGACCCCAAAATTCATACAATAAAACTCTCGACATCGGTCGTTAACAATACATCAAACTTCTAATTTTACATCATTAATCGATATTAAATTTAATAAAATGCGGAATAATTAAAACTTTTATACCTTTCTTTCTTTATTTCCCTGAATCACAACCTTTATCATTAACATATCTTTGAATCAAATCTTTTTTATAACTCGCTTCATCAGAAGTATAAACAAAATCTTACATTACAAATCAGTATCCAGTACACATCGGATAACTCAACTTACAACTCAAAATTATAATATATCCAAATCATTAGATATATTTCTCATCTAAAAGCAAATAATCTTCTTGAATTGCTATTGATCTCTATCATTCAGTTAGCACGTATTATTACCTTGAATCCTTGACCTGCAAAAATGGTTATTTTACAAGAATGAGCTCGACAGCTCAGTAAATCTAGCAGTTTTCATGCATCACATAGCACACAATATCATTCTCAGTTCGTACATCATAATTATTTAACTAAACATATCATGCATGATGTATTTTACATCTCAATTAAAGATTGAGTTCCATAACCCAATCAGTTTAGTCTTAAATTGACTTTCACAGTGTAAAGCATCATTTATAATTGCACACACATTCAACAGTCTGAATTACGACAATCAGTTACCAAATTCATAAAGCAAATAAGAACTGAAAGACTTGCCTAGTTCGTAGATTACAAGAACCGATTAACAGCTTATAGCTATTTGCACCTCACGTATCCTACACAATATATAATCATGCACATAATTTTTTAGTCACATAGCAACGCTTAGTAATCGTTTAAGTAACTCTACTTTACGATCTACTATCATCTTCTTTAGATTTGATACACAATGTTCAATTTATGTGGTCAAGTCCTGTTAGGGCTCCTCATTGTCCATTCGATTTATTTACGTTAAACTTCCTTTTACTTCTCATCACGTTCCACTTTAATACACTTAACAATTATTTAAGTCTTAAACCTCGTCTTTACATTACATTAAATGTATAATGTTTGTTAACATTAATTAAGTTAACTTTCATTTCATATTTCTTTATACTTCTCTTTTAATCGACACTTAATGTTTGGTTAAGTCGATATAGTTGTCATTACATCATTGATTAATGTTAAGCATCATTATATTTCATAAATTTCAAGTCTTATAACTTAGAACAATATCTTTTATCATCAGATGCACTTCAATTGCATACGTGCATTCCCGACACCCTCCGATTGACTCCTAATACACATCAGTCCCAAAGATGGCCATTTTGACCCCTGCTAACGATCTCAAATCGAAAAACTTAAAAAATAAAAGTTGTAGGTCTACTGGTCCTCGTTCCGGATCACCTTGAATCACCTCAATCGGAGTTTGTATGAAAAAGTTATTTCTATTTTAGTAAAGGATGCCCAAACAGTCCTGGATAGCACTATTAGCACGCCCGCGACCCTAGCTTTGCCTAGACTTCCAGATTTTACGATTTTTGATGAACATACTTAAAATCTTCATAACTTCTTCATTTTAAGTCAGAATTAGTTGGTTTTTGACTCTATGAACTCGTTAAACACTGAACTACTCATCTACAAAATGATTATAACATTTCAAAAACTTTAACAAATCATTTTAAGAGTTCCAATTCAGTGTTCATGCTATATTTTCATTTTTCAACATATTTAGCGAGACCGAATACTACGACTTCATTTTAGATCTGTTTTGGTTCGTTCAACTTGCGTTGTTTTCGTTTTTCAACATACTAACAACATCTATTATCAATTTTAGATTCTACACATGAGCTAACCATCAATTTTAGTCTCAAAGTAAGCTAAAATATAATATTAAATCAAAAACTCAAATTCTCTATCTTTTAACATAATTACAGCAACCCGATTACTACAAAACCCATTACAGAGGTTATATACCAGATTATACACATCTATTAACAAGTGTATCATCAATTCTTATCAAATTCTCTACCAAAATTCTTTTATAAGGAAGTATTTATAAGAACACAAAATAGATTTTACAACCAAATTATTACCTTTGATTTCTTCTTTAAATCTATGATAGATGATATGAATCTTCTTCTTCTTCCTCCATTGATTGTCTAAAACCTTCTCAATTACAGAGAATTTCTTCTCTTTCTCTCTCAATTTCTCTCTTCCTCTCTTCTCTGTTTCTCTCCTTCTCTCTGCCTTAGCAAATAAACTGACCACCACTTTAACGTGGTTTAGCCAGTTATCAAAACAAAGACTCGGCACTTACAGATATAAATGGTCTCTAGACTATGTTAGGCTAAAACCCAATTAGCCTCTTACTATTTTATTTAAATAATCCCCTTATCATATGGTTCACAATTGTCACACTTTATTTGATTAAATTACTTAACCCATATAACTCTAATTTTATTTAACAAATCATAATCTCTCTAATTTAATTATTTAATTAAACTAGAATATTACCATTTCATTAGCGTAATAAAATACGCACCAATTATAAAATTATTTAACATAAATTAAATCAATATTATCGTACCTAGATAAATTATTCCCTAATAATTTCCATCGAATATTTATTTTATAAATATTCCAGCTAAAATATTTATTTTATTCTATAAATATCCCAATTAAAATATTTCTTTAATATGATAAATATTTTAACTACACATGAAATTCACAATCATACTATATTAACATATTACATTTATATGTAAATCTATTAATCTCTTATTTTATTAAAATGAATACATTAATTCACTATTTTAATTAAGTGAATTACACACCTTGTTTATAAAACTTAACTCATAACAACTCCATTGCCAACATGACATAATAACCAAATTATATTGTCTCGTAATATAATTTCAACTCATTCAAATAAATTATTAATTATCAGTTTCTTCCTTTTCGTAACAACTTCGTTTATTTTCTTTAATAGTTTAATTAAATATTAAACATCTTTTCCCCAATATATGAATATAATTCTCTTCATACCAAATCACACATTTCAGAATATAACTCATATACACATACTCGTACTCGAAATATCTCAAAATAAGAATTTTATTTATTAAATTCTCATTTATTAATTCTTAAAAATTCAGATTGTCACAGGTCACATAGCTCGAGTGTGCCCTATAGCGAACTCAAGTCTAGTTGGGATGGTAACACCAAAGGTTGTCCCATATAAGTTAAATTCGGTGGTTCAGGGAGAGCTTTTGTCGTGACTTTCCAAAAAGCGAGGAACCCGAACGAAGTTATCATGGGTAAGCTAATCATAAACTCTTGCGTAGTCTATACCTTATTAGATACCGGTTCTATCCATTCTTTTATTTCACCTACTTGTGCTTAACGTTTGAACTTGACCCCTGAGAAATTAGACTTTGACTTATCTGTTGAAACTCCGTTGGGAGAAACCTTCATTACATCCATAGCTTACAAATTTTGTTTGATTCAAATTGGCACCCCCACATTACCTGTTGATCTCATCTCTTTGAAAATACTTGCATTTTATGTGATTTTAGGAATCGACTGGTTAACCACTCATCATGCTAAAATTGATTATTTTTGTAAGGTTGTTAGCTTTCATATTGTTGGTCGAAAAATCGATCACTAATCACGCGCAAGTATACGCGGTCTAACAAGTAATACAGTGATAAGGAAAGTGTCGTACCCACGAGGAACTATCACTAATATTTACCAAATACCAACTTTGTATCGCTTAAGTTTTATTCGAACAACAAACTAATTGGAGTGTGGTTAATTTAGTTATAACTAATTATCAAAGCAAGCAAATGGATAACAAATGGCAATCGAAGGCACTACAAGCTAAGGTCACAACTTCACCCCACACAGGCATTCTGTCGAACACCTGGCGTGTTATGCTTCATCAAACTTCCTACCCTTCTCTCTTTGGTCTTAATGATCACGACAGTTTGTCGACCGAGAATACACAGGTGCTCATACACCTCTGTCGAGGTATGCCCCAAAACATAAAACTGTCGGATAAAGAAAATGACAAAAATAAGTTTTCTAAAAATGAACGACAAACTTTTACCGTTAATTGTTGAAATACCCGGTGATAAAAGCACAGTAAGACGCATTGTTGCACAGTAGCACACGGTATTGCATAGTATCTTTGATTCTTACGTAAGAAGTCACTCAGTATTCAATAATTGCCACAGTAGTTGTTGCATAATATCTCAATTACTAATTCAATAATTGTTACAATAACATTTTCATAATATTTTATATTATTAAATCAATAATTATCACAACACAGTAACTCATATTATTTAAATGATTTATTAGATAGCATTATTGGCAATGTCTAAAAATTTCTGTCAAGGAAAGGGGTTAGGTTATATAATTACGCGCCAATAAGGATAAATTCTTATCGAAAAGCCCCCTCTTTCCTGGGAACGATCTGGTTATCAATAATGTGAGCTTATAATATTAATTGTGAATAATTATTATGTGGTGGGTATTTGTCTAATTTCTGTTACAAATGGAGGAATTTTAGCATGAGACATTTGTTGAAAGTTTGACATATTTTTCTATGAAATCATAATTTTCTTCTCCGATAAAATATTCATTCAAATATATTATTATAATATTTTATTATAATAATATAATGTGATGATATAAAAGTATAATTTTATTTGTTTAATTAGTAAAAATTATTATAATATATATATATATATATATATATATACAAGCTGTGGACAAAGGGATGGAGGTGAGCAAATTATATTTGAATGCTTTGTTTTCAAAAGCAATAAAGTTCTTGTCCTTTTTTTCCCAAATTGGTTGGTTGAGAATTTCTCCTGCAATTCATTTTCTAATTAGAGGGCCCTCATCTATAAGGAATTGAAAGTTAGGCAGAGAAGGAAAAAAGGACAGTTAGGCAGAGAATTAAACAGGTTTGCTTATTTCTTTCCACCGGATTGCACAATAAAAACGAGGTTAACCCTTCATCCTAAGACACCAAAAAGCACAAGTGTTCCTACTGCAATATTGTGAGTAGTTCTTTTGAGTATAAAAATACTTTTGAGTGTAGCTTATAGTGCAAGATTTTATCAAGATTATATCCGTTATACCAGTCAGATCTAGTTTTCTACTAAGGTAAAGGATATTATTTTATTTCATTACTCTTAAGGGATATCATTTTCTTTCATACTCCATATTATGTAAGTGATATTATTTTATTTCATATTCCTAAATTTAAACTTACTATGGTAAGTATTGTTTTTATAATTCCTGAAATGATTAGAAATCCCTAAGGTTTGCGCTTCATCTAATATCATTTCACTGAAATATTGGTCTGAACTTTCTTATCAAATTTTAATATTTTCATGTCGGAGTACTATTCATCTAGGATACTATTCATACAGTACTATTCACACGATACTATTCATACAGGGTACTATTTATGGGATACTATTCACGATAAAAATTGGTTTCTTTTATGTTCAAATTATTTTTGATATATGAATATCATTCTTGAATTTTACTCCACAATTGATTATTATGTTGACAATTTAAACATTCTTGAACTTGGATAAATTAAAGTATAAATCTCTAATATTTATCCTTGATCTCACTTTATTCGTTCTTTATATTATTTTTCATCATCCTCAGTCTTAAATTGTGGTGAAAGTTATCTTTGGCCCGTAGTACAAAGATGAACTGTTGATTAGTATGATTATGACCAAGAATTGTGTATTGGTATAATAATGACATTTGGTGTTACAGATAAAGGCTTGTGATAAAAGTTATCTTTGGCCCGTAATGCAAAGATGGACTGTTGTTTGGCATGATCATGACCATTGGTGATACAAATGAATATCTTTAGCCGTAGTGCAAAGATGAAATGTTGACTTGCATAATTATTGATTGATGTTACAAGGATAAAATATTGATGATGGTCCTCTAACTTGTAGAAGATAGTAGATATCATTCTCTACTTGACTCTTCTAATAGGTTGTTATTTTCGCTATAGTTGTTGATCTAAAACTTGTTGTCCATCATATTTTATCTAATTTATTATTGTTGAAGGCTAACGATAATTTATTCTTCATTATTTTAGTCATAATATTCTTTACTGGGCTAGTTGAGCTCACCCTTTTCTTTCATTATTCTCTTTAGGAAATGAGAATATAGCTGGGACTAGTCAGGGAATGGAGTGATGGTACGAGATAGTGCTATAGTAGTCCTCACTATTTTGTAAAATAGTGTGATAATAATTGTAATGAGGACTTATTTGAGCGTTGATATTTTAGTATTATATACGACTTAATATCTATATTGAAGCTCATAGTTTGTGTGGTCGTATTTTGTACGATAGTTTTATAAAAAAAGATTTGTATTTAGATTATGTACCATGTATTTGGTGACTCAAAATGGGTTGTGTGGACCTATTTTGGGGGCGTCACATATGTACTTTTTATTCTTGTTTTCTATCTTGATTCAAAAGGCGAGATTTCTATTATCCAGTATCCATTGTTTACTTATGTGTTATCATTATTATTATTGTTATACTTATGGGCAATTGTTGATCACTCTTGCATGCTAACATTGCAGCTAAGGTTGAAAGGGTTGATGAGTCATCTACTAGTAAAGGCAAGAGCAAAGCAAACAAGTTATGAAGACTTGTTTATTATTATTTGAAAATATTTTATTTAAGACTTATTATGTTATGTTTAAGAATTATTTGTGATGTTATTTCTGCATTGCTGTATCAAGGTTAGAGGACATGGGATTTTATTATTTAAGATGTTGTAACCGTTAAGGGGAGGATTTCTATTTGATTTATGAGTTTTATTTATTTATGGGTTGTTAGATGTGTTATTATTGATCAGTGAACACCAAATCCTGTGAAATTGAAGTACCCGGATTTGGGAGTGTTACAAGTTGGTATCAGAGCTGTAGGTTATGAACCTTAGGTGGAGAAAACCTTAGGATAGTAGCCTTATAGGAGAGCGAAAACATAGTGGTGATAAACTCTTATCGAGTTCTAAGAAATGAATTAAGGAATTCATTGAATATAATAAAAGACTTTATGTGCTATGTGTTTATGTGATATACTTATGTGCTCGCTAGTATCGATTAGCAACACGTAGTAATTTAAAACTTAAAATTTTGATTGTCAGGATGTCGAATATTGGAGGATCCAGTCAGCCTAGGGAGGTTGTGCCTCGAGTAGCTTGAGAAGAGAAGCTCCGAGACATTCATACCGTCTGGGAGCAGTTGGTACAGAGAGAGCCATCTCCGCTGATCACTGTTGTGGGTCAGGAGCATAAGCATATGTTTGATTCAGAGGAGGACTCTGAGGAGATAGAGGTAGAGGCTGAGGAGGAGGATGAGGACCCTGATGAGTTTCTACCAAACACTATCAGTGACGAGATGTATGGCGAGCTGTATGACTGTAACATAGAGTTACAAGATAACGTTAGAGAATTAAAGGAGTTGATAGTTGTATAACGGGATACTATAGAGCAGAAAGATGACGAGATTGAGAATCTTAATGGACGTCTTGGAGACGTGGAATGGAAGTTGTGACGCCCCCAAATTCAGATACATGTACCTCGAATTCGGTGCATTACGTACTAATACTAATAACATACTAAAATATCATGCAACAAAATAATACAATAATTTACATTGATTTAATATAAATATTCACTTCCCAAGGTCTCGTAACCGTTACTAAGACATTACATAATAGAATCCATAACATAGCTTAATACATAAACCATAATTAAATCCTATTACAACTTAATAATAAACTTCTAGCATAAAGGACTAAAGCTAATCCGTACCTTTACCCTTTCCCTTATCTTTGCCTGAGGGTCCACACTGTTCTTCCTTAACTGAAATATTTAAGTAAAACAAGAATGAGCAACAAATTTGCTCAGCAAGTAATATAGCAATAAGGTTGAACAATTATAAAGTTCAAATATCAAGGGTATAACGGCAAATGATAGTTCAAGAATAACAAGGAGTATCAATATTTCTAAATGAGAGTCGCTATAGACCGAAAGATATCATCAAGATTTAAAAGTTCAATAATTCCGAAGTTCAAGAATAATGAATACTGAGTAGCCACTATGGACTAAGAACTCTTACTAGAATTAACAGTATCCTACTGAAAATCCAATATAAAAAAGTACAACAGGTGATCAGCTATAGTACTCTACGTTATGCATAACATTCAAAACATGCTAGTATGTGCGCACGTCGGTTCCCCAACAGTTATATAATTTCTCCTTCAACGAGGGTTGTTCATCTCAGTAGATTTATAAGAGTCTGCACCAGGTCAATTGGTTTGGATAACTTTCTTGTGACAACCCAAAAATCTATAAGATTTTAAATGATTAAAATAAAGGTTAAAGAATAAAACCTAGATGGAAATTTGAGAATTTATTTAAAATTTTAAGTAAAACCTATACGGTTTACTATTTGAACGAGAATAGAGAAAATATGGGTTACAAAATTTCAAACCCTAGAAATGGAGTTATATGTATTTTGAAGGAATGTTAAGAATAATGTATTAAGATACATATAAATTTGATGTGAACTGAATAGTGTAAGAAATGTTATATTGATACATGTGAAAATTTTATTAAGGAAATAAGATTTCACATGAAGAGATGCTATGAGGTTAAACGAAGATGAGTATATGTATAGAAATCTATACATAATTAGTAATGTGCTATATATTTTAGCAAGAGGAATGATGAATTATGTTAAGGATATGAGAATCAAGATAAAACTATGTTAGTAATTAGCATAGTTTGAATGTTGGCCTTGACTGGCAAATAAGAAGATGAATAAATATGAAGTAATTAGCTAATATGATTAGCATTAAAAATGGAATAAGTTAAAACTCAAAATTTCAGTTAGAGATAGAATTTTGAGGTACGAACTACTCAATTGCATCCAGAACGTCAAGTTTAGTCAGAAAAGATAATAAACACAAAATGTGTAAGGGTTGACTTTTTGGGGTCAAAGTCAACAGTTGACTTTTATGGAGAAAAATCAAAATTGGAGTTAGAAATGGAATATGTTATGATTTATGTGAACTATGTATGTGATTAAATAAATATACATTATATAATGTGTATACATTTATTTTGTATATAAAAGAGAATTAAGAATAAAGTTATGTAACCTAATATATATATTAGGTATGATAATTTAATAACTTAAGGGGTTATAATATGAGAGAATATTAGTATATAAAAATATATACTAACCCTAAGAAATTTACTTCATGAAATTTATTTTATAACTTAAGTAAGCCAAGTCTGATTGGTTTTGAAATTAAAGAGGCATTAGTAAGGAATTTATTTTTAAATGTGGGAAATAAAAACCCTAATTAAATGATTAGGATAGAATAAAATTAAAAGTATTGGACTATAATAATATCATAGCCCAAGAAATTAAATAGAATGGCCCAACTAAGCCCAACAAGTGAAGGGACTTAATAGTTATTTGATTAAGGTATTAAACCCTAATTACATACTCACTTGAATACGACAAGTCTAATTGGGTTATGTAAGTGAATTAATATTATTGATATATAATAATATAGAAATATCAATAATAATGAGTATTAGTGCAAGAGTTAATAAATTAAAAAGAGTAAGTGATTTAAACAAGTCCAATTATTTAATTAAGCATGGGACTTGTAGATAAATTGAATTAAGGACAATTAAATTATTAAATTAGCCCAATATGTCATGTATAAGGTAAGTATAATAATGTCCCAATTTAATTATGGATGAAAGCCCAAGTTCATTTTTGTTAGTAAGTAAAACAAGGAAAATGCAAGCCCAAAAAAAATTTAATTAAAAGCCCATTCTTGGCCCATTTAAAAAGGGGTGTTATAGTCATTGGGTAAGTATTAAATAAAACAAAGATTAGGTGGAGAATAGGCCACTTGGCCAAAAATTGAGAGAGGAGAAAAGGGGAGGTGGATGGGATGATTTGTTAGCTTTAGTTGGTAAATTGCTTTTTAAGTGTCATTTTATTAATGAAGCCAACAGTTGAAGCTTATCTTACTTGCAATAATAAGAGAGAGGAAGGATAAAGATATGTGGAGACAAAAAGGCAACTTGGCCAGGTAAAAAAAAAGAAGAGAAGAATATAAGAAAGAAAAAGAGGAAGAGAGAAGAAAAAGAAAGAAATAGAAGAGAGAGAGAGAGAGAGAGAGAGAGAGAGAGAGAGAGAGAGAGAGCAAGAGAGAGGCTCGGTGGGAGCATGAAGGGAAAACGGGTGAGGGGAGGCTGCCCTAGGAGAGAGAAGAAGGAGAAAAATTCTCCATAGAAGAAGATGATGAAGATGAAAAATTAAAGGTATAAACCTATTTTTTCTAAGCTTTCCTCTAATTTATTTTAGTGATTTGATGAAAAGAGGTTTATGATATGGAAATATAAAATCTTAAATCTATGTGTTTTATATAGATTCATACATGGATCTAACATATGCAAGTGTTAGAAAGTGGATCAAAAGGAAAGAAAGTGAACTAGGTTTCTAGAAAATTAGAAAACCCTAGCTTTCTCTCCCTTTGATCAACTAGTATTTTAAATCTACACCTTCTTTTCGCAATCCGTCAAAGAGGGGTACTAGATATAAGTGTTGACTAATAAACCCAAGTGGTAGAACTCAAAAATCATGTTTCTAAGAGTCGTGGTATGAGTTTTAGTGAAAACAGTCCATGTAATGGACAAAAAAGGTTAAAAAGTTTCTGACTGTCTGCCCCAAGGGCATTTTTGTCAAATTTTTGTATTTTAAAAATTCTGGAAAATTTAGAGAGTTAATATCAGAGGTTACCTAGATCCTGTAAAAATCTGAGGATTTTTGGCTATACAGAATGGGAGTTATGGATTTTACGGCTAAGGACTATTTTTAGAAAGCTACCCAAATAACTCTGCGTGTAAGTCCAAATATTATAAAAGTTTTACTGGAAGGACATGTATATAATAGGAGCTTACACTGAAAATTTCAGAATTGTTGGAGATAATCTTGATTTATGATAAATCTGAGAAGCTTTGGCTATTATGAACCATTTAAAAATAGTAAATGTATTTTAAAAAATTTTGGAAAAATATATTTTCATGAGGGAAATATTTATGGCTGATTTCCAATAAAGAAATAATTTTAGAGAGGTTTTGCTATTTTTCATATAAACGATGTTATATGGGTAAATGGATTAAATTGAATATATGATGTGAAAAATATGAAAATTAAGGTTTTACGACTTGACCTTAAGCATGGTTGATGCAGAATTTTGATGGAAGTTTCGGTCAGTGGTGAAGAGTTTTGAAGTTTATAGCATTTTAGAATGCTTAAACGAATTATTTAAGGGAAAAAAATAATTAAAATAAATTGTTTATTAATTGAATAAATGACTTAAAATATTTTACATGACTAATGATATTTGATTGAAATATTATTAGTAATATTTGACTTAAATATTTTTAAAAAGTTAATAACATTAGCTTAAAATATTATTACTTAATTAATAATATTAAATGGAAAATTAAAATAAGAGAATTAAGTTATTTTTCAATATAGTTGTCGAATTTGGTATTCAAGGAACTATATTATGCTTGTAGTAGACTGAAATGAGAATCCAGGGTACTGAATTTGATTTCGGGTTGCTGAAATTGATTTCAGTCTGCTAGGAGTTAATTATGGGCTGCTGAAATAATGATTTTAGGATGCTGAAATGCAACCTGATTTATTGAAATAGTATTTTCAGTTATCTGAAATGTTATCTAGTTTACTAAGATAACATATAAAGAGAAAACTTATAAGTATAAGTTATGACATGATTAAAGATTATCAAAGTATAATCATAGTACTAAGACTTTAATGTAATGTCTAATATTTAACTATATGTTTGAATGTTAGACAATTTAATATAAGATGATAAGAACTTATAAAGTGAGTGAGTAAGTATTAAGTTTAAAGTAGTACAGTCGTATTCTGCAATAGTTGATGTATAGTATCTGGGCTAAACAATTTTTTCAGGGAGCGGAGGTATATACGAATTAGTAACCGATCTAACTCACTATGAAAATAGTGTAGACCAGATGAAAACTAATTTATTGGTTGTTTGTGGGAAACCACTCAGTATACTATATTGAATACAATTAAAAACTCGATATGTGCTAGGTTTAGACTTGGGAATGTGTATGGTGTTAATGAATTATCTAATATTTGACCATGTGTTTAAATGTTAGATAGATTACTTATAAAGTAATAGAATTACGAGATAATGTATGATATTCTAATTGAAAGATCAATCTTATAACTGATAGGTCTTTTCAATAAGAAGATAAATTAAATTGCGTAGCAGTAATCGACTATGCAGGCAAGTTCTCTAACTCAAACCTCGAGTTATATGTTTCAAAGCAAGGTAGTGAATAATTATTGTTGATTATTCACATCTATATTGATTATTGATTCGCACTTAGTGCATGTTGCATATGTTCATCAGGTATGAAAGGCTGATCACCTTCATTACCATAAGGTTCAGTTAAAGTTGTTCATGGTCCTTGTTGACATTAAAAATTATTGATTCAGTCATTCAATTATTGACATTTTGATTCATGCTCTTTCACAATTATTATATTATTGAAAACTTGAAAGCTTATTCTTCTTTCAATCATGATATATCCTTGTTATATTTAAACTTGCTAGGAAAATTAGTTGCTCACCCTTGCTATATCATGATAATAAATTTCAGATTAGGACGAAGGTTCGAAGAAAGAAAGAGACAAAGGCAAAGTTTCAAGAATAGATTGTTATGCAGTTATAACTACTAAGTTATTTGATGCAAATGATGTTGTAAACCTATTAAGTTATTAAAGGTATGAATTCAGTTAAGATTAATAGACCTTGGGAATTGTTATAGAATCATGTGAAATAAATAATATATGTTTATATATTCCGCATTAGATGATAGTGTTAGGAATATACATGAGAACATCTGCATCAGAATCGTAGAGTTCAGTCATCTGAAGATTGAAGCATTGGCAATGGTTTAATCTGAAGACTAATATTTGAACGTTGCTGATTGAGAGCATCAATGCAGAAGGATAATTTTTGATGTTCTGATCAAGAAGTCAGAAAGAAGAAATAAAGGTGACTACCAGCCTAACACGGAATAGTGACATCTCTGAGGCGGTAGGTGAAGTAGCAGACTGTTATGTCAGTAAAGTCAAAAAAGAGTTGTCACGTCACATCAGCAGTCTGCACCAAATAACTCATGATCTGCAAAGCATTTCAAATAGCTTCCAACGGTTATTTTCCAACGGGAAGATCCTGGAAGGGTAGTTAACAGCTGAAGCTTCAAAGATGAAAGAGTTGCTGAGTTGTAGAATCGTTGAGTTATTGGAATGCTACATTGTTGACTCTACGAGTTCCACTAGAGCTGAACAGAACAAGTCTCAGTGGAAGTGAAGCCGATTTGAAGAAGGACTTGAACTGACAAAAACTTCACTCAACAAGGATGAGAATGCCATTGAAGATGGCAGCTAAGTTGAGAGCCGAGAAGGCCAAGAAGCTAGCATTCAGGAAAGTGGCTGAGCATAAAGAAGATCAGAAGAGCCACTCTACAGATCACCATGAAGAACCAGAAGTTGAACAAGTACATATGCAGAACCATGTCTGCATATCAATCAAGAAGGGTTCAAAGGCTGCTAAGGATCAGAAGAAGGTGACTCACAATAAAAAGCCTTAGCAGACCTATGTGGTGATGGTGCATAGCTGACATTAGAAGAAGATGAGTTGAACAGAATGAAGATCAGATGCACCTGAGAAGAAGTGGTCCAGACTCTACGCAGAATGCAAAGAGGGCCACGCCAAGCTGCTAAGTACAAAGATGATCAAGCTTCAAGACATCTTAGCAGCAAGGCACCAACAACAGCAACAACTACAACAACGAGTAGCCAGGGCCTGAGGGGTCCTTCTCCGGAGGGACTAAATGAAGTTTCAAGCCTGCTGGGCTTGAAGAGTTCTTAGTAAACTAAAGGAATTCCAAGCCTGCTGGGCTTGAAAAGTTCTTAGTGAACTGAAGTTCCAAGGCTGCTGGCCTTGAAGGAATCTTAGTGATTCAGGGTGCTGCCCATTTCTTAGTGGGTTTCCTGCGAGAGTGCAGAATAGTGGATTAGGAGCTTGAGTCTCTGAACCACTTAAAACCCCCTTGTGTCTTTTACATTCTGTCATTTACTTTCTGTCATTTACATTATGTACTTAATTGCTATAACTGCTATGATTGTAGTAACTACTTACAACTAAACTAACTGCAAGAACAATGTATCAATGTTTATCAATATATCAATGAAGGGGACATTTAACTTATTCCTCTGTGCTTAAAATGATTCTTATGTTTGTCATGTGCTAACTTCTTAGCAATATAAAATAAAATGGAAAAGAGTTTAAAAATGCAAAGGATCTATTCAACCCCCCCTTTTAGATCTATTGTGTGCCTACTGGGAACTAACAATTGGTACCAGAGCAGGTTCTCATGCTATATTCAAAAGCTAATCGCTTTGAGTCTGATCCTAGGCACAAATATTGTTCTAAACTTAGTTTAGTAGTAAGTCACTTGTAAATGCAGATGAGCTCACACGTTGAAAATAATGTGTACAGGTAAATGTGTATATACACCTGAAGCTGCTCAGATTGGTCTATGTTCTTGAATGCTATAGCAACAAGACCAATCCTTGTCCACAATCAATCTTGTAGTCTGAAGACCAGAGATGGGAAATCAAGAGGCATCAACTGCAAAGAATCAAGCATCCTCCATTCTGAAAGATGAAAAACCATACACGCAAAGAAATGCTTATCCAGAGGAGAAAGAAGAAATTCTCCAATATGTATTTGGCTAACCAACAGTTGGATGTGAATCCTGAGGTTCAAGGTTGTCAAAGAGTTAAAGCTGTCAAGACCTTCCTAGCTTATATCTCCAAGACTATATGATTGATCAAAGGTCAAATGGAGCAACAGACTGTTAGCATTAAATGCAAATATATGCACATCAATGCCTAACATCATTATAGCAAGAAAGTGACTGTCAAGAAACTAACAGTGTAATGGTACAGTTCCTCATTTATACTTATATGAATATCATGTTGCATTACCTTATGCACTATAACAGTATTCTATTAAGAGACCATACTCTTCCTAAAAAGGGGAAGAGAGAAAGTACACTAAGGTTGGAAACTTAATTGCTAACGAACTTTCTCTCCATCCAAGTTTTAGGTTGAAGATAACATCTTGAAAGAAGTCTGAAATACGTCATAAGCATATCAGGATTTAATTAAGCTTAAGTGGAGTAATCCTTGCTAAAGGGCTGGTATGTATGTACAAACCCATGTTCTAAGTTTTTGATAATATGTAGAGTATGATCAGTTTTAGAGGAGTATCTTGAAGATTCTTAGAAACTGATCATCTCCATGAATCAACCAGATACAAATAAGTAATAGAGTTGATTCCTACTCTATGAACATTCAAAATCTGTAAACATAACCAAGCAAAGGGTGAAAACATCAAAGAAAAAGAGTGTCTTATTAAAAGGATTAATCTTACACACACTCACCGGTATGCATGATAAATATCACATCTAAATCTGATATATGCATAAATATGATCATTGATGCTAAAGTTGATGTAAATTCTAGTATATGAGGAATAGGGGTTTTGAGAAACTAACCTAGCAGGACCCATTTAAACATGGGTACCAAAAATAGAAATTTATCTAACCTGCAGGTACTTGGTCTATCTGACCACACTAAGGAATGCTGAAGAAGATGACTTCAGTCACAAGGACTTAACCAGGTAGAGGCTCAAGACATTTCAGAAATGTTCTTGTCAAAATCATTCTATGCCAAAGCCTGTTCCTAAAGACTTGCTGAGCTAACATGAATGAAGCTCGCAAGATTGCTGATCTCCATATGGAAGCTGACCATTCATACCTAGATGAAAAAGATCTTCCATGACCCATTCATGCAAGGAATATCTTCAAAGAAGGAAACGATAAGAAGTTCACATCAAGGGATCATCAAGTAGTGATTATGAAGAACTTATCAATAGAAGCAGAACTCCACGAGTGTAGCCTGTCAAAGAGCTTAAGGAAAATTGTAGTGTTCTCTACGATCAAGACTGTGTCAAACCTGTGCAAGCCAACACACAACTATTATGGTACAATGATCATAATCGTAGTGTTCCTTCAGTCAGCATCAAAGTCCGCAGTTCTGATTAAGGAGGAAGGGAAACTAACTGAAGGAAGGCTGTTAGATGTTGACAAGTTAATAGTCCCAAATGAGTCTTCATTCATTCTTAGTGTGTATTGATGAAACTAAGAAAAGACTGCAAGCCTACTGAAAATGCCTGTTCAGGTATCAGATAAAGAAAACTACATTCCTAGTTCTGTCAATAATCGTGAAGTGATCAGTCCTGAAGATATCTCTCTCCATGATCCAAGGAAGCTTTTATGATAGAGATGATTCCAGTTAGAAGGAGATATGCAAGCTGCCTTCTAATGCATATGAAGAAGAATTCATACCGCTTTAAGAAGATAGCATCGTCTATGGGGGAGCAGTGATCTACTAAGAGCAGCAGAACTAAAGGTGCCAAAGATGATTGATGAAGCACATTCTTCAGATCTTCCAAGCAGAAAAGATAGTCACTTGATTAACTCAGAAAGATCAAATGAGAAGCTGAAGAAGCTGTGAATTTCAGAAAAAGAAGAAAAGCAGTCACAAAACTAAGAAGTTCTCACTCACTACGATTGAAGAGGTGTCACCAATCGTAGAGTCCAGACAAATTATGACTGCAGATGGAGAAGCTGCTATAGCCTCTCAGCCTGAACAATTATCAGGGCTGAATCTGAAGAAAGTACAACGGCTGTGTCCAAATCAAAGAAGAGGACCACGAAATTTATCAAGGAGTTTGATCTAATAGATGAAGATATGGAGATGGTGTAGCTCAGGGAGCAAAATGAAGAAGTGGAATTCTTGCCAGAAGTTGTGAGAAAATCTATGAAGATAAGTCAATCATGGTGTATACCACAATTATCAAGACCACTTCTGCCAAAGATCATAGAGAATAGGAGCTAACCCAAAACATAAATATCCCAGTTACAAAGTCCCATAACTTTATGGCTGATGAACCAAATGAAGATCCATAGTCAGTAGTAGCGTCCCAATACGTGCTACTAATAACCATATCTACCACCCACCTCAAATTGTGGAGTGCCTACGATCAAACATATGTTCATAGTATAAGAACAGAAGGACGCCACGATTTCAGCCTACACCAAAAACAACAGCATTGAATATCAAGAATTGGTGAATGAACTTCCCAGCAGAGAGGTCAAATGTGATGCCAGTACTGACCATGTCTAAAGCTCTTCATCTGATAAGCGCCTCAAGGACAAACCTAATCCTCAGCCTTGGTCTAAGAGGTTGGCCCTTCCTGAGAAACCTTAATCCAGAAGAAGTGCAAATATTAATTACATCACAAGAATCTCTGCTGAAGCAAGCAGCATCTCATTAGAAGATTATAAGCTGCAAATGAGAATTGCCAATCCCTCAGAGTATAATGACAAAATTGCCTATTGAAGCACGACCACAAACTATGATCATCGAAACAGAAGCAAAGGTTGAAGATTAGTCTGGGAAATTGTGGAGTACTGAACCAAGTCATAAGTCACTCCACGAACTGAAGAAGTCAATAGTCAACAGAATGAAAAGTCAAATCTGATAAACTGACGTGTTGAAGAAGTTATAGATTGTGACCTATTAAAGTCTTACAACTGTCCCACTAAGGAACGTGGATGGAACAGTTAAAAGAGGGAAATTCAAATTATTGGCAGTTTCATTTTAGAGAGTTCATCAAAAGCTGCAAACCTGTCAAATCCATACACTTACCCTCTCAAACCAAAACCTAAACACTTTCAACCAGTCGAATCTTCTCAAACAAATATCCTTTCTCAAATCACTTCCTGCTACCTCACAAGATCCTCACAAAGCCATAAACCCAAAAAACCCTAACTCTTCAAATGGCATATCGGCGAGTAATCACTGGCATTCAGCTCGGGACTAATACATTTGAGAAAACTAAGAAGAAGTTCAGAGATATTCTTGAACTTGTGAAGAAAGCTGGATTCTCAGAATGCCTTGAGTCAAATACTCCAATTTATGTTAACTTGGTTAAAGAGTTTTACTCCAACATGACTAGAAACTCTGGAACCCTTTCTACCAAGGTAAAAGGTCAGATTCTGAAGCTGAAATCTTCTGACATCAATCAGTGTCTAGGTTTCCCTAACCTAGGCCTGAAAAATCTTGATGAAGTCGACACTGAAGGAGCCAAGAAGATTATGCGGTCCCAGAGAAATCCTAGTTTGAAGGATATTAAGAAAAAGGAGTTTCTTGAAGAGTTTGAATTCCTTGCAGAGATAGTGGGCAAATGTATATTATGCAAGGACACTACACATGACACTATGAGTGATCAACAGTTAAAGATTATGTCTTCAATTGTTCTGAAGAAGCAAATAAATTTTGGAGCTATCCTGCTCGACCTAATGTCCAAATGGCTAGACAAGGCGGAGAAGAAGAGGTTAACAGGAAAATTGCTCACAAAGGTTTTCCATGGAAGGTTCTTGAGTATGATTCTGAAGAAGAAGCTAAAGAATAAAATTAAAGATGATGAAGGTGAAGTTATTAACAGCCATAAGATAATGACTACACAGCTGTTTGCAAACTAGAAGAATAACCCAATGAAGAACAAACGGCTAACACATGGCAGCAGCAACAAGAGTACTTCAAAGAAGAGAAAGACAAGTGCCATGAAAGAAGAAGAACTATCACACTCTGAAGATTCAGAGCCCAAGTCTGTAAAGCCTTCGAAGAAGAACGCCAAAATGGTGAAGAAGCAAAAGTCAATTCCCCAAAGAAGTATATCTACTGAAGAAGAAAATGTAGAGTCAGAAGATGAGATAGGAACAGAGAGGTCTAAGGATGAATCTTCAAGGAGCAAGTTTGGTGATGAAGAAGAATATGCAAGTCCTATGGCTAATCCTCAAAGTAGCCATTTTGCTGAAAAAGGAGGATCTAAATCAGAAGATATTATAACCTCTACTGCTGAAGCTCCAAGGAGTCCTGATGGTTCAAAAGATGTTGAGTCCAAAGAAGAAGCATCTGCCCCTCTTGCTGTTGAACCTCAAGGAAGTCTGTCTGATGAATCAGAGACTTCAAAGACTAAAGATGTAGAAGAGTCTGAAACTCCTGAAGTTGAACCCCCAAGAAGAAGGAAGAGCAATAGACTGATTCCCAAAATGGTTTCAAAAAAGGGAGAATTGTTTCCAAAAATAATTGATATCAGTGATGATGAGGTTGAATCTAAGGGAGGAGATGATAAGGGAAAAGGGAAGACAATATTAGAAAAAGCTAGCAGCAAAAGGCTCAAGACTGCAAAGATGAAAGTGACCAGTGATTCTGCAAAGACAAGCTCTGCTTAAAATAATGATGATAAAGATGATGATCAAATGCATGAACAAACTGATCAGTCAGTTGAAGGAAGTCTATACTAGTTTGACTCCAGCTCAGATCATGAAGAAAGTAAAGGAGATTCCAATCCTGAGGATGACGTGCCAGAAAATTTTCACATCCCTTGTCCTGTTCAACGCAAGAGAAGAATAGTGGTAGAAATTGATGAAGAACCACTAGATGCACTTCCAAAGAAATGGATTAATCATGGGAATGGAAGGCTGCATGTCGTGAAAATGACTGCAGCAAATCTACTCAACCATCAGTGAAACTATAAAGCTAGACTCTTCAACCTTGATTTATGATAATGAAATCAAGGATCATGCAATAAGATGGTTTCATCCTCACATGCCATGGGTAAAGGCATCCCTCACCAGAGACAGTGGATATCTCACATGGTGCTTCTCTCATCTTCCTAACCTAGAGCTAGTGGCACAGAACTTTCTAAGAGTCCTAAAAATTTGCAACTCTGCTAATCAAAGACCAATCTCAGTTCAAGGTCTATCGACATGCTGAAAATTATTACATTCCCTACGAATGTCGAGCAGACTCTAATGGTAAAAGGATCATACCAAGGACTGTGATCGTAGAGTCCTCTCACACTACCTTGAAGATGGTCAAGATGATTGTGAAAAGATATATTCTGCCCATGCAGCATGGAACTCAACGATTTATCAGATTCTCACTACCTTTGAAGGTCTATCCAAGAGTGAAAATGGTAGAGTCCAATCTGGTGTTCAGCAAGAAAAGAATCAATCAAATGCTCAGCAGGAGACAGATCAAATAACTGCTCAGAAGGAAGATAAACAACTTGATGACAGATCTCCTCAAGGACACGAGTTGCTAAAGAACTATGAAGAATTGATTGAGGAAATCTCTCTTATTGCTGCTGAAGTAAAGAACATGTCAATTGAAGAAGATAATGAGTTGTCCAAAAGGCTTCAAACCAGAATTTTAGACTTGTCCCTCAAGCTTCAACTAAAGGATCAAGCTTTTCTGAAGGCTATGAGTGATCAAAAGAAAGAAGGTCTACGAGCTCAGAAGGCTAATGAAGACCAAATCATATCTCTCTCTGACAAGATTGACGATCTGAAGCAGTCTTTCTCCCTTCAACTTGAGCTAAGCCAACAAGAACTCAAGATTGAGGTTGGTAACTCATCTTACCTGATGGAGCAGCTTATGTCAAACGTGGAGTAGCTCTCACAAGTGATTAATGACAAAAAAGGGGAGAAAAAGAGACATAGAAAGAGGCATTCAAGGAGGAGCAAGGAGAGAAGAATGAAAGTAGAAAAGAAGGCCAAGAGCAGAAAGGCAAAGGAGGAGAAGAAGAAGAAGAAGACAGCAGTAGCAGAAGCAGAGTCATCATCTGAGGGGGAGCCAAAAGATGATGACCCTATGAACACAGAATTATAGGGGGAGCCAAACAAAGAAGAGCATGCAATTGAACCAGAACCAGATCAGACAGAGAAGTGAAGCATTCATCTGAAGGGGAGTAGGGGAAAGAAGAAAAAAAAGAAAGAAAGATGAGAAGTAGCAGAAGCTGATCAACAGACATTTTGGAGACATACATGGTGCAGAAAAGGTACATCTCTATCTAGTTAGGTATGTTCTAGATCCAGGATGTAGAATGTCATAATTTATGTAAAGTCCATATTATTCATCAATGACATTCATGATTATCTGCTTTAGAAATACAGCTGCTCACTGTATATAAGATTCATTCATCTCATACATATGCACTGATTATTTTTGTCATAATCAAATAGGGGAGATTGTTAGGAATATACATGAGAATGTTATTCCTATTTTATATGATTTGATTATGATATAAATGAATGAATATGCAAGTATGCTTGAATTGATAAAAGTTGTAAAGTCCTTTGATAGATAATAGGAATATATGTACAAGGACTTAGACTGAAATGATCAAATATGTTAGGTTGATCCTACATAAGCAAAACATCTTTGTAAAGTCCTTAAAAAGAAATGATATACAAGGACTATAAATATAGAAAGATAAAGCTTGTTAGGTTGATCTTATAAAGTGTAATAGATAGGCTTGTCTGATCGTCGAGCACTGCACCAACATCGTAGTCTGCCAGGAGAGATAAGGAAGACTCAAGAACTATCAAGGTGGAATCATAGTCTGCAAGATAGTAGATCTCGGAGTTCATAATCTGCCAGGAGAAACGAGGAAGGATCGTAGTGTATCGAGAAGAACTTTCTCAGAGCCATAGTCTGCTGAGGAAGTCATGTTCAGAATCGTAGAGACAACCTGTCTATGAGCCGACCGAGTGTGTGACACCCCCAAATCTGGGTACTTCGTTTCCACATGATTTGGTGTTCACTTTCTAAATTAAAACATATATCTACCCAATAATAAAGAATTACAAAGTAAATTACAACCTTCAAATCGTAGCAGTGCCTCACTGTCAATCTTGAATTTGAACTCTTCACCATCCGCTAATCTTTTCTGAATCTTTTTGCATTCATCGTGAAGTTGTGCTTCTTTCACTTTGTCTACCAGAGTAGAACCAGTAGTTACTTGAAATAACTTCTCATCCGATTCCTTCGAAAACTTCACTTCCATCTCTAATCTAGCCATCTGTTCTATCAACTGATCCTGATCAGTTAACATATTCAGCTTCTCCCGACCTTTTCTGCTCAAAGCGTCGGCGACGACGTTAGCTTTACCTGGATGGTAAATTATCTCGCAGTCGTAGTCCTTGATCAGTTCTAACCATCTTCTTTGGTGCATGTTCAAATCCTTCTGGGTAAAAATTTACTTCAGACTCTTGTGATCTGTGTATATTTCACACTTCTCTCCATATAGGTAGTGTCTCCAAATCTTTAGAGCAAACACTACTACCGCCAATTCTAAGTTATGAGTCGGATACCCCTTCTCGTAATCCTTCAGCAGACGTGATGCATAAGTAATGACTTTGCCGCTCTGCATCAACACGAAGCCTAAACCCTTATGTGAGGCATTACTATATACCACAAAATTCCCCGTACTATCCAGTAAAGACAACACAGGTGCAGTACTCAACCTCTTCTTCAATTCCTAGAAACTTTCCTCACACTTTTTCGTCCAAACAAACTTAACTGTTTTACGAGTCAAATTCATTAACGGAGTTGCGATCTTGGAAAAATCTTGGATAAATCTCTGGTAATAACCTGCCAATCCCAAGAAACTCCTCCCTTCAGAAGGCATTTTCGGCTGATCCCAATTCATTACCGCTTCAACCTTCGACGGATCCACCGAAATACCATCCTTATCAATCACGTGGCCAAACAATTGCACACGACCTAACCAAAATTCTCATTTCAAGAATTTTGCATAAAGTTTTTCTCATCTCAGTGATTCTAAGGTTAGCCTTAAGTGTTCAGCGTGTTCCTCCTCGGTCTTGGAATAAACCAGAATGTCATCTATGAACACCACTACAAACTTGTCCAGGAATGGCTTAAACACCCTGTTCATTAGGTCCATAAATATAGCTGGGGCATTCGTTAACCCAAATGACATTACTAAGAACTCAAAATGACCATACCGAGTCTTAAAAGCCGTTTTTGGTATATCTTCCTTTCTCACCTTCAATTGATGATACCCGCTTCTCAAATCGATTTTCAAGAAGTATTTAGCACCCTTCAATTGATCAAACAAATCATCGATCCTAGGTAAGGGATACCTGTTCTTGATCGTAACTTTGTTCAATTCTCTATAGTCAATGCAAAGACGCATCGATCCACCATTCTTTTTGAAGAATAAAACTGGCGCTCCCCACGGCGAAACGCTCGGTTGAATATACTTATTGTCCAGCAATTCTTGCAATTGAACCATCAGTTCCTTCATCTCAGCTGGAGCCATTCGGTACGGAGCTTTTAAAATTGGAGCAATTCCCGGCGCTAAGTCGATTACGAACTCTATCTCCCTATTTGGCGGAAGTCCTGGCAAATCGCTCGAAAAAACGTCCCCAAACTCCTTAACCACTAATATCTCTTCTACCTTTGGGCTCTCCTTACGCGTATCTACTATGTAAGCTAGATATCCTACACAGCCTTGTGTCAAAAGTTTCTTGTCTTGCATCACCGTCAGACAACTCACTTATCTAGGTGATTTACTACCATAGAACACTACCTTTGACGGAGTCGTAAGGTTTACCGACTTCTTCTGACAGTCAATTACCGCCCCATGGTTGAATAACCAATTCATTCCCAATATGACATCGAATTCCCCAAGTTTTATCGGAATCAAATCTACCCTTAGCTCTTGACCCTTAATGTCCAACCTACAGTTCTTGTTTACAAACCTAACAGGAATGACTTCCCTATTCGCAATTTCTATGTTCAAGGGGTAAGCTAACTCCTCTACAGGTAAGTCTAGGGTTTTAGCAAAATCATCAGATATGAATGAACAAGTAACACCTGAATCAAATAATATATATGCATTTATACTATTGATCGAAATAATACCTGCCACCACATCCTTTGATTACATGGCGTCCTGCACCGTCATGTTGAACGTATGGGCAGTGGGTCGAACGGCTTGCAGTGGCGACGATCCGATAATAGTCAGAGTGCTGCCTCTGCCATTTCCTCCATTCCCTGTTAACCCTGCCGGTTGCTTCTTAGGGCAGTTGCGAGCCATGTGATCCTTGGATCCACATGTATAGCAAGCTCCCTTCTTCGGGTTTGGGTAATTCGGCACGATGTGGCCTTCCTGAACACAGTTGTAGCACACCCGTTTCCCTTTCATGCACACTCCAGTGTGAGTCTTCCCGCATGTAGCACATGCTTCGAGCTTCCTCTTCTGTTGGCCTCCCTGCTGACTCCCAGCAGAGGTACTATCGTTCCACTTCCTTTTCTGATGGATAGCCCCGCTACCATCAGTCTTGTTTTTCGTCTCATTCTTCTTCTTCTCTTGGTTAAACTTAGTCACCGCGTCGCTTCCTCCCTCAGCAAGTATGGCCTTTTCCAGCACAGCAGCAAACGTGTTCAGCTGGAACATAGAGACCTTGCTGTAGAGCCAGGGTTTCAGTCCCTGCTCAAACCTCCTCGCCTTCCTAGCTTTCGTGCTGACTTGGTATGTAGCGAACCTGGCCAGTTCATTGAGCTTAGCGGCATATTCAGACACCGTCATCCCCCTCTGCTTAAGCTCTAAAAATTGGACCTCCATCTGGTCCTGCGAACTCACAGGGAAGTACATTTCAAAGAACATCTCTTTGAAATGTACCCACGGTACGACTCCTTCACCTTCTCTGGTCTTATTAGCCTACCACCAGAAGCTAGCATCTGACTTTAACATGAAAGTCGCGAATGCCATTTTCTGGTCTTCACCGACCTTAGCCACGTCAAAGACCTTCTCCATTTCCATAACCCACGTCTGTGCATCTATCGAGTTTGTCAATCCCTTAAATTTAGGCGGCCCTACTGCCCTGCATTTGCGGCTGATTCGCCACCACTCCTGTCAACAGGTTCACTAACTGCTGAACCGAGTTAGGGTTTGTTCCATCATTGTTGTTCGTCGAACCCTCGAGGTTTTGACGGGTTGGTCTTCTTCTAGGAGGCATTTTCTATTAAGAAAAATTATTATTAGCTCCTTTATTCAATTCTTAAGTATTCAAGTTCAACTTAAACATTTTAAATAACTCAGTTCATATATGAACACATAGCACATCCGTTTATTCATTACTTGTAGTTTTAAAACATAGGATAGATAGCATTTCTGCTATTTACATCATTTTTCCTGAACTGGAACAAGTTACAGGACTACATCATCACTTTATCCCATTATTATCTCAAACTATGGGATTTACATTTATTTATTATAAAAAAAACACATAATTTAAAAGCTCTAATGTCTAGGCATATTAAGACGTCGCACAACCTCTCTTCGTTCTTCCTCCATCATCCGAAATGCTGTCCTTCGGTCCACCACATACCATGGTAAACCTTGGAACTGAGCTAGGTAATAGAAGATAAGGTCCTGGGCCCTATCTATGGCCGTATGGAAAGCGTATTCTGTTTCCCTTAGCTTGGCTCTCTTGGTTTCAACCTCATTCTCAGCTCGATCAGCTCGTTGGGTAGCCCTTAAGCTTGTTTCCTTAGATCTGGCACGCTTTGTCAACTCCTCTTGGATGTCTTGCTTCAGCTCTGCTAGCTCGGCTCGGGCCTCATCTCGATCATTCTCTACATGGATTAACTTCCAATGCACTTCTCCTAGATCACTAGCTATCTCTTCGATAGTCTCGTCCCGCTGCTGGATGGTTTCTTCGAGCTCTTCGACTCGACCATGAAGTTCCACGTTACTGTCATAAACCGCCTTGTACATCTCAGCACTAACAGAGTGAGGTGGAAATTCCTCTTCGAGATCCTCTTCCTCCTCTTCCTGCTCTTCAGACTCATCCTCAGTCCTCTTCCTCTGGAATAGGTGTCAGCTCACGCTCCTGACCAGCTACGGTGATCACTGGGGATGGCTCTCTCCTAACCAGCTGCTCCCAGACAACATGGATGTCTCGGGGCTCTTCCTCTCTAGGCACCTGAGGTATATCCTCTCTAGCCTGACTGGGTTCTCCAATGTTTGTCATCCTAACAAAAGAATTTTAAAGTTTATTCTTACGTGATATCGAGTCGTCACTCTTCGAATACCTAAACGTAAACACATAGCACATAAGGTAGTTTATTATCTTTACCTATCACCACTATCTTTTCGATCTTACTATAAGGCTACTACCTAAGGTTTTTCCCCCACCTAAGGTTCATAACCTACTGCTTTGATACCAACCTGTGACACCCCCAAATCCGGGTGCTTCGTTTCCACATGATTTGGTGTTCACTTTCTAAATTAAAACATATATCTACCCAATAATAAAGAATTGCAAAGTAAATTACAACCTTCATAAAACTTAAATAAAATCTTCTTTGACAAAGGATTACAACTTGTCTAAATAAAATCCCAGGGTTATCTAAACCTTAACATCAAACAAGAATGCGAAAATAAAATATAATCAACCAAGTCTTATTACAATAAAAACTTATAACACAAGTCTTCACTTGCTCATCTTCCCTTTTCCTTTACTTGTTGACGGTATGTCAACATTCTTGGTTTCAACTGCAATGGGTGGTAAAACATGCAAGAGTGAGCAAACAAAAGCTCACTTGGAAATACAACAGTGATATGACATAAGTGAATAGTTTCAAAAGAGTTTGAATAACTTTACTTTCATCAAAATAAAGAATAGAATATTAATTCTTTCATCATTACGTAGAATTCGAATATAGAATCATCTGAGGGTCATAAGACCTTGAACTATGTCCTAGGTTATAAATATTTCTATTTAAACCTTTAACAGTCAGTAAGACTATGGACCTTTAACTCGTACTCAGGGGGATCAACCCTTTGTACCATGAATTGTGCACAACTATCTTAACGCTTTCGCATAAATGTCCCTTAGTAAATAGGGTTGTTCATTCTCAGTATTTGAACACAAGTCCGCACCAAAGAAAGTTTGGTTTGGATAGGTAAATGAACTTTAGAGTTTCAACTATCATCAACTAAGGAGTAGTTGAATCGACTCACAATGCTTTAACAGTTCAATAATATAAGAATCATGAACCAATTGTAAGATATGACAATAAACTATATAATAAGTAGGCATGCTTTAGAAATAACTTAAAGCAATTGAAAGAATAAGTAGATCTTACTTGAACAATTAAGTCAAGATCACAACACTATGACAATAATTGCATTATGAATATTGGAATACGATATAACTTGTACAATACATAACAAGTTAAGAATCAGAAATAAACTTGCATGACATCTTGAGCAAGGGTTAGAGAACTTGCACGATGAAAATATACAATGAATAGGCTTGCATAGCATACAAGAGTAGTTTAGAAAGCTTGTACCATGTAAATAACAAGTTTAGAAATAGAAACTTGCTTAACCTAAGAGAATAAGGATAAGAGAACTTGCCTCAAGCGCAAGCTACACTTTAACAATTACAATCACTTCACAGTTACCCTACACATTTACATTACGTTTAAAGCGTCTATTAGTATCTAACTACAATGTTTAAACCATCGAACTTCATACTCAAGTCCAACTCACAACGTTGTTTACAACATAGGTTGCTAACTAGCCACATACGTGAGTCTACACTGACGACATACATTTCATAAGCTTCTAACGCTTTGAATCGTGTTGTGTGACTTAGGAAAGTAACACACTCATACATATGTAACACATTCATATAAACTCTAATCTATCTTAAACACATCAAAAACATGTTATCTTATTACCTATTACACTTCTCAAGTCATAGAAATAAGTTAGCTAAACAAACGGGGCATGAAAACTCAAAAACCAAAAACCAAATTTCTAGGACAGTAGGAACCCCCGCTGGGGCGGATCCCCAAGGCATAAAAGCCCCGCTGGGGCGGGTCCTCCCTCTAGTGAAGGGGCTGGTTCGAGAACTGGAAGAGAAATAAGCCAATTTGGCTTATTTCTTCACACCGAATTCGATTTTTCTCAACATGATAAACATGAAACTTGATAAAAATAATATTTTAAACTCTTTAACATGATTATAACATATAAAATCCATACATCACATAATCAAAACCAAGATTTCATGATTTTCGAAGAAAACTACAATATTAAGCGTTCTTGACGAAAATTACTACTACGAATTCATTTTTCAATCAATTCAAGTAATTCCAATTGTAATAACTTCTATTCTTAACATACTAACATAATACATGATCAATTTCAATAATAACTCATAATCAAACATCAATTTGATAGTTTCAAAAGCCATTTTTCAGAAATTAATTTACAGAAAATCACTATGAACACAATTCTTCTTGTTTATCAAAATTTCATGAATCAAATTGTTAAAACAACCATATAACTCATCTATAATCACGCTATATCACATATTACTCATAACTTTATGCTTACACCAATCTCTTGGATGATTTAAGAACTATTTTCAAAATAACTTCATAATAAAACACTATGAACATGATTTCTCCATGTTCATCATATCTTTGTGAATTAAAACACTTAAACCACTATAAAAATCATATGTAAACATATATATATAAATATATATGTGCACATCCCATACATATATCAAAATCAAGAACTTTTACACAGATTTTTACAGAAAATTCTAAAACTATGAAAGATTGAAGAACATAACTTTAAAAACTTATTTTTACAACAATTGAATTCTGAAAATCCTTTCATGGCATACAATTACATATGAAGAACATATGAATACCATAGATACATATAAATTTATTATTATGAAACCCTAATAAACACAAAACATATGAATTGATTATAAGGGTTAAGATTATAACCTTACTAGTTTGGATTAAGAGATAGAGATGATGATGATGTTCTTCCCTTGTTTTCTCGAGCTTCTCTTCTTCTTCTCTGTATTCTCTCTTCTCTGCTCTTGTTCCTTCTTTGTTCTTAGACTTAGGCTTAGACTCAACTAACGTAAAAATATAAAATATAATACGTATACTTTAACTGATATAATAATATGTATTAAGGGCAATTACTCCCCAAAATAAATTGTCAGTTATAGGATTTCAAAAGTCACAAGGCTATGTTTGGCAAACCTTAATTAAAAATAGATTTTAGTGCTAAGGCTTGTTTGGTTAGAATAGATTTAAAACAATACAAGGGCTCAGTTTGGCAAAATCCTTTTAAAACAAAAGTAAGGGCCTTGTTTGGTTACAAAAATTTAAAAGCTCTTTTTCTTTATTTAAATAAATCTTTAACCCATAAATTAAATGCTACACTTATTTAATTAAATTATAATATTCTAATTCAATTAAATAAAAGCTAACATTCATTAATTAATAAAAACACAAAATACCACATTGTTACACTTGAAATTCAATTCATGTAACAATTAGTAAATTACAACTAATACTTAGCACATAATTTTAAATCTAACTTAACTATTCTCAATTAGATTAGAATTATGCCACAACATTATTAACACATCCATTTAATTAAATATTACTCTTAATTAAATCAGTCCACACAATCACATAATTTATTTATTTAACTCAATAAATAAATCACATATAATATTTATTCACTCAATAAATATTAAAATTTACTATATAAAATCTCAATCATTACAGAGCGTCTGCCAGAGCTAAGTCAAGAATCGTAGATCACACTTGAAGTAGTGGAGTCTACTGATCATATAAGAGGCAGAGATCGTAGTCGAGCCAGATCATACAAGGACAGCAAGCATGAAGCCAGAAATCGTAGTCTGTCAAGATTTGATCTCAGAGTCGTAGTGTCTGGTTAATCAAAGCTAAATCGCAGTCTGCAGAACTAAGGCTTCAACAGAGGTGCTCACAACGCCAAAGCAGAATCGTAGTGTCAATATGATTCTCAACAGATGAGTACTCCCAGAATATCCAAAGTATGAAGCCTTTGGTCTGAGCTGCAAAGATATATTCCACCTGAAGGAAACCAGAGAGCACTCAACGAATGGCAGGCAGGCTAACAGAAGATCTAAGCACCAACTCAATCAACATCCAGATTGAGTTGTAAAATAATTCAAGATGAAGTCTTCCACAAGCCGATCAGAAGAAGACTTCAGATAAAGTAACTGACTAGAGAAAGTCAGCAAGTGCAGTAGCTGTCAAGAGAACAGAAAATAACGATCTTTAGAATTACTCAGGATCGTAGTGTTTGCCAAATGAGCAGAAACTGATGCAGTTTACATAGAGATATTGGCTAGCTTATGAAGATCAAGACAAAAGTGATTAAGCATGGGTCAGACCATTGTTGATAGGTGAACGGAAGATCACCAGGAGAAAGAGAGCTGGGTATGCCACAAATCTAATGTGTCTTACTATTCAGAAGGAGGCCAGAACAACAAGTCAAGCTATCAGTTCTTGAGATCAGTCAAGGCAAGCAGAAGTGTTGAAGCACTGCACAAGAGAAGGAAGAGGTGTTCTACATTGCATATCTAAAGAACACTCTTTAGAATCATAGTGTTGTCTTAACCAGTCAAAGAGCAACATTCAACAAGACACACTACGATCAAGGTCCAAGAACATCTGCATCAGAATTGTAGAGTTCAGTCATCTGAAGATTGAAGCATTGGCAACGGTTTAATCTGAAGACTGATATTCGAACGTTGCTGATTGAGAACATCGATGCAAAAGGATAATTTCTGATGTTCTGATCAAGAAGTCAGAAAGAAGAAATAAAGGTGACTACCAGCCTAACACGGAATAGTGACATCTCTAAGGCGGTAGGTGAAGTAGCAAACTGTTGTGTCAGTAAAGTCAAAAAGCAGCTGTCACGTCACATCAGCAGTCTACACCAAATAACTCGAGATCTGCATTTTAAATAGCTTCCAACGGCTATTTTTCAACAGGAAGATCCTGGAAGGGTATTTAAAAGCTAAAGCTTCAAAGATGAAAGAGTTGCTGAGTTGTAGAATCGTTGAGTTGTTGGAATGCTACATTGTTGACTCTACGAGTTCCACCAGAGCTGAACAAAACAAGTCTCAGTGGCAGTGAGATTACGAAGGTGGAAGTGAAGCAGATTTGAAGAAGGATTTGAACTGACAAAAGCTTCACTCAACAAGGATGAGAATGCCATTGAAGATGGCAGCTAAGATGAGAGCCGAGAAGGCCAAGAAGATAACATTCAGGAAAGTGGCTGAGCATAAAGAAGATCAGAAGAGCCACTCTACAAATCACCATGAAGAACCAGAAGTTGAACAAGTACATATGCAGAACCATGTCTGCATATCAATCAAGAAGGGTTCAAAGGCTGCTAAGGATTAGAAGAAGGTAACTCACAATGAAAAGCCTTAGCAAATCTATGTGGTGATGGTGCACAGCTAACATTAGAAGAAGATGAGCTGAACAGAATGAAGATCAGTTGCACCTGAGAAGAAGTGGTCCAGACTCTACGCAGAATGCAAAGAGAGGCACGCCAAGCTGCTAAGTACAAAGATGATCAAGCTTCAAGACATCTTAGCAGCAAGGCACCACCAACAACAACAACTACAACAACAAGTAGCCAGGGCCTGAGGGGTCCTTTTCCAGAGGGACTAAATGAAGTTCCAAGCCTGCTATGTTTGAAGAGTTCTTAGTGGACTAAAGTAGTTCCAAGCCTGCTGGGCTTGAAGAGTTCTAAGTGAACTGAAGTTCCAAGGCTGCTGGCCTTGAAGGAATCTTAGTGATTCAGGGTGCTGCTGTTGGGTTTGTACGTAACGCAATCATGCAATCAAATCACATAAATAGGGCGGAAGCGTAAAAAACTAGGTTTTCAAAAATTTATACAAACCCATTACCATGATCATTCTTATGCATCAATTATCAGTGAATGAAGAAGGAGAAAAACAGAATTATACCTTTGAAGATCCAAGCTTCCTCAGGTACAAGTTCTACTCCTTTGATTCCTTTGATTCCTTTGATTCCTTTGATTCCTCTGTAGTGGCTCCTTCCCTTGATCAATGTCAGCCACCCAAATGTTTGGCCTCTAACGGTGATCCACCAAGGAAGATGAAGAACTCAGTAAGATGGGTTATTGGCTTAACCCTTGTTTCTAACTCTATAGAATATGTGTACTCCCAACTCTTGAAAAATTCACGTATCTTATTTCTGATATAAGACTCTCTTATATACATATTAGGTTAACCCTCCTAATCCAATTAGAATAGGGTTTTATTTAATTAATTAATTAAATACTTTTAATTAATTTATATCCTAATCTTTATTAGGATTGAGAGAGAATACTGATATTATATTAATTCCTAAACTCCTTTAGAATTAAAATAATAATAATAATATTAATATTAATAAGACTCCTCTTATTAATTTATATTTAATATTTCTAAAATATTAAATAATAAACATTAAGCTATTTAATTTATTCTATCATCATAGATTAAATTAATTATACTTAATGCATTATTACTATCATGCCATTTTCTTCTTAAATAATTCTTCTTCCTTTTATGGTGTGACCCTTTAGGTTCTCCATATTAAACCGGTTGTGAATAAATCAATTAGAACAATTCTAATCTTATTTAAATAAATAAATTAAACTAATAATCTATTTAAATAAATAACATTTATTCTACAATAGGGATAAGCCTCCCTAGCGATCAACGACTTTCCAGATAATATAGATTTCAACATTAATCATAAAAGAACCTGTGAGTTAATAGTTACCGTACAATTCAATCCTTCCACCATACAATGTCCCAATTAAATATAAGACATGGATTTACTGTCAAGTCTTAATTTATTTAATCATATGTATTTCGATTAGAAAATGTACAACTCCAAATAATGCAAATTAGAAACCTCTTTCTAATTTCATTCTACTTTGGCCAAGGATTCTTGGGTTGTCATTTAACGAATCACATAGGACATATCTCCTCTTTTACTAGAGGTGGTAGATTCTTTATTGATCATTCATTATCTCCATATGTAACTCATTACACCCAAGCATACCCTATATATGCCTTAAAAGGCCTTAAGGAATTAGTCAAAGTATAATTTGTTACATACAAGATACTATGATAATCTCAAGTCCAAGGATCATATGTACTACTATCACATTAGGAATTCCTATTGACAGGCGAGTAAAACTCCATTAGGTATTCCATAGCGAGTCACATTCAGTGAACTTATTCTCCAATAAGCACCTACATACTTGCTTTAGTGTCTCCACACAAATGACCATGAGATCAGTCATCCTCATCCAATGAGCAAGCAACATATGTACCAATCTATCCAGATTTACTAATCCCCATTTTAGTAATCCCACAATTGGGAACTATTTTAGTTTTTAAGCTTTCTAAGAATTTAGATCTCATTATCATGATCTCATCATGATTCTAAAATCATTGCTTAAAACTATGGGTTATTTACATATTATAAAAACAGCACCATGTAGATACTTATATGCCTTAAATGAATATTTTATTAATAAATAAATAAGATTGTTTACAAAGTATGTGCTTTGTCATCATACATGATTGGCTTGTATGCACACTACTATCAGCTACCCATTCCTTAGTGGATTTCCTGCGAGAGTGCAGAAGAGTGGATTCAGAGCTTGAGTCTCTAAACCACTTAAAACCCCCTTGTGTCTTTTACATTCTGTCATTTACTTTCTGTCATTTACATTATGTACTTAACTGCTATAACTGCTATGATTGTAGTAACTACTTACAACTAAACTAACTCCAAGAACAATGTATCAATGTTTATCAATATATCAATGAAGGGGACATTTAACTTATTCCGCTGTGCTTGAAATGATTCTTATGTTTGTCATGTGCTAACTTCTTAGTAATACAAAATAAAATGGAAAAGAGTTTAAAAACGCAAAGGATCTATTCAACCCCCCTTCTAGATCTATTGTGTGCCTACTGGGAACTAATTGATAGAGTATGTATGAAGATGAAGTACCGTAACGTACCAGGTCCGACGTTCTAGGGACCCAGATTTGGGGGCACCATAGGTTGGTATCAGAGCTATAAGTTATAAACCTTAGGTAGAATTACGTTAGGCTATAATTGCAGAGATGAGGATAAGGAATAAACTCAAATAGAGTTTAAGTGCTAATAGATGAATTTGGTAAATTCATTATTAAGATAAAAAGAAGATAAATAAGATTCAAAGAAGAATCTTGAAGAGTTATAAAGATAAGAATCCGGAGTTACCTGGCTCCAATAATAACAATGAAAAGTGATAATAAAGAGACAAAGTCTATAAAATGAAAAGTGTAAAATCATAATATAATATGATTAAAGGAAAAGAAGATCGTAAAATAAAACGATCATAAGATGGGAAAGAATCGTAATATAACACGATTATAAGAAAAGGCCACAACGTGATCTGATGAGATCATAAGAGGACCAATGATCAATTTATTGATTGAAGACTTTATAGCAGAATTGTTATACGAGAATGGTACTATGAAATAGTATGAGTTAAACTCAAAAGAATTGAAAAGGATAAGGAGATACGGACTAAATGAAATTCGTATTGAGTAAAGAGAAAGCTAAGATTTTGTGGGATTTCAAATAAGGACTCATGTGATAGCTGAGTTGTACAAACCTTTGTATGGGCGGGGGTTTGTGCTTGGTCTAATGACTACTTTGTTTATCACAATGATAATCATTGAAATGATGGAGTCGCGCTATCGATATACCTATGACGAGAAGGTGATTCTTTTCTGATAATTATATTGGATAGGTAGAGAATATAAGATAGGTGCGAGTTCTTAAAACTCATACTTATGGTAAGTTTGTGACTCATAATCATATGGTATATTTTTGAACCCCTAAGTGTATGGACAGTTCCTGTGGTTCTTGAACTACGTATTGCTAGGATAAGTTCCTAAACTCATATTATTATGAAAAGTTCATGAACTCCTAACGTGTGGTATATTTGATGAACTATATTGGGGTATAGAAAAGTTATGAATGAAGAATTGAGGATTTTTAATATATAGAATTATTAAGCAATTGATCATTAGAGCAATTGAAGTTGATGATGGAAGCATAGTTATTCCAAATCTTCTAGCTGTGCTAGACTTCAAATTTTTGACATCAAGCTAAATTCGCACTAATGTGCCTTTAAAAATATAAATGAATTTTTGTTATCAGCAACACATGGTTATAATTGTGTAGAAGTGGACTTTGAACCACTAACACATCGTTACCTGTTGCGGCATGATAACACCAAAAATGATTTTTAATGGTTTTGAACTGTTTAAAGAAGAGTCTACGCTAATTGTTTAGGCTAGACAAAAATAATTTGAGATATCAAAATGTATTTTTATATCATTAATGCATCATTGAACCTGATGCAGAAATGATAAAAATGATAGAGTTATCAATGTAGAATTACCTAGTGTTGGATGTGATCTAAGGATCGTCATCCCACTAGGGTACAATGTAGTATGATAAAGTCATAAAATGACAAAATCCTCAAATGGACTGTAAATACAGTGCGGTATCATGACGTCATAAAATAATTTTTAGAATTTTAAAGAAAAGTTAAGTGCCAATTAAATTTGGTCAGATAGATGTTTCGATTGACATTCGAATTATTGATATACGTTTAAGCTAATTGATTCAGCTAGACGAATGTTTATGAACATTCAAGTATCTCTTTGAGAATTTATCCCGAACCAAATTATTTTGGTACGGACTCTTATGTTAAGTCTGAGGTGAACAACCCTGAAAAATGGAGATATACTAGTTGGATGATATATTCCAATCTTTGAACGCATACAGTCGTTCTGAGAACTAAGGTACAATAGATTAATCACCTAACGTACTCGCATCAGTAGTTTACCTTCTTCGTGATTGTAAACATACCTACTACATCATGTTTTAGATTTGGTTACGGTGAATACCGTTAAACCTAAGAGATCATGGTCTATATGACCCCCTCAGCCCAATATGAAAAATTTTAACTCCTTAGAGAGAAGCCATGGAAGAATGTGATGATAGAAGAGCTCCTCATAGAAGGAAGCATTACTTATTAAATTGAGCATGAAATCAGATAAAGATTAACTTAAAAACTTAGTTTTGATGAATAATGGAATCGAGATTTGTAGACTGTAACTTCGGGAATGAAATTCTTAAAAGAAAGGGTTGGCTATATGTACTTATGGTGCAATAGTAATTCCGGGGACTGAATCTTTATAAGGGGGAAGAATGTGACAACCCGAAAATCTATAAGATTTTAAATGATTAAAATAAAGATTAAAGAATAAAACTTAGATGGAAATTTGAGGATTTATTTAAAATTTTAAGTAAAACCTATACGGTTTACTATTTGAACGAGAATAGAGAAAATATAGGTTACAAAATTTTAAACCCCAGAAATGGAGTTATATGTATTTTGAAGGAATGTTAAGAATAGGGTATTAAGATACCTATAAATTTGATGTGAACTGAATAGTGTAAAAAATGTTATATTGATATATGTGAAAATGTTATTAAGGAAATAAGATTTCACATGAAGAGATGCTATGAGGTTAAACGAAGATGAGTATATCTATAGAAATCTATACATAATTAGTAATGTGCTATATATTTTAGCAAGAGGAATGATGAATTATGTTAAGGATATGAGAATGAAGATAAAACTATGTTAGTAATTAGCATAGTTTCAATGTTGGCCTTGACTGGCAAATAAGAAGATGAATAAGTATGAAGTAATTAGCTAATATGATTAACATTAAAAATGGAGTAAGTTAAAACTCAAAATTTTAGTTAGAGATAGAATTTTAAGGCACGGACTGCTCAGTTGCATCTAGAACGTCAAGTTTATTCAGAAAAGACAATAAACACAAAATGTGTAAGGGTTGGCTTTTTAGGGTCAAAGTCAACAGTTGACTTTTATGGAGAAAAATCAAAATTGGAGTTAGAAATGGAATATGTTATGATTTATGTGAACTATGTATGTGATTAAATAAATATACATTATATAATGTGTATACATTTATTTTGTGTATAAAAGAGAATTAAGAATAAAGTTATGTAACCTAATATATATTAGGTATGATAATTTAATAACTTAAGGGGTTATAATATGAGAGAATATTAGTATATAAAAATATATACTAACCCTAAGAAATTTACTTCATGAAATTTATTTTATAACTTAAGTAAGCCAAGTCTAATTGGGTTATGAAATTAAAGAGGCATTAGTAAGGAATTTATTTTCAAATGTGGGAAATAAAAACCCTACTTAAATGATTAGGGTAGAATAGAATTAAAAGTATTGGACTATAATAATATCATAGCTCAAGAAATTAAATAGAGTGGCCCAACAAGTGAAGAGACTTAATAGTTATTTGATTAAGGTATTAAACCCTAATTACATACTCAATACACTTGAATACGACAAGTCTAATTGGGTTATGTAAGTGAATTAATATTATTGATGTATAATAATATGGAAATATCAATAATAATGAGTATTAGTGCAAGAGTTAATAAATTAAGAAGAGTAATTGATTTAAACAAGCCCAATTACATAATTAAGCATGGGACTTGTAGATAAATAGAATTAAGGGCAATTAAATTATTAAACTAGCCGAATAAATCATGTATAAGGCAAGTTTAATAATGATACAATTTAATCATGGGTGAAAGCCCAAGTTCATTTTTGTTAGTAAGTAAAACAAGAAAAATACAAGCCCAAAAAGAAATTAATTAAAAGCCCATTCTTGGCCCATTTAAAAAGACGTATTATAGTCATTGGGTAAGTATTAATAAAACAAAGATTGGGTGGAGAATAGGCCACTTGGCCAAAAATTGAGAGAGGAGAAAAGGGGGGGTGGATGTGATGATTTGTTAGCTTTAGTTGGTAAATTATTTTTTAGGTGTCATTTTATTAATGATGCCAACACTTGAAGCTTATCTTACTTGCAATAATAAGAGAGAGGAAGGATAAAGATATGTGGAGACAAGAAGGCCACTTGGCCGGGTAAAAAAAAAGAAGAGAAAAGAAGATAAGAAAGAAAAAGAGGAAGAGAGAAGGAAAAGAAAGAAATAGAAGAGTGAGAGAGAGAGCAAGAGAGAGGCTCGGTGGGAGCATGAAGGGAAAAGGGGTGAGGGGCGGCAGCCCTAGGAGAGGGAAGCAGGAGAAAAATTCTCCATAGAAGAAGAAGAAAAAAAAGATGAAAAATTAAAGGTATAAACCTATTTTTTCTAAGCTTTCCTCTCATTTATTTTAATGATTTGATGAAAAGAGGTTTATGATATGGAAGTATAAACTCTTAAATTTATGTGTTTTATATAGATTCATACATGGATTTAACATATTCAAGTGTTAGAAAGTGGATCAAAAGGAAAGAAAGGGAACTAGGTTTCTAGAAAACTAGAAAACCCTAGCTTTCTCTCCCTTTGATCAACTAGTATTTTAAATCTACACCTTCTTTTCGCAATCCGTCAAAGAGGAGTGCTAGATATATGTGTTGACTAACAAACCTAAGTGGCAGAACTCAAAAATCACGTTTCTAAAAGTCGTGGTATGGGTTTTAGTGAAAATAGTCCATGTAATGGACAAAAGAGGTTAAAAAGTTTTTGATTTTCTGCCCCAAGGGTATTTTCATCAAATATTTATATTTTACAAATTCTAGAAAAATTTGGAGAGTTAATACCAGAGGTTATCTAGATCCTGTAAAAATTTGAGAATTTTTGGCCATACGGAATGGGAGTTATGGATTTTACGGCTAAGGACTATTTTTAGAAAGCTACTCGAATCACTTTCTGTGTGTAAGTCCAAATATTATAAAATATTTACTAAAAGGACATGTATATAACAGGAGCTTACCCTGAAAATTTCAAAAATTTTGGAGATAATCTCGATTTATGATAAATCGGAGAAGCTTTGGCTATTATGGACTATTTAAAAATAGTAAATATATTTTAAAAAACTTTGGAAAAATATATTTTCATGAAGGGAATATATATGGCTGATATTCAAAAAAGAAATGATTTTAGAGAGATTTTCCTATTTTTCATATAAATGATGTTATATGGGTAAATAGATTAAATTGAATATATGATGTGAAAAATATGGAAACTAAAGTTTTACGACTTGAGACCCTTAAGCATGGTTCATGTAGAATTTTGATGGAGGTTTTGGTCAGTGGTGAAGAGTTTTGACGTTTATAGCATTTTAGAATGCTTAAACGAATTATTTAAGGAAAGAAAAATAATTAAAATAAATTATTTATTAATTGAATAAATGACTTCAAATATTTTATATGACTAATGATATTTGATTGAAATATTATTAGTAATATTTGACTTCAATGTTATTAAAAAGTTAATAACATTAGCTTAAAACATTATTACTTAATTAATAATATGAAACGGGGAATTAAAATAAGAGAATTAAGTTATTTTTCAATATAGTTGTTGAATTTGGTATTCAAGGAACTATATTATGCTTGTAGTAGACTGAAATGAGAATCCAGGGTACTGGATTTAATTTCGGGTTGCTAAAATTGATTTCAGTATGCTGAAGTTGATTATGGGCTGCTGAAATAATGATTTTAGGATGCTGAAATGCAACCTGGTTTACTGAAATAGTATTTTCAGTTTGCTGAAATGTTATCTAGTTTACTAAGATAACATATAAAAGGAAAACTTATAAGTATAAGTTATGACATGATTAAAGATTATTAAAGTATAATCATAGTACTAAGACTTTAATATAATGTCTAATATTTAACTATATGTTTGAATGTTAGAAAATTTAATATAAGATGATAAGAACTTATAAAGTGAGTGAGTAAGTATTAAGTCTAAAGTAGTACAGTCATATTCTGCAATAGTTGATGTATAGTATCTGGACTAAACAATTTCTTCAGGGAGCGAAGGTATATACGAATTAGTAACTAATCTAACTCGGTATGAAAATAGTGTAAATGAGATGGAAACTAATTTGTTGGTTGTTTGTGGAAAATCACTCAGTATACTATATTGAATACTATTAAAGACTCGATGTGTGCTAGGTTTAGACTTGGAAATGTGTATGGTGTTAAGGAATTATCTAATATTTGACCATGTGTTTAAATGTTATATAGATTACTTATAAAGTAATTGAATTATGAGATAATGTATGATATGCTAATTGAAAGATCAATCTTATAACTGATAGGTCTTTTCAATAAGGAGATAAATTAGATTGTATAGCAGTAATCAACTATGCAGGCAAGTTCTCTAACTCAAACCTCGAGTAATATGTTTCAAAGCATGGTAGTGAATAATTATTGTTGATTATTCACATCTATATTGATTATTGATTCGCACTTAGTGCATGTTACATATGTTCATCAGGTATGAAAGGCTGATCACCTTCATTACCATAAGGTTCAGTTAAAGTTGTTCATGGTCCTTGTTGACTTAAAAAATTATTGATTCAATCATTCAATTATTGACATTTTGATTCATGCTCTTTCACAATTATTATATTGTTGAAAACTTGAAAGATTATTCTTCTTTCAAACATGATATATCCTTGTTATATTTAAACTTGTTGGGCAAATTAGTTGCTCACCCTTGCTATATCATGATAACAAATTTCAGATTAAGACGAAGGTTCGAAGAAAGACAGAGACAAAGGCAAAGTTTCAAGAATAGATTGTTATGCAGTTATAACTACTAAGTTATTTGATGCAAATGATGTTATAAATCTTTTAAGTTATTAAAGGTATGAATTCAGTTAAGATTAATAGACCTTGGAAAATGTTATAGAATCATGTGAAATAAGAAATATATGTTTATATATTTCGCATTAGATGATAGAGTATGTATGAAGATGAAGTACCGTAACGTACCAGGTCCGAGGTTCTAGGGACCTGGATTTGGGGGCGTCACATTTCTAACACATGATATTAGTCTAACTGAAACAAATGGCTTAGACAACCTTTATAATGCATTTAGGAATAATATATGAATTCAATGCTTGCAACATGATTCATAGAATATAGATTATAACTTCAAACCAAACTTTAGAGTATGAATAATATTTCTCAAGAATCTGGATAACACAAGGGTTATTTCATAGATTGATTATAAGATCAATAAGTATATTTGCTCAAATATATAATGGTATAACAATAATTAAAAACTTATACAATGAAATAAGGTTTAGGTACTAGCACAATATCCAGAGTTGTGTAAATTAGAGAACTTGCATTCAATATTAAAATCAAATGAAGTTAGGAAACTTGCCTGAACTGCTGCTTAATATTTAATTCTACGATTCTACTCTTCAGATAACCTACATTAAGCATAAGCCATCTTAATAATTAACCCCTGCTAAGTTATGATAATAGGTGTAGGCCTCACTACAAAACTCTCCTATTTAGAATTATAACAGTCCATTATGCCTGAATTATTTAAGTAATTATTTGTTATTAACCAGATAATACTCTTGTCAATTTTACTTTATTCTCTTAATACTTCTGAGTTATTTATATCCCCTCGATACATGACAGTATATGATAGTTGATGGGTTCCATCACCATTACCTTATTTAACTCTCCCAACTTGTCATTATCGCACAATTATACAATTGGCAGACTGGAAATAGTCTTATTCAGGATTTGTAAGTATTTAAATAGGTCTGGAGTAAGAACTTTTCTGTGTTTGATTACTCTACATGAGTGGTCCACGATTTATATGCACTCCACAATTTTTGAGAGATCATCTTCTGATGGTCAGGTACACTCTACGATCTGTGAGAGATCACCTTTTGTCTGTCAGGTTCACTCTACGATCTGTGAGAGATCATCTTCTGATGGTCAGGTTCACTCTACGATCTATGAGAGATCATCTTCTGATGGTCAGGTTCACTCTACGATCAATGAGAGATCTCGTTCGGGTTCACTCCACGATATGTAAGAGATCACCTTCGGGTTCACTCCACGATCTATGAGAGATCACCTTCGTGTTTACTCCATGATCTGTGAGAGATCACCTTTGGGTTCACTCCACGATATTTGAGAGATCACCTTCGGATTCACTCCACGATCTGTAAGAGATCACTTTCGGGTTCACTCCACGATCTGGTCTTAGGTCAGCCTGGTCTACTCCACGATTCGAAGCAAGCTTACGATCGTGGGGTTTAATCTAAGATTTGGTTCAGGGTTGTCCTGGTCTACTCCACGATCTACAATAAGTCTATGATCATGGGGTTCGGTCTAAGATTTCCAAAACCAACCAAAGATCTTGGTATGGTGTTGGACTCCACAATCTGGAGAGTCAGTCTACTATTTCTGAAACCAACCAAAGGTTTTGGTCTGGTGTTGGACTCCACGATCTACAGAGTCAGTCTGCTATTTCCAAAACAAACCAAAGGTCTTGGTCTGGTGTTGGACTCCACAATCTGCAGAGTCAGTCTGCGATCGTGGCGTAAGTTTACCATTATTGGTTACTACTATTACAATCGGAGACTAAGGCATAATATTGCAGGACTCAATGGGTTAAACTGGTCTCCAATTAATTATTGATACATGCAGATTAATGGGTGTATGGGTATTGGAATGACTTTGGCATAGCATCAGCATATTTAATCAATTTAACTTTTTCCTTAATTATACTAGAGTCCGGATGTAATCTTACTATTAGCCTTCATGGCCTGCATTATTCATTAGCATAGAGTATCATGTTCCTCTTTTACTGCTGATATGGTTTTTAAATTTATCTTAGTATGATATATTATACTTTCTTATCGTTCGGGTTTATGTTGTTTACATAACGAACTTTACTAGCATGCATATTTCCCTCTAACTGACTTGCAGAAGGTTGAATTAACAATATAGGCTCAAAGGGATGTGTACGTCTTCACGTTCTAATGACAAAACACTTGGGTAGCCACTGGCTGGTCCCTTCCTTCCTCTCTCCTCTGCTCTCCGAGCTGCAAGAGCTCCTCTTGGGTTCTATATATCTCTCAACTCACTGTACTTCTTTCTAATGCAGAGTATATGCTTCTAACAATCCTTATAAGATGAAATAGGGCCTCTATTTATAGGAAAGCTTTTGTCCAGACTTCGATCATTACCCAATGGTAAAAGTTGATTTGTTAAAAAGTTTCCACCAACTAACACTATTCATAGTACTACTAGCCATTGGGCTACACCATCATTGCCACCACATGGGTCTTTCTTGTTAGCTTATCTAAGGCACAAGTATCAGCATTCTTAGGCCATAGGGAGGGGTGGTTCGGTTGGGAGGGGTGCACTACTTTTATGTCATATTTTATTATTCTTTTGTACACATGCTGGCATACATGTCCCTTATACACATCTATATATATATATATATATATATATATATATATACTTATATACATACTCCCATATATATACTTACCTGTACATGTATATAAATGCATATATCTACTATCCATATATTACACATTGGACTAGTCCTAAGTTAAATTTGGGCTAAACACATATACTAGTATAATAACTTTATTGGGCTACCAATTCATATCTATTGGACTCCCAACTTAATTACTCGACCATATATACTAACACTTGTAACTTATACATATTGGTCTTAGTATAACCATAGGTCCAATACCTTATTAAATCATCCTTTAATTAATTCAATTAAGAAATTAATTATGCCACACAAGGCTTAACACTTAAGCTTAATTAAACTTATCATCATCATCAATATACTTCTTAATTATTTCATACTTGATTTAATTTATATTGAATTATCAATCATATGGCACACATATATATATATACACATAAATAATTGCAAATATCTTTGTTTTAAATTCTAAATTTATTTATAAAATTCTTGGGTATTACATCCTCCCCCCTTATAAAAATTTCATCCTCGAAATTGGTACAAGGTTACACAAATAGGTGGGGATAATCCCTCCTCACCTTATCCTCTAATTCCCACATAGCCTCATTGGAGTTGTGGTTTTGTCATACTACTTTACAGAAGATATAACTTTATTCCTCAAGGTCTGTTCTTTCCTATCTATTATTTGGACAGGAATCTCTTCGTAAGTCAGATTCTTCTCTACTTGAATAGGCTCGTAAGATATCACATGATTGTAGTCGGGCTTGTATGGATGTAACACAAAAATGTGAAACACATTGTGGATGTGTTCCAGTTCGGGTGGTAAGGCTACTTTGTACTCCACTTCGCCCACTCGCTTTAATATCTCAAATGGTCCTATGAACCTCAGACTCAATTTCCCTTTCTTTCCAAATCATATTTTTCCTTTCCAGGGAGATACTTTCAAAAATACAAAACTACCGACTTCAAAGTCTAGGTTCTGACGATGTAAATATGCGTATTTCTTCTGGCGATCTTGAGCTGCTACTAATCTGGTTCTTATCATTGTTACTACATCGGCTGTTTGTTGAACTAACTCTGGTCCCAAAACTTGTCGTTCCCTGACTTCGTCCCCTCACAACGGTGGTCTGAACTTTCTCCTATAAAGAGCTTCGTACAGTGGCATACCAATACTCGCATGATAACTATTGTTGTAAGCGAATTCTACTAAGGGTAAGTGGTCGTCCCAATTCCCTTTGAAGTCCATCACGCAAGCTCTAAGCATGTACTCTAGCGTTTGTATAGTCAGCTCATTCTGTTCGTCTGTCTGAGGATGATAGGCGGTACTCAATCTTAACTGCGTTCCCATCCTCTCTTGCAAGCTTTTACAGAAATTAGACGTGAAGCGCGGATCTTGATCGGAGATAATTGACACCGTCACTCCATGTCGCGAAATAATTTTCTTTACGTATAGACTTGCTAACTTATTTAAATTGAATCGAATCTTGATCAGTAGAAAATGGGTTATCTTTGTTATTTGATCCACGATAACCCAGATGACATCATAACCTTTCTGCGTGACTGGAAGTCCCACCATGAAGTCCATCGCAATGTGCTCCTATTTCCACTGTGGTATTTCCAATGGTTGAAGTAAACCACTCGGCCTCTAGTGCTCTTCTTTGACTCGTTGACAAGTAAGACATCTACTGACGCACTCTGTAACCTCTCATTTCAGATTGGGCCACCAAAAATGTTATCTAAGATCTCGGTACATCTTCGTGCCTCCTGGATGAACAGAATACGTTGTATTGTGTGCTTCGTGCAAGATTTCCTCTCTCAGCTCAGTTATCGCTGGCACCCATACTCGTCCCTCAAATCTCAATATATCATCCTTATCCATCCTGAACTTCTCTTCTTCATTTTCTGCTGTTCTCTTTCTTATCTTCTCGCATTCTTCATCCTTCTCTTGTGATTCCTTTACTCTATCCAATAATGTTGGAAGAGCTTCCATTACAAATACTTTTTCTTTAGACCTTCCAGGTCCCTTTACCTCTATTTCCAATTTCTCCATCTCTCTTATTAACTCCTCCTGAGTTGTCAACTTGGACAATTTCTCCCTCCCCTTTCTACTTAATGCATCAGCAACTACGTTTGCCTTTCCCGGGTGAAAAAGAATCTCGCAGTCATAATCCTTGATCAATTCCAACCACCTTCTCTGTCGCATGTCCAACTTCTTTTGTGTGAAGATATATTTCAGACTCTTGTGGTCCGTGTATATCTCACATTTTTCTCCGTACAGATAACGTCTCTAAATCTTTAACGGAAAAAACTACTATCGATAACTCTAAGTCATAAGTAGGGTATCATTTTTTGTAATCCTTCAATTGTCGTGAGGCATACGCAAAAACCTTGCCATGTTGCATTAGCACACATCCAAGTCCCTTGTGCGATGCATCACTATATACTACGAAGCCTCCCGCATCATCTGGCAATGATAATATCGGCGCTTCACTCAGCCTCTTCTTCAACTCCTGAAAACTTTCCTCGCATTTCTTTGTCCATACGAACGTCACGGTCTTCCTCGTTAGATTGGTCAGCGGGGTTGCTATCTTAGAAAAATCTTGGATAAATCTTCGATAGTACCGAGCTAACCCTAAGAAACTTTTTACCTCTGTTGGCGTCTTTGGCTGTTCCAAATTACTTACTGCATCTACCTTTGTAGGGTCTACTGAAATCTCATCCTTGTCGATCACGTGTCCTAGAAACTGGACTCTCCCCATCCAAAATTCACACTTTAAAATTTTTGCATACATTTTCTCTCTCCTTAGCTCTTCCAAAACCACCTTCAGATGTTCGGTGTGCTCTTCCTTGGTCTTCGAGTAAATCAAGATATCGTCGATGAAAACTACTACGAATTTATACAAGTATGGCTTGAAAACTCGGTTCATCAAGTCCATGAATGCTTTCAGAGCATTAGTCAATTCGAATGATATTACCAAAAACTCGTAGTGCCCATAACGGGTTCAGAACGCTATTTTTGGTATGTCCTCCTTCCGTACCTTCAACTGGTCATAACTCGTTCGTAGGTCTATCTTCGAGAAACACTTCGCTCCCTTCAATTGGTTGAAAAGGTCGTCAATCCTTGGTGAAAATAGTATGCATACAAGCCAATTATGTATGATGATAAAGCATATACTTTGGAAATGATCTTATTTTTTTATTAATAAAAGTCCCCTTGTACTGTGACAACACCAGAGCTGTTGTGCAGGCTAAGGAACCCAGGTCTCATCAGAAATTCAAACACATGTTGCAGCAATTTCACTTGATCAGGGAGATCATTGAAAGAGGAGACGTCACCTTGGAGCGTGTAGACTCTCAAGACAATATTCCAGATCCAATTACTAAAGCTTTAACACAACAGCAGTTTGATCGTCACTTGGAGAAGATGGGCATGAGATACCATGGCGATTGGCTTTAGTGCAAGTGGGAGATTGAAAGTAGAATGCATACAAAACAATCATGTATGATGATAAAGCATATACTTTAGAAACGATCATATTTATTTATTAATAAAAGTAATCATTTATTAAAGGCATTTAATTATTTACATGATGCTGTTTTTATAATATGTAAATAACTCATTGTTTTAACCAATGCTTTTAGAATTATGATGTTGATCATGCTAATGAGATCTAAATTCTTAGAAAACTTAAAACTAAAATAGTTCCCAATTGTTGGATTACTAAAAAGGGGATTAGTAAATCTGGATAGATTGGTACATATGTTGCTTGCTCATTGGATAAGGATGATTGATCTCATGATTATTTGTGTGGAGACACTAAAGCAAGTGTGTAGGTGCTTATTGGAGAATAAGTTCACTGAACGTGACTCGCTAAGGAATACCTAATGGAGTTTTACTTGCCTGTCAATAGGAATTCCTAATGTGATAATAGTACAAGTGATCCTTGGACTTGAGATCATCATAGTATCTTGTGTGTAATGAATTATACTTTGAATTATTCCTTAAGACCCTTAGAGTATATCAAAGGGTATGCTTGGATATAATAAGTTACATATGGAGATAATGAATGATCAATAAAGAATCTATCACTTCTAGTAAAAGAATAGATATAACCTATGTGATTCATTAAATGACAACAGTCCTTGGCCAAGGTAGAATGAAATTAGAAAGAAGTTTCTAATTTGCATTATTTGGAGTTGTGCATTTTCTAATCAAAATACATATAATTAAATTAAATAAGACTTGACAGTAATTTCATGTCTTATATTTAATTGGGATATTGTATGGTGGAAGGATTGAATTGTACGGTAACTATTTACTCACAGGTTCTTTTATAATTAATGTTGAAATCTATATTAGCTGGAAAGTCGTTGATCGCTAGGGAGGCTTATCCCTATTGTAGAATAAATATTATTTATTTAAATAGATTATTAGTTTAATTTATTTATTTAAATAAGATTAGAATTATTCTAATTGATTTATTCACAATCGTTTTAATATGAAGAACCTAAAGGGTCACATCATAAAAAAATTATTTAAGAAGGTAATAGCATAATCATAATAATATGTTATGTGTAATTAATTTAATCTATGGTGATAGAATAAATTAAATAGCTTAATATTTATTATTTAATATTTTGGAAATATTAAATATAAATTAATAAGAGGAGTCTTATTAATATTATTACAATTATTATTAATTTAATTTCTAAAGGAGTTTAGGAATTAATTTAATATTAGTACTCTCATTTATTCCTAATGAGATTAGGAGGCAAATTAATTAAAGAAGTTTAATTAATTAATCCCAATATGTTGGGAAGCCTAATTAATTAAAGGAGTTTAATTGATTAAATAAAACCCAATTTATAATTAGATTAGAAGGGTTGACCAATATCTATATAAGAGGAGTCTTATATTAGATATCAGTAGACGTAATTCCAATTATTGGAAAGTACTCCTTTTCTATAGAGAATAGAAAACTAGGATTTAGCCAACCACCCTCCTTCTTGAACAATTCCTCTTCCTTGGTGGATCACCTCTAGAGGCCAAACACTTGGGTGGCTAACGTTGATCAAAGGAAGGAATCACAATAGGAGATTCAAGGAGATCACGAAGAGCAAGGTGTCGAACTCGTACCTGTGGAAGCTAGTTTCTACAAGGGTATAATTCTGATTTATCTTTCTCTTTCTATTGATTGATAATTGAGCACAAAGCATGATCTTGGTGAGGGTTTGTATAAAAATTTTAAAACCTAATTTGTCACACTTCCGCCCTTATTGTGTAATTTAATTACATGTATGTGTTACATACAAACCCAATACTTGGTAACTGATATCTATTCTTGATCGTTACTCTGTTTAATTCTAGATAATCGATACAGAGCCTCATCGATCCATCCTTCTTCTTAACAAACAACACCGGTGCTCCCCAAGGAGACACACTAGGCCGTATATAACCTTTATTTAGCAACTCTTGCAATTGTATCATGAATTCCTTCATTTCTACTGGCGCCATACGATATGGACTTTTGAAATCGGTGCAGTTCCCGGTGCTAAGTATATTACGAATTCGATTTCTCTGTCTGGCGGAAGACCAGGCAGATCGTTCAGAAATACGTCTTGAAATTCTCTCACTACAGATATATCCTTCATTTCTACTCCCTTTTTTTGAGTGTCTATAATGTAAGCTAAGTAACATACACATCCTTTTTTAACAATTTCTTGGCTTGCATCATCATAAGACAACAAGATTGCTTAAGCGATGAGCTACCATAAAACACCACCTTAGACTGATTCGGAGTCTGAAGGTTCACACTTTTGTTTTGACAGTCAATTATCGCCGCATGGTTATACAACCAATCCATTCCCAGTATTACGTCAAATTCTCCTAATCTAATCGGAATCAAGTTTACACTTAGTTCGTGATCTCTAATGTTTGCGCAATAATTTCGGTTTTCGAACTCTACGGGGATTACTTCCTTATTCGCAAATTCTATGTTCAGAAGATTTCCTAATCGTTCTTGGGGTAAGTTTAATTGACTAGCAAATTCTTCAGACACAAATGAACAGGTAGCATCCGAATCAAATAATACATAGGCATTTATATTATTGATTGGGATAATACCTGACACCACGTCCTTCGCAGCCACTGCCTCCTGGACAGTCATATTAAAGGCTCTGACAGTTGGGCGATTGGTTTGCGTCGGTCCACCAATCATCAGCTTGCTGCCTGCTCCTTATTGGCCTCTCCCTCCGCTGTTTCCTTTCTTCGGGCAGACTCTTATCTGATGCTCAGTCGAGCCATAAGCAAAGCATCCTTTGATCTTCTTCGGCTTTGGGCAGTTTGGTGAAATTTGCCCCTCCTGGCCGCAGTTGTAACAGATACTGTGTTCTTTCTAGCATTCTCCTTGGTGGTTCTTTCCACACCTCGGGCATCCCTCAGCTCTCTTTTTAAACCCTCCTAAATAATTTCCTAACTGATTGTTGTTTCTGTTGTTGTTGTTGTTTTTATCCCATTTCCTCTTTCCCAAATTACTTCCTCCACTGCTACTTCCTCCACGGCTCTCTCCTCCGGTATTCTTGTTCTTCTTTTCTTTGTTGTACTGACTCAAGGCCTCATTACCCCCTTCCGCAATGATGACCTTCTTCAAAAGGGTGGAGAACAAGTCGATCTGGAGAACTGACACCTTGTTTAACAACCAAGGTTTTAGTCCTTGTTCGAAGCGTCTGGCTTTCCTTTCTTCAGTCTCTACCTGGTGTGTTGCAAATCGAGCAAGCTCATTGAACATAGCCGCATATTGCGTCACTGTCATCTCCCCTTGCTTTAGTTCTAGGAACGTCACCTCCATCCTATTTTTCATGCTCTTTGGGAAGTAATTCTTGAAGAACAAAGTCTTAAACCTATCCCAAGCTATGATTCCTTCTCCCTCTCTCTGTTGATTGGCCTCCCACCAATAATTTGTTTTGCCCCTCATCATGTGTGTAGCGAATACAGTCTTCTGATCTTCACCCACATATGTAATGGCGAAGGATTTCTCTATCTCCTTGATCCAAGTCTGCGCCTCAATAGGGTCGGTAGTACCGTAAATTCTGGAGGTCCTACGCTCCTAAAGTCTTTGAAGTTAGTTACAGGTACCGCTTGGGGATTGGGGTGAACGGGTTCATTGTTCTTTCCCTAAGGGCTTCTCCTAACAAGTCAACTAGTCGTTGTATAGGATCTACTTGCTCTCTCTCTCATTATTGACCGACTCCTCTCGTGTAATTAGTCTACGTCTGGGCGCCATTATCTGCATCACAAAATTTCATTCTTATTATCTAATTATATTACTTAAGTATTTCTTTAATGCAAAAGAAATAAAATTTTATAACACGTTTTCTGAAATAAGGACATTTATATTCATATGCCAAATCATTACAACGATATGATCATTCCTAGCATACTTCTATAAATGTCAACATCTATCGCCTAATATCACAAAAGATGGGGAAAACACTGACATACTACCCCTTTAACATAAGACTACACGGGGTTTACATAACTATCCCATATCTTATACAAAAGATTAGGATTACATCATAATATATACATAACATATAAATAACTACTACTACTAGACTAATAGGTCTCAACCCAACATCCCATGCTCTACTGCGCTCTGGTTCTCCACCTGAGTCATGTGAGCCATCATGTCTCTACTCAAGGTGTAACGGGTCTATCCCTGCTCCGCCGGATAATGGTACATACCATCGATCAACCTCTCCATAGCTGTGCGAAAATCATAGCCCATTTGGTTCATCTTCCTCTTCTTGCACCTAGTCTCATCCTATAAGTCCTTAGCTCTACCATTGGCTTCCTCCCACTTTTCCTTGAAGTAAATCCTCTCCATGACTTCCAGCTCAAGTTATGTACGAAGAGCATCCTTCTTTGCTTTCTCACTCAACTCCTTCTGCTCGGACTCTTCCAGTTCACCTACTAGTTCCACGTTCCTAGCTATCGAACGGTGAAACAAGATTCCCATCTGAATTCCTGCTTCTTTGTGATAGGCAATCTCCACCTCCATCTCTTGAATCTCTAACTTCCTCTTATGATCTTCATTTCTCAGTTACTGCAACTCAGTCTCTCTCTCCTGGGCCTCAGCCTCTAGCTCCTCTACTCTGCAATCTAATTCTAAAATTTTCTCCTCATACTCTCCTAGCATCCTATCCTTGAGCGTAGCCTCATCAAAATATTCCACGGGCTCGTCCTCCATAGGTTCCTCCTCGGGATTTGACTCAACCTCTATTTCATCCTCGTCGTCAAACTCGGATGGTGCTTCTGCCTGCTCAGGTTTGGCTACCAAAGGTTCCTCATACACTACGTGTATATCACGTGGCTCCTCCTCTACTACTCTACTGGGTCCTCCTAAGTCTGTCATCCTACAAACACAAGACAAACAAACAATAAACTCCATTAGAATGTTAAATAAAACATAAGTTCATTGTATAGAATGAAAATATATTTCATAACACACTAAGTCTCTAGAAAAACTCTACATGAGTTTTATCTCCTTCTACCTTCTAAGTTCGTCTAATTTCTTCTAAGGTTATAGTTTAAGGATTCTCGCTCCTAAGGTTTATAACCTAACGCTCTGATACCAACCTGTGACGCCCCCAAATTTAGATACATATACCTCGAATTCAATGCATCACGTACTAATACTAATAACATACTAAAATATCATGCAATTAAATAATATAATAATTTACATTGATTTAATATAAATATTCACGTCCTAAGGTCTCGTAACCATTACTAAGACATTACATAATTAAAATTCATAACATAGCTTAATATATAAACCAAAATTAAATCCTATTACAACTTAATAATAAACTTCTAGCATAGAGGACTAAAGCTAATCCATAGCTTTGCCCTTTCCCTTATCTTTGCCTGAGGTTCCACATTGTTCTTCCTTAACTGAAATGTTTAAGGAAAGCGAGAATGAGCAACAAATTTGCTCAGCAAGTAATATAGCAATAAGGGTGAACAATTATAAAGTTCAAATCTCAAGGGTATAACGGTAAATGATAGTTCAAGAATAACAAGGAGTATCAACAGTTCTAAATGAGAGTCGCTATAGACCGAAAGCTATCATCAAGATTTAAAAGTTTAATAATTTCGAAGTTCAAGAATAATGAATACTGAGCAGTTACTATGGACTAAGAACTCTTACTAAAATTAACAGTATCATACTGAAAATCCAATATAAACAAGTACAACAGGTGATCAGCCTAAAGTACCCTACGTTATGCATAACATTCAAAACATGCTAGCATGTGCGCACGTCGATTCCCCGACAGTTATATAATTTTCCCTTCAACGAGGGTTGTTCATCTCAGTAGAATTATAAGAGTCCGCACAAAGTCAATTGGTTTGGATAGCTTTCTAACATAGGATATTAGTCTAGCCGAAACAAATAGTTTAGACAACCTTTATAATGCACTTAGGAACAATATATGAGTTCAATGCTTGCAACATAATTCACAGAATATAGATTTAACTTCAAACCAAATTTTAGAGTATGAATAATATTTCTCAAGAATCTGGATAACACAAGGGTTATTTCATAGAATGATTATAAGATCAATAAGTATATTTGCTCAAATATATAATGGTATAACAATAATTAGAAGCATGTTTAGGTACTAGCACAATATCCAAAGTTGTATAAGTTAGAGAACTTACATTCAATATCCTAATCAAATAAAGTTAGGAAACTTGCCTGAACTGCTGCTTAATATTTAACTCTACGATTCTGCTCTTCAGATAACCTACATTAACCATAAGCCATCCTAATAATTAACCCCTGCTGAGTTATGATAATAGATGTTGGCCTCACTACAAAACTCTCCTATTTAGAATTATAACAGTCCATTATGCCTGAATTGTTTAAGTAATTATTTGTTATTAACCAGATAATACTCTTGTCAATTTTACTTTATTCTCTTAATACTTCTGAGTTATTTATATCCCCTCGGTACATAATAGTATATGAAAGTTGATGGGTTCCATCACTATTACCTTCTTTAACTCTCTCAACTTGTCATTATCACACAATTATACTGTTGGCAAACTAAAAATAGTCTTATTTAGGATTTGTAAGTATTTAAATAGGTCTGGAGTAAGAACTTTTCAGTGTTTAATCATTCTGCAGGAGTGGTTCATGATTTACAAACACTCCACGATTTGTGAGAGATCATCTTCTGATGGTCAGGTGCACTCTACGATCTGTGAGAGATCATCTTCTGAAGTTCAGGTTCACTCTATGATTTGTGAGAGATCATCTTCTGATGGTCAGGTTCACTCTACGATCTATGAGAGATCTCCTTTGGGTTCACTCCACGATCTGTGAGAGATCACCTTCAGGTTCACTCCACGATCTGTGAGAGATCACCTTCGGGTTCACTCCACGATCTGTGAGAGATCACCTTCGAGTTCAATCCATGATCTGTGAGAGATCTCTTTCGGGTTCACTCCACTGTCTTGTCTTAGGTCAGCCTGGTCTACTCCACGATTCGTAGCAAGCCTACGATCATGGGGTTCAGTCTAAGATTTGGTTCAGGGTTGGCCTGGTAAGTCTACGATCGTGGGGTTCGGTCTAAGATTTCCAAAACTAACAAAAGGTTTTTGTCTGGTGTTGGACTCCACGATCTGCAGAGTTAGTCTACTATTTCTGAAACCAACCAAAGGTTTTGGTCTGGTGTTAGACTCCACGATCTACAGAGTTAGTCTGCTATTTCTGAAACCAACCAAAGGTCTTGGTCTGGTGTTGGACTCCACGATCTGCAGAGTCAGTCTGCGATCGTGGGGTAAGTTTACCATTATTGGTTACTACTATTACAATCAGAGACTAAGGCATAATATTGCAGGACTCAATGGGTTGAACTGGTCTCCAATTAATTATTGATATATGCAGATTAATGGGTGTATAGGTATTGGAATGACTTTGGCATAGCATCACCACATTTAATCAATTTAACTCTTTTCCTTAATTATACTAGAGTTTGGATGTAATCTTACTGTTAGCCTTCATGGCCTGCATTATTCATTAGCATAGAGTATCATGTTCCTCTTTTACTGCTGATATGGTTTTTAAATTCATCTTAGAATGATATGTTATACTTTCTTATCATTCGGTTCATGTTGTTTACATAACGAACTTTACTAGCATTCATATTTCCCTCTAACTGACTTGCAGAAGGTTGAGTTAGTAATATAGGGTCAAAGAGATGTGTACCTCTTGACGTTCTAATGACAAAACACTTGGGTAGCCACTGGTTGGTACCTTCCTTCCTCTCTCCTCTACTCTCCGAACTGTAAAATCTCCTCTTGGGTTTTATATATCTCTCAACTCACTGTACTTCTTTCTAATGCAGAGTATATACTTCTAACAATCCTTATAAGATGAAATAGGGCCTCTATTTATAGGAAAGTTTTTGTCCAGACTTCGGTCATTACCCAATGGTAAAAGTGGAGTTAGTGAAAAGTTTCCACCAACTAACACTATGCATAGTACTACTAGCCATTATGCTACACCATCATTGCCACGACATGTGTCTTGCTTGTTAGCTTATCTAAGGCACAAGAATCAGCATTCTTATGCCATGGGAAGGGGTGGTTCGGTTGGGAGGGGTGCACTACTCTTATGTCATATTTTATTTTTCTTTTGTACACATGCTGGCATACATGTCCCTTATACACATATATATGTATATATACTTATATACATACTCCCATATATATACTTACATGTACATGTATATAAATACATCTATCTACTATCAATATATTATACATTGGACTAGTCCTAAGTTAAATTTGGGCTAAACACATATACTAGTATAATAACTTTATTGGGCTATCAATTCATATCTATTGGACTCCCAACTTAATTACTCGGCCATATATACTAACACTTGTAACTTATTCATATTGGTCTTAGTATAACCATAGGTCCAATACATTATTAAATCATCCTTTAATTAATTCAATTAAGAAATTAATTATGTCACACAAGGCTTAACACTTAAGCTTAATTAAGCTTATCATCATCATTAATATACTTCTTAATCATTTCATACTTGATTCAATTTATATTGAATTATTAATCACATGGCACATATGTATATATATATATATATATATGCACACAAATAATTGAAAATATCATTGTATTAAATTCTAAATTTATTTATAAAATTCTTAGGTATTACAGAAGTTGGTTCAGGCAGAGAGCCAAAATGAAGAGATGTCAGCTGAGATAGAGAAACTGAAGAGTGACTTGCGAGAGGAGTCAACGAAGCGTACTAGAGCAGAGGACGCTTGAATAAAGGCTTCTCGACGTGCAGATCTTGCTGAGGACGGTGAACGGACAAAGAAGGCTAAGATTGACGAGACGGACTACACTTTTCAGACAGCGATTGATAGGGCCCAGGATCGAGTTGTCTACCATCCAGTGCAATTCGAGGACATACCTTAGTATGCATACAAGTCAATCATGTATGATGATAAAGCATCTACTTTGGAGATAATTTATTTATTTATTAAAAAAAGTATTAACTTATTAAAGACATTTAATTATCTACATGATGTTGTTTTTATAATATGTAAATAACCCATAGTTTTAAGAAATACTTTTAGAATCATGATGATGATCATGCTAATGAGATCTAAATTCTTAGAAAGCTTAAAACTAAAATAGTTCCCAATCGTGGGATTACTAAAAAGAGGATTAGTAAATTCAGATAGATTGGTACACATATTGCTTGCTCATTGGATGAGGATGATTGTAACGACCAGGAATTTTAAGCTCCTTATTAATTTTATATGTGATTTAAAATTTTTAGGAATTAATTTTTCAAACTTATTTAAACCTTATGTGGTTATGTGCTTATGTGATTTAACCTATGAGAATAAATGCTAGGATTTTTATTAAATGGAATCACTAATGGTTATTTAACTTAGTAGATTAACCCTGAGACCTTTATATCAGAGTATTGATAAAAAGTGTTAGTAAATTATATATTCAAATTTCTTGAATATGGTGTAGAGATTTAATCGGGATTAATTATTTATATTTGAGTAATTAATTGATAACGTATGAAATTATTATTGTTGTTGATTAATAATTATTATGAATAAATAATAATTAATGAATTGAGAGTAATTAGTTGATAATGTGATGATTAATTATTATTATGAATAAATAATAATTAATGAGTAAGAGATTAATAAATATATAATATTATATTTACTTAGTTAATTGTTTTATACAAGCATGCGATAGTAAACCTTTAATATATGGTAGTTATCTATATTGTATATTATACAATGTGACCTTTGACAAGGCTATTATATATAGACTATATAGTAATCTTAATTGTATTATGTGAGATTGATAAGTGTAATGTGTAATTAGAGCACGTGACATGATGAGGGTAGGAAAACTATTATGAATACCCTATCACCTTACATTAATATCAATAGCATTATTAATTGATAATATTTTCCCATAAGTTATTATTATTATAACAGTTATTAAACACAATTACTTTATATTTGGTGTTAATAGATAATGTACATGGATTATATGTATATACCTTACTTGATACATTATATCATTATTTGTTCATTAAAAATAACATTGTAGCTCCCATTTGAATGTATATGGAATAAATACATATAGCTTAAGTATATCTATGTGCATATACATTATATAATCTAAGTATGTATATATTGTGCTAAGTGTTGAGCATACATAATATATAGACAATTGCAAAGGCTGAGTTTACATTGTCCCTAAATAAGAGTCCCACCCTCATTTCTCATTCACGTGCCTACACTCCTCAAACTCAGCAAAGCTAGGATAGCCTTGTAGCAATAATGAGCAAAGGAGTGGAGATTATGATGAGATATACCAACTCCTCACCCACTATTTGATAACCATTAGATAATTGCATCTCCCATTAGTTTGATTTGAGGAACAATGTCTAGAACCGGATATTGAAATTGCCTATAAATTGAGCCTTCTCTTCTTCTATATTGCAATTGCTGAGAATCCTACCAAGCAAGCTAGAGTGAGTATACATTATAGTGAGAGTCTGTGAATTGAGAGGGTGAGAGATATCAACAAGTTCCTTTAACAGAGGTATATCACTTTCCATTCTCATTCTCTTAAATTTTCAAAGTTCTTGATTATTGAATTGTTCATGGTTTGGATAATTGAATTGTGATATATGATTGCTAAGGGTTATATAGAGTTATAATCATGTTAGAATTATGTTAGAAATTGTTAGAATGATTTTCGTTGGAGAAAATTTGAGTTGGAATTGCAGAACTGCCGAAAACTGCACTGCTCTGTGTCTGGCCGCCAGCCTGCGCAGCTGCGCCAGTGCCTGCCTGCAGAATTTTTTTTCTTTTTGCTTCCTGCTCATGCTAACTTGATGATACCACTTTGGACAGGCTTGAATACTGATTTACTTATTGTGTATGAGTTCTTTAATGCAACATACACATTGGTGAGCATGCTAGCACATATTAGGGAAGGAAACCTCATGTTTTGTAAAATAAACTTATGATTTCGAACATGAACTTTGAGACCGTGTGACATATGCGCATTCTGATTTCATTAACATAACTGTATAGACTATGAACGTTTAAAGTGTGTTCACGCACTAGCATACGTGTTTGAAAGACTCAAAGGTTTACAAAGAAAAACTTATGTTTTGAAAATGAAGCTTATAGTTTTTGAATGCGAACCTTGTCATATAAGTAGCATGTGTATATTTTGATATTATGAGCATAATAGTATGTTTACATTGACATGAAATGCGCATTTAAAGTGTTGTACACATTAGCATTCGAGATTGAGGGATTTAAGGAGTTTACAAAGGAAAACTTAAGAACTTTGAAAAGAGAACTTAACCAAGACTTGTGACCACTTAGATACATGTATGTGACTTATGTATGCGTTCTAATACATGAGAATAATGGTTACGAGATGCTTTACATGTACCGTGTTGTCTTTTTAACTTAGTGTACTTTACAAATGGAAACTAAGAATGTGGGAGCTAATTAGCATTGATTACCATGTGAATTGTATTATGATCATGCAAGCATGTTTATTAGGATGTCATTATGCCTATAGACGTATTGTCATGAACCTCATTTGTTTATATACAAATTTCACATGTGCATGCTAAATTATAGAAAATGAACTTCAAGTATGAACTACATGATTAAAGTATATGTGTGTAGTATACTCGAGCATACATATTAGGTATTGTTTAGCCTTGTTATGAGATAGTATGACTGGAGTAGCGAACCTTTAAAGTATGAACTTGTTTAACTTAAGGTTTACCGGCATGAAAACATATGACTTCGAAATTGGATTAGGACGAACATGCTAGTTTTGAATGGGAGATTATAAACTTGATAAACATATGTGTTGATTTATATCAGTAACTGGAAGTGCTATGTGTTCAAGCCTATGTTGATGCTTATGAACTAGACAATCTAAAATTATTAAATCTAAGACAGGATTAGATTGACTTACGTGAACTACGTGATAGAATTATATAATGACTAGAGTCTTGTATGTGTGAACTTATATTAGTTTATATATACTAATTGGAGAGGCCGACTTGTTAATGCTAGGTCGTTCCAACACAGTTTTAATTAAAGCTAGAATTAATTGTAGCTGAGCAATCAGGCAAGTTCCCGAACTTCACTCTTTGATTGTGCAAGTTCTTTTGAACCCGTTATTGTATTATTTGCAAGTTCCTTATCTTACTCAAATTTATATTGAGCAGGGTATTATTATATTGCAAGTTTCCTAACTTCAGTTGATTGTTATATTGAATGCAAGTATTCTAGACCCTTGCACTATTTTATTTGATAAATCTTGTAAGCAAGTTCCCTGACTTACACTTATTATTTATGCAAGTCTTCTTAACTTTACTCAATTTTATATTGAGCAGGGTATTTTTAGTTTTCCTAAACTACTCTTTTATTTGAGCAAGTGTCTTGACTTATACTTATTTATTGTACAAGTATCCGGACCCTATTGTGCAAGTATTCTAAATTCTTGCACTACTTTATTCAATGAGTCGTGTAAGCGAGTTTCTTAACTTCACTTGTTTTTTTGTGAAAGTTTCCTACCCTTCTAATATTGTTTTGAGCAGGTTATTATTGTATTGTGAAAATTTCCCGAACTTCAAATTTTGAGTATTGTGAAAGTTCCCCGAACTTCACATTTTGAGTATTGTGAAAGTTTCTCGAACTTCACACTTTGGTTATTGTGAAAGTTCCCCGAACTTCACACTTTGGTTATTTTGCAAATTTTCGAACTTCATTTCTTTATTATGAAAGTTCTCTAAACTTATACAAACTCGTATATTGTGCAAGTATCTTATCTTTGTGTTTACTTTACTCAAAGAGCGTTGTCAGCAAATGTCCTAACCTATGCATTTACTTTATGCAAGGGATCTATTATGGTGAAATTTCCCGAATTTCACTCTTTGATATTGTAAGTGTCTAAGCCTATGCATTTATTTTATGCAAGGAATCTATTATCGTGCAAGTTCCCCGAACTTCACACGTTGAGTATTGTGCAAGTTCCCCGAACTTCAAACGTTGAGTATGTTGGGTTTGTACGAAATCGTGACGCAATCAAATTGCAAAAATTAGCGGAAGCATGGTATATCAGAGTTTAAAAAAATTTCTACAAAACCATTACCCGGATCATCCTTTATGCAAATTATTAATTTAAAACGATAAATAAGAAGTTATGGAATCATACCCTTGTAGAACGAAGCTTCCACAGGTACTAGTTCAACTCCTTGTTCTTCGTGATCTCCTTGAATTTCCGGGTTAGATTCCTTTCTTTGATCAACGTTAGCCACCCAAGTGTTTTGCCTCTAGAGGTGATCCACCAAGGAAGATGAATTATCAAGAAGGAGGGTGTTTGGCTTAACCTTAATTTTCTATCCTCTATAGAAAAGGAGTACTCTCCAACAATTGGAATTACATCAATCTAATATCTATTATAAGACTTCTCTTATATAGACATTGGTCAACCCTTCTAATCCTATTAGACATGGGATTTCTTTTAATTAATTAAACTCCTTTAATTAATTTAGGCTTCCCACCACATAGGAATAATTAATTAAATTCATTTAATTAATTTGTCTCCTAATCTTATTAGGAATAAATGAGAGTACTAAATATTAAATTAATTACTAAACTCCTTTAGAAATTAAAATAATAATAATTGTAATAATATTAATAAGACTCCTCTTATTAATTTATATTTAATATTTCCAAAATATTAAATAATAAACATTAAGCTATTTAATTTATTCTATCACCATAGATTAAATTAATTATACTTAATGCATTATTACGATTATGCCATTACCTTCTTAAATAATTATTCTTCCTTTTATGGTGTGACCCTTTAGGTTCTCCATATTAAACCGGTTGTGAATAAATCAATTAAAACAATTTTAATCTTATTTAAATAAATAAATTAAACTAATAATTTATTTAAATAAATAATATTTATTCTACAATAGGGATAAGCCTCCCTAGCGATCAACGACTTTCCAGATAATATAGATTTCAACATTAATCAAAAAGAACCTGTGAGTAAATAGTTACCGTACAATTCAATCCTTCCACCATACAATGTCCCAATTAAATATAAGACATGGATTTACTGTCAAGTCTTATTTTATTTAATTATATGTATTTCGATTAGAAAATGCACAACTCCAAATAATGCAAATTAGAAACTCCTTTCTAATTTCATTTCACCTTGGCCAAGGATTCCTGGGTTGTCATTTAACGAATCACATAGGACATATCTCCTCTTTTACTAGAGGTGGTAGATTCTTTATTGATCATTCATTATCTCCATATGTAACTCATTATACCCAAGCATACCCTATATATGCCTTAAAAGGTCTTAAGGAATAAGTCAAAGTATAATTTGTTACATACAAGATACTATGATGATCTCAAGTCCAAGGATTACTTGTACTACTATCACATTAGGAATTTCTATTGACAGGCGAGTAAATCTCCATTAGGTATTCCATAGCGAATCACGTTCAGTGAACTTATTCTCCAATAAGCACCTACATACTTGCTTTAGTGTCTCCACACAAATGATCATGAGATCAATCATCCTCATCCAATGAGCAAGCAACATATGTACCAATCTATCCGGATTTACTAATCCCCTTTTTAGTAATCCCACGATTGGGAACTATTTTAGTTTTAAAACTTTCTAAGAATTTAGATCTCATTAGCATGATCATCATCATGATTCTAAAAGCATTGCTTAAAACTATGGGTTATTTACATATTATAAAAACAGCAACATGTAGATAATTAAATGCCTTTAATAAATGAATATTTTATTAATAAATAAATAAGATTGTTTACAAAGTACGTGCTTTATCATCATACATGATTGGCTTGTATGCACACTACTATCAATCTCCCACTTGCACTAAAGCCAATCGCCATGGTATCTCATACCCATCTTCTCTAAGTGACGATCAAACTGCTGTTGTGTTAAAGCTTTAGTAAATGGATCTGCAATGTTATCTTGAGAGTCTACACGCTCCAAGGTGACGTCTCCTCTTTCAATGATCTCCCTGATCAAGTGAAATCGCCGCAACACGTGTTTAGATTTCTGATGAGACCTGGGTTCCTTAGCCTGTGCAACTGCTCCTGTGTTGTCACAGTAAACGGGAACTGCTTCTCCAATGCTAGGAACCACACCAAGTTCAGTTATGAACTTCTTCATCCAAACAGCTTCCTTTGCAGCTTCACTTGCAGCTATATACTCTGCCTCTGTCACTGAATCAGCAACTGTTTGCTGCTTGGAACTCTTCCAACTCACTGCGCCTCCGTTCAAGGTAAAACATACCCCGAAATAGATTTACTGTCATCTTGGTCCGTTTGAAAACTTGAGTCTGTGAAGCCCTCGAGTTTTAATTCAGACCCACCGTAGACAAGAAAAATATCTTTAGTCCTTCTCAAGTACTTTAGGATATTTTTCACTGCCTTCCAGTGCTCTTCTCCAGGATTCGACTGGTATCTGCTCGTTACACTAAGTGCATGAGCAACATCCGGTCTAGTACATATCATACCATACATGATAGATCCTATTGCAGAAGCATAAGGGATCTTACTCATACGGTCTCTCTCCTCAGGTGTCTTTGGGGCCTGTTTCTTGGAGAGATGTATTCCATGGCTCATCGGCATGAGACCTCTTTTGGAATCTTCCATGCTAAACCTCTTTAGCATCGTATCAATGTACGTTCCTTGGGATAAACCAAGCATCCTTTTAGATCTATCTCTATAGATCTTTATCCCCAAAATATAGGATGCTTCTCCCAAGTCCTTCATGGAGAAGTGTTTAGATAACCAGATTTTAATTGATTGTAGCATAGGAATGTCATTCCCTATCAGTAATATATCATCAACATATAATACAAGGAATGAAATTACGCTCCCACTAACCTTCTTGTACACACATGGTTCATCGTCATTTTTGATAAAATCAAACTCTTTGATTGTCTCATCAAAACGAATGTTCCATCTACGAGAAGCTTGCTTCAATCCATAAATGGATCGTTGCAGCTTACAGACTTGATTTATTCCAACCTTTGAAACAAATCCCTCTGGCTGTGTCATATACACATCCTCCTCAAGTTTCCCATTGAGGAAGGCCGTTTTCACGTCCATCTGCCAGATCTCATAGTCGTTATAAGCTGCAATCGCAAGCAAAATCCGAATGGACTTGAGCATAGCTACTGGTGAAAAGGTTTCATCATAATCAACTCCTTGTCTTTGTTTGAAACCTTTTGCAACCAGTCGGGCCTTATAGGTCTCCACCTTGCCGTCCGCTCCAGTCTTTCTTTTAAAGACCCATTTACACCCAATAGGCTTAATGCCTTCAGGTGGTGAAACCAAAGTCCATACTTTGTTTTCATACATGGAGTCCATTTCGGATTTCATGGCTTCAAGCCATTTCCCTGAGTCTTTATTACTCATGGCCTGTTCGTAATTCAATGGATCATCATCATTCATGATGTGTACCTCATCGTCATCCTCTATAACGAATCCATACCTCTCAGGTATCTTCGGTACTCTCCAAGATTTACGAACAGGGTGTGGTATAGTAGGTTCTTCTACTTGGTCAGGTACCTGACTTTGATCCGTGGTAATTTGTGGTTCTTGAACTTCTTCAAGATATATCTTACTCCCACTGACCCCTTCATGGATAAACTCCTTTTCCAAGAAGGCAGCATGTTTCGCAACAAACACCTTTTGATCAGTTAGATGATAGAAATAATACCCTACAGTTTCTTTAGGGTATCCCACAAATCTACACTTTTCGGATTTAGTCTGTAGCTTATCATGTTCAAAATTTTTGACATAAGCTGGACAACCCCAAGTCTTAACAAGCTTAAGATTTGGTTTCCTCCCCTTCCACATCTCATATGGAGTCTTTGGGACGGATTTGGTAGGTACCTTGTTAAGTAGGTATGCAGCCGTTTCTAGGGCATATCCCCAGAAGGAAATTGGAAGGTCGGTAAAACTCATCATGGATCGAACCATGTCTAACAGTGTTCGATTTCTCCTTTCAGATACTCCATTTAACTGTGGTGTACCTGGAGGAGTCCATTGTGAGATTATACCATTTTCTTTGAGACAATTGAGAAACTCACCGCTTAAGTATTCTCCGCCTCAATCTGATCGAAGTATCTTTATACTCTTGCCCGTTTGTTTCTCTACTTCACTTCTGAACTCTTTGAACTTTTCAAATGATTCTGACTTGTATTTCATTAAATACACATATCCAAATCTTGAGTGATCATCAGTGAAAGTAATAAAATAAGAATACCCACCCCGTGCACTTGTTGTCATAGGCCCACAAACGTCTGTGTGAATCAATGCCAACAACTCTGTAACTCTTTCTCCTCTTCCACTAAAAGGAGATTTAGTCATTTTACCCATGAGACAAGATTCACAAGTTGGATATGATTCATAATCGGATAGCTCGAGGAGCCCATCTTTATGCAACTTGGATAATCTTGTTTCATTGATATGACCGAGTCTACAGTGCCACATGTAGGTATAATTAATATCATCTCTTTTTCTTTTCTTAGTTTGTTCAATTTGAAATATATTTTCTTGTAAGTCAAGTGTATAAAGTCCATTTCGCAAATTTCCAATACCATATAAAACATCGTCTTTATAAATAGAACAACTATTGTTCTTTATAACAACGTTAAATCCTTCCATATCCAATACAGAAATTGAAATAATGTTTTTAATAATATTCGGAACATAATAACAATTATTAAGATAAATGGACTTGCCCGAAGGCATTGCTAAATAATAAGTTCCTACAGCTAATGCAGCAACCTTTGCTCCATTCCCCACTCGTAGGATCACCTCATCATTGTTCAGCTTTCTACTTCTGACCAGTCCCTTCACATTATTACATATGTGAGAACCACATCCGGTATCCAATACCCAAGTAGAATTTTGACTTTCTGAAAAATTAATTTCAATCATGAACAAACCTTGATTGGAAGTCGAAGCTTCTCCAAGCTTCTTCTCTGCTAGATACTTCTTGCAGTTCCTTTTCCAATGTCCCGGCTTGTTGCAATGAAAGCACATTCCTTTAGCTGGTTCAGGTTTCTTTTGTTCCTTTTCTTTCCCCTTTCCCTTAGCCTTCTTGGATTTTTTCTTTTCAGAAGATACCTTAGGTCTCTTCCTTTTATTGGAAGAATCCACCATCAAGATATGGTTCTTCTTGGATGGGAAGTGACCTTCTGCAGTTTTCAGCATGTTAAGCAGCTCAGGCAAGCTGACATCTAGCTTATTCATGTGAAAATTAACCACAAACTGCGAGAAGGTCTCAGGGAGTGACTGCAAGACCAAGTCTTGACTCAACTCCCCATCCATGACGAACCCAAGCTGTCCAAGGCGTTCAATCAAATTGATCACTTTCAGGACATGAGTCTCGACGGCAGTACCCTCGGTCATCCGAGATCGGAAGAGCTCCTTAGATATCTCATATCTAGCAGTCCTACTCTGTTCACCATACAACTCCTTGAGGTGAAGCAGCATAGCAGGAGCATCCATTTTTTCGTGCTGACGCTGAAGCTCGTTATTCATGGATGCGAGCATGATGCATTGAGCCACAGATGCATCATCTTGCCACTTATTGAAAGTGGCAATCTCTTCCTCAGAGGCTGTTTCTGAAACAGATTCAGGGACAGTTGAATTTAGGACATAAGAAATCTTTTCAGCAGTGAGAACAATTCTCAGATTTCTTAGCCAGTCCTCATAATTCGGCCCGGTAAGCTTGTTTGCATCAAGTATGCTTCGTAGTGAGATTAGTGACTTAGACATTTTTTAAAATTCTGCATGTGAAAAATAACATTTTAGCAAACATTCATTTTATTAATTTTGCATACCAAAATAAATTTAGGTCTTTATTTTAAATTGGTATCTCCCACTATTTTCATCAAACTATATTACCCTCACTTATATAGTTCGGCAACATCTAATTAAAGATTTGCTAGTGAGAATAAGGATCCCATTTCAAATGTATATAACCTTGTGGATAGCACAACAAGCGATATACAAATAAATAGGTAGACAACTCTTGTCAATTACAACACTATATAACTCCTTTTATTTTGCCTCTTAAATCATAATGGTCAAGTGTGTGCACATACGAACTAAAATGATTTAAGTTAAGTCCAGCCTAGCACTTCCATAAATTCAAAAAAGAAAAATGTTCGTCCTTGTGGATAGCACAACAAGACTAGATCGTTCAATTTTCTTGATAAGCATCAAATGTGATTAATTAACATCTTAAATACGCAATACTCGCCTTGTGGATAGCACAACAAGCTCATATTAAATATTTAATACTCTATTAATTTATCATGCTAGAAGGCGACGTTCGATATTCCAAATATCATTGAACGCTTCAGACTTAATATTATTTCTTTGAGGGGTTTGTTATTATTTGTCTCATCTTGTTTAGCGCGCATGCACATATATATATAAAATACGCGTCATTTTATTAAACATGCGAAGCATGTTTGCATAAAATATAATATATATAATATTTAGCATGCAATATAGAATATTATATTCTACCCGGATTGATTATGGACTTTTATTCTAGTTTGGTTCACTAGAGCCACCAAGTGAACCAAAAGGTCAAACCTAGGAGTGCAAGAATTTAAATTTAAATATAACTATTACATTTAAACTCGGGCTCCATACAAACGGGTCTTCACGCGCTCCTTGCTCCTTGGTCTCCAATTTCTTCAAGATAATTCTAACTATTCTTATTACATAAACTATTTAATTTAAATAAAAACCTTGATCAACAGTCAAGGGGAAGTACATAGGAAGGAGATAGAATTTTACATCAAGAAAAAAAATTAGAGAAGACGAGGTACGCAGACCCCATTTAATAAAACCCATTCATTCAAGCATTCAACTAAAATAAAATCCAATCACATTGGTCAAATAGTCCATAATCAATCCCCATTTATTTTCATACATATCACCATATATATCAATAAATAAATATTCATCTCATGAATTAAAACATTCCATATATATATGAGTATCATTTAATGGGCAATTTTAAATTGCATGAAATCCAATTTCAAGATTAAAATAAACTCTTTATTTTAATTATAAAATTATTTAGAATATAATATATAAATATATCATATTTATTTTTTAAAAAGAAGTCACCTTCTTTTATTAAAAGAGTCCTGCAGGTTTATTAAAAAAGTCCTTTCATGATGGGTCACCTTCTTTTTGGAGTAAGAAAGAGACAACACCTTTTCTTTGCAGAATTCAAGATTAGCACCAAAAAAAAATTGTGATTCGTCCCAAAAAAAGTCTTTTTTTTTTTTTAAATATAATTTTATACAATAAAATTATGCCCAATAAATTATTTTAAATACATACCCATATGTATATGAAATCAAAAATAAATTAATAATTGCATAAAGATTTGGCTCTGATGCCACTGTTGGGTTTGTACGAAATCGTGACGCAATCAAATTGCAAAAATTAGCGGAAGCATGGTATATCAGAGTTTAAAAAAATTTCTACAAAACCATTACCCGGATCATCCTTTATGCAAATTATTAATTTAAAACGATAAATAAGAAGTTATGGAATCATACCCTTGTAGAACGAAGCTTCCACAGGTACTAGTTCAACTCCTTGTTCTTCGTGATCTCCTTGAATTTCCAGGTTAGATTCCTTTCTTTGATCAACGTTAGCCACCCAAGTGTTTTGCCTCTAGAGGTGATCCACCAAGGAAGATGAATTATCAAGAAGGAGGATGTTTGGCTTAACCTTAGTTTTCTATCCTCTATAGAAAAGGAGTACTCTCCAACAATTGGAATTACATCAATCTAATATCTATTATAAGACTTCTCTTATATAGACATTGGTCAACCCTTCTAATCCTATTAGACATGGGATTTCTTTTAATTAATTAAACTCCTTTAATTAATTTAGGCTTCCCACCACATGGGAATAATTAATTAAATTCATTTAATTAATTTGTCTCCTAATCTTATTAGGAATAAATGAGAGTACTAAATATTAAATTAATTACTAAACTCCTTTAGAAATTAAAATAATAATAATTGTAATAATATTAATAAGACTCCTCTTATTAATTTATATTTAATATTTCCAAAATATTAAATAATAAACATTAAGCTATTTAATTTATTCTATCACCATAGATTAAATTAATTATACTTAATGCATTATTACGATTATGCCATTACCTTCTTAAATAATTATTCTTCCTTTTATGGTGTGACCCTTTAGGTTCTCCATATTAAACCGGTTGTGAATAAATCAATTAAAACAATTTTAATCTTATTTAAATAAATAAATTAAACTAATAATTTATTTAAATAAATAATATTTATTTTACAATAGGGATAAGCCTCCCTAGCGATCAACGACTTTCCAGATAATATAGATTTCAACATTAATCAAAAAGAACCTGTGAGTAAATAGTTACCGTACAATTCAATCCTTCCACCATACAATGTCCCAATTAAATATAAGACATGGATTTACTGTCAAGTCTTATTTTATTTAATTATATGTATTTCGATTAGAAAATGCACAACTCCAAATAATGCAAATTAGAAACTCCTTTCTAATTTCATTTCACCTTGGCCAAGGATTCCTGGGTTGTCATTTAACGAATCACATAGGACATATCTCCTCTTTTACTAGAGGTGGTAGATTCTTTATTGATCATTCATTATCTCCATATGTAACTCATTATACCCAAGCATACCCTATATATGCCTTAAAAGGTCTTAAGGAATAAGTCAAAGTATAATTTGTTACATACAAGATACTATGATGATCTCAAGTCCAAGGATTACTTGTACTACTATCACATTAGGAATTTCTATTGACAGGCGAGTAAATCTCCATTACGTATTCCATAGCGAATCACGTTCAGTGAACTTATTCTCCAATAAGCACCTACATACTTGCTTTAGTGTCTCCACACAAATGATCATGAGATCAATCATCCTCATCCAATGAGCAAGCAACATATGTACCAATCTATCCGGATTTACTAATCCCCTTTTTAGTAATCCCACGATTGGGAACTATTTTAGTTTTAAAACTTTCTAAGAATTTAGATCTCATTAGCATGATCATCATCATGATTCTAAAAGCATTGCTTAAAACTATGGGTTATTTACATATTATAAAAACAGCAACATGTAGATAATTAAATGCCTTTAATAGATGAATATTTTATTAATAAATAAATAAGATTGTTTACAAAGTACGTGCTTTATCATCATACATGATTGGCTTGTATGCACACTACTATCAGAGTATTGTGCAAGTTTCCCGAACTTCACACGTTGAGTATTGTGCAAGTTCCCCGAACTTACACAAATTCATATATTGTGCAAATTTTAAACTTCACTTTGTGCAAGTTCTCTATCCTTCTCATATTGTATTGAGTAGGTTATTGTTGAATCGAAAGTTGTTTACTTAATTGCTTGAACTTTATTTCCAAGCATGTTATTTAGTGGTTTAATTACTTATCAATTATTCCACATTTATATTATTGATGTCCGCACCTAGTGCATTTGAGCTCGTACTGTCTTGGACTTGTACATTATTCAAGGTTCTAAATTTCTTGAACTATGTCAGTAAGAGTCTGAACCTTTGCTCGGTCAGACTAGTGTATGAAGTTTTTTTTGAAGCTATCCAAACCAATTGATGGTAAGGATTCTTAGACGGAACAGAACACCCCTCATATGTAGGAGTGTGCCCAGGTATCTAATATATATGATACGAGTAAGCAGATATAAGTGCTATGCATATTCACGTTATGCACGAGGCTGATCTCCTCGAGGTACTTAGTTTCTGTAGCCAGAAGCCAGTAATTCTAAAAAGGGTCAATTAGCTTTTGAACCCATTGGAAAGTTATAGTTTAGAGTCTACTCGACTATCAGTCATTCTAAAGGCAATTATTATCTTTGCTTTTAATATTCATATTGTTGAATTGTTCAGATGTTCATATCATTGAATCTATCAGATATTCATATTATTGAATTGTTTTAATATTCATATTGTTGAATTGTTCAGATGTTCATATCGTTGAATCTATCAGATATTCATATTATTGAATCGTTCTAATATTCATATTATTGAATCGTTCAGATATTCATATTATTGAATCATTCTAATATTCATATTGTTGAATCTTTAAGGTATTCATTTTGTTGAAATCATTGTCAGATATTTTTCCATTCATCATGATATATCCTTTATTGTTGTATTTAAACTTGCTGAGCAAACTTGTTGCTCATTCTTGCCATATCATGACTTATATTGCAGTTGAGCCCGAGCCCTCAGGGAAGGACAAGGGTAAAGGAAAGATATAGGATGGTTTGCAAGAAGCAGACTTTGTCTTTATGATTTGTTTAATTACTGTTAATGTAATATGAACCCTAATGTTTATTCTAGGGTATGATTGTAAGATTTTATTTAAGGTTATCGAATCTTGGGACTAGTAACACCTTTTGAATGAACGACGTACGTTTATTATATTCCGCATTTTAGTTATCGTATGCTACTTAAAGGTGGATGTTAGTATTGTTTCGTGGCGACCGGACCGGGGTCAGAGGACCAGGATTCGGGGGTGCCACAATGATTGATCCCATGATCATTTGTGTGGAGACACTAAAGCAAGTATGTAGGTGCTTATTAGAAAATAAGTTCACTGAACGTGACTCGCTATGGAATACGAAATGGAGTTTTACTTGTCTGTCAATAGGAATTCCTAATGTGATAGTAGTACAGGTGATCCTTGGATTTGAGATCATCATAGTATCTTGTATGTAATGAATTATACTTTGACTTATTCCTTAAGACTCTTAGGGTATATCAAAGGGTATGCTCGGGTATAATGAGTTACATATGGAGATAATGAATGGTCAATAAAGAATCTACCACTTCTAGTGAAAGAAGAGATATGTCCTATGTGATTCGTTAAATGACAACCCAGTAGTCCTTGGCCAAGGCAGAATGAAATTAGAAAGGAGTTTATAATTTGCATTATTTGGAGTTGTGCACTTTCTAATTGAAATACATATAATTAAATAAAATAAGACTTGACAGTAATTCCATGTCTTATATTTAATTGGGACATTGTATGGTGGAAGGATTAAATTATACGACAACTATTTACTCACAGGTTCTTTTATAATTAATGTTGAAATCTATATTATTTAGAAAGTCGTTGATCGCTAGGGAGACTTATCCCTATTGTAGAATAAATATTATTTATTTAAATACAGTATTAGTTTTATTTATTTATTTAAATAAGATTAGAATTATTTTAATTGATTTATTCACAACCGGTTTAATATGGAGAACCTAAAGGGTCACACCATAAAAGGAAGAATACTTATTTAAGAAGGTAATGGCATAATCGTAATAATGCATTAAGTGTAATTAATTTAATCTATGGTGATAGAATAAATTAAATAGCTTAATGTTTATTATTTAATATTTTAAAAATATTAAATATAAACTAATAAGAGGAGTCTTATTAATATTATTAATATTATTATTATTTTAATTTCTAAAGGAGTTTACGAATTAATTTAATATTAGTACTCTTATTTATTTCTTATAAGATTATGATGTAAATTAATTAAATGAATTTAATTATTTAAATCCCAATATATTGGGAAGCCTAATTAATTAGAGAGGTTTAATTAATTAAATGAAACCCTATGTCTAATAGGATTAAAAGGGTTGACCAATATCTATATAAGAGGAGTCTTATGTTAGATATCAGTTGATACAATTTCAATTGTTGGAGAGTACTCCTTTTTCTATAGAGGATAGAAAACTAGGTTTTAGCCAACCACCCTCCTTCTTGATAATTCTTATTCCTTGGTGGATCACCTCTAGAGGCCAAACACTTGGGTGGCTAACGTTGATCAAAGGAAGGAATCTAACCCGGATAATTCAAGAAGATCGTGAAGAAAAAGGAGTTGAACTTATACCTGTGGAAGCTTCGTTCTACAAGGGTATGAATTTCATAACTTTTTATTTATCGTTTTAAATTAATAATTTGCATAAAGGATGATCCGGGTAATGGTTTGGTAGAATTTTTTTAAACTCTGATATACCATGCTTCCGCTTATTTTGCAATTTGATTGCGTCACGATTTTGTTCAAACCCAACACCTTGGTACATGTTGGATCGTAGGACAATGTTCCGTATCATGGAAGAAGAGCACAGAGAAGCTGTTCGACGTCTTAGTAGGTCGTGATGGGAAGAGTATGAGTTATGTGATTATCTATGGTAATTAATAATGTAAATTCTACTTTGGTTATAAATACTGGAATATAATGGTTTAAATCCTGAATATTCTTTATCTCGGGATAGTTGATGTAAATAGCATTAATGCTATCTTGTTTATGTTTAAAACTTTTGAACGAATAAAATATCAGAGTTTGTTTGAGATGTTATATGTTAAGTGATAATCTTAAAATGTTTAAGCTAAGTCTTAAGTACTTAAGAAATTGAGTAACGATCTAATAAACGTATATCTTAAACAGAAATTGTCGCCAAGAAGACGCCAAAATTGTCAGCAAACTCAAGAGGGATCAACAAATAACAATAACAACGATGCCAACGCTAATCCTGTTCAGCAGTTGATTAACCTTTTAACTAGAGCACTTGCAAATCAGCCGCAAGCTCCACAAGCTACGTTATTTAAGGACTTCAAGGCGGTAGGACAGCCAGAGTTTAAGGGATCCTTGAACCCAATCGAAGCTCAGACTTGGGTAATGGATATGCATGGAGAAGGTTTTTGATGTTGCGAGGGTTAACGACGACCAGAAGACTACCTTCACAACAATTATTCTGAAGTCAAAAGTCAGCTATGTTGGGTTTGTACGTAACGCAATCATGCAATCAAATCACATAAATAGGGCGGAAGCGCGAAACATAGGTTTTCAAAAATTTATACAAACCCATAACCATGATCATGCTTTGTGTTAGTTATCAATAACAGAAAAGAGAGAAAATAGAATTATACCTTTGAAGATCCAAGCTTCCTCAGGTACAAGTTCTACTCCTTTGATTCCTTTGATTCCTCTGTAGTGGCTCCTTCTCTTGATCAATGTCAGCCACCCAAATATTTGGCCTCTAACGATGATCCACCAAGGAAGATGAAGAACTCAGGAAGATGGGTTATTGGCTTAACCCTTCTTTCTATCTCTATAGAATATGTGTACTCCCAACCATTTGAAAAAATTCACGTACCTTATTTCTGATATAAGACTCTCTTATATAGATATTAGGTTAACCCTCCTAATCCAATTAGAATAGGTTTTTATTTAATTAATTAATTAAACACTTTTAATTAATTTATATCCTAATCTTAATAGGATTGAGAGAGAGTACTGATATTATATTAATTTCTAAACTCCTTTAGAATTAAAATAATAATAATAATAATATTAATAAGACTCCTCTTATTAATTTATATTTAATATTTCAAAAATATTAAATAATAAACATTAAGCTATTTAATTTATTCTATCACCATAGATTAAATTAATTATACTTAATGCATTATTACTATCATGCCATTTTCTTCTTAAATAATTCTTCTTCCTTTTATGGTGTGACCCTTTAGGTTCTCCATATTAAACCGGTTGTGAATAAATCAATTAGAACAATTCTAATCTTATTTAAATAAATAAATTAAACTAATAATCTATTTAAATAAATAATATTTATTTTACAATAGGGATAATCCTCCCTAGCGATCAACGACTTTCCAGATAATATAGATTTCAACATTAATCATAAAAGAACCTGTGAGTTAATAGTTATCAGTACAATTCAATCCTTCTACCATACAATGTCCCAATTAAATATAAGACATGAATTTACTGTCAAGTCTTAATTTATTTAATCATATGTATTTCGATTAGAAAACGCACTACTCCAAATAATGCAAATTAGAAACCTCTTTCTAATTTCATTCTACCTTGGCCAAGAATTCTTGGGTTGTTATTTAACGAATCACATAGGACATATCTCCTCTTTTACTAGAGGTGGTAGATTCTTTATTGATCATACATTATCTCCATATGCAACTCATTATACCCCAGCATACCCTATATATGCCTTAAAAGGCCTTAAGGAATAAGTCAAAGTATAATTTGTTACATACAAGATACTATGATGATCTCAAGTCCAAGGATCACTTGTACTACTATCACATTAGGAATTCTTATTGACAGGCGAGTAAAACTCCATTAGGTATTCCATAGCGAGTCACGTTCAGTGAACTTATTCTCTAATAAGCACCTACATACTTGCTTTAGTGTCTCCACACAAATGACCATGAGATCAGTCATCCTCATTCAATGAGCAAGCAACATATGTACCAATCTATCCGGATTTACTAATCCCCATTTTAGTAATCCCACAATTGAGAACTATTTTAGTTTTTAAGCTTTCTAAGAATTTAGATCTCATTAGCATGATCTCATCATGATTCTAAAAGCATTGCTTAAAACTATGGGTTATTTACATATTATAAAAACAGCACCATGTAGATAATTAAATGCCTTAAATGAATATTTTATTAATAAATAAATAAGATTATTTACAAAGTATATGCTTTATCATCATACATGATTGGCTTATATGCACACTACTATTAATCTCCCACTTGCACTAAAGCCAATCGCCATGGTATCTCATACCCATCTTCTCTAAGTGACGATCAAACTGCTGTTGTGTTAGAGCTTTAGTAAATAGATCTGCAATGTTGCCTTGGGAGTCTATATGCTCTTCTTTCAATGATTTCTTTAATCAAAGTGCCGCAACACATGTTTAGATTCAAGATGAGACTTAGGAACTATTCCTAGTTCTGTAATGAACTTTTCATCCGAAACATCAACTTGCAGCTTCACTTACAGTTATATACTTTGTCTTTGTCACTAAATCAGCAACCTTTTGCTATTTGGAACCTTTTTAATTCACTGCACCACCTTTCAAGGTAACGACTTACCCTATAGTGGATTTACTGTCGTCTTGGTTAGTTTGAAAACTTAAGTCTGTTTAGCACTCTAGATTCATTCAGACCCATCATGTGTCATGATGACATCCTTAGTGTCAGTAAGTACTTTGGGATGTTTATCACTGTCTCACAGTGATCTTCTCCAGAATCTGACTGATCAACATCAAGTCTCGTATATTTCATTGCATACATGATAGTAACTCATGCGATCTCTCTTTTACTGAGGACAATATTAGAGAGATACACTCCATGGCTCATCATCATGAGGCACTCTTTTGGAGTTTGCCATGCTAATACGCCTTTAGCATCTAATGAATATACGTTTTCTTAGGTTAAGCCGAACATCCTTTTAAATCTATTAATACAGATTTATATCCTCAATACAGGATGTTCTACCCAAATCATTCATGGAGGAATGTTTAGACAACTTTATTTTGATTGATTTTATCATAGGAATTTCATTTCCTATCAGTAATATATCATCAACATATAATACATGGAATAAAATAGCGCTCCCACTAACCTTCTTGTACACACATGGTTCATCCTCGTTTTTGATAAAATCAAACTCTTTGATTGTCTCATCAAAACGAAAGTTCCATCTACGAGAATCTTGCTTCAATCCACGAATGGATTGTTGTAGCTCATATACATGATTTGTTTCAACCATTGAAATAAAAACCATCTGGTTGTATCATACCTACATTCTCCTCTAATAATGTATATTTAAGGAAGGGCGTCTCCACGTCCATTTTGCCAGATTAAGTAAAAATAAGCTGCAATCGCAAGAAAAATCCAAATGGACTTGAGCATAGCTTCCAAATCCATTTTAGATTTTATGGTCATCTACCATTTCTCTAAGTCTTTATTACTTATAGCCTGTTTGTAATTCAATGGATCATCATCATTCATGATGTGTACCTCATCATCATCCTCTATAACGAATCCATACCTCTCACGTATCTTCGGTACTCTTCCAGATTTACGAATAGGGTGTGGTACAGTAGGTTCTTCTACTTGGTTAGGTACCTGACTTTGATCCGTGGTAATTTGTGGTTCTTGAACTTCTTCAAGATGTATCTTACTTCCACTGACCCCTTCATGGATAAACTCATTCTCCAAGAAGGTAGCATGTTTCCCAACAAACACCTTTTGATCAGTAGGATGATAGAAATAATACCCTACGATTTCTTTAGGGTATCCCACAAATCTACACTTATCGGATTTAGTCTGTAGCTTATCATTTTCAAACTTTTTGACATAAGCTGGACAACCCCAAGTCTTAACATGCTTAAGATTTAGGTTTCCTCCCTTTCCATATCTCATATAGAGTCTTTGGGGAGGATTTGGTAGGTACCTTGTTAAGTAGGTATGCAGCCGTTTCTAGGGCATAACCCCAGAAAGAAATTGGAAGGTCGGTAAAACTCATCATGGATCGAACCATGTCCAACCGTGCTCGATTTCTCCTTTCAGATACTCCATTTAACTATTGGGTACCTGGAGGAGTCCATTGTGATATTATACCATTTTCTTTGAGACAATTGAGAAACTCACCACTTAAGTATTCTCCACCTCGATCTGATCGAAGTATCTTAATACTCTTGCCCGTTTGTTTCTCTACTTCACTTCTGAACTCTTTGAACTATTCAAATGATTCTGATTTGTATTTCATTAAATACACATATCCAAATCTTGAGTGATCATCAGTGAAAGTAATAAAATAAGAATACCCACCCCATGCACTTATTGTCATAGGTCCACAAACGTCTGTGTGAATCAATGCCAACAACTCTGTAACTCTTTCTCCTTTTCTACTAAAAGAAGATTTAGTTATTTTACCCATGAGACAAGATTCACAAGTTGGATATGATTCATAATCGGATATCTCTAGGAGCCCATCCTTATGCAACTTGGATAATCTTGTTTCATTGATATGACCGAGTCTACAGTGCCACATGTAGGTATAATTAATATCATCTCTTTTCCTTTTCTTAGTTTGTTCAATTTGAAATATATTTTCTTGCAAGTCAAGTATATAAAGTCCATTTTGCAAATTTCCAATACCATATAAAACATCGTCTTTATAAATAGAACAACCATTGTTCTTTATAATAACGTCAAATCCTTCCATATCCAATACAGAAATTGAAATAATATTTTTAATAATATTCGGAACATAATAATAATTATTAAGATAAATGGTCTTGTCCGAGGGCATTGCTAAACAATAAGTTCCTACAGCTAATGCAGCAACCTTTGCTCCATTCTCCATTTGTAGGATCACCTCTTCATTGTTCAGCTTTCTACTTCTGACCAGTCCCTGCACAGTATTACATATGTGAGAACCACAGCCGGTATCCAATACCCAAGTAGAATTATGACTTTTAAAAAAATTAATTTTAATCATAAACAAACCTTGATTGGAAGTCGAAGCTTCTCCAAGCTTCTTCTCTGCTAGATACTTCTTGCAGTTCCTTTTCCAATGTCCCGGCTCGTTGCAATGAAAGCACATTCCTTTAGCTAGTTCAGGTTTCTTTTGTTCCTTTTCTTTCCCCTTTCTCTTAGCCTTCTTGGATTTATTCTTTTCAGAAGACACCTTGGGCCTCTTCCTTTTATTGGAAGAATCCACCATCAAGACATGGTTCTTCTTGGATGAAAAGTGACCTTCTGCAGTTTTCAGCATGTTAAGCAGCTCAGGCAAGCTGACATCTAGCTTATTCATGTGAAAATTAACCACAAACTAAGAGAAGGTCTCAGGGAGTGACTGCAAGACCAAGTCTTGACTCAACTCCCCATCCATGACGAACCCAAGCTGTCCAAGGCGTTCAATCAAATTGATTACCTTCAGAACATGAGTCTCGACGGCAGTGCCCTCGGTCATCAGAGATCGAAAGAGCTCCTTAGATATCTCATATCTAGCAGTCCTACTCTGTTCACCATACAACTCCTTGAGGTGAAGCAGCATAGCAGGAGCATCCATATTTACATGCTGATGCTGAAGCTCGTTATTCATGGATGCGAGCATGATGCATTGAGCCACAGATGCATCATCTTGCCACTTATTGAAAGTGGCAATCTCTTCCTCAGAGGCTGTTTCCGAAATAAATTCAGGGATAGTTGAATTTAGGACATAAGAAATCTTTTCAGCAGTAAGAACAATTCTCAGATTTCTTAGCCAGTCCTCATAATTCAGGCCGATAAGCTTATTTGCATCAAGTATGCTTCGTAGTGAGATTAGTGATTTTGACATTTTTAAAATTCTGCATGTTAAAAGACAATATTTTTAGCAAACATTCATTTTATTAACTTTGCATACCAAAATAAATTTAGGTCTTTATTTTAAATTGGTATCTCCCACTATTTTCATCAAACTATATTATCCTCACTTATATAGTTCGGCAACATCTAATTAAAGATTTGCTAGTGAGATTAAGGATCCCATTTCAAATGTATATAACCTTGTGGATAGCACAACAAGCGATATACAAATAAATAAGTAGACAACTCTTGTCAATTACATCACCATGTAACTCCTTTTATTTTGCGTCTTAAATCATAATGGTCATGTGTGTGCACATCCGAACTACAATGATTTAAGTTAAGTCCAGTCTAGCACTTCCATAAATTCAAAAAAGAAAAATGTTCGTCCTTTTGGATAGCACAACAAGACTAGATCGTTCAATTTTCTTGATAAGCATCAAATGTGATTAACTAACATCTTAAATACTCAATACTCACCTTGTGGATAGCACAACAAACTCATATTAAATATTTAATACTCTATTAATTAATCATGCTAGAAGGCGACGTTGGATATTCCAAATATCATTTGAACGCTTCAGACTTAATATTATTTTTTTGAGGGGTTTGTTATTATTTGTCTCATCTTGTTTAGCGCGAATGCACATATATATATAAAATACTCGTCATTTTATTAAACATGCGAAGCATGTTTGCATAAAATATAATATATATATATATATATATATATATATATAATATATAGCATGCAATATAGAATACTATATTCTACCTGGATTGATTATGGATTTTTATTCTAGTTTGGTTCACTAGAGCCACCAAGTGAACCAAAAGGTCAAACCTAGGAGTGTAAGAATTTAAATTTAAATATAACTATTACATTTAAACCCGGGCTCCATACAAATGGGTCTTCACGCGCTCATTGCTCCTTGCTCTCCCGTTTCTTCAAGATCCTGACTTCCAAAGTGTGGAAAGTTTAATGAACTATACTGGGAATAGAAAGATTATAGTGTAGGAAGCATTGATGTTGTTTAAGGTTGATAGAATGATTAAGTAATGATGGAGTAAAGATTTAATTGATGGAGAAAGTTTTATATTCTAAATCTCCTAGCTTTGCTAGATTTTCAAAATATTGACTTCGTGCTGATGTTGTACTTCTGTTTTCTTGAAAAACATTGGATCAAATGATGAAATCAATGAATTTTTTAAAATAGTGCTATTATTTACATGTCTATGCTAATTGCTTCAGCTAGACAAAAATAATTTTAAATTTTTAAAATGTATTTTATGTGTTCTATGCATCATTTGATATGGTGTAGAGACAATAATCGAGGAAGTTATCAATGCAGTTAAACCTAGTGTTGGATGTGATCGTATGATTGTCAGCCCACTATGGTATGATGTAGTATGACGACGTCATGTAATGACGAAATCCTCAACGTACCATTATTACGGTACGGTATCAGGATATTATGAAAAGATTCATTTATTTTTAGTTTTCTTAAACTATAAAAAAAAAGGAGGGGATTTATTTACTTTTAGTTTCTTTAAATGAAAAAAAAAATATTTTTAGTTGGTTAAAGATATATATATTTATATATCTCGATTGTTGTCCGAGTTATTGCTAGAAGTCTATGCTACTTGATTCAGCTAGACGAATATTGAAAGATGTTCATGAAATTCAAGCGTTCTTTGTTAAACTATACCAAACCAAATTATTTTGGTGTGGATTCAAATGTTAAGAAGCTGAGGTGAACAACCCTGTAAAAGGGGACATGTTATCGGAGATAATGGTTCCGAAAGTAACGCATATGGTGGTTACGATGTTAAGATGTAATACGTTGTGCACGACGTAGGGGTACGATAGGATGATCACCTAGAGTACTTGCAGAGAGTGTTTTCAGTCTATGTGATTGCTAAACATTCTGTTAAAGATGGTTTACAGTGGTGATGCGCTATTAAACCGGGAGAAGAGTTCAAGGTCTTATGACCCCTCAGCATGAGTTGGAATCTTTTAAATTCCTGTTATTCATATCGCTTCCCAATTATTGAACAATTGTGGAAGATTCTTATTATTCTAAAGGTGAAGGTGGCAAGAATGATATTCCCAAGAAAGAAATAGTTGTGGAACAGAACAAGTTAGTGAATAAGATTAACTTAAAATCTACTTTGATGGATTGAATGAATAAAGATTAATAAAAATTTCGAGGACGAAATTCTTAGAAAAAGGGGTGAATGTGATAACCCGAATACTCATAAGATAGTGACTTATGAAGTATATGTCTTCGACGAGTAAAGTATATGGTAATGATCCTTAGAAAGGAAATGAACGAGTTAGAGAATATATAATATTTGAAATATAATTGTGTTTAATTGAAGGTTATGAAATAAAACCTAAAATTTGTTGAAGAACGGAATGCAGCGATAATTGATTGTCAGAATAAATGTGTGAACCTTCAGACTCCGAGTAAGTCTAAGGTAGTGTTTTATGGTAGCTCATCGTTTAAGCAATCGTGTTGCGTTACAATGATGCAGGCCAAGAAATTGTTAAGGAAAGGATGTGTAGGTTATTTAGCTTACATCGTAGATACTGGAAAAAAGGGAGTAGAAATTAAAGATATATCCGTAGTGAATGAATTTCAAGATGTGTTTCCGGACGATCTACCTTGTCTTCCACTAGACAGAGAAATTAAATTCGTAATAGACTTAGCACCGGGAACGACACTGATTTCGAAAGCTCCATATCATATTGCGCCAGTAGAAATGAAGGAATTGATGATACAATTGCAAGAATTATTGGATAAGGGTTACATTCGATCGAGTGTGTCTCCTTGGGGAGCACCAGTGTTATTCGTGAAGAAAAGGGATGGATCGATGAGGCTCTGTATCCATTATCGAGAATTGAACAGAGTAACGATCAAGAACCGATATCCGCTACCAAGGATAGACAACTTATTTGATCAACTAAAGGGAGCAAAATGTTTCTCGAAGATCGACCTACGGACAGGATATCACCAACTAAAAGTACGGGATGAGGACATACCAGAGACTGCGTTTCGATCCCGTTATGGACATTACGAGTTTTTGGTAATGTCATTTGGATTGACTAATGCTCCGACAGCATTTATGGACTTGATGAACCGAGTTTTCAAGCCATACTTGGATAAATTCGTGGTAGTTTTTATCGACGACATCTTGATCTACTTAAAGGCAGAGGAAGAACACGCCGAACATCTGAAGATTGTTTTGGAGGCACTAAGGAAAGAGAAGATGTATGTGAAACTTTCAAAATGTGAATTTTGGATGGAGAAGGTTCAATTCTTAGGTCACGTAGTGGATAAGAATGGAATCTCAGTAGACCCTGCAAAGATCGAAGCAGTGAGTAATTGGGAACAACCGAGAACACCGACAGAGGTGAGAAGCTTTTTAGGGTTAGCTGGGTACTATCGAAGATTCATCCAAGATTTTTCTAAGATAGCAACCCCGTTTACTAATCTGAAGAGGAAGATAGTGAAATTTGTATGGACAGAAAAATGTGAAGAGAGTTTTCAAGAGTTGAAAAGGAGATTGAGCGAAGCACCTGTATTATCATTACTAGATGATGCGGTAAGTTTTGTGGTGTATAGTGATGCATCGCACAAGGAACTTGGTTGTGTGCTCATGCAACACGGCAAGGTCATTGCGTATGCATCACGACAGTTGAAGGATTACGAAAAACGATACCCTACTCACGACTTAGAGTTAGTGGCAGTAGTTTTTGCGTTGAAGATATGAAGGCATTATCTATATGGGGAAAAATGTGAGATATACACGGACCATAAAAGTCTAAAATATATCTTCACACAGAAGGAACTGAACATGCGGCAGAGAAGTTGGTTAGAATTAATCAAAGACTACGACTGCGATATTCTTTATCACCCGGGAAAGGAAAACTTGGTTGCCGACGCTCTAAGCAGGAAAGGAAGGGAGAAATTGTTTCATTTGACGACTCAGGAAGAGTTGATAAGAGAAATGGAGAAATTGGAGATAGAGGTAAAAGAACCAGAGAAGTCTGGAGAGAAGTTGTTTGTAATGGAAGCTCATCCGACATTGTTGGATAGAGTAAAGGTAGCCCAGGAAAAAGATAAAGAGTGTGAGAAAATCTGAAAGAGGATCACAGAGAATGAAGAAGAGAAATTTTGAATGGATAAAGACGGTATTTTAAGATTTGAAGAAAGAGTATGGGTACCAACGATAACTGAGTTGAGGGAAAAGATTTTGCATGAAGCACACAACACGACATATTTCGTTCATCTGGGAGGCACGAAAATGTACCGAGACTTAAGACAACATTTTTGGTGGCCCAATTTAAAACGGGAGGCCGCAGAGTGTGTTAGTAAATGTTTGACTTGCCAACGCGTTAAAGCAGAGCATCAACGGCCGAGTGGTTTACTTCAACCGTTAGAAATATTAGAGTGGAAATGGGAGCATATTACGATGGACTTTGTGGTAGGACTTCCAGTCAGGCAGAAAGGTTATGATGCCATTTGGGTTATCGTGGATCGACTTACGAAGACCGCACATTTTCTACCAATCAAGATCCGCTACAATTTGAATCAGTTAGTGTTGGGTAAAATCTAGTTACGCACAACACGCAAGTATACGTGGTCAACAAGTAATAGAGTGAAAGTAGAGTGTCGATCCCACGAGAAATTATTTAACAAAAATCACCAAATACTAACCCGTAACCAACTCAATCTTATTTAAACGAATGAATTTCAAATTATATAATTAAACTACTATTAAATCACCACTAGTTAAATTAAGATTACGGAGATTTAAGATCACAACTTCACTTATTGCTTCATTTAAGTTAACACACTCCTCATCAATTATTCTCACTATTTTGAATTGTTAATCAAGAACACGAAAATAAATATAACCACCTCTCGATGCATCATACCATACTCACTCAAATTCGCAGATGATAGAATTAAGCAAGACACCCTAATTAACTAATCCACTATATTGCTATGTGAATTACAATTAAAAAGGATTTAATCACAAGTTCTCTATTAAATTACATATGGCTTAAAGGAATAGCTCTATCCTAAACACGAATCATAATTTCCATCTATGCAGAAATCACAAACACATGCTATTATGATCAAATCTAAATCTATACTCCTCAATCAATTTCATATAGATTATCATGGTAATTGTTAGCTAAGCAATTAATTTCAAATCACAATAGACAATTCACAACGATAGATCATAATAATTAATAGAAAAGCATATTAAAATAAATTACACAAGAAGATCCATTGTATTCTCAAACAAAGAATTAGTTCATTGAATTAAAACTAAAAATCCACACTTGAATACACATTAAAAGATAAGAAAAAGATTAAGGAAAAGAATTGAATCTGTTGCCGGCAAATTCGTCCTCCTTCTTGCTCTTGAACTGGATCTCCAATGGTCTCCAAGTGCTTCAATCTCCAATATTCCCTTTCAACTAGGGTTTATTATTTTATTTTTTAAAAACTAAAATAAAACTAATCTAATAATCATCCCCCTAAACTACTAATATCTAATATATATATATATATATACTAAGCTACCCGAATCCCCAAGCTGCTCTCTCCGTCCGCCTAATATATAAACTATACTATATAGTATCCTCTCTTAGCTAATACTAATTGAAAATCTTATATATATTAACTAAAACTATATTATATAATATAAATCTCCTGCCGCCTTTTCCAAGTTGAGTCCAATTCCCACTTCTTGTTGCTTTCCATCTGTGTTCAATTCCAAGTAGGAGTGCCACTCGCTGCCTTGTATGCTTTAAATTATATATCCAACGTGGCTCACCAATTTCAATCTGGTCAAGTCCACTTTATATCCTACTAGCCATCCAAGTCCCATGCGAAATAGACTTAGCAGCTGGCGCGCCTTGTATCGGGCCCAGCCCATTTTTATATTCACTAGCAGCCTTCATCATGCCATATCCCAATTCAAGTCACCTCTTTAAGGATATGTGTCCCTTCAATATATCAATATATTAGCAGCCTAATCCTTAATGGAATAGGATGCACAAACTACTGGCCTCTTTATATATATACTCGCCCCTCCAATAGCAGCCCACGAAAATCTCCACTTACTCCAAAATTTGAATAATAAAAGGAGTCCAGCTGCTTGCATATATCATACAATACTCGTGGCCACAATTGATAACAGCCCACATTGACTCCCATTATTGCACTAATATCCGAGTGAGAAGAGGAAAATCAGGCAATAAATCTGACGGCACCCCGCCCCAACGGGTTTTCCCATGTTAATTCCCCGCCCCAGCGGGTATGGGTACTGCCCAGCCGACTGATTTTTTTGCATGCTTGCTTCAATGCTGTTACAAAATTATTCTTTCATGCTACTTTCCATATATTTCATTCCCTGCACACAATAGCATAAAATCGAGGTAAAATAATAGCGAAATTACTTAAAAACCTTAAGACTCAAGCTATTAAGATTATCGATTAGTGGGTATTAAACCTACTCATCAGTTAGCGAGCCTATACGTAAAGGATATTGTTTCACGACATGGAGTGCCGGTGTCAATTGTTTTCGATCGAGATCTGCGGCTTCACGTTAAATTTTTAGAAGAGTTTGCAAGAGAGAATGAGAACGCAGTTGAGGTTGAGTACCGCTTATCATCCTCAGACAGACAAACAAAGTGAGCAAACTATACAAACACTAGAGGACATGCTCAGAACTTGCGTGATGGACTTCAAGGGAAACTGGGACGACCATCTACCCTTAGTAGAATTTGCGTATAATAATAGTTATCATGCGAGTATTGGCATGCCACCGTACGAAGCTCTTTACGGGAAAAAGTGCAGAACGCCATTATGTTGGGATGAAGTCGGAGAGCGACGAATACTCGGATCAGAGTTAGTACAACAAACCGCAGATGTGGTGACAGTAATAAGAGCCAGACTTGTAGTAGCTCAAGATCGCCAGAAGAAATACGCAGATTTGCATCGACAAGATCGGGACTTTAAAGTCGACAGCTTTGTTTTCTTGAAAGTATCTCCGTAGAAGGGAGAGATCTGTTTCGACAAGAAGGAAAAATTGAGTCCAAGATTCATAGGACCGTTCGAGATACTGAAGCGAGAGGGCGAAGTGGCATACAAAGTTGCGTTACCACCAGAACTGGAGCACATCCACAACGTGTTCCACATTTCTGTGTTGCAATCGTACAAGGCCGACTACAAGCACGTGATCTCTTACGAGCCCATTCAAGTAGAGAAGAACTTGGCGTATGAAGAAATTCATGTCCGTATATTAGATAGGAAAGAGCAAACTTTGAGAAATAAAATTATATCTTCTGTAAAAGTACTTTAGCGTAACCACGATGTCAAGGAGACAACGTGGGAGTTAGAGGATAGGATGATGAGGGACTATCCCCATCTATTCGTGTAACCTTGTAGCAATTCCGGGACAAAATTTTTATAAGGGGGGAGGATGTAATACCCGAGAATTTCCATATATGATTAAATGAATATATTAATGGAAGTGAATATTTATTCATATATAAATCATTTTGTGTTATGAGGTGAGTTAACTCAATTATATTAGATTGAAGGTGGAGTTTATTATGAGCCCGATGAATGCCTAGTGTGGCACAGTAATGGGAAGTATGTAATTTAATTCATTAAAGAAAGAATTGATGAGTGGATAATTAATTAATAATATTTTAATTAATGATTATTATGAGTAATGACATGTTAAGTAATGTTTGAGATTAATGTGTGTTCAATTAAATGCGTAATGTAAAATTGTGTAATCATATATCATATAGTAACTACAACTATATAATATAAAGTATAACGTGACAATTTGGTATAACTATGTAATATAGAAACTATATTTTAAGAGAAAGTGAGCTACATGGGTAGACTTATAAGAATACATGTTATGTGTGCATGGTACAATGTGAAACCAAACTATACTATATAGAGTGTATTGTGACAATACAAGAAACTATATAATATATTAAGTGTAATGTGACACTTTAACAAGGCTATGTAATATATATTATATGGTATATTAAAGTATATGAATAAGGAATAACAATTACTTCAATAAGTGATATGGATGGAATAATGAGCTTTATGATAATGTGATGTGTATACATGTACCCCAATGTGCTACCATGCAATGTTGTTGTGACACTTTGAGTCCATATACACCCTAAGTGAATATAAGCTAAGGTGTAGATATGTGTACTAAGTATATATAATATATAGTAGTTCATTCCCAATTGCAAATGCTGGGCTCTCATTGTTTGTCCCACAAAGGGAGTCATACCTCATATTTCCCATTCACGTGTAAAACTCAAATGCTAGAGTCTACTTCCTCATTCTTCTCCCAAGATCCATCCTAGCTAATGATCATGAGGGGAGTGGTTTTGATGATTTGATCCACCAACCATTTACTTACCACTCCTTAACCTCCATGTAATTCACAAATCCCATTGGTTTAATTTGTTGAGCAATTGCATAGTCTGGATAATGGTTTTGCTATATATATGGCCCCTTTCTCTTCATATTTTCATTGTTGAGAATTGTTAGGTTTGGAATTGAGAGCATATACATATATCAGTGCAAGCATTCTAGATTTAGCAGCATTAGCAAGCTTACTCCATTTACAGAGGTATAATCTACACTTCTCGTTCTTCATTCGTTTTTCTCTGTCAAAACTCCATTTCTCATTTCTGTCAAAATTCAAATTCTTGATCATGTGGAATTGAAGTATAACTGAATTATAGAAAGCTTGTGTAGTGTATTATGGTCTTACATACCTGTTGGAACTACAATTTAACTTCCTTGCTCATCATCTTTATTTTCTGTTTCGATTTTTGAAATTTTTGTAAAATTTTCAATTCTTGAATTGAGTTGAAATTCTTGAATTGGTGATTTGATGATGACAATTGATGGTTATATAAGCTATATATGCGTTAGTAAGGTAACATAGTTGGTTTAATAACAATTTTGTAAGAAATTTCTGCGTTTGGGTTTGTGAACTGTCGAGTCTGGCTGCTGTCTAGCCTAGAATGGGAGCCGCGCGGCCGCGTGTCTCCCTAGTACAACCAGCGCGCGGCCGCGCCAATCTGCAGTTTCAGTTTTTATTTTCTGTTTCAAAATCTGTTAAGTGTTGGTTTAATTATATAACTTTGATAAGCCTGCAAGCATGATTAATACACATATATGAACATGTTAAACTAATGTGAGCATGCCATATTAGGATCAAATGCTTGAATGGTGAAAATATGGACTTCACAATGAACTTAGAGTTTCAAAACTGACATTGACTTGTTTTATCCATTTAAATCATTCTGACTTTTGAGACATGTTTGTATGACCTAGAAACACATAATATGAATGTCGACTTGCGTATCTAAGCTTCATAATGTAACTTGAGCATGTGAGCCTCAATTGAACCTTTCTAACGAAGACACAAGCTTGAAACATGGACTCTAACATGTTATATTAGGGTTCTAGGTTCTGATTTTTTGAGCATGTTTATATGGCCTTGAAATGCATGAAAGGTATGTTGACTTACTTAGATATATTTCATATTATGACATGAGCATGTGGACTTCATTTGTGAACTTTACTAAGTGAAAGTGTAAGTTTGAAACGTAACTCTTGACATGTTATATCGAAGCCTAGATTCTGAAAATAGTGGACATGTTTGGTAGTGCTCATAACCTCATTAAAATATCATAAACATACACATGCCATGTTAGATGCCTGAGAACTAGTTAGGCACCAGTGAAGCATGAATTAAGTTGTAATGGTGCTAGTTATATATGTATAATATAGATACTTGCAAGCATGCTTAAAATAATTTATGTGATCACCTCGTATAATAAAGCATGATAGCTAATGTAATTTCATAACCTTGAATGGCTTTAAGTTATTGAATGTACTGACTTAGAATCTATATCATGTTTGTTTGGAGCAAGGCAAGGTTGTATAAACGTAGAAGTATCCTTTCATATGTATACATGTTATGTGATATCACATGTTGCTACTTGAATCCGATTTGACGGTTAGCTTATAAAAATGCTATAAAGTGCTAGAAAGATTATGTTTGCTATTTATTGTAATCTTATATGATATTAATGATATGAGAATGTGTCTTAACTCAAGAGCGGGAACGTTAAGGATAAAAGTTATATTAATAAGATACTATATAACTATGTAGCTAGATTAAAACTTAGCTTATGTGTTTGATCGTATATACAAGATGAGATATAATGTTGAACATATGACTAATGGATATCGTATATACATAACTATCTTACGATAGGATTCAAAAAGTGTTGAATTTCTTAACGTGGATAAACTATGCTAAAGGCAAGTATCCGAACCCTACTTTTATTGTGCAAGTTTCCTAACTTACACTCTTTTACGGTGCAAGTATTTTATCCTTGTATATTGCGAGCTAGTTTCTTTACTTACTCGTTTGAATTGAATTAGCATACTTGAACTCTTATTTCATTAAAGCTATTATTCATGTTGAACTTGGTATTGTTCTTGAATATTGTGAAAGTGTTTATGCCATTTGATTCGGTTAGACTTATATTATTGAAAAGCGACCCAAAACCAATTGATTGGTGCGGGATCTTGTATTTGACTGAGAAGAACAACCTTCTTTTAAGGGAAAATATAATTGTCGGAGAACCGACGTGCGCACTTGAGTATGATTGATTGTTGTGACGCCCCCAAATTCGGGTCCCCAGAACCTCGGACCTGGTACGTTACGATACATCATTTCTATAACTATTGCGGAAGATATAAACATAAATTGTTTAGACAATAACCTTTACACCTAATTCCCAAGGTCTGAAACCTTAACTTAATACCTGAATTCAATATCTTATCTGACATACAATGTCATTTGCATATAATACTATTACAAGTTTTATCTGTACGATAAACCAATGCTGGAACTGTCTTTGACTTTTTCTGTATCCGACGTATTCATCCTAATCTGCAATGTTTATCATGATATAGCAAGGGTGAGCAACAAGTTGCCCAACAAGTTTAATTTCAAGAAAAGATATACCATGATTGAAAAGAATGAACAATAAGCTGGCTGACTTTCAACAATATAACCATTGTGAAATAGCATGAATAAATTTACATAACTGAACGACCGAGACAATAAAAATGAATGGTCAATAATGAACATGAATAAATCAACTGGACCAAATGGTAATGAAGGTGATCAGCCTTTCATACCTGATGAACATATGCAATATGCACAACGTGCGAATCAATAATTCATAGACGTGATGTAATCAACAAGGATTAACCACTAGCATAATTGAAGAATCATAACTCAAGGTTGAGTTAAAGAAAACTTGCCTTTATCGCCGACTACTGCTACGCAGTCTATTTATCTTCATCTGAAGACCTAATATTAATAATACCGATCTCCACATTAGAATAATATCATCGTAATAACTATTGCTAATTACAGTTATAAAATAACATAAACACATTATCACATAATCCTACCAGTCAACAGAACACATAAGACCTAGTATCAAGTCAAACTATTTCAGTCTGAGTTGAGTTCGGTACTACTTCGACCTCCCGATTGCCTAATCGGATAATTATCGAGCCTAATATTAATAAGACTCTACTTAAACACTATAATATTAACTTAGACAATTTATTAATGAGTTAAAATATTTTTCACAAGCTCATAATAATTTTCAAATAATTATTATCATTTATATTGATTTTTTTAATCAAAAATATCATATTTAAATAATTTAAATACCACAATATTTCATTATCATTAATATTTATTTAATTTCAAATATTAATAAAATACATGTCATAATATTATAAGTTATTTGTAATATCTCAAAGTATTTTTAATACCTTAATATCACTTTTAAATGATTTTAAAATATTTAAAACCATTATTAAATAACTATCATTAATATTAAAATATTAATGTAATTCATGACAAAATATTAAAAGTTATGTTTTATAACTTAAAATATTTTTTATAACCTTTAAATCATTTTTAAAACATTAAAACTATTTTTACATAATTTATTTAATACAATTATGAAATAAATTTATTATCATAAGATTAATCTATACCTTCATTTGATTACTATTTAATATTAATTAAATAGTAATTAATTAATTACCTTTAGTTATTATTTAACTAATAAATAATAGCCAATTAGATCTATTCATTATTTAATGGAAACTAGATAATGAATAATCAAATTATTGTTTGTCTTTAATTATTATTTAATATTAATTAAATAATAATTAATTACTTACTTACTATATGCCATTAATTATTATTTAATATTAATTAAATAATAATTAATTAATTACTTATCCTTGAATAATAGATAATCAATTCACTTCATAATTCTTTAATTATTATTTCTTATTAATTTAGGAATAATTAATTATTATTTGCTCTTATTTATTATTTAATATTAATTAAATAATAAATAATTATTTTATAAATTCTTATATCAATGTAAGTATGTAATTACATTATTATTACCTAATCTTACTTAAATATTCTTTAATCATTATTTAATATTAATTAAATATTAATCAATTGTTTAACTCTATTTATTATTTAATCTTAATTAAATAATAAATAGTTAGTTTATTAACACTAACTCTACTTAATTTTCACTTAATATCACTTACATAATAATCTAATAGTTAATTATATTTAATTTTGTATGTAATTAATTTGCTAACCATTTAATAGCTTTAAATAATTATTTTTAATAATTAATCACTTCCACTTATTTACGATTATGCCATTCTCGCCCACAATTTTTTAGATTTGGCGTTCTTTACGGAAACGCTTGTAAAACGAAATGTACAACTCAGAATTAAGTTCCGTCGGAGGCGTTGGATTCGTAACTTCTCAAGCTACAGTTTTCATTTATCAAACACTCAATTTGGATCTATCTAGCTTTCGAAAAACAGCCCCAAAGTGGCTGGTCAGAAATCTCAATTTTTTTATTTTTCCAACTAGAAAGTGTTTTACTAAAAATTCCATAACTTATTCTTTCCTTAACATTTTTGTGCCATTCAAAAGGGATTATTCACATATCTCATAGAGCTAGCATACCCCAACAACAAATCACGAATACCACACATAGATCTTTAAAATAAATAACATAGATCTCACTTTATTAAAAACTTTCTGGAAAAACTTACTAACTTTCAATTTTTTCCCAAATCTTTCCAACACAATAACACATATATAGTCAAGTCACATAACATAACTCAAGATCTAACCTTATCATAAGGTTAACCCAACAAGTTCATAAAACTTCATATCATAAAAAAAATAAAAGTGCAAAGCTTCATAAAACTTTAACTAAATCTAGAAAAAAATTCTTTTTCTTTACCTTTCTTTCTTCTTCCTCCTTCTCTCCTTCTCTAGCCGTGACTCACTTTCTCTCTCTTTCATTTCTCCATTTTAGCCCTGACCCATCCTCTATCTATCTTTGATTTTTTTTTCTTCTTTTCTTTTAGCTTCATTCTCTTTCTATCCTCCTCATCCAAAACCTTATCTTTTTAGCTTATCCTTATCTCTTATTCTTACTTACTAAGCAAAAGCTAAGCTAACATGTGATCTCTTCTTTTTCTTCCTCTAATAGCCGGGTATACTCCCTCCATTATCCCCCTTTTTTGGTTTATTTTTAATTGCTAAATTTGCCTTAATCAAATGACATTAAAGTCCCTACACTAATTTGGCCAATTAGTTAGCTACCATCAAGGGCAAAATTGTCATTATGCCATCACTAGAAAAGGTAAAATGGTCCTTAAGACTTAAGGAAATTTTCTCATAAGACATATTGGTCATAATCAATTTTTTTTAAGGACAAAATTGTCATCTTACTATAATTAGGAAATTTCCTTCAAGGATTCCATGATCATTAACAAATTTCTCTTAGGGCAAAATTGTCATTTTCCTATTACTAGGAAACTTCCTAGCAATTTCCTTCTTATGACACAAAAGTCATTAATAATTTTATGTTAGGGCAAAATAGTCTTTTGCCACTTCAAGGAAATTTCCTAGAAAATTTCTTAACAATCATCACCCATCATTACTAGTGGGGCATATACCAACACTTTTCCTACATTTAACTCAAGTATGGTTAGTTCCTAACCATAGTTATTCTGCTAGCACATATCCCATTATTTTGGGTTACTAAATAAATCCTCATTGGGCTACCTAATAATTCTTTTAGGCTTGATAATAAAATAAATGGGCTATATAAATTAACATAGTCCACTATATCATACCCTAATTATTTAATTAGAATTTCTATTCACTCAATTTGTACATCAAATTCTTACTTATATACATTTAATTACTTAACCCAATTAGACTTGCTTTCCTTAGATTATTTAATTATCATTCCTAATATATATATTAGGTTACATAACTTTTATTCTTAATTCTCTTTTGTATACAAAAAAAATATATACACATTATATAATGTATATTTATTCAATCTATTTCATTATTCACATAAGTCATCACATATACCACTTTTAATTCTAATTTTGACTTTTCTCCATAAAAGTCCACTGTTGACTTTGACCAAAAAGTTAACCTTTACACATTTTGTGTTTATTGTCTTTTCTGACTAAACTTGACGTTCCGGACGCAACCGAGCAGTCCGTGCTTCAAAATTCTATCTCTAACTCGAATTTTGAGTTTTAACGTACTCCATTTTTATTGCTAATCATATTAGCTATTAGCTTTATACTTATTCATCTTCTTATTTGTCAATCAAGGCCAACATTCCAGCTATGCTAATTACTAACATAGTTTTATCTTGATTTTCATATTCCTAACGTAATTCATCATTCCTCTTGCTAAAATATATAGCATCTTACTAAGTATATATATATTTCTATACATATACTCATCTTTGTTTAACCTCATAGCTTTTCTTCATGTTAAATTTTATTTCCTTAATAAAATTTCCACATGTATCATTATAACATTTCTTACACCATTTAGTTCACAATAATTTTTATAAGTATCGTAATACCTTATTCTTAACATTCCTTCACACCCTTTCTAGGGTTTTAAAATTTTGTAACCCATATTTTCGTTATTCCCATTCAAATAGCAAACCCTATAGGTTTTACTTAAATAATTATTTTAATAAATTTTCATTTAGGTTTTATTCTTTAACCTTTATTTTAATCATTTAAGATTTTATAAATTCTCGGGTTGTCACATTCACCCCTTCTTCTAAGAATTTCGTCCTCGAAATTATAGCCTACTAATCCCTACTCCTTTTATCCATCAAAACTAGGTTTTTAACATAACCTTTATTCAATCATATTAGATTCTACCCGTCCACGATGAGTTAATACACATCATCCCATGCTACCCGAAACATCACTCCTAAGAGTTAAAATTTTCAAATCATGCTGAGGAGTCCTATAGACCAGGAACTATTGAGGTTTATAGGTATTACTACCTGCGACCTATTTTAATTAAGAAAAAGGTACTCGACCCCTTACAAAGGTTAACAGTATGTTTACAATCACAAAGAAGGTAAACTACAACTGCTAGTACTTTAGGTGATTAGCCTATCGTACGCTTACGTCATGCATAACATATCAATCATGTCTAGCGAATATTTTCGCTACTAGATTGGATTATTTTATCCAATCGACATAGTTCACCTCAGTCTAGCTGAATCAAATAGCTTAGACTCATACAATAATTCGAATTTCAATCGAAACATATATCTAGCCAAATTAATTGGTAGCAAATTATCTTTAAAATTCTAAAATCATTTTATGACGTCATGATACCGCACTGTATTTACAGTCCGTTTGAGGATTCCGTCATTGTGTGACTTTGTTATAACACATCATACAATAGTGGGAAAACGATTTTTAGATCGAATTCAACACTAAGTATTCCTGTATTTACAACTTCATCAACTTTTTATCATCTCTGCACCAGGTTACATGATGCATCAATGATAAATAAAACACATTTTGATATTTCAAATCATTTTTGTTTAGCCGAAACAATTAGCATAGACTCTTCTTTAAACAATTTAAAACCATTGAATTTTTTTTTTGGTGTTATCATGCCTCAACAGGTAACGATGTGTTAATGGTTCGAAGCCCACTTCTACACACTTGTAACCATGTGTTGATGATAACAAAAATTCATTTATATTTTTAAAGGCACATCAGTGCGAATTTAGCTTGATTTCAAAATTTTGAAGTCTAGCACAGCTAGAAGATTTAAAATACATATGCTTCCACTCTCAACTTTAATTTTTCTAATGATCAATTGCTTAATAATTCTATCTATTTCTATTATCCTCAATCCTTCATTTCACACATAGCTATACCCAGTTCGTCAAACTTAACACACGTTATGAGTTCAGAAACTTTTCATAATTATATGAGTTTAAGAACTTGTCCTAGACAGACCATTGGCGTCCATTCGCTGAGGGGTTCAAAAACATTTCATATAATTATGAGTCACGAACTTACCATAAATATAAGTTTTAAGAACTCGCAACTTAATCTTATATTCTCTACCTATCTGGTATACTCATGAGAAAAGAATCACCTTCTCAACATGTATATAGTTTATAGCGTGACACAAACATTTCAATGACTATCAATACCAGAAGCTAAGTAGTTATCGAACCAACTCGGCCACTAATCAATATAGGAAGCTAAGTCAAGGACAATTCCCCGCCCATACAAAGAATTGTTCAACTTAACCACTATATCAACCAGGAAGCTAAGTGATTCTAAAACCAAGTACAAATTCCTCGCCCATACAAAGAATCATACAACTCAGCTGCTGACATGAGTTCTCAATTGAAATCCCACATATTCCTAGTTCCCTTAATACTCAATACGACCTTCATTAATCCGTATCTACAATTCACAACTCTTTCTTGAGTTTTAATAGTACAATTTCATAGTACCCTATTCATATAGCAATTCTGCTATAACGTTTTCAATCAAACGATTGATCATCTATCCTCTTATGACCTCATCAGATCACGTTGTGATCTCATATTATAATCGTATTATATTACGATTCTTTTCTATGTCCTGATCGTTTTATTTTACGATCTTCTTTCCCTTTATACTTTTAGTCTTTTAGACTCTATCTATTCATTACTACTGTTCATCTTTAACATCAGAGTTAGATAACTCTGGATCTTTATTACTCGCCAAGATTCGTCTTTGAATCTTATCGACGCACCAACTCTATTTGAATTAGTCCTTATCCTTATCACTGCGGTTATTAGCCTAAGATAACCCTACCTAAGGTTTATAACCTACAGCTCTGATACCAACTGCGACGCCCCCAAATCTGGGTCCCCAGAACCTCGGACCTGGTACGTTATGATACATCATTTTTATAACTATTGTGGAGGATATAAACATAAATTATTTAGACAATAACCTTTACACCTAATTCCCAAGGCCTGAAACCTTAACTTAATACCTGAATTCAATATCTTATCTGACATACAATGTCATTTGCATATAATACTATTACAAGTTTTATCTGTACGATAAACCAATGCTGGAACTGTCTTTGACTTTTTCTGTATCCGACGTATTCATCCTAATCTGCAATGTTTATCATGATATAGCAAGGGTGAGCAACAAGTTTGCCCAACAAGTTTAATTTCAAGAAAAGATATATCATGATTGAAAAGAATGAACAATAAGCTGACTGACTTTCAACAATATAACCATTGTGAAATAGCATGAATAAATTTACATAACTGAACGACCGAGACAATAAAAATGAATGGTCAATAATGAACATGAATAAATCAACTGGACCAAATAGTAATGAAGGTGATTAGCCTTTCATACCTAATGAACATATGCAATATGCACAACGTGCGAATCAATAATTCATAGACGTGATGTAATCAACAAGGATTAACCACTAGCATAATTGAAGAATCATAACTCAATGTTGAGTTAAAGAAAACTTGCCTTTATCGCCGACTACTGCTACGCAGTCTATTTATCTTCATCTGAAAACCTAATATTAATAATACCGATCTCCACATTAGAATAATATCATCGTAATAACTATTGCTAATTACAGTTATAAAATAAACTAAACACATTATCACATAATCCTATCGGTCAACAGAACGCATAAGACCTAGTATCAAGTCAAACTATTTTCAGTCTGAGTTGAGTTCGGTACTATTTTGACCTCCCGATTGCCTAATCAGATAATTATCGAGCCTAATATTAATAAGACTCTACTTAAACACTATAATATTAACTTAGATAATTTATTAATGAGTTAAAATATTTTTCACAAGCTCATAATAATTTTTAAATAATTATTATCATTTATAATGATTTTTAATCAAAAATATCATATTTAAATGATTTAAATACCACAATATTCTATTATCATTAATATTTATTTAATTTCAAATATTAATAAAATACATGTCATAATATTATAAGTTATTTATAATATCTCAAAGTATTTTTAATACCTTAATATCACTTTTAAATGATTTTAAAACATTTAAAATCATTATTAAATAACTGCCATTAATATTAAAATATTAATGTAATTCATGACAAAATAGTAAAAGTTATGTTTTATAACTTAAAATATTTTTTATAACCTTTAAATCATTTTTAAATGATTTTTAAAATATTAAAACTATTTTTACATAATTTATTTAATACAATTATTAAATAAATTTATTATCATAATATTAATCTATACTTTCATTTGATTACCATTTAATATTAATTAAATAGTAATTAATTAATTACCTTTAGTTATTATTTAACTAATAAATAATAGCCAATTAGATCTATTCATTATTTAATGGAAACTAGATAATGAATAATTAAATTATTGTTTGTCTTTAATTATTATTTAATATTAATTAAATAATAATTAATTAATTACTTATCCTTGAATAATAGATAATCAATTCACTTCATAATTTTTTAATTATTCTTTCTTATTAATTTAGGAATACTTAATTATTATTTGCTCTTATTTATTATTTAATATTAATTAAATAATAAATAATTATTTTATAAATTCTTATATCAATGTAAGTAAGCAATTACATTATTATTACCTAATCTTACTTAAATATTCTTTAATTATTATTTAATATTAATTAAATATTAATCAATTGTTTAACTCTATTTATTATTTAATCTTAATTAAATAATAAATAGTTAGTTTATTAACACTAACTCTACTTAATTATCACTTAAATAATAATTAAATAGTTAATTATATTTAATTTTGTATGCAATTAATTTGCTAACTATTTAATGGCTTTAAATAATTATTTTTAATAATTAATCACTTCCACTTATTTACGATTATGCCATTCTCGCCCACAATTTTTCAGATTTGGCGTCCTTTACGAAAACGCTTGTAAAACAAAATGTACAACTAGAAATTAAGTTCCGTCGGAGGAGTTGGATTCGTAACTTCTCAAGCTACAGTTTTCATTTATCAAACACTCAATTTGGATCTATCTAGCTTCCGAAAACAGCCCCAAAGTGGCTAGTCAGAAATCTCAATTTTTTTATTTTTCTAACTAGAAAGTGTTTTACGAAAAATTCCATAACTTATTCATTCCTTAACCCAACAAGTTCATAAAACTTCATATCATAAAAAAAATAAAAGTGCAAAGCTTCATAAAACTTTAACTAAATCTAGATTTTTTTTTCTTTACCTTTCTTTCTTCTTCCTCGCTTCTCTCCTTCTCTAGCCGTGACTCACTTTCTCTCTCTTTCATTTCTCCATTTTAGCCGTGACCCATCCTCTCTCTATCTTTGATTTTTTCTTCTTCTTTTCTTTTAGCTTCATTCTCTTTCTATCCTACTCATCCAAAACCTTATCTTTTTAGCTTATCCTTATCTCTTATTCTTACTTACTAAGCAAAAGCTAAGCTAACATGTGATCTCTTCTTTTTCTTCCTCTAATAGCCGGGTATACTCCCTCCATTATCCCTCATTTTTGGTTTATTTTTAATTGTTAAATTTGCCTTAATCAAATGACATTAAAGTCCCTACACTAGTTTGGCCAATTAGTTAGCTACCATCAAGGGCAAAATTATCATTATGCCATCACTAGAAAAGGGTAAAATGGTCCTTAAGTCATCTTAAGGAAATTTCCTAGAAATTTTCTTATAGGACATATTGGTGATAATCAATTTTCTTTAAGGACAAAATTGTCATCTTACTATAATTAGGAAATTTCCTAGAAATTTTCTTCAAGGATTCCATGGTCATTAACAAATTTCTCTTAGGGCAAAATTGTTATTTTCCTATTACTAGGAAACTTCCTAGCAATTTTCTTCTTAGGACACAAAAGTCATTAATAATTATCTGTTAGGGCAAAATAGTCTTTTGCCACTTCAAGGAAATTTCCTAGGAAATTTCTTAACAATCATCACCCATCATTACTAGTGGGGCATATTGTTGGGTAAAATGTAGTTACGCACAACACGCAAGTGTACGTGGTCAACAAGTAATACAGTGATAAATCAAAGATCGTACCCACAGAGACAATAATTACTATTTAATCGAACAAGTACCAATTTTAGAGTATTTCAACTTTATCAAACAAACAGCAAAAAGATATGTTCTTCTATAACTAAATTAATAAAGAAAGTAACCACACACTAAATCGAGATCTTAACAGAATTGAGAGAATTAAGCCTACAACTTCACTTATTATTTCACTTCAGATAATATCTTTTGTCCCCAGTCTATTTCAATTACCCCCAGGTTATTAATCGAAAATACTAATGTAGATAAAACCACCTCACGACGCATAATATCAGTACTCATTTGTATCCATATATGATAGATTCAAATAAGACATCCCAATTAATTAACTCACTATATTCCTATGTGAGTTACAATTAATCAGAATTTAATACCAAGTTCTCTTTCAGATTACATATGGCGTAAAGGAATACATCTATCCTAAACACGAATCACAAATTCCATCTATGCAGAATTCACGAACATATGTCACTATGGCCAGTTCTAATCTCCTATGTTCCTTCACAAGTTCATAAGAAATAACAGAATAATCGTTGATCAGGCAATTATATAAATTAATCACACGCATAATGAATAACTTGGGAATAACCTACATAAACTGGATTAAAAATAATTAATCATCCATTACATAATAAGATCCGTTATAGGCTTAAATAAATAATTAGTCCATTACGACTGAAATAAAATCCATGATCCACAGAGTACTACTCATAACGAATACAAAGATAATATGGATTGAGAAAGATAGAAATATAAAACTCCTGTCATTACTGTCTCCAAATTGCTCCATGTTCATACGATCATGCTCCCTGCCAATTCTCCTCTGCCGAATTTTAGATCCCAGATTTAATGCTTTTACAATTGTCTCCGTCTCTCTTTTTATTAATATCCTCTCCCCCCTCCCCAAGCAGGTCACGTCACTCTCTATATATAACAAGCTACTCCCATTTTCTAAGTCTCGTGGCCCCCACCACCTTAAGAGGTTAACTCCCCTTATAATAAAACTATACTATTTATTCTATCACAAGCTCCTCCAGACTCTTTTAAGTCCCAATATTCGTGGCCCCCACCATGTCATATGAATTGCAGCCTTCTTTTCACCTTGCCCCTCTTATATCCGGATCAGCCAAGGAATCAAGCAGCTGTTGCGCCGCCTCCCCGCCCCAGCGGGTTGAAGCTTTGCAAATCACCCGCCCCGGCGGGTGTATCCTCTGCCCAGCCACTTGCTTTGCTTCAATTTCCTGCTGACCCATATACACATGATGATTGCCTCATCTACTAAATTCGTGTCCCACTCTTCGCCATTCCTTTGCCAGCCTTCTTCATTAACTAATTGCATACCTGGCTTACAAGATTTATGAATTCCTAACCACAAATCAATAGCCCACGTAAACGTGTGCCTGATCCACTTGCTGACTAACCTTCATAACATATAAGCTGCTGACTTAGTGGATGCTCCTAGCCTCGAGTGAATTACTAACGCAAAGCTGCAAGGATTTAAAGCAATCCGTGGCTCCCATTCCATATATTACTTACACAAAAGCCCCACTTAGCCAAATGAGGCTGACATGCTCATTCCGTGAGCTGCTAATCGATTACCACTTGATATCCCACGTTAAGCTATTAAACCACTGGCTTGCTCTTGTTGATTCCATAAGTTGCTCCAATTTTCTGTCCAACATCACGGAACTCTTCAATTATACCTACAAATAAGAATATAAGCATCATGAGTACATTCAGGCATACAATAAAAAGAGTAAACATTAAAGAATAGGCCTATAACATGCAATTTTGTGCTTTAAAGCTACTCTCGCCCTCATTTCATTCCTTGCACATAAACGTATAAATCTGAGTAAAATGCTAAGATAAATACTTGAAAACCCCAAAACTCAAAGTAAAATGAATACTGAATCGTGGGTATAAAACCCACTTATCACATATACCAACACTTTTCCTACATTTAACTCAAGTATGGTTAGTTCCTAACCATAGTTATTCTGCTAGCACATATCCCATTATTTTGGGTTACTAAATAAATTCTTATTGGGCTACCTAATAATTCTTTTAGGCTTGATAATAAAATAAATGGGCTATGTAAATTAACATAGTCCACTAATTTTAATTATATCCTACCCTAATTATTTAATTAGAATTTCTATTCACTCAATTTGTACATCAAATTCTTACTCATATACATTTAATTACTTAACCCAATTAGACTTGCTTTTCTTAGATTATTTAATTATCATTCCTAATATATATATATTAGGTTACATAACTTTTATTCTTAATTCTCTTTTGTATACAAAAAAAAATGTATATACATTATATAATGTATATTTATTCAATCTATTTTATTATTCACATAAGTCATCAAATATACCACTTTTAATTCTAATTTTGACTTTTCTCCATAAAAGTTCACTGTTGACTTTGACCAAAAAGTCAACCTTTACACATTTTGTGTTTATTGTCTTTTCTGACTAAACTTGACGTTCCGGACGCAACCGAGCAGTCCGTGCTTCAAAATTCTATCTCTAACTCGAATTTTGAGTTTTAACGTACTCCATTTTTATTGCTAATCATATTAGCTATTAGCTTTATACTTATTCCTCTTCTTATTTGCCAATCAAAGCCAACATTCTAACTATGCTAATTACTAACATAGTTTTATCTTGATTTTCATATCCCTAACATAATTCATCATTCCTCTTGCTAAAATATATAGCACCTTACTAAGTATATATATATTTCTATACATATACTCATCTTTGTTTAACCTCATAGCTTTTCTTCATGTTAAATTTTATTTCCTTAATAAAATTTCCACATGTATCATTATAACATTTCTTACACCATTTAGTTCACAATAATTTTTATAAGTATCGTAATACCTTATTCTTAACATTCCTTCACACCCTTTCTAGGGTTTTAACATTTTGTAACCCATATTTTCGTTATTCCCATTCAAATAGCAAACCCTATAGGTTTTACTTAAATAATTATTTTAATAAATTTTCATCTAGGTTTTATTTTTTAACCTTTATTTTAATTATTTAAGATTTTATAAATTCTCGGGTTGTCACAATTGTTATGCATAACGTAGGGTACTTTAGGCTAATCATCTGTTGTACTTGTTTTTGATTTGGGTTATCAGTTTAATACTGTTAATTCTAGTAGAAGTTCATAGTCCTTAGTGACTGCTCAGTATTCAGTTATCTTGAAATCTTGAATTAATTTATTATTGAATCACATTAGTATTATTCTGTCCATAATGACTGTTATTGAGAACTGTTGATATTCTTGTTATCCTTGAACTATCAAAGCTTGCTATACCCTTTCGAGAATTGAGAATTATATTATTCACCCTTATGGTATATTATTTGCTGGGCAATTTGTGCTCATTCTTGCTTTTCCTAAAACTTTTCAGTGAAGGCAGAGCAGGGCGAACCTTCAAGGGTTGATAAGGGCAAGGGCAAGGCTACCAACTAGCTTGTTCCTTTATGTTTAAAATTGTTATGTTGTATTAAGACTGTCTTCAGACTATGTTTAAGCTTAAGAAGGATTATGTAATAAGTCTTTATTCGATATTATTATGTAATCTATTAAGTACTGTAGGTTGCGAGACTTGGGGGAATAATTATAATAAATCATTGTATATTATTCTAAATTAGATTTTTTGTTGTGAATGTGTGATTTTAGTTATTATTGTATTACCATGAGAACGTGATGAACCGAATTCGAGAGACCAAGTGGCGGTCCCGAATTTGAGGGCGTCACAACTACTTGTCCAGCTTGGACTTGCCTTTGTCTTTACCGGATCCTTCGGTCCATTCGCTCTTAACTGAAATCATTTAGTTTTAAGCAAGAAGGAGCATAAATAGCTTAGCAAGTTAAACATTATATCTTGAAACTACAAAATTAAGAATCATATCTCTTGGTCTTCAATAACTTTACAATAGTTATGAAGTACTTAAGAATAATTCAAAGTATCATTTTGATTCCTTTAAAAACCATTCCCAAGGACTTTATAGCCTCTTTGGAATACATTTGGGTCAACGACCATGAACCATTTTAATTCTCATTCATAAAAGGAATAACCCGGCACGAAGGCCGTAAGTTCGATATAGCTTACGAGCACATCCAGGTGATCAGCCTGTAGTACTCTATGTTGATCAACACTCATACATTAAACGTGTTTACGTTTAATTGGTGGAAACCTCACGTGTCTGTCGAATTAACGACGTTTAAAACCTTTATTTTATTCATACTCAGGTTTACCTGAGAATCCGTACCAACCAATTGACATAGGATCACCACATTGTATATATTTTGGAAAGATTTATGGAAAAAAACCCACCAAGATATGCTAAGTCTTAGTCTAGCTGAATCAAATGGCATCGACTATTCAATAACAGTTCATGCATAAGCAGTTATGCACAATGACCACTTGTCTAACTATAATGTATAAACAAGAGTTTAGAAAACTTGCATTCATAGTAAAGTATGAACGAAGTTAGGAAACTTGTCCTTGCGTCTTCTATACCTCTACGTAGCCTACTTAGTCTTTAGCACGTCTAAAAAGCATAATACATAGTATACCAATTAGTAATCATTGTTGATACACACCGTATTTGCCTAACTCTTCCTTCTTATATAACTTAAGCGAATGGTTAACTAATTAACATTCGTTAACGATATTTAATGTTCATTAACCCAATCTTGGTTAACGTTTTCAAAACTTAAGTTCATCACGTTTAGTTAAAGTTTAATTCTCACAATCCTTGGTTAAACATGTTGTTTAAAGCTTACATTACATCACTTGCTAGCCCCTTAATTGATATGCAATAGGTTAAGTACTTACTAGCAATGTCAAAATTTTCTGCTATGTTGGCATTGCGGAGCCAGATTTTCCTCTTCGAGTGGTGCTGTGGCGCTACCCCTCTAGAGATTTCTCCCCAGAGTGGCGCTACGGTACCGGTTTAAGCCTATTGGGTGGTGCTGCGGCGCTAGCCCTGCAACTTAGAAAAATTTCTAAGTCTTTAAAAATTATGAAATTCCCAAGCTCGTAACATAACCGTTACAACTCGGAATTAGCTCGTTCCAAAGCCAAAAGTTCACAAATGACATGCTCTATCATCCTATCAAGTCAAAATTCGTTTCTGAATTCGTCGGCGAAAAATTTACCGATTAGTCCATTTTTACGTTTTCGTTAAACGTTTGTGAACGTTCGACGCTCAATTCTTCGTTTTAAATCGGAATCAATCCATTCTTGTTCCCGCAAGTCTTATTTACCTAATTACACGTGTTGTAATTGAGAAACATCATTTTTGATGCACACGGCAACTTTTGATTTCTAATCCGAGAAATTTACGTTTTCGACGATTATCGTCTAATCGCGCAACTTTCGCCAAATCTTCGTTCTACATTATTATTACTTCAAACCAACGAGAATCAATCCCATGGTTGATTGTTACTAATTCTTATCATTCAAAACATTTAATTTTTCATAGCTTAGTATGTTCATTAGTTCATTCCTTATGAATTAATTAAGTTCATCATTAGTACTTAATTAATTCTTAATCTTTCATCATGCATAGCTTGTTAAGGTTCTTAGTCCCCTACTTAGCCATCCTTGTAACTTCTTAAGGTTAATGCTTCCTCTTAACACTTCTCTATCAAAACTTAGTAGAAAAGAAAAAGATGTTTATATATGTCTTAGGTTATACCTTTCTTGTTCTTGGTTTGATTAAGTATTAAAACTCAAAGTCTTTCTTCTTCTTGGATGATGGAACTCTTAGCAAGGCAAGGGTAGCTTCTTTTTTTTTTTTTCTCTCTCTCTCTCTCTCTCTATTTGTTGGAGGAATTTTAAACAACCAACAAATGAAGAGCAAGGCTCTCTATTTATAGGAGTTGGCTAGCTTAGGGTAGAATGGTAATTTAGGCCCAACTTCTTCTACTATTCCCTCCTCCTCCACTTTCTTTCCCACCAAGTTAAAGCCCATGTGCTAGCACATGGCGAACCATGTCTCCCCTTGTGCTCTCCCATGTCCCCCTATGTGTCAACATGGGTAGTCGGTTGAACCATGGTCTAAACCAACCCGTTTACCCAATGGTTTGACCCACGGGTCATTTAATTAATTTTTATTCAAAATTAATTCCAATTCAAATCATTTTAACGTATTTACTCCGTATAAAATTCGTATTATACGTCGTATAATACTCGTATCCTCTCCGTATTATTTTCGTATTATACGCGTATTCTTTTCTGTATAATAATCAATTATTGTTATACGTAATCAATAATTGCATTAGTTCACTTTTCCTAACCGTTAGGATTTTAAGTCTCTACGCAAAAACTTTGTGAGCCATAACCGAATTATTATTACATAATCCATCTCGCCTTGAAATCCTATCATTATGCGTTTCTCAGAATTTCAAAATAAATTCTCGAGCAGAAATAGATAAATAGTGATTCCCGCTCTTTTTCTCCCGAGAAAACTTTTCTCGGCTAACTTAACTTTTCATGGTATATTACCGTCAAATCTTTCAACAGAATGTTATTCTGACATTCTAAACTCTCAAAATAGCCTAGGGTCTCCAAACCTAACCCTTAGGGTCTAACCCTGACCCTAACTCTTAGGGTTAAATAGTGTCTATTTTGTCTTTTCCCAGAAATTTTTTTATTCTCGAAAATCTTTTATTTTCATTTTATAAATTCATATCAATTATTTCTAGAGCGTATCCATAATCCTCCTCATTTCTGCATTCTCTAGGTCATAGAACCACCTACGATTAGCTTACTCAATTGAATAAACAAATAATCAGAATTTTATTCAATAAATTAAATAAAATTCATTTACATAAACGCTAGATTTTTCTCGGACGTTACAATTTCCCCTTCTTATAAGAATTCTGTGCATAGAATTACATTACCAGTTAATCAAACAAATAAGGATAAGCCTTCCTCATCTTGTCCTCAAGTTCCCACGTTGCTTCTTTGGCATTGTGGTTCCTCCATATCACCTTCACCGAAGGTATAATTTTACTTCTCAACACTTGTTCTTTCCTATCAATGATTTGAATAGGAATCTCCTAATAAGTTAAGTCTTTATCGACTTGAATAGGTTCATCCTTAATTACGTGCTTGTAATCCAATTTATAAGGACGCAATACCGAAACGTGGAACATGTTATGAATATGCCCCAACTCTGGAGGTAATGCTATCACATATGCTACCTCTCCTACGCTTCTAGAAATCTTAAACGGTCCTATGAACCTAGGGCATAACTTCCCCTTCTTCCAAAAGCGTATCTTCCCCTTCCAAGCTAAAACCTTCAGGAACGCATACGAACTGACTTCAAACTCTCTGTTCTTCCGATCTGGATCGGCATACTTTTTCTGTCTGTCTTGAGCTGTTACTAGCTGCGTTTGTATCAACTTATCTACTTCTATCATTTGTTGTACCATCTCAGGTCCTAACATTCGACGCTCCCCCACTTCACCCCAGCAAAGTGGCGTTCTGCACTTTCGTCCATATAACTCTTCGTAAGGCGGCATGACTATACTAGCATGATAACTATTGTTGTAGGCAAACTCTACTAGCGGTAGATGATCGTCCCAACTCCTCTTGAAATTCATAACGCAAGACCTTAGCATGTCTTCTAGCGTCTGAATTGTTCTTTCACTTTATCCGTCTATCTGTGGATGGTACGTCGTGCTCAACCTCAGTTGTGTTCCCATCTGCTCTTGCAAACTCTTCCAGAAATTCGAAGTGAATCGCGGGTCGTGATGTAATACCCAAGAATTTCGTAATATTATTGACATAAATATATTAATGAAAATGAGAATTTATTTTAATATAAATGATTTTGTGTTGTGAGAAAGATTGATTCAATTATATAAAATTGAATAATTATTATAATAATTGAGAAATTAATGGAGTTTGCGATAAACTCGTTGAATGCCTTGTGTGGCACAGTGATGAGAAATATTAATGATTATATTAATTAACAAAGAAATCATTAAATAATTAATCTATATTAATTGTTGGTATGTTGAATTATTATTATTGCGAGTAATAGTATGGTAATACGTATATTGGTTATAAATATAATAAGATTTATATTTATTTAACGTGATAATTAATCATGTAAATGTTAGTTAATTATTATGAAAATTAATAATCAATGAGGAATGGATTAATTAATGTTATCGTTAATTAATCAATGAGATGAATAATTTATTTATTTAACATTATGAATAATAAAACAAATAAGTAAGTTATTAATATAATAAGGTTGTATTGATTGTTAATTGTTATGTGCAAGTATGCAATAATTAATTATATAAAGTATATGGGATACAACTATATTATATAGTGTAGTGCAATATTTATGTGACTATACTATACATAGAAACCATATATTAAGATTGATTTAAATATATAAGCTACATGATTTATGAGTATGTAACATTATGTATGTGAGTATACCTTAAAATAATATATCATAGATATATTGTAAACAATGGTTGACTAATAGAATTTAATTGAATAATATCCGAGAAGATTATACCGATATAATAAAATATACATGGATTATATGTGTGCAAATTACATTTACTACATTGAAATATTATTTATGTGAATTACATGATGACATTAAAAATATATCCTAAGCATGTATTATATGAATACAACTTAAGTATATAGTGTGTGTATTATAACACAAGTGTAGCATGTAGTTCATTGACCAATAGCTGAGCTTGTATTTGTCGTCCTATAATAAGAGTCACAATTCTCCTACACACGTGAAAGGCTAAAGCCTACCATTCTTCTCAAACTCAGCAAACTAGGATAGCTTCATAGCAATCATCAAGGGGGGAGTGGTTTTCATGATTGATTCCACCAACTAATTACCTACTCTTCCTTAACCAATATAAAACTCATCAATCCGTTAGTTTAATTTGAGAGTTAGAAGCATGGACTGTGTTTTGATTTTCCTATAAATGAAGCATCCCTCCTTCACATTTCAACTTGCTAAGAATTCCAAGTGAAGTTAGTATACTGTGATTACCTATTGAGTTGAGGGAGGATTCCTAAAGCAGCATTAGCAAGCAATATCATATCAACCAAGAAACAGAGGTAGCATTCTTGTTCTTCATTTCTTAGACTTCTAATTTCTTGAAATGGAGCATGATTTTGATGATAACATGATTGGGTAATGTTTGTTAGTTGAGATATAGTTTATATGTTAGCTTATCAGCATGTTAGAACTACAATGTAATGGGTTTTCAATTGAATTCGTAAGGAATTTCTGTGATTGGCTTAAGTTTCTGCAGAAGCAAAAACTGCACTGCTGCTGGCTGAGACCCTGCGCAGCTGCGCCATGTTTACACTGGGGCGCTGCGCAGCTGCGCTAGGCTCCTGTGGTAATTTTTCTGGTTCTGCTGCAAGCTGCTATGAGATATCATGTTCAAACTTGTTTCGACAGGCATGGTTACTAGTCCAACATATGTATTAGTATACCTAGACCTAAAGAGAACACGTTTTATTATATTAGCATGCATGACCAAAGAAAACTTATAGTTTAAAATGAACTTAGCATTTATAAACGGACCTTGATATATGCATGCCATGTTAATATTCTGATTTTAGTGAACATGCTTACACAATATAACTACACATGTGGTGTAATTCAAAGTTATATACATGTGCTAGAATATAATTCCTATTTGGTTTAAAATAACTTTTCACAACAAGCTTGGATGTGTTATAATCTAATAAACATGGTGTGGTGCATATTCTGAACTTAGAACATGTGTGATTTATATTTCTTAAGTAGCCACACATATTATATACGTATGCTCATTGTAGTTAAACACATTGAAGGTTATTCAAAAATGAGTTTAAACATGTTTTAAAAGTGAATAACGATGTTAGCTATGGACAAAAGATGTGAACACTTATAAGCATGCGTAGTACAGATTATGTGATCTCTTTATGTAAACATATGATTAATTAGTAGTCATTGTAATTATATGACCCTATTTGGCCTTAATTCCCATGGCGATCCTAAACTAAGACTATGACATGTAAAAGTGAACTTAAGATGGTCATAAGCTTATGAAAAGTCTTCTAGCATGAATGTATATTAAGTGTAATTGCCTTAGTATGCTTATGTGCTGGACAGAAATAGCAGCAGCCCAACCCTGGTCTGGCCAGGGGGAAGCGCAGCTGCGCCGCCCCTAGGCCTAACCAGGGCGCAGATGCACCAAGCCAAAATGAAATCTGGGCAGTTTTGTTGATCTGGCTTTTGGCAGATAACTCACCTCAATGCTATAGCTGCTAAACAAGACTAATTGCTATTGATATTTGATAGTAACATACCATGAAGATGTTTCAATTGAGAAAAGTAATTCCATAGCTAATGAAAGCCTAATCGATTAAAAATGACATAATGCTATATGAATGTTATTTGAATTCATGGTAACTTATAATTTGATTTCATACTGAATGCGTATAAGTATGTAATGACGTGTGACTAAGGTAATACCATGTGTGTATATTTAATTTGAGTAACAAGCTTATATACCGAATGTGTTAACTAATGAAAATCCTATACATGTAATACATTATAAATAGGATTCGAAAGTGTTCGCTAGCTTTACGTGAGTAAACTACGCATAAGGCAAGTATCTAAACCTTATCTCTTTGGATGCAAGTTTCCTAACTTACACTCTTTTACGGTGCAAGTATTCTATCCGTGTATTTTGCGAACTAGTTTCTTTACTTAATCGTTTGAATTGAATTAGCATACTTGAACTCTTATTTCATTAAACCTATTATTCATGTTGAACTTGGTATTATTCTTGAATATTGTGAAAGTGTCTATGCCATTTGATTCGGCTAGACTTATAGTATTGAAAAGCGACTCAAACCAATTGATTGGTGCGGGGTCTTGTATTTGACTGAGAAGAACAACCTTCTTTGAAGGGAATATATAATTGTCAGAGAACCGACGTGCGCACTTGAGTATGATTGATTGTTATGCATAACATAGAGTACTTTAGGCTGATCACCTGTTGTACTTGTTTTTGATTTGGGTTATCAGTTTAATACTGTTAATTCTAGTAGAAGTTCATAGTCCTTAGTGACTGCTCAGTATTCAGTTATCTTGAAATCCTGAATTGATTTACATTGATATTACTCTGTCCTTAGCAACTATTATTGAGAACTGTTGATATTCTTGTTATCATTGAACTATCAAACCTTGCTATACTCTTTTAAGAATTGAGAATTATATTACTCACCCTTATTGTATATTACTTGCTGAGAAAATTGTGCTCATTCTTGCTTTTCCTAAAATATTTCAGTTAAGGCAGAGCATGGCGAACCTTCAGGCGTTGATAAGGGCAAGGGCAAGGCTACCAACTATCATGTCTCTTTTATGTTTTTTAAGTATTTTAATGTTGTATTAAGATGATGTAGTAAGACTGGTTTTGATTATGTTTAAGCTTAAGTTAGATAATGTAATAAGTCGTTAATTGATATTATTATATAATCTATTAAGTATTGTAGGTTGCGAGACTTGGGGGAATAATTATAATAAATCATTGTATATTATTCTAAATTAGATCTTCTATTGTGGATGTGTGACTTTAGTTATTATTGTATTACCATGAGCACGTGACGAACCAGAATCGAGAGACCAAGTGGCAGTCCTGAATTTGGGGGCGTCACAGGTTGGTATCAGAGCTGTAGTTATAAACCTTAGGAACGAGTGTCCTTAGACTATAACTTAGGAGAACTTAGAAGTTAGGAAGGAGATAAAACTCATGTAGAGTTTTCCTTAAGAGACTTAGTCTGTTATGAAATGTAACTTCATTTTATACAATGAACTTATATTTTATTTAACATTCTAACGGAGTTGTTGTTGTTTGTCTTGTGTTTGTGATTGTAGGATGGTAGATATGGGAGTACCCACTAGAGTGGCTGAGGATGAGCCTAGGGATATTCTTATAGTGTACGAGGCACCCTTAGAGGCTGTGCCAGTACAGGCTATGGCACCATCCGAGTCTGACGACGAGATAGAGATAGAGTCTGATCCAGAGGAGGAGCCGATGGAGGACTAGCCGATGGAGGATGAGCCAGTAGAGGACTCTGATGAGGCTACTGTAGAGGAGCAGATATTAGGCGAGTATGAGGAGCGGATTCTGGAGTTGGACTGCAGAGTCCAGAAGCTGGAGGTCGAGGCCGAGGAGAGAGAGTCTGAGTTCCAGAAGCTAAGGGACGAGGACCATCAGAGGAAGTTAGACATGCAAGAGCTAGAGGTAGAGATCGCTTACCGCAGGGAGGCAGGGATCCAGATGGGAACTTTATTCCACAGGTCGGTGGTGAGGAATGTGGATCTGGCAGGAAAGCTGGAAGAGGTAGAACAGAGGGAACTAAGCGAGAAGACTGAGAAAGAAGCACTTCGCACTCAGTTGGAATTAGAGGTGATGGATATGATACACTTCGAGAAGTGGGAGGCTACCCATGAGAGAGTAGATGACCTGGAAGATGAGGTCAAATGCAAGAAGAGGAAAATGAATAAGATGGGGTATATGTTCCGTTCGGCATTCTAGAGGGTACTTGATGGTGTGTACCACTACCCGGCAGAACAGGGACAGACTCTACACACTATCAGTCGAGAGTTGGTAGCTTATATAGCGCAGTTAGAGTACAAGAGTGCTGTGGAGCGTGGCATGATGTGATGAGATTTCCTTAAATGGTCTAGTGGTAGTTTAGTAGAATTTATCTTTATGTATTGTACATACTATGTTGTAATCCCAATCTTTTGTGTAAGATATGGGATAGTGATGTAAACCCCGTATAAGCTTTTGTTAGAGGGGTAGTATGGTAGTAGGTTGGTATATTCCCCATCTTTTGTGATATTAGGGGATACATGTGATAACATTTATAGAAATATGCTAGGGAAATCATGTAATGAAACGGTTGGCATATGAATATAAATGAAGCTTATTTCAGAAACGTGTTATAAATTTATTTTTTTAGTATTAAAAGAAATACTTAAGTAATATACTTGAATAATAATAAAATGAAAATTTGTGATGCAGATAATGCCGCCCAGATGTAGATTGCCTGCACCTGAGGAGTCAGTGAACAATGAGAGGGAACAAGTAGACCCGATCCAGAAACTGGTAGACCTGTTAGGAGAGGCATTAAGGGGAAGGAACAATGAACCCGTTCGCCCAAATCCTCAGGCTGTGCCAGTAACAACCTTTAAAGACTTTAAGAGTGTAGGACCCCCGGAGTTTGAGGGAACTACCGACCCAATCGTCGCACAAACATGAATCAAGGAGATCGAAAAAGCTTTCACTATAGCTCGCGTAGGCGAAGATCAGAAGACAGTGTTTGCCACGTACATAATGAGGGGAGAAGCGAACTACTGGTGGGAGGCTAATCAACAAAGAGCTGGAGAAGGGATAATAGCTTGGGATAAGTTTAAGACGTTTTTTTTCAAGAATTACTACCCGAAAAGCATGAAGAATATGATGGAGGTGAAATTCCTAGAGTTAAAATAAGGGGAGATGACGGTGGCGCAATACGCGACTAGGTTTAACGAACTAGCCCGATTTGCGGAGCACCAGGTAGGAGATGAAGAGAGGAAGGCTAGACGATTCGAACAAGGACTGAAGCCTTGGCTATTCAATAAGGTGTCAGTTCTTCAGATCGATTCTTTTGCAACACTGCTGGAGAAGGCTATTATCGCCGAGGGAGGAAGTGAAGCTTTGAGCTTGTATAACAAAGAGAAGAAAGGAAAGAACACTAGTAGTGAAAATCGTGGAGGAACTAGTGGCGGAGGGAGTAACTCCGGGAAGAGAAAGTGGGACAACAACAACAACAACAATAACAACAATAGCAGCAAAAACAATAATCAAGGTGGGAGTCACCAGGAAAATGTTAAGAAAAGGAGTGGAGCTTGTAATAAGTGTGGGAAAAGTCACCAAGGGGAGTGCTGGAAAGGAAAGGGCACGTGTTATAATTGCAGCCAAGAGGGGCACATATCGCCAAACTGTCTGAAGCCAAAGAAGATCCAAGGGTGTTTTGCTTGCGGCTTAACTGAGCACCGTATTAAGGATTTCCCGAAGAAGGGAAGTGGCAGAAGTGGTAGCTAACAAGGGGGATGAAATAAGCTTATGATCAGCGGGCCGACACAACCCAACAAATCGACCGCCCGAATATTTAACATGACTGTCCAGGACGTAGTGGCTGCAAAGGACATGGTGTCAGGTATAATCCCAATCAATGATATAAATGCTTATGTATTAATTGATTCGGGTGCCACCTATTCTTTTATATTTGAAGAATTTTCTAGTAAACTTAACACACCCCGAGAATGATTAGAAAATCCTTTGAACATAGAAGTTGCGAATAAGGAAATAATCCCTGTAGAATACGTTTATCGAGATTGTCGCGTAAATATTAAAGAACATAAACTGAGCGTAGACTTGATTCCTATTAGACTGTGAGAATTTGATGTGATACTGGGAATGAATTGGTTGTATAACCATGCAGCGATAATTGATTGTCAGAATAAATGTGTGAACCTTCAGACTCCGAGTAAGTCTAAGGTAGTGTTTTATGGTAGCTCATCGCTTAAGCAATAATGTTGCGTTACGATGATGCAGGCCAAGAAATTTTTAAGGAAAGGATGTGTAGGTTATTTAGCTTACATCGTTGATACTCAAAAAAGGGAGTAGAAATTAAGGATATATCCGTAGTTAATGAATTTCAAGATGTGTTTCCTCCAGAAAGAGAAATCGAATTCGTAATAGACTTAGCACCGGGAACGACACCGATTTCGAAAGCTCCATATCGTATAGCGCCAGTAGAAATGAAGGAATTGATGATACAACTGCAAGAGCTGTTGAATAAAGGTTACATTCAACCGAGTGTGTCTTCTTGGGTAGCACCAGTGTTATTCGTTAAGAAAAAGGACGAATCGATGAGGCTCTGTATAGATTATCGAGAATTAAACAGAGTAACGATCAAGAACCGATATCCGCTACCAAGGATAGACGACTTATTTGATCAACTGAAGGGAGCAAAGTGTTTCTCAAAAATTGACCTACGAACAGGATATCATCAACTGAAAGTGAGGGATGAGGACATACCAAAGACTGCGTTTCAAACCCGTTATGGACACTACGAGTTTTTGGTAATGTCATTTGGATTGACTAATGCTCCGGCAACATTTTTGGACTTGATGAACCGAGTTTTCAAGCTATACTTGGATAAATTTGTAGTGGTTTTTATCCGACGACATTTTGATTTACTCGAAGACAGAGGAAGAACACGCCGAACATCTGAAGATTGTTTTGGAGGCACTAAGGAAGGAGAAGATGTATGCAAAATTTTCAAAGTGCGAATTTTGGATGGAGAAGGTTCAATTCTTAGGCCATATGGTGGATAAGAATGGAATCTCTATAGACCCTGCAAAGGTAGAAGCAGTAAGTAATTGGGAACAACCCAGAACACCGACGGAGGTGAGAAGTTTTTTAGGGTTAGCTGGGTACTATCGAATATTCATCCAAGATTTTTCTAAGATAGCAACCCCATTGACCAATTTAACTAGAAAGACGGTGAAATTTGTATGAACCGATAAATGCGAAAAAGTTTTCAAGAACTGAAAAGGAGATTGAGCGAAGCACCTGTGTTATCATTACTAGATGATGCTGGAAAATTTTGTGGTGTATAGTGATGCATCGCACAAGGGACTCAGCTGTGTGCTTATGCAGCACCAGAAAGTCATTGCGTATGCATCACGACAATTGAAGGATTACGAAAAAAGATACCCTACTCACGACTTAGAGTTAGCGGCAGTAGTTTTTGCGTTAAAAATATGGAGGCATTATTTATACGGAGAAAAATGTGAGATATACTCGGACCACAAAAGTTTAAAATATATCTTCATACAGAAGGAGTTGAATATACGACAGAGAAGGTGGTTAGAATTAATCAAAGACTATGACTGTGATATTCTTTATCTCCCGGGAAAGGCAAACGTGGTCGCCGACGCTCTGAGCAGAAAAGGAAGGGAAAAGTTGTTTAATTTGATGACTCAGGAACAGTTGATAAGAGAGATGGAAAAATTGGAGATAGAAGTGGAAGAACCAGAGAAGCCTGGAGAGAAGTTGTTTGTAGTGGAAGCTCATCCGACATTATTGGATAGAGTAAAGGAAGCACAAGAAAAAGATGAAGAGTGTGAGAAAATTCGAAAGAGGATCACATAAAATGAGGAAGGGAAATTTTGAATGGATAAAGACGGTATTTTGAGATTTGAAGGAAGAGTATGGGTAGCAGCGATAACCGAGTTGAGGGAAGAGATTTTGCACGAGGCACATAATACAATATATTCCATTCATCCGGGAGGCACTAAGATGTATCGAGATTTGAAGCAACATTTTTGGTGGCCTAATTTGAAACGGGAAGTCGCAGAGTGCGTTAGTAGATGTTTGACTTGCCAACGCTTTAAAGTAGAACATCAACGGTCGAGAGGTTTATTACAACCGTTGGAAATACCGGAATGGAAATGGGAGCATATTACGATGGACTTCGTGGTAGGACTTCTAGTCACACAGAAAGGATATGATGCTATTTGGGTTATCGTGGATCGACTAACAAAGACCGCACATTTTCTACCAATCAAGATCCTAGTTTGAACCAGTTAGCGAGTCTGTACGTAAAGGAGATTGTTTCACGACATGGAGTGCCGGTGCAATTGTCTCTGATCGAGATCTTTGCTTCACGTCGAACTTTTGAAAAAGCTTACAAGAGAGAATGGGAACGTAGTTAAGGTTGAGTACCGCCTATCATCCTCAGATAGACGGACAAAGTGAGCGAACTATACAAATGCTGGAGGATATGCTTAGGACTTACATGATGGATTTTAAGGAAAATTGGGATGACCACCTACTCTTAGTCGAATTTGCGTATAACAATAGTTATCATGCAAGTATCGGCATGCCACCGTACGAAGCTCTTTACGGAAGAAAGTGTAGAATGCCATTATGTTGGGACGAAGTCGGAGAGCGACGAATACTCGGACTAGAGCTAGTATAACAAACCATAGACATGGTGACAGTGATAAGAGCCAGACTTGTAGCAGCTCAAGACCGCCAAAAAAAGTACGCAGATTTGCATCGGCAGGACCGAGAATTCAAAGTCGACAATTTCGTATTTTTAAAGGTATCTCCATGGAAGGAAAAAATTCATTTCGGCAAGAAAAGAAAATTGAGTCCAAGATTTATAGGACCGTTCGAGATACTGAAGCAAGTGGGCGAAGTGGCATACAAAGTTGCGTTACCACCCGAGTTGGAGCACATCCACAACGTATTCCACATTTTTGTGTTGCGACCGTACAAGGCCGACTACAGGCACGTGATTTCTTACGAGCCCATTCAAGTGGAGAAGAACTTGGCATATGAAGAGATTCCTGTCCAGAGATTAGATAGGAAAGAGCAAACCTTGAGAAATAAAATTATATTTTCTATAAAAGTACTTTGGCGCAACCACGATATCGAGGAGGCAATGTGGGAGTTAGAAGATAAGATGATGAGGGATTATCCCTATTTATTTGGGTAACCTTGTAGCAATTCTGGGATGGAATTTTTATAAGGGGGGGGGGGGGAGGATGTAATACCCAAGAATTTTCTAATATTATTAACATAAATATATTAATGAAAATGAGAATTTATTTGAATAAAAATGATTTTGTGTTGTGAGAAGGATTGATTCAATTATATAAAATTGAATAATTATTATAATAATTGAGAAATTTATGGAGTTTGTGATAAACTCGTTGAATGCCTTGTGTGGCACAGTGATGAGAAATATTAATGATTATATTAATTTACAAAGAAATCATTAAACAATTAATATATATTAATTGTTGGTATATTAAATTATTAATATTGCGTGTAATAGTATGGTAATAAGTATATTGGTTATAAATATAATAAGATTTATATTTATTTAACGTGATAATTAATCTTGTAAATGTTAGTTAATTATTATGGAAATTAATAATCAATGAGGAATGGATTAATTAATATTATCGTTAATTAATCAATGAGATGAATACTTTATTTATTTGACATTATGAATAATAAAACAAATAAGTAAGTTATTAATATAATAAGGTTGTATTGATTGTTAATTGTTATGTGCAAGTATGCAATAATTAATTATATAAAGTATATGGGATACAACTATATTATATAGTGTAGTGCAATATTTATGTGACTATACTATACATAGAAACTATATATTAAGATTGATTTAAATATCTAAGCTACATAATTTAGGCGTATGTAACATTATGTATGTGAGTATACCTTAAAATAATATATCATGTATTGATAAGTAGGTTTTACACCTACTTATTGGACGCCAACTTGCTATGATTATAGCTTAAACTCAAGCACTTTATTATCTTTTAACGCATTTTATCTTTGTGTTAAGCATTTTAGGCAGGAAACTCTTTTGGGCATGAAATGACACAATAATGGCATGGTTTGGCATGACTTGGCAAGGAATTGGAAAAAGGCATGAAGCTAGCTCCAAGGCAAGAAGGGTTTGGCATATGGAAAAGGGCACAAGAAAAGGGACTCGATTCAACTAATGAGAAGGTGCTAGAAGCAGCAAAATAAAGAGCATAGATTGCAAAAGAAAGCAAAAGCCAAAAATTGCATCAGTTGAAGAAGTGTTCGCGTGCGGCCGCGCCATGAAGACAAAGGAAGTCAGCGCGCCCGAGCCGGTTAGCAGAGCCAGAGGGCTGTTCTGGGCATTGGCGCTCCCGTGCCCCAATTACATTACGAGGCCGCGCGGACCTCGCGGGGATTGACTGAGGACAGTTGACTTATTTTACTTAGCTAAATGTAATAGTTATAAGGCTTATGTTTGCTGGAGACTAGGAGGGGAATTGATCATTTTTTTATTAGAATTTATTTTTGCTATCACAGGTTGTGTTCCCATATTCTAGGTTAGAGAGTGTGAAGGTCCAAGAGGCTTCTCTTCTTCTTCCTTCTTGCTCTGCTACTACTACATTTTCAAGGGTTCATCTTGGAAATCATCTGTGGTCCATACATAAGTTTGTTATCTTCTATTGAAAGGGGGAAACCACAATTCTACATTTCCTTTCTCTTGTTTCTCTCATTTACTAGTTGCTCAATGATTGGTTTGAATCCCATAATGGTGGGAGGTTCAATGATGAACTAACTTCCATTATGGGATTCTAATGGATTCTAGTTTCTAAACCTAGGGTTTATGTCTCTTTGATATACATGGATGATAATATGTGGGTTGCCTAACATGGGTGTTTGTATGCCTAGATGCTTGATCAACATCTACTCTAATAGTTTATATGAACTTAAAAAATGAAGTGTAAACTTAGATTTCTCTATGTTAGCATGTGTTTATGAAACTTGCTGTAGTTGAATTTCATGATTCGCTTGCCGAATAGAAATATACCGTATGGCCGTATGTAGTCTAATGGGAGTTTGTGCGTAAATTGGTTTGGTTTATAAATCGCATAGAAATATAGTGGTTTAGGCTTGCCGATGTTCATGTGATTTCTATCTTAATTGTGGACATTATATGATTTGGACTTGGTATATTGAAATATAGTTAAGTCTCACAGCCGTGCTCCCGACTAGCATCTCTATATGATTATCCGTGTATGATTTGTGGTGTGGTTGACCTAGGGTGACGCTCTAGATGAAGTTAGGATCCCTTATCCCTCCTAATTTGAACCCCCTGCTTATTAATTGATTAAGTTTAGTTAAAGTTTAGGATAATTAATTAAAGAACATTGTGACAACTGTTTAAGCAGACATAGATAATTAATGAACTGTTGCACAATAGATTAGGCCTGACTCCGTTTTTCGTGGGACGATCTCGACTTATCGAGTTATTACTTGCCGACCGTGTACACTTGCATGTGTTTTTGTGTCCATTTTTGTGTCCTATTGACATCAGTTTTCGTTATATGTGACTGACTTGAACAAATCCCTTCTTACCTCATTTCTAATTTTATTTTTGTTTACTTGTGTTTCAGGTACTCGTGGATAGTTTATGCACACTCGAGCCTCGCATCCTGAGTTAGTGCCTCACCAAGAGCACATCAACGGTCGAGCGTGGAGAGCTAACATCCGAAACATTAATCCTTGAGAAGAGCCTGAACTACTTCATCAAATGACTGAAGAGCAGAGGGCCTTGCAAGATTATTCCATGCCCAAACTCACCGATCTGCAATCAAGTATAGTGAGGACAGCAATTGCGGCAAACACTTTTGAGATAAAGCCAGGAACATTGCAGATGATACAAAATAATCTCCAGTTTGGGGGTTTGCCTTCCGAAGATCCCAACGAGCATATTATGAGCTTCATAGAAATATGCGACACGTTTAAATACAACAACGTTCCTGATGATGCAGTGAAACTCAGAATATTTCCTTTCACCTTGAGGGATAAGGCAAAAAGTTGGTTGCACTCACTGCCTTCAGGGTCAATAACTACATGGGAAGATTGTGCTCAGAAATTCTTGACCAAGTTCTTTCCTATGGCCAAGACCGCTGCAATGAGGAGAGACCTGAGTACCTTTGCACAACATCCAGGGGAAACATTGTATGAAGCTTGGGAACGTTATAAGGAGATGCTCCGGAAGTGTCCACACCATGGTATGCTAGAGTGGATGGTGATTAACTCTTTTTACAATGGTTTGGGATGGCAATCAAGGCCCATTATTGACGCTGCATCGGGGGGAGCTATCTGGAAAAGGATTTTCTGACAGCGTATGAGCTCTTTGAGACCATGGCAGCAAATGAGTATCAGAATCCGACGGCCAGGATGGTACAACCGAAGGTTGCAGGGATTTTAGAAGTGGATGCCATTATAGCATTGTCTGCTCAGATGGCAGCTATGGCAAAGAAGATTGATTCATTGGCGGAGGAAAAAGTCAAGACAGTTGCTTGTGTCTGTGAGATTTGTGCAGGGACACATCAGACAGACCAATGTGCTATCAGTACAGAATCAGTACAGTTTGTGAGCAACTACCAAAAACCCCATAATCAATTTCAAAATTCTTACAGCCCCAACAATAGGAATCATCCTAACTTTAGTTGGAGTAATACTCAGAATGTCCAACACCCCCACCATCAGACATCTCAGCCACAAGTACCATACATCACAACCACAACAATTTCAATCTCAGCAACAATATCCACCACAGCAAGCTCATCACCAGTATGCACCAAAACCCCCCTACCCTCCTGGTTTTCAACAACAACATCATCCTCCACCTGTACCTCAGCCAGAAAAGAAATTGGAGGAGAGACTGGAAATCGATGAACTAAAGTTAATCGTGAAGAGCCAAGCTATATCTCTCAAGATGATGGAGACTCAAATTGGTCAAATTGCCAATGCGGTTCTCAATCGACCTCAAGGGACTCTTCCCAGTAATACAGAGACGAATCCAGGGAAAAGGGAGGGAAAGTAACAGTGCCAATCCATCACCCTAAGATCTGGGAGGCAAACTTTAGATTTGGAGGCCCGCGCGGCCGCGCCTCAAGAAGGCCAAAACCTGGCGCGGGCACGCCAAGACGCAGATCACCCTGAGATAGTGTTGGTTGATGGAGGAACGAGTGTTGCGGTAGATAAGGAGGAAACCACTGAGAAAATCATAACCAAACCACCACCTGTGTACCCTACTATTCCTTACCCACAGAGATTGCACAAGCAAAGGGACGACAGACAGTTCGCTAAGTTTTTGGAGGTGTTCAAGAAACTGCAGATAAACATACCCTTTGCCGAGGCACTAGAACAAATGCCAAATTACGCAAAGTTTATGAAGGGTATTCTGTCAAGGAAGAAACGATTAGAGGACTTTGAGATAGTGGCCTTAACAGAAGAGTGCAGTGCGGTATTACAGCTTAAATTACCTCCAAAGCTTAAGGACCCGGGCAGTTTCACAATACCTTGCTCCATTGGAAATTTATCTTTCAGCGAATGCCTCTGTGACTTAGGAGCTAGCATAAATTTGATGCCTCTGTCCGTATTCAATCAATTGGGATTGCCGGCTCCCAAGCCGACAAATGTATCACTACAACTTGCTGATAGATCCATCACTTATCCTAGAGGTATTGTGGAAGATGTTTTGGTTAAAGTGGACAAATTTATCTTCCCAGCTGACTTCATCATTCTTGATTACGAAGAAGACAGAAATATCCCAATCATCCTTGGGAGACCTTTCCTTGCCACGGGACGAACTCTTATAGATGTCCAAAAGGGAGAGTTAACAATGAGAGTGCATGACCAAGAAGTCACTTTCAACGTTTTTAAAGCTATAAAGTTTCCCACTGACGAGGAAGAGTGCTTCCGGATTGATGTGATAGAAAGGGTGCTGAATGAAGGATTTAAAAATCTGACGGGTACTGAGCCTTTGGAGAGTGCTATATTGGGAGACTCGGATATTGAGGATACTGAAGTTGCTGAATACGTGCAAATTCTTGACACAGCACCAAATATGCGAAAGTTTAAGATGCCTATCGAGCCACTAAAACTTGCTGGGGAGACATCAGAATGACTCAAGCCTTCTCTTGAGATGCCTCCAGATCTTGATCTTAAACCTCTTCCAGATCATTTAAGGTATGTATTTTTAAGTGAATTTTCAAAGTTGTCTATTATTATCTCTGCCGCACTAACATCTTGTCAGGAAGAACAACTGCTACGGGTGCTAAGAGAGTTTAAATCGGCAATTGGATGGACCATAGCCGATATAAAGGGGATCAGCCCAGCATTTTGTATGCATAAAAACTTGCTGGAAGATGATAGTAAACCATCAGTGGAGCAACAGCATAGATTAAATCCACTCATAAAGGAAGTGGTTAAGAAGGAGATTCTAAAGTGGTTAGATGCAGGGATTATCTATCCTATATCAGACAGCTCTTGGGTGAGCCCGGTGCAGTGTGTGCCGAAGAAGGGGGGGGTATGACCGTGATATCCAATAAACATAACGAGCTAATTCCTACCAGAACAGTGACGGGGTGGAGATTCTGCATGGACTACCGCAGACTAAACAAGGCTACCAGGAAAGATCATTTTCCCCTCCCTTTCATTGATCAGATGCTAGACAGGCTGGCCGGTCGTGAATATTACTGCCTTCTGGATGGGTACTCAGGATACAATCAAATAATGATAGCCCCTGAAGATCAAGAAAAGACTACTTTTACTTGTCCATACGGTATATTTGCGTTTAGAAGGATGTCTTTCGGTTTGTGCAATGCCCCGGCTACCTTTCAGAGGTGTATGATGGCCATTTTCTCCTATATGGTTGAGCAAAATGTTGAAGTCTTCATGGATGATTTTTCTATTTTTGGAGACTCATTTGACCTATGTTTGGAGAATTTGGTGATGGTGTTAAAACGATGTGTCGAGACGAATCTTGTATTAAATTGGGAAAAGTGCCATTTTATGGTACAAGAAGGTATCATTTTGGGTCATAAGGTTTCGAAGAAAGGATTAGAGGTGGACGGGGCTAAGTTGGAAATTATTGAGAACTTGCCTCCGCCTATTTCTGTAAAAGGTGTTCGTAGCTTCTTGGGACATGCAGGCTTCTATCGTCGGTTTATAAAGGACTTCTCGAAGATTACAAAGCCACTTTGCAGTTTATTTTAGAAAGATGTCCTCTTTAAATTTGATGATGAATGCTTGACTGCATTCGAGCACTTGAAGAAGAAGTTAACTACGGCACCAGTGATCACATCTCCGAATTGGGACCTTCCGTTTGAGCTAATGTGTGATGCCAGTGATTTTGCTGTGGGAGCTGTATTGGGCCAAGCGAAGGGACAAGATTTTTCATGTCATATATTATGCTAGCAAGACCCTTACTGATGCCCAGCTGAATTACACTACTACAGAAAAAGAGCTTTTGGCGGTGGTGTACGCATTCGATAAATTTCGTGCTTATTTGATTGGAACTAGAGTGATTGTGTACACCGACCATGCAGCGATCCGATATTTGATAGCAAAGAAAGATGCCAAACCCCGTCTGATCAGGTGGATACTTCTTTTGCAAGAATTTGATCTAGAAATCATGGATCGAAAAGGGATTGAGAACCAAGTGGCTGACAACCTGTCACGATTGGAAAATTCGGGAAGCGATGCAAATGGCAAAGTGATGATAAATGAATCCTTCCCCGATGAGCAATTATTTGTGGTGAAAGGCGAAATGCCATGGTTCGCAGATTTTGAAAACTTTCTAGTGGGCAATATCATTCCTTTTGACTTGACTAGGCATCAAAAGAAGAAGTTTCTGCATGATGTGAAATGGTTTACTTGGGATGAACCGTACTTGTTCAAGCAGTGTGCCGATCAGATGGTTAGAAGGTGCATTCCATTTAGCTAGATGGAGAGTGTGCTGCAAGATTGCCACTCATCTTTGTATGGAGGCCATTTTGGAGGTAAAAGGACATCGACCAAGGTTTTGCAAGCAGGTTTCTATTGGCCTACTATCTTTAAGGATGCTTATAGCTTTGTTCAAAGATGTGATAGATGTCAGAGGGTAGGAAATATATCAAAGAGAAATGAAATGCCCCTGAGTACAATCCTCGAGGTAGAGATCTTTGATGTCTGGGGGATAGACTTCATGGGGCCGTTCGTTTCATCATGTGGGAATTTGTATATCCTTCTGGTAGTCGATTACGTATCTAAATGGGTGGAAGTGGCAGCTCTCCCGACAAATGATGCTAGGGTGGTTCTAAGGTTTCTACAAAAGAGCATTTTCACGAGGTTTAGAACTCCCAGGGCTATCATTAGCGACGAGGGCACCCACTTTTGCAATCATTAGTTTACATCTTTGTTAGCTAAGTATGTGGTACATCATCGTGTAGCTACATCTTATCATCCCCAAACCAATGGCCAAGCCGAAGTGTCAAATCGTGAGATAAAAAGAATACTGGAAAAGATTGTGAACCCCACAAGAAAAGATTGGTCACTGAAGTTGGATGATGCAGTATGGGCTTACATGACTGCCTATAAAACACCATTGGGAATGTCGCCTTTTCAGTTTGTGTATGGAAAGGCGTGTCACCTTCCTCTGGAGCTTGAGCATAGAGCCTATTGGGTAATCTATAAGTTGAACTTTGACTTAAAGGCTGCAGGGGAGAAACGTCTACTCCAACTCAATGAATTGGATGAATTTTGATTGCAGGCTTATGAAAATTCCAAATTATACAAGGAAAAGGTGAAAAGGTGGCATGACCGCAAGATTATGGAAAGAAAATTCGAGCCAGGGAAAGCAGTGCTATTATTCAACTCCAGACTTAGACTCTTCCCAGGGAAGCTCAAGTCAAGGTAGTCAGGGCCTTTCACTATCAAGACTGTATATCCACATGGTGCAATAGAGATCTTCGATAAGGACCCAGATAACCCTTTCAAAGTCAACGGACAAAGGCTGAAGCATTATTATGGTGGAGAGGTTTCAAGGCAGGAGGTCGCCTCAATCCTTGCTACAACTTGACCGAATTCGACAGAGTCTAGCTTATGGACTATAAACAAGCGCTAGATGGGAGCCACCCCATCATCTCTATCTCTTCCCCTTATTAATTCTTGCAATGTTTTCTATACATTTCTCTCTCTCCTGTTTAATTTTGGTGACTTATCTCTTCAATCTCTCTCTCTCCCCGTTTAATTCTAAGCATGTGGAAAAGATTTACCTATTTTTGAACATTGTAGGTGTTAGAATGCTCATTGCCTATATTTTTGAACTTTAGGCGTGTAGCATAAACTTTTTTTTTTGGGAAGTTAGATGCGCTCTGTATATACCTCTGTGGGCTTTACATGATTCATTGCATACGCATTCAGCCATAGTTTCACAAAATTTTGGAGCGGGAAGCTCTTTGAACATGTTAATATTCTGCATAGAAGCCTATAGCAATTTTTTTTAGGAAATTGCATGGAAGCAATTTATACATGGCATTGCTAAGGAATAGCAGTTCAGTCATCTTAATCATGCTCATTGCATTCAGTAAGCAAACAATATTTAACTATGTTTATATTTTTTGTATAGGCGCGACAATAGGTACATGTTGCTTCTTATTTCTTCACTAAGTGCTGCAGATTGGGAACAGAATGCAAGAGTTTTTGGCTCAATTTAGGGGCGGCGCACCCGCGCCAACCTCAGGCTATTTACCAGCGCGCCCGGGCCAATATTCAGTAAACCAGAGGCAGCTTTGACCCGCGCGGCCGTGCCGCTCTCCAGGCCTAACCCAGCGCGCCCGCGCCCGAAGCCGTTCGACAATTCAATTTTAGAGTGGATGTTCCAGCCGTTCACAACCCCTTTTATTCCTCATATTTTATAACCCCCTCCATCACTATCATATCATCACACCCATTCTCGATTATATCTATCTCCAAGCCCTAATTCTTGTCTCCATCATCAACCAAGTTAGGTTTACATAGTTGAGTGGGGGGAAGTTTCATCAAGCACGTGTTGGTTCTTCAAAGTGGGAATCTAGGGTTTGTGGAAAGTAGTAGTTGCCATACAAGTTTGGGGGTTATTGTTCTTTGGTATTCTTCATCAAAGGTTCTGACCAATTAGCCATGGGTCCAAAACGCTCACGCACCGCCGCTTCCTCTTCAGCTGCTTCGCCCGATCGCAGTGGCTCTGACGATGACATCCCTGTCGATTTGTCTAAGTTCATTAGCATTGAAGCCCAAATAATTTATTATCGGATCGCGGCAAATTCTGTTGTTAAGGAAAGAGGGTTAAAGCCGACAAAGGAGGACGGCGATATGAGGGCCATGATTCGTGAAATGGGTTGGCAGGGAGTTTGTACCGCGCCACCACCGGTGCCGTTGGCGTTGGTCCGTGAATTCTACTCGAATGCAAGCATCACAAAAAGTGGCCGGTCCTTTGTGAGGGGCCAAACAGTCGATTATCGCCCCGCTGTAATTCGGGAAGTTCTGAGTCTGTCTTCAGTGCCAGAGGGGCAAGTCAATTGGGTAGAGGCCGAAAGATTTGAGACTGATCTGGATCAGGTGATTCGAGATTTATGTGCGCCTGGCACAGTGTGGAAGATCAAGAAAGACACCGTTGATGAATATACCATATTTCCCGCATCTGGACTGAACCGCTACGCTAAGGCGTGGAATTTGTTCCTTTGTGCCAATCTAATGCCATCCACTCATCAGCATGAAGTTACTGTCGAGCGAGCCATCATCTTATGGGGATTATCACAGGCAAATACATTGACGTGGGCCATTTGATCTATCAGAATATGCTGCGCTTTATGGGAGGAAGCACCACGGGCGCCATCCCGCACGCATCTATTATAGCCCATCTTTGTGCCGAGGCAGGGCTCGAATGGGCCAATGAGCAGGTTCAGATGCCTAGTGGGGACGTCACACACACCACGATCAAGCATTTTCAGGATTGGTCAGGGGGCACAGCACACCCGAGGGGGAAAGGGTTTATTATAGCAGCTCCGCCGCCAGTTCTCCCCCCACAGCCGCAGCCAGATGAGGTAGCAGCCCCTCCTCCCGCAGATCATGGTCGCCAAATGCGGCGTATTGAGAGGAGGATCGACGCCCTGCATGCAAATTTTGCTGGGTTCGCTGATGGGTTGACGCGTGCGCTTGCTGAGGCCTTTGCTCATCAGGGCACCATGATAGAGTGGCCCATGTTTACTTCCGAGCTGCCATACCCTCTGCCAGTTTCACCACCCAAGGAGGGTGGCCATGCCAACAAATAGGGGAGTTTTCTGACCCTTTACCTTCAATGGGGATATTGAATATTTCTAGTTTGGGGGTATTGGGTGTAGTTAGGTAGTTTGTTGCATATAGTTAAATGTCTGCATTTTTAGTTTTATTGCATTTATTGCATTACATTCTATCTAGTATAGTTGAATTTAGTAAGTGTTTAGTTGCATTGCATTGCATAATCCCTTGTTTTAGTTTGTTGAATTTCGATCTGGCCTGTGATGACATCGAGATATGGTAGATTATTGAACTCTGTTAGTAGTTTAGGCTCAGTTATATTCGATGCATGACTGTAATCTTAATCTATTGCTTAGATGTTGTCGGATAGCATAGTTTGTCTTTTGTGGCTTGTTGGCTAGATTAATGCATGCTTGTCTTCTAAGAGGAAAATTTTTGTTTTTAATTGATAGAATGGTGTAATTAAAGCAATAATGACCTTAACAACACTGGAATACAAGTTTGAAGAAAAGCTTTGGGTATGCATGTTGTAAGGAGAGATGGAGCGTAAGACGCACTCTCCAAAGAAAAAGAAAAAGAAAAGAAAATAAATTGAGAAAAAGAATACAAAAATAGAATAGGCGCCTTGGCTAGCGAAGTCTTGTGGCCTTTGATACTCGAGCAAGTACGCCCTAGGGGATTGTCTCTACACCCAGCGCCCTAAGGCCGTCTGGTCTGGGAGTCGTTGGTCGAAAGCTCGTTAAATGGGTATCATTGAAAAGCCTAAGAAGACCGAGCATTCCACAGTCGGGTGAATTAAAGCATAATAAGCCCTTGTTGAGTTTCAGCTTGTATCTGTGTGTTGGTTTGGTCATTGTTTGGCCTTCTTAAGAAATTCTTAGCTTAAAACCTAAATTTTTCCTTCCTTAGAAGTATAGCATGTGAAATCTTTGCTTTTATCAAGCTTGTTCACGACATTGCGCTCATACACTGCATCTGGGTAATAGATTGTGAATTGCAGATTGTATGTCTATATAACTGCAGCTTGAGCCGATACATTGATAATTGCTTTTATTATCTTTCTGAGGCGAATCTGTTTGGAATTCATTTGATGGCTATTACTTTGGGATGCATTTTCATGTAGTTAGTTTCATATCATGTAGTTGCTTTTGTGTTTTTTCTTGAGGGCAAGCAATAGTTTAAGTTTATCATGTATTCATAATTAGGTTTTACACTTACTTATTGGACACCAACTTGCTATGATTATGGCTTAAACTCAAGCACTTCATTATCTTTTAAAGCATTTTATCTTTGTGTTAAGCATTTTAGGCAGGAAACTCTTTTGGGCATGAAATGACACAATAATGGCATGGTTTGGCATGACTTGGCAAGGAATTAGAAAAAGGCATGAAGTTAGCTCCAAGGCAAGAAGGGTTTGGCATATGGAAAAGGGCACAAGAAAAGGGACTCGATTCAACTAATGTTAAGGTGCTAGAAGCAGCAAAAGAAAGAGCATAAGATTGCAAAAGAAAGCAAAAGCCAGAAATTGCATCAGCTGAAGAAGTGTTCACGCGCGGCCGTGCCATGAAGACAAAGGAAGTCAGCGCGCCTGCGCCGGTTAGTAGAGCCAGAGGGCTGTTCTGTCCATTGGCGCGCCCGCGCTCCAATTACATTACGAGGCCTGCCCGGCCGCGCGGGGCTTGACTGAGGACAGTTGACTTATTTTACTTAGCTGAATGTAATAGTTATAAGGCTTATGTTTGTTGGAGACTAGGAGGGGAATTGATCATTTTTTTATCAGAATTTATTTTTGCTATCACAGGTTGTGTTCCCATATTCTAGGTTAGAGAGTGTGAAGGTCCAAGAGGCTTCTCTTCTTCTTCCTTCTTGCTCTGCTATAACTACATTTTCAAGGGTTCATCTTGGAAATCATCTGTGGTCCAGACATAAGTTTGTTATCTTGTATTGAAAGGGGGAAACCACAATTCTACACTTCCTTTCTCTTGTTTCTCTCATTTACTAGTTGCTCAATGCTTGGTTTGAATCCCATAATGGTGGGAGGTTCAATGATGAACTAACTTCCATTATGGGATTCTAATGGATTCTAGTTGCTAAACCTAGGGTTTATGTCTCTTTGATATACATAGATGATAATATGTGGGTTGCCTAACATGGGTGTTTGTATGCCTAGATGCTTGATCAACATCTACTCTAATAGTTTATATGAACTTAAAAAATGAAGTGTAAACTTAGATTTCTCCATGTTAGCATGTGTTTGTGAAACTTGCTTTAGTTAAATTTCATGATTCGCTTGCCGGATAGAAATATACCGTATGGCCGTATGTAGTCTAATGGGAGTTTGTGCGTAAATTGGTTTGGTTTATAAATCGCATAGAAATATAGTGGTTTAGGCTTGCCGATGTTCATGTGATTTCTATCTTAATTGTGGACATTATATGATTTGGACTTGGTATATTGAAAGATAGTCAAGTCTCACATCCGTGCTCCCGACTAGCATCTCTATATGTTTATCCGTGTATGATTTGTGGTGTGGTTGACCTAGGTGACACTCTAGATGAAGTTAGGATCCCTTATCCCTCCTAATTTGAACCCTCTGCTTATTAATTGATTAAGTTTAGTTAAAGTTTAGGATAATTAATTAAAGAACATTGTGACAACTGTTTAAGCAGACATAGATAACTAATGAACTGTTGCATAATAGATTAGGCCTGACTCCGTTTTCCGTGGGACGATCTTGACTTACCGAGTTATTACTTGCCGACCGTGTACACTTGCATGTGTTTTTGTGTCCGTTCTTGTTAACACTTAAACGGCGTAACATGTATATATTGTAAACAATGGTTGACTAATAGAATTTAATTGAATAATATCAGAGAAGATTATACCGGTATGATAAAATGTACACGGATTATATGTGTGCAAATTACATTTACTACATTGAAATATTATTTATGTGAATTACATGATGACATTAAAATTATATCCTAAGCATGTATTATATGAATACAACTTAAGTATATAGTAGTGTGTATTATAACACAAGTGTAGCATGTAGTTCATTGACCAATAGTTGAGTTTGTATTTGTTATCCCATAATAAGTGTCACAATTCTCCTACACACGTGAAAGGCTAAAGCCTACCATTCTTCTCAAACTCAGCAAACTAGGATAGCTTCATAGCAATCATCAAGGGGGGAGTGGTTTTCATGATTGATTCCACCAACTAATTACCTACTCTTCCTTAACCAATATAAAACTCATCAATCCGTTAGTTTAATTTGAGAGTTAGAAGCATGGACTGTGTTTTGATTTTCCTATAAATGAAGCATCCCTCCTTCACATTTCAACTTGCTAAGAATTCCAAGTGAAGTTAGTATACTGTGATTACCTATTGAGTTGAGGGAGGATTCCTAAAGCAGCATTAGCAAGCAAAATCATATCAACCAAGAAACAGAGGTAGCATTCTTGTTCTTCATTTCTTAGACTTCTAATTTCTTGAAATGGAGCATGATTTTGATGATAACATGATTGGGTAATGATTGTTAGTTGAGATATAGTTGATCTGTTAGCTTATCAGCATGTCAGAACTACAATGTAATGGGTTTTCAATTGAATTCGTAAGGAATTTCTGTGAGTGGCTTAAGTTTCTGCCGAAGCAGAAACAGCACTGCTGCTAGTTGAGACCCGGCGCAGCTGCGCCATGTTTACATTGGGGCGCTGCGCAGCTGCGCCAGGCTATTGTGGTAATTTTTTTGGTTCTGCTGCAAGCTGCTATGAGATATCATGTTCAAACTTGTTTCGACAGGCATGATGACTAGTCCAGCATATGTATTAGTATACCTAGACCTAAATTGAACACGTTTTATTATATTAGCATGCATGACCAAAGAAAACTTATAGTTTGAAATGAACTTAGCATTTATAAACGGACCATGATATATGTATGCCATGTTAATATTCTAATTTTAGTGAACATGCTTACATGATATAACTACACATGAGGTGTAATTCAAAGTTATATACATGTGCTAGAATATAATTCCCATTTGGTTTAAAATAACGTTTCACAACAAGCTTGGATGTGTTATAATCTAATAAATATGGTGTGGTGCATATTCTGAACTTAGAACATGTGTGATTTATATTTCTTAAGTAGCCACACATATTATATACGTATGCTCATTGTAGTTAAACACATTGAATGTTATTCAAAAACAAGTTTAAACATGCTTTAAAAGTGATTAATGATGCTAGATATGGACAAACGATGTGAACACTTATAAGCATGCGTAGTACAGATTATATGATCTCTTTATGTAAACATATGATTAATTAGTACTCATTGTAATTATATGACCCTATTTGGCCTTAATTCCCGTGGAGATCCTAAACTAAGACCATGACATGTAAAAGTGAACTTAAGATGGTCATAAGCTTATGAAAAGTTCTCTAGCATGAATGTATGTTAAGTGTAATTGCCTTAGTATGCTTATGTACTGGACAGAAATAGCAGCAGCCCAACCCTGGTCTGGCCAGGGGGAAGCGCAGCTGCGCCGCCCTTAGGCCTAACCAAGGCGCAGCTGCGCCAGGCTAAAATGAAATCGGGGCAGTTTTGTTGATCTGACTTTTGGCAGATAACTCACCTCAATGCTATAGCTGCTAAACAAGACTAATTGCTACTGATATTTGATAGTAACATACCATGAAGATGTTTCAATTGAGAAAAGTAATTCCATAGCTAATGAAAGCCTAATCAATTAAAAATGACATAATGCTATACGAATGTTATTTGAATTCATGGTAACTTATAATTTGATTTCATACCGAATGCGTATAAGTATGTAATGACGTGTGACTAAGGTAATACCATGTGTGTATATTTAATTTGAGTAACAAGCTTATGTACCGAATGTGTTAACTAATGAAAATCCTATACATGTAATACATTATATATAGGATTCGAAAGTGTTGGCTAGCTTTACGTGAGTAAACTACGCATAAGGCAAGTATCTAAACCTTATATCTTTGGATGCAAGTTTCCTAACTTACACTCTTTTATGGTGCAAGTATTCTATCCGTGTATTTTGCAAACTAGTTTTTTTATTTAATCGTTTGAATTGAATTAGCATACTTGAACTCTTATTTCATTAAACCTATTATTCATGTTGAACTTGGTATTATTCTTAAATATTGTGAAAGTGTCTATGCCATTTGATTCGGCTAGACTTATAGTATTGAAAAGCGACTCAAACCAATTGATTGGTGCGGGGTCTTGTATTTGACTGAGAAGAACAACCTTCTTTGAAGGGAATATATAATTGTCGGAGAACCGACGTGCGCACTTGAGTATGATTGATTGTTATGCATAACGTAGAGTACTTTAGGCTGATCACCTATTGTACTTGTTTTTGATTTGGGTTATCAGTTTAATACTGTTAATTCTAGTAGAAGTTCATAGTCCTTAGTGACTGCTCAGTATTCAGTTATCTTGAAATCCTGAATTGATTTACATTGATATTACTCTGTCCTTAGCAACTATTATTGAGAACTGTTGATATTCTTGTTATCCTTGAACTATCAAACCTTGCTATACTCTTTCGAGAATTGAGAATTATATTACTCACCCTTATTGTATATTACTTGCTGGGCAAATTGTGCTCATTCTTGCTTTCCCTAAAACATTTCAGTTAAGGAAGAGCATGGTGAACCTTCGGGCGTTGATAAGGGCAATGGCAAGGCTACCAACTAGCTTGTCTCTTTTATGTTTTTTTAAATATTTTAATGTTGTATTAAGATGATGAAGTAAGACTGGTTTTGATTATGTTTAAGCTTAAGTTAGATGATGTAATAAGTCGTTAATTGATATTATTATATAATCTATTAAGTACTGTAGGTTGCGAGACTTGGGAAAATAATTATAATAAATCATTGTATATTATTCTAAATTAGATCTTTCGCTGTAGATGTGTGATTTTAGTTATTATTGTATTACGACAAGCACGTGACGAACCAAATTCGAGAGACCAAGTGGCGGTCTCGAATTTGGGGGCGTCACACGTGATCTGACACAATCAAAACTGGCACTCCATGTCTCGAGACAATCTCTTTGACATAAAGCTTAGCTAACTGATCTAAATTGTATCTGACTCTTATCGACAAGAAATGAGCCGACTTCGTCAAACGATCCACTATTACCCAAATAGCGTTGTATCTTTTCTGCGTCGTTGGAAGTCCTACCACAAAGTCCATCGTGATATGCTCCCACGTCCACTCCGGAATCTCCAATCATTGTAACAAACCACTGGGTCATTGATGTTCGGCCTTAACTTTTTGACAAGTTAAGCACCTACTGACATACTCTGCTATCTCCCTCTTCATGTTTGGCCACCAAAAATTGGTTCAAAGGTCTTGATACATCTTGGTACCACCAGGATGAATCGAGTACCTCGAGTGATGCGCTTCATCCATTATCTCCTCTTTTAACTTTAGCTCACGCGGAACCTAAATTCTTCCTTCAAATCTTAATAACCCTTCGTTATCAAGACTGTACACTCTCTTTGTACCATCTGCCATCTTCTTTCATATTTGCTCGCACTCATCAGTTCTGAGTTGTACTTCCTTAACCTTCTCCACTATTGTGGGTTAAACTTCTATTGCAAATAGCTTCTCCCCTTCTTTGATCGGATATCTTACTTCTAATTCCATTCTTTCCATCTTTGTCACCAACTCATTTTGAGCGGTTAACATTGACAGCTTCTCCCGACCCTTCCTACTTAAGGCGTCGACCACCTCATTTGCCTTCCCTGGGTGATACAGAATTTCACAATCGTAATCCTTTATCAACTCCAACCATCTCCTCTGCCTCATATTCAACTCCTTCAGTGTGAAGATATACTTCAGACTTTTATGGTCAGTGTAGATCTCACACTTCTCCCCATATAGGTAATGTCTCAAAATTTTTAAGGCGAAAACCACGGCGACAAGTTCAAGGTCATAAGTAGGATAATTCCCCTCATACTCCTTCAACTGCCTAGATGCATAAGCAATGACCTTGCCATGCTAAATGAACACGCATCCCAGTCCTTTATGCGAAGCATCACTATACACTACGAAATTCCCTGTCTCATCTGGTAAAGATAATACAGGAGCTTGACTCAACCTTTTCTTCATCTCTTGAAAGTTGTCTTCACACTTCTCGGTCTATACGCACTTCACAGTCTTTCTGGTTAAGTTGGTTAACGGAGTAGCTATCTTCGAGAAGTCCTGAATGAACCTCCGATAGTATCCCACTAAACCTAGGAAACTCCGCTCCTCAGTCGGTGTTTTCGGTTGTTCCCAGTTAGTCACTGATTCCACTTATGCTGGATCCACTGAAATTCCTTCCTTATCAATGACGTGCCCCAAAAGCTGCACTCTCTCTAACCAAAATTCACACTTTGTGAATTTTGCATACAACCTCTCTTTTCTTAGTTCCTCCAACACTAGTCTTAAATGTTCAGCGTGATCCTCCTTCGTCTTGGAATAGACTAGGATATCATCAATGAACACCACAACAAACTTGTCCAAATATTGTTTGAACACTCGGTTCATCATGTCCATGAATGTGGCCGGCACATTAGTCAACCCAAATGATATCACTAAGAACTCGTAATGGCCGTAACGAGTCCTAAATGTTGTCTTAGGTACATCCTTCGCTCTAACCTTCAACTGGTAATACCCTGTACATAAATCTATCTTCGAAAAATATTTTTCTCCTCTCAACTGATCAAAAAGATCATCGATACTGGGCAATGGGTACTTATTCTTAATCGTTAGCTTGTTTAACTCTTGGTAGTCGATACAAAGCCTAAACGATCCATCATTCTTCTTTACAAACAGTACCGGTGCTCCCCATAGAGAAACACTCGGTTGAATGTACTTCTTATCCAATAGTTCTTAAAACTGAATCATCAACTCCTTCAATTCTACTGGCGCCATACAATATGGTGCCTTCAAAACTGGTGCCGTTCATGGCTCAAGGTCTATAACAAATTCAATCTCCCTATTGGGTGGAAAACCTGACAAGTCACTCGGAAATACATCCGCATACTCATTGACAATAAGTATCTGTTCCAACATTACTCCCAATCTTTGAGTATCAACAACATGGCACAGGTAACCTTCACATCCCTTCTTTAGCAATTTTCTGGCTTGCGTCATGGTTGGACAACAAGAGCGTCCCGGTGATTTACTACCGTAGAACACAACCTTGGGTTTCTTAGAAATTCAAAGATTCACACTTTTATTTTGGTAATCTATCATTGCCCCATGGTTAATTAACCAGTCCATTCTGAGAATTACATCGAATTCTCCCAACTTTATCGATATAAGATCTACCGACAATTTGTTACCTCTAATATCCACACAACAACTCCTATGAACCGAGTCCATAGGAATTACTTCATCGTTAGCTACCTTAATGTTCAAAGGTATTACAAGTTTTTCGGGGAGTAATCCTAATCGTTTAGCAAACTCACATGCTATAAACAAACACGTTGCTGTTAGGTTTGTAAGTAGCGCAATCATGCAATCAAATCACATAAATAAGGGCGAAAGCGCAAAAACTATGTTTTCAAAATTGTATACAAACCCATAACCATGATCTGTCTTGTGCATTAATTATATGTCAATATAGAAAGAGAAAAATAGAATTATACCTTTGAAGATCCAAGCTTCCTCAGGTACTAGTTCTACTCCTTTGCTTCCTTTGATTCCTCTGTAGTGGCTCCTTCCCTTGATCAATGTCAGCCACCCAAATGTTTGGCCTCTAATGGTGATCTACCAAGGAAGATGAAGAACTCAGGAAGATGGGTTATTGGCTTAACCCTTGCTTCTATCTCTATAGAATATGTGTACTCCCAACCCTTGGAAAAATTTACGTACCTTATTTCTGATATAAGACTTTCTTATATAGATATTAGGTTAACCCTCCTAATCCAATTAGAATAGGATTTTATTTAATTAATTAATTAAACACTTTTAATTAATTTATATCCTAATCTCATTAGGATTGAGAGAGAGTACTGATATTATATTAATTCCTAAACTCCTTTAGAATTAAAATAATAATAATAATAATAATAATAATATTAATAAGACTCCTCTTATTAATTTATATTTAATATTTCTAAAATAGTAAATAATAAACATTAAGCTATTTAATTTATTCTATCACCATAGATTAAATTAATTATACTTAATGCATTATTACTATCATGCAATTTTCTTCTTAAATTATTCTTCTTCCTTTTATGGTGTGACCCTTTAGGTTCTCCATATTAAACCGGTTGTGAATAAATTAATTAGAACAATTCTAATCTTATTTAAATAAATAAATTAAACTAATAATCTATTTAAATAAATAAAATTTATTCTATAATAGGGATAAGCCTCCCTAGCGATCAACGACTTTCTAGATAATATAGATTTCAACATTACTCATAAAAGAACCTGTGAGTTAATAGTTACCATATAATTCAATCCTTTTACCATACAATGTTCCAATTAAATATAAAACATGGATTTACTGTCAAGTTATATTTTATTTAATCATATGTATTTCGATTAGAAAACGCGCAACTCCAAATAATGCAAATTAGAAACCTCTTTCTAATTTCATTCCACCTTGGCCAAGGATTCCCGGGTTGTCATTTAACGAATCACATAGGACATATCTCCTCTTTTACTAGAGGTGGTAGATTCTTTATTGATCATACATTATCTATATATGCAACTCATTATACCCAAGCATACCCTATATATACTTTAAAAGGCCTTAAGGAATAAGTCAAAGTATAATTTGTTACACACAAGATACTATGATGATCTTAAGTCAAAGGATCACTTGTACTACTATCACATTAGGAATTCCTATTGACAGGAGAGTAAAACTCCATTAGGTATTCCATAGCGAGTCACGTTCAGTGAACTTATTCTCCAATAAGGACCTACATACTTGCTTTACTGACTCCACACAAATAACCATGAGATCATTCATCCTCATCCAATGAGCAAGCAACATATGTATCAATCTATCCGGATTTACTAATTCCCATTTTAGTAATCTCACGATTGGGAACTATTTTAGTTTTTAAGCTTTATAAGAATTTAGATCTCATTACCATGATCTCATCATGATTCTAAAATCATTGCTTAAAACTGTGGGTTATTTAGATATTATTAAAAATAGCACCATGTAGATAATTAAATGCCTTAAATGAATATTTTATTAATAAATAAATAACATTGTTTACAAAGTATGTGCTTTATCATCATACATGATTGGCTTGTATGCACACTACTATCAATCTCCCACTTGCACTAAAGCCAATCGCCATGGTATCTCATACCCATCTTCTCTAAGTGACGATCAAACTGCTGTTGTGTTAGAGCTTTAGTAAATGGATCTGCAATGTTGTCTTGAGAGTCCACACGCTCCAAGGTGATGTCTCCTCTTTCAATGATCTCCCTGATCAAGTGAAATCGGCGCAACATGTGTTTGAATTTCTAATAAGACCTGGGTTCCTTACCCTGTGCAACCGCTCCGGTGTTGTCACAGTATACGGGAACTGCTTCTCCAATGCTAGGAACCACACCAAGTTTAGTTATGAACTTCTTCATCCAAACAGCTTCTTTTGTAGCTTTACTTGCAGCTATATACTCTGCCTCTGTCACTGAATCAGCAACTGTTTGCTGCTTGGAACTCTTCCAACTCACTGCGCCTCCGTTCAAGGTAAACACATACCCTGAAATAGATTTACTGTCATCTTGGTCTGTTTGAAAACTTGAGTCCGTGAATCCCTTGAGTTTTAATTCAGACCCACCGTAGACAAGAAAAATATCTGTAGTCCTTCTCAAGTACTTTAGGATATTCTTCACTGCCTTCCAGTGCTCTTCACCTGGATTCGACTGGTATCTGCTCGTTACACTAAGTGCGTGAGCAACATCCGGCCTAGTACATATTATACTGTACATGATAGATCCTATTGCAGAAGCATAAGGGATCTTACTCATACGGTCTCTCTCCTCAGGTGTCTTTGGGGCCTGTTTCTTGGAGAGATGTATTCCATGGCTCATCGACATGAGACCTCTTTTGGAATCTTCCATGCTAAACCTCTTTAGCATCGTATCAATGTACGAGAAGCTTGCTTCAACCCATAAATGGATCGTTGTAGCTTACAGACTTGATTTGTTCTAACTTTTTTAAATAAATCCCTCTGGCCGTGTCATATACACATCCTCCTCAAGTTTCCCATTGAGGAAGGCCGTTTTCACGTCCATATGCCAGATCTCATAGTCGTTATGAGCTGCAATCTCAAGCAAAATCCGAATGGACTTGAGCATGGCTACTGGTGAGAAGGTTTCATCATAGTCAACTCCTTGTCTTTGTTTGAAACCTTTTGCAACCAGTCGGGCCTTATAGGTATCTACCTTCCCGTCTGGTCCAGTCTTTCTCTTAAAGACCCATTTACACCCAATAGGCTTAATGCCTTCAGGTGGTCAAACCAAAGTCCATACTTTGTTCTCATACATGGAGTCTATTTCAGATTTCATGGCTTCAAGCTATTTCCCTGAGTCTTTATTACTCATAGCCTGTTCGTAATTCAATGGATTATCATCATTCATGATGTGTACCTCATCGTCATCCTCTATAACGAATCCATACCTCTCAGGTATCTTCGGTACTCTTCCAGATATACGACTTGGGTGTGGTACAGTAGGTTCTTCTACTTGGTTAGGTACCTGACTTTGATCCGTGGTAATTTGTGGTTCTTGGTCTTCTTCAAGATATATCTTACTCCCACTGACCCCTTCATGGATAAACTGTTTCTCCAAGAAGGCAGCATGTTTCACAACAAACACCTTTTGATCTATTGGATGATAGAAATAATACCCTACGATTTCTTTAGGGTATCCCACAAATCTACACTTATCGGATTTAGTCTGTAGCTTATCATTTTCAAAATTTTTGACATAATCTGGACAACCCCAAGTCTTAACATGCTTAAGATTTGGTTTCCTCCCTTTCCATATCTTATATGGAGTCTTTGGGGCGGATATGGTAGGTACCTTGTTAAGTAGGTATGCAGCCGTTTTTAGGGCATAACCCCAGAAGGAAATTAGAAGGTCGGTAAAACTCATCATGGATCGAACCATGTCCAATAGTGTTCGATTTCTCCTTTCAGATACTCCATTTAACTGTGGTGTACCTGGAGGATTCCATTGTGAGATTATACCATTTTCTTTGAGACAATTGAGAAACTCACCGCTTAAGTATTCTCCACCTCGATATGATCTAAGTATCTTAATACTCTTGCCCGTTTGTTTCTCTACTTCACTTCTGAACTTTTTGAATATTTCAAATGATTTTGATTTGTATTTCATTAAATACACATATCCAAATCTTGAGTGATCATCAGTGAAAGTAATAAAATAAGAATACCCACCCCGTGCACTTGTTGTCATAGGTCCACAAACGTCTGTGTGAATCAATACCAACAACTCTGTAATTCTTTCTCCTTTTCCAGTAAAAGGAGATTTAGTCATTTTACCCATGAGACAAGATTCACAAGTTGGATATGATTCATAATCGGATAGCTCTAGGAGCCCATCCTTATGCAACTTGGATAATCTTGTTTCATTGATATGACCTAGTCTACAGTGCCACATGTAGGTATAATTAATATCATCTCTTTTCCTTTTCTTAGTTTGTTCAAGTTCAAATATATTTTCTTGCAAGTCAAGTATATAAATCCCATTTTGCAAATTTCCAATACCATATAAAACATCGTCTTTATAAATAGAACAACCATTGTTCTTTATAATAACGTCAAAACCTTCCATATCCAATACAGAAATTGAAATAATATTTTTAATAATATTCGGAACATAATAACAGTTATTAAGATAAATGAACTTGCTCGAAGGCATTGCTAAACAATAAGTTCCTACAGCTAATGCAGCAACCTTTGCTCCATTCCCCACTCATAGGATCACCTCTTCATTGTTTAGCTTTCTACTTCTGACCAGTCCCTGCACAGTGTTACATATGTGAGATCCACAGCCGGTATCCAATACCCAAGTAGAATTGCGACTTTTAGAAAAATTAATTTCAATCATAAACAAACCTTGATTGGAAGTCGAAGCTTCTCCAAGCTTCTTCTCTGCTAGAAACTTCTTGCAGTTCCTCTTCCAATGTCCCGGCTCGTTGCAATGAAAGCACATTCCTTTAGCTGGTTCAGGTTTCTTTTGTTCCTTTTCTTTCCCCTTTCCCTTAGCCTTCTTGGATTTTTTTCTTTTAAGAAGACACCTTGGGCCTCTTCCTTTTATTAGAAGAATCCACCATCAATACATGGTTCTTCTTGGATGAGAAGTGACCTTCTGCAGTTTTCAGCATGTTAAGCAGCTCAGGCAAGCTGACATCTAGCTTATCCATGTGAAAATTAACCACAAAATGCGAGAAGGTCTCAGGGAGTGACTGTAAGACCAAGTCTTGACTCAACTCCCCATCCATGACGAACCCAAGCTATCCAAGGCGTTCAATCAAATTGATTACCTTTAGAACATGAGTCTCGACGGTAGTGCCCTCGGTCATCCGAGATCGGAAGAGCTCCTTAGATATCTCATATCTAGCAGTCCTACTCTGTTCACCATATAACTCCTTGAGGTGAAAAAATAAGATTGTTTACAAAGTATATGCTTTATCATTATACATGATTGGCTTGTATGCACACTACTATCAAATACCGTATTAATCGGCATTGTCTCCACATCCTCAGTAGGCAGTACCGTATTACTCGGAACTGACTCAACCTCCTCCTCCGATATACCATTAAACAATGATGCGAAGTTAAAGTTATCTGAGTACTCGGACGGATCCTCTTATTCTATATCAGTCCCCTATAAGATTACCACAGGTATCTCTGCTACCGGCATAGGTACTACTTCTATGAAGTTGACTGAATCCTCGTTAACCTCATGTATTTCATTATGCATGCTCATTATTCATGTTATCTACATAAAACACAAATAACTGGATTAGTATACAATCAAATATGAACAGTTTATATCACATTTAATATGTTTAAGGTTACTTTATTCTTTCAAAACTTTACCCAAGTTTGTTGACTTCTAACTTCTACTTCACTTTTCTAGGTTATAGTCTAAGGTTTTTACCCCTTAAGTTTTATAACCTACGGCTTTGATACCAACCTGTGACGCCCCCAAATTTGGGTACCTTCAAACCTAAGATATGGTGCTACACGGTGCTACTATCTACTCATACATTCAATTTAAGACATCAATAACAATGTATAAGTTTACTAATCATTACATTCTATTAATCCCTTCCCAAGTATTCGTAACTAGTACCTTGTTCTGTGTCATAATATCAGTAATTACAATACTAATACTAATGCTATTACAAAGGTCACTACTTGTCCATCTTAGACTTGCCTTTGTCTTTACCGGATCCTTCGGTCCATTCGCTCTTAGCTGAAATCATTTAGTTTTAAGCAAGAATGAGCATAAACAGCTCATCAAGTTAAACATTATATCTTGAAACAACAAAATCAAGAATTATATCTCTTGGTCTTCAATAACTGTATAATAGTTATGAAGTACTTAAGAATAATTCAAAGTATCATTTTGATTCCTTTAAAAACCATTCCCAAGGACTTTATAGCCTCTTTGGAATACATATGGGTCAACGACCATGAACCACTTTTAGTTCTCATTCATAAAAGGAACAACCCAGCACGAAGGCCGTAAGTTCGATATAGCTTACGAGCACATCCAGGTGATCAGTCTATAGTACTTTATGTTGATCAACAGTCATACATTAAACGTGTCTACGTTTAATTGGTGGCAACCTCACGTGCCTGTCGAATTAACGACGTTTAAAACCTTTGTTTTATTTATACTCAGGTTTACTTGAGAATCCGTACCAACTAATTGGCATAGGATCACCACATTGTATATATTTTGGAAAGATTTGTCGAAAAAAACCCACCAAAATATGCTAAGTCTTAGTCTAGCCGAATCAAATGGCATCGACTATTCAATAATAGTTCATGCATAAGCAATTATGCACAATGACCACTTGTCTAACTATAATGTATAGACAAGAGTTTAGAAAACTTGCATTCATAGTAAAGTATGAACGAAGTTAGGAAACTTATCTTTACGTCTTCTATACCTCTACGTAGCGTAGTCAGTCTTTAGCACGTCTACAAAGCATAATACATAGAATACCAATTAGTAATCATAGTTGATACACACCGTATTTGCCTAACTCCTCCTTCTTACATAACTTAAGCGAATCGTTAACTAATTAACATTCGTTCATGTTATTTAATGTTCATTAACCCAATCTTGGTTAACGTTTTCAAAATTTAAGTTCAATACGTTTAGTTAACGTTTAATTCTTATAATCCTTGGTTAAACATGTTGTTTAAAGCTTACATTACATCACTTGTTAGCCCCTTAATTGATATGCAAAAGGTTAAGTACTTACTAGTAATGCCAGAATTTTCTGCCATGCTGGCGCTGCGGCGCTAAATTTTCCTCTTGGAGTGGCGCTACGGTGCTACCCCTACAGAGATTTCTCCCCGGAGTGGCGCTGCGGTGCTAGCCCTGTAACTCAGAAAAATTTCTAAGTCTTTGAAAATTCTAAAATTCCCAAGCTTGTAACGTAACCATTACAACTCGGAATTGGCTCGTTCCAAAGCCAAAAGTTCAAAAATGACATGCTCTATCATCCTATCAATTCAGAATTCATTTTCGAATCCGTCGGTGAGAAATTCGCCTATTAGTCCAATTTTACATTTTCGTTAAACGTTCGTGAACGTTCGACGCTCAATTCTTCGTTTTAAGTCGGAATCAATCTGTTCTTGTTCCCGCAAGTCTTATTTACCTAATTACACGTGTTGTAATCGAGAACCATCATTTTCGACGCACACAGCGACTTTTGACTTCTAATCCGAGAAATTTACGTTTTCGACGATTATCGTCTAATCGCGCAACTTTCACCAAATCTTTGTTCTACATTATAATTACTTCAAACCAACGGGAATCAATCCCATGGTTGATTGTTACTAATTCTTATCATTCAAAATATTTAAGTTTTCATAGCTTAGTATGTTCATTACTTCATTCCTTATGAATTAATTAAGTTCATCATTAGTACTTAATTAATTCTTAATCTTTCATCATGCATGACTTATTAAGGTTCTTAGTCCTCTACTTAGCCATCCTTGTAACTTCTTAAGGTTAATGCTTCCTCTTAACACTTCTTTATCAAAACTTAGTAGAAAAGAAAAAGATGTTTATATATTTCTTAGGTTATACCTTTATTGTTATTGGTTTGATTGAGTATTAAAACTCAAAGTCTTCTCTCTCTCTATGTGTTGGAGGAATTTCAAACAACCAACAAATGAAAATCAAGGCTCTCTATTTATAGGAGTTGGCTAGATTAGGATAGGATGGTAATTTAGGCCCAACCTCCTCTACTATTCCCACCTCCTCCACTTTCTTTCCCACCAAGTTAAAGCCCATGTGCTAGCACATGGCCAACCATGTCTCCCCTTGTGCTCTCTCATATCCCCCCATTTGTCAACATGGGTAGTGGGTTGAACCATGGGCTAAACCCAATCGTTTACCCAATGGTTTGACCCACAGGGCATCTAATTAATTTTTAATCAAAATCAATTCCAATTCAATCCATTTCAACGTATTTACTCCGTATAAAATTCATATTATACGTCGTATAATACTTGTATCCTCTCCGTATTATTTTCATATAATACCTCGTATTTTATGCGTATTCTTTTCTATATAATAATCAATTATTGTTCTACGTAATCAATAATTGCATTAGTTCACTTTCCCTAACCGTTAGGATTTTAAGTCCCTACGCGAAAACTTCGTGAGCCATAACTGAATTATTATTACATCATCCACCTCGCCTTGAAATCCTATCGTTACGCGTTTCTCGAAATTTTAAAATAAATTCTTGAGCAGAAATGGATGAATAGTGATTTCCGCTCTTTTCCTCCTTAGAAAACTTTTCTCGGCTAACAAAATTTTTGACGGTATATTACCGTCAAATCTTTCAACAGAATGTCATTCTAACATTCTGAACTCTCAAAATTGCCTAGGGTCTCAAACCCTAACCCTTAAGGTCAAACCCTAACCCTTATGGTTAAATAGTGTCTATTTCGTCTTTTCCCAGAAATATTTTTATTCTCAAAAATCTTTTATTTACGTCTTATAAATTCATATCAATTATTTCTAGCGTGTAGCAAGAATCCTCCTCATTTCTGCATTCTCTAGGTCATAGAATCACCTACGATTATCTTACTCAATTGAATAAAAAATATTCAGAATTTTATTCAATAAATCAAATTAAATTCATTTACATAAACGTTTGATTTTTTTCGGGCTTTACAAGGCAGGCAAGGTAGAACCCCAGGACAGGACAAGAGCGAAGGCAAGGCTATGAAGTAGCTGTGCTCCTCTATATTAGGATGTTTCCTTTATGTTGTATTAAGACTTAATTAATATTATGTATTAAGATATGTTTGGATTAAGTTACGAAGTGTATTAGTAATAGTTTCGAGACTTGGGACGAGAATAATTATGTTATATCAATGTAAATTATTCTATTATTCTATTGTTTGAGATTTTAGTTGTTATTAGAATTAGCACGTGACGAACCGAATTCGAGACTGTGACGGTCTCAATTTGGGGGAGTCAAAAGAATCTACCCCTGTCTCTAAGGAAGAGTTTGAAGAATTGAAGAACCAGATAGCCGAATTAGCTCTTTTCTTAAGAGAGAAAAGTAAAGCTCTTAAAGGGAAACAAGCACAGGGTCATACAGAACCAGGTACACCCGATGGCAGTCAAGAGACTGGGAAGAAGGACACTTAGATTATTGAACCATAGAACCAGGATACTACCAACAAAACCCCTGAAATCACCATCTTTAACAAAGAACAGGAAGTTGGTGATATTCTAAAGAAAGTCCAACAGATGGAAGAAACTATCCGGTCTATCAAAGGGACTGGGGCATTTGGCAGTGTCAATTATTCAGACTTATGTATTTTCCTGGGGCTTGTTATCCCGAAAAATTTTAAGTCCCTGATTTTGAGAAATACGATAGATTGGGAGACCTTTAAACTCACTTGAAAGTATTCATTGGAGAGCTCGAATCCTATGCAGAGGACGAGAAACTCCGAATGCAGTTATTCCAAAAAAGTCTGACTGGAGAGGCTAGAGCTTGGTATGCCCGTCTGGACAACTCTAAAATTCACAGTTGGGAATAGCTGGCACATGCCTTCCTCAATCAATACAGTTTTCAGTCTCCACTGGCTCTAGACAGATATTAAATAACCAAAATCAAGAAACAAAACACTGAGTTATTAAGAGAATATGCTCAACGCTGAAGACGAATGGCGGCACAAGTCACTCCACCTATAACTGAGTCTGAGATAGTCATGACCTTCATCGACATTCAAGAAGCTCCATATTATGAAAGGGTCCTAGTAGGTATAGGAAAGCCATTCTCGGAGATGATCAAACACGGCGAAATGGCAGAAATGGGGCTCAAGTCTGGGAAGATAAAAGATCTTACCGCCTTGGAAGCCGTCGCCGAGCATATCCAATCTGGAAGTTATGGAAGTAATCCCTGGAGAACACACAAGAAGAAAGATGAAGAAGTTTCCTTAGTACGGCAAAGACAGAATTAGAGGGGTGATTCAACCAGCATGCCCATTCAAAGGAGGAACTATTCCCCTTTTCAAGCTCCATCCCAACCTTTAAACCCACCATTCTAGAAAAATATGGAGGCCAGGCGTCGAAGAACGTTCACCCCCTTAGGAGATTCACTCGAAAATGTGCTAAAACTGTTGCCGGCACAAAAAAAGATTGCGCAACTCCTTCCACCAACCAATACCGGTGGACAAAATTTTGAACCCAAGTAAAAAATGTGCCAATCATTCCAGAGCTCCAGGCCATGATACACAAGACTTTTGGTCTCTCAAACACAAAATCCAAGACTTGATTGACAATAGAGAGATTGTGGTGACCAAACCGGAGCAACCGCACGTGCAAGATAATCCCCTCCCTCAGCACAAAGAAGAGAGTGTCAACATGATTAACACCCAAAATGGAAAAGGGTCCAAGTACCTCCGGTACGTCGGAGAGTCAACTCAGGCCAGAAATAATAGCCCGGATAGCTGGGAATTATCAGAAAAATAGTTCCTGATGGAACAAGAGATTAAGTCTATCAATGAACAAATTAGACAGTTAATAGAGATGGTCGTATATCAGCATCAGGTAACCAGACAGCTGATAAACCAATCCAACCAGTCTGAAGCAAGTCCTCCTACACTGGAGATTAGCCCCATCGCTATGAGGGATCACTACCGATTTCATGAGCATGAACCCTGGGCAGACAAGGTGGCCAAGGAAGAAAAGTTTAAAGCTAATAGGGAATTCTCCATTCAGAGGAATTTCACTAACCTAAACCAGCCGATGAAGGAAATTCTCCAGATGTTGATCAATGTGGGGATGGTTATAGATCTGTTACCCCCGGTGAACCTTCGATCCATAAAATTCAAGCCTGATAGGATCTATCGGTATCACTCCAATGCACCCGGTCATGACACTAAAAATTACTGGGGACTTCGTAACCTGATTCAGAATATTATTGAAAATGGTGAACTAATCAGGGAGAATAAGGACTATGGCCTTTCTGATGAAGAAACACTCTTTATTCCCACGGTGTGGAGTCAGGATACAGTGGCTATTATCTCTTATGAGAAGGAGTTAGCCAGAACACCCTTAGTACTGTCTGGGAAAGGGGTCCTACAAGCACAGAATTCTATGAAGGTAGACGCACCCGATCCTTTAATCTTACCTTTCAGACCCATGTATCCAGTGATCAGTCTGAAGAGAGTCCCGCAAAACTATGGGAATGATGAAGGTTTAACCTCGAACATCATTACCATTGTATCCAAGGAGAATCCATTGTACCTGCCTCAGCGGGTGATCAATTCAGTTATCAAGGCCAAAGGGAAGGTGGCTGACGAGAAAATCAAAGAGTTCCTCAGTAAAATGAGACACAATGAAATCAAGGTGGTGCAAAGTTTGAAGAATGCACCCAAGCAAGTGTCCATCCTATATTTGGTCTTATCCTTAGTGGATCATCGCAACATTCTAGTGAAAGTATTGGAAGAAGCCCATCTGCCAAAGACAGTGGATACCGCGAAATTCTGTCATATGATAGAACACATTTTTAACAACAATATGATATCTTTCACTCATGATGATATACCCACAAAAGGGACGGGCCATCGTAAGTCACTGCACATAATGGTGATGTCATCAGGGTATGTGATAGGAGGTGTGCTAATAGATAGAGGGTCGTCCCTAAACATCTGTCCCTACGACACCTTGAAGAGAATGAAGATCAATCCAAACCAGATCAGAACCCGTCATGTGGTTATCCGGGCTTTCGATGGGTCTCTCCGAGAAGCTGTGGGAGAGATTGAGCTTCCACTGAAAATTGGTCTCTATACCTTCTATGTATCATTCCAGGTACTCAACATTACCACCAGATACAACTTGTTGCTGGGAAGGCCATGGATCCACATGGCAGGAGCTATTCTCTCCACCCTCCATCAACAACTCAAATATATTATCAATGGCGACCTAGTCACGGTGAATGTCGAACCTGAATATCCTGTCTACATATAGGGAGACATGCTGGTGATCAGTCTGGATGCAGGGATTGAACCTACAAGTTTTCAAGCATTAGAGGTGAGTGATACTCAGTATCTACCTGTTGGGGCATCAGCATTGAAACCAAAGGTCTCCCCTGAAGTGATAACAGTGGGCAAGGAGATGGTATCTTTGGGTTTCTGCCCTGGAGAAGGGTTAAGAAAGAATCAGCAAGGTATTAAAAGCCTGGTGCGAATCCCGAGTAAGTCGGGGAAAGTCGAATTGGGTTACACATCCGGGTCAAACCATCAGAACCCACATAAGCATCCAAAAGCTCATGCTTCCACTATACTACTGTCGAACCTCATTGATGTCGGATTTGTAAAGCGAATGAGGAAGATTCTTGCTGTTGTGTCAGCCATGTTGTTTCCTCCAATCATACTGGCAAGTGAGAGAAAAGCCTCAAAGCCTGAGGGGGACAGCAAAAAGGGAAAGGAAAAAGAAGGTATGAATGATGATATCATACACTACGAAGGTATGAATGAAGGTATGAATTATGATATCCCATTTGCTAACATGCGTGTTCTCATACAGTACGAAGGTATGAATGATGATATCTCATACAGTGACGAGGAGGATCATATCCCAATTCCTTGTATCAAGAAAAAGAAGGGAGGCAGTTCGAAGATAAACCCCGGCTCTGATCTAAAGGATGTCTTAGTCATCATTAGAGAGGAGGCAGATAACCACAAATCTTGTATCCTCTCGATTCATAAGGATCTGACCCTAGACAACTGGAGCAGCATCCCTTACCTCATTTAAAAAGGGTAAAAGGGCTGAAAGTCTGTCTGCCCTATAACATAGTTTCATTTTTTGCTTATTTTGGTTGCATAGCTATAGCAGTAACTGTTGTCATACATTGCTAAATGCTTTGTATATTTAAACAGTTGCATATATTAAAGTGAAAGCATTTTGTTTTTAGGACTCCAAGATTGGATTTGTTTGTCCTTGCTAATGAGATGCCAACCTGTCAAAGTGACTATAACTTTGATGTAGAACTGAGCTTCGATTTGATGGAAGTTGATCAAGAGGATCAAGATGACTATGAGGTACTCGAGGAGATCAAAGAATGGTCCAAGACAAACCCAAACCAGACCTCGACCAAACCACCACTGTCAATATCGGAACCTCAGAAAACCTCAAAGAAATCCAGATAAGCATAGACCTCACACAAGATCAAAAAGCCAACCTGATTAAACTCCTAACACAGTTCCAAGATGTGTTTGCATGGTCGCATAAAGACATGATTGGCCTGTCTACCGACATTGTCATCCATCGAATGCCCATCAAAGATGGATTTAAGCCAGTTAAACAAAAGTTCAGGCGATTGGAACCTGAATGGAGTCTGAAAGTCAAAGAAGAAGTTGTTAAATAATTCAAAGCCGGCATCATCATGTTATCAACATACCCGGAGTGGCTGTCAAACATAGTTCCCATGCCAAAACCCGAAGGGAAAGTATGAGTATGTGTAGATTACAGAGATTTGAACAAAGCCTGCCTAAATAAAAAATTTCCCGGTACCTTTCATCCACATCTTGATGGACAACACGACGCATTATGACATGTATTCTTTTGTGGATTACTTTGCTGGTTAGCATCAAATCATGGTCGCTGAAGAAGACAGGGAGAAAACAGATTTCATCACTCCTTGGGGAACCTTTTGCTACAAACATTTATCTTTTGGTCTTATCAATGTCGGGGCCACATATCAGTTAGCCATGATGGACCTGTTTCATGATATGATACATAAAGAGATAGAGGTCTATGTGGATGACATCATTGTCAAATCCCGGAAGGAGGACGATCACATTGACCATCTTAGGAAGCTGTTCAACAGGTTGCGTAAGTACAATCTCAAGCTGAATCCAGCCAAATGTGTTTTTGGGGTCAGATCGGGCAAGCTGTTGGGATTCCTAGTGAGCAATAAAGGCATTCAGCTGGATCCTGCCAAGATTAAAGCCATCACTGAAATGCCCATACCCCGAATAGAGAAGGAGATACGCAGGTTTCTAGGAAGGATCAATTCAATAAGCCGATTCATTTCCCAGCTCACAGTGACTTGTTAACCCATCTTCAAGCTACTAAGGAAGAATTCCTCCACCAAATGGAATAAAGATTTCCAAAAAGCCTTCCTTTCCATCAAGAAGCAGCTGATCGAAGCGCTTATCTTGGTACCCCTGAGGGATAAAGTTCCCTTGTTTATGTACCTGTTTGTCAATGCCAATGCAATGGGCTGCATGTTAGGACAAAAAGATGATAGTAGCAAAGAGAGAGCTATCTATTACATCAGCAAAAGCTTCAGCAACGGTGAACAGAAGTACACCCTGATCGAGAAGACCTACTATGCGTTAGGATGGACCGCCATGAGGTTACAACACTATCTGGATGGGCATACGACCTATCTCATATCCCGCATGGATCCGCTGAAATACGTATTTAACAAGCCGATATTGAATTATTGATAGTCCAAATGGTAGTTGATCCTCCAATAGTTCGACATTGTCTACGTGACTCAGAAGTCCATCAAAGGTCAAGGCATTGCAGATTAACTAGCCAAAGCACCATCAAGAGGGTTTGACCCTTAGAGACTTATTTCCTGGATTATGGGATCATATCAATTCAATAAATCCGATAAGAGAATACAGTCCAACCATGGAGAATGTACTTTAATGGAGCGGAGAACATGCAAGGTGCCGGAGCCGGGGCAGTCCTCATCTCTGGTACAGGAGAACAATATCCTGTGGCTACCAAGTTGCAGTTTGACAACACTAACAACACTGCTGAGTATGGAGGCTGCATAATGGGGTTAAAATTAGCATAATACATGGGTGTCAAACATCTATTAGTCTTTGGAGATTCAGAGTTGGTTATCAGACAAACCATCGAGGCGTATCACACCAAAGAATTGCATTTGCTGCCCTATCACCAGCTGGTCATCAACATATCCATGGATTTTCAAAAGATAACCTTCATCCACATCCCTCGTGGAAGGAACGACTTTGCGAATACATTGGCAATGTTGGCTTCCCTGATCAACGTATCAGATAGGAGTGGAATTCCAGACATTAAATTCACAAACCGAAAGGCCCCGACATACGGGAATTACATTGGAGAAGTATCAGAGGAATTACCTCCTATCAAACAACCTTGGTATCAAGACATCAAGGAATATCTCCGAGATGGATCTACACCCGCTGGGGCAAGCCAAGCTGAACGAAAGCGGATCCACAAGATGGATATGAAGTTCTATCTGAGCAGAGATGCACTCTATAAAAGGGATACTGGAGTAGGCCTGTTACGATGCCTGTATAAAGAGCAAGCCCATAGATTGATGGATGAAGTCCACAGTGGAGTCTGTGGTCCACACATGAGCGGTCATCTGCTGGCTAAGAAGATATTAAGAACCGGGCATTACTGGATCTCTCTCAAAGATGATTGCAATGATCATATCAAGAGATGCTACCAATGCCAAGTATATGGGAATGCCATCCACGCTCCTCCTAATGAGTTTCACAATATGAGTTCGCTATGGCCTTTCTCTATGTGGGGAATGGATGTGATCGGTCTAGTAGCACCTAAAGCCAGTAACGGACATCGATTCATCTTCACCATAATCGATTACTTCACCAAGTGGGTTGAAGCGACATCCTTTTCCAAAATCATCAAGAGGTCATCATTGGTTTCATCAGAAATAATGTCGTCTGTCGATATGGAAAACTGGAGGTGATCGTATCAGACAACTCCAAGAACCTAAAAAATTAGATGATGAGAGAACTGTGCAACAAGTTCCACATCAAGCATCTCAATTCCGTCATCTATCGGGCCAGAATGAATGGTGTCGTCGAAGCGGCCAACAAGAACATCAAGAAAATCATGCAGAAAATGTCCGCCAATCACAAATAATGGCCTGACTTGTTGCCTCTAACCATGTTAGCATACAGGAAGTCAATTCGTACTTCTACTTGGGCTACCCCAATATTATTGGTCTATGGCATGGAAGCAGTGCTCCCCATAGAAGTAGAAATGGAGTCCTTAAGAGTGTTAATAGATGCTCAAATGGAAGAAGATCAGTAGTTGCAAGAGCGGTACCACCAATTGTCCCTGATAGATGAAAAAGAGGGCTACAACCATTTTCCACGTGCAATTGTATCAACAAAGGATTGCTCGATCATACAATAAGAAAGTCCAAATCTGGCAATTCAAAGAGAACAACCTAGAGCTGAAGAATGTTTTGGCAAATCAAGACGAAGCCAAAGGAAAGTTCACCCTAAATTGGGAAGGCCCTTTCATTGTTAAAGAAGTGTTAACAAGAGGAGCTATTAGATTGCAAGAATTGGACGGGAATGAATTTCCCCAACTTATCAACTCAGACACCATAAAAGATACTATGTCTGAAACACATGCCAGCCATCATCCTGGTCTTGCGAATCGATAAAATCAGTTTTGATTTTCACTAGAAAATTGAACTACGAATGACCTGATCTCCCTCAACCTGGGAGTACGTAGGTAGCTATTCCTGGTTCGATCAAACCAAATAAAAAACTCAAAAACTCGTAAACCAAACTCAAGAGAGACACTTCTCAAGCCTCTCTTACACAAAAACTGAACTACGAATGACCTGATCTCCCTCAACCCGGGAGTACATAGGCAGCCATTTCTGGTGCGGTCAAAGCAAACAAAAACCTTAAAAATTCGTCAAACCAAACTCAAGAGAGACACTTCAAAAGCCTCTCTCACACAAAAGCTAAACTACGAATGACCTGATCTCCCTACACTAGGGAGTACGTAGGCAGCCATTCATAGTGCGGTTTGACCTTCAAGAAAATACAAAAACCTATAAAAACCAGTCCCAAGACACCGAAACATAAATCCTATCAAGCCTCCCTTATCAATAGGCCCGTTTGAGATATTCTCCTACATCTCAATGTCAATCCATCAAGGAGAAGCTCGTGATACATCAACAACAGCAAGTCATGAAAGAAGTGGTAATCACTAAGCAGTGACAATACATATCCAACAGGGAAGTGAATCAAAATATATTTCTCTGATATATAATACTGTTTGATATATACACTGTATCCTGTACATGACAAAAATAGCTGATCTAGTATGTGCAAGAAAAATAAAACTAGTCTATGAACCCAAGGACAAGCGGGACAGCAATGCCAACATGGCGTCTCTCTCTAAATATGGAGGAGCCGCTGCAAACGCAATACCCTCAGCCTCCATACGAGCCAGAACATCCACAGCCACCTGCATAGTGGCACTGTGATCATCAATGTAAGCACTCATATCGGAAACCAGGCCATGGGTATATGATCGGAAAGTAGTACTATCAGCAATGTGGAGATCCCGGGAAGCTATGGCATCATCCTTCTTTACAAAAGCAGCATCCCTATCTACGAAAGCAGCATCCCTGGCAATCAAAGTCTCCTCAATCTCGATAAAAGTAGCATCTCGAGAAAATCGAGCCTCATCTCTCTATACCAATGACGTATCCCGAGTGGCTCGAGCCTCATCTCTATCAGCAAAAGCTATATCTCTGTCAGACAGAGCAGTCAACATCAGCGCCCTAGCCTGATGTCTCTCAAAAGTCATCCTAGCTAATGAATCTGCCATAGCTGGATCTATCCCGGCTGGAATGATCGGCGGGTCACAAACTAACGTTGTTGTCAGACCCATAAACAAATCGTCCTACGTAGGAGAATCAAGATCCTCCATAGGCTCCTTCTCATCTGAATCCACAATTGGAGCTAACTGGATGGGTGCGGCTGCTGCTATATCAGCCTCTAACCACGTTGAATACTCTGGAGAGCAATCCGGATAGCTAATAGAGAAATTAGCCCTCTCTATATGAGTCCAACACTTATAAATCCGGATCAAGTCTGCTGACGATAATAATGAATCTAGTATCTGCTGATCGATAGCCACCTCAAACTGGTGTAGGCTCTGGAACTGATCAAACTGACCCATGACTGTCAACGGATGATAAGTGGTCACCCCTCTCAATCCTGCTAGGGGAAAGTAGTCCATGCCGGACGCATGGGTGATGAAGCTATAAGGGGAGACTATCCATGAGCATGGAAGAATCGAAAAAGGATGCTCAACATCTGACAGAAAAGCTGACCATGTCTCTGCATCAGAACACTCTGCTGGCTAAAAAGAGTAGGACATAGCTATCTCGTGGGTGAAGAAGTACTCCTGATGTCTGAAGAAACCAATCGAGCGCAAATGGGTCATGAGCCATACATACAACAAGGCAGAGCTACCTCTAAAAAACCCCTATGGATGGGTACTGCAATAGGTAGCTGACCTCAATATCTCGGCCAGTATCATCGGCACAACAGTGCAACCTTGTCTAAGGGCACGAACAACGACCATCAAGCCAACGTCCAAATGGTCCAAATATAGTGGCATGTATACATAGGCCACGATGTACATCAGCAAAACATCTATCCGGGCCAAATTCCACTCCTCTGCTGAGATAATAAAGTCACCAGCGTGTAGATCATAGATATCTAGCTTGCCAAAATGATGGATCAAAAAGTCAATAGAGATCACACACATGGAAATGATCTCATCCGTGACTACTCTCTGACGTATGCCCGACATCCGCAGGAACGGTCTCCTCGTCTCACTAATAGCAGTGAGAGCGCAAGGCAGATCCAAGGCTAAACCTGTAAGTCGCTCGTACTTCTCCAAAGTCGGTGTCAACTCATGTCGCCCGAAGCAAAAAACCTGCCGCTCATGTATCCAACATGATAGAATGTTGTCTATGAATCTATATGGAACTTGGAAGTCCACAAGGGCCAATGAGTGCCCTAACATCCAATCCACTGTCCCACTGGCTGGGAAGGGTAGACAATGATACCACGACCTCAACGACTATGCTACCATGAATGGTGGTAAATGCTCGATGCGTCTGACCATCGATGAAGACATCTGTATCACCGTATCACAAGACCATCCAGGGGTGCATATCCATGACATAATACATGCATAATGATAATAATAAACATGATGCAATAGATAGGAAATATCATGTATATCTACAATAAACTATCTACTGCAAACATCATCTCTGTCTGCTAATAAAATACAAAATTAAAAGTACAGGGATATGGGGCACAACAGCCCAACTACTAACAGAGGCCTATCAAAATAGGACACAACCGCCCAATATCTAAACAAAGTCCTATCAAAAGATATAGCGAGGGAATCTATCAAAAGACATCCAGAATATCTGTCTCCAGGCTATCAACCTGCTCCAGTTCCTCTTGAAACACAAAATCTCGGCCAGTGGGAATGTCAGGGAAGTACAAGGGAGGATCAGCCCCTGTAAAACTGCTAGAAAATAGACTTGTGGAAGGGCTCACTCCAGAGCCAGAAGGATCAAAAGAAGATGCCTCTAATAGATCTCGGCCAAGATGCCTGATAAATAAATAAGGTCTCTCCAACTGCTAGGTCAGTCCTGTAATCTAGTCCAAGTGGGTAGGCTCTCGATGGTACGCTATCTAGTCTGTCATCATCACATACCCCGGCACCATATCTGCCATAAACTGGGTAGCACGAGTCTGAGCCCCAATAGTACAAGTACTCCACCAGCTGCTAAATGCCTCCTGGCTGTAAGGACCCTCTTATAGGGTAAAGCTATCTACGTCCACCATTGGAATGTCTATAAGTGGCTGAGCTAGTGGCCAATGATGCCAAGCAAGAGGAACAAAGGGAATACGGATCTGCCTCGTGATGCTCCTGATAGCACGCTCTCCTAAATAGAGCTCCCAACCTCCGTCTGTCAAAAATGGGACTCTGTGGGTGGATAATGCAAACTCCCGGCCAGTGGGGAAACCGCCCTCAAACCAGACTGTCAAAAAGTTTGAGGTATACGGTACCCATAAGATCGACCCGGCCGTCTAAAGCTTAAGCTGCAGGCGGGAATGGGTGAATCCCTCAGCTACAGGGACCTCCATCAAAGTGGAGTATTACTAACATCGTCCCTAAGGATAAGTCTCCAGACCCAAAGTAGGGGCGGAACGTTGGCAAGGAAGCCTATTATATGCCCAGAACTGGTCATGTAAATATCAAAAGTCCTCAGTGACCAAGACTGACAAATTTAAATGCAAAAATCAAAAAGGTACAAGAAAGATGTACTCACCAGCAAGAATGGGAAGAACCCTAACCAAGCCTCTGTCACGCCCTCCGAGCGCATGTGCATACCTCAGAGAAAATAGGCAAAGGTGTAGGTACCCAAGTCGAAGTCACTGAGGCACTCCACATGTCGAGTGGCACTAACCAGAGCAAAGGACACTGTCGAGGAGTTGTCCGCCTGGAAACAATCCCTGATGATCACTAAGAACAGTCGTCGCAAGATGCGATCCCTAACCCTCTGATCATCTGGCAGAGGCTCGGTTAAAACCCCACTCTAAGAATCTACACTCAAGGGACCAGAACGGACTGTTCGACCCTTGATGGCCGTCGTAGGAACTCCCAAGAGAGACCGAATAGCGTGTAATGTCAGTCACAACAGGCACTGGCTCCCCCTCAAACTCTATCCCAGTGATGAACCTCCAATCCATAGGCGTCATCATCACCTCATAATCCAGTAAGTGGAGAGACTGAATCTAGTGGAACCAGCGCTCAGACAAAGCCCTCATATAACCCCAAGGGCAACGGCGGGAAAGGATAGAAAAGAATGCTTGAAAGCCCAAGTGTCAACAATGTCCCTGTAATCCTGGTGCAGAGTGTGGTAAAGAGAATGCACATTAAACCAGTTCCCTCTGGGCTGCGTAAAGCCAAGAACCTGCATCAAACGCCAACCCATATCAAACCTGTGCCCCGAGAATGGCAAAAGAAAGAAAGAAAATCCAGAAAGAAGAAAACATCAGTCACCTCGTTGGCGTGAAGGAATCTCGATGGATGGTGACTTAAATCTCCCAATAGATCCTGGAGTGGCACAACAATGCCTGGAAGCTCAGCACGTGGAGCCTGAGCCAGGGAAGGATCAACAAATAGAGCCTGTAACGCCCCCAAATTCGGGTCCCCAGAACCTCTAACATGGTGCATCACGATATATCATCTTCATACATATTCTATAAACTAATGCGGAATATATAAACATATATTATTTATTTCACATAATTCTATAATATTTCCCAATGTCTGTTAAACTTAACTAAATACATACTTTAAGTAATTAAAAAGGTTTACAACATTATCTGCATATGATAACTAAATAGTTATGAATGTGTAATAATCTACTCTTGTAGTTTGCCTTTGCCTCTGTCTTTCTTTGAGCCTTCGTCTTAATCTGAAATTTATTATCATGATATAGTAAGGGTGAGCAACGACTTTGCTCAGCAAGTTTAAATACAACAAAGATATATCATGATTGAAAGAAAAAATAAGCTTTCAAATTTTCAACAATATAATAATTGTGAATTAGCATGAATCATAGTTTCAATAAATAAATGACTGAACCAATAATGTTTAATGTCAACATGGACCATGAACAACTTTAACAGAACCTTAGGGTAATGAAGGTGATCAGCCTTTCATACCTGATGAACATATGCAACATGCACTAAGTGCGAATCAATAATCAGTATATATGTGAATAATTAACAATAATTATTCACTACTATGCTTTGAAAATATAACTCAAGTTTGAGTTAGAGAAAACTTGCCTGTATCGTCGATTACTGCTATGCAATCTAATATAATCGCTTTATTGAAAAGACTTATCAGTTATAAGATTGATCTTTCAATTAGCATAACATACTTATCTCATAATACTATTACTTTAAAAGTAAACCATCTAACACTTAACCACATAGTCAAATATTACACAACCTTAACACCATACTTATTTACAAGTCTAAACCTAACACACATCGAGTCTTTAATAGTATTCAATATAGTATACTGAGTGGTTTCCCACAAACAACCAATAAATTAGCTTCTGTCTCGTCTACACTGTTTTCACAGCGAGTTAGATCGGTTGCTAATTCGTATATACCTCCGCTCCCTGAAAGAATCGTTTAGCCCAGCTACTATACATCAATAATTAAAGAGTACAATTGCACTACCTTAGACTTAACACTTACTCGTTCATTTATAAGTTCTTATTATAACTCGGTAAACTATTTATGAATTTAGGAGACTTAATATACCATTTCAGCAAACTAAAACCAAACTGTCTTTCCTTCCTAACCTTTTCAATTTCCATTTTAGCAAGCTGAAACAAAACTGACTTCTCTTCCTAACATTTCAGTTTCCATTTCAGCACCCTGAATTGTTCATTTCAGGAAACTAAAATACCATTTTCATGAAATTACCAAATCAATTTATTATTGTCCTATCCTTTGGCCACACATATATACATATAATCTATACACAAAAATAATTTTTTTGGAATTTTTTCAACTTCCTTAAGTATTTTTCAAAAATCTATTTCTAGTTAATTTCATAAGAAATTAGCTACCTCATGCGTAACTCTAGAAATTCCCAACTCTTGGCGGGATCTTACACATATTAACGTGAGCTTCCAGCTTAAATTTCGTAGCCGTCAAAGTTATACAATTCCGGTTATAGCAATTTTCGTCGAAAAAACGTAAATATTAAAATAGTCATAACTTGGTCAATTTAAGTCGGAATGAGATCATTTTTTAGACACAAGCTACTTTATCTCATATATTTTAATGTCCCAAAAGATTGGAATTTATTTCATAAATTAAGTGGATGAAACTGGCCCTGCAAAATAGTGGCAGCAGCTTTTTGACCATTTTTAGATTTGGCGTCCTTTGCTAAATTCAGTCCACACAGAAATCTATAACTCTTTTTTAGTGATTCCACTTGAAAAAGTTAGAAGACTTATAGATCTAACTCTAGAAATTAACAACACCTAAAAGTTCAAAATAGAATGAGAGATATGGTCGTTTCCATTTCATACTTCATTTTTACAAAAATCTAATTTGCAATCTTTTATGTTTTCTAAGAAAACATTCATATCCTCACATAATACCAACATAGCTCATCATAATACCTACTAATACCTCATATACTCATGGATCTATCATGATCCATGATCTATTTCATCAAATAATCACCAAAAACAAGATAAACACAATCAAAGCTAAGAAAAATTAAGTTTTTCTAACTTTTGAAAAACCTAGATTTTATTTCTTATTTTAGATCCAACTTTTAGTCCATAAAAGGGTTGATATAAACTTGAAACACTAGTAAACACATAGATACAAGGTTTTTGAGCCTCAAAATTAAAAGTTTACAAAAAATCAAACTCAAATCAAATCAAGAAGGAAATAAGACTTTAGAAGTAAGAATTTTTGTTCTACCTTAGCTTGTCCCTTCCTCTACTTCTTCCTAATACTTGATTAGGAAGCTATGAAACACCAAAACCCACCTTCTCTCCTCTCCCTCTCTTGGCCAAACATGTGCCTTTCTCTCTCTCCCTCTTGTTTTGCTAGCTTATGAGATGAAAGAGAAAAAATGAAATGAAATGAAAAGTAATGATATAATTGATTTGTTTTTCAATTAAAAAATGTATAGAAACATAAAATATATCTATACTCTTTACCCACATTCTTGCACCTCTCTCTCTCTCTCTGCATTATGTAAGTGGTAACTTGCAAGTATAACTAAAAGTGTTGGCCAAATAGAATAAAGACACCTAGCAAAGTGGTTCACCCACTAAAGTAACTTTAATAACCACATACCTCCCCCCTTTTCTCTCCTTGCACAATCCGGCCAAGTGGCCTCCTAATCCATCCAATTTGTTTTATATTATGCTTTATTAAATGACTATAATACCCTTCCTTAAGTGGCTAAGCTTGGGCCAAGCTTGGGGTCTAACTTAATTTCTTTTGGGCTTGCATTTTTCTTAGTTTACTTACTAATTAAAATGAACTAGGGCTTCCTCTATTAATTATATCGTGCCATCATTATACTTACCCTATACATGTTATATTGCGATAGCTTAATAATTTAATTGTTACTAAATCAATTTATCTACAAATCCAATGCTTAAATAAATAATTGGGCTTTTTTAAATTACTTACTCTCCTTAGTCCATTAAATCCATTATCACTAGAACTAATGCTCAACATTTTTGATATTTACATATTCTTAATTATCTTTATTTACAAAATAAATATATACGCATTATATAATGTATATTTATTTAATCATACACATCATTCACATAAGTTATAACATACTCCACTAAGTGTATTAACTTAATAACCCTAATTGACTTAATAAGTTATAAACACTCACATAATCATACAAGATAATCTAATAGGTTGATACATATTTCATAAATCTTTTAGATTAGGTTACTAGTATATAGTTAAAATACTAGGACAATTAAATAAAGATAACACTTGAAGTTATTTAATTCAAATACCTAATTTATATATTAGGTCACCAAATTTTATTGGTATCATAGTACTTTATCCTTAATATTCTTTCAAGTATATATAGATTCATTTCTAGGATTTTAAAATTTTGTAACTCATATTTTCTCTATTCTCATTCAAATAGTAAACCATATAGGTTCTTCTTAAAAAAAATTAAATTATTCCTCTAATTCCCATCTAGGTTTTATTCTTTAACCATTATTTTAATCAATCAAGATCTTATAAATTTTTGGGTTGTCACATTCACCCCTTTCTCTAAGAATTTTGTCCTCAAAATTACAGCCTACTAATTCCTACTCCTTTTATTCATCAAAACTAAGTTTTTAACTTAACCTTAATCTAACTTCATTCTCATTTAATGAGTACTTACGGCTTCCTTCTATGAGGAACTATTCTATCATCACATTCTACCCAGGCTTCTCTCTAAGGAGTTAAAAAAAACTTTTCATATAATGCTGAGTGGCCATATAGACCATGAACTTTTATTTTTCAATGTCGTAAAGGTTTTCTGACACCCCCAAATTCGGGTACTTTGTTTTCACATGATTTGGTGTTCACTTTCTAATATAACATACATCTACCTAATGAATAATACAAAATAAGCTACAACTTAAATTAAAATAAATAAATCTCCCTTACAACAAGGGTTACAACTTTTTTTAAAATAATCCCGGGTTACTCTAAACCTGACATGAAATAATAAAGTGCGAAAACATAACATTCCTGTGTCATTACAATCATTTCAAAATAATTAAAACAAGTCTTCACTTACTTTGCTTTCCTTTGCCCTTACTTGTAGACGGAGCATCAGCATTATCAATCTTTACTGAAATTGTTATTTATGCAAGAGTGAGCAAACCACAGCTCACTGAAGTTTAACAATAATATAGACATGAAAGGATATATTTAAAAGAATCTGAACAACTTAGCTTGCTTCAATAATAAAGAATTGAATAATAATTCTCTATCAATATTAAAATTCAAATATAGAATTTATCTGAGGGTCACAAGACCTTTGAACTCTTCTTGTCCTAGGTTATAAATATTTCTATTTAAACCTTTAACAGTCAATAAGACTATGGACCTTAACTCGTACTTAAGGGGATCAGCCCTTCGTACCATGTATTGTGCACAGACATCTTAACGCTATGCATAGTAACCTCCCCTAGTAAATAGGGTTGTTCAACTCAGTAATTTGAATTCGAGTTCGCACCAAAGAAAGTTTGGTTTGGATAAGCTTACAAAGGTAATTTAGAATTCACGTTCATCAACTAAGGATTAGTTGAATCGACTTTCAATAATTCATAAATAAAAGAGTTATGAATTAACATATGCTTTAGAAGTAAACTTAAAGCATTTAAAATAATAAACTAGATCTTACTTGAACAATAAGTTAAGATCATTTAATTAAATAAACAATTGTCCAATACAGAAATGGAAAGGACATTCTCAACAATGAATATATGAACTCAAAGAAATTGCATAGAGTTAACGAGTTTAGGGTTTAGAAGACTTGCCTCAAGCGCAAGCTACTTAACTCAATTCACGTACTTTAATACTTCCTACACATATATATTTAATCACAATAACCTAAATTAGTTAACACCTAACTAATTCACATAAGTGGTTAACTCTCATGGTTAACCCAATAAATAATAATTAACCATCACATAGTTAATTACATCACATAGACATGCTCACATAATTAAATTAATTATGTATTTAGCTTAATTATAATTAAACAATTATAATTTTAAACACTTAATCAAATTATAATTACTTAAATTATAATTTCCTTTTAAATTATAAATAATTTATAATTTATAATCAATTAAACTATATCATGCATTATAATTACACAATTAATAACAAATCATGAATTATCAATTTATAATCCATAATTAAACATGCATTTATTAAATTATAATTACATAGATTATAATTTAAATTAATACCTAATTGATTAAAATAAATCAACTACTACTCATCATAATTTAACAAAATTATACTTTGAATTTAAATATTTACTCTTAATTATAATTATTCAAATTATAATTGAGTAACTTATTTTATAATTAAACAATTATAATTTATAATTCTACATTAAGGTTTTCAAAACTTCATTTTTCTCAATTTATGAAATTATCAATTTTATGTTAACACATGTTCAAGCAACTAGATACATGCTCATTATCTTAGCAATAATGTAATGGAAACATAAAAATAAACCACCCAACTAAACCAACTAAATGCCCAAGCACTGTGCCCGGCGCAGCTGCGCAGCCAGCTGCCTTCAAACCGGCGCAGCTGCGCAGGGATGGAATCTGGGACAGGCTAGTGGCGCAGCTGCGCTGCTCTTGGCCTGGCTGTCGGCGCAGCTGCATAGCAGCTCGGCCAGACGCAGACAGCCACGGCCCTCTATTTAACCGACCAACCCAAACAATCCAACAACGCCAAAAATACAGTACTATAGACTCTGTAAAAACATATATACGCTATTACACATATATAAAGCATGCTTCCAAACACAAAATCATTTAAACAATAATAATCACAAGTTTTGAAAATCCATTTTGGCCATTTTCATGAAAACTCATATTTTCTCAAAAATAATCTACTGTAACTAATTTTCTCCATCAATTCGAACTTATATACATGCATTACATACTAAGTTGAAGATAATATCAAGTAATTACTTAATAAGCATATTAACACATACCAATTGCATGAATTTCTCAACTAAATTTAACCAAACTCATGAAATTCCATATGAACTCATATAAATATAAATTCTTTGTTAAAATATATTTCTACAGTAATTTGATTTCTGAAAATTCTTTCATACAATGACTACCAATAACACATGAACACAACCATATATATAAAATTAATGACTACAACTTTCATGAAAATTAAATTTTTGACAGAGAATAAAATATAAAGTATATGAAATTCTAACCTTTCTAGCTATGAGTGTAAAGAAAAGATTATTATGAGCTTGCGTTCTACCAATTCTTTCTCCTTCTTTTCTTCTCTGATATTCTCTACTTTTTCTCTCCTTCTCTTTTTTTTGTTTAGACTTAGGATTATAACACTAACGTATATACAATATACATATAATAGAATAGGTAACTCCCATATCATAATTATACACTAATTACGTAAGTTACAAAATTCAAAAGCCAACTTGACTTGTTTTGCTACAAGAAAATTAGAAACTAGTTTTACTAACTTAGGCATGGTTTAGGTAAATTAGGTTTAAGCTAGTGTAAGGGCCCTGTTTGGCAACAGTCTTTTAAAACAAAAGCAAGGACCTTGTTTGATAAAAATTATTTAAAAATCCTTTTCTTTATTTTAACAAATTATTTAACGCATACTTTAATGCCACATTTTAATTAATTAAATATTAAACACTAATTTAATCAATTAAAATCTAATATCAATAGATCACATAAAATTTGTCACATAATTATAATTACTCGCTAATTATAATTCATGTAACACTAACACAATAAATCATCTAATTTAATTCTCTCAATTAAATTAGAACTATAATATAAAATATACATCAATTAAATAAAAATTACACATTCATTTAATTAATATATAACACTTAATTAAATCGCTTTCATAAATGACATAATTTATGTATTTAACTCAATAAATAAATCACGTAAATTATTTATTTAACTCAATAAATATTTAAAATTTAATATAAAATCTCAATCGTTACAATCTTCCCTCCTTAAAAGGATTCTGTCCTCAGAATTACACATAAAAAAAATTCCCCTCTATTACATTTTTCCCTCCTTAAAAGGATTCTGTCCCCAGAATCAAAATATAAGGGGTTACACAAAACTAATGAAATAAATGCGGATAAAATTTCATCATAACATCTTCGAGTTCCCACGTAGCTTCTTCAGCACTGTTGTGATGCCCCCAGAATAGGTCCAGTCAACCCAACCCATTCTGAGTCGCCAAATACATGGTACAAAATTCAAATACAAACTTTATATCACACGGTCGTGCAAAATACGACCACACAACTGTGAGTGTCAATACAAATCGTATATAATATGAAATATTAACATTCAAATTCATTCTTTATTTATTACAATTATTATCTCACTATTTTACAAAAATAGCGAGGACTACTACTGCTCTAACTCGGACCATCACTCTGTCCCCCGACTAGTTCCCGCAACGTTCTCATTTTCTGAAGAGGACAATAGATGAAAAGAGTGAGCTCAACTAGCCCAGTAAAGAATATTACGACTAAGATAATGAAAAATAAATTATCGTTAGCCTTCAATAAATCAGATAAAATATTATTGACAACAAGTTTTAGATCAATATTCGCAGCGAAAATAACCGTTCATCATCAATATTTTATTCCTGTAACATCAATGAATATACATCTCAAATCAAATATTCAACTTTGCACTACAGGCCAAAGATATTCATTTGTATCATCAGTGGTCATGTTCATCTCAACACCTGTCATCTTTGCACTACGGCCAAAGATATTCATCAGGTAATCATTCATCTTTGCTCTATAGGCGAAAGATAGTCAGTTATATCACCACTTAGGACTGAGGATGATGAAAAATAATATAAATAACGAATCCAGTGAAATAAAGGATAAGATTAAGGATTCGTATTTTAGTTTATTCAAGTTCAAGAATATTCCATGATAATACTTTGTGGAGCAAAATTCAAGAATGAAGCTCAAAACTTAGATCCAATCAAAGATAGTAGCCATAACAGACAATTTGGACAAATAGAAGAAAATTTAGTTTTTCCGTGAATAGTACCGTATACGTGAATAGTAATCCCGACGAAAAAAGTAAGAATTTCATAATAAAATCCATGCCAATATTTTGGTATAATGATATTGAAAAGAATAACATCATTTACGAAAAAAAATAACATCCATTACCTTAAAAGAATAGTACTTCTGACTGGAATATCGAATATAATACCGAAGAAAACTTGTACTGTATAGTAACACTCAAAGTATCTAAACACTCACAAAAATACGCTCAATATTATAGAGAGAGAAAACTTCTGATTCTGGTGTGATTTTCAATTCTAACCTAAACACCCTATTTATAGGAAAAGCTTAGGATGCCAAAGTAGACTAAATTAATAAAATAATATTTTTTTTCAAAATTCTTCCGCCGCCTGGCTGCTAGGATTTTTCAACAAAAAAACAAAAGTGGGGCCCACCATTTTATTTAAAAAATATTTATTTTCCAAAACTTCAATAATTCATAATAAATAGCCCTTTTGTCAGAAAAATACAACGGATATGTCCTTTTCATAGAAAATTTAATTCTCTACAACTTTGTAGAAGGAAGTTTTTCCAAATTCCCAACATAAATTATCCGAAATCCATAAACAGATGATTTTCTACACTAAAATACTGATAAAAACACATCAACACTAATTCCTTCTCTTATATTCACAAAATAAATATTTTTTTATCATATAAATCAATAATTAATTATTCACAAATAATATTATAGAACTACAATATTGACAACCAGGTCGTTCACAGCAAAGAGGGGGCCTTCCGATAAGGACTTCTCCTTACTGGCGCGCAATTAAATAAGGACTTCTCCTAGACAGAACTTTCTTAGACATTGTCAATAATGCTATCTAATAATATTATTCAAATAATATGAATTATTGAGTTGATAATGTGAAATACTGTGCAATGACAATTATTGAATCAATAATACAAAATATCAACTGTAGCAATTATCGAATCAATCATATAAAATTGCAACGTAACAATTATTGATATAAAATATCAACATAGTAATTATTGAATCAATAAAATATCATGCAATTATTGAATCAATAATATAAAATATTGAACAGTAATTACTGTAACAATAATTGAGTAAGTGCCTTGTCACGTAAGAATCAATAATTCGAAATACTGTGCAATACCGTGTGCTACTGTGCAACACCGCGTATTACTGTATTTTAACCACCGGGTATTTCAACAGTACTAACGGTAACAACTACGCCGTTATTTTATAAAAAGGTTATTTCTGTCGATTTCTATATCCGACAGTTATTCCGTTGTGGGGCCCACAAATAGCTGCGTCGTCGTACGAATATTCCCCGACAACAAGAATATTCCACGACCAAATGAATATTCCCCGACAACAATGAATATTTTATAACCACTTGCTCACTTTAAAATATTTGCACATTTCACCCATAACTTTTCATATTTATCAAATCAACACCTTACTATTTCGAAGTAGTATATAAAGAAAATTAAATTTTTATTCATAAAAGTTGGGGTCTTACAACTGTGGTTCCTCCAGATTACCTTAATAGAAGGTATCACTTTATTCCTAAGTACTTGTTCCTTTCTATCAACTATTTGAACATGCACTTCTTCATATGTTAAGTCCTTATCAAATTGTAAATGTTCATATTCTATTACATGTTTATAATCGTGCTTGTAAGGTTTTAATACAGAAATATGAAAGACGTTATGTATATTCTCAAGCTTCGGAGGTAATGCAATCTCGTAAGCTACCTCGCCCACCTTTCGTAGTACCTCAAAAGGTCCAATAAATCTGGGACTTAACTTTCCCTTCTTACCAAATCTAATCTTCCCCTTCCAGGGAGATACTTTCAGGAACACGAAACTTCCTGGTAAGAATTCTCGGTTCTGTCGATGTAAATCGGCATACTTCTTCTGTCTGTCTTGAGCAGCAACTAATCTCGTTCTGATCAGCTTCACTATTTCAGCGGTTTGTTGTACCAATTTTAGTCCCAACAATTGATGTTCCCCGACTTCATCCCAGCACAAAGGAGTTCTGCATTTTTTGCCGTATAACGCTTTGCAAAGCGGCATGCCAATACTCCCATGATGACTATTATTGTAGGCGAACTCCACCAACGGTAGATGATCCTCCCAGCTTCCTTTGAACTCCATCACACAAGCTCTCAGCATATCCTCAAGCGTCTGAATCGTTCTCTCGCTCTGTCCATCCGTCTGAGGATGGTATGCTGTACTCATTCGCAACTGCGTGCCCATACATTCTTGTAATCACTTCCAAAAATTTGACGTAAAACGTGGATCTCTGTCGGACACAATTGACACCGGAACACCATGTCGAGAAATAATTTCCTTCACGTAGAGCTTCGCTAGTTTATCTAGGTTGTACTTAACCCTGATCGACAGAAAGTGGGCTGACTTTGTCAGTCTATCCACTATAACCCATATCGCATCAAATCCCTTCTGAGTCGTTGGAAGACCTACCACGAAATCCATCATGATGTGCTCCCATTTCCACTCTGGAATTTCTAACGGTTGCAGCAATCCACTTGGTCTCTGATGTTCTGCTTTGACTTTCTGGCAAGTTAAGCACTTTGCAACGCATTCAGCCACATCTCTCTTCATATTTGGCCACCAAAAATGATGCCTGAGATCCTGGTACATCTTCGTACTCCCAGGGTGAATAGAATAGCTATAACTATGAGCTTCGCTCAGAGTCTCCTCTTTGACCTCTGGTACTGGCGGTACCCAGATTCTACCTTCAAATCGTAACAGACCTTCATTATCGATCTTAAACTTGAACTCTTTGCCATCAGTTAATCTCTTCCGAATCTTTTCACATTCTTCATCATGAAGTTATGCTTCTTTCACTTTGTCTATTAAAGTAGAACTAGTGGTTACTTGAAACAACATCTCATCCGATTCTTTCAGAAACTTCACTTCCAACTCCAATCTAGCCATCTGTTCTATTAACCTATCCTGATCAGTTAATACGTTCAGCTTCTCCCGACCTTTTCTGCTCAAAGCGTCGGCAACAACGTTAGCTTTACCCGGATGGTAAAGTATCTCGCAATCGTAGTCTTTAATCAGTTCCAACCATCTTCTTTGGCGCATGTTCAAATCCTTCTGGGTAAATATATACTTCAGACTCTTGTGATCTGTGTATATTTCACACTTTTCTCCATATAAGTAGTGCCTCCAAATATTTAGGCAAACACTACTGCCGCCAATTCTAGATCATGGGTCGGATACCCCTTCTCGTAATCATTCAGCTGACGTGACGCATAGGCAATGACTTTGCAGCTCTGCATCAATACACAGCCTAATCCTTTATGTGAGGCATCGCTATATACTACGAAATTCACCGAACTATCCGGTAAAGACAATACAGGCACAGTACTCAACCTCTTCTTCAGCTCTTGAAAACTCTCCTCACACTTCTCCGTCCAAACACACTTAACTATTTTACGAGTCAAATTTGTCAACGGAGTTGAGATTTTAGAAAAGTCTTAGATAAATCTTCGGTAATAACCTGCCAATCCCAAGAAATTCCTCACTTCAGACGGCGTCTTTGGCTGTTCCCAATTTATAACAGCTTCAACCTTCGACGGATCCACCGAAATACCATCCTTGTCGATCACGTGGCCAAGAAATTGCATACGTTCTAACCAAAATTTGTATTTCGAGAATTTAGCGTAAAGCTTTTCTCGTCTCAGGGCTTCTAAGGTTAGTCGTAAGTGTTCAGCATGTTCCTACTCGGTCTTGGAATAAACCAGGATGTCATCTATGAACACTACTACGAACTTGTCCAGAAATGGCTTGAACACCCTGTTCATTAAATCCATAAATGCAGCTGGGGCATTCGTGAGACCAAATGACATCACCAAGAACTCGTAATGACCATATCGAGTCCTAAAAGCCATTTTTGGTATATCTTCCTTCCTCATCTTCAATTGATGATACCAGCTTCTCAAATCAATTTTCGAGAAGTACTTCGCACCCTTCAGTTGATCAAACAAGTCATCGATCCTAGGTAAAGGATACCTATTCTTGATCATAACTTTATTCAACTCCCTATAATCAATGCAAAAATGCATCGACCCATCCTTCTTCTTCACGAATAAAACAGGCGCTCCCCACGGTGAAACGCTTGGTTGAATATACTTCTTGTCCAGTAATTCCTATAGTTGAACCATCAGTTCCTTCATCTCGACTGGAGCCATTCGGTACGGAGCCTTCGAAATTGGAGCAGTTCCCGGCGCTAAATCGATCACGAACTCTATCCCCTTATCCGGCGGAAGTCCTTGTAATTTGCTCGGAAAAACATCCACAAACTCCTTAACTACCGATATTTCCTCCACCTTCGGGCTTTCCTTACGCGTATCTACTATGTAGGCTAGATATCCTACACAGCCTTGCGTCAGAAGTTTGTTGGCTTGCATAACCGTCAGACAACTCACTTGCCTAGGCGACTTGCTACCATAGAACACTAACTTCGACGGAGTCATAAGGTTTACCGACTTCTTCTGACAGTCGATTATCTCCCCATGGTTGAACAACCAATCCATACCTAGTATGACGTCGAATTCCCCAAGTTTTATCGGAATCAAATCTACTCTAAGTTCCTGACCCTTAATGTCCAATCTACAGTTCTTATAAACGCTCCTAACAGGAATATCCTTGCTATTCGCAATCTCTATGTTCAAAGGGTAAACTAACTCCTCTACAGGTAAGTCTAGGGTTTTAGCAAAATCATCAGATATGAATGAACAAGTAGCACCCGAATCAAATAATACATATGCATTTATACTATTGACCAGAATAATACCTGACACCACGTCTTTTGATTGCACAGCATCCTGCACGGTCATATTGAATGTCCGTGCAGTGGGTCGAACAGCTTGCAATGGTGCAGCTATAGTAACGAAACTGCCACTTCCATTCCCTCCGTTCCCTGTTGACCCTGCTGTCAGCTTCTTCAGGCAATTACGAGCCATGTGATCTTTGGATCCACATGTAAAGCAAGCTCCCTTCTTCGAGTTTGGGCAATTAGGCGCGATGTGGCCTTCCTGACCACAGTTGAAGCACACCCACTTCCCTTTCATGCACACGCCAGTGTGATTCTTACCGCATGTAGCACATACTTCGAACTTCCTCTTCTACTGGCTTCCTTGCTGACTTCCAGCAGAGGTATTATCAGACCACTTCCTCTTCTGGTTCACAGCGCTGCTACCCCCAACCGTAGTTTCTACCTCATTCTTCTTCTTTTTCTCTTGGTTGAACTTCGTCACCGCTTCGCTTCCTCCCTCAGCAAGTATGGCCTTCTCTAACACAGCTGCAAAGGTATTCAACTAGAACATGGAAACCTTGCTGTAGAGCCAGGGCTTTAGTCCCCGCTCAAACCTTTTCGCCTTTCTAGCGTCAGTGCTGACCTGGTGAGTAGTGAACCTGGCCAACTCGTTTAACTTAGCGGCATACTCGGACACCGTCATCCCTCCTTGCTTAAGTTCTAGGAATTGGACCTCCATCTGGTCCTGCGAACTCACTGGAAAGTACATCTCGTAGAACATTTCCTTGAAACGTTCCCACGTGATGACTTCCTCTCCCTCTCGGGTCTTATTAGCCTGCCACCAAAAGCTAGCATCCGACTTCAACATGAAAGCCGTGAATGATGTCTTCTGGTCTTCACCTACTCTGGCTACTTCAAATACCTTCTCCATTTCCATAACCCATGTTTGAGCTTCGATAAAGTTAGTCGATCCTTTGAACTTAGGCGGTCCTACTGCCTTGAATTCCTTGAACGTAGTTCCCTGCACTTGCGGCTGATTCGCAAGAGCTCCTGTCAACAGGTTCACCAACTGCTGAACCGAGTTGGGATTCGTCCCATCGTTATTGTTGTTGTTCGTCGAACCTTCGGGGTTTTGACACGTTACTCTTCTTCTAGGAGGCATTTTCTGTTAAGAAAATATTATTATTAGCCCATTTATTCAATTTTTTTGTAATATTAACGTTCATACTTAAACGTTCGAATAACTTAGTTCACATAGAACACATAGCACATCAATAAACTTCGTTTATTCATTAGTCGTAGTTTAAAAACATCAACCAGATAGCATTTCTGCCATTTCCATCACCCTTCCTGAACTGGAAAAGTTACAGGATTACATTATTAACTCTTCCCATTCTTATCTCAAATTATGGGATTTACATTACTTATTTCAAAAAGCAATACTTAAACAAAACTCTACTACTGCTACTGCCACTACCTAGGCATATTAATGCGTCTCACAACCTCTCTGCGTTCCTCTTCCATTACCCGAAATGTCGTTCTTCGGTCCGCCACATACCACGGTAAACCTTGGAACTGAGCTGGGTAGTAGAAAATACGGTCCTGAGCTCTCTCTATCGCTGTATGAAAAGCATATTTCATTTCCCTTAGCTTGGCCCTCTTGGCTTCAGCTTCACCTTCAGCTCGATCGGCTCGTTGATTAGCTCTCAAGCTTGACTCCTCAGCTCTGGCACGCTTCCTCAACTCCTCCTGGATGTCATGCTTCAGCTTCGTCAGTTCAAATCGAGCAGCATCTCTCTCAACCTCCATATGTATCAGGTTCCACTATGCATCTCCTAGGTCACTTGCCATTTCCTCGATCGTCTCATCTCGCTGCTGGATAGTGATAGTAGTGTGCATACAAGCCAATCAAGTATGATGACAAAGCACATACTTTGTAAACAATCTTATTTATTTATTAATAAAATATTCATTTAAGGCATATAATTATCTACATGGTGCTGTTTTTTATAATATGTAAATAACCCATAGTTTTAAGCAATGCTTTTAGAATCATGATGAGATCATGATAATGAGATCTAAATTCTTAGAAAGCTTAAAAACTAAAATAGTTCCCAATTGTGGGATTACTAAAATGGAGATTAGTAAATCCGGATAGATTGGTACATATGTTGCTTGCTCATTGGATGAGGATGACTGATCTCATGGTCATTTGTGTGGAGACACTAAAGCAAGTATGTAGGTGCTTATTGGAGAATAAGTTCACTGAACGTGACTCGCTATGGAATACCTAATGGAGTTTTACTCGCCTGTCAATAGGAATTCCTAATGTGATAGTAGTACATGTGATCCTTGGACTTGAGATCATCATAGTATCTTGTATGTAACAAATTATAGTTTGACTAATTCCTTAAGGCCTTTTAAGGCATATATAGGGTATGCTTGGGTGTAATGAGTTACATATGGAGATAATGAATGATCAATAAAGAATTTACCACCTCTAGTAAAAGAGGAGATATGTCCTATGTGATTCGTTAAATGACAACAAAGGAATCCTTGGCCAAGGTAGAATGAAATTAGAAAGAGGTTTCTAATTTGTATTATTTGGAGTTGTGCATTTTCTAATCGAAATACATATGATTAAATAAATTAAGAATTGACAGTAAATCCATGTCTTATATTTAATTGGGACATTGTATGGTGGAAGGATTGAATTATACGGTAACTATTAACTCACAGGTTCTTTTATGATTAATGTTGAAATCTATATTATCTGGAATGTCGTTGATCGCTAGGGAGGCTTATCCCTATTGTAGAATAAATTTTATTTATTTAAATAGATTATTAGTTTAATTTGTTTATTTAAATAAGATTAGAATTGTTCTAATTGATTTATTCACAACCGGTTTAATATGGAGAACCTAAAGGGTCACACTATAAAAGAAAGAAAAATTATTTAAGAAGAAAATGGCATGATAGTAATAATGCATTAAGTATAATTAATTTAATCTATGATGATAGAATAAATTAAATAGCTTAATGTTTATTATTTAATATTTTAGAAATATTAAATATAAATTAATAAGAGGAGTCTTATTAATATTATTATTATTATTATTATTTTAATTCTAAAGGAGTTTAGGAATTAATATAATATCAGTACTCTCTCTCAATCCTAATAAAGATTAGGATATAAATTAATTAAATAAAACCCTATTCTAATTGGATTAGGAGGGTTAACCTAATATCTATATAAGAGAGTCTTATATCAGAAATAATGTACGTGAATTTTTCAAGAGTTGGGAGTACACATATTCTATAGAGATAGAAACAAGGGTTAAGCCAATAACCCATCTTACTGAGTTCTTCATCTTCCTTGGTGGATCACCGTTAGAGGCCAAACATTTGGGTGGCTGACATTGATCAAGGGAAGGAGCCACTACAGAGGAATCAAAGGAATCAAAGGAGTAGAACTTGTACCTGAGAAAGCTTGGATCTTCAAAGGTATAATTCTATTTTTCTCCTTCTTCATTCACTGATAATTGATGCATAAGAATGATCATGGTAATGAGTTTGTATAAATTTTTGAAAACCTAGTTTTTTACGCTTCCGCCCTATTTATGTGATTTGATTGCATGATTGCGTTACGTATAAACCCAACAGTGGTATCAGAGCCAATCTTGTGCTAATTATCAGTCTATGTGATTCCATACATGTATGATATGCGATTGGATCGAGTTCTGGGCAACAAAAATTTTTCAGATTCTGCGAAGCTGCGCCGGTACAAGGCAATATTGCTGCGCAGCTGCGCCGGGTGCTGTTCCTGGTTTTCATGCTGCGCAGCTGCGCCGGTTCCCTTTACATTCTTGGCGCAGCTGCGCCACTGGACATGATTTTTTTTTTGTTTTATTTAATTAAATGAATGGTTTATTTAATTAATAAAGGTTTAAAATAAAGATGTTTATTTTATATGAAATGAGATTTCAGAATTGCTAAAATTAAAGAGTTTAATTTGGAATTATTTTTGAATGAAATAAAGGAGTTTATTTTTCCAAAAACAAAGTTTAGCAAACTTTTGCCCATTAACTGATATTAATACATATATGGAATGAATTTACTTTCATGAGATGAATAAGTTTTATCGATACGTATGATGATATGTATGGTAATAAAAGGGATTGATTATGGACTATGACCAATGTGATTGGATTTTATTTTGGATGAATGCTTAAATGTATGGGTTTTATAAAATGGGGTCTGCGTACCTCGTCTTCTCTGATTTTATTCTCGGTGTAAAATTCTATCTCCCTTTTATGTACTTCCCCTTGACTGCTGATCAAGGTTTCTATTTAAAAATAATTTATGTAATAGAGATAGTTAGAATTATCTTGAAGAAACTGGAGACCAAAGAGCAAGGAGCGCGTGAAGACCCGTTTGTATGGAGCCCGGGTTTAAATGTAACAGTTACGTTTAAATTTAAATTTTTGCACTCCTAGGTTTGACCTTTTGGTTCACTTGGTGGCTCTAGTGAACCAAACTAGAATAAAAGTCCATAATCAATTCGGGTAGAATATAGTATTCTATATTGCATGCTAAATATTATATATATTATATTTTATACAAATATGCTTCGCATGTTTAATAAAATGACGCGTATTTTATATATATATGTGCATGCGCGCTTAAAAAGATGAGACAAATAATAACAAACCCCTCAAAGAAATATTATTAAGTCTGAAGCGTTCAAATGATATTTGGAATATCGAACGTCGCCTTCTAGCATGATTAGTTAATAGAGTATTAAATATTTAATATGAGTTTGTTGTGCTATCCACAAGGCGAGTATTGAATATTTAAGATGTTAATTAATCACATTTGATGCTTATCAAGAAAATTGAACGATCTAGTCTTGTTGTGCTATCCACAAGGACGAAAATTTTTCTTTTTAAATTTATGGAAGTGCTAGGCTGGACTTAACTTAAATCATTTTAGTTCGGATGTGCACACACATGACCATTATGATTTAAGAGGCAAAATAAAAGGAGTTACATGGTGATGTAATTGACAAGAGTTGTCTACCTATTTATTTGTATATCGCTTGTTGTGCTATCCACAAGGTTATATACATTTGAAATGGGATCCTTAATCTCACTAGCAAATCTTTAATAGATGTTGCCGAACTATATGAGTGAGGGTAATATAGTTTGATGAAAATAGTGGGAGATACCAATTTAAAATAAAGACCTAAATTTATTTTGGTATGCAAAGTTAATAAAATGAATGTTTGCTAAAATGTTGTCTTTTCACATGCAGAATTTTAAAAATGTCAAAATCACTAATCTCACTACGAAGCATACTTGATGCAAATAAGCTTACCGGCCCGAATTATGAGGACTGGCTAAGAAATCTGAGAATTGTTCTCACTGCTGAAAAGATTTCTTATGTCCTAAATTCCACTATCCCTGAATCTGTTTCAGAAACAGCCTCTGAGGAAGAGATTGCCACTTTCAATAAGTGGCAAGATGATGCATCTGTGGCTCAATGCATCATGCTCGCATCCATGAATAACGAGCTTCAGCGTCAGCACGAAAAAATGGATGCTCCTGCTACGCTGCTTCACCTCAAGGAGTTGTATGGTGAACAAAGTAGGACTGCTAGATATGAGATATCTAAGGAGCTCTTCCGATCTCGGATGACCGAGGGCACTGCCGTCGAGACTCATGTTCTGAAGGTAATCAATTTGATTGAACGCCTTGGACAGCTTGGGTTCGTCATGGATGGGGAGTTGAGTCAAGACTTGGTCTTGCAGTCACTCCCTGAGACCGTCTCGCAGTTTGTGGTTAATTTTCACATGAATAAGCTAGATGTCAGCTTACCTGAGCTGCTTAACATGCTGAAAACTGCAGAAGGTCACTTCTCATCCAAGAAGAACCATGTCTTGATGGTGGATTGTTCCAATAAAAGGAAGAGGCCCAAGGTGTCTTCTGAAAAGAAGAAATCTAAGAAGGCTAAGGGAAAAGGGAAAGAAAAGGAGCAAAAGAAACCTGAACCAGCTAAAGGAATGTGCTTTCATTGCAATGAGCCGGGACATTGGAAGAGGAACTGCAAGAAGTTTCTAGCAGAGAAGAAGCTTGGAGAAGCTTCGACTTCCAATCAAGGTTTGTTTATGATTGAAATTAATTTTTTTGAAAGTCATAATTCTACTTGGGTATTGGATACCGGCTGTGGTTTTCACATATGTAATACTGTGCAGGGACTGGTCAGAAGTAGAAAGCTGAACAAAGATGAGGTGATCCTACGAGTGGGAAATGGAGCAAAAGTTGTTGCATTAGCTATAGGAACTTATTGTTTAGCAATGCCTTCGGGCAAATCCATTTATCTTAATAATTGTTATTATGTTCCGAATATTATTAAAAACATTATTTCAATTTCTGTATTGGATATGGAAGGTTTTGACGTTATTATAAAGAACAATGGTTGTTCTATTTATAAAGACGATGTTTTATATGGTATTGGAAATTTGCGAAATGGACTTTATACACTTGACTTACAAGAAAATATATTTCAAATTGAACAAATTAAGAAAAGGAAAAGAGATGATATTAATTATACCTATATGTGGCAATGTATACTCGGTCATATCAATGCAACAAGATTATCCAAGTTGCATAAAGATGGGCTCCTCGAGCTATCTGATTATGAATCATATCCAACTTGTGAATCTTGTCTCATGGGTAAAATGACTAAATCTCCTTTTAGTGGAAAAGGAGAGAGAGTTACAGAGTTGTTGGCATTGATTCACACAGACGTTTGTGGACCTATGACAACAAGTGCACGGGGTGGGTATTTTTATTTTATTACTTTCACTGATGATCACTCAAGATTTGGATATGTGTATTTAATGAAATACAAATCAGAATCATTTGAAAAGTTCAAAGAGTTCAGAAGTGAAGTAGAGAAACAAACGGGCAAGAGTATTAAGATACTTCGATCAGATCGAGGTGGAGAATACTTAAGCAGTGAGTTTCTCAATTGTCTCAGAGAAAATGGTATAATCTCACAATGGACTCCTCCAGGTACACCACAGTTAAATGGAGTATCTAAAAGGAGAAATCGAACACTGTTGGACATGGTTCGATCCATGATGAGTTTTACCGACCTTCCAATTTCCTTCTGGGGATATGCCCTAGAAACGGCTGCATACCTACTTAACAAGGTACCTACCAAATCCGTCCCAAAGACTCCATATGAGATGTGAAAAGGGAGGAAACCTAATCTTAAGCATGTTAAGACTTGGGGTTGTCCAGCTTATGTCAAAAAGTTTGAAAATGATAAGCTACAGACTAAATCCGATAAGTGTAGATTTGTGGGATACCCTAAAGAAACCGTAAGGTATTATTTCTATCATCCAACTGATCAAAAGGTGTTTGTTGCGAAACATGCTACCTTCTTGGAGAAAGAATTTATCCATGAAGGGGTCAGTGGGAGCAAGATATATCTTGAAGAAGTTCAAGAACCACAAGTTACCACGGACCAAAGTCAGGTACCTAACCAAGTAGAAGAACCTACTGTACCACACCCTGTTCGTAAATTTGGAAGAGTACCGAAGATACCTGAGAGGTATGGATTCGTTATAGAGGATAACGATGAGGTACACATCATGAATGATGATGATCCATTGAATTACGAACAGGCTATGAGTAATAAAGACTCAGGGAAATGGCTTGATGCCATGAAATCCGAAATGGACTCCATGTATGAAAACAAAGTATGGTCTTTGGTGTCACCACCTGAAGGTATTAAACCTATTGGGTGTAAATTGGTTTTTAAGAAAAAGACTGGAGCAGACGGAAAGGTAGAGACCTATAAGGCCCGACTGGTTGCAAAAGGTTTCAAACAAAGACAAGGAGTTGACTATGATGAAACCTTCTCACCAGTAGCCATGCTCAAGTCCATTCGGATTTTGCTTGCGATTGCAGCTTACAACGACTATGAGATCTGGCAGATGGACGTGAAAACGGCCTTCCTCAATGGAAAACTTGAGGAGGATGTGTATATGACACAGCCAGAGGGATTTATTTCAAAAGTTGGAACAAATCAAGTCTGTAAGCTACAACGATCCATTTATGGGTTGAAGCAAGCTTCTCGTAGATGGAACATTCGTTTTGATGAGACAATCAAAGAGTTTGATTTTATCAAAAACGAGGATGAACCATGTGTATACAAGAAGGTTAGTGGGAGCGCAGTATCATTCCTTGTATTATATGTTGATGATATATTACTGATAGGGAATGACATTCCTATGTTACAATCCATTAAAATCTGGTTATCTAAAAACTTCTCCATGAAGGACTTGGGTGAAGCATCCTATATTTTGGGGATAAAGATCTATAGAGATAGATCTAAAAGGATGCTCGGCTTATCCCAAGGAACGTACATTGATACGATGCTAAAGAGGTTTAGCATGGAAGATTCCAAAAGAGGTCTCATGCCGATGAGCCATGGAATAAATCTCTCCAAGAAACAGGCCCCAAAGACACCTGAGGAGAGAGACCGTATGAGTAAGATCCCTTATGCTTCTGCAATAGGATCTATCATGTACGGTATGATATGTACTAGACCGGATGTTGCTCACGCACTTAGTGTAACAAGCAGATACCAGTCGAATCCAGGAGAAGAGCACTGGAAGGCAGTGAAAAATATCCTAAAGTACTTGAGAAGGACTAAAGATATTTTTCTTGTCTACAGTGGGTCTGAATTAAAACTCGAGGGATTCACGGACTCAAGTTTTCAAACAGACCAAGATGACTGTAAATCTGTTTCAGGGTATGTGTTTACCTTGAACGGAGGTGCAGTGAGTTGGAAGAGTTCCAAGCAGCAAACGGTTGCTGATTCAGTGACAGAGACAGAGTATATAGCTGCAAGTGAAGTTGCAAAGGAAGCTGTTTGGATGAAAAAGTTCATAACTGAACTTGGTGTAGTTCCTAGCATTGGAGAAGCAGTTCCCGTATACTGTGACAACACCGGAGCGGTTGCACAGGCTAAGGAACCCAGGTCTCATCAGAAATCTAAACACGTGTTGCGGCGATTTCACTTGATCAGGGAGATCATTGAAAGAGGAGACGTCACCTTGGAGCATGTAGACTCTCAAGACAACATTGCAGACCCATTTACTAAAGCTTTAACACAACAGCAGTTTGATCGTCACTTAGAGAAGATGGGTATGAGATACCATGGCGATTGGCTTTAGTGCAAGTGGGAGATTGATAGTAGTGTGCATACAAGCCAATCATGTATGATGACAAAGCACATACTTTGTAAACAATCTTATTTATTTATTAATAAAATATTCATTTAAGGCATATAATTATCTACATGGTGCTATTTTTTATAATATGTAAATAACCCATAGTTTTAAGCAATGCTTTTAGAATCATGATGAGATCATGATAATGAGATCTAAATTCTTAGAAAGCTTAAAAACTAAAATAGTTCCCAATTGTGGGATTACTAAAATGGAGATTAGTAAATCCGGATAGATTGGTACATATGTTGCTTGCTCATTGGATGAGGATGACTGATCTCATGGTCATTTGTGTGGAGACACTAAAGCAAGTATGTAGGTGCTTATTGGAGAATAAGTTCACTGAACGTGACTCGCTATGGAATACCTAATAGAGTTTTACTCGCCTGTCAATAGGAATTCCTAATGTGATAGTAGTACTTATGATCCTTGGACTTGAGATCATCATAGTATCTTGTATGTAACAAATTATACTTTGACTAATTCCTTAAGGCCTTTTAAGGCATATATAGGGTATGCTTGGGTGTAATGAGTTACATATGGAGATAATGAATAATCAATAAAGAATCTACCACCTCTAGTAAAAGAGGAGATATGTCCTATGTGATTCGTTAAATGACAACCCAGGAATCCTTGGCTAAGGTAGAATGAAATTAGAAAGAGGTTTCTAATTTGCATTATTTGGAGTTGTGCATTTTCTAATCGAAATACATATGATTAAATAAATCAAGACTTGACAGTAAATCCATGTCTTATATTTAATTGGGACATTATATGGTGAAGGATTGAATTGTACGGTAACTATTAACTCACAGGTTCTTTTATGATTAATGTTGAAATCTATATTATCTGGAATGTCGTTGATCGCTAGGGAGGCTTATCCCTATTGTAGAATAAATGTTATTTATTTAAATAGATTATTAGTTTAATTTGTTTATTTAAATAAGATTAGAATTATTCTAATTGATTTATTCACAACCGGATTTAATATGGAGAACCTAAAGGGTCACACTATAAAAGAAGAAGAATTATTTAAGAAGAAAATGGCATGATAGTAATAATGCATTAAGTATAATTAATTTAATCTATGATGATAGAATAAATTAAATAGCTTAATGTTTATTATTTAATATTTTAGAAATATTAAATATAAATTAATAAGAGGAGTCTTATTAATATTATTATTATTATTATTATTCTAATTCTAAAGGAGTTTAGGAATTAATATAATATCAGTACTCTCTCTCAATCCTAATAAAGATTAGGATATAAATTAATTAAATAAAACCCTATTCTAATTGGATTAGGAGGGTTAACCTAATATCTATATAAGAGAGTCTTATATCAGAAATAAGGTACGTGAATTTTTCAAGAGTTGGGAGTACACATATTCTATAGAGATAGAAACAAGGGTTAAGCCAATAACCCATCTTACTGAGTTCTCCATCTTCCTTGGTGGATCACCGTTAGAGGCCAAACATTTGGGTGGCTGACATTGATCAAGGGAAGGAGCCACTACAGAGGAATCAAAGGAATCAAAGGAGTAGAACTTGTACCTGAGGAAGCTCGGATCTTCAAAGGTATAATTCTGTTTTTCTCATTCTTCATTCACTGATAATTGATGCATAAGAATGATCATGGTAATGGGTTTGTATAAATTTTTGAAAATCTAGTTTTTTACGCTTCCGCCCTATTTATGTGATTTGATTGCATGATTGCGTTACGTACAAACCCAACAAATAGTCTCCTCGAGATCTCCTACGCGTCCATGAAGCTCCACATTGCTATCGTAGACTGCCTCGTACATCTCAGCACTAGTAGAGTGAGGTGGGAATTCCTCTTCGGGATCCTCTTCCTCCTCTTCAGACTCGTCCTCGTCCTCATCCTCTGGAATAGGTGTCAGCTCACGCTCCCGACCAGCTACGGTGATCACTGGAGATGGCTCTCTCCTAACGAGCTGCTCCCAGACAACATGTATGTCACGGGGCTCTTCCTCTCTAGGCACCTGAGGTACATCCTCTCTAGCCTGACTAGGTTCTCCAACGTTCGACATCCTGACAAAAGAATTTTGAAGTTCATTATTACATGATAACGAATCGTCGCTCTTCGAATACTAAAATGTAAACACATAGGCACATAAGGTAGTTTATTATCTTTTACCTAGCATCACTATTTTTCGATCTTACCATAAGGCTACTACCTAAGGATTTTCCCCACCTAAGATTTCATAACCTATAGCTTTGATACCAACCTGTGGCACCCCGAAATTCGGGTATTTCTTTTTCACATGATTTGGTGTTCACTTTCTAATATAACATACATCTACCCAATGAATAATACAAAATAAGCTACAACTTAAATTAAAATAAATAAATCTCCCTTACAACAAGGGTTACAACTTTTTTTAAAATAATCCCGGGTTACTCTAAACCTGACATGAAATAATAAAGTGCGAAAACATAACATTCCTGTCTCATTACAATCATTTCAAAATAATTAAAACAAGTCTTCACTTGCTTTGCTTTCCTTTGCCCTTACTTGTAGACAGAGCATCAAGCATTATCATCCTTTACTAAAATTGTTATTTAATGCAAGAGTGAGCAAACCACAGCTCACTGAAGTTTAACAATAATATAGACATGAAAGGATATATTTAAAAGAATCTGAATAACTTAGATTGCTTTAATAATAAAGAATTAAATATTAATTCTCTATCAACATTAAAATTCGAATATAGAATTTATCTGAGGGTCACAAGACCTTTGAACTCTTCTTGTCCTAGGTTATAAATATTTCTATTTAAACCTTTAACAGTCAATAAGACTATAGACCTTAACTCGTACTTAGGGAGATCAGCCCTTCGTACCATGTATTGTGCACAAACATCTTAACGCTGTGCGTAGTAACCTCCCCTAGTAAATAGGGTTGTTAACTCAGTAATTTGAATTCGAGTCCGCACCGAAGAAAGTTTGGTTTGGATAAGCTTACAAAGGTAATTATGAATTCACGTTCATCAACTAAGGATTAGTTGAATCGACTTTCAATAATTCATAAATAAAAGAGTTATGAATTAACATATGCTTTAGAAGTAAACTTAAAGCATTTAAAATAATAAACTAGATCTTACTTGAACAATAAGTTAAGATCATTTTAATTACATAAACAATTGTCCAATACATAAATGAAAAGGACATTCTCAACAACAAATAGATGAACTCAAAGAAATTGCATAGAATTAACGAGTTTAGGGTTTAGAAGACTTGCCTCAAGCGCAAGCTACTTAACTCAATTCACGTACTTTAATACTTCCTACACATATATATTTAATCACAATAACCTAAATTAGTTAACACCTAACTAATTCACATAAGTGGTTAACTCTCATGGTTAACTCAATAAATAATAATTAACCATCACATAGTTAATTACATCACATAGGCATGCTCACATAATTAAATTAATTATGTATTTAGCTTAATTATAATTAAACAATTATAATTTTAAACACTTAATCAAATTATAATTACTTAAATTATAATTACCTTTTAAATTATAAACAATTTATAATTTATAATCAATTAAACTATATCATGCATTATAATTACACAATTAATAACAAATCATGAATTATCAATTCATAATCCATAATTAAACATGCATTTATTACATTATAATTACATAGATTATAATTTAAATTAATATCTAATTGATTAAAATAAATCAATTACTACTCATCATAATTTAACAAAATTATACTTTGAATTTAAATATTTACTCTTAATTATAATTATTCAAATTATAATTGAGTAACTTATTTTATAATTAAACAATTATAATTTATAATTCTACATTAAGGTTTTCAAAACTTCCTTTTTCTCAATTTATGAAATTATCAATTTTATGTTAACACATGTTAAAGCAACTGGATACATGCACATTATCTTAGCAATAATGTAATGGAAACATAAAAATAAACCACCCAACCAAACCAACTCACTGCCCAAGCACTGTGCCTGGCGCAGCTGCGCAGCCAGCTGCCTTCATACCGGCGCAGCTGCACAGGGAAGGAATCTGGGACAGACCAGTGGCGCAGCTGCGCTGCTCTTGGCCTGGCTGCCGGCGCAGCTGCGCAGCAACTTAGCCAGACGCAGACAGCCACGACCCTCTATTTAACCGACCAACCTAAACAATCCAACAACGCCAAAAATACAGTACTATAGACTCTGTAAAAACATATATACGCTATTACACATATATAAGCATGCTTCCAAACACAAAATCATTTAAACAATGATAATCACAAGTTTTGAAAATTCATTTTGGCCATTTTCATGAAAACTCATATTTTCTCAAAAATAATCTACTGTAACTAATTTTCTCAATCAATTCGAACTTATATACATGCATTACATACTAAGTTGAAGATAGTATCAAGTAATTACTTAATAAGCATATTAACACATACCAATTGCATGAATTTCTCAACTAAATTTAACTAAACTCACGAAATTCCATTAGAACTCATATAAATATAAATTCTTTGTTAAAATATATTTCTACAGTAATTTGATTTTTGAAAATTCTTTCATACAATTACTACCAATAACACATGAACACAATCATATATATATAATTAATGACTACAACTTTCATGAAAACTAAATTTTTGACAGAGAATAAAATATAAAGTATATGGAATTCTAACCTTTCTAGCTATGAGTGTAAAGAAAAGATTATTATGAGCTTGCGTTCTACCAATTCTTTCTCCTTCTTTTCTTCTCTAATATTCTCTGCTCTTTCTCTCCTTCTCTTTTCTTTGTTTAGACTTAGGATTATAACACTAACGTATATACAATATACATATAATAGAATAGGTAACTCCCATATCAAAATTATACACTAACTACTACTAATTACGTAAGTTACAAAATTCAAAAGCCAACTTGGCTTGTTTGGCTACATGAAAATTAGAAACTAGTTTTACTAACTTAGGCATGGTTTAGGTAAATTAGGTTTAAGCTAGTGTAAGGGCCCTGTTTGGCAACAGTCTTTTAAAACAAAAGCAAGGGCCTTGTTTGGTAAAAATCATTTTCTTTATTTTAACAAATTAATTAACGCATACTTTAATGCCACATTTTAATTAATTAAATATTAAACACTAATTTAATCGATTAAAATCTAACATCAATAGATCACATAAAATTTGTCACATAATTATAATTACTCGCTAATTATAATTCATGTAACACTAACACAATAAATTATCTAATTTAATTCTCTCAATTAAATTAGAACTATAATATAAAATATACATCAATTAAATAAACATTACACATTCATTTAATTAATATATAACACTTAATTAAATCACTTCCATAAATCACATAATTTATTTATTTAACTCAATAAATAAATCACGTAAAATATCTATTTAACTCAATAAATATTTAAAATTTATTATAAATTCTCAATCGTTACAGGTTTGAACAGAAATTTATCTGTAAACCGTTTTATCTGGACACCAACTTGTGTATATCTAATACCAATTGCATTAACTTGACACCAACTTGTGTCAATTTGATACCAACTTGTATCACATAATATTGACACCAACTAGTGTCGGATACCAACTTGTACCCATTTGATACCAACTTAAAATAAGATTCCGAACCAAAACAATTTGATTTGGCATAAGCTCTCAAATAATACTTGGATTTCATAAACATTTATCTAGCTGAATCAAATAGCTTAGACATATACCAATTCGAATATCAATCGAAACATGTATCTGGCCTAATTCAATTAGCATCTAACTTTTCTTTAAAATTTTGAAAATCATTTTATGACGTCATGATACCGCACTGTATTTACAGTCCGTTTGAGGATTCCGTAATTTTTGTGACTTTGCCATATTACATCATACCATAGTGGGCTGACAATCCTTAGATCACATCCGACACTAGGTAATACTGCATTAATGACTCCATCGTTTTTATCATCTTTGTACCAAGTTTCATGTGCATTAATGATATATAAAATATATTTTGATATTTTAAATCTTTTTTGTCTAGCCGAAACAATTAGCGTAAACTCTCCTTTAAAAAGTGCAAAACCATTGAAAAATCTTTTTTGGGGTTATCATGTCACAACAGGTAACGATGTGTTAGTGGTTCGAATTCTACTTCTACACAATTGTAACCATGTGTTGTTGATAACAAAAATTCATTTATATTTTTAAAAGCACACCTGTACGAATTTAGCTTGATGTCAAAAATTTTGAAGTCTAGCATAACTAGAAGATTTGAAATACCTATGCTTCCACCATCAACTCCAATTTCTCTAATGATCCATTGCCTAATAATTATATCTATTCTATCACCATTAAATCTTACTATACTAAAAATTCTCAATTCTTCATCCATAATTTTTCTATACCCCAATATAGTTCATTAAACATACCACACGTTATGAGTTCAGGAACTTTCCTCAATAATATAAGTTTAGAAACTTATCCTAGCAATACGTAGTTCAAGAACCAATCAGGAACTGTCCATACGCTTAGGGGTTCAAAAACATACCATACAATTATGAGTCACAAACTTACCATAAGAATGAGTTTTAAGAACTCGTAACTAATCTTCTATTCTCTACCTATTCATTATACATATGAGAAAATTATCACCTTCTTAACATAAACATAGCGAATAGCGTGACACCAACCTTTCAATGATTATCAATGTGATAAACTAAGTAGTAGTTAGACCAAGCACAAAACACCCACCCATACAAAGGTTTGTACAACTCAGCTATCACAGTGATTCCTCAATTGAAATCCCACATAATCCTAGCTCCTTCTTGGCTCAATACGAATTTCATTTAATCTGTATCTACAATTCTACAACTCTTTCTTGAGTTTTTATAGTACAATTTCGAAGTACAATTGTCATACAACAATTCTACTATAAAGTTTTTAACCAAATGATTGATCATCTGTCCTCCTATGACCTCATCAGATCACGTTGTCATCTTTTCTTATAATCATGTTATATTACGATTCTTTCCTATCTTATGGTCATTTTATTTTACGATCTTCTTATTTTAATTATGAATGTCCTAAATTCATCTTTTATCACTTAAACTCTATTTGAGTTTATTTCTTATCCTCATCTCTGCGGTTATAGCCTAAGGTAATTTTACCTAAGGTTTATAACCTACAACTCTGATATCAAATATAGCGTCCCCAAATCCGGGTCCCCAGAACATCGGACATGGTGCGTCACAATACATCATATTCATACATATTCTATAAACTAATGCGAAATATATAAACATATATTGTTTATTTTACATGATTCTATAACATATCCCAAGGTCTATTAACCTTAACTAAATACATACCTTGAGTAATTAAAAAGGTTTACAACATTATCTGCATATGATAACTAAATAGTTATGAATGTATAATAATCTACTCTTGTAGTTTGCCTTCGCCTCTGTCTTTCTTTGAGCCTTCGTCTTAATATAAAATTTGATATTATGATATAGCAAGGGTGAGCAACGACTTTGCTCAGCAAGTTTAAATACAACAAGAATATATCATGATTGAAAGAAAGAATAAGCTTTCGAATTTTCAACAATATAATAATTGTGAAAGAGCATAAATCAGAGTTTCAATAAATGAATGACTGAACCAATAATGTTTATTGTCAACAAGGACCATGAACAACTTTAACTGAACCTTAGGGTAATGAAGGTGATCAGCCTTTTATACCTGATGAACATATGCAACATGCACTAAGTGCGAATCAATAATCAGTATATATTTGAATAATCAACAATAATTATTCACTACCATACTTTGAAAATATAACTCAAGTTTAAGTTAAAGAAAACTTATCTGTATCATCGATTACTGCTACGCAATCTAATATAATCGCTTTATTGAAAAGACCTATAAGTTATATGATTGATCTTTCAATTAGCATAACATACTTATCTCATAATACTATTACTTTAAAAGTAAACCATCTAACACTTAACCACATAGTAAAATATTACATAACCTTAACACTATACTTATTTACAAGTCTAAACCTAGCATACATCGAGTCTTTAATAGTATTCAATATAATATACTGAGTGGTTTCCCACAAACAACCTAACAAATTAGCTTTCGTCTCGTCTACACTGTTTTCACAGCGAGTTAGATCGGTTGCTAATTCGTATATACCTCCGCTTCCTGAAGGAATCGTTTAGCCCAGCTACTATACATCAATCATTAAAGAGTACGACTGTACTATCTTAGACTTAACACTTACTCGTTCATTTATAAGTTATTATTATAACTCGGTAAACTATTTATGAATTCAGGAGACGTAATATATCATTTTAGCAAACTGAAACCAAACTGTCTTCCCTTCCTAACCTTTTCAGTTTTCATTTCAGCAAGCTGAAACAAAACTGACTTCTCTTCCTGACATTTCAGTTTCTATTTCAGCACCCTGAATTGTTCATTTCAGGAAGCTGAAATACCCTTTTCACGAAAATACCAAATCAGTTTATTATTTTCCTATCCTTTGGCCACACATATATACATATAATCTATACACAAAAACAATTTTTCAACTCTCTTAAGTATTTTTCAAAAATTTATTTCTAGTTAATTTCTTAAGAAATTAGTTATCTCATGCGCAACTCTAAAAATTCTCAACTCTTGGCGGGATCTTACACATTAACGTGAGCTTCCAGTTTAAATTTTGTGGGCATCGGAGTTATACAACTCTGGTTATAGTAATTTTTGTCGAAAAAATGCAAATATTGAAATGGATTTAACTTAGTCAATTTAAGTCGGAATGAGCTCATTTTTGGACACAAGCTACTTTATCTCATATGTTGTAATTTTCCAAAAGAATGGAATTTATTTCATAAATTAAGTGGACGAAACTGTCCCTGCAAAATAGTGTCAGCAACTTTTTGGCCATTTTTAGATTTGGCATCCTTTGCTAAATTCAGTCCACATAGAAATCTATAACTCCTTTTTTAGTGATTCCACTTGAAAAAGTTAGAAGACTTATAGATCTAACTCCAAAAATTAACCACACTTAAAAATTCAAAATAAAATGAGAGATATGGTTGTTTCCATTTCATACTTCGTTTTTACAAAAATCTGATTTTTATTCTTTTATGTTTTCTTAGAAAACTTTCATATCCTCACATAATACCAACACAACTCATCATAATACATACTAATACCTCATATACTCATGGATCTATCATGATCCAAGATTTATTTCATCAAATAATTACCAAACAAAAGATAAACACAATCAAGGCTAAGAAAAATTAAGTTTTTCTAACTTTTGAAAAACCTAGATTTTATTTCTTATTTTAGATCCAACTTTTAATCCATAAAAGGGTTGATCTAAACTTGAAACACTAGTAAACACATAGATGCAAGGTTTTTGAGCCTCAAAATAAAAAGTTTACAAAAAATCAAACTCAAATCAAATCAAGAAGGAAATTAGACTATAGAAGTAAGAATTTTTGTTCTACCTTAGCTTGTTCCTTCCTCTACTTCTTCCTAATACTTGATTAGGAAGCTATGGAACACCAAAACCCACCTTCTCTCCTCTCCCTCTCTTGGCCGAACATGAGCCTTTCTCTCTCTCCCTCTTCCTTTGCTAGCTTATGAGATGAAAGAGAAAAAATGAAATGAAATGAAAAGTAATGATATAATTGATTTGTTTTTCAATTAAAAAATGTATAGATACATAAAATATATCTATACTCTTTACCCACATTCTTGCACCTCTCTCTCTCTCTCTCTCCATTATGTAAGTGGTAACTTGCAAGTATAACTAAAAGTGTTGGCCAAATAGAATAAAGACACCTAGCAAAGTGGTTCACCCACTAAAGTAACTTTAATAATCACATACCTCCCCCCTTTTCTCTCCTTGCACAATCCGGACAAGTGGCCTCCTTATCCATCCAATTTGTTTTATATTATGCTTTATTAAATGACTATAATACCCTTCCTTAAGTGGCTAAGCTTGGGCCAAGCTTGGGCTCTAACTTAATTTCTTTTGGGCTTGCATTTTTCTTAGTTTACTTACTAATTAAAATGAACTTGGGCTTCCTCTATTAATTATATCATGCCATCATTATACTTGCCCTATACATGTTATATTGCGCTAGCTTAATAATTTAATTGCTACTAAATCAATTTATCTACAAATCCAATGCTTAAATAAATAATTGAGCATGTTTAAATTACTTACTCTCCTTAGTCTATTAAATCTATTATCACTAGAACTAATGCTCAATATTTTTGATATTTATATATTCTTAATTATCTTTATATACAAAATAAATATTTACACATTATATAATGTATATTTATTTAATCATACACATCATTCACATAAGTCATAACATACTCCATTAAGTGTATTAACTTAATAGCCCTAATTGACTCAATAAGTGATAAACACCCACATAATCATACAAGATAATCTAATAGGTTGATACATATTTCATAAATCTCTTAGATTAGGTCACTAATATATAGTTAAAATATTAGGACATTTAAATAAAGATAACACTTGAAGTTATGTAATTCAAATACCTAATTTATATATTAGGTCACTAAACTTTATAGGTATTGTAGTACCTTATCCTTAATATTCCTTCAAGTACATATAGATTCATTTCTAGGGTTTTGAAATTTTGTAACCCATATTTTCTTTATTCTCATTCGAATAGTAAACCATATAGGTTCTTCTTAAAAAAAATTAAATTATTCCTCTAATTCCCATATAGGTTTTATCCTTTAACCATTATTTTAATCATTCAAGATATTATAAATTTTCGGGTTGTCACAGAGCCTCCTCATCATCTATGTCAACAGGCGGTTCAGCTCGGAACGAACTGATCACTGACTCAGCCAATCAACGAGGCTGCCGGACTGGCCGTGGTTGAGGGACATCGAAGACTCTCCTCCGTCTAACTCCTGAAATGACCCTGCTATCACTTCCGGGTCTATCTCGGTCCATAACCTGGACAAAGTCTCCAAACCACCTTAGAAAAGGTGAGGTAAGCCTATAACTTGTGGCTTATTAATTTAAATCAATATTTTTTGCATTCTTAAATCATAAAACATGCATGGGTAAGTCAAAATCCCCAATAAAGTCAAAACTGTATGTTAATTAAATGCTCAGACTTTTGAAAAAAAAATTCCTAGAGTCTCCTTTGTAAAATGGATTGTCCACATACACACAGGCATAACTAGGTGGCCATTCAGTAGCACACCTTCTCAAAAATAGAAACAGTTCATATTTATGAAAAAAATCAAAAATATACTTCACATAGTAGCCAAATTACCATAGACATTTTTTAGTTGAAAATCCAGGCTCACTAGGACTCAAAAAGGATGAGTAAACTGATCAAAAAGAGCAAAAATTGTCTGTCTCAAAATTCAAATTTTCTTACATCATAACATGCATCGCAATAAAATATGCATACTTATGAAGTCAGAAATTTTTTATCAAGTAATATAAGCATACATTTTTGATACATTACGTTCAAAAGCACCCTACGTGGTTTACACAGTTCTAACGGTCAAAACTTGAAAATAAAGGATGTAAACGTTACCTGAGATGTGCAGAACGCGTGGCCGCTGACGGAATCTGAAAAAAGCAGCCCGAACTGTTTAGATCTAAAAAAGAAAATCGAATTTCTATAGAAACTCAAAACTAAAAATGACTTATGAGAGCTGCTGCTGCCCAATATAAATCTGTAAGAGGGAGCGGCCCCACCCACGGCAGTCGCACCTCTACTTGCGACTCCCTAGGGTGGGCCCCACCTCTTTTAACTCGGTCCAGTTTGAGTTAAAACAGAGTTTACAGGAGCTAAAAAGTTAAATCTGAGAAAAAATTGCTACGCGATTAAGCGGATTGTTCTGAAATCCTGCGTACGAGCGACAAATTCGCAACAGAGGGAAAAACTTTATGAAAACCATTGGTTATCATCCCTAAGAGGTATACGGGGTCCAATGTGGAAAAATGCTAAAACACTGCACAAAACTACCAAAAATTGCCACTGTCGAAGCATCGGGTACATACCGATGGCACTATCAGTCAGTCATTGAAGGCTACTTCAGCAAAGGTCAGACTGACTGACACTATCAGTCGTTGGTATAACCCCAGCGAAGCATCGAAAGTAGTCCGGTGACATTCAGCCGTTGAAAGCTACTTCAGCGAAGGTGACTGACACCTAAGCCATTGGCTTAACCCCAGCGAAGCATCGAGTACAGATCGGTGACACCTCAGCCGTTGGGTCAACCTCAGCGAAGCATCGGGTACAGATCGGTGACACCTCAGCCATTGGCATAACCCCAGTGAAGCATCAGAAGCGGTCCGATGACATTTAGCAGTTGAAGGCTACTTCAGCGAAGGTCAGACTGACTGACACCTCATTCGTTGGCTCAACCCCAGCTAAGCATCGGGTACAGACCGATGACAATCAGCCATTGAAGGCTACTTCATCGAAGGTTAGACTGACTGACACTATCAGCCGTTGGCACAACCCCATCGAAGCATCCAAAATGGTCCGGTGACATTCAACCATTGAAATCTACTTCAGCGAGGTTCAGATTGCTTGACAACTTAGCCATTAGCGAATACTCCAGCAAAGCATCGGGAATGATCCGATGGTGGAAACAGTATGTCAATCTATCCCCACATAGGACAGATGATGGAATCTGTTTAACAAATCCTTAGAAGGAACACCGAGAAGGATTGGTGATTCAACCTCCTGTTGCAAACCACCTGTGTAAATTATCGTCAGGATAGGCATTGGAAGCACCCACTGAGGTAACTCGACAATAAATATATATCCCCAGCGGAGGAGCCTTCAGAAGTGTACAACAACAAATGCCAAAGGAAAATATGCCCTATGGAGAGTATTGACAGACGTGGAAAACCATTGGTCTCAAACCAAGGTAGCATAAAGAGATATCACGGATAACTTCATCCCCAACAGAAAGTGACGAGAATAATCTGTGATAGCCTAACTCTGATAACCTACCAGTGGTACCCTACCAACACTAAGGGCTATCCACGATAACGTTATCCCCAGCAGGTAATGACATGAGCAGTCAGTGATGGCCCCATTCCCCTTGAAGGTATCTAACATTCATCACATATCATGTCGTGCATTGCATTCATCATATTCCCCATGTCTAGCAATCTTTATCCTGTTCATTTCATTACATTACATAAACATAATAATGAGGGGCATCTGTAGACACTCAAAATTTTCTTCAGTTCTGTTGTAGACAATCAAGATTTTGTATTCCTATTACAAACCCTGCAGGAGGGCAAAATAGTCAACTCAATCCCGGTCTTAATACCGGGATGCCAGTTCAACACCGGTCTCAATACCGAGATGCTAGTTCAACCCCGATCTCAATACTGGGATGGTAGTTTAACCCCAGTCTCAATACGGGGATGCTAGTTCAACCCCGATCTCAATACCGAGATGTCGGTTCAACCCCGGTCTCAATATTGGGATGCCAGGTCAATCCCGATCACATCTCGGGAGGTACAGGTCAGCCTCAGTCACATCCCGGGAGGTACAGGTCAGCCCCGATAACATCTCGGGAGGTACAGGTCAGCCCCGGTCACATTTCGAGAGGTACAGGTCAGCCCTGATCACAACCTTAGAGGTATAGGTAAGCCCCGGTCATGACCTGGGAGGTACAGAGCAGCCCCGGTCTCAACCCGGGAGGTCAAATCAACTTCGGAGACAACCCCGAAGCCTCACATCATCCCCAAAGACAAACCTGGAAGGACCAAGTCAGCCTCAGAGAGAACCCTAAGGACAAACAGAATCACCTGGGATCCAAACCTCGGAGAAAACCTCGGGAAATTAGTCGAAGACCATGACAGCCTTAAAGGCAACCCCAGGAGGGGTAAAATGGTAATTTTGCCAACTTGAAGTCGGTTCGATCAAATTCAAGCCGAATTGATGCCACCAAGGTCAGAAAGAACCATAACAGTGATCCCGAGTGGAAACAGCGCAAGATAGCTCAACGGACAAACTGTGGGGAATCGAAGACCTGGTTATGAACCCATCTTTTTGGACTCGGAAAAGGTTTACTCCCATGTCATTGCAAAACTCTCAGCGAGGGCTTTTTGGAAAGGTACAGCACGCCTCAAACGGATGCTTCGATCAAAAGTTAAAAAGTTTTGAATCTGACCTCGCGTTGCTTGGAGTGCACGTACTTCAAGACGATAGGACCCATCACATGGGCCCTGCCACATGGAGCCGCAGGTAGAGTAGAGGCAGGCGTAGGTGGGCCCACTTCCATCAGGTCTATATTAATGAGTGCACCCCTAGCTCATTTTATATAGAAAAATGCTTTGGAACCCTGCCCGTTTCATTTCTTAGCCCTACCTCTTGTACTCCAAACCCAGATTTTATTACTCTAACACGTAGATATACTCATATACTACCACATACCAGAAATTAACTGGTAAAAACGGACGTTTGAAGCCTACGATTTGGCAAAAAGCCCGTGTAGCAGTCTATTATGAGTATTTTTACGATCAGAAAGTTCATACTACTTTATTGCGCATTTATACACTTGCACGTTAAGTATCGTTTTCTGATTATGACCAGAACTCAGTTTCGTGGCCGTTTTTGCTTACGTTTTCGTACATTTTAGTACATTTACGCTTTTTCTAGCATTTCTACAGCCCGGATCGTGGATCCGTAACTTTTAACAGCTTTTATATATATTTATATATATATATATATATATATACGTATACATACCCTTCACCGGACTGGGTTATCTTTCCAGTCCTGGCTTGACTTTTTTTTGTATATATTTAACTATATATATACACTAACTTTTCAATTCTGTCAACCTCGGATATCAAATCTGTGGTAGTTTACTACTTTTATATATATAACTATATATATATAAATTTTTCTGACTTATTTAGACCTGAATTTCTACTTCGTGGCCATTTTATTACTTTAATATATATATATATATATATATATATATATATATATATATATATATATATATATATTAGCATTTACATTCTAGTTTGGTCTGGATCATTCTGTGGCCTTTTTACTACTTTTATATATATATATATAAATTTACATTTCTGTCCGGGCAAAGGATAGAATGTTCGTCGCCCTTTACAGCTTTTATATATATATTTACATTCTGTCTTGGCCTGGATTATTTCATAGCCTTTTTACCGCTTTTATAAATATATATATTTATATTTATATTTCTGTCCGGGTATAGGAGTGAAAACCTATCTCCCTTTTACAGCTTATATATATATATATATATATATATATATATACATTCTGTCAAGCCTGGATCATCCGTGGCTTTTTATCGCTTTTATATATATATATATATATATATATATATATATATATATATATTTCAATTCTGTCCAGCCTGGATCACTCCGTGACTTTTTACATCTTTTATATATATATATATATATATATATATATATATTTTCATTCTAGTCTGGGCATCAGAGTGAAAATCCATCGCCCTTTACAGTTTCGTATATATATAACTATAAATATATCCTTTATTCCTTGTGATTATATTGCAGCTGTAAATATTCATTTGATATGAATCAGTGCTGGTATCTCTATTTTTATTAATTTTTAAGCAACTTCGCGGCCCTTAGATCGTTGTCTAGTGGGAACGAGACGTTTTGGCTAAGCGTAGGCCAGGATTTACTTATGAATCCTTGGTTATTGCGACGTTTAGATGTAAATATACATTTGTGTACATATTTGAGCTGTGCAGATTTTATTGGCTTCCCTCTATGAGCCTAGGAATCGTGGGATTCGTGATCAAACTAATCAGAATCTGATTCCCACGATGGACAAACTCCACTTTACAAATGTACCCTGCCAGTTTTTCTGTAAAATTGGAAGATCTTAAAATGGTTATCCAAGTTTAAGGTTTTAACATAGTGAAATAATGGTTTGTCGTGTCAGTGTCACTCTGATGGCTGTCATACCCATGAGAAGACCTGCACTTGTATATATTTTGTGGTCGAGGATGCTTCGCAGCCCGACAATCACCATTCAATTTGAGCGAAAAGGCTGAAAAGATAAAAATAGAAGAATCAACATGCTTCTATTCCTATGAGAGCGTAAGGGTTTGAAAACTGGATTTCAAAACACCATTTTCAATATCTTGTTTAAAAAGGACTTTTGCAAATCAAATCAAACCCTTCGTATATAGGTTCAACGAAGCACGTCCATACTTTCAAATCAATCAAGCATATGCCCAATTTCTTCCAGCATTCACACACACATTGCAAATAAAAAGAAAATATTGAAAAGATGCGATACCGTGTTTTCACGAGAGTTGTGGGGTGCCTAACACCTTCTCCACACTTAACCAAACCCTCGAACTTAGAACATCAGTTTCAAGATTCAATTTCGACAGTGTCCAGTAATTGGGCCTCCTTTCAAACAAAACTCGGTTGAGTTGGTACAACAATTTCAAATCTACCAACTAGCGACTTTATTAAACATTCAAATCGTCGACATGATACATATTAGCCTTTTCCTAAAAAACCCCTTCAAAACCCTTTTTCATAAAAAAGATAAAATAAGGGTAGACAAAACTTAGGAAGAGAGAAAGATTCCGGTCCAATTCGAACCAGATGTTTTCCCGACGTCGACAGTCGTTGATCGCTAGGGATGTTTATTCCTATTGTAGAATAAATATTATTTATTTAAATAGATTATTAGTTTAATTTATTTATTTAAATAAGATTTGAATTGTTCTAATTGATTTATTCACAGTCAGTTTAATATGGAGAACCTAAAGGGTCACACCATAAAAGGAAGAATAATTATTTAATAAGGTAATGGCATAATCGTAGTAATGCATTAAGTGTAATTAATTTATTCTATGATGATAGAATAAATTAAATAGCTTAATATTTATTATTTAATATTTTGGAAATATTAAATAAAAATTAATAAATGGAGTCTTATTAATATATTACAATTATTATTATTTTAATTTCTAAAGGAGTTTAGGAATTAATTTAACATTAGTACTCTCATTTATTCCTAATAAGATTAGGAGGCAAATTAATTAAAGGAGTTTTAATTAATTAATTTCAATATGTTAGGAAGTCTAATTAATTAAAGGAGTTAAAATAATTAAATGAAACCCTATGTCTAATAGGATTAGAAGGGTTGACCAATATCTATTTAAGAAGAGTCTTATGTTATATATCAGTTGATGCAGTTTCAATTGTTGGAGAGTACTTCTTTTCTATAAAGGATAGAAAACCATGGTTTAGCCAACCACCCTCATTCTTGATAATTCATCTTCCTTAATGGATCACCTCTAGAGGCTAAACACTTGGGTAGCTAACATTGATCAAAGAAAGGAATCTAACCCGGATAATTCATGGAGATCATGAAGAACAAGGAGTTGTACTTGTACATGTAGAAGTTTCGTTCTACAACGGTATGAATTCCATAACTTCTTATTTATCGTTTTAAATTAATAATTTACAAAAAGGATGATCCGGGTAATTATTTTGAAGAAATTTTTAAACTCTGATATACCATGCTTCCGCTAAATTTTGTAATTTGATTGTGCCACAGTTTCGTACAAACTCAACAGTGGTATCAGAGCCAAACCTTTATGCAATTATTAATTGTTTTGATTCCATATTATATGGATATGTATTTAGAATAATTTATTGGGCATAATTAATTATATATATATAAAAAATTTGAAAGAAAAAAAAATCGAAAGCGTCTTTTAATTCCGAACTGGATAAAAAAGTCGCAAAAGCACTCATTTTTTTTGGGAGCAAATCACGTTAACTTACGGTAATATAGCAAGATTTCAAAAAGTGTTTCGTGGGTTCATAATCACTTTTCTTATATATATATATAATAAAACCAAACCTGTATGAAAAGCGAAAGTGATTCACATTTTTTAATTATATATATATATATAATATTCTTAATACTTTTATAATTAATATAAAGGGTTTATTTTAATTTTGAAATTGGATTTCATGCAATTTAAAATTGCCCATTAAATGATACTCATATATATATGGAATGATTTTAATTCATGAGATGAATATTTATTTATTAACGCATATGGTGATATGTATATAAACAAATGGGGTTGATTATGGACTATTGACCATTGTGATTGAATTTTATTTTAGTTAAATGCATGAATGAATGGGTTTTATTAAATGGGGTCTGCGTACCTCGTCTTTTCTGGTTTTTTCTTAATGTAAAATTTTATCTCTCTCCTATGTACTTCCCTTGACTGCTGATCAAGGTTTATATTTAAATTAAATAGTTTAATGTAATAGAAATAGTTAGAATTATCTTGAATAAATTGGAGACCAAGAAGCAAGGAGCGCGTGAAAACCCATTTGTATGGTGCCCAGGTTTAAATGTAATAGTTACGTTTAAATTTAAATTCTTGCACTCCTAGGTTTGACATTTTGGTTCACTTGGTGGCTCTAGTGAACCAAACTAGAATAAAAGCTCATAATCAATCTAGATAGAATATAGTATTCTATATGTGCATGCTAAGTATTATATATATTATATTTTATGCAGACATGTTTCACATGTTTAATAACGCGTACTTTATATATATATATATATATATATATATATATATATATATATATGTGTGTGTGTGTGTGTGTGTGTGTGTGTGTGTGTGTGTGTGCATGCGCGCTAAACAAGATGAGACAAATCATATTAAGTCTAAAGCGTTTAAATATATTTGGAATATCGAACGTCGCCTTCTAGCATGATAAATTAATAGAGTATTAAATATTTAATACGAGTTTGTTGTGTTTTCCACAAGGCAAGTATTGCGTATTTAAGATATTAATTTAATCACATTTGATGCTTATCAAGAAAATTGAACAATATTATTTTGTTGTGCTATCCACAAGGACAATATTTTTCTTTTTTAAATTTATGGAAGTGCTAGGTTGGACTTAACTTAAATCATTTTAGTTCGGATGTGCACACACTTGACCATTATGATTTAAGAGGCAAAACAAAAAGGAGTTACATGTTGATGTAATTGACAAAGAGTTGTCTACCTATTTATTTATATAACTTTTGTTGTGTTATCCACAAGGTTATATACATTTGAAATGAGATCCTTATTCTCACTAGCAAATCTTTAATTAGATGTTGTCGAACTATATAAGTGAGGGTAACATAGTTTGAAGAAAATAGTGAGCGATACCAATTCAAAATAAGACAAAATTTATTTTGGCATATAAAATTAATTAAGTGAATGTTTGATAAAATATTGCCTTTTCATATACAGAAATTTAAAAATTTTAAAATCACTAATTTCACTGCGTAGCATACTTGATGCTAACAAACTGACCCGACCGAATTACACGGACTGGTTAAGGAATCTGAGAATAGTTCTCACTGCTGAAAAGATTTTTTATGTCCTAAATTCACCAGTCCCTGGAACTATTTCAAAATCAGCCTCTGATGAATAGATTGCCACCATTGTAAAGTTGTAAGATGATGCATCTGTGGCTCAATGCATCATGCTCGTATCCATGAATAACGAGCTTCAGCATCAGCATGAAAACATGGATACTTCTACTATGTTGCTTCACCTCAAGAAGTTGTATGATGAACAAAGTAGGACTGCTAGATATGAGATATCTAAAGAGCTCTTCCGATCTCGGATGACTGAGGGCACCGCCGTTGAGACTCATGTCCTAAGGGTGATCAATCTGATTAAACGCCTTGGACAGCTTGGGTTCGTCATGGATGGGGAGTTGAGTCAAGACTTGGTCTTGCAGTCACTCCCTGAGACCTTCTCGCAGTTCGTTGTTAATTTCCACATGAATAAGTTAGATGTCAGCTTGCCTGAATTACTTAACATGTTGAAAACTGCAGAAGGTCACTTTCCATCCAAGAAGAACCAAATCTTAATGGTGGATTCTTTCAAGAAAAGGAAGAGGCCCAAGGTATCTTCTTAAAAGAAAAAATCTAAGAAGGCTAAAGGCAATGTGAACACAAAAAAACAAAAGAAACCTGATCCAGCTAGCAAAAGAAATGTGCTTCCATTACAACGAGCCGGGTCATTGGAAGAGGAACTAGAATAAGTTTCTGGCGGAGAAAAAGCTTGGAGAAGCTTTGACTTGCAATCAAGGTTTATTCACGATTGAAATTAATTTTTCAAAAAGTCATAATTGTACTTGGGTATTGGATACCGGCTGTGGTTCTCACATATGCAATACTGTGCAGGGACTAGTCAGAAGTAGAAAGCTGAACAAGGATGAAGTTGTCCTACGAGTGGGAAATGGAGCAAATGTTATTGCATTAGCTGTAGGCACTTATTGTTTAGCACTGCCTACGTGTAAGTCCATTTATTTAAATAACTGTTATTTTGTTCCGAATATTATTAGAAACATTACTTTCTATTTCTGTATTAGATATGGAAGGATTTGACATTATAATAAAGAACAACAGTTGTTCTATTTATAAAGACAATGTTATATATGGTGTTGGTAATCTGCGAAATGGACTTTATATACTTGACTTGCATGAAAATATACTTCAAATAGAACAAACTAAGAAAATAAAAAGAGAAGATGTTAATTATACCTATATATGGCACTGTAAACTAGGTCATATCAATGAAACAAGATTATCTAAGTTGCATAAGGATGGGCACTTAGAGCTATCCGATTTTGAATCATATCTAACTTGTGAATTTTGTCTCATGGGAAAAATGACTAAATCTCCTTTTAGTGGAAAAGGAGAAAGAGTTACAGAGTTGTTAGCGCTAGTTCACATAGACGTTTGTGGACCTATGACAACGAATGCATGAGTAGGGTATTCTTATTTTATTACTTTCACTGATGATCACTCATGATTTGAATATGTGTATTTAATGAAATACAAATCTGAATCATTTAAAAAGTTCAAAGAGTTAGAAGTGAAGTAGAGAAACAAATGGGAAAGAGTATTAAGATTCTTCGATCAGATCGAGGTTGAGAATACTTAAGTGATGAATTTCTCAATTGTCTCAAAAATAATGGTATAATCTCACAGTGGACTCCACCAGGTACACCATAGTTAAATGGAGTATCTGAAAGGAGAAATCAAATATTGTTGGACATGGTTCGTTCCATGATGAGTTTTATCGATCTTCCAATTTTATTCTGGGGTTATGCCCTAGAAACGGTTGCATATCTACTAAATAAGGTCCCCTCAAAATTCGTCCCAAAGACTCCATATGAGATGTGGACAGGAAGGAAACCTAGTCTTAAGCATGTTAAGATTTGGGGATGTCCAGCTTATGTGAAACAGGTTTCAAAATGATAAACTTGGGACAAGATCTGATAAGTGCATGTTTATGGAATATCCTAAAGAAAGTTTGGGATACTATTTCTATAATTCTACTGAGCAAAAAGGTGTTTGTTGCGAAACACGCTGCCTTCTTGGAAAACGAGTTTACCCTTGAATGGGCTAGTGGGAGGAAAATAAATCTTGAAGAAATTCAAGAACCACAAACGACTACAGATCAATTGGATGAACCTGTCCGAGTAGAGACACCTACTGTACAACACCATATTTATAAATCTGGAATAGTACCAAAAATACCTGAAATGTATGGATTCGTCATAGAGGATAACGATGACGTACACTTCATGAATGATGATGATCCATTGAATTACGAACAGGCTGTGAGTAATTAAGACTCAGCAAAATGGTAGATGACTATAAAATCTAAAATGCATCTTTGAAGCAATGCTCAAGTCCATTTGGATTTTACTTGCGATTATATCTTATTATTACTAAATTTGGCAAATGGACGTGGAAACGCCCTTCCTCAAATATATATTATTAGAGGAGAATGTATATATAATACATCCAGATGAATTTGTTTCAATGGTTGAAGCAAATCATGTATATGAGCTACAATAATCCATTTATGGATTGAAACAAGCTTCTCGTAGATGGAACATTCATTTTGATGAGACAATCAAAAGAGTTTGATTTTATCAAAAACGAGAATGAACCTAGTGTGTACAAAAGGGTCAGTGGGAGCGCTGTGACATTACTAAGTATTATATGTTGATATACTACTGATAATGAATGACATTCCTACGCTACAATCGATCAAAATAAAGTTGTATAAATATTCCTCCATGAATGATTTGGGTAGAACATCCTACATTGGGGATATAAATTCGTATTGATAGATTTAAAATGATGTTCGGCTTAACCCAAGGAACGTATATTCATTTGATGCCAAAGACGTTTATCATGGCAATCTTCAAAAAGTGTATCTCTCTAAAATTATCCTCAATAAAAGAGAGATCGCATGAGTTACTATCCTGTATGCAATGAAATATACGAGACTTGATGTCGATTAGTCATATTCTGGAGAAGATCACTGTAAGACAGGATAAACATCTGAAAGTACTTAACTGACACTAAGGATGTCATCATAACACATGATGGGTCTGAATTAAACTAGAAGACTAAACAGACTCAAGATTTTAGAATGACCAAGACGATAACAAATCCACTTTAGGGTAAGTCGTTACCTTGAAAGGTGGTGCAGTGAAGTGGAATGGTTCTAAACAGCAAAAGGTTATTGGTTTAGTGACTAAGACAAATTATATAGCTGTAAGTGAAGCTGCAAATTGATGTTTAAGATGAAAAGTTCATTACAGAACTAGGAATAGTTCTTAAGTCTCATCTTGAATCCAAACATGTATTGCAGCACTTTGATTAATGAAATCATTGAAAGAAAAGACGTCAGCATAGAGCGTGTAGACTCTCAAGACAACATTGCAGATCCATTTACTAAAACTTTAAGACATCAACAGTTTGGTCATAACTTAGAGAAGATGGTATGAGATACCATCGCGATTGGCTTTAGTTTAAGTGGGAGATTGAAAATAGTATGCATAAAAGTCAATCATGTATGATGATAAAACATTTACTTTGGAGACGATCTTATTTATTTATTAATAAAAGTATTCATTTATTAAAGGCATTTAATTATCTACATGATGCTATTTTTATAATATGTAAATAACCTATACTTTTAAGTTATGCTTTTAGAATCATGTTGTTGATCATGCTAATGAGATCTAAATTCTTAGAAAGCTTAAAAAAAATAGTTCCCAATCGTTGGATTACTAAAAAGGGGATTAGTAAATCCCGATAGATTGGTACATATGTTGCTTGCTCATTGGATGAGGATGACTGATCTCATGATCATTTGTGTGGAGACAGTAAAACAAGTATGTAGGTGCTTATTGGAGAATAAGTTCACTGAACGTGACTTGCTATAGAATACCTAATGGAGTTTTACTTATCTGTCAATAAGAATTCATAATGTGATAGTAGTACAAGTGATCCTTGAATTTGATGAGATCATCATAGTATCTTGTGTGGAATGAATTATACTTTGACTTATTCCTTAAAAACCCTTACGGTATATCAAAGGGTATGCTTGGGTATAATAAGTTACATATGTAGATAATGAATGATCAATAAAAAATCTACCACTTCTAGTAAAAGAAGAGATATGTCCTATGTGATTCGTTAAATGACAACCCAGTAGTCCTTGGTCAAGGCAAAATGAAATTAGAAAGGAGTTTCTAATTTGCATTATTTGGAGTTATTCATTTTTTAAGCGAAATAAATATAATTAAATAAAATAAGACTTGACAATAATTTAATGTCTTATATTTAATTGGGACATTGTATGGTGGAAGGATTGAATTGTACGGTAACTATTTTCTCACAGGTTCTTTTATGATTAATGTGGAAATCTATATTATCTAGAAAGTTGTTGATCGCTAGGGAGGCTTATCCCTATTATAGAATAAATATTATTTATTTAAATAGATTATTAGTTTAATTTATTTATTTAAATAAGATTAGAATTGTTCTAATTGATTTATTCACAACCTGTTTAATATGAAAAACTTAAAGGGTCACACCATAAAAGGAAGAATAATTATTTAAGAAGGTAATGACATAATCGTAATAATACATTAAGTGTAATTAATTTAATCTATGATAATAGAATAAATTAAATAGCTTAATATTTATTATTTAATATTTTAGAAATATTAAATATAAATTAATAAGAGGAGTCTTATTAATATTATTACAATTATTATTATTTTAATTTCTAAAGGAGTTTAGGGATTAATTTAAAATTAGTACTCTCATTTATTCCTAATACGATTAGAAGGCAAATTAATTAAAGGAGTTTTAATTAATTAATCCCAATATATTGGGAAGCATAATTAATTAAAGGAGTATAATTAATTAAATGAAACCCTATGTCTAATAGGATTAGAATGGCTGACCAATATCTCATTAAGAAGAGTCTTATGTTATATATCAGTTGATGCAACTCCAATTGTTGGAGAGTACTCCTTTTCTATAGAGGATAGAAAACTAGGGTTTAGCCAACCATCCTCCTTCTTAATAATTCGTCTTCCTTGGTGGATCACCTATAGAGGCCAAACACTTGGGTGGCTAACGTTGATCAAAAGAAGGAATCTAACCCGGATAATTCAAGGAGATCGCGAAGAACAAGGAGTTAAACTTATAATTGTGGAAGCTTCGTTCTACAAGGGTATGAATTCTATAACTTCTTATTTATCGTTTTAAATTAATAATTTGAATAAAGGATGATCCGGGTAATGGTTTTGTAAAAATTTTTAAAATCTTATATACTATGCTTCTGTTAAATTTTATAATTTGATTGCGATATAATTTCATACAAACCCAACACTCCCGAGTTGAGGGAGATCAGGTCATTCGTAGGTCGAGCTTTTGTGAAAACCAGAAACGATTTGATTAATTCGGAGGACCAGGATGTTGGCAGGTAGATGTTTTAGACATAGAACCTTTTCACGGTGTCTGTATTGATGAGCTCGTGAAATTCATTCCCATCCATTTCTTGTAATCTGATGGCTCCTCCTGTCGACACTTCCTTGACAATGAATGAGCCTTCCCAATTCATGGCAAACTTTCCTTTGGCTTCATCTTGGTTGGCAAGGACATTCTTTAGTACCAAGTCATTTTCTTTGAATTACCGAATTCAGACTTTCTTGTTGTATGATCGAGCAATCCTTTACTTATACAACTACCCGTGGAAGATGGTTGTATCCCTCTTTTCATCTATCAGGGACAACTGGTGATATCTTTCTTGCAACCACTGATCTTCTTCTATCTGAGCATCTATTAAAAGTCTCAAAGACTCCATTTCTACTTCTATAGGAAGTACTGCTTCCAGGCCATAGACCAATGAGTAGGGGGTAGCCCCAGTAGAAGTGCGCATTGATGTCCTGTATGCTTACAGAGTCAGAGGCAACATGTCAGGCCATCCTTTGTGATTGGCGGACATTTTCTGCATGATCTTTTTGATATTTTTTTTGGCCGCTTTGACATCACCATTCATCTTGGCCTGGTAGTTGACGAAATTGAGATGCTTGATATGAAACTTGCTGCATAACTCTCTCATCATCTAGTTGTTTAGATTTTTTGCATTGTCTGATATGATCACCTCAGGTTGTCCATATCGACAGATGACATTATTTCTGATGAAACCAATGATCACCTCTTTGGAGACTTTGGGAAAAGAGGCAGCTTCAACCCATTTGGTGAGGTAATCGATCATGGTGAAGATGAATCAATGACCATTGCTGGCTTTGGGTTCTATGGGCCCAATCACATCCACTCCCACATGGAAAAAGGCCATGGCGAACATATATTGTGCAGCTCATTTGGAGGAACGTGGATAGCATTTTTATAGACTTGGCATTGGTAGCATCTCCTGACGTGATCATGACAGTCAACTTTGAGAGAGATCCAGTAATGCTCTGTTCTCAATATCTTCTTGGCCAGCAAATGACCGCTCATGTGTGGACCACAGACTCCACTGTGGACTTCATCCATCAGTCTCTGTGCTTGATCTTTATCGAGGTATCATAAAAGGCCTATTCCAGCATCCCTCTTATAAAGTGCATCTCCTCTCAGATAAAACTTCATAGCTATCTTGTGAATCTGCTTTCTCACTGATTGGCTTTCTCCAGTGGGTGTAGATCCATCTCGGAGATATTTTTTTATATCTTGATACCAAGGCTGTTTGATAGGAGGTATTTCATCTGATACTTCTCCAATGTAATTCCCATATGTCGGGGCCTTTTGGCTTGCAAATTTGATGTCAGGAATTCCCCTCCTATCAGATACGTGTATCAGGGAAGCCAATATTGCCAATGCGTCAGCAAAGTTATTCCTACCTCGAGGGATGTGGAGGAAGGTTATCTCTTCAAAATCCATGGACATCTTGATAACCTACCGGTGATAGGGCAGCAGATGCAATTCTTTGATGGGATATGCCCCGGTGGTTTGTCTAATAACCAACTCAGAATCCCCAAAGACTAGTAACAGTTTGATACTCATGGACTGGGCAAAGTTTCAACCCCATTATGCAGCCTTCATACTCAGCCGTGTTGTTGGTGTTGTCAAACTGCAGCTTGGTAGCCACAGGATACTGTTCTCTTGTACAAGAGACAAGGACTGCCCTAGCTCCAGCACCTTCCATGTTCATTGCTCCATCGAAATATATTTTCCAAGGTTGGACTGTATTCTCTTGATGGATATATTCAATTGGCATGATCCCATCATCCTGGAAATAAGTTTCCAAGGGTTTAAAATCTCCTTATGGTGCTTCGGTTAGTTGATCTGCAATGCCCTGAACTTTAATGGACCTTTGAGTCACGTAGACAATGTCGAACTGTTCGAGGATCAATTGCCATTTGGACAATCGACAATTCAACATTGGTTTGTTGAATACGTACTTTAGTGGATCTGTGCATGATATGAGGTAGGTCATGTGCCCATGCAAATAATGTTGTAATCTCATTGCGGCCCATGCTAATGCACAACATGTCCTCTCAATCTGGGTGTACTTCTTCTCGCCATTGCTGAATCTTTTGCTGAGGTAATAGATAGCTCTTTCCTTGCTTCTATCGTCTTTCTATCTCAGCATACAACCCATTGTGTTGGCATTGACGGATAGGTACATAAATAGAGGAACATTGTCCCTTGGGGGTACCAAGACAGGCGCTTCAATCAGCTATTTTTTGATGGAAATGAAGGCTTTTTGACAATCTTCATTCCATTTCATAGATGAATTCTTCCTTAGCAGCTTGAAGATGGGTTCATACGTCGCTGTGAGTTGAGAAATGAACCTGCTAATGAAATTTATTCTCCCTTGGAATCCTCGTATTTCCTTTTCTGTTCGGGGCTCGGGCATCTCAGTGATGGCTTTAATCTTGGCGGGATCCAGCTTAATGCCTCTATTGCTCACCAAAAATCCCAACAACTTCCCTAATTTGACACCAAAAGCGCATTTGGTCGAATTCAGCTTGAGGTTGTACATACGCAACCTGTTGAACATCTTTCTTAGATGGCTGATATGATTGTCATCCTTCTGAGATTTG